>JAVJIX010000080.1:0-2415000 GCA_036785185.1 Paratrypauchen microcephalus | reverse complement strand
TATTCCAATAACACACAAAGAAAACAGTATTAAAATATGTCTCTTCTGTGCAATATTACCTCCTCACATCCTCAGCTATCCGGAGAGAGCCAGGTGCATTTTCTAATCCCAAATAATGGACGCAAATCGCTGGTGGCTAAACAGGTGCGAGGCAATGGATAAGAAGCGTTATCTCCATAAACGCAAATATGCTGTAAGAAAGATCACATTAACATAGCAGTGCCTCAGAAGCAGCATCGTAAAGGAGTCTCCGAGATTAGGAGAAAAACAGGGATAAATAAGTTTGCTGTAGTGTCTGGGGGCGGTTCATAATATCTTCTCTCTCCATTTTCTGATCCCCAAAGCAAGCACTGAGTCATTAATTTGTTGTTTGTTTCATTGGCAGATGTAAAATGGTCCTGCCCTACAGTCTGTGGGGTTATTATTAGAACATATTGAGTCATTGTTATCACATCATCTTGTCATTGAACTCTGGTGCCTTGCTGTTAGTAATTAATGTGTTAATTCTGGCTTTGTTTATAATTTAAAGGAGAATTAACGGGTTTTTTTTACAATCTGAGCCTTATTTCAGTAGTAAAACAAGTTGTGAGTTGTTTTACTCACCCATAGCCATAATATGCCTCGAGCGGTCTCCAAATAACACAAACCAGCAATTTTCAAATCATAGAAGCTCGATGTCTTAGTCTACGCCTTCGTTTGAGTCAAAAGTGGCCTGTAATCCAAGATTTAGCCATAATTTCGAGTAGATGAGGAGTATGATGTGCGGAGTCACAGTTTATTTTGCTCTCAGCTCTCGGGACCCAAACATGAAACGCAAAGCTGTAAATTATGGATAAATCTTGGATTACAGGCCACTTTTGACTCAAACGAAAGTGTAGACTAAGACATTGAGCTTCTATGATTTGAAAAGTGCTAAAGTTTGTGTTATTTGGAGACTGCTTGGGGCATATATTACATGCTCTATGCCCCGAGAACGCTAATCGCTAATCGCTAATCGCTAATCGCTAATCGCTAATCGCTAATCTAAAACATCTCTGGAAGTGCTCCATATGACACCAAAGTGCTATGGGTGAGTAAAACAACTTGTTTTATTACCGAAATAAGGCTCAGATTGTAAAAAACATTAATTCTCCTTTAAAGGTCCTATATTACACAAAAATGATTCTTGTGAGCTTCTTTAAGTCATGTTATAACACTGGTACCTCATCAAAAACATACCTGGAGTTGTTTGGTTTGGTTCCTTAACACATTTTTTGTATAAGTAACTCTTTATTATTAGTCTGTCCACATTTCCAACGCTCAAAATGTTCTTTTCTACCTTGTGATGTCATGAAGCGGACGTTTTCAAGTTAACAGCTCCTTTTATCTTTAGTTCTATAGAAACTGGCAGTTCCAGGGCTGTAATTATTCAAATAATTCTAGTGAAGGTGTATGGAGTTTAAAAACACACTGGAGCACTTCCTTTTTTTTTTAACCACATGACATCACAAGAGTGTTTTTGTGTGTGTGTGTGTGTGTGTGTGTGTGTGTGTGTGTGTGTGTGTGTGTGTGTGTGTGTGTGTGTGTGTGTGTGTGTGTGTGTGTGTGTGTGTGTGTGTGTGCGTGTGTGTGTGAATGAAACAAAAGACACCTCTGGGTATGCTTTTGATGAGGAAACAACATTAAAACACAGATCAGAAAATAGTATAATATGGGAGCTTTAACGTGAAGAAAACAGGCTCCTATAGGGTTGGTAAATGGAAATATATTAAAATTTTAAAACAGTGTTATAAAGAATATTTCAGTATGGATTTGCCTGCCTACTGTTTATAAACAAATGAATACTGATAGTGCAATATTGGGAGATGATAGGAGTCTTAAGAGACATGAAGTGACTAAAAACAGCTTTTACCCTTGGGCCAGAAACACTGTGAATGAATGAATAAATAAATAAATACATAAATAAATGCATAAATAATTAAATAAATGACTCATCTTTCCTTTCAATAAAAATATTTGATGAAAAACAACATATTAAAAAACTGGTGAACTTATTCCAGCCATTCACCTGCTTGTCTCAGTGAAGACAAGTCAGTGTCTTGACCTTGTCTTTGGCCTTGAATGATCTGCACTAAATGGCATTAAACGCTTCTACCTCCATGTAGATAAGCACCAGACCAAGTTACGGGTCAGATTTGGGGAGAAGTATGCATTTTATTTCTATGTTGTTGTTGTTTTTTTTTTTTTAAATAAACATCTTCATGCATAGAGAAAAGCAGTTGGCGTACCCTCCACCAAAATGTTACATAGCTCACATATATGATGCAATAGGATGGAGTTGTCTTTTGGTTCATTAATCCATTAATCCAAAATTGTTTTCTCTGAGCATTCAAAAATTTTGTGTCACAAATAAAACACCAGACTTCTCCTACCCAGCTTTTAAGCCCATAAGCCACAGGACCCATTCTACAGTCAGACTGTGTTGACAACAAACACAGGTCTTTATTACCATTAGCATTCACGGGGATAAAGACTTCAGTCGTTTACTTTGTAAACATCTGACAACAGAGGGAGCTAGAGCCTAGTCTGGTTAACACCTGACCATATCACAAGTGAGATATGGGTCTGGAAACTCGCTTCGAAAAATCCCGTAGCGGAGGTGTGGTTAGCGATTGCCAACGGCCGTTTATTGGGCGTTATGAATGTCTATCATTGAGCGTATACGTAAGTCCATAGCCAATCATGTCAGTTGTCAGTTCAAACTACAAGCTTCCGTTTGTCATGTAGTACGCGTCACCGTCTTGCCACACCTCCCCCGCTCTCTGATTGGGGCCCTAAATCTGGGACTCTCGCTTGGACGAGTTTCCAGGCCGCCTTCCAGTTCGAAACGAACGGAAGCGGCCTGGGAATTCCCAGGCTAGCTAGAGCCCAATGTCCCACTGGAGACAGCGGTGAAGTTTATAGTATATCTACCTCCCTTTTGTTTAGTATAGATTGGCAATTCCAGGGCGGAGATATTATCCAAATGATACTAGGTGTATGGAGAATAAAAACACAGTGGAGCACTTCCTGTACAGTGGTACCTTACGAATGACCCAACAAACGAAAATTTCAAGTTACGAAACGCCTTCACGGTAAATTTTTGTCTCTAGATACGAATGAAATTTCAAGTTACGAAACGCGAAATCTCAAAAATTCAAATAATGCGCGCTCAGCCACACACATTATACGCTTTTCTCAGACTGGATTTAAACTTTTCTCACATTTGTCTCTCGTTTAAACACTCAAACTTTCATAGATTTTCAACAAAACATATCAATATTGAAGTGTGGGGGGAAGCGGGAGGGGGGAGAAGACTGCGCGGGTACGTGTGCGCAGCATGACCCGGCGCAGAGCTGACAGCAGGACTAGACCAAGATCTAAACCTGGACTGGACCAGGACTAAACCAGGACTAAACCAGGACTAAACCAGGACTAAACCAGGACTAGACCAGGTGGATTAAAGCGCCGCGTGCGGGTCTATTTCCTGGTTTCTCACGAGTCACAGCTGAGGCGAGCAGCGAGGAGGAGACCGCAGGCAGTCTGAGCGCATGTGAGCGACAGCCATGCAAGAGCCGCGGTGGTCTAGACCTCCTCTAGACCTGACCAGGTGGTCTGGTCAGGTCTGGACTAAACCTGGACTAAACCTGGACTAAACCAGGAGGAGCCGCGCTCACATGCGCTCAGACTGCCTGCGGTCTCCTCCTCGCTGCTCGCCTCAGCTGTGACTCGTGATAAACCAGGAAATAGACCCGCACGCGGCGCTTTAATCCACCTGGTCTAGTCCAGGTTTAGTCCTGGTTTAGTCCTGGTCCAGTCCAGGTTTAGATCTTGGTCTAGTCCTGCTGTCAGCTCTGCGCCGGGTCATGCTGCGCACACGTGTCCGCGCAGTCTGTTTAAACAGAGACAAATGTGAGAAAAGTTTAAATCCAGTCTGAGAAACCAATCAGGACAGAACACATTGTTACACTATTAAAAAAAAGTTACACTATCGGGGCTTTGGAACGAATCAGGCTTTTTCCATTGAAATAGCTACTCAACTTACGAATTTTTCACGTTACGAAACCACTTCTGGAACGAATTAATTTCGTAAGGTGAGGTACCACTGTATTACCACATGACATCACAAGGTGGAGTGTTTTCCAGAACTCAGCTTAAATATGCAGGATTTGTGTGTTAAACATGTGTATATGAAACTAAACACAACTCCAGGTGTGTTTGTGATGAAGAAACAATATTATAACACAGATCAGAAAACAGTGTAATATGGGCCTAACATATTATCAACACAAGACCACCACACCGTACATACATTTTTGAATTATGGTATAACATCTTTTTCTATCCCTTATAACTCTAAATTCCTCTCTTGAGATAGCCTTGGAGTGGGTGTGCATTTCCTCTTGACTTTACAGGAAGAATAAAGCATCCCACAGAAGGTCATGTTAGGGGGTGTAGACGTACAGTGGAGCGTGGAGGGGCACGAGATGGAGTGTGCCAAGGAAAAGCCATCAGATGCCCTCCTCTCTCCTGCTCCTTCTCAGCCAAGCACAATCCTTAGTACAGTATTGATGGACGCCGCTGAAGTACAGCAGAGAGGAGGAGATGTCTCAATCTTTCGGCAGGCAAAACAAGTGCAAAGTGAAGGGTCAGGAGGAAACCTGCATGTACTATTTATGACTTGGTTTAATAGGAGAACAGACACACACAGAGAGAGAAATGTGTCTTATCATTAAAGTGGTTGAAATGGTAGTCTACAGTAGAGCCCTCGTTTTGGATGGGGGAAAACACATCTTGCAGTGTTTACAGTTCTGTCCAAGGAGTAAAATATGTAGTGAGACTGAATATACAGAAATAGTCAAATATAGTAGCAATGAATAATTATTCGGTGCAGCGTCGGCAGTGATGCGGTCGTTGTACCGGATCGTTGTGGTGAAGAGGGAGCTGAGCCAAAAGGTGAAGCTCTCAATTTACCGGTCAATCTACGTTCCTACCCTCACCTATGGTCATGAGCTCTGGGTAATGACCGAAAGGACGAGATCGCGGATACAAGCGGCCGAAATGAGTTTCCCCCGCAGAGTGGCTGCGCGCTCCCTTAGAGATAAGGTGAGGAGCTCAGTCACACGGGAGGAGCTCGGAGTAGAGCCACTGCTTCTCCACGTTGAGAGGAGCCAGCTGAGTTAGCTCGGGCATCTGTTCCGGATGCCTCCTGGTTGCCTCCCTCAGGTGGTGTTCCGGGCATGTCCCACTGGAAGGAGACCCCGGGGAAGACCCAGGACACGCTGGAGGGACTATGTCTCCCGGTTGGCCTGGGAACGCCTTGGGGTCCCCCCGGAGGAGCTGGAGGAAGTGTCCGGGATGTAGGAAGTCTGGGAGTCCCTGCTTAGACTGTTGCCTCGGATAAGCGGAAGAAAATGGATGGATGGATGGATTAACTGGTCAGTATCTGAAGGGCTAAAGGGAAAAGTGAGGGGGGTGGTGGATTGAAGGGGAAAGGTTGTCATAAGGGATTTCCACTGTTTATTAATACCTCTAATGAGACACGTGACAAAACACACACACACACACACCACTATATTAGATCTGATTCCAGTGTAAACAAATATCAGGATTATAAGCTCAACTAACAAAATAAATCAATATTTACTTCCATATTAATATGTTTTTAGATGATAATAACCTTTCAGAATGCAGATTATTAATGTTATGTTTTTGTACATTACAGAGGAATATAATGTCCCCTAATGTCTGAGACCTTCACCATGGACTATAAGACACCATCACCATCTCTACACCATCAAGTGACCCTTTAAAGGAAGACTACATGAAGTAAATGAAACTGTCATGAGTCATGTTGTTTTCATTGTTTGGCCTATTTTGGTGTGTCTTATTCCTTAACTTTAAGTCCTTGATTATTTTAATTTGACAGTTTTTCTTGAGTGGTTCTATTTTGTTGATTCAAATATTATTTAGCAGTTTTGCATTGTGGGTTTTATTTTGATAACCTCCACGTGACAGGAACATGTAAAGACACTTCTGTCTGATACTTAAAGTAGGACCAAACACCTAAACTCCACCCATAACCACATCTCAAATAGAACTGCTAAACTGGGCAGTAACTGAAGGACTAAAGGGGACAGTGAGTCGAAAGGAGGGACAGGGTCTGGAGGTATAAGGAACACTGTGATTGGTCCAACACAGGCATGGGCAAACTACGGCCCTGGGGCCATATGCGGCCCGTTAAGCTTTTTAATCCGGCCCGCCGAACTTGAAGAAAGTATATTAATAAACCTTGTTAATGTTTTAATGTTTTAATTTCCCTGCAATTCTGGCATTTTCCAACAGCTGGCGCCCTAGATACATTGACCTTTGTTGAGATACGGCGTTTTGCTCCACGTTTGTGCTTTACTCTTTGACCCCTCAGCCCTCCTGTAAAGATGAGCGGAGCTAAGAAAAGAAAAGTGGACAGAGAATGTTCAGAATGAATGAGTGTTTAATAAGGAGTGGACAAGTAAATATTTTTTCACCAAATACTTATCAACTGCTGTATGCCTGATATGCCAAGAGAGTGTAGTGGTTTTTAAAGATCCCATGACATGGTACTTCTTGATGCTTTTATATGGCTCCTTAATGGTTCCCTAATACTGTAAATGAATCCTTCTTCAAAATCAACACTCAGTGCATGAGAAACAGAGATAAGATGAGTAAGAGTAATTTTTCTCTCTCTGAACAGGTCATAATGGGCGTTGTTGCTTGAATGCAAATGAGGAGAAAAGAGATGGCCTATAGTAGAGGGTGGGGGCATGGCCAAACTCTCCGCTCTCAGCTCTCAGCTGTCCGCTCTGATCCATTTCCGTGTTTTTGCACGGGGGGAGAGATGAGAAGCCTTCCATTGAAAAATAAACACATTTCCACAGAAAATAAAATAAAACCACTGCTGTTCAAAGGTCCAGAGGCTCAGATAAAGGACTTCCGAGCCTAGAAACACTTGGACGTGCCTCCAGGCAAATAAAAAAATGCATTTCGCATTGCCTAGCGCATTCGCAGTCCAAACTCTCTGGGCGTGATTTACAGAGACGCTGAGTACAGACAGACGGGGGTGGAACTGCATTTGCATTTCTTTTTTCCATCTGACGTCAATAAGGTGCCTTGTTCAAAATCGCCCGTTTGAGCTCTGATTTTTTCTAACGCAGAAAAGGATCGCAAATGCTCAGTTTAGACATTTCGCAACTTTTAACCATGGGGGGGCTAAACAGGGTAGGGGAGCTCACATTAACGTTCAAAAACCTCAGAAAGTGAAAATTTCATGCCATGGGACCTTTAAATAATATAATATCAGCTGTCACTTTGCCACAAAACATGCTAACTATGCTAGCAAGCAGTCAACGAAAGAATGAAAGAACCTTAAGGAGAACAGAACTTTCAGTACTTTAAAATAGTAACTGTTAGTAATTTTTAAAAAAGCTGTATTTTATTAATTACATTTTCTGTGTTTTAAGAGTCATTTCAATAAATAAATTCAATAAACAAATAATCATTTTGTTGGAATGTTTTTGTTCATTTTTATTTGAAATAAAGCACATGTTTTCTACATATCCCATGTTATTTTTAGTGTTTTTACCAAAAATCCACTAAATCCACCTGCCCCTGGTCCGGCCCTTCTGTCAAATTTTAGAACCCTTTGTGGCCCACGAGTCACAAAGTTTGCCCACCCCTGGTCTAACAGGTATACACACTTCAAAACATGTCTGTAACATGGCAGTTCTGTGTGATGTCACCAACTACTGGGAAATGCAGAGGCCACTGAAGGCAGCACATGCTTAGAATTTTTTGACTCGAAACCTACAAATTTACCTAAAGTTGGGAAAAAAAAAAAACCTGGAACAGTAGATAATGCTATTAAACCACCATATAAACAGTTAAGTAGTAAAAAAAAAATGGATTGAGTGTTTAGTTCCTCTTTAACAGGCCATGCAACAGTATTTGGGTACAATCAGGACAATAGTGGCACCTGCTGGGTGTCCTTAGTCATTATGAGATGATCTTGTGTTTTGATAAACAAGTTAAAGGTGCATTGTGCAACTTTTCTGGTAGAATGTCCTTCAAATACTTGGAGATGTTATTGCTTGATCTGGAATATTTCACAGTATGGCAATAAACATTTCCATTATCATGAAGACCAAACCAGACCAAGGACCATGGAGATGCAACCCCGCTCACAGTCAGAGTGCCTGTTTTCAGTATTTTTGAGCTATAAAACCACCTGTAATTGATTAAATGTAAAGTAAAGTTTAACATCACAGTGTGGAACATTTAAGAAGAGCAATGACATGTCCATAGAAACAAGTAATTAACAGACCTTCCCCCCCAACCAAAAAGTAAAATACAGTAGTGCACCTTTAATTAATTCAACAGTTCCCAACAACAACATTTACTGTATTTTTTAACACTTGTGTGACTATAACTCTGTATGATTCCCAAAGTAGAAAATATTTATAGATAGAAAATGGGGGAGGACAGGGGAGAGAGGGGAGAGCAGAGGATTTACAGCAGAACAAGATGAGAACTGGTGTTATCTCACAGAGCTCTGATACACAGCTCTTCCTCTGAATGGGGAAAACATATCTCTCAGACTCTTTGCACTTGCTCTGAAAGTTAAAAATGTGGTGTAAATCTAAATGTTTACATATGTGTGAATAAACTGTAATATTTATGAAGCAAAAGAAACAGTATATTTTTTGTATCTGCTCTACATCCCAAGTTTCATTATGCACTTTCAACTGACCACTTTAATGACAGGGATGCATAGAGCAAAATTATGTATTTATGTATCTGCCAATGGTAATATAAATACTTGATATCTTAATACCTTAAGTTCTTTCTTCTTATTTCTCTTATTATTGTAAAATTACAAAACAACTACAGTGGTACCTCACCTTACGAATGACCCAACAAACGAAAATTTCAAGTTACGAAACGCCTTCACGGTAAATTTTGGTCTCTAGATACGAAAGAAAATTCAAGTTACGAAACGCGAAATCTCAAAAATTCAAATAATGCACGTTCAGCCACACACATTATACGCTTTTCTCAGACTGGATTTAAACTTTTCTCACATTTGTCTCTCGTTTAAACACTCAAACTTTCATAGATTTTCAACAAAATTATTAATAGTGAAGTGTGGGGGGAAGGGGGAGGGGGGAGAAGACTGCGCTCTGACACGTGTGATAGCGCACATGTAGTAGTAGTAGTAGTAGTAATTTATTTCGAGCATATGATACTTGTAGTGCACAGAAAATGTACAGTGTCATACAATTTAAATAAACAACAAAAAAAGAACATAAAAAAGAAAGAATATATAGACACAAATACATTTTTTTTTTTTTTGCGTATATGTACATGCCCGAAAAGGAGTGGGTAGAAGTAAAACTTATTACACATGATCCGGCGCGGGGCTGCCAGCAGGTCTAGACCAAGGTCTAAACCTGGACTGGACCAGGACTAAACCAGGACTAAACCAGGACTAAACCAGGACTAGACCAGGTGGATTAAAGCAGCGAGGAGGGGACTGCACGCAGTCTGAGCGCATGAACGAGACCCATGCAAGAGCCGCGGTGGTCTAGACCTCCTCTAGACCTGACCAGGTCTAGAGGAGGTCTAGAGGAGCCGCGGTGGTCTGGACTAAACCAGGACTAAACCTGGACTAAACCAGGAGGAGCCCGCGGCTCTTGCATGGGTCTCGTTCATGCGTTCATGCGCTCAGACTGCGTGCAGTCCCCTCCTCGCTGCTTTAATCCACCTGGTCTAGTCCTGGTTTAGTCCTGGTTTAGTCCTGGTTTAGTCCAGGTTTAGTCCTGGTTTAGTCCAGGTTTAGTCCTGGTCCAGTCCAGGTTTAGACCTTGGTCTAGACCTGCTATCAGCTCCGCGCCGGGTCATGCTGCGCTATCACACGTGTCAGAGCGCAGTTTTCTCCCCCCTCCCGCTCCCCCCCCACACTTCACTGTTAATACATTTTGTTGAAAATCTATGAAAGTTTGAGTGTTTAAACGAGAGACAAATGTGAGAAACACACAGAACACAATGTTACACTATAAAAAAAAGTTACACTATAAAAAAAAAAAAAAACTTGGATCGGGGCCTTGGAACGAATCAGGCTTTTTCCATTGAAATAGCTACTCAACTTACGAATTTTTCACGTTACGAAACCACTTCTGGAACGAATTAATTTCGTAAGGTGAGGTACCACTGTATTTCATTTAGTTTGATTCTCTCTTGTTTTTTCTTAATATGGGACTATATATCTAAACTCAGCCTCAAATCACATTTCAAATAGAACTTCTAAACTAGATAATACCTATAGGACTAAAGGAAAAGAGAGAAGGGCTTGGACCACAGACTGTATAAAGAAGTGGACTAAATGAATGTGACATCACCCATAGCATTTGGCTTCGGTCAAATGAAGCCAATCAGGGGAGTTATAGCAGCTAATTTAAAGCCCAGTTCCATCCAATCCAGAGCAAAGATTTTGAAGGTAATACCCCTTAGCTTAGAGACACTAAGGGATTCCCAGTCTTCCCTTTCCACACACAATTCCTCCAGCTCTTCCGTGGGGACCATGAGGTGTTCCCAGGCCAGCCTTGAGACATAGTCCCTTCAGCGTGTGGGGTCTTCTCTAGGGCCTCCACCTGGTGGTACAGGCCCTGAACATCTCACTAGACAGGCCACAGAAGGCATCTGGAACAGTTGTTTTAAGGACAATCAGCAATATAAAAACATGAGGATTATGTTGAGCATGTTTCATTCCACCTTAAGATTTATCCTGTTGATTCATGTGGAATTTCCATTGCACATTATTGCCACTGTAAAATTCACTGGTGTAAGTTTTAAACCAATTAATTTGAATAAGATGCAATCATTTGAAATAGAAAATAGTACAAACATGACTCAATTGCTTCTGAAAGAATGCAACTCTGGAATTTGAAAAACATGTTACTGTAAATACTGTATTGTTTTTGATACACATAATAAATTGAGAATGGTAAATTTGGAATAAATACAGTATTTTAAAAGCTGAAGTTTCAGACGTATTTCCCTTATACATACGCCGCAAGTATGCATATAATATATGCACATATTATATCTAGAAATGTATACTTTTCCATGGTAAGTAAACATCTAACTTTCACAGCAGACAATGAAAACCCAGCTTGTTGAGAAAGAAGAAACTTTTAGAAGGCAGACTTGAGATCTCATGGTGTATTTTCTGCAGTTTGTTTGGCACATTGCTGGAAGCCCTCACTGACAGACAGTTGAAACCATTTCTGCACAAGGCTGAGGGCAGAAGACTACAGTCAAGTAACTCCGACAGGCAGGCAGGGGTCAGACAGCGAGCTAAAGACATTGTACCTGAAGAAAAAGTACAGAAAAACTACTGATATGAGAATGTTAAGTAATAATAATAATAATAATAATAATAATAATAATAATAATAATAATAATAATAATAATAATAATACATTATTATGCAAGATACATTTTATTTGCTTTTTGCCATGTTCCCTCATCAAAAACATTTCATCATCCATGCATGTTTGAGTAATTTAGCGATCTCTCCCTATATCCTCCTTACATTCAGCTGCAAAATTTTGTGCAAAGCTCCACCCACAAATCTACGTCACCCATGCTCCCACACAACCACCTTCTACCGAGGCACCATTGAGAGCGTCCTGACCGGCTGCATCACTGTGTGGTACGGGAGCTGCACTGAACAGAACAGGAAAGCCCTGCAGCGCATAGTGAATGCAGCTGGGAGGATTGCTGGTGTCTCTCTCCCCTCCCTCCTAGACATTTTTAACACCCGGCTCACCCGCAGAGCGTCCAGCATTGTGGGTGACCCGAGCCACCCCGCACATAGCCTGTTCAGCCTCCTGCCCTCGGGGAGAAGGTACCGGAGTCTCCGGGCCCACTCCACCAGACTGTCAAACAGCTTCATCCACCAGGCTGTCAGGAGGCTGAACTCACACCCGAACTCCCACCTTACCCATCTCCCACCCCCCACCCCCCATATTGGCATAACCTGTATTCCATAAAAGACCTATCACTCTAGACACTTTAAAAAACTGCTGCTAAGGACGACTGTTGCACTGCTGCACATTTACACTTACTACTGGATTTTACTCCTGTTGCACTGTTGTTTACTACTGTTATTGCACACTTACTACTGGAATTTTTAGTACTGTTGTTTACTCCTGTTGCACTAGAATTACTACTGTTGCACACTTATTTTTTATTTATCTTAACTCCAATGCACATTCTACTGCACATGACCAATTCACTGCTGTATCTTCCATTGCACATTTTGATGCACACTGCACACTTTGGAAATCTGTATATAGTATAGGTTATTTGTTATTTATTATGTTGCACTGTTTTAAGATTTTAGACCGTAGACTTTAGTTTTAACTTAGATCTCTGTCTTAGATAGTTTTTGTTGTGTTTTGTCTTCATATTGTATTTTGTACACTGTCTTTTTGCACTTGGCCAGAGAGAAACGAAATTTCGATTCACTGTATGTTGAACACATATGGCAGAATTGACAATAAAGCTGACTTTGAACTTGAACTTGAACACAACAGTCCTCCATAAATATAAAAAAGCATGATACAGCAAAACAGGAAGGGAAACAGGAAGTAATACAGGAAGTGCTCCATTGCATTTTTAAACTCCATATACCTTCACTGAAATAATTTGGATGATTTCATCCCTGGAATTTCCCATCTCTAAAGTAATGGTAATGGGTAACTGTTGAAAACTACTGTTTCATGACATCACAAGGTGGAACAGAGCATTTTGAGTTGGGAGACAGACAGGTACTAGGCTTATTTACTTAAACATGTGTGAATGAAACAAAACACAACTCCAGGTATGCTTCTGGAGAAGTACAGCATTCTAACATTCTAGCATGGCTTAAAGCTCACAAGAGTGAATTTTGCATGATATATTATAAACAAGTAAGTAACTTTGCCTCTTAAATGGCCTAACTCAACTCTAGAAAGGCCTTAGAATGTGATAATATCTGTCCGATTGCATGTAATTCAATTTCTGTTTTCATCGCAACAGTCTCACATCCACAAATTACAAAGTGCTTGGTTTCTCTCACAGCAAAGATACCAGGGGAAATCATCTCCCTTCCAGTGTGTAGTGTTTTGTTCATTGATTTGGCATTTGGGGCTGTAGCAACGTAAATGCAACCTGCTAGATTGTATTGGCTCTACATTGAGAGATATTGCTATCAATCTGTGGCATTGGCCCCTAGTTCTGACCTCCACCAATCGCTCATGTACAAATGACATTCATACAGTACATAGTCACAGACAAGGTGAGGTCTGGCTCAAGGTCCATTGCTAATTGAGTTGGCGAACATTTGCTGCTAGGTCCTTAATCATATTTTAACATGCTGTACGTTTTTCATAATGAACAAATATTTTATTAAGAATGATCAGTCTTGGTAACATTTAAAAATACCCTAACTCCATAATGGAAGGCACTGTACCTTAAAATGTCAATCACAGCTAGTTCATTTTTAGTGTTTTTTACTGGTCCAAAGTAATACCTCAGTAATCTTAATTATCCTCAATGAGTTCATAAGCAAAACTTTCACATTTCAGGCCCTAACTGAGTTTGCTGTCATAGTAATCCTAACAACAACTAGCATGCTAAGCCTGCACTTCCAGATTATCCAACAGTGAACCTGTAGAGAGCTTTGGAGACAGACCTTCCAGCTAACTTATTTGATGTCAAGAGCTGCTTATACATTATATCTGGATAAGACATATTTTGCTCAAATACATGGAAAAAATGGGATACTGTCATGATCCTCCTGGGTTCTCCCCTACTGCCCTGGGAGGAGCCATGTACTCCACACCTGCAGCAGTCAACTACTCACTCATCTGTGATCCATCTACAATCAAGTCCTGCTATAAGAACCGGTTCATCCAAGCTTACTCACAGGGTAACTTGTCTCCTGGCTTACAACCTTTTTGATAACCTTCTCTGCTTGCTCTGTGGACCCTGGACCTCTACCTGCTTCCATTCTGCTCTTCATCTGGGAACCACATCACCATTCCCTACCTCCTGACCCCCCCCAGACCGATACCAGCTCCTCCTCTTTGAAAATAAATTGTTTAAACCTTAAACCTTTTTGGTATGTTCTGCTTTTGGGTCCGACTAGCCCCCGTGACAGATGCAGACCCTTTATAGGTGCGCTGCAAAGCTTTTTGACCTATTTGTCTTGATGAAGATGTTATTGCTTGGCCTGAATTGTTTTATGGAATGTCTTTCAACATTTCCATCTTGCATTTCTTCATCACTGGTGTTTCTGTTGCTCAAAAATATGACAAAATACAACTCCTGTGAATAGAGGCAACTTTCTACAGATCTGAACTGGAATGTAGCGTAGTGATTTAACCTGCTTGTCTCCCGTGTGACAGGTGTAATCTATAATGTGGAACATTCTAGACAAAGCAATAACGTTTCCATGGAGACAAGTAGGTGGTGGACCCTCTATTGCACGTTTAAGTTACTAAGCCTCACTCATTAAAATGTTAGTTCATTATGAATTAAAGCTTTCTTCATGCTTGTTAAGAGGTAGTTTAACACAGGGTACACTTACTGCTGTGTACTTTATGTTACGGCTGCAACACAAAGTATGAAAAACGCAATACAAAACGCCAAAGTGAAGTCCCATTCAACAGATGGAAGCATGTAAAGGTGCATGAGATTGAAAAGTTTAGTCCTTTTTGATGGAGTCCTGTTTCGTAGGTTTCATCATTCTTACAGTATTTCTCATTCTGTTCCTGTCCACTGCCAACAAATCCATTTTCTGATTCTGTTATAATACGTCACATCCCCCAACACAAAAGCAAATCTGTTTCTCCAATTCTCTTTGTCGTGGTAAATACTGACATTGCAACTCTGTTTGGTGTATGCAGGGAATACAGTACAGAGAAAACATACATTTTATTTTTGGCATACAACTGTAAAATGTCCTGTACAGTAGATAGTATCGTTAGGTAAATGAAGGTTAAATTCTATATTATCCTATTCAAATTTGACTCTTGTGAGATTCAAGCCCTGTTAGCATGTCGTTAGCTCATCAAAGCCATAGCTGGAGTTGTGTTTTAGTTCATTCACATTCATTCATTGTTTGAGTATTCCTTTATTATTAGTCTGTCTTCATCTCCTAATCTCAGAATGCTCTGTTCCACCTTGTGATGTCATGAAGTGGTAGAGCTGAAATCATCCAAATGATTTTAGTGAAAATGTATGGAGATTAAAAACAGAAGAACATTTTCTGCATTTTTCTGGAACAAGTGGAATAGTCGCCTGGTTTACCTACTGAATATCTCATAGCGGAGGTGTGGTTTACTATCGCCAGCGGCCATTTATTGGGCGTAACGAATGTCTATCATTTGGCATATACATTGCCCATAGCCAATCAGTATAGTAGTTGTATAGTAACGAAGTAATAATACTTCACTACTGTACTTAAGTAAATTTTGGGAGACTTTGTACTTTACTTGAGTTTTTAAAAAATTGATAACTTTTACTTTTACTTCACTACATTTCCGAATTTAATTGCATACTTTTACTCCGTTACATTTTCAATGTGCCGTTTAGTTACTCGTTACAAAAAAACCCTCTACTGACTGAAGGAAGTCAGGACGTGCGTGGGCTTGTTCGCTACTTGCGCATGACAATCAGCCTACACCTGTTGGTTTCATGCAGCTCGTTTAATCAATCAACATCTCTGATGGAAGAGGAGACAGCATCCACGTCGGCTACAAATGAAGGGGGACCTGACGATGAGCATCCCTGGCCGTACTTAAACACAATGTTCTCTTACGCTGATATGAAGGATTCGTCCTATCGAATGAAGTGCCTCTTGTGCCTTCCAAGAAACGTGGAAATGCTATCTTACAGAAACTCCCCGTCCAACCTCAAGAAACACATCGAGGTGAGTTCTAGATTAATGAAATTGTTAGCGTCTATATTCCAATTCTAGACATTCTGTCTGTTGTGAAACCTTGAGCATAACATGTAGAAATTAACTTTGTGTGACATTGTTTCGGTTGCACAAAGCGTATTTGATGATGTTGGAGCTAACAGGCTACCTAGCTTTTTCGGCTCAAGGGAAGGCATAGCTGTAGGCTGTAGGCTTTGCTTGATACTTTTACTTGTACTTTTACTTACATTACTTGAGTACATTTATTTTTACATTACTTGTCATACTTAAGTACAAGAAGTTCCAGATACTTTAAGACTTTTACTCAAGTAACATTTCAGTCAGTGACTTCGACTTTTACCAAAGTCATTTTTGGGAGGGGAACCTATACTTTTACTTGAGTTTGATTTTCCAGTACTTTATACAACACTGTGCATCACCGTCTTTCCACCCCTCCCCGCTCTCTGATTGGCTCCCCAAATCAGGAGCCCTCGCTTAGCCTAGTTGCCAGGCTGTCTTTTAGTTCGGAACGATCGTGCAAAGCAGCCTGGGATTTCCCAGGTTAGTGGAACAGTGTTTTCACCCTAAATATGCACGGTTTGTGTGTTAAACATGTGTGAACAAAACAAAACACAATTCCAGGTCTGTTTTTGATGAAGAAACCATATTATAACAGATATCAGGAAATAGCGTAATATGTGCCCTTTAAACGTATTTAGAGATGACCTAAATATCAGAGAAACTTGAAGTGCCTGTCACGATACTTATTTTGACTTATTGTTCAATATATGAAAGCTGATATGATGTGAAAAGGACTGGCAAAGGGGTGTGATCTTTAAAAACACAGAGGAGCTTCATGGAGTACTGCAACATGTTTTGAGAGGCGAAGGAGACAGACTCCATGCAGGATTACTAACAAATAAAACAAAACAAAACTTACACAACAAGTATGATTTTAAGACATAACTTTATTAAATAGCTAAAAGGTAAAAAGATAGTAGAATATTTAAAGGTGCACTGTGTAACTTTTCTAGCCAGTATGGCATTACACTTATTTATCTCTACAGGTGACACCAGGGACAAGTTAAATGTCAGATCTGTGGAGAGGCGAGCCCACTCCCAGTACGAATGCACATTTTTAAGTCAGTAAAAGCCCATGTTAGTGAATAAATGCAAAATGGATATGTTTAATGCCATACTGGGACATTCCAGACAAAGCTACTGGGTATTTGTCCACTGATCCGAAGGTTGGCAGTTCAAATCCCGCTCTCAACATTAACATCGTCAGATCCACTTACCCACAGGTTGACGGTGCGATACCTGCTCCCACTGATGAATACTGTCATTGTGTCCCTGGGCAAAGCACTCCAGTGTCTGCGTGCACTATGAAGGTGTGAGTGAATGGATAGACGGTTCAGCTGTGTTTATTTTACTCAAATGACACTACAGCGAGCAAGAGTGTCCTAGTCGGTGATGAAGGGCCCTTGATAAAGCGCCTTGATTAGAATAAGAGCAATTCCAAAGTGTCCTTCTGTATGTCCCTCTTTGCTTTCCATATGTCAGCCGCTGTGATGTTGACACTTAATATAAATCCCCTGGAATGCCTCTGTAAATGTGTTCCCTCCACAACATTGTTGTTTATTCATGACACGGCCTGGGCATGCTTCAATCTGTACACACAAATGTTAAGAGCACTTACCCCCCTCACTGTTATGGTAACCCTTATAAAGGACGTCCTGACACGAGCCGGTTTATATGAATGAGATCATCTGCAAAGGGTCACGTTTTACATGGGAGAAAGCACAAAGGGTTTAAGGGTATGTAAGTTCTGATTGGATTGTGAGTATAGTGTTCAAGAGGTGGAGCTATTTGGAATTGTTTTGCAGTCTAAATACATATTGTCTTTCCTCATTAAAAAAAACATACCTGGAGTTTTGTTTTGTTTGTTCACACATGTTTAAAGGTCCCATGGCATGACATTTTCACTTTCTGAGGTTTTTGAACGTTAATGTGAGCTCCCCTACCCTGTTTAGGCCCCCCCCCTGGTTAAAAGTTGTGAAATGTCTAAACTGAGCATTTGCGATCCTTTTCTGCTTTACAAAAAATCGGAGCTCAAACGGGCGATTTTGAACAAGGCACCTTATTGACGTCAGATCGAAAAAAGAAATGCAAATGCAGTTCCACCCCCGTCTGTCTGAACTCAGCGTCTCTGTAAATCACGCCCAGAGAGTTTGGACTGCGAATGCGCTAGACAATGCGAAATGCGTTTTTTTATTTGCCTGGAGGCACGTCCGAGTGTTTCTAGGCTCCGAAGTCCTTTATCTGAGCCTCTGGACCTTTGAACAGCAGTGGTTTAATTTTATTTTATGTGGAAATGTGTTTATTTTTCAATGGAACGCTTCAAATCTCTCCCCCCGTGCAAAAACAAGGAAATGGATCAGCTGAGCGCTCAGAGCGAGAGCGGAGCGTTTGGCCACGCCCCCACCCTCTACTATTGGCCATCTCTTTTCTCCTCATTTGCATTCAAGCAACAACGCCCAGAATAAAGAGTTTGAGAGAGATATTTATGACTCTTTCACATCTTATCTCTGTTTCTCATGCACTGAGTGTTGATTTTGAAGAAGGATTCATTTACAGTATTAGGGAACCATTAAGGAGCCATATAAAAGCATCAAGAAGTACCATGTCATGGGATCTTTAACACATAAATGCTGCATATTTTCTACTCTCAAAGTTCTTCTCTCAAACTGAAAACATAACTGTTCCACATTGTGATGTCATGGTATTGCATAAAGTGCTCCACTGTGCTTTTAACATCCATACACCTTCACTAGAATCATTTGGATAATTTCAGCAGTGGATTTGCCAATGTCTACTGAAAAAAAAGGGTAAAGTGCCACAGTTAAACCCTCACAAGAGTCAGTTATATACAGTATATATAGGGCCTTTAACGCAAACAATTATTTTTTTTCCAAGTTCTTTTTATTTATTTATTTATTTATTCATTCTTTTATTTTATAGGGACAGTGCATATTGATGAACATCTACAACATTGCAGTGTAAATATGCCTGATTATAGCAAAAATGCTATAAAGTAACACAAAAAAAAGTTATTTTAAAGTTACTAGTAAAGTATAAAAAGTAACAATAGCGGCAGTTACACACTAAAAGAGTCCACAAGGTTTTCCTTTAGCCACTGTATCAAGTGTGATTTGAAAGTGTCCAGTGTCGGAGTCTCTCTTATTGATAATGGATAATGAGAGTTCCAGAACTTAGTGCCTCTGACTGAGAGTACACTTTGTCCAAATGTAGTGCGTCTGTGCATTTTCAGACAATACGTTACAAAGTGGAAGTAACAACAATTGATAAATGACACCAGTAACACCAGTGACAGTTCAGAAAATGGCTTGCAGCTAGCAGCCGTGTCAACAAAGTAAATCTCCTACTGTATTGGTGAACTGAAGTTGTTATTATTCTTTAGTGCATTTTTGAAATGTTGACTTTTTTAACCTACAAATCCAAAATGGTCACTGACAGAATTTGAATACTATTGATTTTTGATTTTTCATGAGCACCCTTCATTATGTGGATACCAATAGCTCCCTGTTTCTTGCAGAACTTGCAGCCAATCACGAATCAGTGCCTCTGCTGTCCACAGTGAGAATGAAAAAGATCTGTATGAGTGTCCTCTTTGTGCAGATATGTGTGTGCAGATAGAGGATAGAGGACAAGGCAATGACAACCCAGGCTCAGTGCGTAACACATTTTTCACTTAATTGCATATGTACTAAACTTTAAGATGGGTTTGCCATTCCCTCTAGAATATATTTCTTGGGTTTATTTCTGTTAGGAAGCAGATCCACATTACTCTGTATCCCTTTGGTGCTTGTCTGGGATGGTGAGCAGGAGAGGTCGTATATTATTGGATTGTAAATGTGTTTACAGGGCCCTCTAGAGGAGCATTAGGGACATCACAAGGACTTTTCCAGTTCTAGCTATGAGTCATCCCTCTCACATTTCCTAGTACAGTGGTTCCCAACCTTTTTTGGCCTGTGACCCCATTTTGACATCACACATTTCTGGCGACCCCATAGACTTTTTTTTTTTAAAATCATGTTTCATGGTGATGGGCGAATGGAGCCTTGTGAAGCATTGACACCTCAGTCGCAACATTGTGCCAAATGGTTCGAAGTGTCTGAGGCCTCGGAGAAACACTGACCTCTAGTGGACAAATTTACCATTGCATTTTAACAATGATCGCTTTTTTCCACTTGTAGATGCCATCGAAAATGAAACAAAGGCAAAAAGTCGCCAAAAGTCACCAAAATCACCACTAACGTCACACAATACTCAACACCCAACATTTTTAAAGGTCCCATGGCATGAAATTTTCACTTTCTGAGGTTTTTGAACGTTAATGTGTGCTCCCCTACCCTGTTTAGCCCCCCATGGTTAAAAGTTGCGAAATGTCTAAACTGAGCATTTGCGATCCTTTTCTGCGTTACAAAAAATCGGAGCTCAAACGGGCGATTTTGAACAAGGCACCTTATTGACGTCAGATCGAAAAAAGAAATGCAAATGCAGTTCCACCCCCGTCTGTCTGAACTCAGCGTCTCTGTAAATCACGCCCAGAGAGTTTGGACTGCGAATGTGCTAGGCAATGCGAAATGCATTTTTTTATTTGCCTGGAGGCACGTCCGAGTGTTTCTAGGCTCGGAAGTCCTTTATCTGAGCCTCTGGACCTTTGAACAGCAGTGGTTTAATTTTATTTTCTGTGGAAATGTGTTTATTTTTCAATGGAACGCTTCAACTCTCTCCCCCCGTGCAAAAACAAGGAAATGGATCAGAGAGCGCTCAGAGCCGAGAGCGGAGCGTTTAGCCACGCCCCCACCTTCTACTATTGGCCAGCTTTTTTCTCCTCATTTGCATTCAAGCAACAACAGCCATTATGGAGTGTTCTGAGTAAGAAAAATTACTCTTTCTCATCTTATCTCTGTTTCTCATGCACTGAGTGTTGATTTTGAAGAAGGATTCATTTACAGTATTAGGGAACCATTAAGGAGCCATATAAAAGCATCAAGAAGTACCATGTCATGGGATCTTTAAGAAATATTGGTGCATCTTTTATACTGTTGCAGTTTACCGCTTGTCAAACCAAGGAAGCGCGTTGAACACTCTGAAGCACTCTGAACCAATCGCAGAGCGGAACATTCACTGAGCCAATGAAACACTTCGATACACTGAAGCGATTGACACGCAGAGCGAAGCAGCGGGGGGAGGGACCGACACTTCGGTCACGTGAGCAACTGCTGCGAGACAAGCAGTTCTTCAGAGCTATTTGTCTCAGAAAGAACAAGACGTGCTCCGGAGCTCCGTCTCATTTGCCCATCACTAGTTATTGTGACTGCACTGCTCCGTACATTTCAGGCGACCCCATTTGAATTCAAGGCGACCCCACGTGGGGTCGTGACCTGAAGGTTGAAAAACGCTGTCCTAGTATAACGTGTTTGTAATATAAGTAAGAAATAAGGACTAAATATATAACATCTGTAGTGAAATCATTGTGATTTACGTGTATTTTTTTTTCAACAAAAATTACAAGATTTAGTCCTTTCTGATAAGTTATTTCTTAGTTTTAAATTGCAAGATACCATACTCTCATGGGGGAATGAGGCTCTATTTCTCAATTAATTAGGCTTCAGATAGTTTATATCAATTGGTGTAAAATGTTTAAATGACCAAACTGGGAAAAAATATGTACAATTTTCAGCTAAATCTTCAATATAATGATCTTAAATGAGTTTTAGTAAAATGAGTAGTCCAACCTGTTATAGGCATGCTAAGGGAATCTGGAAACTTTTATCTGCAGATTTAATATTGTTTTATTTTCCACAACATAAACATGACAGGAATGTAAACAAATATGTATAATATGTAAGAAAAAGCACATGGGCCAATCAGAGTACTGTATTCTGAATTTACATTCACATTTACATCAAGTTGCACTTAAATTATAGTGTAAAACGCAACATAGAATACCACCAAATGAAAAAGTAATTGTACTGGAATGCATTTAGTCAAAATTTTTATTCAGAACATGCATTTTCGATGCATGTACAGCTATATAATAATGTTAATCAGATTTTAATATCTTTATAACACTCTAAATAAGATCATGTGAGTCATATTGAGTGGGATGTCATGATGATCTCAGTGGTAAAAATGACTATGAACACATGCAAGGGTGTCATTGTGGAATAGGCCATGTGGGTAGAGTCTATGTCTGTTATACTCTGAATTCTGAAATGAAATATGAAAATAATAAATTACATATTGGATTAAATTCTTTGCTTTAAGCCATATTATAATGCGGTTAGCTCATCAAAATATATCCGGAGTTGTGTTTTGTTTCATTCACACATGTTTGAGTAATCCTATATTATTTGTTTAACTATATCTCCAAAGCTCAAATTACTCTGTTCCATCTTATAACGTCATTAAGGGCTAGTTTTCCAGTTTGCAGCTTCTTTTTTCCTTGAGTTCAGTAGAGATGGGCAATTCCAGGGCTGAAATTATCCAACTGATTTAAGTGAAGGTGTATGGAGTTTAAAAACACATTGGAGCTCTTCTACTTCCTGTATTACCACATGGCATCACAAGATAGAAGTTTTTCTGTTTAAGAGAAGAACTGAATGAAACAAAACACAACTCCTGGTATGTTTGACATAGATCGGAAAATAGCATAATACGCGCCCTTTAAAGGGATATGCCACCCCCAGGTCAAACTTGGGCATCTCCCCACAGTCCAGAGACTAAAATAAGTGGTGGAAAGCGTTTTCCTGGTCACCCAGCCATTGTTCGAGTCTGTCAGCACTGACCGCCGCAGTATCTGCAGCTACTCCGCGTTAGACTGGAGTCTAACGTCGCCAGAGAAAGATTTCGGCCAAAAGGAATTAATTTGCTCGATGCTTTTCCCAATTACTTTCTGTGTAGTGCGCATTCATATTGAGTGCAAATAAATGTGCAAATCAACACGGAGAGCTTGACTTGGTCATTTTGGGTGGGAACTATTTTTCAGTTCGGAAAAACAGAGCCGAAGCACGCACCACGCTGCGTAACAGGGGAACTCCCAACGTGGTGCGTAACAGGGATTCCCCTGTGTGCTTCGGCTGTGTTTTTCCGCACTGAAAAATAGTTCCCACCCAAAATGACCAAGGCAAGTTCTCCGTGTTGATTTGCACATTTATTTGCACTCGATATGAATGCGCACTACACATAAAGTAATTGGGAAAAGCATCGAGCAAATTAATTCCTTTTGGCCGAAATCTTTCTCTGGCGACGTTAGACTCCAGTCTAACACGGAGTAGCTGCAGATACCGCGGCGGTCAGTGGCGACAGACTCGGACAATGGCTGGGTCACCAAAAAAATGCTTTCCATCACTTATTTTAGTCTCTGGACTGTGGGGAGATGCCCAAGTTTGACCTGAGGGTGGATTATTATGTAACTTTTCTGGTATGGGTCTGCTGTCTGATTGTCTCCATGGAGATGTTTTGCTTTGCTTGGAATGCCGATATGACATTAAACTTATGTGTCATTATTTCAGTTACAGGAGCTAATATTGCACTTTGAAAAACACACATTCTTACTGTGAGCTGGCTCGCCTCTTCACAGATCTGACCTATAGGCCTACTACTACTTGGAATTATAAAAGTATGTCATACTGTGGAACATTCCAAGCAAAGACAGAACATCTCCATGGAAACAAATTGTAACCTTTAAAGAAAAAGACGTGACACTGGTGTACACTGATCACACATCTGACTTCCTTTTAAAGCGGAGGATACTTCACACTTTTGCAAAAGCAGTGTGAAAGTGTGAAATGTGAATTTGAACTGAAGTTTACCCCATGAAACCATAAGAACAAAAACTAATAATTAAATTTACAAGTAAAAAAACAAAACAAGTTGTATTGTTTTCCATCACCCAAAAGTGTTCCGTTCTGCTTGTGTAACTTTCCAATTTAATCAGTGAATCAGTAAAAGTTGAGAAATTAAAAAGACAGATAAGCTTCTGGACCACAATCACACAAGTTTGTTTGCAATATATTTAGCCGGCATTGGGTAATGACCAAAAGAGGAAGTTATGTTCACAAATAGCTTTAAGTCTGGGTCAGACATCTGAGCCTTATTTGACACCAGTCTTGCCATTTTTGCTACTTATTTAGAATTTATTATTACCATTTATATTTTTTACTCTTTGTTATTATATTATATTATATTATATTGTGATGTGTGAGCTACTGTGTCTAAATAATTTCTCTTGTGGAGCAAATAAAGTCTAAGCCTAAACCTAAAATATAATACAGTAGCAACAGACTCAGAAATAGTGAAAGCAAAAGTAAAAAATAGATGAAGTAGAATTATTTAGAAAAGCTTTTGCTTCACTGCATCTCGCTTAACTTTATTTGATCTTATTCATGTTAAAGATCCCATGACATGGTACTTCTTGATGCTTTTATATGGCTCCTTAATGGTTCCCTAATACTGTAAATGAATCCTTCTTCAAAATCAACACTCAGTGCATGAGAAACAGAGATAAGATGAGAAAGAGTCATAAATATCTCTCTCAAACTCTTTATTCTGGGCGTTGTTGCTTGAATGCAAATGAGGAGAAAAGAGCTGGCCTATAGTAGAGGGTGGGGGCGTGGCCAAACTCTCCGCTCTCGGCTCTGAGCTCTCAGCTGATCCATTTCCTTGTTTTTGCACGGGGGGAGAGATTTGAAGCGTTCCATTGAAAAATAAACACATTTCCACAGAAAATAAAATTAAACCACTGCTGTTCAAAGGTCCAGAGGCTCAGATAAAGGACTTCCGAGCCTAGAAACACTCGGACGTGCCTCCAGGCAAATAAAAAAACGCATTTCGCATTGCCTAGCGCATTCGCAGTCCAAACTCTCTGGGCGTGATTTACAGAGACGCTGAGTTCAGACAGACGGGGGTGGAACTGCATTTGCATTTCTTTTTTCGATCTGACGTCAATAAGGTGCCTTGTTCAACCTCGCCCGTTTGAGCTCCGATTTTTTGTAACGCAGAAAAGGATCGCAAATGCTCAGTTTAGACATTTCACAACTTTTAACCATGGGGGGGCTTAAACAGGGTAGGGGAGCTCACATTAACGTTCAAAAACCTCAGAAAGTGAAAATTTCATGCCATGGGACCTTTAAAATTGCTATCTAATGTTTGTCTTGCTATTTAGGATTCTCTGTAAAGCGTAGCAGTAAACTACAAGCACAGCATGCAGTTTACTTTTTATTTAAAGGTCCTATATTATACAAAATTCACTCTTGTGAGCTTTAAGCCATGTTAGAATGTTATTACCTCCTCAAAAACATACCCAGAGTGGTGTTGCTTTTTATTCACATGTTTGAGTGAAGTCGTCCAAAGCTCAGTGTGCCCTGTTCCACCTCGTGATGCCATGAAACTGTAGTTTGTGAGAAGGAAACATTATCAGACAATAGCGTAATATGGGCACTTCACGTTTTACTGCTTACTTATTTATGTATTATTTTACTGTTTCTCTGTTCCTCTTTGTTTCTCTATAGCCATGAGCCTGGTAGTACATCATACCAGCATGCTCTAGAACAGTAGTAGTAAAAATGCATCTATATTCATTTCGGTATAAGCCCTTTTCCTGTGTGTATACTACATCTGCCCTATCACCGCACAACAGAAGAGGAAGCAGTCTGAGCAGTACTCCCCTCCCCTGCAGTACTGTCAGAGTACTTCCTATCTGTGTGTGGGAGGGTGTGAATGACGGGCAGCCCAAGTGCACACGTGAACGTAAAAACAAAACCGCACAACCTCACAGTATAGTCAGAGTAAAGACATGGACGCGGAGCCAGAGCAGATCCGAGAGGGCTACCTGGTCAAGAAGGTAAGGCTGATGGGGTTAGGAAATACCGCAAAGAAAAAAATAACAGGAATTTCAGTAATATTTTCAAACTACTTTACAAAGTACTAACACAATTTCTCATTTTGCTTATACAAATTGTTAAATGTATTTCAGTATAACCCGGCCCCTTACATGGCCTTAAAAAATAGGTAGGTAAAAGATAGCAATAGAATTTTTTTTTATTTTTTTTTACTCCAAGCAATAATTGAGGAATAGCCATGTAAAAAGTCAAAGTTGTCTAGGTAACAAATTACATTATAGAAAAGTATGTATGTATGCTCTTCATTAGTGCTAATACTGCTTAACTTTATTCATTGATTTATTCAGAATATTCAGCTAGAAGACATTAAAAGCAGTCATAACATTGCAGTAGTTGCAGGGGGTAGAACTATTAGAAGTTGAGGTACTATAAGCAATATCAGTATGCTGATTGTGTATTCACCACTGCCTGTACTGCGTAGTGTCTTGTCATTGTATCTGTAGTTTAACTGTAGTTGTTGTACAGTGTCGTAGATAAAACCCAGGAAGATAGTGTGTAATGACACAGAGACCTAAGCAACACTTTATTTCCAGTGTTGTAAAAACAGCTTCCTGATTTTACACTGTGGCAGAAATAGGTGAACTTGTGATGATTTCATTTATATATTTATTAGGGGTGTAAAGATTAACCGATTTGGATCGGTTATCGGTCTGTGACCTCTGCGATCTGAGTGTACCGATCAGCGGAGCCCGGATCGGTCCAAATTCACTACGAAAGGTCCGATGCACCGGATTTACGGCCAAGAATCGGTTCTCGGCTCCTGAGCGGTCTCTCTCATGGCGCAGCAGCCGCCTGTGTGTGTCTGCGCTCTTTAGCGAACGGTGGGTGGTTCACTTACCTGGGGTTGAAGCTTATTGGCTGGTTAACTGCCAATCATGCGAGCGGCGCGGGCATTATGCGGAAGCGAGCACAAAATGTTTGCACTGTATAGCCGTGTCTCAATTCGCATTGTGCGGAGGGCGGGTTTCCCGCCGCCTCGTCTCGTCAGGAGATCTACTCTATGGGTAAGCTAAGCTAAGTTTCCTTTTATTGAGCTGTTGTTTAAGTTAATTTTGTGCGCTACCGCTATTTATGGACATGGTTCCTATACGTGGTTAACTTTTGTGCCAGTGTTGTGTCGCGTTGATAAAACTTTCACTGTCGGTCTGATGTTTCACTATCAGCTCAGTAGTCTGCAGTAGACCATAACAATTGTATGATACTAGCGTTTTTATTGTCACGGTTAGTGGATTGGGTGATTTATTTAGACAACATTCATGTATTGGCAATGTATATTTGATTTGGGCTAAAATTGACTTGGTTAATTTACTTTTGTGTGGAAAATACAATGTATAATCAGAATTGGTGCATTTCTGTATTAAATACTTATGATTTGTGTGTATAGAAATGTACTTCACACACACAGATGATTTTTGTCTCAAAGGAGACTGAGGTAATGTTATGAGATGGAGAAGTATTATTCAGTGTTAAGAGCTCTCTCTGATTTTCTTTTTTTTTGTTAAGAAAAGTTAATTACAGGCATAAAAAGACATGTTGGATTTAACATGCTAATGTTTTCTATAACTGCCTAGTAATATCTATCTTCTTGTCAGTGATATGTTGCACTTTTATACAGTTACTGAAACTGTGACTGAAGCACTAATTCTGATTCATTCAGATTTTTGCCTTTAATAGGCAACTTGCTTGTTTTATAACTACTTTTTTTATTTTTGATATCTACCTTATCTACCTTTGTACTGAATCGAAATTAACCGAACCGGATCGGATCGAATCGTATCGAATCGAATCGTACCGGATCGTTTACTAATTTTATGAATCGTCCCTGAATCGAATCGTAGCCTGTGAATCGAGATTCGAATCGAACCGTTTTGTGAGTGAAAGATTCACACCCCTAATATTTATTTATTTACATAAGTCTGTGTCTATTTGTTTATTTAGTATTAGATTTGCAATGTGAGAAAATGTATGTGTAAAGATACACTTTGGAACTTTTTGGTTGAGGTCCATCACCTGCTTGTTTCTGTGGATATGCCATTGCTCTGCCTGGAATGTTCCACAGTATGACATTAAAGAGCTCTACTTAACATTTATTCAATTACAGGTGATTTTATAGCTCAAAAATACCTTGAAAAATACGCATTCTAACTGTGAGTGGGGTCGCCTCTCCACAGATCTGACCTGTAATTTGGTCTGGTTTGGTCTCCATGATGATAGAAATGTTGAATACCATACTCAGAGCAGTTACATCTCCATAGAAACAGGCAGGGGACGGACCCCAAATCAAATAGTTACATAGTGCAACTTTAAATTCTGACATTGTCACATTATTAGTTGTTTGTAAAAACTCTTTTTTTTCCAAATGTGTGGACTTATTTACCCTGTGTACATTTCATAAATTGGTATTTGGTAATAAAATCTAAAGTCACTGTTTACCAATGTAATGATACTATAACGATTACGTAATGAGAAACTATGATCAATATTTACTCAATAGCTAACCCCATAGAGAGGCAATGGAAAATATTATAGTGAGGCCTTCTACACTGTAATGGAGTTTCTGATAAATCTTGCATTTATTGAAAGGGTTTTGTTTCTTTTTTCACTTCTGCATTCCCCTCCCCCTATTTGAGGTCAAATACACACAGGTCAGATATAACTGGCTTAAGTACACGGTGTAACTTTTCTAGTGAAGGGTCCACCACCTCTATGGAAATGTTATTACTTTATCTCAGAGGTCTTCAACAGGGGGTCGCGACCCCTAGGGGGGTCGCGGAGGTACTGCAGGGGGGTCGCGAAATCTTTTGATTTCACTTTAAAATAATATAATTTTATATTTTATAGTGTAAAATACAGTATTAACCTGTGTATTATTTCCTTGTATTGGATGTACCATAACAGAGTAGCAATGTTTATACATGACACTGAGCTCAATTTAATATAAAACATAATTCTATGCCGTATATATAGTAGGGGGTCCCTGGCCCAGTTCACCATCTGTTTGGGGGTCCCTGGCTTGAAAAACGTTGAAGACCCCTGCTTTATCTTGAATGTTTCGCAGTATGGCATTTCACTTATTTATCTCCAAAGAGACAAATAGACTAAGTTACAGGCAGGGTGTGTGGAGAGGCAACCGAGGTATTATGTTTGGTAATAAAAACACCTAAAATTGAGTAAATGCAAGATTGCGGAGTATTCCAGGCAAAGCAATAACATCTCCATGGAAACAAGCAGGTAGTGGTCATCCCTCACAAGCATGTTTATTTATTTATTTATCTATTGGTTTATTTGACAGGGACAGTGTACATTAATTAACATATCTGTAAATGTGCCAGAATTAGCCAAAAGGCAATTTTTCATCTGTTGTCCCTGGACAGATCTTAAAATGGTCTCCCTAAAAACAATGATAACAAAATAAGATTACACAGTGAACTATATAGAATTATTAACAAGTTAGCTAAAACTATAAATCCAATTGATAAATACAGTGTACATAAAACTTTAAAATTATCGACAGTTAAAAATCCCACACACATCACAACAAGACACAACAAGACAGCAGAGACACAAGAGGCAGCACAGTGGAGTTTGAGGAAAGAAAATAATAAACATTAGTGATGACAGTTCTGATGGGTTATGAACCAGTTTTTTAGATGTTTTTTATAGATGTTTTTGTATGTGGACAGTTCTCTGATGTTTGAGGGGACAGAGTTCCACTCCTGGGTGGCTGTAACAGAAAAGTCGCTCTGACTTTGTGCACTTTTCTGCAAGGGAACAATACAGTCTCCTCGGGCCGCCCCTCTGGTCACTCTGTGTGTGGTGGTCCTGATGTTTATGAACTGAGTGAGTGGAGGAGATGACAGACCATGAATGATTTTGTATATTACACAGAGATTTGAATATTTTATGACATTCTCCCAACTTAACAGTTTATGTTTTTGTAAAATGGTGCAGTCTTGATGTCTTAAAGGTTTTTTATCCAGTATTTTGATTGTCTGTTTGTATAGTGACTCTATGGGTTTTAGTGTTGTTTTATTTGCCTGTGACCAGATTGTAAGACAGTATGTTATGTGTGATAGGACCATAGCATGCATGAACATTTTAGCTGCCTGTAATGATAGATGTGATCTTATGAACCGGAAATTTGAAATATTAAATGTGAGAAGTTATACAATCCTACAACATGAATAAAGGTTGTGAGCTGTAAGTCATGTTAGAATGTTGTTACCTCATCAAAAACATACCTGGAGTTGTGTTTTGTTTCACTAACACTAAATAAACTAAATCCATCCATCCATCCATTTTCTTCCGCTTATCCGGGGCCGGGTCGTGGGGGCAACAGTCTAAGCAGGGACGCCCAGACCTCCTTCACCCCGGACACTTCCTCCAGCTCCTCCGGGGGGACCCCAAGGCATTCCCAGGCCAGCCGGGACACATATTCCCTCCAGCGCGTCCTGGGTCTTTCCCGGGGCCTCCTCCCGGTGGGACATGCCCGGAACACCTCCCGAGGGAGGCGTCCCCCCCTAAATAAATATTTTATTATTAATCTGTTCTGCTCCACCCTCTGATGTAATGTAGTTTTCAAGTTATCGGCTCCTTTTACCTTTAGTTCAGTAAAATGGCAATTCCAGTGCTGAAATCATCCAAATGATTCTAGTGAAAGCATATGGAGTTTAAAAACACAGTGGACCACTTCCTGTATTGCCACATGAACAAAGAATTTTCTGTGTACTTTCCGTTTGAAGAGCTTCTGAGTTGTGTGAATGAAACAAGACACAACTCTGGGTATGTTTTAGATGAGGAAACAGCATTATAAGAGATCAGAAAATAGCCTAATATCAGTCCTTTAAAGTAACATACATGCTGATTTAAAGGTAATATAAACCATAACAATAAAACCAAGATTACAAGTGTGCAATTGTTTTCCAGCGCACTCTGTTGAACACATGGAAGGTGGTGTGGGTGATCCTGTCTGAAGATGGCATTGAGTTTTACAAGAAGAAAACAGACCAGTCTCCTAAAGGAATGATCCCACTGAAGGGAGCCACACTGACCAGCCCCTGTCAGGACTACAGCAAAAGAACAGTGAGGTTTTTGTTTTTTTCCAGATTCCAGATTGTTTATTTGTCATATGCAGAATCAACACAGGGTCAACAATGCAATGAAATGCTGAGGATCAGAAGAACCGTTGACTCGCTAAGATAGTCAGAAGTACTAATGACATGCAATAATAGTACATGGTAAAAAAGTGTTGCAAAAGTGCAGGGGAAGAAGTAAACAATATAATAAACAATATAATAAAATATGTAATAAAATGTAATAAAAATACAAGATACAATGTACAAAGGTGCAGGTAGGATTAAATCAAAGATCAAATAAGGTGTAAGTATTTCACAGATTGCACATAATATGGTGTGGTATAGGTGTTGCATGTGGATTTCGTATTGCACATAGTATGATATAAATATTGCACATAGGTTATTGCACAGATTATTGCACAGGTAACAGTAGTTTACAGTGAGGTAGTGACAAACGAGATACATTCATACAGAGCAGCAGCAGTAAACATAATTATGCATAATGAAAAGTAGTTTAGTGCAGTATTATTGAGAGTTCAGTATTATTTGGAGTATTACCCAGAGTTCAGTAGTCTGACAGCTTGGGGGTAATATCTGTCTTTGAGTGTTTTTGTGCGTGCTGGCAGGCTCCTGTATCGTCTACCAGAGGGTAGCAGACGGAAGAGTCCTTGTGCCGGATGAGTATGGTCCTTAGAAGAAGAAGAAGAAGAAGTGAACTTTATTGATCTCACACTGGAGAAATTCTTCTCTGCATTTTAACCCATCCTATATATATATACAGTATATATTAGGAGCAGTGGGCAGCACACATTAGGGCGCCCGGGGACCATCTCCATGATCTTCTTGCTTCGGTTTGGTCAGGACCTAAGCTGGAGTACCTATGGTGCATGTTTTGGGTTGGTGGGGGAAACCGGAGTGCCCGGAGGAAACCCACCCAGACACGGGGAGAACATGCAAACTCCACACAGAAAGGCTCGGGCGACCCGGGGATCGAACCCAGACCATGCATGCAAACTCCACACAGAACACACACAGAAAGGTCTGGGCGACCCGGGGATCGAACCCAGAACCTTCTTGCTGTGAAGCAAGAGCGCTACCCACTCTGCTACCGTGCCGCCTTAGTGATGCTGCGTGCCTTACGCAGACCCCTGCTGTGGTAAATGTCCTGGATGGAGGGGAGACTGCTGCCAGTGATGTCCTCTGCCGCTCGCACCACCCTCTGTAGTGCTTTGCGGCTCTGAGCGGTGCAGTTCCCATACCACACTGTGATGCAGCCCGTCAGCAGGCTCTCGATGGTGCACCTGTAGAAGTTTGTGAGGATGCTGGTGTTCATACCAAACTTCCTCAACTTCCTCAGGAAGTAGAGTCTTTGTCGGGCTTTCTTAACCACAGTGTCCCAAGGAACTTAAAGCTGCTGACCTGCTCCTCCTCAGCATTGTTGATGAAGATGGGGGGATGCTGGTCTACACGCTGTCTCCTGAAGTCCACGATCATTTCCTTAGTTTTGCTGACATTCAGAGAGAGGTTATTTTCCTGACACCAGCTGGTCAGTGATTTCACCTCGTCTCTGTAGGCGCTCTCATCGTTGTTGGCGATGAGGCCTAGGATGGTGGAGTCGTCAGCAAACTTGAGGATGATGTTGGAGCTGTGCTTGGGTTAGACCCGCTTTAGACAGAATGCCTGTTTTTCTAGATATTTTTGTGCTATAAAACCACCTGTAATTGAATAAATGTAAGGTAGAGCTGTTTAATGTCATACTGTAGAACATTTCAGGCACAGCAATGACATATCCATAGAAACAAGCAGGTGACTCACCCCCAACCAAAAAATTACACAGTGCACCTTTAAGCAGTAAGATAAATGGACATTGGACATCTATAGGTATTTATTAAATAGGTATTTATTTCTACTTTGCACGCTTTTAGATTTTAGATTTTGTCTTAGATAGTTTTTGCATTGTCTTTATATTGCACTTTGTACACTGTCTTTTTGCACTGCTTGGCCAGAGAGAAATGAAATTTCGATTCACTGTATATCAAACACATATGGGAGAATTGAAAATGAAGCTGACTTTGAACTTTGAACTTTGAAATGTACTTGTACTTGATCTTTGCTTTGGCAACGCCCAAGTTTCATAATCAGAATTTAAAAATACTGTATGTATAAATGAGTCAGAACCTGCAATGCTTTTCAAAGGAAATAAAACTTTTGCAATACAACACAAAAATAACCTTACAAAACTTAATATATTTTCCAGTCAAAGTTTGGACACTTTTTTTTCTCTAATGTATTTTTTAACTATTATACACATAGGGAAGACATCAAATATATAAAGGATTCCTTCAGTGAGAATCTACAATCATGGAAATAAAGAAGAAACATAAATGAAAATGTGTGTCCAAATTATTCAAACTGTTCAAACTTTTTCATTAAACAGACTGTCTCTCAGCCAGAAAACTACTAATGGGTTTTTATATTTTGTTACATAATACCTAGATTTAATCGCTCTCTCATAGCACTTTACTTCAGCTGGATAATTACATTTGTACTGTATATAGATTTACCATTTTATCATCTAAAAACATGTCTATATTTGCAGCTGGTGTTTAAGATCAGCACGGAGAAGAAACAGGACCACTTCTTCCAAGCATCCCATGTGGAGGAGAGGGAGGCGTGGGTGAAGGACTTGAAGAGGGCGCTGACGTGTCTGCAGGCGGGCAAGAGGTTTGCCCGTAAGTCCACCCGCAGATCCATCCGCCTGCCCGAGACTGTCAACCTCAGGTACACACACAGGGCAATACTGTAGTGACATAAAGGAGGGAATAAAATGTGAAAAGGACTCAATTCAATTCAATTACAAGTTCAACAAAACAGTACAACAGTACAACAGTACACAGTAGTACGTTACTACTGTGTTTGGAATGTTCCACTGTATGACATTAAACATATTTACATTTACATTTATTCAATTACAGGTAGTGTGAGCAGGATTGCCTCTCCACAGATCTGACCTGTAACTTGATCTGCTTTGGTCTCCATGAAGATAGAAAGGTTTAAAGGTCCCATGGCATGAAATTTTCACTTTCTGAGGTTTTTGAACGTTAATGTGAGCTCCCCTACCCTGTTTAGCCCCCCCCCCCCCCATGGTTAAAAGTTGTGAAATGTCTAAACTGAGCATTTGCGATCCTTTTCTGCGTTACAAAAAATCGGAGCTCGATCGGAGCAAGCAAAATCGGAGCAAAATCGGAGCGAGTTTGAACAAGGCACCTTATTGACGTCAGATCGAAAAAAGAAATGCAAATGCAGTTCCACCCCCGTCTGTCTGTACTCAGCGTCTCTGTAAATCACGCCCAGAGAGTTTGGACTGCGAATGCGCTAGGCAATGCGAAATGCGTTTTTTTATTTGCCTGGAGGCACGTCCGAGTGTTTCTAGGCTCGGAAGTCCTTTATCTGAGCCTCTGGACCTTTGAACAGCAGTGGTTTAATTTTATTTTATGTGGAAATGTGTTTATTTTTCAATGGAACGCTTCAAATCTCTCCCCCCATGCAAAAACAAGGAAATGGATCAGCTGTGGGCTCTGAGCTCTGAGCGGAGAGTTTGGCCACGCCCCCACCCTCTACTATTGGCCAGCTCTTTTCTCCTCATTTGCATTCAAGCAACAACGCCCAGAATAAAGAGTTTGAGAGAGATATTTATGACTCTTTCTCATCTTATCTCTGTTTCTCATGCACTGAGTGTTGATTTTGAAGAAGGATTCATTTACAGTATTAGGGAACCATTAAGGAGCCATATAAAAGCATCAAGAAGTACCATGTCATGGGATCTTTAATACCATACTGTGAAACATTTGACAGGCTCGCCACCAGAAAAGTTACACAATGCACCTTTAAAGGTCCTATATTATGCAAAATTGACTCTTGTGAGCTTTTAGTCATGCTAGAATTGTGTTTCCACATCAAAAACACAGCTGGAGTTGTGTTTTGTTTCATTCATTTGAATGTGTGAATAAAAGAAAACATAACTCCAGGTACTAGTACAGATAAATTTAAGAGTTTTTTTCCTCCTAATAAAAAGCCTGATGCATACCCCTGTATGCTCACGTCCACATCTATGAAACAGACCACAACAAAGCAATTTGCAGAACAGAACAAATTCAGTCTGCATAAATAAATAATACAAGTCTAAACATGAATGGGAATTTAACATAAGATCTAAGCAAATAAAGCTGTTTACTTCACTATTTGAGCACAATGTGGCACAGTGGTTACACAAACACAATGGCGGTGTGTTAGTTCCTGTTACTAGATTACTGTTATGTCTGTTTGTTTTGTTCAGAATCAAAATCAGAATCACAATCCGAATCTGAATTTATTTGCCATGTCAGTACAAAAATTACACAGAAACAAAACACTGTACTGTCCAGGCTATCAGCAGCATAAAAACAGTAACAAATACAAAAGTAGTAGCAAATACATTTTAGGTGCAGACTTAGACAAACTTTGAGCCACGAGGGAAATTATTTGGACACAGGAGCTCACACGTCACAATATATTAAAATAACAAAGAGCAAATATATAGATGGTAATAATAAATCCAAAATAAGTAGCAAAAAAAACATGAGACTGGTGTCAAATAAGGTATAATAATATATCACAGTTATATATGTATATATTTTTTATTCATATACATGCCTTACTCTGGCATTCCCCATTCATCACTTCTGTATTCACTGCCCCTTTAGTTCTACGAGCTTCAGACTTCAGACAACATCAGTGCTTAACTCAGTTACGCAGTCTAAAATTCGTTTAACTTGCATACAGTAACACAAAATATAACTGTGTAAATCTGTGTAAAACAAATCTTAAAGGTGCTGTGCTTGATTTTTATGCTCTTAAAAACAATGAAAAAAAAACTTTATTTATTTGAAACAGTTTGCAGTGGTCCAAAGCTATTCCTCACTTACCTTATTCATTCTGAGCATCCTAATCAGACCCTCCAGGAATTCGCGAACTTCCTTCTGTGTAGGAGACATAACTGAGATGAGGTGCACGGTGCGTTTGTGTGTGTGTGTGCGGTAGAGGCGGTGGGTCACGTGAGTGTGGGTGTGTGCCCACTAAAATAACAGCAAAAGACCGGGTGAAACAGTTCCCATCCTAGTAGTAATTTATTTTCGATGTTGGTAAGGTTGTTTTAGGACCATATCTGTGATCTCTGTGTCTTTGTATTATTCTTTGTCATAAATAACTCAGTATTCTAAATATGACTCAATTTTAATTACAAAAAGGGAAAATCGCAACTATTTATTGCAACTTTCACTTCCTCCCACAACAAAATCGCAACAAAAACCTTAAAAGCCCCGCAACTTTCATTGCAACTTTTTGGAAAAGCTCCGGCAAATTCAGGCATTTTAGCCCGCAACAATCGCAAAAAATGCCCGCGAAATCCTGGGGGGTCTGCCTAATTATTCCCAATGATGAGTTTATAAGAGCATTTCACAACTTTCAGAAACAGGGGCAAAGTGCCTGTAAAATCAGCAGCGCACTTCCTGATTATCTGACAATGAAACCTTTATACAACTGCTTATACAATACTGGGGCAAGATGACTTTTGCTCAAATACAAATACAAAATGTGACAAATTTTTCCATCTTTTTGAAGAATTTAATTGACTTTCTTATGCGATGCCTTTCCCCGACAGTCAGCTGTACACTCTGATGAAGGACCAGGAGAACGGCATTAAGGAGCTGAAGCTGGAACAGGACAACAAAGTGTACAACCACTGTTTCACCGGTACAGCTCAGTACTACTAACCATCCCTCCAGCTGTGCACACACAACACTTTAACACAGCTGTTATTGTACTATGACATCACAACATTCTGAAATGTGAGTGAGTGGCAACATTATATGAGTGTCAAGGGGAAGTAATGACATTTTCTTCTGTAAATGGTCAAAAAATGTGAAAGAGCTGACAAATGGGTTATTCCAGAATTGGAGGACATTTTACGTCCCACCCATCAAATATTAAATAATCCACATACAAAATACTAAAACATACAGTTTCTGAGTGAATTTACTTGTCCTGAGACCAAATCTAAAAAAAACTAAGAGAAAAGAATGCTTGAAAATAGTTTTTATAATACCAAATAAATCTGGAGTACCCCCCAAAATGCCATTTTCCTCTTGTCCCACCCCTCTTAATGGCCAAATTGAATCTCAAATAAAACAGTTAAAATTTAATTGAAATTTCTTGTTTTTTGTATAATTTGTTTCATTTCCATCTCTTGTAACTGTGGAACATTTGTTTTAATAGACATAATATTTCAAATAATAATTATTATTCATGAACATGTGTCCCACAACATGCACCAACCCTGTTACCAGAACATTTTTAGTCTGGTAGAAGAAGAAGAAAACAGAACCACATGATCCCCTGGACTTGACATCATCAAACAGTTTTCCAAAAGAATGGGCAGAGCAAAGGTTTATCTTCTCTTCTATTTTTCATATTTTTATAACATCGTTAGCCTTGATTGAATGTCTCACTCTGCCTCATGCAACCCTGTTATGCAAATGATCAGAATAAGACACTTATTTTTTTTTCCTTTACGTATTTGCATAAATAAGTTTTTCCTCTTGATTAGTAATAACAGCTAAACAGCTAGCTTCTATTCCTGAGATAAAGCTAACATTAGCGTGATTTTGCAACCCTGTTACCTGCAACCCTGTTACTGTGATTAGAGGAAATAAATAAATAAACCATATAAATCATATAATAAAAATTTTACCATTGACTGTCAGCTGAGCTAATCAAGCATTTAATAGTTTATTACCTATTATTGATGAATATATAGCAGAAAATTAGAAAAGTGAAGGTTTATTTTTCAAGAATTTTAAAGCCAAAATGTCCTCCAATTCTGGAATGACCCAAATATAAAAGTCTACCACTCTGTTAAATAAATAGTTTGTACCACGACATCTAAAACAAGAAAATCAAGTCATATCATAGCAAAAGGAGAAATTCGATTTGTCAAATGGACAAAACTTTAATTGGTCGAATACGTTTCGCAGAAAATCCAAGCTGCTTCTTCAGTTTTGGTCAGACGCTGGTGGACACTGCCTTATATCTGCCTGAAGGGAAATTACTTTGAAACTACCACACCTACTTATTTTCAGTTTCTGTAGTTATGTAGACCTATTCAGTATGCAGTGGGAGTGGAGTGTGGCTATGTGTTAGCATAGTCATTCAGGGCCATAATGGGTGTTTTCACACCTCTGGACCTGACCTGGCTAACCCTATTGTTTTTCTTTGGTTTTTATTTATTTATTTATTTATTTAGGTTTGAGGATAGAGTTATAGATGGGAGACAAATTATGTCTGAGTCCTCCATTTCTGTTCAAGGAAGGATTCTCTTTCTTGAGAAAAATAGCCTCTTTAACTCCCCTCTCAAACCAGTTCTTTTCTCTGGCTAAGATCTGTACCTCACTGTCCTCAAAGGAGTGGCCCGTGGCTTTTAGGTGGAGATGTACAGCAGATGAAGGTCCACTCTGGCTCTCTCGTCTGTGTTGGTACATCCTCTTGTGAAGTGGCTGTTTTGTTTCTCCAATGTAGCGCTCACTGCAGTCTTCACTACACTGAATGGAGTAGACCACATTGCTTTGTTTGTGGCTCGGTGTTTTTGTCCAGTTGACAAATTTAATTTCTCCTTTTGCCATGGATTCTACCTGGACGATTCTACACACGAGTCATGTCATAGAAAACAAGGTAACAGTAAGCTAAACAACAAAGACACAGCAGGCTACACACACATTTGATTCACATTGATTCAGACTTTGTGATCAGACAAAGTCGAACAGAAACTTTCTCTCCTTAAATAAGATGCTTCTGAGTCTGTGTGTGATCAAAGTTCCAATATAATGCAAAATTGATTATTGTGAGCTTTTAGCCATGTCATAATGTTGTTACCTCATCAAAACATAGCTGGAGTTGTATTTTGTTTCATGCACCTTATCCAAATAATTCCACTGAAGGTGTATGGAGAACTTCCTGTATTACTGCATCACAAAGGTAAAACCTAATGTTTTCAGTTTCAGAGAAGAACACAGCCTAAATATGCAGGATCTATGTATTAAACATGTGTGAATTAAACAAAACACAACTCCAGGTATGATTTTGATCAGTAAAAGTGCATAACCTCTATACTCTCTGAGCAGGCGCGACTGTGGTGGACTGGCTCATCTCCAAAGAAAAGGCGAGGAACAGGCCTGAAGCACTGATGCTGGCGACAGGTCTGCTCACTGAGGGCTTCCTCCAGCCGGCAGGAGACACGTCCAAGGACGGGGCCCAGAGCGCAGAGAGGTGTGTGCTGCTCGACCAGACCGAGGCGCTATACTACTTTGTGAGTACTGATGTTAAACACACATTACATCAGAAATAAAATGGGACTAAAGTAGGACTAGACCCGGATTAAACCAGGACAAACACTATAAACAAAGTCTATCTCTGAACTAAACTGGATTCAAACCAGGATCAATCCAAGACAGCATTGTTCACATAGACCAGCATAGATTTTTACCAAAGTAGAACAGAGCATTTTGAGCTTCAAATATGGAAGACTAACAATAAAAAAGTCAAGTTTGTGCAATATAGACCCTTTAAAGCTCATTAAAGTTCTTTTTACTTGTCCTCTTTAAGTATTTGATGCAGGTAAACTCCACAATCTTAACATTTACAAATAGCACCTCAGATATGTTCACAAAACCGCCCTCTCGTTCCCCTTTACACCAGAAGCAATATAAGACATCATTTGGCTGTCATCTGCGATTTAATACAACGTGTGTGTTGGTAGGTGGACAGTGGCTTCTTCTGTGAGGGCTACTCCAGCGATGAGGACATACTGCTGAAGGAGGAGTTCAGAGGAAACATCATCAAACAAGGGTGTCTACTCAAACAGGTAAGTTATACTAGTGTACAGGCCCATACAGTCAGACATCACTGCATTAAAGGCACACTGCGTAACTTGGAGAGTCAGTCACTTGCCTGTCTCCATGGAGATGTGCCTAGTAAGCGCCACAGTGGTTTGATAAATGCAAAACAGATTAGCTTAATACCATGCTGTTGTCAGTTTAAACCAGGGGTCTTCAACGTTTTTCAGGCCAGGGACCCCCAAACAGATGGCGAACTGGGCCAGGGACCCCCTACTATATATACGGCATAGAATTGTGTTTTATATTAAACTGAGCTTAGTGTCATGTATAAACATTGCTACTCTGTTATGGTACATCCAATACAAGGAAATAATACACAGGTTAATACTGTATTTTACACTATAAAATATAAAATTATATTATTTTAAAGTGAAATCAAAAGATTTCGCGACCCCCCTGCAGTACCTCCGACCCCCCTGTTGAAGACCTCTGGTTTAAACCAAAGGATTAACATCTCCATGGGAACAGGCTGCATAACCTCTCCAGAAAAGTTACACAGTGCACCTTTAAGTCTGGAAAAAAAGGATTCAAATAGCACATTTTCAGGCGTCTGTGTGCAATTGTGATATGTAATTCTAGCTAACTTGTGAGACTTGTTTAACAGAACAAAGCCGCTCACTTGTTTTTGTACCAACCAAATGAGCTTTTCCAGATTGTGTTAAAATAAAGCTCGGATTAAATCTAACTTGAGTAACAGAGGTCCTAATAGGGCAGGCCTGGACTGGTAAGAGGACATACCGGGCATTTTCCCGGTGGGCCGGCAGTCCTAAGGGCTGATGCTGATTTAGAGGAGGTGGCCCATTGGTCCATCTTCAATATAGACTGTGGACTAAACCAATCAGGATATAGTAGCTTAGTAGCCCACCCCTGCACTGATCCCTGCCAGGTTCACAGTGTTGAGCATGGAAACATGGAGAGAGGAGAAATGAAAAAATCTCACCATAGATGCTGGAAAATGTTTTAAAATAACAGACATATTCTCTGGAGGAGCTGCTGGAGCCTCCATGTCCTCTACAGCCCAGGTTGAAGGTGGACAGGGAGAGGAGCAGCCAGAGACTGTGCTCCTGACCTTGTGTGCAAGATGCATTTAAATAAACCATTGAATGTGTAGTTTGCTGGTGGTTTTTGGGAGCTGGGATTTTTCCTTTAAATATTGCGCCCCGGTTTCCCCTCGGCCAAGACGTAACAATAGTAAAATACTTTGCTTCGGGGAACACAAACTTAAATTAGTCCGTTGTGCTCCGCTAATTATGAGGGGCCGGTCTAAGCCAAAAATGCCAGGGCGGTTTTTTTGTCCCAGTCCAGCCCTGTAATAGGGTAACAGATTAGTGCTTGCAGTTAGCATCATGCAAAGTATCAATATAGAAAATATCAATGCATAAAGGCTTGTACAGATATATTGTTTTGCTCAGTTACTGTAATGCATGCAGAATGAGGAACTTTAGTCTGAATAATGAAAGCAGTTATCATAATTTTGGGTTTGCAGTTCCAGAATATATCAATATGAATGAACAAGTGGATTGTATTATGATAATGGAAATTGAAAAGTTCAATTGAGTCTTGTTACACTGGGAAATTCATGGCCTAATTCTGGGCACCGTGTTGGACAATAAATTGAAATTTGACTGTAACACTGACAGTGTTGTTAAACGAGGGCAGCAGAGAATGTATTTGTTGAGAAAACTGAACGCTTTTAATGTGAACAAAACAATTCTCAACAACTTTTATTGTTTATTTATTGAAAGTCTTCTTACTTTTTCTTTTATTTGCTGCTTTCAATCCCTGTCCTTGAAGGATAAAAACAAGCTGCAGAACATTGTTAAAACCTGCTCAAAAATCACAGGGGTCAAACTGAAGGAGCTGCATTCTCTGTGGGAGGAGCGGGTGCTGAGCAAAGCCAAGTGTCTCCTGGTTCAGCCCCTCCATCCTCTGGCTCCTGACTTCATCATGATGCCATCAGGGCGTCGCTTTTATGCTCTGGTCTGAAAGACTAACCGGTTCTCAAATTCTTTTGTGCCCTCGGCTGTTAAACTGCTTAATTCAAAGGGTGGTGTATCTAAAGCTTCTGGGGAGTAGATTTTTACAAAACTTTAATAAAACTAAATTGTATGACCACCTTTCAAATGTTTTGTAAATACTGTTAAATATCATTGTTAATATCCTCATTGTCTGAGAGGCTGTAAACCACATCTCTGTTGATATGCATACGGGAAGCTGGATAAATAAAGCAATGTAAAGCAAGGTGTCTAAAAATGCTGATGTTACAATATGCAGCTATTTTAAAGGAACTGTACGCAGCCTTCTCTCTCTGTAAAAAAAAGAAAAGAATTGAAATCACATGAAGCCTGGGTTGCCAAAGGACACATACAAGTTCACGGTTCATTCTGCTTTCTGATTGGAAAACACCCTTACTATAACATTACAACAACTATATTGTGTCACGTTAGGTCAAGTTTATGAAATTCCTTTAATTGAGACAAATATAGTTCACTTCTAATTAAGAAACTTTTTTAATCGCATTTAATTTTAAAGCCCCAGTGTGTAGGATTCGTGGCGCATAGGTGGATGGTGCTATTGCACTTTCTGTTTTAGCTACGGCAGACCTCGAGGGTCACCCGGGCGCGCGCACAAGCCGCTACTGTATAAATAAAATGCGGTCCCGTTTTTTTTTTTCTTTTCTCATGAAAACACACATTCCCGATCATGTACCATGACACTCTACACATCAAATGAAACCTTACAGTCTCCTCTTTTTGACTATGCAATTCATTTCCCTGCACAACAATCACTCCCCGAGCACATGGGGCTTTTATACGGAAAAGCACAAAACGAGGTTAGCTTACCTTAGAATGCTTTGCACAGGTCAAACTCTGTATTTCACCATAAACTTGCTCTCAATTTGTCCGTAAGGATCCAGCGAATAAAATCCAGTAAAACAATTTAGTCCAAAACACGTGTTAGATCCATTACGACGTCTGATCCGGCAGCATGCTTGTGTTGTTTACCCAAAACCACGAGCCTTGCCGAAGGCGAAGGCGGAGCCCAAATGTCCTTCTGCGGCTCTCGTATTCAAAATGGCTGCCTCTGCATGGGGAAGATCCCCCTTTTATGTGACTATATCTAAGTCCAAAAGAATACTTTGATTTCATGATGGAAGTGAAAAGGCTTGGAAAACACTGTATTTTTGAATGGGTATCTTCAATTTCAGTAATTAACAGGTAAAAATCTTACACACTGTCCCTGAGATTCACAAAGATATTAAGAATACATATAGAGTTATGGTATCTAATGTGATCATGGCATCTTTTTATTAAACCGCTTTTTTCACCACATACAACAATAGTGTCCGTGTAATATGCTTTCCTAATAAAGGGCTCATATTACATTCATATTTCTGATCTATGTTATAACTTTGCCATGCTGTGGTGGTAATAATACAGGAAGTGCTCCACTGTGTTTTTCAACTCCACACTCCTTCATTAGAATCATTTTGGATGATTTCAGCCTTGAAATTGCCAATCTCTACTGAACATGATAAAAGGTATCTGTTAACTTGAAAACTACCACTACATGACATCACAAGGTGGAAAAGAGCATTTTGAGCTTTGGAGATGTAGTCAGTGTAATAATGCAGGATTACTCAAACATGTGTGAATGAAACGAAATGCAACAACACAACTCCAAGTATGTTTTTGAGGAGGTAACATGGCTTTAAAGGAAAAGTAACGTTTTTTTTTTTACAATCTGAGCCTTCTTTCGGCAATAAAACAAGTAGTTTTACTCACCCATAGCAGTTTGGTGTCAATTGGAGCAGTATCGCAGAACTTATGTTGAGCTGTTCCGTTCTACTAATGATCCCGTATCCGTTAGCATGAGTGCTCGGGGCATTACTTTGCGCTCTCCAAATAACACAAACTTTAGCACTTTTCAAATCACAGAAGATCGCTGTGTCAGGGTAGACTTTTAGTAGATTCCAAAACGGCCTGAAACCCGATATCCAGCTATGGTTTAATTTGATGACGTCATCAGAGAGGACAGTGCGCATGCGTGAACTCAGCTGTTTTGTAAACACCGCTAGTCCGAAAGAAGCTAACACCGCTCTGAACTTTACTTTTCTGTTGCGATATCGGGTTTCAGGCCGTTTTGGAATCTACTAAAAGTCTACCCTGACACAGCGATCTTCTGTGATTTGAAAAGTGCTAAAGTTTGTGTTATTTGGACACCGCAAATCAGTGCCCCGAGCACTCACGCTAACGGATACGGGATCATTAGTAGAACAGAACGGCTACAACATAACTTCTTCAAAACTGCTCCAATTGACACCAAACTGCTATGGGTGAGTAAAACTACTTGTTTTATTGCCGATTGTAAAAAAAGGTTACTTTTCCTTTAACCTCATAAGTCAATTTTGTGTAATATAGGACCTTTAATTTACCATAACACATCAAAAAGGGCATTTTGCTGTTCACAATTCCATAATATTTATATTTTTGTCATAGGGCCACAGAGTAAAGAACTGGAAAGTGCGTAAGTTCATTCTCCGTGACGACCCAGCCTATCTCCATTACTATGATCCCACAAAGGTACTTATTGCTCAGACTAAAAACATTTGTTGTGTGCTAGGTAAGGCTATTGAAATTCTGAAATGTTTTATGTAGGAAGAAGATGACCCCCTGGGCTCCATTCACCTGCGCTCTTGTGTGGTTACAGCAGTGGATTTCGTCCCTGATGGTAGGTCATGCATTATATAACACAAACATTATGCATAGAGCTCTATAATGATGTTTTTGTGGTGTTTTTCAGCTAAGAAGTATGATGTAGCTGGGGACCTATTTGAAATCATAACCTCAGATGAGACTCATTACTATTTACAAGCGGCGACAAGCGATGAACGCAAAGAATGGATCACAGGGATACAGAATGTGTCCAAAAGCAAATAAAAATAAGTAAATTCAAGATATGAGATTATAATGTATTAGTGAAGGAAAATGATTGCTGTTTCACCTAATGTATTCTCAGTATATCATAGGGCTATATACTAAGCAGAAATGGACAAATATAGGTTTTTACATGGCAATCCAATCCAAACAAACCAATGGCCAATGTTCTTTGACCGATATTTTTTGGCCAGTGTTCTGAGTTGATTTTTTAATTATATAATTAAAAGTTAGTACAAACTTCCCCCAAGCCCTTTTTTTTACCTATAATCCTATAAAAGAGCTATGTAATCACAGTTTGTGGAGTTTCTTTTTTATTAAAGTGTTAAAATAAAGCTTTGTGTGTATTTTTAGGCAGCATTAACCTGCTGGAGATTTAAGGCCAATAGCTGATACACTAAAAAGTCCAAATATCGGCCTGATATATCAGCCAAGCAATATATTTGTTTATCTCAACAAGACAGTAAACGTTTTGTTCAACAGCTGGGATGCTAATGTGTACTTCCTGATTATTGGACAATAAAATGCTTTCTAATAAGGCGCAACTGTATTATTTTGACCTCAGGAGCTGCCCAAATAATAAATCTTTACTGGAGCAAGACACATTTTGCTCAAATAGATGAGGAAAAAATCAGCAGGCCTTTAAAGATGCACTGTGTAACTTTTCTGGTGGGGGGTTCGCCACCTGCTTGTCTCCGTGGAAATGTAATTGCTTTGCCTTGAATATTCTACAGTATGGAAATAAACTTGGCTATCACAACAGAGACAAGTTACTGGGCAGATCTATGGAGAATAAGCATAGTAAGACTTTATATATTACAAGGTATTTTTGAGCTATAAAACACCTGTAAGGCAAATATATGTTTTAATGCCATATTGTGAAACATTCCGTGCAAAGAAATAACATCTACATAGAGTCAAGCAAGTAGTCAACTGTCTACCTTACTGTAAAAGTTAAATTTCCCATTGCAATTCTTGTTGAAGCACATGTCTGAGTGAAAATAGTGCTTTAAATAGGTTCATAATAAAAGTATAGACCATAAAGTACTATTTATTTTACAATGTTATTTTTGTTACTCTCATCTACATTTCCTGTCCCACAAAGGTGAGAGACAATAAGTGGTCATGTAGTTTGTAGTTGTGAGTTGTTTCACACATTCACACATGTTCAACACACAAACCCTGCATTTAAGCGTTCTTCTCTCAAACAGAAAACCCTCTGTTCCACCTTGTGATGTCATATGGTAATACATGAAGTGCTCCATTTTGTTTTAAACTCCATACACCTTCCCTATAGAATAATTTGGATATTTTCACCCCTGGATTAGCCAATTTCTCAAAATATATATTGTCACTGTCAGGGGTCACCTCTCCTTGAATGTTTCATACGTTTAATGCCGTACTCTGAAACACTTGAGGTAAAGCAATATCATTTGTAGGGAAAAAAGCAGGTAGCGGAACCTCCAACAGAAAGGTTGCAGAGTGCACCTTTAACTTAATTATTTTTTGACAAATCCTAGAAGGTAATAAATACAGTAGTAGTAGTAGTAGTAGTAGTAGTAAAACTAAATTAAAATTACCGGTTGAATTCTACACTGTTGGCTTCTACATAGTTGGGCTGGGTTACATAATGTACAATTAGGATAGGTGAAATTTTTTGAACCTTAAAGGAAAAGTAACGTTTTTTACAATCTGAGCCTTATTTCGGTAATAAAACAAGTTGTTTTACTCACCCATAGCACTTTGGTGTCATATGGAGCACTTCCGGAGATGTTTTAGATTAGCGTTAGGCTAACGCCGTTAGCCTAGTGCGTTAGCCATAGCTCGGGGCATTCCCCGAGCATGTAATATGCCCCGTGCGGGCTCCAAATAACACAAACTTGAGCACTTTTCAAATCATAGAAGCTCGATGTCTTTAGTCTACGATTTCGTTTGAATCAAAAGTGGCCTGTAATCTGAGATTTATCCATAGTTTACAGCTATGCGTTCCATGTTTGGGTCCCGGGAGCTGAGAGCACAGTCCGCACATGTGCACTGGCGTCCTCATCTACTCGAAACTATGGCTAAATCTCGGATTACAGGCCACTTTTGACCAAACGAAATCGTAGACTAAAGACATCGAGCTTCTATGATTTGAAAAGTGCTAAAGTTTGTGTTATTTGGAGCCCGCACGGGGCATATTACATGCTCGAGGAATGCCCCAAGCTATGGCTATAAGTCGCGCTAGGCTAACGGCGTTAGCCTAACGCTAATCTAAAACATCTCCGGAAATGCTCCATATGACACCAAAGTGATATGGGTGAGTAAAACAACTTGTTTTATTACCGAAATAAGGCTCAAATTGTAAAAAAAAACAAAAAACGTTACTTTTCCTTTAAAGCCAACTTTTTTCAATTTGGTTGATTGTATAAATAACTGTATAACCACTCTGTTCTTATACATACTATATTAAGTACATACATTTTTAGAAATATTTTTGAAGTATCTTTTGTGTAAATCCTTCTAGTATTTTGGAGATATAATTATTGTTTATAGTAGTAGTAGTAGTAGTAGTAGTAGTAGTAGTAGTAGTAGTAGCAGCAGCATAATATTAGTCTTAAAAGGAGCAGTCTATTGTTGCCTTCAGTGGCACACTGACCTTATCACTGCTGTGTGGTGTGTGCTGCTGGCTTCCTGTGTTGACTCATCAGTCCATAGTTAATGTTAGTAACTGTGACCACACAGTCAGTTCCTGTGGTGACAGCAAGGAGCACTTCATTAACAACAATAATAACTTAAAATAAATACTTAAAATATTGTTATGCCACGTAGCAACAGTTTTATGAAGTAGCCTAATAAAAGCATTCTGATTTTGTAGTTTATATAAAATAATACAAATGTAATTACATGTTTGAATAGAAAGTACTATACTATATAAACTATGACAACAAAAATACTGCTGTTCAAGGTTTTCAGAATGATGAAAAAATAGTCAGTTGCCATAGTCAGTAACTATTTGAAACTTGAAAACTTGAATGGTGAAAAAAAATCTTTAAGGTATGAATCTAGTAACTTTTTGGTTGGGTATCCGTCACCTTCTTGTTTTCCTGGAAATGTCATTGCTCTTCATGGAATGTTTCACACTATGACATTAAACAGCTCGACATTACATTTATTCCATTACAAGTGGCTTTCTAGCTCAAAAATACCTTGAAAACAGGCATTCTGACTGTGAGCAAGGTCGCCTCTCCACACATCCGACCTGTAACTTGGTCTGGTTTGGTCTCCATGATGATAGAAAGGTTTAATGCCATAATGTGAAACATTCCACAAAGCAATAACATCTCGATTTGGAAAAGCATTTGATGGACCTTCTACCTAAAAGTTACACAGTGCACCTTTAAGCTTCCACTTAAACAATACATAACCGTGACTACACATACTTTGCTATTTTACTTAGGTTATATCTTTTACAAGACTTTTTCCTACCTTAGTCAAAGGTAGCCTTCTTTGTAAAACTACAGTATCTTGAGTTAAAATATGTTATTTGGAATACAAAATAATAAAATTGAAGAATTGTAGAAAGAAAATGAAATAAAAAATAGACACCGTACAGTTGTTAATACCTCTCCAGTGTAGGATAACATTTTGTGCAAGCTTCCGTTTAGTCATTCAGTGTCTGTTTCTCACCACTTGAGGACACTGTAGCGTAACTTACCAACGCACGCCTCACTGTTCCACTGTGAAAATTGCAAATGCTAAGAATGTCTTCCATTGAGGTAAAGCATGAGGTAAAGCCATAATTAAAAGAAGAAGCTCTATAGAAGAAGAAGAAGAAGAAGAAGAAGAAGAAGAAGAAGAAGAAGAAGAAGAAGAAGAAGAAGAAGAAGAAGAAGAAGAAGAAGAAGAAGAAGAAGAAGAAGAAGAAGAAGAAGAAGAAGAAGAAGAAGACATGCTTTATTCATCCCTGTAGGGAAATTATTTCTCTGCATTTGACCCATCCTTCAGGAGCAGAGGGCAGCTCGTCTTTCAGGCGCCCGGGGACCATCTCCATGATCTTATTGCTCGGCTTGGTCAGGACCTAAGCTGGAGGATTTTACCTGGAGCATGTTTTGGGTTGATGGGGGAAACCGGAGTGCCTGGAGGAAACCCACCCAGACACGGGGAGAACATGCAAACTCCACACAGAAAGGCTCGGGCGACCCGGGGATCGAACCCAGACCATGCATGCAAACTCCACACAGAACACACACAGAAAGGCCTGGGCGACCCAGGGATTGAACCGTGAACCTTCTTGCTGTGAAGCATGAGTGCTAGCCACTCAGCCAGCTCAAAGGAAATACATTAAATGATTAATCCTGTAACAATATATGTTACTTTGTTGAAATGTGTTATTGAAAAGGCTATCAAACAAGTAAGCATAATACTTATTCTCATATTGTGTTTGTGCCTGTTGCATTCTACGACATTACCATAAAGCACATCTATTACCAATACATGGAAAGTGTGTACACATGCTGAAATAAGGTGAAAATTGTCTCACATTGGCTCAGCTTGATTTGTTTTTTCTCTTTTTACAAGAGAGGTGTCTTGATCTACCCAGCTTTTATACACAAGAAGACCCCCCAAAGAGAAATGGCCATTGTCAAAGATGTGAACCAAAAAAATCAAATCGCTACCCCGCTGTTACATCATAAATGGCTGCACAAAAATGATTAAACAGGCATAGAAAACAAACTATATATATAATAAGAAGGTCAGTAAGCTTGTACCTGCAACTTGATAATTCTTGCAAAGACGCTGTAATGACTTTATACTTGACTTTGGGTATGGCCTTTTCCAAATGGTCACTGTCTCTGCTTGGTCACGAAATTTCGATCTTCTATGTGTACTTGTACATGTGGTTTTTCGACAATAAAGCAAACTATGAACTATGAAATGGCTACCTCTTCTTTTGGGGTTTGCTGAAAAATAAAAGTATTTTTTTCTCATCTGACCACAGTATCATCTTTCAAATAAATGGTGTTGATGTAGGGAGCATTACATTGTGTTGTATCAGCGTCTTTTATAAAATTTGGAAGTTTTGAACCACCTGAAGTTAGACTCACATCCTTTGAGACACTTTGGTTCTTATTTTATCATTGTCCTTGTTCTGTGTGTGGGTGTGTGTGGAAATAGTGACTTTGGTTGTTCTGGATGATTGTATCTGGAGATCTGGGTGTGTTCACTAACACATGTCGGTGGAACAGTCCCTTTTTGTCCTCTTTAGGTTTAGGTGTGTTATTTTAAGTTATCTTAACTTAATTAAAGCATTTGACTGTAATAATAACAAACAAACCTGGGGTAAGAAATAATAATAATAATTTCATAGTAGCTCCTTTTGGACCTTTTGCCATCTGAGCCTTGTGATCCTGTGATCCAACGAAGCTGACGAGAAGACCTGTGTCTCCAGAAGATGAAGAGCAAGAGCTGATCAGAAATGATGTGATGAAACTTGACTCTAATAGTAATAAAAATCAAAATGAGGTAAGAAAATAATAACAGTTTAATAGTAGCTCCTTTTGAATGTGCATTTAATGTCTTAAAACTGTCTCTGTTTCTGTTTCCAGGGTGACTGGTTTATCCTGTTATCTGACGAAGCTGATGAGAAGAACTGTGTCTCCAGAGGATGAAGAACAAGACCTGATCAGAAGTGATGCGATGAAACTGACGAAAAGAAACATTATTAAGAAACATTATAATTTGGATGGATGTTTTAAGTGCTCAAAAAACAGAAAACCATATCAGAAAAACAAGTGTTCTTATTGTGAAAAGACTTCTCTGTCCACACAACAGACTTGCAACTTTTCTCTATAGAGATAGTTTGGTTTACTACAATACTGTGGAACATTCTAATAATCAAAGCAATAACATCTCCATGGAGACAAATCGTCCACGTATCTTACTCTAGACATTGTTACATAGTGCAACTTTAAAGATAATAAAAGGTTAAAATGCCCTATATTGGCAGTTATATATGCAGTTCTATTTCTTTATTAGAGTAATTATTAGTTTAGATTTGTGAACACCACCACTCAGAATCAGAAAACGCTTTATTGCCAATGTCAGTGAACAAAACTTACAAACTAGAAACTTACTTCAGCGTTATGGTGTCACATAAAAAAACATAACAGTAGTAAACATAAAGTAAAAAGAGTAGGCATAAGCTGTCAAAAAGTCCTCCAAAGCTTCTGATGACAGTTCGGCTACAGTTATATGCATATCTACACTGCAGCGTAGGCCAACCTCTTATATGAGCCGTGGCAGTGCTCCCTCTTGTGGACAGTACCTGTACTGTGGAATGGACCAGCGCATTCCCCCATGCACACACACTCCCCCATGAAGATAATGGAGTGAGATGGTGTCACATACTGAAAATGCTTAATTTACAGTAAACTGTGTAATTTGAGCAGGCTGTTCCTCTGAACTTGTTGGACACCCCAGCCTTGAACAGATTGATATAAGAAAATCTAAAATGGCCACGATAGCACCCCCTAGGGTAATTGCATGGAACAGCAAAATTTGACTTTGTCTTAGACATACAAGGTTTGGTTCAAATAATATTCATGGCATGTTGTCAATGAAAAAAGTCACCCACATGCCATCTCCCATCTTGTTGCCATGGCAACAGGCCAAAAATGTAACATCCTGACAAAAACACCAAATGTGGTACACAGATGCATCATGGGAAAAGGAACAAAAAATTTATTGTGACCATGGCCCCTCACAAACCAAAATTTGCCATCTTGGATTAATTATGTGACAATTGTCATAATGTAATCCTATGTAGACATCTAATTCTGCCATATTTTCACATGTGAAACTTTTAAAACAGCCACAACCTCAAATGTGGGCAGATCTTCAAAAAGGTGTATTAGCGCCCCTAACTGGTTAAAAGTTGAGACAAACATAAAATTATAATGGACAAAATAACACTGCCCAAAAAAAGAACAGTTTATGTGTGACAGTACACCACAGGCCAACTGGCCTAGAAAAAAGGCAAGGAATATGGCACGTTAGTGCCCCCCTATGGGTAGAAATATCTGCCACCAGAAACTGAATTTGAATCACATAATTTGAAATTGTATCATTTGAATCATTGTATTAAAAAACTGAATCTGAATAGTATCATTTGAAATTGAATTTATTAGTTTGTATCAGGAATCTAATAAAATTTGAAAATTCAACTCTTTTTATATGCTCATGTTCAGTTCTCGCAACTCAAATTCAGTTCTCAAAATTCAATTTCAAGTTACTGTGACAAACGGATGAAGGAAGAGCAATCGAGCTCAGATATACAAGACTCCTCTCTGGCCAATCAGCAGGCTTGGGGAGTAACGGAATACATGGAACGGCGTTACGTAAAAGGATACAAAAAAAAGGTAACTGTATTCCGCTAGAGTTACAAGGAAGGAGACGTTCTCAGATTACAGGTACATTTAGTGAAAATGGGGATTATTTAGCAGGATTACAATTTGAAAGCATTTTCATTTTTTCATTTAAAGCTGGAGATGGAGGGAAAACAGAGAAGTCATACAGACTTGCGCCGCGCGCACACTCTGGAACAAACCTAAGGCTGGCATGGCTTCGACAGTGAAAAACGCATTTAGTGGGTGGAAATTTAGGCAGTATTTTATTTTTTAAAGAAGACAAGGGTAACAGCACCACTGTGGAATGCAAATTGTGCCTTCCAGCTGTGAAACACCTGTCATCGTCCAAGGACTACTTCCAATCTGAAGAAACATTTACAGGTAAGATTGCTAATATTAAAGGGATATGCCACCCCCAGGTCAAATTTGGGCATCTCCCCACAGTCCAGAGACTAAAATAAGTGGTGGAAAGCGTTTTCCTGCTCACCCAGCCATTGTCCGAGTCTGTCGCCACTGACCGCCGCGGTATCTGCAGCTACTCCGCCTTAGACTGGAGTCTAACGTCGCCAGAGAAAGATTTCGGCCAAAAGGAATTAATTTGTTCGATGCGTTTCCCAATTACTTTCTGTGTAGTGCGCATTCATATCGAGTGCAAATAAATGTGCAAATCAACACGGAGAGCTTGACTTGGTCATTTTGGGTGGGAACTATTTTCCAGTGCGGAAGAATACAGTCGAATCACGCACCACGTTGTGCAACAGGGGAACTCCCTTCCCGGTGCGTAACTGGGATTCCCCTGGCAGCGTGCTGCGTGATTCGACTGTATTCTTCCGCACTGGAAAATAGTTCCCACCCAAAATGACCAAGGCAAGCTCTCCGTGTTGATTTGCACATTTATTTGTACTCGATATGAATGCGCACTACACAGAAAGTAATTGGGAAACGCATCGAGCAAATTAATTCCTTTTGGCCGAAATCTTTCTCTGGCGACGTTAGACTCCAGTCTAAGGCGGAGGAGCACCAGATACCGCGGCGGTCAGTGCTGACAGACTCGGACAATGGCTGGGTGAGCAGGAAAACGCTTTCCACCACTTATTTTGTGTCTGGACTGTGGGGAGATGCCCAAATTTGACCTGGGGGTGGCATATCCCTTTAACTCTTTGATATTGACAGGCCCTAAATGTCCTGCTTCAGTCATGTATGAATATGAGTCATTTGTCTTGATTCATTGGTAGGAGCCAGTTTCGAGTTAGCTATCGACTAGCGAACTACTAGCAAACTAGCTAACGTTTGCGGTCATAAGTACACTTTATACATTTGTAGAAAGATATTACAATATTTAAACATTATCTAGGCAACATAGCCATGTTAACTGATCCATGAAGACCCTTTAGACCAGGGGTGTCAAACTAATTTTGGTCGGGGGGCCAGATCAGAAAACTCATGGCATAGATACCACAAAAATAGGAATAAGTTCAAATATTTGTGCAGAGAAACACAAATCTCTTACAGAAATCGTTTTTATTTGATGAAAGAAGAAGTGAAGTTTATTGATCTCACACTGGAGAAATTCTTCTCTGCATTTTAACCCATCCTATATATATATATATATATACACTGTATATATACATATCCATCAAAGGTCCATCAAATGTGGCATATACCAAGGAGACGCACTGTCCCCACTGCTGTTCTGCATAGGTCTGAACCCCCTCAGCCAAATCATCGAAAGCACTGGCTATGGATACCGACTCAGAAATGGGGCCACCATCAGTCACCTCCTCTACATGGATGACATCAAGCTGTACGCTAAGAGTGAGCGAGACATCGACTCACTGATCCACACCACCAGGATCTACAGCACAGACATTGGAATGTCATTCGGGCTTGAGAAATGTAGTAGGATGGTGACAAAGCGAGGGAAGGTAGTCCACACAGAGGGGGGTCTCACTCCCAGAGGGAACAATAACAGACATTGAGGACAGTTACAAGTACCTTGGTATCCCACAAGCAAATGGCAACCTTGAAGAGGCAACAAGGAAAGCGGCTACAGCCAAATACCTGCAACGAGTAAGGCAAGTCCTAAGAAGTCAGCTCAAAGGCAAGAACAAGGCCCAGGCAATAAACAGCTATGTCCTTCCAGTGATCAGATACCCAGCAGGAATCATAAGCTGGCCAAAGGAGGAGATACAGACCACAGACGTTAAGACACGAAAGCTCCTGACCATGCATGGAGGGTTCCATCCCAAATCCAGCACCCTGAGACTGTACACGAGCCGGAAGGAAGGAGGCCGAGGACTAGTGAGTGTGGGAACCACTGTCCAGGATGAAACATCCAAAATCCATTAAGTACATCAAGGACAAGGCCCTGACAGATGATGTGCTCAAGGAATGCCTCAGACAGTGGAGTGCAGAGGAAGAGGTGCTGGAGGGACCATCATGGCAGGACAAACCCCTACATGGGCGTACCACCGAAACATAACTGAAGTGGCTGATATCAAGAAATCCTACCAATGGCTGGTCTGAAGGACAGCACAGAGGCCCTCATCCTGGCTGCACAGGAGCAGGCCTTGAGCACCCGAGCAATAGAGGCCCAGATCTACCACACCAGACAAGACCCAAGGTGTAGGCTGTGCAAGAGGCTCCTGAGACAGTCCAGCACATAACTGCAGGGTGTAAGATGCTGGCAGGGAAAGCATACATGAAGCGACACAACCAAGTGGTGGGCATAGTGTACGGAAACATCTGTGCAGAGTACGGGCTGGAGACCCCAAGGTCAAGGTGGGAAACACCTCCGAAGGTTGCAGAGAATGACCGAGCCAAGATCCTGTGGGACTTCCAGATACAGACTGACAGAATGGTGATGGCGAACCAACCAGACATAGTGGTGGTGGATAAGCAACAGAACAGAGCCGTGGTGGTGGACATTGCAATACCAAGCGATGGTAACATCAGGAAAAAGGAACACGAGAAACTAGAGAAATACCAGGGGCTCAAGGAAGAGCTGGAGAAGGCCTGGAAGGTGAAGGCATCATTGGTGCCCGTGGTGATCGGAGCACTCGGGGCTGTAACCCCCAAACTGGAGGAGTGGCTACAACAGATCCCAGGAAAAACATCAGACATCTCAGTCCAGAAAAGTGCAGCACAGGAACAGCAAATATACTGCGCAGAACTCTCAAGCTCCCAGGCCTCTGGTAGAGGACCCGAGCTGGATGAGAGTGAGAGACCAACCACCGTGGAAGGTGAGGAGCACATTTTCATTATATTTATATATATTTATATATATATATATATATATATATATATATATATATATATATATATATATATATATATATATATATATATATATATGAAATACATGAGTAGATCTTATCTAGATAAGTAGATAAGTATTTATGTCCCTAGTGCCACTTTTGCATTTGAATGAAGGAAGGGAAGACACCATTCCATCTGAGATGAGTGAACATGGACAAACACAAGAAGTCTCACATCCTCCTTACAAACAAGCAAAATTACGACTTGGACACAGCACATCCCAGAACGCTGTTAGTAGACTGATATTTGAATTTGTGATTGATGATGTTCAGCCTTTCTCCTTGGTTGAGCAGCCTTCATTCAAAAAACTCATATAGAGAATCAGTCAGACCCTCCAGGAATTCGCGATGTTGCGATTTGCAACTTCAACGCAACTTCAGCCAATCCCCGCGAATTCAGGGCGGTGTTGCAATTTTGACCAATCACCGCAACTTTTCCGCAATTTTTACTAATTTTGACCAATCATCGGCGACGTATTGAACGCCGACCAACTTCTTCTGTGTAGGAGACATAACTGAGATGAGGTGCACGGTGCGTTTGTGTGTGTGTGTGTGTGTGTGTGTGTGTGTGCGGCAGAGGCGGTGGGTCACGTGAGTGTGGGTGTGTGCACGTACGGAAGTGTGTGCGTGTAAAAGCGCGCGCTCACCTGTCACACAGAGGAGAGAGTCAGGGTTGGGGTGTAGCTGTATTTTTGTTGAACGCAAATCATTCATTCATCTTTCACGTTAATCTGTTCATCCTGCTGGTTTTCATGAGTTCCATTTCATCCTGCTGCGCTGTCATAGCTGTGTGCGCTCTTTTTGTAATAAATGCACAAAACATATCTGGATCTCAGCGTATCTGTCACCACAGCCTCCTCTTTGCGTGTCACAAATCTGCGAGCCATAGGACCCAACCTCATATTCTCGGCGGCTAAAAGGTTTGAGTTTGGAAGCAGCAACATTCTGCTTTACTTCCGTGTGACGAAACAAAACTGTGGCCGTGTCCCCAGAGCGCACAGCTCGGAGCGCGGCCCGAAGGGGGCTCAGACTGCAGTCAAGGAGGTGCACACTTGTTCAGCCCCGACTGCAGTCCGCGGACCGCTTAACGACTGTGGTCTTCGGACCGCGTGTTAACTGCGCATGGGCCAAAAATAAGTGGGACAGCAGTCGTCGCGCCGGTGTACTGTCGAAATGTGTGATGCACATGCCCTTCGGGCCACGCTCCGAACTGTGCACTCTGGGAATTGAGACACGGCTCCTAATGGCAAAGAAACATGTCTGCGGTGCCGTTTGCCCACTAAAATAACAGCAAAAGACCGGGCGAAACAGTTCCCCTCCTAGTAGTCATTTATTTTCGATGTTGGTAAGGTTGTTTTAGGACCATATCTGTGATCTCTGTGTCTTTGTATTATTCTTTGTCAGTAATAACTCAGTATTCAAAATATTACTCAATTTTAATTACAAAAAGTGAAAATCGCAACTATTTATCGCAATTTTCACTTCCTCCCGCAACAAAATCGCAAAAAAAAACCTTAAAGAAGAAGAAGAAGAAGTTAACTTTATTGATCTCACACTGGAGAAATTCTTCTCTGCATTTTAACCCATCCTATATATATATATATATATATACATATATTAGGAGCAGTGGGCAGCACACATTAGGGCGCCCGGGGACCATCTCCATGATCTTCTTGCTTCGGTTTGGTCAGGACCTAAGCTGGAGGTACCTATGGTGCATGTTTTGGGTTGATGGGGGAAACCGGAGTGCCCGGAGAAAACCCATCCAGACACGGGGAGAAACATGCAAACTCCACACAGAAAGGCCCAGGCGACCCGGGGATCGAACCCAGGCCATGCATGCAAACTCCACACAGAACACACACAGAAAGGCCTGGGCGACCCGGGGATCGAACCCGGAACCTTCTTGCTGTGAAGCAAGAGCGCTAACCACTCTGCTACCATGCCGCCAAAGCACCGCAACTTTCATCGCAACTTTTTGGAAAAGCTCCCGCAAATTCAGGCATTTTAGCCCGCAACAATCACAAAAAATGCCTGCGAAATCCTGGGGGGTCTGATCAGTGGGGGCAAAACAGTCATGTGCAGAAAGACACTTGTGCAGCGTATTGAGAGGGAATTTGTTGCCATGAAAGAAAACTTGACTGTAACACTTAAGAAAGTGACACGTGTGTTCAACAGCAGACTTGTGGACTGCACACAACAGAAGTTTCTTGGTATGACATGCCACTGGATTGAGGAGGATACTGTTGAGCGGAAGTCAGCAGCACTGGCCTGTGCACAAGTGAAGGGACAAATTGTGAGTGCTTCTAATCCATTTAAAAATAAGATAATTTTGTGTTTACTGAGTAATGAGCAGATTGTATCTGTATTGTTTACTGTTCGGTACAACTATACCTTTTTGTTGAAATTGGGTTGGAGTTTTGCATTATTGTTACAGGCAAAAATCCTGAGGAGATATCCAGTCCCATAATTGCTGGATGCACAACGCTGTGAGTTTATGAATAGATTCAAACAGCAGCAGTCTTCATCGGTCAATCTGTGGCAATTACACAGTGAAGTGTCTGAGAGGTGGTGTGTGTCAGAAACTGTCATTGCCCTTTGTGTACCTCATATAATAACATTGCAGTAATGTAACCTGAGCAGCATTTTATGGCACTTTTACTGACTGCTCTGAAAACATAATCCAAACTGTTTATGAAGAATAACAATAACAATGAATTTGATTGAAATGCCTGTGCTTTTTATGTAATGGACATATGAAATAACTAGTTTAACAGTTAAAATAACAGTTTAACGCGTTAATTAGATTAATTAATTACACTGCTAATTAACGCGTTATAAAAATTAACGCAATTAATTATGAGCGCAATTCAATGCGCGCGCATTTTAAATTTGGCGTGCGGGGCCTTTGAACAGCGAGTTTATTTATAAAAATGTGACGGAGCAGATCCGTTTCTAAGCCCTCTGTCCCCGTGGAGAGCACGTGAAGACGCCGCGGAGAGCACGTGAAGACGCCGGGGAGAGCACGTGAAGACGCCGCGGAGAGCACGTGAAGACGCCGCGGAGAGCACGTGAAGACGCCACGGAGAGCACGTGAAGACGCCGGGGAGAGCACGTGAAGACGCCGGGGAGAGCACGTGAAGACGCCGGGGAGAGCACGTGAAGACGCCGGGGAGAGCACGTGAAGACGCCGGGGAGAGCACGTGAAGACGCCGGGGAGAGCACGTGAAGACGCCCGGGAGAGCACGTGAAGACGCCGGGGAGAGCACGTGAAGACGCGCGCGCCCGTTTCCGTATCTGCTGGGCTGCGCGCGCTGAACCCCTTTCAATTCCCCATAACCTCTCCAGCGTGTTCTGCCGTGACTAAGGGTGCACACTTAAGAAGCGTTAGTTTTGCCCATCCAAATCACGCTAAACCCGATCATTTGCTCACCCCGCGGTGCCGCCGCCGCCTCCTCCCTCCTCCTCCGTGCGATGGTCCGGACACATCCGCGCCGGGTTCCGGGGGTCAGGTGAGCCATGAGTAATTTACACGGACAATTATTTGTATTCTCTGTATATTTGAAGCTGTGTATATTATTTATTGACATTGCATGAAAGCTACTGTACGTGCTCACGTACACCAGAAATATTCACCATTTAATAGGCTAGTGGAATGGTGTAAATGAGCTTTCAAATGAATGTTACGTAATGTGGGAGGTGAATGGGGGTGTACAGCAGTCTTGTCTTGGTTACACTGGAGGTAACTGAAAGAGTGAGTGAAAGACTGAAAGACTTAAAGGGGAAGTGCGTGAAGAGTCCCTCAGTCGTCCAGGTAGAATCCATGATAAGAGAGAAATTCAATTTGTCAACTGGACAAAGTTTGTTTGGTCGAAAACGTTTCGCCGCTCATCCGAGAGGCTTCGTCAGTTCTGGTTCTAGTGCTGCTTAGACCCTGTTTAGAACCAGAACTGACGAAGTCTCTCAGATGAGCGGCGAAATGTTTTCGACCAAACAAACTTTGTCTAGGTGACAAATTGAATTTCTTCTTTTATCTTTTAAAGGGGAAGTCTGCATTCTTTTCACTGTACCACTATAAATCACACCTTTGCACTGTGGGAAAGCACAATAAACCACCTAAAAAAAATATTTTAAAAAATGCGATTAATTAGATTAATTAATTACAAATCCTGTAATTAATTAGATTAGACATTTAATTAATTAGATTAGACATTTTTTTAATCGCCTGACAGCACTAGAAATAACAGTTACAAATGTTGAGTGAGTTGATAAAGTTTACTTTTTGTGTAGAAACATTTCTCTCGCTATTGTAACCATTATAACACTCTGCTTTTGGACTTTAAAATCATGAATGTGTGCTTTTGTTGCTGACGACCCCATGAGCCATTTATATACATGTGTAAAACACCCTTGTGTGATGGGACCTCCTGCTCTCACTTTGGTAGTTCTGAAAGAATCTGGAGTACCTCCATTCCCAGAACAACCAACAGTCTAAAAGAGCAAAGACCCTGCATGAGAAGAGCAGCGTGAAACCTGCACGAATTTCTTCCTGATGGTGCTTTTGGTTTGCTTATTTGGTTTGCTTATTTCTTAGCCTACTCCGCCATCGCACAAGTCTATTCAGAACACTCTGTAGTGAGAATTTTGACAAAGAACAAAGAAGATACATGTCAGTACAACCAACCCTAATGAGAGCAGCAATGTGAAGAATTTGAAATATCTGGATTCCATTAGAAAATACCACAATAACATTTTATAAGAAAAAAATTGCCTTTTTGCATACTTTTCTAAAAAAAAATGATTACTATGTCTAAGAGAGCTTTTAGAGATAAAGTTAAAAAGGCAACACAATGAAATAAAAATGAATCATGCATCATTATGTATAACTTTGTGTCAGTAATTGTAAAGATTCTGAAATAGGTTTGTATTAGTATATTTCTATATTATATTTTTACTTGTACATATACAGTTTGTATTTATGACAGTTGACACCAGTCTGTTGCTATTTTTGCAATTTATTTTGAATTTATCATTGCCATTTATATTTTTGCTTCTTGTTATTATAATATATTGTGACATGTGAGCTACTGTGTCTAAATAATTGCCCTTGTAGATCATCCATCTTCTTCCGCTTTTCCATTTGTGGGTCGCGGGGGCAATAAATTTTACTTTATACAAGATAGCGCATTAAGACAGTTAACATCAATTTCTTTTTCTTAGTCTACATCATCTGCATTCACCACACTGCAACTATTTAATCTTCTGTTTTTCACACGATATTGCAAACACTGATCCTAATATCCAATTCATGCATTTAATTTTAAATGTATAGACATATGGCTATGGCGTTTCCATTAAAGACCTTTCAAAGTGTTTGAGATGAGACGAGAGTGCCCTGGGGGAAATGTGAATTGTGTCCAATATATTTACTCAGGGTTTTCTATTTAAGGTAAAAGCGGAACAGTTCAGAGAAGGGGGAGGAAGCATACTCTGGTGCCCCTGATGACATTTTAATCCAGTGGCAAAAGGGCAGCTCTGCACTCCCTGCTCTATTTGATTCGTCTTCATCGATTTTTGGCTCCAGCTCCAAGGATGACATTTCAGAGACAATTTGTGACAATGGGGTTGTAGCTGTGTCAGGTTAAATCTATGGCTTAAACTGCAGCCTGAGAAGTAATCAGTTAAAAGTGACCAATAGTACTATAGAGAGAAGTACTTTGGTGGATTTAGCCTTTTATGTAGTATAATCAAAGCAAAGAAATCGTATATATCAATGTATCTGTAGACCTATATGTCTTGTGAGAAGAAACTCTTACGACCTCGTAGAAGAAATGCAGGAGTCTGAGCTGGTTCAGTAAAGGCACTTTTAATGTTGATCAGCAGAGGATACAAGCATGATTAGTTCAGGATTCGCTGGCGTCTCTCTCTTGGTACAGAACTGAGGTAAATTTAACCTACAGAGTAGTTAACCATTACCCCTCATTAGGACCCTTAGGTATGGAACTTTATGCAGACAACGTGTCATGGTGGTACATAACATGGTAATAAAACACAGGCAAAGTCCAGTTTAAAACACCACGTCTCTAGGTTTTTTACTGAATCAGCATAAATCACCCATAGTTGTCGTAAACCTCAATGTATTAGTAACTAAAGATTGATAACACAAGAACAGGACATCAGGGACCTTTGACGTATTCCATAACAAAGATATTTCCTCACAGACTCAGATAAAAGGTAATAGTGTTCAAATCAAATATTGCTTTTACTGATTCTAATGTGGATGTATACTTAAAAGGTCTATATTAGACTATGTTTTGATCTGTTATAATGTTTCCTCATTAAAAACATAACTGGACTTGTGTTTTGTTTCATTCACATATGTTTAACACAAATCCTGCATATTTAGGTTGAGTTAAGTGACTTTACTCAAACCAAAAACTCTCTGCTCCACCTTGTGATGTCATGTGGTAATACAAGAAGTGCTCCAATGTATTTTTTAAACTTCGTACACCTTCACTGTCACTACTCAACTGGATGATTTCAGACCTGAAATCGCTAATCTATACTGAACAAAAGATGAAAGGTTAACTTGAAAGCTACCTCTTCATGACATAACAAACTGGAACAGAGCATTTTGAGCTTTGACAGATTAGTAATAAAGGATTACACATGTGACTAAAACAAAACAAAATATGGATATGTATTTTGATAAGGTAACAACATTACCATGGTTTAAAACTCAAAAGAATAATATTTGTGTAATATAGGACCTTTAGTTACAAACCAATTGTACAAGCATACTAGAGTTGGGCGGTATCCAAATTTTGATACCGTTAAACCGTCTCCACATTTTCCCGGGGTATACGGTATTACCGTTGCTAAGGCTAAAAAAAAACAAAACAAAAAAAAACAACACTTGGTAGCACTACAGTGGAGTCGCCTCGCCAAATGGCAGCTTGCATCTATACCGTTCAGAAACAGAATAGCAAGCATTACATAGGCCTAATGATACTGAAAACATAACAAAACATGTACAAAATTAGTAACTTTTATTAACAAATGTTTAAAGTGCAAATACAGCAGCCAACCGATGGAACGAAATATCAAATTGTCTGTGGGCTAAAGCTAACAAACCAACAGGAATCATTATCAGAAGCAGTGACTTTATAACCAAGTGCTTAACAAAGAACACATTAACAAGGGGCACATCCTAACCTTTCTTACCCCGTGACACTAACCTTTTATTGGTGTTGTTATTACATATACTTGTTTGTTTTTTATTTTTTTTATTTGTTTTTTATTTTTTAGATATTTTTTTTGGAGCTGTAGTCCAAGATCTATAGCTTGCTTTTTTATTTTGTGTGTGTTTTTTTTTTTTTGTGCTGTAGTTTAACTAAAGCTTTTTATTTATTTATTTTTTTTTTTTGTGCTATAGTGGGCAAGCTATAGCTTTTTATTTTTTGTGCTAAAGAACTAGCTTTTTAAAACTTTTCTGTGCTTTTCAAAAGTACTTTTCAAAAGTACAGACTCCCGTCTGTACTTTTGTGTATACACTTTTGGTTGTGGCATTGCGATTGAATACAAGAGGAGAAAAAAGAAATGCTCTAAAGAATGAGAGGGATATGCACGTGACGAGAGAAACTGAATGACAGAAACAGAGAGAGGAATGACCAGACTCCGAGGCGATCTGACGAGATGGGAGGGAGCAGAGGAGAGACTGGTGTGTGTCTCTTCCACTGCCCCTCTCTGTCTGTGTCTCTCTGTCTCTCTGTCTCTTTTTCTGAACGGGGAAAGAGAGAAAACGGCGCAATTATTTTTTTCCCCCTCCCGCGATCTTGGAGCGTCTGATCACCAAAAAAAGTCGCTAGATTTGTCGCTAGTCGCTTTTGTCTAATTTTCTCGCTAGGGGGGTCCAGAAAGTAGCTAAAAATAGCGACAAAGTCGCTAAGTTGGCAACACTGCCCGTGAACATTCATATTGAGCACGGAACTGAAAAGACAGCCCCACATTGATCGTTCATTCCAACAAACAATGCAACAACCCGGTTTTCTGTAGCTGTAGCGGGGGCTAACTCACCGACACTCTCGCGTTCTGCCCTTTCAACATCCATCTCTCTCAACTCTTCATCTGTATATTCCAAGCATCGGGGAGACCTCCAAACGTGGCCATGTCTGGATTGTAGAACAGGGCAGGCTACTGTACTCTACGGCTAACGACGACAGCTGAAGGTAAACAAATATCAGCTGGAAACCTAACTGCAAGGTGATATCACTCCGCCCATGCCTAGCTAGATCGGGGGAAAAACGCGCTGTTGCATAAGGACATAAATCCTTTAAATTACAAGGTTGACTTGTTTTGGGTGAACTATGGAGTGGGTAACCCTGATTAAAATCAGGCTACTATTTACCATTGACTTGCGCTAGCCTAGCAACTGAAAACTCTGCAGCTGGAAGGACTGCATGAAATTCGCTAAAAAGTGTCTCCACATCTCTGCAACACTCTGGCTAACTTGGACATGAGCCCACATGTCAAAAATCCTGGAATATCCCTTTAAATTAATTATAGTTAATATTATATTAGGGCAAGATTTTTTTTTTTTTTTTAATGACGGTAATGAATCTGATACCGTTGCTATTTTTAGATACCGCAGTATACCGTATTACCGTATTACCGCCCAACCCTAAAGCATACATAGCTCCTTTTAACAGTGAAGCAGTTTGAACGAGGCTAAACAGCTGAGGCGAGGAGGGCAACGTGTGACTTACCACCTGATGACATCATGCAGTGGTAAGACAGACTTAACGGTCCTATATTACCCAGTGATGCCGGTAACGGGTCGGACTACTTTTTTCAGTAACGAGTAGTCTAACGCAACTACTATTTCAAAACCAGTAGTCAGATTAAACTTACTTATCTAATACACCGGGCGTTACTATTTCTGCATTTCGGGGGAACGTAGGTTACATTTATTTATTCTTATTTTTTTGGCTACACGTTTCTTACAAGGTTACGTCATCTCGGCTCCGCGGCGCCAAAGTCAGGAGAGAGGTTCACCTTTTCCAGCTGGAAATACGGGCATTATTTTGATTTTCTTTCGGCTAAGGATGACAACATTAAGGTCCGTTGTACACACTGTGCTGGTGACAGAGTGCTGTCTACCTTCAAAAACACAACGTAAAATCTGAAAAAACATCTGGAGAAACAGCACAACGAAGCTAACAGAGCAAGACCCGCCCGATGCGAAAGTCACAGGTGAAGAAAGACTGTCTTATTTTTTTATTTAAAAAAACATGTAAGCCTATTTCAGGAAAAAGTTTTCAAATGTCTGTGTCATTTTTGATGTTACCAATACATGTCAATAAAGTGAGTAGCTTATTGGCAGAACTGGTGGTCATTTTTATGTTGTAGGGGCGGCAGATCAGCCTCTGCTGAAAGTAATGAAAAATAATCTAACTTAGTTACTTTTAAAAGCAAGTAGTCAGTAACTTAACTAAGTTACTTTTTAAAGAAGTAGTCAGTAGTCAGATTACTGTTTCAAAGTAACTATGGCAACACTGATTATACCAAACTGACTTGTGAGCTTTAAGCCATGTTAGAAAATTGTTTTGATTCATTCAGTGGAGCACTTTCTGTATTGATGAAATCAAAAGGTGGAACAGTGTTTTCTGTTTGAGAGAAGAGAGTCCATACAAATGTATAAAGGTGACATAGGTGACAAGGTTTCTTAGCTTTGAACAGGTTTATGTATTCTATGAACACTGTAAATAATTCTCCAACTCACTCTTGATGTGGGAACAAAGCTGTAGAAAAGCTGTTTGAGTGAAGCAGAGTGCCTTAAGGTCTATGTGATATCTGACCGACTGCAGTTTTTGATATTGGCTGGATAAATCCGTGGCTTGGCCAGGGCTTGGGCATGTGCAGGTATTGTTATTGCCTCTTTGTATCCCACTGAGCTCCACAGTGTTTACTGTATTGTGTTTGTGTCATGAATGTAAGGTATCTGAGGTGCATCTCTTGCTGCTGCTCCTAATCAAAATGAAGTGTATAGATCAATATCTCATATTATGACTGGTCTTAGCTGTACTGCAAAGGACACCGCACAGGACACCGCAAATCTCACAGACATATTACCCGTGTAACCTCTACGACAGACACATGTAAACGAACACAAATAACTTTGTTAAAATGCATGATCAGTTTTCGCATGACCATCATTAATGGCATTTAACATGACTGAGATCACATCTGTGACTCGTGAATTAAGTCGTAGTATGTATGCTGCTGTTGTTCCTGTTGTTGTTGCTGTTGTTGCTGTTGCTGCTGTTGTTTTTTGTTTTGTTTTTGTTTTTCCTGGCGGCACGGTGGCTGAGTGTCTAGCACTCATGCTTCACAGCAAGAAGGTTCGGGTTGCCCGGGCCTTTCTGTGTGGAGGCTGCATGTTCTCCCCGTGTCTGGGTGGGTTTCCTCCGGGTACTCTGGTTTCCCCCACTGACCTAGGCATGCGCCGAGGGTGAAGTCCTCCAGCTTGGGGCCTGACCAAAGACTAAATAACAAAACAAAATCATGGGGATGGTCCCCGGGTCAAATATAGAAACAACTTATCCTGTGCGAGATCAATAAAGGTCAATCTTCTAATCCTTGACCACTGTAAGGCGCTTTGTGTTACAATTTTGTATGAAAAGCGCCTTATAAATATTGTTTGATTGATTGATTGATTGATGTTACTTACCCTGCAACACAAGTGCAGTTGGCGGTCAGAATGTAGTCCTCGCGCTTGTTGATGATAGCCCAAGCATTGTACATGGTCGTCTTGTGGCCTTGTCTTTGACTGGGGAGAACATCAGATGCCAACACGCAAAACTCCCCATCGATATCGTGGTATTTTACCTCCTGTACATGGCCACACACGGCAAACTGGTAGGCATCCATGGATTTGTATGCGCGCACTTTCTCTCTTGTATACACGCTGGTCTTCTCCACTAAATAACAGTGGATATCTGACCACTGTAAATCTGGCCACTTTCTGCGGTCGTACTGCCACTCCGTGATCGCATAAGGATCTGGTAGTCGAACCCCGTTGCTCAACGTGAGCTTTTGAATGTAGCTCTCCCTATAGTTCAGATACTCTGCTATGGTCCACCATGGTTGATTCTGGGTCAACAATGTGCGCACATGCCAGTGACGTCACGTCTGTTTACTAACTGTAAAGGGGTATATATTTATTCAATTACAGGTGGTTTTATAGCTCAAAACTACTTAGAAAAACAGGCATTCTGAGCGGGATTGCCTCTCCACAGATCTGACCTGTAACTTTATCTGGTTTGTCTCCAGGAAAATAGAAAGGTTTAATACCATATTGTGAAACATTTCAGACATAGCAATAATATCTCCATGAAGAAAAGCAATTGACAGAACAAGAAAAGTTACACAAGTATAAAATTCAGGTATCTGTACTTTACTTAAGTACATTTTAGTGAATACTTTTTTTTACTTTTAGTTCACTAAATTTGACAGCAGGTATTTGTACTTTCTCCTCTACTACATTTCTGAACTGGACTGAAAAGTATTTTTTACATTGATAGAAAAAAACAAACAATCAATTCAGTTGTTTCTGTTCAACAAAATTCAGTACAAATCTTTCTGAAAATCACAACATTTGAAGCTTTATTTAATCTCAAAATCTATGAGAAATACTTTTACTTTTCACCTTTTAAATAAACAGGCACTTTAATACTTTTACTTAAAGATTGTGAAAGTTGTCTGGTAGAGGGACCATTGCCAGCTTCTCATGGAATGAAATGTTCCACAGTATGGCATTCCAGACAAAGCAACAACATTTCCATGGAGAAGAAGATGGCGGACTCTCCACAAGAAAAGTGCGCCTTCATGTGATACTTTTACTTGAGTTTTTATTTATTTATTTATTTATTTTTGCTCCAGTATCTGCACTTTTACTAACAAAACTGAGTACTTCTTCCACCATTGTCTAAATCCAGCCAAGGAGGTATGGTCACTGCTCCCATGCCCTCACTGACACCAGACAAGGTTGCCAGGCAATTTAATATCTTCTCCAATCCAGAATTAAACAGGCAATAAAAGCGTAGGCTGAATATTAGCCTTTTCTATCTGCTTTGAATTCATATGTCCCCTCCCTGTAACCGTTTTCATTCATTTTCAGTCAATTTATGTCCAAATGAAACCAAGCTATTACGAAACTAGAGCTTACCAAATACTGATATTAAAGTCACAATCAACCGTGAGTAATATTCAGCCAGGAAAATTAGGTTCAATATAACAATGTAGAGGAGATTTTACTTATTGTGAAGAGAATTTTAGCAGAAATAGAAGATAGAAAAGAAAATAGCAGATTAATGATATTGCTGTAGCACTTAAAGGAAAAGTAACGTTTTTTACAACTTGAGCCTTATTTCGGTAATAAAACAAGTTGTTTTACTCACCCATAGCACTTTGGTGTCATATGGACCATTTACGGAGATGTTTTAGATTAGCGTTAGGCTAACGCCGTTAGCCTAGCGCGACTTATAGCCATAGCTCGGGGCATTCCCCGAGCATGTAATATGCCCCGTGCGGGCTCCAAATAACACAAACTTTAGCACTTTTCAAATCATAGAAGCTCGATGTCTTACTCTACGATTTCGTTTGAATCAAAAGTGGCCTGTAATCCGAGATTTACCCATAGTTTACAGCTTTGCGTTCCATGTTTGGGTCCCGGGAGCTGAGAGCACACTCCGCACATGCGCACTGGCGTCCTCATCTACTCGAAACTATGGCTAAATCTCGGATTACAGGCCACTTTTGACCAAACGAAATCGTAGACTAAAGACATTGGGCTTCTATGATTTGAAAAGTGCTAAAGTTTGTGTTATTTGGAGCCCGCACGGGGCATATTACATGCTCGGGGAATGCCCCGAGCTATGGCTATAAGTCGCGCTAGGCTAACGGCGTTAGCCTAACGCTAATCTAAAACATCTCCGGAAATGCTCCATATGACACCAAAGTGCTATGGGTGAGTAAAACAACTTGTTTTATTACAGAAATAAGGCTCAAATTGTAAAAAAAAAACGTTACTTTTCCTTTAAAGGTTCTGTTTTTATGATGTAAAATGGATTCTTGTGAGCTTTAAGTCATGTTGTAATGTTGCTACCTTTCTCAATAACATACCCAGAATTGTGCTTTGTTTCATTCACACATGTTTGAGCAACGCTACATAATTAATTTGTATACATCTCCCAAAATCAAAATGCTCTGTTCCACCATATAATGTCATGAAGTGGCAGTTTTTTAACGTCTACCTTTTACCTTTTGTTCAATAGAGAATTTAATATACTGTATGTATGGAATTTAAAAACACAATGGAGCACTTCCTGTATTACCACATGACATCACAAGTTGGAAGAGAGTGTACTCAGCCTAATTCTGTAGGATTTGTGTATTAAACTCAGTACAGGATTACTCAAACATGCATGAATCAAAAAATAGCAAAGTAAGCTATATGAGGGAACACAATTTTAATATGGAAAACAACTCATAGATGTTGATTTTGCATAATATATTGTGTCAATAGATAAAGACCCGGTGCAGATTCTTTTCCATGCATATGAGCAAAGTTTGTCTTGCAATAGTACATATACAAGTATCTCTGGGGGTAAACAAATCCACTGTGTACCATCTGCGCCTAATAATAAAGCATTTTTGGGTTCAGATAATCAGGAAATTCACAGTTAGCATGCTATTGTGATGACAAATCTCCACTTTGGCCTCTGGAAGTTGTGAAAAGCGCTTCTAAACTTTGAGAATCCTCATTATTGTGGTGAGTAATTAGCATTTTCAGAATGTAAAAGGTGAATGAGGAATAATTTTTAATCACTACAAACCTAGAAATTTAAAATGAGCGATTTCTGTTTTCTCTCTCTCTCTCTCTCTCTCTCTCTCTCTCTCTCTCTCTCTCTCTTTAAAGCCCCAGTGTGTAGGATTCGTGGCGCATAGGTGGATGGTGCTATTGCACTTTCTGTTTTAGCTACGGCAGACCTCGAGGGTCACCCGACAGTCTCCTCTTTTTGACTATGCAATTCATTTCCCTGCACAACAATCACTCCCCGAGCACATGGGGCTTTTATACGGAAAAGCACAAAACGAGGTTAGCTTACCTTAGAATGCTTTGCACAGGTCAAACTCTGTATTTCACCATAAACTTGCTCTCAATTTGTCCGTAAGGATCCAGCGAATAAAATCCAGTAAAACAATTTAGTCCAAAACACGTGTTAGATCCATTACGACGTCTGATCCGGCAGCATGCTTGTGTTGTTTACCCAAAACCACGAGCCTTGCCAAAGGCGAAGGCGGAGCCCAAATGTCCTTCTGCGGCTCTCGTATTCAAAATGGCTGCCTCTGCATGGGGAAGATCCCCCTTTTATGTGACTATATCTAAGTCCAAAAGAATACTTTGATTTCATGATGGAAGTGAAAAGGCTTGGAAAACAATGTATTTTTGAATGGGTATCTTCAATTTCAGTAATTAACGGGTAAAAATCTTACACACTGTCCCTTTAAGACATTAAAAATCAGGGACAGTGATTTTAACAGTTATACTATTATATTACAACAGTACGTATTCTATATGTGTTTTAGAATCATTGCAGAGATTCTCCTTGTTTATTTCTTCCAGATGCCATTTGCTGTTTTTGTGTCATTCAAAACAGAAATGGTTGTGCGACTGACTAATAATTCTTGGTTTTGTTTCATCATAGCATACAAACTGATCATTTACTGCCTATTTCACTTTCAAATCACCATGTTTGACAGCCTGCATATCTGCCTGAGACCATAATCACCACATTGAAAGCTGACAGATTCTCGATTTCTGCCATATTCCGTTGAGAAACAATTGTCAATGTGAACAGTGTATGCATGTTTAAAGGCCCGATTGTACACAAATAAACTCTTGTGAGATTTAAGCCATGTTAGAATGTTTTTACCTCCTCAAAAACATACCCGGAGTTTTGTTTTGTTTCATTTACACATGTTTGAGAGAGTTGATGGTTTTGAAAATGTCTACATGAGTTGGACCCATCTCTATCTCTTTAAGCTTATGTCCATGTTCCCTGTAGATCCTTGAGATCAGCAAACCAGATGATTTCAGATGTTCCAAGGTACAGTGAACCCTCGTTTATCGCAGGGGTTAGGTTCCAGAAATAGCCCGCAATAAGTGAAATCCGCGAAGTAGGACAATTTTATATTTTACAATTATTCTACATGTTTTAAGGCTGAAAACGCTTCACCAGACACATTATACACCTTTCTGAGACTGGTATTAACATTTTTCTCTTGTTTAAACACTCAAACTTTTGTAGATTTTCATTAAAATATATTAATAGAGGGGGGGGGGGGGCACGTGACACGCGGACACGTGCGCGCGGACACGTGTGTTTGTTTTGGTACCACATATCCATGCCATGTGCGAAAGTCGAGTGGAAAGCGACCTGGATATCATTTTGGGCAAGACTCAAGCCAATGCTAACAGTGCCAAACCGCTAACAGACGCCTCTGAGCACCAGTCCTCACCACAAGACCAGGTAAGACCAACCTGCGCTCACAAGAGTTGGTTGCATTTCACCCCGGCTCCAAAATCAGACCGCTATCAATGCGTCGCCAATACTCCACAGTTCTCTAGGACGGGGTCGGGTTCGTTCTCTCAGAGTGACGGGGAAGATCCACTGTCTCCTCTGTGCGCGCGAGTGTCCTCCCCCCGCTGCGGTCTCCCTCGAATGTGGCTCTCCCCGCTGCGGCTCCCCCGGACGCCGCGCGGCCAGGCGCCAGGCCCGTCCATGTTGATTCTTGGCTCTTCCATGGTCCGGCTCGCACTCTCTTCCATGGCTCGTGCAAGTAAACAAAGGCCACACCTCCTGTCACCCAGGCGCTCTCGTGAAGGAAATCAGAGACTCTGTCCCTACCATCCCTGGTCTAGACCTGGTTTAGTCCTGGTTTAGACCTGGTTTAGTCCTGGTTTAGACCTGCTTTAGACCTGGTTTAGTCCTGGTCTAGTCTCTTAGCTAATCAGGGCGCAGGACAGAATGTTACACTGTAAAAAAAAGTTACACTATAAAAAAATTTGAAAAAAAAAAAAAAAAAAATTGGAAAAAAAAATCCGCGAAACAGCGAGGCCGCGAAGAGTGAACCGCGATACAGCGAGGGTTCACTGTAATACCAAAAATTACAGGAGACTGGGCTTGCGCTGTAGCTGTTCCCAAACTCTGGAAAAGTCTTCCTCTTCCCATCTTTAAAGGTGCATTGTGCAACCTTTCTGTTGGAGGGTCTGCTACCTGTCTCCATGGAAATGTTCCATGGTATGACATTAAACGTATCCATCTAGAATTTATTAATAATGGGTGTTTCTATTGCTCAAAAATAGTAATTCCTTCTGTGAATAGGGGCACCTCTCCACAGATCTGAACTGTAATGTAGCGAAGTACTATGACCCGCTTGTCTCTGTTGTGATAGACAGATTTAATCTATACTGTGAAACATTCTAGAGAAAGCAATAACATTTCCATGGAGACAAGGAGATGGCAAACCCTCCACTAGAAATGTTACACAATGCACCTGAAAATATGTTTAAATCTTTGTTGAAAACTGATTTGTATGCAATGGCTTTAAAGCCCCAGTGTGTAGGATTCGTGGTGCATAGGTGGATGGTGCTATTGCACTTCCTGTTTTAGCTACGGCAGACCTCGAGGGTCACCCGGGCGCGCCGTAGCACCGACACCTCGCGTACCGGCGCAAGAACCGCTCGCCACTACTGTATACATAAAACGCGGTCCCGTTCACTTTTTTTTTTCTTTTCTCATGAAAACACACATTCCCGATCATGATTCATGACACTCTACACATCAAATGAAACCTTACAGTCTCCTCTTTTTGACTATGCAATTCATTTCCCGGCACAACAATCTCTCCCCGAGCACATGGGGCTTTTATATGGAAAAGCACAAAACGGAAAAGCACAAAGCTTACCTTTGAAGGCTCTGCCCAGGTCAAACTCAGCATTTCACCATAAGCTTGGTCTGAAATCTGTCCGTAAGGATCCAGCGAATAAAATCCAGTAAAACAATTTAGTCCAAAACACGTGTTTGGGTATCTTCAATTTCGGTAATTAACGGGTAAAAATCTTACACACTGTCCCTTTAACATAAGTGGGCATTTGTATTGTATTGTTTTGTTGTGTTTTTGCATGTTTAGTTTTATAAGATTGGGCAGCTGTGGTTGTTTTTAAATGCACCTTATAAATGAATTTGAGTTGACTTGACTTGCATTCAAGCTTGTCAGCGCAAATTCCCCTGTTTGCAATTATCTGACTGTATATTGCACATCACATTACTGTTTTATTGTCATTATTCCAGCAAGTATTGAGAAATACAGTTTGAAATAATACATAAATGACATTCACCTTGGTCTGCATTCCAGCTCGTCATTGCCAGTTCCCTTTGCAGTGTTCTTCCACGTACCTGTTTATGTGTATAATAATCATATTCTTAGATATCATAAACGATTACACATTTCAATTGCGTCCCCCTGGAAACGCAAAATGCCAATTGTGAAGCTGACAAACCAGAACATCCAAGGACCATTATGCTGAGAGCCCTCCAAGACCCCACATTTGCTTTACAGATGACCCGTGCTCCATAAAAGACTGTTATATTCATTGATTGGATCAGCCACATGTGCTCAGGGACATAAAGGTGCAATGTGTAACCTTTCGAGTGGAGGATCCATTGAATGCTTTTCTTCATGGTGATGTTATTGCTATTAAAAAAAAATAGCTATAAAACCACCTGTAATTGAAAAAATGTAAGATATAGCCGCTTAATGTAATACTGTGAGACATTCCTTGCAGAGCAATAACATATCCATAGAAACAAACATGTGATGGATCTCCAACCAAAAGGTTACATAGTGCAACTTTAAAGGGCCTATGACAGGTAAGACAACAAATTTTACTAAAACACAGTTAACATGATTTGATTTAAGAATTAAGCTAAAAATCTCTTTTCCTAGTTTGGTTATTCTTTTAGGTTTCAAATTTTGCTTCCTGGTTGGAAATCATGACCAGTGATGCCGGTAACGTGTTACTTAGTAACGCGTTACTGTAGTCGGACTACTTTTTTCAGTAACGAGTAGTGTAACGCAACTACTATTTCAAAACCAGTAGTCAGATTAAAGTTACTTATCTAATACACCGTGCGTTACTATTTCTGCATTTCGGGGGAACGTAGGTTACATTTATTTATTCTTATTTTTTGGCTACACGTTTCTTACAAGGTTACGTCATCTCGGCTCCGCGGCGCCAAAGTCAGATCAAAGATTCTATTTCGTCAGATATGAAGTATATGGAAGGAGAGAGGTTCGCCTTTTCCAGCTGGAAATACAGGCATTATTTTGATTTTATTTGGGCTAAGGATGACAACATTAAGGTCCGTTGTACACTCTGTGCTGGTGACAGAGTGCTGCCTACCTTCAAAAACACAACGTCAAATCTGAAAAAAACATCTGGAGAAACAGATCAGAGCAAGTCCCACCCGATGTGAAAGTCACAGGTGAAGGAGGTCCCAGACCGAGCAAGCAAAGGAAGCTGGATTTCGGTGTAAAACCAGTAAGTGGGGCGGAGTTGAATAGGATGGTTGGGCATTATGTGGTTGACGAAATGCTGCCTGTGAAAACTGTTGACTCACCATCATTTCGTGCCATTGTATCTAAGATCCTACAGCAACGATACTGAGCTGCCTCACAGAACATGCTTTTCTAGTTACCTGGACAAGCAATATAATAATAAGATAATATAATAATATAAAATATAATATAATAATATAATATAATATAATATAATATACAGTGAACCCTCGCTGTATCGCGGTTCACTCTTCGCGGCCTCGCTGTTTCGCGGATTTTTTTTTCCAATTTTTTTTTTTTTTTTTTCAATTTTTTTTATAGTGTAACTTTTTTTTTACAGTGTAACATTCTGTCCTGCGCCCTGATTAGCTAAGAGACTAGACCAGGACTAAACCAGGTCTAAAGCAGGTCTAAACCAGGACTAAACCAGGTCTAAACCAGGACTAAACCAGGTCTAGACCAGGGATGGTAGGGACAGAGTCTCAGATTTCCTTCACGAGAGCGCCTGGGTGACAGGAGGTGTGGCCTTTGTTTACTTGCACGAGCCATGCAAGAGAGTGCGAGCCGGACCATGGAAGAGCCAAGAATCAACATGGACTCTTCCAAGAATCAACATGGACTCTTCCAAGAATCAACATGGACGGCCCGCTGCGGCGTCCGGGGGAGCCGCAGCGGGGAGAGGACACTCGCGCGCACAGAGGAGACAGTGGCTCTTCCCCGTGAGAGGACGAGAGGACCCGTCCTAGAGAGCTGTGGAGTATTGGCGACGCATTGATAGCGGACTGATTTTGGAGCCGGGGTGAAATGCAACCAACTCTTGTGAGCGCAGGTTGGTCTTACCTGGTCTTGTGGTGCTCAGAGGCGTCTGTTAGCGGTTCGGCACTGTTAGCAGTGGCTTGAGTCTTGCCCAAAATGATATCCAGGTCGCTTTCCACTCGACTTTCGCACATGGCATGGATATGTGGTACCAAAACAAACACACGTGTCCGCGCGCACGTGCGCGCGGGCACGTGCGCGCGGACACGTGTCACGTGCCCCCGCCCCACTATTAATATATTTTAATGAAAATCTACAAAAGTTTGAGTGTTTAAACAAGAGAAAAATGTGAGAAAATGTTAATACCAGTCTCAGAAAGGTGTATAATGTGTCTGGTGAAGCGTTTTCAGCCTTAAAACATGTAGAATAATTGTAAAATATAAAATTGTCCTACTTCGCGGATTTCACTTATTGCGGGCTATTTCTGGAACCTAACCCCCGCGATAAACGAGGGTTCACTGTAATATAATATAATATAATATAATATGATATAATAATAATATAATAATATAAAATGTTATATAATAATATAATATAATAAGCCTCTGCTGAAAGTAACTAAAAGTAATCTAACTTAGTTACTTTTTAAAGCAAGTAGTCAGTAGTCAGATTACTGTTTCAAAGTAACTATGGCAAAAAAGGGAAATCCATAATTGTTGCCTAGCAACTATGTAGTACTCTGGGCCCAAACTCCTCTAAATTATTATTTTATTTAAAATTTAAATGACAGGAAAACACCTTTATTTTCAAATCATGTTTAAAGTATCAGAAAAATGTGTTTCTTAAGTGTAAATTGTGTTGAACTTTTGGATAGATTTCTCGCTATTGTGATCAATATGGAACTCTCTAAAACAAAACTCTCTACTTAGTGTAATTTTCAACACATTTTTCAACTTTTCTTCACAAATTGCTTCTTGGTTGGTGTAAAACTATATTTTATATTTACAACAGGTACTATCCCAGTAAATCAAGTCATAGGGGAGTCCGGCACCTTCTTGTTTCTATGGATATATCTCATCTTACTTTTCCTGGCTTTTTAGTGTTTTTGAAAAAAAAATTTAAAAAAATTATTAGGACAAAAGTCAAAAGTACCATGGTGTGTGCTTTTGTCAGTCCCTGGTAAGATCCAATATGGCAAACTTCCTGTAGGGTTTAGGCCAGACCATAATATATTTTTTTTATATGTTGGGACATGATCAATATCTGTGACATAACAATCCTGGGAAATTTAACATCACGTGTTATTTGAGTGCTCAGAGGAAGTTGACTTATTAAACAGGATTCCTCAAACAAGCGTGAAATGAAGTAAAATACAGCTCCAGGTATGTTTTTGATGAGGGAACAATGTTATAATATGGTATAATATATACACACAAAAAGGTACAAAAAGGCACAAAAGAGCACAAAAAGTAATTTCTTCAGTGGCCTTAGTAATTAACAGACAGTTGTTAAAAACTGTTGAAAATTTCCACTGCTGTCTCTCTTTGTGTTTAACTTCACTTTTTAAAATCCTTGATGATGCCATTTTGTTCATTAATTAAACCAGTTTATTCACAACTGAAATAAACAACTCTGCTGCTTTATGATACAATAATACTTCTGAGCCAGAACATCATATCTCTGACAAGCATTCCCAGACCCTCGTTCTTTTAATTTGAGATAATTGATCAGAAATATAATCATTACTGTGTCTGTTTATTACATTTCCCCTGTGGACGTGCTATGCTTGTGTGATAATCTCAGTCTCCATCCGCTCTCATCAAAACAGTCATATCACTTTAGACAATGGGCCCTCACAGCTGATGGGAGCACAGATTGATAGTGATACTGAGGAGTTCATAGAGGATGACAACTGAGGCCAGTGTTGGGAAAGTTCATTTTCTACATGAACTAGTTCAAAGTTCAGTTCACACATTTCGAAATGAACTAGTTCGTTCATAGTTCATAATTGTTTATAGTTCCAAAAAATGAACTAGTTCATTTTTTTCCAATACATTGCTGCAAGCTATTATTTTTCAATATCATTGCCAAAGCTCATACAGAACCATAGACAGCAATTATTATAGAAGAAGAAGAAGAAGAAGAAGAAGAAGAAGAAGAAGAAGTGACTTTATTGATCTCACACTGGAGAAATTCTTCTCTGCATTTTAACCCATCCTATATATATATATATATATATATATATATATATATATATATATATATATATATATATATATATATATATATATATATATATATATATATATATATATATTAGGGCTGTCAAACGATTAATTTTCTTGATCGCAACTAATCTCAGAAATTTCATAGTTAATCGCGATTAATCGTGATTTATTTTGCATGTTTAAAATTGATATCTTGGAGTAAGACCGTTCGAATCTAAAGTTAAACTCACAATGCAAAGTATTTCTCACCATTTTTTTTATTTCAAAAAAGTGCAGAGAAAGGAAAAAGTAACAATGAACCAGTAATAGTGCTTACTTTGAGAAATTGTAAATAAATGATTGAAGCCCGCTCGAGCTGCCTACGGATGCGTAGAAGGAACAAAATACTAGCAAACTCAAAATAGCGCGTTTAACCGACAATGAGTTTAATTAATACAACCAAAAGAGCTGCATATGGATGGTAGAATTGCGAAAATGCTGGCAAACTCTGATCGTGATTAAAAAAATTGTTTGCGATCATTAATCGTTCGCGATTAATCGCGATTAACGCGTTCATATTCCCAGCCCTAATATAAATATATATTAGGAGCAGTGGGCAGCACATTACTGCGCCCGGGGACCATCTCTATGATCTTCTTGCTTCGGTTTGGTCAGGACCTCAGCTGGAGGATTTACCTATGGTGCATGTTTTGGGTTGATGGGGGAAACCGGAGTGCCCGGAGGAAACATGCAAACTCCACACAGAAAGGCCCAGGTGACCCGGGGATCGAACCCAGACCATGCATGCAAACTCCACACAGAACACACACAGAAAGGCCCAGGCGACCCGGGGATCGAACCCGGAACCTTCTTGCTGTGAAGCAAGAGCGCTAACCACTCAGCCACCGTGCCGCCAGTTTTAACAATCAAACCATGTGTTAGATTCCATCTTCATATCCAATTTCACATCCTTATCCAACCAGGGTCACAGTAACATTTAGGCAACAGGATTTCCCCGTGCTTTCATAAACCTCGAAAGGCTAGCCGGGTGCTTCAGTTCAATGTGTTGTTTTAAGTTTGCTGTTGATGTGAGTGAAGTGCGGATTTTCTTCTTGAAAGCCGGCGGACAAAGTTTGCACATAAATGTGAGGTTATTCGCTTCCTCACCGACATTGTCATAAAGCTCTTTGAAATGTTCATATGACGAATTCTTGCTGCTCAGTCTTAATTAACTAAGAGACTTAAGAAAACAAAATAAACCCACAAATTAACATTAGTGATCCCCTCTTTAATGTGGCCCCCTTTAGCGCACCACTCTGCGCTGTTTCTCACAAGACCAGGAAGTGCCACAGTTTGGCCCCTGAACCAGAGAGCAGCGCAGAGGAGAAAGTCGGGAGAGCATGAGGGGAACAGAGTCCAGATAGCAGGGAAACAGTTTGTAAGCAGTCCTGCAGTAGCAGCGAAAGGTTTGCACCGGAGGCAAACCAGGCGGAGCGAGAGGGAGAGAGGGAGAGAGGGAGAGAGGGAGAGAGGGGACGGTCGGGGGGGGGGGGCCACATGGATCGGAAATTTCAGATGGATGGATAAGAAATCTGAGACCCTATTGAACGAAGTTAAAGAGATAGCGCCTGTCGTTCACAGACGCCAGAACTCGTTCACAGTTCATTCATCAGGCAGTAATACAGAGCGTTCAGTTCACGTTCGCCCAAAATATGAACGCGTTCATGAACTATCGTTCATGAACTATCGTTCAGTGAACGCGTTCAGGTACAACACTGACTGAGGCTGTGTTTGGATGCGCTCCCCTTCTCGTCTGAGGGTCTGGAGCTGCTAAAATGTGGACTGTCATGATCCTGGACACAAATCAGTCACTCAACACCAAGAGCAGGGAAATATATTTTTAATTCTTTGTTAAATTTGAAGAAAAGTTGTATGCTTCCTGTGTGTTTAGGCATGTACTCTACATAGCTGCAACTGCATTTTTAAGTAAGACAAACACACCTGAGTGTTCATTGGTCCACTTTTTTCTGTTAATTATGCCCAGGGCTGTTGCTAGGAATCTGGGTGTCCTAAGCACAAATGCTTTGTACTTTTTTGTGCTCAACTCACATATGACTGTTTTTTCTGCATGTGACATGTTACTGTTGCTATGCAAGAAGAAAAAAGAGAGAATATTTATGGATATGTCAGGTCGTTCTACTGATTTTACTCATCTAACTACACGTGGCTCTGTGACCAGCCATTCATTAATGATCAAATCTAATGAAATATGTCAATTATTGGTCTAATGGAGTATGACAGGGAGGCAGGATTGTGGGTGGTGCTGGAATGCTGCTATTCTCACCTTGGGGTATCGTGCCTTCAGAAATGAAGTATTAATAATAATTGTTTTAAAATAAGTATTAAAATAAATTCCTTTGTACCTTAGACTTTATTTAAGATTGTTACATTTTTTGCGGGCCTATGCAAGCTAACATAAGCAAGCCCAGTTTGGTCAGGGATGAATCTGTGGATATGTAGTAAATAATGACATACATTTTTATAACATGAAGAGAAATATATTGTTAAGTGGAGAAAAGACTCACTAGCCTTGGGCAGTGCTGTCTCGCCCTTTTCTTTTTGTATTGGATTCTTAGCTGGATAAACTCCTCTTTGTTCCCTTTGCACCCTGTAAAATAGAATTGTTAAAGGCAATAAACCATTGCAAAGTTTTCCTAAGCAGTCTGTTCTTATTGTTAACTATAGCAGTTGTACAAAAGATTCACAAACTCTATATTGCACACACACATTATAAACAGATGTCTTTCATTAGGACAGTACAGAGGGATGAACAACAAATTATTAAAACAAATGATTACATAAACAACTTGGACATCATGTCCAGTGTTTTTGTAATTAATACTAACTCTAAAGCAATACTTTATTTGAACATACCTCATATTTGGGTATAAAGATCCGTCATGTTGAATGAAATTTGAAATACAAATCTTACTATATGTTTAATGCTAAATGTAATACTTCTTTTCTACATCTTAAGGGCAGTAGGTAACAAATACACATCTCCCTGGGACACATCTCAAGAGAGTTAGTTTTACCATTTTTAACAAACTGAAAAGCATTCAGCAGAACTTGCCAAATCACTATGCAACCTAATCTAAGGACAATCTAAGGACACATGGTCAAAAACTTGAAATACTCATGTATTTTCAAATATACAAACATTTCAGGTTTTTCATTAATGCACAGTATAATCCTATTGAGTACATAGACAAGTATATGGTGAAAGTGGGACATCCGTGTGAACATGGAGGTTAGACAAGGAGGATGTACCCTTTAACTGAGCTGATTACAAATGACTGGCCAGTTCATTGCTGATGACTTTCCCCTGTGGAGGTCGGCTGTAGTGTAAGGGTGAGATGGGACTGATTACAAAACATGAGGTTTCTTGCATAGACAGTAGTGTAGATATGTGAGACAATTTTCATAAATGTAACGTAATGTAATGTTCATAGCACTTTTTACCACTTTCACTTCCATCCATTTTCTTCCACTAATCTGGGGCCGGGTCACGGGGGCAACAGTCTAAGCAGGGACGCCAAGACCTCCTTCACCCTGGACACTTCCTCCAGCTCCTCCTGGGGGACCCCAAGGCATTCCCAGGCCAGCCGGGAGACATAGTCCCTCCAGTGTGTCCTGTGTCTTCCCCGCGATCTCCTCCTGGTGGGACATGCCTGGAGCACCTCCCGAGGGAGGCGTCCAGGAGGCATCCGGAACAGATGCCCGAGCCACCTCACCTCGGCTCCTCTCGAAGTGGAGAAGCAGCAGCTCTACTCCGAGCTCCTCCCGTGTGACTGAGCTCCTCACCCTATCCCAGCCACTCTGCGGAGGAAACTCATTTCGGCCGCTTGTATCCGGGATCTTGTCCTTTCAGTCATTACCCAGAGCTCATGACCATAGGTGAGGGTAGGAACGTAGATTGACCGTTAAATTGAGAGCTTCGCCTTTCGGCTCAGCTCCCTCTTCACAACGATCCGATACAGCGACCGCATCACTGCCGACGCAGCACCGATCCGCCTGTCAATCTCGCGCTCCATCCTCCCCTCACTCATGAACAAGACCCCGGGATACTTGAACTCCTCCACTTGAGGCAAGGACTCCCCACCCACCCAGAGAGGGCAAGCCACCTTTTTCCGGTCGAGAACCATGGCCTCAGATTTGGAAGAGCTGATCCTCATCCCAGCCGCTTCACACTCGGCTGCAAACCGCCCCAATGCACACTGGAGGTCCCGGTTCGATGAAGCCATCAGGACAACATCATCTGCAAACAGCAGAGATGAGATCCTGTGGTTCCCAAACCGGATCCCCTCCAGCCCCTGACTGCGCCTAGAAATTCTATGCATAAATATAATGAACAGAACCGGTGACAAAGGGCAGCCCTGGGCAGTCCAACATGCACCGGAAACAGGTCCGACTTACTACTGGCAATGCGAACACAGCTCCTGCTCCGGTCATACAGGGACCGAACAGCCCTTACCAAAGGGCCCTGAACCCCGTACTCCCAGAGCACCCTCCACAGGACCCCACGAGGGATGCAGTTGAATCCTTTCTCCAAATCCACAAAGCACATGTGGACTGGTTGGGCAAACTCCCATGCACCCTCAAACACCCGATGGAGAGTATAGAGCTGGTCCAGTGTTCTCCGGCCAGGACGAAAACCACACTGCTCCTCCTGAACCCGAGGTTCAACTATCGGTCGAATTCTCCTCTCCAGCACCCTGGAATAGACCTTACCGGGAAGGCTGAGGAGTGTGATTCCCCGATAGTTGGAACACACCAAAAAAGTGTCTGAAAATAAATTACAGGTCAAATAAATAAGGCTCACAATACATTTTCTCACAGCTGAATCATAGCATGACACTTTCTGACATTTTTTGTGTGTAACTATAATTTATGTTTTTGTGAGATTTTGAACTTTCAGTGCTTAGATACTGAACCGTCTGCTACACTAACCCTGCATGACGCAAGTTGGCGAGAATAGACAGTAAAAATCACCCATTTATTTTTGTTCATTTGGTCATGCTTTAGAAGGAATATAGTTAACAACACAACAAGTTTCTTTTTCACCTCTCTACAGATCCGACCTGTCAGCTGACCTAGTGATGTGGCCTGCTTGTCTCCACCTTGGTAGTTAAATTAAATGCCATACTGTGGAACATTCCAGGAAAAACAATACCATTTATGGAGTCAAGCAGGTGGCAGAACCTCTATCAGAAAAATTACACAGTGCACATTTAATATTATAATCAATATGAATAACAATATAGATCTGTATGCATACATTCATATATGTATATATGTAGACACACACACACTCTCACACACACACACACACACACGCATGCATTTATACATACAAATATAAATAAACCACAAAAATACTAAATAATAGTATAACTTTTTTGTCCATGAAAATAGAGAATAATTTGAAATATGTCACTTTTAACATCCCTCTCTAATGAAGACAGTGATGAATGGGGTAACCTTTAAGAATGGACATGATTCTCTACATTACTGTTCATGCACCAGTTACCACTGTTATATCTGTAAAACACTAGGGCGTGCTGAAAGACTTTGACCCGTCCATTGTGTCTAGTAAATGTACGGTGAGTTCACATTGGAGTCTGCCATCAACAGAGCCTCCTCCTGTTTGAGGTGGTCACAGAGGATCTGGTATTTGAACCACTCTGTGGTGTCCCTAGGGAGGAGGTTCTCCAGGGTGATCCTCAGATTAGGATGGTTGAAGTCTGGGATGCTTGGTGTTGGTTCCCTGTACGACCGTTCCTGACCACTGACAGGGCTGGCCATCTGGTGTCTGGAGTGATAATGTGGTGGAGAGTTGTACCTAGTCTGGCGCTGATGAGGTTCAGGGGAGGTGGCACTGTACCTCTCTCTGTAGCACCCACAGGTGTGAATACATAATCTCTCTGGGGCGGCAGTAGCTCAGTAGGTAGAGCGTTTATCCACTGATCCAAAGGTTGGCAGTTCAAACCCCGCTCTTGAAACATCATCAGTGGTTGAGCGGTCAGATCCACTGACCCACAGGTTGGTTGGTACGATTCCAGCTCCCACAGATGAATGCTGCCGTTGTGTCCTTGGGCAAGACAATTAACCCACCTCGCCCCCAGTGTCTGCGTACACTGGTGTGTGAATGGGTGAGTGGTTCTTTGTTGTAAAGTGCTTTGGGTGCCTTGAAGGTGGAAAAGCGCTATATAAAGATGTGACCATTTACCTTTTAGTATTTGGTGGAGTGGCAACTGTGGTGTCTATCAGATTAATAGCTGTACTTGTAGGAGCATGCTCTATCTCTCTTGTGAGTCATAGCATTCTGGAGAGTGAGAGCGGTGTCTTTCTGACCAGCTGCTGTACACTTGGCTGTGTGAAGGCGGTGGTGAGCTATGTGGCTCTGGAGAGGGTCTTCTCCACCACTGTGACTTAACTAGAAAGGAGTCACGTCGAGGTGAGGGACTGGTACGTGGACTGGGGGGAAAAGCTACTTACTTCCGGCCTGTGGGGGCTTGGTGTACTGGGCTTCTGTCTCCTGCTACACTGGCTAGCAGAATGGGGCTGTAGCTGCTTCACTAGACTACATAAATGCCTGATCTCTGCTCTCAACTCCTCACTCTGGGACTTAGTCTGGAATCTAAACTGCTCCAGTCTCTGGTCGCTCTGCTGGGCTTTGAGCTTGAGATCTCTGTTTTGCAGTTTCAGATGCTCAAGAGCTGTGAGGAGTGAAACATCTTCCTGAGTCTGCTCTGCAGGGAGCACATGGACTCAGCGAGTCACCTGTCTGGTTCATCCTGTGGCTGTGACACAGCTAATGTGACAGCAATAGAGGGCTGGCCCCAGATTGGTCATAATCTCTCAGGTATGGTGGGAGATATGTCTGCTTCTTGGATGCCCTGTTCTCCAAAGTTGACACCTTGTGCTGCAGTAGGTCAAAAATCCGGCTCAAAGGACCATGTAAAACACTTGGTGGTGCTGTAAGAATTTGACCCGCTGCAGGGTGTCAACACAAAACTCAACCAGATGTCTTTATTGGAGATTTATTTTGGTTTGTATATTGGTGGATATGTGTGTGGTTGTTATATTCTCATGCACACAACATGAAAACAACCAAAATGAGTCCAGAACAGGCTCTAACTAAATACTTAGGCAACTTAATGCATCCTCTCTGCCCCGAGTCCATCCTTTCTCTGTTCCGGAACCTGGCCACAACCCTGTAACCCTGTAAGCCAGGGGTCACATGGGTGGAGCCAGAGTTCTGATTGGAGAGAAGTGTCAGTCTCTGGGCATAATAATGTGAGGATGCTGGTAAGCCTTTTCAACAATATCCTACAGGGCCATATCCACAAATACCTACTTACTTTACACCCAACCACAGCTGACAGATGAGTGCTTTTATATTAAGCTCTGAAAATACGATTATTGATTAAATTGTCTTTCACCAAGAACAAACCAGGCCCAAAATCAGGATCATTATTCAAGAGAGGCTAATGATTCTCTGTCAGGGGCCGTGTCTGGACTTTGGTGCTGCGGGGCATGTAAATATAAAGTGCGCCATTGTCCCATATATCAGCAAGGTTTCATCGCATTAAGGTCAATGAGGGGTTGGGTTAGGAGCAGCACAATAAAACACTATAATATTAAGTAGATAAATAAAATAGAAAACCAAAGTAAATATACAAGGGGCTTAAATTGTGGGGTTGCTCAAAAAGGAAATGCAATTTGGAACTTTCTAAACATGATGTGACAATCCTGTGACAATGTAAATACACACATCCCACTGTCCAATATATCAGCGAGGTTTCATCACGTCAAGGTCAATGAGGGGTTGAGTTAGGAGCAGATAATCACACAAAACACTATAAAGTAGATAAATATATAAATATAAATAAAATAAAATAATAAATATAGAAAACAAAATATAAGGGACTTAAAGGTCCCATGGCATGAAATTTTCACTTTCTGAGGTTTTTGAACGTTAATGTGAGCTCCCCTACCCTGTTTAGCCCCCCCCCCCCCCCATGGTTAAAAGTTGCGAAATGTCTAAACTGAGCATTTGCGATCCTTTTCTGCGTTAGAAAAAATCGGAGCTCAAACGGGCGATTTTGAACAAGGCACCTTATTGACGTCAGATCGAAAAAAGAAATGCAAATGCAGTTCCACCCCCGTCTGTCTGAACTCAGCGTCTCTGTAAATCACACCCAGAGAGTTTGGACTGCGAATGTGCTAGACAATGCAAAATGCGTTTTTTTTAGGGCTGTCAAACGATTAATTTTCTTGATCGCAACTCATCTCAGAAATTTCATAGTTAATCGCGATTAATCGTGATTTATTTTGCATGTTTAAAATTGATATCTTGCAGTAAGACCGTTCGAATCTAAAGTTAAACTCACAATGCAAAGTATTTCTCACCATTTTTTTTATTTCAAAAAAGTGCAGAGAAAGGAAAAAGTAACAATGAACCAGTAATAGTGCTTACTTTGAGAAATTGTAAATAAATGATTGAAGCCCGCTCGAGCTGCCTACGGATGCGTAGAAGGAACAAAATATTAGCAAACTCAAAATAGCGCGTTTAACCGACAATGAGTTTAATTAATACAACCAAATGAGCTGCATATGGATGGTAGAATTGCGGAAAATGCTGGCAAACTCTGATCGCGATTAAAAAAATTGTTCGCGATCATAATTTACATTAATCTAATTGCGATTAACGCGTTAATATTCCCAGCCCTAGTTTTTTTATTTGCCTGGAGGCACGTCTGAGTGTTTCTAGGCTCGGAAGTCCTTTATCTGAGCCTCTGGACCTTTGAACAGCAGTGGTTTAATTTTATTTTCTGTGGAAATGTGTTTATTTTTCAATGGAACGCTTCACATCTCTCCCCCCGTGCAAAAACACGGAAATGGATCAGCTGAGAGCTGAGAGCGAGAGCGGAGAGTTTGGCCACGCCCCCACCCTCTACTATAGGCCAGCTCTTTTCTCCTCATTTGCATTCAAGCAACATCGCCCATTATGGAGTGTTCCAGAGAGAGAAAAATTACTTTCTCATCTTATCTCTGTTTCTCATGCACTGAGTGTTGATTTTGAAGAAGGATTCATTTACAGTATTAGGGAACCATTAAGGAGCCATATAAAAGCATCAAGAAGTACCATGTCATGGGACCTTTAAACTGTGAGGTTGCTTAAAAAGGAAAAGCAGCTATGATGTGGCAAACACACATGCAAACATTACCGAGGAACTCTGAACTACACACAGCTTTTTTTTTTGTTATTTGTTTTGTTTTTAAAGATGTAACATTTCTAGTGGAGGGTCCGCCACCTGTTTGTTTCCATGGAAATGTGATTGCTTTATCTAAAATGTTCCACATCATAGATTAAAACCACCTACAGTGCCGTGAAAAAGTATTTGCCCCCTTCCTGATTTCTGTGTTTTTTGCATATTTATCACTCAAAACATTGTCAGATCATCAAACCAATTTTAATATCACACAGAAACAACCCAAGGAAAGACAAAATTCAGTTTTTGAATGATGATTCCATTTATTAGTGCACAAAAAAAATCTAAACCTATCTGGCCCTATGTGAAAAAGTAATTGCCCCCCCTTGTTAAATCACAAACTAACTGTGACTAACCACAGTTTTGAGAAAACTTAGTTCAGTTCTACATGCCACACCCACACCTGATTGTCACCACCTGTGTTGAATCAAGAAATCACTTAAATAGTTCCTGTCAAACAAAGTGAAGTTGGCTACAACATCTCAAGAACAAACACATCATGCCACGATCCAAAGAAATTCAAGAACAAATGAGAAAAAAAGTGATAGAAGTCTATAATTCAGGAAAAGGTTACAAAGCCATTCCCAAAGCTCTGGGGCTCCAGCGAACCACTGTCAGAGCCATTATTCAAAAATGGAGGAAACTGGGAACAGTTGCAACCCTTCCCAGGAGTGGTCGACCAACTAAGATTACTCCAAGAGTGCGACGACGGCTCATTCAGGAAGTCACAAAAGAACCTAGACGCACATCGAAAGAACTACAGGCCTCGTTGGCCTCAGTTAAGGTCAGTGTTCATGACTCCACCATTAGAAAAACACTGGCCAAAAATGGCATCCATGGAAGAGTTCCCAGGAGAAAACCACTGCTTTCACAAAAGAACACAAAGGCTCGTCTCACCTTTGCCAAAAAGCACCTTGATGACCCTCAAGACTTTTGGAGAAACATTTTGTGGACCGATGAGTCTAAAATTGAACTTTTTGGAAGGTCTGCAGCCCGTTTCATCTGGCGTAAAAATGGCACAGCATTTGATAAAAAGAACATGGTGCCCACAGTAAAGCATGGTGGTGGCAGTGTGATGGTCTGGGCCTGCTTTGCTGCCTCAGGACCAGGACAACTTGCTGTGATTGACGGAAAAATGAATTCTGCTGTTTACCAGAAGATCCTGAAGGAGAATGTCCGGCCATCAGTTCGTGCCCTCAAACTCAAGCGCTCTTGGATCATGCAACAGGACAATGATCCAAAACACACCAGCAAGTCCACCTCTGAATGGCTCAAAGAAAACAAAATTAAGGTTTTGGAGTGGCCAAGTCAAAGTCCGGATTTAAATCCGATTGAGATGCTGTGGTGTGACCTTAAACGGGCAGTTCATACAAGAAAACCCTCCAATATGGCAGAATTGAAACAATTCTGCATAGAAGAGTGGGCCAAAATCCCTCCCCAGCGGTGTGAAAGACTCATCACCAATTATCGCAAACGTTTGGTTACAGTTATTGCTGTCAAAGGAGGCTCAACTGGCTATTAGATTAAGGGGGCAATTACTTTTTCACATAGGGCCAGATAGGTTTAGATTTTTTTTGTGCACTAATAAATGGAATCATCATTCAAAAACTGAATTTTGTCTTTCCTTGGGTTGTTTCTGTGTGATATTAAAATTGGTTTGATGATCTGACAATGTTTTGAGTGATAAATATGCAAAAAACACAGAAATCAGGAAGGGGGCAAATACTTTTTCACGGCACTGTATCACAAGGGAGACGAGCAGTTTGCAGCACTACGCTACATTCAGATCTGTGGAGAGTTGCCCCTATTCGAAACAACGGTAATGAATAAATGATAGGTGGACATGTTTAATGTCATACCATGGAACATTCCAGGCAAAGCAATAACATCTCCATGGAAACCAGCAGGTAACAAACCCTCCACTAGAAAAGTTGCACAATGCACCTTTAATTTACTTTTTTCTGTTTGTTTGTGTGTTAGTTTTAGTTTTTGTTATGTCTTGTTATGTCTGTTTTGTTATTTATGTGCTGGGTGTACAGCATTGCCGGTACAAGGTAACACAATATATTTTCGGTGAGCTCTGTGACCCCTGTGTGACCCCAGAGCAGGTCATTTACCACCCCCGCAGTGGTGAGGGCGGATGTACCAGCCTCAGTCATTTGTTATCAGAGCCATTACCTTTAGGCATCGCTTCACAAACTCCTGATTAAATGTGTGTTTTAAAATGTCACAGAGATATACAGAGACAATGTTTGAAGGGACAAAGAGTACAAGTCTGTGAAAAAAGAAATGAAAACAGTGAAGACCGGTGCCAAGGCACTGATCTTACTTTCAGTGGTGGAAGAAGTACTTGATTTTGATACTTACAGTAAAGAAATACTATGTAACTTTTCTGGTCCAGCACCTGGTTGTGTCAATGAGATATACTAGCTTGTCTCCTTGGAAACAGATAACTTTAAAACCATACTGTGAAAAATTCCATGCAAAGCAACATCTCCATGGTGGCGGACCCTCCACCCGGAAAGCTACACAGTGCACCTTTAAGTCAAAGTACAAATACTGGATTAAGTAAGTAAAAGTAAACATATCACATAAAAAAAATCAACTTAAGTAAAAGTATTAAAGTACCTGTTAAAGGGATATGCCACCCCCAGGTCAAATTTGGGCATCTCCCCACAGTCCAGAGACTAAAATAAGTGGTGGAAAGCGTTTTTCTGGTGACACAGCCATTGTCCGAGTCTGTCAGCACTGACCGCCACGGTATCTGGTGCTCCTCCGCCTTAGACTGGAGTCTAACGTCGCCAGAGAAAGATTTCAGCCAAAAGGAATTAATTTGCTCGATGCGTTTCCCAATTACTTTCTGTGTAGTGCGCATTCATATCGAGTGGAAATAAATGTGCAAATCAACACGGAGAGCTTGACTTGGTCATTTTGGGTGGGAACTATTTTCCAGTGCGGAAGAATACAGCCGTATCACGCAGCACGCTGCCAGGGGAATCCCAGTTACGCACCGGGAAGGGAGTTCCCCTGTTGCACAACGTGGTGCGTGATTCGACTGTATTCTTACGCACTGGAAAATAGTTCCCACCCAAAATGACCAAGGCAAGCTCTCCGTGTTGATTTGCACATTTATTTGCACTCGATATGAATGCGCACTCCACAGAAAGTAATTGGGAAACGCATCGAGCAAATTAATTCCTTTTGGCCGAAATCTTTCTCTGGCGACGTTAGACTCCAGTCTAAGGCGGAGGAGCAGCAGATACCGCGGCGGTCAGTGGCGACAGACTCGGACAATGGCTGGGTGACCAGGAAAACGCTTTCCACCACTTATTTTAGTCTCTGGACTGTGGGGAGATGCCCAAGTTTGACCTGGGGGTGGCATATCCCTTTAAAAAAATGTGTTAAAGAGTAAAAAAATGAAAAGTATTTCATGCAGACGTTTTGTTACCGTTTTTCTTTGTATATTTTAGTTCAGCCTTTTCTGCAGGTCTCAAACTACACTGCTCAAAAAAATAAAGGAAAACACATCAGATCTCAATTTGAAAAAAATATACATATGCTGAATATCTTTAAAAAAAAATACTTGAAGTAAAATTTAAAAGTATCCACTTTAAAATGTACTTAAGTAAAGTACAGATACTTCAATGTTTTACTTAAGTACAGTACTTTACTACTTTCACTTTGTTACATTCCACAGCTGGTGAGATTATGAACTCAAACTTGAAAATGTACTAGTTTGTGGTCAATGCTCTTACCACCAAAACATCTTAGCAATCAACAGCCGAAGCACGCACCAGGCTGTGTAACAGGGGAACTCCCTTCCTGGTGCGTAACAGGGATTCCCCTGGCAGCGTGCTGTATGCTTCGGCTATGTTTTTCCGCACTGAAAAATAGTTCTCACCCAAAATGACCAAGGCAAGCTCTCCGTGTTGATTTGCACATTTATTTGCACTCGATATGAATGCGCACTCCACAGAAAGTAATTGGGAAACGCATCGAGCAAATTAATTCCTTTTGGCCGAAATCTTTCTCTGGCGCCGTTAGACTCCAGTCTAAGGCGGAGGAGCAGCAGATACCGCGGCGGTCAGTGCTGACAGACCTGGACAATGGCTGGGTGACCAGGAAAACGCTTTCCACCACTTATTTTAGTCTCTGGACTGTGGGGAGATGCCCAAATTTGACCTGGGGGTGGCATATCCCTTTAAATGAGTATCCAGTTTCGGTACTTAGTGTCGTTTAGATTTTTGATATTTTTGACAACCATAGTATAGACCTACTGTGGACATGCCCAGTTTAGATCTGTCCAAACATCATGCGAACCAGTGCAAATTAATAAAATAATAACAAACTGGTCAAAATGAGCCATAACCTGTCCAAACACTGGTCTTTGTTTCTTTGTAGGGTTGTATGAAAACTCCACATTTTAGAAAAATTAAATAAAATCAGCACATCATATAAGTCAAGCTTTACATGTTTGGCGTTTAATCAAACATAGATCTACTTTACTTGGTTTAGAACAAAACAAAGCGGTCACCCCACAATGACCCCAAGACAGTGACAGAATCAATTTACAGAGACTGGGATAGATACTGGAAAATATAGTGCACTTAGCTGTGAGGAAAATGGCAGGCTATGAAACAGAATAGGGCTGTACTACTTTAAGTTGCACAAACATAGGAAGACCCCATTTTATATGCTGTAATGTTAGGCTACATTGAGGCTGCATCACTTTGCTGGAGAAGAAATATAAAAATAGACTTAATGTTACTGTCAAATGGAGCTTCCTGGATAGAGTCACAGTCTTGGAGTGGTATCTGTAATCCTTTTAAGGAAGGAAATGTAGAAAGCTTTCAATGTCACTACCTTCTGTGGTTTGGAATAAATATAAAGGGTAGTAGTAGTTTCTATTTTTACTGTTACATTCATTACATAATCTTGAACATCTTATTGCATTGCTTCATTCTGTGTTTGACATTTACTGGAATTGAACTGTCATGTATGTTTGAATATACAGTATGTTACCTATAACATGCAAAACAATGTGTTTCTGAGTCCTCCGATCCCTTGCTCCCCATGTTAAAGGAAAATTAACGTTTTTTTACAATCTGAGCCTTCTTTCGGCAATAAAACAAGTAGTTTTACTCACCCATAGCAGTTTGGTGTCAATTGGAGCAGTATCGCAGAACTTATGTTGAGCCGTTCTGTTCTACTAATGATCCCGTATCCGTTAGCGTGAGTGCTCGGGGCACTGATTTGCGGTGTCCAAATAACACAAACTTTAGCACTTTTCAAATCACAGAAGATCGCTGTGTCAGGGTAGACTTTTAGTGGATTCCAAAACGGCCTGAAACCCGATATCACAACAGAAAAGTAAAGTTCAGAGCGGTGTTAGCTTCTTTCGGACTAGCGGTGTTTACAAAACAGCTGAGTTCACGCATGCGCACTGTCCTCTCTGATGACGTCATCAAATGAAACTATAGCTGGATATCGGGTTTCAGGCCGTTTTGGAATCCACTAAAAGTCTACCCTGACACAGCGATCTTCTGTGATTTGAAAAGTGCTAAAGTTTGTGTTATTTGGAGAGCGCAAAGTAATGCCCCGAGCATATGATACGAGCACCATGTTAACGGATACGGGATCATTGGTAGAACAGAACGGCTACAACATAAGTTCTGCGATACTGCTCCAATTGACACCAAACTGCTATGGGTGAGTAAAACTACTTGTTTTATTGCCGAAAGAAGGCTCAGATTGTAAAAAATGTTACTTTTCCTTTAAGTCACTCCCCTTTCAGAATGCCATCATAACACAATCCGTTAATGAAACTACTGCACATCACATCAGGTTTGTGGAGTCTATTGTTTTGTATCCTGCTCATGTATTTTCATGAAAAACGGTAAAAGCATGGAGAGAGCTTCCTGGTTAGGCTGAGCACTGTACACGAGGCATGGGCTTGTACTGCTAACTGTAAGGAGGGTTCAAATAGGGCCTGGGAGAGATTAATGCTGACATATAAAACCACTTCAGGCATGGTTTTGATGAAGGAATGTTCTAACATGATAGAAAGCTTTGAAAAGTCAGTTTTTGCATAATATCCCCTGTTTAATGTTTGAGTACTTTCAGTGCCATTACAAGAGCCTTGGGACCTCAAGCGAAATCTCAATGGGGGCCCTCCAAGTAGGGCCCACTCCCAGACTCAAAGGACCCATTTTGCACTATTGTCTAATCTCTGTTATCATCTTGTTTCGTCATCACAAACATACCTGAAGTTGTGTTTTTGTTTCATTCACTCTTCATTCATCTCTGCTGAACAAATGGTGAAAAGTAGCAGTGAACTTGAAAACTACCGCTTGAGGACATCACAGGGTGGAACTTTGGAGATGTAGGCAGACTAAAGCCCTATTCGGACGGGATTAGTTTTACGGGGTGACATGGGGTGAAGTAATAATTACCAGGGAATTTAGTCCTGTCTGAACGCGCCATGTCCGTAAACATAACGGAGTATGTCTGTGAAATTTACAGCGAGTTTCACCTTCTGTAAAACGGTCTGGAGGAATTACCATAGGTAATATTAATCCCGTGCGAATGCGACCCTCGGTAAAGATGTATGTAATACTTCATCACATCCGTTTAAAGAAATAATTTACCGCAATTTTCAAACACGGAGGAGCTTGAAGCGTTTTGTTTTGCCGGCAAACGAAATGATCTACCGGTACTCTCAAACAAACGCACACATCGACCAATGAAAAAGACCAAGAGGTATAAATCAGTCGTCAGAGGCATGAAACTTCTGCTTGTTTTAGGTCATGTATGCTCTATTAGTCCTGATTATGGGCAATAATTTGCATAGTTCGCTAATATTACACATAGGCTAATCATGACGTGCACGGCAACGAATACGTGACGGCAGAGCGTAAACAAACTCCTCCCATGTCAAATGAATATTACGGACATTTCTTGTCCTGTGTGAATGGGTCATTTATATTACAGAGGTCCTGTGATAAACCGACATTACTCTACATCCCCCTGGAAAACTAATCCCGTCCAAATAGGGCTTAATAATAAAATATTACTCAAACATATGACAATGAAACAAAACACTCCAAATATGTTTTTGATGATGAACATTCTAACATGGCTTAAAGCTCACAGGAGTCAATTTTGCGCAATATAGGACCTTAAAAAAGGTATAAGCAGCATCTTTAGTATGCTTCTTCAGCTTTTTTCCAACCACGAGGTTATTACAGTTTATTGAAACCGTGAGGAAGGATACTATGTCAAATGAATGGGTCTTAAACTGGAGAGTTAAACTGTGGTCTTAAACAGAATCACTTTTCGTTTGTGGGTGGTTTATGCCACACAACTGATTTAAAAGTGGATTGTGTAACTTTTCTGGTGGAGGGCCCACCACCTCCTTTTTTCTATGGATATGTCATTGCTCAGTCTGAAGTGTTCCAAAGCATGACAATAAACAGCTCAATCTCCAATTTATTCAATTACAGGTGGTTTTATAGCTCAAAAAGAGCAAGAAAAACAGCCACACAGATCTTAACTGTAACTTGGTCTGGTTTGGTCTCCATGAAAATAGAAAGGTTTAAAACCATACTGTGAAACATTCCCGACAAGCAAAACCATCTCCATGGAGAAAAGCATGTGACGGACCCTCCGCTAGAAAAGTTACACAATGTACCATTAATAACTGCCAATCAAGACTAACAGAGCTGAAGGACACTTTACTATCAATAGGCGAGCAACAGTAAGTCTGTGTTACATAATTAGCACTTCAGTTGTGGTTAGAAGTGTGTGCCTTTCTCTGTTGCTAATCTGATGTTGGGGCAGAAATAATTGGCATACATGCTGCTGTTTCATTTGTTGTTGTGCATTGTTTCAGAAAGGTTTCAGGCTGGATGCAATTTCCCCTCGGCTGATTTTGATTGGCTGTTGTTTTGTGTGTGCAGAGGAGGAGGATCAGTAACTTTTCAATTCCAACGTGACTTGAGTTATAACTCCCACACACTACACCAGTCCACTGTGAGTGCCTTCAAGTAGTAATGACAGAGGGATTACTGTAGGTGCAACTGATAATCATAGGAACATTGGGCTAAAAATGGTATATATTGTCCTCAGCTTTATTCATATCACCTTTTATCAAGTGATGGGTTTTGATAGAAGAACTCAGACTTAGATAGAATGCATGAAACTTTAATTATACTGGTACCAGGAACGTCACCTCAGATGTGGCAGGATCGACTTGCCAGACAAAGAACATCACTTGTACTTATACCATTATGATAATGAGATGACAATGTAGATGTACACACATAATATATTTTGGTACACAGGATTTAACACCTTATATGAGTAAAATACACAGACAAAAACAGGGGGAAGCTGTATGTGCTCAAACTGAACAGGGAGTACAGAAATGTCAGTTGGATATCATTTATAGCCACTGGAAACTCCCTTATACGATCATTGTTGTAAATCTAACGCTGCTAAGCAGCTAATCACCTTTAACTTTTGTTTTAGCATGATTTATAATGTTACACTCATCTGTACACTAGTAGTTGCAAAAAACAATATCTAGGTAAGTTAAAATGAGTTAAATTAAGAACATTTTACTTTATTTGAGTAGATACAACTTGACAAGTAAAATGATCTACCAATGGCAAGCAACATTAGATTTTGTTTCTTATTTAAAGTGCAAAGAGTTGTTGTTTTTCTTATCTTAAGTGTAGCAAGATATATTTTCATATTTTAACAAAAAGTCATTAAAGGTGCATTGTGTAACTCTTCTGGTAGAGGGTCCGTCACCTGCTGGTTTCTATGGATTTGCTCTGCCTGGAATGTCATGACATTAAACAGCTCTACCTTACATTTATTCAACTACAGGTGGTTTTATAGCTCAAAAATACCTAGAAAAACAGGTATTCTGACTGTGAGCGGGGTCGCCTCTCCACAGATCTGACCTGTAACTTGGTCTGGATTGGTCTCTATGAAGATAGAAAGGTTCAATACCATTCTGTGAAACATTCCAGACCAAGCAGTAATACTGGAGAAAATAATTTGACAGACCCTCCATCAGAAAAGTTACACAATGCACCTTTTTGTTACAATGTTGGTCCCTCATCAAAAACATGCCTGAAGAGGTTTTAGATGTCATCCATGCATGATTGAGTAATTTAGTGATCTCTTCCAGTCCCTATTCGAACCTTCCTTACGGTTAGCTGTAAGATTCTGTCCAATGCTCATTCTAGTCTACAAGCCTATGTCATCCATGCACCATAAATACACAAAAGCATGATACAATACTGTACACATATCTGATGCAATATACAACCTGTGTTGTTCCCTGAAAAGGAGAAATTTGGCACAGAAAGAAATGAGTGGAAGACTCAAAAACAAAAGTGAAATTTAAAATACATGAATACATTGTTTTCGGCAAATGTATCATTCTCAAAACAATAAAAGGTACCATGGTGATCTAAATATGTTATGGGTTAGCAGTTATTACACAAGTAAAATACCCCAAAGAAAACCAAGAAGTTAGTAACAGTTTTAGCACATAATGTTTTTGCAACAATAAGGATGTTCTTAAAGGTGAGATTTTGGGGCTGAAAATTCTTAAGAAAGTGGGAATTGATGCAAATAGATACAGTGGTACTTCACCTTACGAATGACCCAACAAACGAAAATTTCAAGTTACGAAACACCTTCACGGTAAATTTTGGTCTCTAGATACAAAAGAAAATTCAAGTTACGAAACGCGAAATCTCAAAAATTCAAATAATGCGCGCTCAGCCACACACATTATACGCTTTTCTCAGACTGGATTTAAACTTTTCTCACATTTGTCTCTCGTTTAAACACTCAAACTTTCATAGATTTTCAACAAAACTATTAATAGTGAAGTGTGTGGGGGGAAGGAGGAGGGGGGAGAAGAGTACGCTCTGACACGTGTGATAGCGCAGCATGACCCGGCGCGGAGCTGACAGCAGGTCTAGACCAAGGTCTAAACCAGGTCTAGACCAAGGTCTACACCAGGACTAAACCAGGACTAAACCAGGACTACACCAGGACTAGCCCAGGTGGATTAAAGCGCGTGGGTCTGTTTCCTGGTTTTGTTTCGAGTCACAGCTGAGGCGAGCCGCTGCTCGCATGCAAGACCCACGGTCTAGACCTGCTCTCCAGGGCCCCTCCAGGCACGGAGCCCCAGACATCCAGGGACCCAGGGGGACACTGCCAGCCCGCCTTAAGAGCTCCCTAAGCGGGCATGGGTCCGGGGATTGTCCCAGTCACTGGCCTGGAGGTCTTGAAGAGGCCGACCTCACGGTTCTATCCAGGCCGCTCTGTGAGCACCTTACGCGGGCAGGTCTAGAGCAGCGGCTCGCCTCAGCTGTGACTCGAAACGAAACCAGGAAATAGAGCCACGCGCGGCGGTTTAATCCACCTGGTCTAGTCCTGGTTTAGTCCTGGTTTAGTCCTGGTTTAGACCTTGGTCTAGCCTTGGAACGAATCAGGCTTTTTCCATTGAAATAGCTACTCAACTTACGAATTTTTCACATTACGAAACCACTTCTGGAACGAATTAATTTCGTAAGGTGAGGTACCACTGTAGACATACTTAAAATGGCTGACTTTTTCAATGCAACTGTCCCCAGTTCTATTCCCTTCAATTCAAAGTGCATTTTTATTTTGTTTTGACAGAAATGTAATGGGGTTTTACATTTACATTTTGGGTCTGATACCGTACATGAAAAGGCGTCTTAGCAGTATACAAAATGTTTGTCATTGACTACAGATGCGTGGTAGTTAAACAGAGAATCACATTGACGTTTTAAACAGAATGCCGAAAGTCATTCAGGGACAAACAAACTAGTATTTTCCAGCATATTGTTGCCTTAAGTTGGGGGTGTTATGAAAAATGACAAAAGTAAGTCACAAAAGGTAACAATTAAGGACTGTTTTGTTCCGGTGCTAGGTCTGGAGATATGGGGAGAGTTTGGTCAGGAAGGGCATCTAGCCTAAGCAGAAATCATTCCAGTTTGAGATTGAGTCATCATAATGCAAATATCCAGTTGTTTTTCTAATAATCCTCCCCATTTGTGGATTTAATCATATATCATCACATTTTCAGTGCATTTTACTCAGCACTAGAATGCAGATAAAACTGCAAAACGTGTTCTTGCTTATAGCTACATTTTTTCTATTACCTTCCTGTATGGCTTTGGTAGACACAAAGATGAAAGCTGGAACACTGGATTTGTACTCTCCATTTTAACATTTCTACATAAATTGTATTTTTTAATGAAACTTTGATCTGTAGATGTACATAGTGAATGTATACAGCAGAACATTTGTGTTTGTAATAATAATAATAATGCATTAGTCTTATACAGCACTTTTCCAGATGCTCAAAGATGCTTTACAATGCTTTCCATGCATTATTCAATCATTCCACACTCAGAGGTGGTAAGATACTATTGTAGCCACAGCTTCCCTGGGGCAGACTGATGGAAGCGAGGCTGCCAATCTGCACCAGCCCCTCCGACCACCACCAACACTCACACACACCATTTTCATACTAGGCAATATGGGTGAAGTGTCTTGCCTAAGGGCACAACAACAGTTGTTCCATTAAGTTACATTAAAGATCCCATGACATGGTACTTCTTGATGCTTTTATATGGTGCCTTAATGGTTCCCTAATACTGTAAATGAATCCTTCTTCAAAATCAACACTTAGTGCATGAGAAAGACACATGTACAGAGTCAGAGTAAAAAAATAACTCTCTGAACACCTCATTCTGGGCCTTGTTGCTTGAATGCAAATGAGAAGGACACAGATTGGTTAGAGGAGCGGGTGGGGGTGGGGGGGGGGGGGCAAATGCGCCACTGGTTCCTTGTTTTAGCGGTGCGCTGTGCCTGGCCCCACTTCCGCGTGTGTAAGCGCGAAGGAGGAAAGGAGAGCCTTTTCAATGAAAAAAAAACACATTTTCACAGAAAATAAAATTAAACCACTGCTGTTTCAGAGGTCCAGAGGACTTCCGAGTCTAGAAACACTCGCATGTGCCTCCAGGCAAATAAAAAAATGCATTTCGCATTGCGTTGCTCCTCCGCAGTCCAAATTCTCTGGGCGTGATTTCCAGAGACAGGAGGTGGAGATCCAGACGGTGGTGGAACTGAATTTGCATTTCTTTTTTCGATCTGACGTCAATAAGGTGCCTTGTCCAGAATCGCCCATTTGAGCTGTGTTTTTTTCAAACGCAGAAAAGAATCGCAAATGCTCAGTTTAGACATTTCGCAAACCTCTTTCAAAAACCTCAGAAAGTGAAAATTTCATGCCATGGGACCTTTAAGCACAAAGGCAGAGATGCTTGTACCAGATTCTAGCTTTACAGCTAATTTCCGTCTGTAGTCCTCTGAGGGAGGGGCCATATTTACAGTGCATTAAAACTTGCAACCCATGTAACATCATTCATACAATCTCCTCAGTCTTCACATACTCACAGTCATTACATCAGTTATCAAGTACTCCACACATCCCAATAAACATACACAGTTCATTCTTACAGTTAAACAGGGCTCTCAAGTCTCACACATTGAGAGTGTGACACACGCAATTCGACGTGTTCACACGCTCACATGCCACACATGGTATTTCTCATGCTGATTTCTTTTTATTTATTTTTAATTTTTTTTGTGCCCAGAAAATCGGTCTGTGTGGCTTAGTTTATGCAGGCTTCGCGCGGTTTCAGCGAAAAAAAAACTCCCCCTGCTCCGGGCGCACGGTCCGAGCGAGGCCGGAGCAGACGCGCCGTCCCCCGGCACGTGCTGAGCCTCAGTCCTGGTGTCTCCGTCTGTGCGTAACGTGTCCCCCCCGACGGCTTACGCGCGGAATACGCGCGGCCCAGAGCCGAACTGCCCATGGTGAGACGCGGTGAGACGCGGGCCCGGTGCATTAACCAGACTCTTACATGAATCCGTTAAAAATGTCCCTCCTCCCCGCCCCTCTCAGCGCGCACTGACAAAGTGTGGTGATGATAAAACAAACTGAGAACCATCAGGTAATAACTTTGCTCTTTAGACAAACAGGGCTCTCAACACGCAATTCGACGTGGCGCGCCCCCCCGCTCCTCGGGAAAAATTGTTCACTCGCACCAGGACTAAACCAGAACTAAACCAGGACTAAACCAAGACTAAACCAGGTCTAAACCAGGACTAAACCAGAACTAAACCAGGACTAGACCAGGACTAAACCAGGACCTAGCCAGGACTAAAGCAGAACTAAACCAGGACTAAACCAGGACTAAACCAGAACTAAACCAGGACTAAACCAAGACTAAACCAGGTCTAAACCGGGTCTAAACCAGGATTCAACTGGGACTAAACCAGGACTAAACCAGAACTAAACCAGGACTAAACCAGGACTAAACCAAGACTAAACCAGGACTAAAGACTGTGTGTGATAACATATTATCCTGTGCATTATTGAATGATAATATGGACTTTTAGTTATAAAAGCATTTCCATATTAACAAAGTACCTTCTAATTCTGCCCTGCCCTTCCACCACCACCCCCGCTCCTCAGGAAAAAATGTCACCCCCCCCCCCCTCACGATTAAAAGTATGCTCAGTAACTCAGATGGGAGCTTATTCCACTGTTGAACAGCCCTAAAGGAGAAAGCTGTTTGAGCAAAGGCTGTTCTACATTTAGGCACGTTACACTGCCCTCTAATGGTACCTCTTGTTGCTCTTGTGGCCGTATCAGCTGGATGGATTCTTTGAGTAAAGGCGGGGCCAGGTTATGGACAATTTTGAAGACCAATTGGACATGGGAGAAGGAAACAAAGTTATCAAAGTTAAGCATATTGTAGGTATGAACTATGTTCCAGTGATGGTATTGTTGGCTTTTTTTATCCAGTATTTTCAGAGCATGCTTGTATATAGCCTCGAGTGGTTTTAGATTTGTTTTGTTCGCTTGGGACCAGCTGGTTATGCAGTCGGAAAGGTGTGATAATATCATGGCATGGAGGAAACTTTTGGCTGCTTCAGTGGAGAGTGAGTTACATAACTTGCAATTTTCACAAATAAAGTAAAATAAAAAATAAAACACTCTCATTATACTTAGATGTGAAGGCCTAAAAACTAATAATGCAATTTATTCATAACTTTCCTTTCAAACACTCAAGTGTTTTCTCTGTACAGAACAAGATAAAAATATAATACAGGAGAATAAAACACATAAAGTTTTGCGTATGGAATGGAAAAGGGGAAAGGAGCCTATGTTGCAGAGTTCAGGTGGGAGTGAGTTCCAAATCTGGAGGTCGGAGCAGGCTCTGCTCCCATGGTGATGAGATGCATAGAGGGGACAGAGCTGAAGAGAGGAGGGAGCAAGAGAGATCATAGAGAGATCATGTATTGTGAAGACAACTCTTGAATAACTGGAATAAGTGGTGAGGAGAGAGAGTGGAGAGATATGACAGAGGTGAAATTAGAGAGCATGGTGATGTTATTGATGTGGGAGTGAAAACACTTACAAGGATTACACTCAGACTCTAGACCAGAAGAGGAAGCACAGTGAAATCAGTGATACAAATTCAGACACTTGCATCAAAGGACAATGGTTTTAGAGCTGCTTAGTCTGAGGAAAATGGAGGGATAGATTTCCTAACCCTGACCAGAGATAGATTTCCTGTAGAAAGACGTTAAGGGAGATGGATGTAAGTGATGAAGGTTTAGTGGAGAGATAGAGCTGATAGTCCAGTGAAAATTAATGTTGTATTTAGGGAAAAAGAAACCAAGCAGGAGAATGTGTATGATGAAGAGGAGTGACCCCAAGACAGAGCCCTGGGGTGTACCAGCAGAGACAGGGAACGAGTGAGAGTGAATTTACTGCAATACCAATAGATTGGAATGTGTGAATGAGAATGCTGTGTGAAATGGCTGCTGTTAACTCAAGGAGAATGAGGATAGAGTAAACCAGAGAAAGATGCTATGAGCTAGATGGTGATAGGACAAATCATGATACACTTTAACTTAGCATATACCCTGTTTTTTTCCATGTATATGTGCAAAAATTGTCTATTATGGTCAAAATAAATATGCTGTGATCTGTCTATATCTAATTATAAAGTGTTTTTGTCCAATAGTCAGGAAGTGTGCAACTTACTAGTGCTAGTAAGAGGAAAAAAAATCAGCTCTCAGCTACTCAAACTACTTTGGCTATGAATAAAAGTATTTGTGTATTATGTACATATTGTATTGTGCCTGGAGATGGATAGGTTTAATACTACACTGTGGAACCATAGAAGTAAAGCACATCACCATGGAGACAAGCGGATGGCAGAAGACTCTCCACCAGAGAAGTTGCTCAGTGCACTTTTAAGAGTAACCTTTGCTTTATTTTGAGGACAGCATTAGTTGGTGGTGGGTCTCTTGCATAATTAATCTGATGCTGACATTTCAAGTAATTGGCACACATGTTCCACCTGTCACACTGTAGTGTTAGACTTAAGATGAGCATCCTCTGTCTGTTTGTGCCTTTTCCAAAATGTCACAAATATATAAGTTCATTATGTTCAATGTGTACTTAAAAAAAGCTCAATAAAATAGATGCTGCCTTATAATAGCTTCTAAATCTGAACTAGGTTAAAGGAAAAGTAACATTTTTTTTAACAATCTGAGCCTTCTTTCGGCAATAAAACAAGTAGTTTTACTCACCCATAGCAGTTTGGTGTCATTTTGAACAGTTTCGTAGAAGTTATGTTGTAGCGTATCCGTTAGCATGAGTACTCGGGGCATTACTTTGCGGTCTCCAAATAACAAAAACTTTAGCACTTTTCAAATCATAGAAGCCCGATGTCTTAGTCTACGATTTCGTTTGAAGCAAAAGTGGCCTGTAATCCGAGATTTAGCCATAGTTTCGAGTAGATGAGGACGCCAGTGCGCATGTGTGGACTGTGCTCTCAGCTCCCGGGACCCAAACATGAAACGCAAAGCTGTAAACTATGGATGAATCTCGGATTACAGGCCACTTTTGCTTCAAACAAAATCGTAGACTAAGACATCGGGCTTCTATGATTTGAAAAGTGCTAAAGTTTGTGCTATTTGGAGCCCGCACAGGGCATATTACATTCTTGGGGAATATATTATATGCCCTGAGCTATGGCTAGAAGTTGCGCTAGGCTAACCGCAAATCTAAAACATCTCTGAAAGTACTCCATATGACACCAAAGTGCTATGGGTGAGTAAAACAACTTGTTTTAGTACCGAAATAAGGCTCAAATTGTAAAAAAAAAAAACACGTTACTTTTCCTTTAATTATTATAATGATTTGTATTCTGCATATAATGGCTACTAGGGAGTGCTATTCCTCAGCTATTCATTTTCTAAGAAGAAGAAGAAGAAGAAGTGACTTTATTGATCTCACACAGGAGAAATTCTTCTCTGCATTTTAACCCATCCTGTTATTAGGAGCAGTGGGCAGCACATTACTGCCCCCGGGGACCATCTCCATGATCTTCTTGCTTCGGTTTGGTCAGGACCTAAGCTGGAGGATTTTACCTGGAGCATGTTTTGGGTTGATGGGGGAAACCGGAGTGCCCGGAGGAAACCCACCCAGACACGGGGAGAACATGCAAACTCCACACAGAAAGGCCTGGGCGACCTGGGGATCGAACCCGGAACCTTCTTGCTGTGAAGCATGAGCGCTAGCACTGCCGCCATTTTCTCAGAATTACCATGACCACATACTGCATACAGTATATGTTGTAAAGATGCAGTATGTAACTTTCTGCATGTGACATGTCACCTGCATGATTCTAGGAAAACAGAAAATTAAAACCATACTTTGGAACATTTTCTATGGAGATAGATGACTTTTATGCCATACTTTGTAAGATTATAGCCAAAGGAACAAACTTTACATAAAAACAAGCAGGAGGAGGCCCTCCTACTGGCCACTCACAGTAACGATGCTTTTTTTTTTTTGTAATTAAAAAAACAAACAAAAAAAAAAACACAGCTTTTACTTTAGTCTATGTTTAGGATAAAAAGTTATAAACGAGTCAAGTTAGAAAAGAGAGACAGCCTCACAGTAAGGGTGCATGTCTTATGTCTTATGTTTTGTTTTTTGGCAGAAATCTTGTGCTTTGGGACATTCAGAACAGAGCAAAACAGAAACAAAGCACTCCCACGTTGATAATTTTATCTATATACTCTAATTGGATATGGTCTCATTAGTGACAGCATTGCTTTGGAAAAATAAAGTCAAACATGTTTGATAGCATTTAAAGTTTAATGATTCTTACTGTTTTTAATTGATTGTCCTGTTTCCAGTTCATTTAAGATTTTTTTTTTTTTTTTTTTTTTTTTACAATAAAACACCCTGTTTTGACCACTTATAGGTTGTTAAAGATCCCATGACATGGTACTTCTTGATGCTTTTATATGGCTCCTTAATGGTTCCCTAATACTGTAAATGAATCCTTCTTCAAAATCAACACTTAGTGCATGGGAAAGACACATGTACAGAGTCAGAGTCAAAAAATAACTCTCTGAACGACTCATTCTGGGCCTTGTTGCTTGAATGCAAATGAGAAGGAGACAGATTGGTAAGAGGAAGGGGGGGGGGGGGGGGCAAATGCGCCGCTGGTTCCTTGTGTTAGCGCTGCGCTGTGTGCTGGCCCCACTTCCGCGTGTGTAAGCGCGAAGGAGGAGAGGACAGCCTTTTCAATGAAAAAAAAACACATTTGTACAGAAAATAAAATTAAACCACTGCTGTTTCAGAGGTCCAAAGGGTCAGGTAAAGGACTTCCAAGCCTAGAAACACTCGCATGTGCCTCCAGGCAAATAAAAAAACGCATTTCGCATTGCGTAGCTCCTCCGCGGTCCAAACTCTCTGGGCGTGATTTCCAGAGACAGGGGGTGGAGATCCAGACGATGGTGGAACTGCATTTGCATTTCTTTTTTCGATCTGACGTCAATAAGGTGCCTTGTCCAGAATCGCCCATTTGAGCTGTGTTTTTTTCAAACGCAGAAAAGGATCGCAAATGCTCAGTTTAGACATTACGCAACTTTTAGCCATTGGGGGGCCCTAAACAGGGTAGGGGAGCTCACATTAACGTTCAAAAACCTCAGAAAGTGAAAATTTCATGCCATGGGACCTTTAAGGAGGTCTTTTTTTTTTCCTGACGTTCTATGTATCATGCTGCATTATTTTTCCTAAGACAGCCAAGACCCTGATAGCATACCTGTCCCAAAGTACTAAACATAACAACCCCTGGGGGTTGTGGGTTCTAATCCCCCCCGGCAATGAGCTAACCAATGTGGGTCCTTGGGCAAGACCCTTCACGGTACTGCCCCCCGGGCGCCGAAAAAGATGGCTGCTCACTGCTCCTGAAAAAGGATGGTTCAAATGCAGAAGTCAAATTTCTCCCATGTGTCACTGTGTGTCATTGTGTGTGAGACCAATAAAGGCTTAATCTAAATCTTAATCTAAATGACCTCACCTTAAAGGTGCACTGCGTAATTTTTCAGGTGGAGGGTCCACCACCTGTTTGACTCCATATATGTATTATTACACATTGCATCTTTAATTTCAAACGTGTGTACAGTGGTCCCTCGCTCTATTGCGGTTCGCTGTTTCGCTGATTTTTTTTTTTTTTTTCAATTTTTTTTTTATAGTGTAACATTGTGTTCTGCGTCTTGATTGGCTAAGAGACTGTAGACCCAGGACTAAACGTCTAGACCAGAACTAAACCAGGTCTAGACCAGGTCTAAACCAGGTCTAAACCTGGACTGGACCTGGACTAAACCGAGACTAGACCTGGTCTAAACCAGGATTAAAGCACCACGTGCCGCTCTTTGCTGGTTTCGTGTGGCTGGTTTGTGGCTTGGGCTGAGAGGACGCGGTCTGTTGGTTGTTTCGTGACCACGGGTGCACGTGTCCGCCCGCCCCACGCTTCACTATTAATACATTTTGTTGAAAATCTACGAAAGTTTAAGTGTTTAAACAAGAGAGAAATGTGAGAAAATGTTAATACCAGACTAAGAAACGTGTATAATGTGTGTGGTGAGGCATTTACAGCCTTAAAACATGTATAATAATTGTAAAATATAAAGTTGTCCTACTTCGCAGATTTCACGTATTGCGGGCTATTTCTGCCCGCAATACGGGCAGAAATAGTCATGATGCAAAAAAAAAACTGTAATGCAAAAAAAAAAAAACAATGTGAAAAAAGTGACTGCGGTAAGCCCATTAGCATTAGCTGTAGCATTAACTTTGCTGAAAAACACCACTTACTTACTTTTCTAAATCAAGACATTAGGATGTATTAAAATTCACAATTACATAATACAGTGGTACCTCACCTTACGAAAGACCCTACATACGAAAAATCCAAATTATGAAACGCCCTCACGTAAAATTTTGGTCTCTAGATACGAAAGAAAATTCAAGTTACGAAATGCGAAATCTCAAAAATTCGAATAATGCACGCTCAGATGCACGCCCCGCTGTTATCCCCGCTCAAAAAGCACCTTTCTTGGCCTCTTAGCTCTAGCGCCGAACACGCAAGATTTTCAAAATGTATTAAATAGTGAAGCGTGGGGGGAGACACAACTCCGGAAGCAGCGCGGAGACATGAACGCACCGCGCGGCGAGGAGCACGGCACCACGCGGCGAGGAGCACGGCACCGCGCGAGGAGCACCCCTAGTCCTGGTCTGCATAACTGCCACCGGGGCTGCGAGGACGACATAGAACCGCGGAGCCCGGACCGCGTCCTCTGGAGCCCGAGCCACAAACCAGCCGCACAAAACCAGCAAAGAGCGGCCCGTGGTGGTTTAATCCTGGTCCAGTTCTGGTTTAGTCCAGGTCCAGTCCAGGTTTAGACCTGGTTTAGTTCTGGTCTAGACCTGGTTTAGTTCTGGTCTAGACCTGGTTTAGTTCTGGTCTAGACCTGGTTTAGTTCTGGTCTAGACCTGGTTTAGTTTAGACCTGGTTTAGTCCACGTTTAGTCCTGTCTAGTCTCTTAGCCAATCAGGAAGCAGAACCAATGTTACACTATAAAAAACAACAACAACCTTGGAATGAATCAGGCCTTTTCTATTGAAATAGTTACTCCACTTACGAAAAAGTCACATTACGAAACCACTTCTGGAACAAATTAATTTCGTAAGGTGAGGTACCACTGTACTATATCTGGTTGCACTAACTTGGAAGTAAGTAATGGGGAATAAAACATTTAAACTCTTGAGCCCTTGACAAAAGCACAATGCCCTTGGGAAAATGTACTGCTCTGAAAGGTTTATTTGAACAAATGATGACCTCTCCTGGAAAAAAGGAGCAGACCAAAGAGAAAACTGACACTTCCCCCTCAAGGCCAAACGTGCTCAGAGTAATGACGACAATAATGGAAGCCTTTAAAAAACGTCTGCGTGGAACAAACATTTCCTAGCATTAAACGCCCGTAAGTAAATTAGCATAAGAGAGAACAACAGAGAGAACAAGGCGCTAATGGTTGAATAGGATAGCAAGTGCGTGACTGGATTGAGTGTAAAACAGTAATGAAGGAAATAGGGTCAGTGTGTTTATGTTATTTAAGTAACTGTTTACAAGGCCAGAGTCTTATTAACCTACTTTACAGGCTAATGACAGATTTGAATGAATCTGGGAGCAGATGGTAAGTGAGTCTGCAGAGACAAGGAGGTTACAGCATAAGGCCAAGTTAAAGGTCGGATTTGTGGAGAGGCAAGCCTGTTAAAAGTTATAGCAAGGCCCACAGTCTAAAAGGTGCAATGTGTAACTTTTCGGGTGGAGGGTCCGCAACTTATTTGTCTCTATAGCATTAAAGGCATTCATCTCTTGAATTGATTAATAATAATATCCATCATGTTGCATATCCAGAAATATTTTTAACCAGCACATGAGCACACCAAGATCAAGACAGCACAAAAAAACAAAAAAGTGTGCCATTAAAAAAAAAAAAAAAAATCTGTTTACTACCAATATGTAACAATTAATATATCGCCCATGTGTAGAATTAATGCAAGATTAATAAAATCCAGGCAGAGCAATAACCTTGATACAAGCATAAAACATACCCTCCACCAGAAAAGTTGCACAGTGCTCCTTTAAATAAACACAGACAAATGAGAGAGGTGTAGTGAGTATTTTATTGAATGGATTTATTGAAAAGGACAGGTTTGACGTCAGCAGTGCGCTCAAATAAGAGAATGATTGATTTCATACAGGGAAAAGTGCTATATCTGTGACAACACAATTGGGGTGCATTCCACAAATAAAACGTCTGCACATCGCATCAGGTTTGTAAGGTTGTAGTAATTTGCTTTTGTATTATGCTTTTGTATAAATATGGAACATTTATGTGAGGGAGCATGGATAATGTAGGCTTGTGGGCTGAGCTTTGGATAAGATCTCACTGCTAACCATAAAGAAGGTTTGAATAGGGCCCGGGAGAGATAATTTATCACTCTGAATTACTTTCTCTTCATTGGAAAAAGATAAGTTTGGAGTTAAAACCATTATTTTCCTTCTATTTGTAACTGAAATGATTAGGGAACATGGTTTTCATAGATGAATCAACTCTGATGTAGGTGAAAAAAGTTGAAGGTTAAGATAAGTTACAGTGTTTACAAGACGGGATTATTTGCAGTTTTGGCTTACTTAAAAACGTCAATAGCACTGACCCCAAGCCTTGTCCTTGGGGGTATTCTTGGTGCAATAGTGCAATTTTCTTATTAATTCCAACTATTGCAGAAATAACTCAAGTACCACAAGAGACTACTTATTTTCTATACAAGTTTCTTTATTTTTATTTTTTTTAATTATCCTTTATTTATCCCTGTAGGGAAATGATTTCTCTGCATTTGACCCATCCTTCAGGAGCACTGGGCAGCTCATCTTTTCAGGCGCCCGAGGACCCATCTCCACGATCTTATTGTTAGGCTTGGTCAGGACTTCAGCTGGAGGATTTTTACCTATGGAGCATGTTTTTTTTTTTTTTTTTTTTTTTGGGGGGGGGTGTTGATGGGCGAAACCCACCCAGACATGGGAAGAACATGCAAACTCCACACAGAAAGGCCAGGGCTTTAGGTTTAGGTTTCACATTTATGTCATTACAATGAATGGCATACCAGTAAGTGTGAAATGGTCTCTACCAAAAAGTCTACGGTGGTGAAGACAAGAAATGAAGAGACTGTGGAGGATCTTGGTTCTGCTGCTGTGATGAAGATGCAAAAGAAGGCACTATACACATGTGCCTGGGAAATGAGTGGCCATTGGATTTTTATTATTTATTTATGTATTTATTTATTTTTGTAGCAATTTAACATTTCCTTTTGCTTTTTTACTGTTTTTAGTCTTTACATTAATTTGTAAGTAGCCTATTGATTAATTTTTTTCTTTTTTTTTGGCAACATTACTTTGAAATAGGTGGGGGAAAGGGTTTGCAGAAGAACTGAAGCTGAAAGAAAGTTGAAGGTTATGACCAATGATTTAAATACACAGTGAACAATAGAGCTTAGTAAGAGCTATTTATTATCACTGTGCAGTATAGTCTTAATCAATAACAAGTTGTATTTACTTTCAAAAACAAGTAGCATTTAGTTATTATTTTTTGTGCGTGGATGAAGTATAGCAGTGATGAACTGGATGTAAGTGGAGCCAAGTAAGCAACCTTTGAGCCAAATCAAAAGACAGAGCTAAAATCATGAACAATGAAAATGATGTGAGACTCTTCTCTGACAATGTTCAAATCCAGGCTCACAGCAGTTGTGTTCGGCTGTGTATATGAATGAAGCACTTTTCACTTGTTTATTATGATTATTTATATTTTATTTTTGAAATTTTCTAAATCGCCAAGCTTCTTGGACTGAAAACAACCACGTTAGCGATATTAGTGACCACATAGCTGGTTGGCCTCTGCAATGTCTTTTACCTCTTAATATTTGATTTTTTGGAAAAGTCTACAGAAAAAAAATAAAGTAAATATACTTCCAGAACTAGAGCTGATTTCGAACTGGGTAGAACTGTTCAGCTTACCTGGCCAGCCAAATGATATCTCTCTGTATTTGCTATACAGCGAGATACCATTTGGACACCCTCGCTCCACCCTCACTCCCCCGGTTAACAACGGACTCCGCGATTCTGATTCGTTCAAAGATGGTGACGTCAGTGCACCCGCCTTTGCCCGCAACGTCACTCTTAGGCAGCGGAAGTTCCTCCTCAGTTTTGTATCAAGATGGCGCATCGGAGAACTGGACGTCCCTTCCATTCAGCTGTAAAACTGGTCTTAAATGACCTAAAACACATCGATTCCTTAAAACCACAGCAGCTGACAGCTCTAGAGACCTTTCTTTTCTTTCTTTTCTTTTGTTTGATTGGTTCACGTCGCTGTCCGTTAACTGTTCTCTGATTGGTTCACTTAGCTGTCTGTCTACGTGCAACGGCAGCGCATTCTGGACCAAGCATTACCAGCTGGTACAGCGATGAGTCATGGATTCTTCCAGGCAACTGTTCAGCCCCATGCGGGCTTTGCACTTCCAAAATGGTGCTCCCAAATGGACACTAAATAAGTTAGATGAACCACACTAGTACATAGATCAGGAAATAAAATAATACAGACCCTTTAAACCATACAAAAAAACCTTGCCTTGCCAAAGAAAAAAAATCTGAAAATTTTAATTTAATTGCCGTTGTCAAAATTCTCAAACTAGGAATGTACTTTGGTGACATAAATCAATAAATAATATTAGCAAAAATATATAATGTATGACAAAAAATAAAAGGCATGCATGAAAAGGTCTTAGAATGAAAAAAACAACAACAAAAAACTAAACTATGGAGTCTTTCTTTTGTGTTCTCCATTTTAAACAGTCCAGGTAAAAAACCCAGAATGGTCTTGGAAATATGAACACAGTATTTTCTTCCATGCAGAGGACACATACACATAAGACCTCAGTTCAAAGTGCTGTGAACCAGAACTGCCATGACGGACTGTAGAGCTTTAACTCCTTGAGCAAATTCAGCCTCACAGTTTCTATTGGCCACACACCAGGAGCTGGAGATGAGATCTGTGGATGACACTTTCAAATTCACTCTCATATTCACAGTTGAAATGATATGAGAGAGCACAATACCAGGGCTCTCAAGTTTTGAGCGGGGTCGTGCGTGAGACTGCGTAATTTCCGAGGGGGGGAAGGGGTGCGAGTGAACAATTTTTCCCAGGGGGGGGGGGGGGATTTTTTCCTTTAAACAAATAAAACATTCTATTATTTTTACATATGTGAAAAGTCCATGAGGAACTTAATAAATGTGTCAATTTAAACAGGAAATATCCGTTATTGGCTACAGCTGTAGGCCAAATATCGGATACCTATTGATTACAAACATTCATCTACATAGAATACCAAGACTAAGCCAGGACTACACCAAGACTAAACCAGGACTAAACCAAGAATAAACCAGGACTAAACAAAGACTAAACCAGGACTAAACCAAACCAAGACTAAACCAGGACTAGACCAAGACTAAACCAGGACTAGACCAAGACTAAACCAGGACTAGACAAAGACTAAACCAGGACTAAACCAAACCAAGACTAAACCAGGACTAGACCAAGACTAAACCAGGACTAAACAAAGACTAAACCAGGACTAAACCAAACCAAGACTAAACCAGGACTAAACAAGGACTAAACCAGGACTAGATCAGGACCAAACCAGGACCGGTCCGGGGAGTGACTCACCTGTTCGGAGCTGCAGGTCGCTCCGTGTGTCCGCAGCACAGCCGGTACAGTACACCGGGCTCCGAGCGCCTTTCCCAGCTCACCGCGGGCTGAGGGTCCGCTGACAGACCGGGGGAGAGGAGGAGACAGCGGGGGAGACAGAGGAGGAGACACAGGGACACCCGCTAACTGAGATTTTTTTCCGGGGAGCGGGGCGGGGAGGAGGGGTTTTTCACTGAAAACGCGCGGTGCCTGCATAAACTGAGCCACACAGACCAATTTTCTGGGCACCAAAACAAAACAAACAAACAAAAAATCAGCGTGAGAAATGCCATGTGTGACCGTGTGAACACGTCGAATTGCGTGTGTCACACTCTCAATGCGTGAGACTTGAGAGCCCTGCGAATACCCAGGGTGTTGGATTCCGGTAGTGAACAAAAGACGTAGTGATAAAAGTGACAAAAGAGTTACATTCATACCAATATCTGTAAGAATATAAACTGAAAAGGAACAAAACTTTCTGTTCAAAGATAAAATTCACCTCCTGAGCTCTTTGTTTGCCTCCTGTACACACATTTTTCATAGATACAAAAAAAGGATTGTTTTGTAACACAACCAAACAAATCCACAAGCACAACAGAGATATTCATCCACCTCAGAAGTGAAAGTGCAACCAGTGAAAATGCAAGCGGCAAGGAGGAACCTGCTGCTGATGTAGCAGCTAATAAGGGTAAGTGTAAACTAGAGAAGATGCAGATAAAAATACGCAGATAATTATCAGAAGTTTGGATTTACCTTCAAGAAGAGAGATCGCATTGAATTTCCAATGTGTGTCATTTGCTCTGTTCTTTCTTTCATCTATGAAGCCATCAAAGCTGCAACGTCACTTGGAGACAGCACAGCCACATAAAAGACAAACCTGTTGAATACTTCCAAGCTAGCCTCAAATTCCTCCAAGTCAATAAATATTGATAAGAAAATCAGCCAAAGTTGTTGAGCTAGCTTTAAAATGCTCTTATCAAATTGTTCTTTGGATTGCCCAGAAGAAACAGCGATACACACTTGGAGAGGATTTAATATTGCCTTTAGCAACCAATATGTGTCAAAGAATATATGGGAATGATATTGACATTAATAAACTGAAAGTCAAGTAGAGCATTTTGCAAACGCCTCTCTTCTGTGACCTCTGTGCTGCTGAGGGAAAAGAACACACTGTGCTCCTGTACCATTCTGAGGTTCGATGGCTCTCACAGGGAACAGTGTTGTCACATGTGTTGGAATTATGCAAGTCCATTTGTGAGTTCTTTCTTCTCCAAAAGCACACAGTCAGGGCCGGCCCAAGGCATAATCCAATCCAATCCACTTTATTTATATAGCACATTTCATAAACTAAAAGCGTTTCCAAAGTGCTGCACAGAAACATCATTTAAAATAAACAAATAATCACAAAAACAAGTGTGCACACAAATAAATACACCATAAAATAATAAAAAACAATATAGAATAAAAAAATAAAAATAAATAAATAAATAAAAATACAAACGCTAAAAAATAAATAAATAAATACTCTAAGAACAATAAAATAATAAAAAACCCTAAAATACAATAAAAGACAACAGAGGACCACACAACTCACACGGTGTTAAAAGCCAGAGAATAAAAGTGGGTCTTAAGACGAGACTTAAAACACTCCACTGAGGGAGCTGCTCGGACGTGAGAGGGCAGGGCGTTCCAGAGCTTAGGACCAACCACAGAAAAAGCTCTGTCCCCTCTGGATTTAAGTCTGGTCTTAGGCACCACCAGCTGGAGCTGGCCCTCAGACCTCAGAGCGCCGGAGTGTACATTTGGATGAGGTCTGAGATGTAATCCGGGGCCAGTCCATTCAAAGCTTTAAAAACAAACAATAAAATTTTAAAATCAATTCTAAAATTAACAGGAAGCCAGTGCAAAGACGCAAGAATTGGGGTGATGTGCTCACGTTTTTTGGTTCCTGTTAAAAGTCGTGCAGCGGAGTTCTGGACTAACTGTAGGCGTGAAAGAGCATTTTGTGATATGCCAGTATAAAGAGCATTACAGTAGTCCAGACGTGAAGAAATAAAAGCGTGAACGACTTGTTCAAAATGCTTAAAACTTAAAAACGGTTTAACTTTGGATAAAAGACGAAGATGATAAAAGCCTGATTTAACGACTGTGTTGATCTGCTTGCTGAGTTTAAAATCACTGTCCATGGTGACGCCAAGGTTGGTGGCGAAGGGATGAACATTATCTTTAAAGGGGCCCAAGTCCAATGAGGGATCAGTGGGCCCAAAGAGCACAATTTCAGTTTTCCCTTCGTTCAAACAGAGAAAATTTTGGGCCAACCAAGCCTTGACGTCACCAAGGCAGTTCAACAAGGGTGTCAGGGGGCCTTTCGCGTGCTTAGAAATAGGCAGATAAATCTGGCAGTCATCAGCGTAAAAATGATATAAAATGCCATGCTTTTTAAAAATTGCACCGAGTGGGAGAAGGTAGAGGGTAAAAAGAATAGGGCCAAGAATTGACCCCTGGGGGACTCCACAGTGCAAAGGAGCAGCAGACGAGTCCCCCAGCCTGACAGTGCAGGATCTCCCAGACAGGTAAGACCTGAACCAGTTTAAGGCAGTCCCCCTGACACCCACACAGTCTTCAAGGCGGTTTAAAAGAGTTGCATGGTCGACTGTGTCAAAAGCAGCAGTCAGGTCTAAAAGCACTAAAATGGCAGAGCTACCACCATCAGTCATTAAAAATAGGTCATTAAAAACCTTTAAAAGTGCTGACTCCGTGCTATGCAGGGCCTTGTATCCTGACTGAAAACGCTCTAAAATGCCATGTGCTTTTAAAAAAGGCTGCAACTGATAAAGAACACATTTTTCCAATATTTTAGCCAAAAAAGGAAGCTTAGAGATTGGACGAAAATTTGAAACATTTGATGCGTCCAAACTTGGTTTCTTAAGGAGAGGTTCGATTACAGCCTTTTTAAAAAATGAAGGTACAACACCAGAGACAAGACTGCTGTTCATGATAGCACATACACTTGAGCCAATTGTTGTCCACACCTCCTTAAACAACCTTGGAGGGACGGGGTCAATAGGACTGGACGAAGCTTTAAGCTCAGTTGTTATTTTAGAGAGAAACTCTAAAGACACTGGCTCAAATGTTCAAAAAACAGCTGAACAAGACATGCTTATTTGTGAAACAGCAGAAGGACAGTTTAAGTTGGCTCTAATCAAAGCAACTTTCTCTGTGAAGTAAGATAAAAACTGTTCACATTTTTCAGAACAAGAATCTAAAATAGTGGATGTGGATGGGCTCAAAACAGACCCAATGGTTTGAAATAAAACACGAGGATTTGTCAAAACCAAATTTGAAAAATATTTCCTCTGTTCCTCTTTAACAGATTTCTGATATGTTTTTAAGCTGTCTCTTAAAATTTCATAAGACACTTGCAGATGATCATTTTTCCATTTCCTTTCCGCCTGCCTACATCTGCGCCTGGCTTCACGAGTGGTGTCATTTATCCATGGCACAGGTTTGACTCTGGGGCGCGCAGCTTTTTGTGGAGCTACAGAGTCCATGACTGTAGTGCACACAGCCATAAAAGAGTTTGTCATTCCTTCAGTGTCCCGAAAGCCGGCGTCACCCAGGTCTGGCACATTTTCCATAAAAGAGATGAAAATGACGCCGCGGTGTCCGGTTTTAGGACGCGGCAGTGACGCACAGAGATCGGCTTCAGACAGTCACGCAGAATAAAATCAAATAAAATAGGACAATGGTCAGAAATGACAGCATCCCCTACCAATACATTGTTAAAAGACAAATTGCGTGAGATCACCAGATCCAATGTATGGCCATGTATCTGCGTGGGTTCTTTAACATGTTGCACCAAGTTAAAACCATCAATCAAATCCATAAAATCTTTTGCCATAGGCGCAGAAGGACAACAAATATGCAAATTAAAATCACCGACCAATAAAATCTTATCATAGTTTGTCAACACGGGAGCAATGAACTGTGAAAACTCGCTGATAAAGTCTTTGCTATACTTCGGTGGTCTGTATATCACCGCGCAAAACACGGGGTTCTTTTCACAAAGTTCAAAACAGCTCACCTCAAACGAAGCGAAGGAGTCTGTCGTCAGTGGCTTGTAGCTAACGCTTTTCCTAAAAACAGAGGCGATGCCACCTCCGCGTCCCGTGGACCTCGGTTTATTAATAAAAACACAGTCTTGAGGTAACAGTTCTGTAAAAGCGGCAGACTCGCCCGAATTAATCCAGGTTTCCGTGAGGAAAAGCGCATCCAGCGAGTTGGAGCAGAAATAATCCTGGACAACAAAAGTCTTGTTAACCACGGATCTTGCATTTAAAAGCGCACATTTCAGTGAGATCCGGATCATGTCGTCAGCCGGAGCAGCCCGCCTCAGGGGCTGGAGGTTGCCGGGATTTACGCCGCTCGATCCCCGTAGACGAGGCCGGCGAAGGCGCACAAGCGCTGGGTCATTCCGCTCACAAACCGGCCGCACCCAAGCAGCGACCGCGACGGGGGAAAGCCTCCTCCGCGCGAGAAAGCGGCGACAACAGGCAGCATAATCCTGGGGGATGTCCGATGGACACTGTAGAAGTTCTGGACACAGCACCAGCCAGGACTTCAGTCTGGCCAGCCGGCCGCTGCGTACTCCACGACGCCTGCGTTTCTTGGGCAACAGGGCCTGTACGCGAAGCAGGTACTCCGGAACGTTAGCCAGGTAAGTGGGACGCGGCTTGTTTGTCTTATCATAGCGATAATCCACGCAGTTATCCACATAATCTTTAATTTTCAACAAGTCCTGACGCTCATACACCAGCAGTGAGTGTGTGACCCCCCCAAAACAGCTTAAAAACACAATAAAACATCCCAGTAATGAGAGAGCCAAGGGGCCAGCCAGACACTCCGGCGCCATCTTGGATCATCACCCAAGCGCATAAGCGAACTAAGCGGCTGCTTAGGGCCCCCACGCCACCAGGGGGCCCCCCAAGACCCCAACCCCCCCGGTCCTCAGGAAAATATAGTCACTCTCGCACCCTCGGGAAAAAATTGTGACTAGGGGGCCCCCAAATCAAATTCTGCTTAGGGCCCCATAAGCAGAATGGGGCCCTAAATAATGGTTTTAACTTTATCACTGCACACAGTGATTGGGTCACCAAGCTTGCCTATCTTGCTGATATTTTTGTTGAACAAACTGGACAGGTCAATGCAAGGTCACAATACACATGCCATTCATCTGTATGAAAATGGAAAATTTATTTTTAAAAATGAAAATATGGAGGGAGCGCATCAGGGAGGGAATATTTTCCATGTTTCCATCAGTCATCTGGGAGATTCTGCTGTGCTCTCGCAATTCTTGTGCATTTGGAGGCGCTTGAGGGACAATTTAGGTACTACTTTTCTGAGGCTGACTCCTTGCACAGGGACAATACATGGATACTGTGTCCATTCAAAGACAACGCAGCAGACGCCACACACCTGACAATGACAGAGGAGGATCAGCTAATCGAACTATCCACTGATAGTACGTTTGTATGACACAAAATCACTCACCAAGTTCTGGATCTCTTGCCAGAACGACGTTCCACAATTGGCAGCAAAAGCTATGATGAGCCTTTTGCCCTTTGCAACAACCTATCTTTGAAAGTGGATTTTCTTCACTCACCTGAAGAACAAATACAGGTCAAGACTACAGCCTGAGGCTGATATGACCCTCTGCCTGACAACCTACATCTCTACATCTATCCAAGGATAGATGTGAGTCTGACTCATCAGAGTCAGACATCTCACTAATGTGGGAATGTGTGCTATCCATAGATGGCTTGGGATTTCACTGTCCCTTCTTCGTGTAAAGAGCCACTAAACACCAAGACCACCTCTTTAAAGTTAAAACTTGATCTGTGAATTATTTGAGTAGCTCTCTGTTGTCTGCAAGATGTATATTTATAAATAGCAGTGGCACGGCCACCCTGTACCTTGCACTTGTTTGAAGTTAAAACTTGAATCTGTGAATTATTTTAATAGCCCTGTGTTATATGCAAGATGTGTTTAAAATGCCCCTCTGTATCTTGCATATGTTTAAAATAAAAACATAAAAATATTAACCTATGTTTTATTTGAATAGCCTAGTACAGTGTTTCCCAACCAGGGGTACAATTACCCCTAGGGGTACAATTACCCCTAGGGGTACAATTACCCCTAGGGGTACGCGAGCACACTGCAGGGGGTACTCAGTAGTGTCGCTGCCAGGCGCAGGGGGAGATTTTTTTTTGAATTTTTTTATTCGAATTTGAGTAAATTTGAGTTAAAGAAAAGAGAGAAAATGCCTGAGAACTAAATTTTCAAATTAAGAAGATGAAATAAAATGATTTTCATTTAATAATCTGTTGTGTCACGTTCTACTTTTGGAGAATTATCAACACGTATGAGTGAGGGGGTACTTGAGGTATGACAAAAAGGCTCAGGGGGTACACAAGACAAAAAAGGTTGGGAAACACTGGCCTAGTACTGAATGTACAATAAAATAGTAGCTATGTTTATACATAACACTAGGCCCAATTTACTATAAAACACAATTTAATGTATGCCATATAATAGTAGGGGGTCCCTGCTCCAGCTCTCTGTCAGTTTGTGGGTTCCTGGCCTGAAAAACATTGAAGACCCCTGTTTTATAGGATTGCTGTAAAATACATAAGCAGTTGTAAAATTACAGTGCTATTTCACAGTACATTTCCTCTGTGATACCATGGCATCTTATTCACTATAGGCTGTGAAATATTGACTCCACAAGCAAATAGAGGTTGCTTGCGTCAAGAACTTGATATTGTATTTTGTATTGATACTGTATTTTGTATTTGACTACTACTTTTCTGTTTAAATCTGATTGTACATATATATTTATTACCATTATCTTGCTATGCCATCTATTTTTCTTCTTGTTCTTTTACCCTCTGTTTTATATTGTATATTATATTTGATGAGTGAGCTACCGTACCCAAAGCAATTTCCCTTGTGGATCAATAAAGTTTGTCTAAGTCTAAGTCTATTTTCAAAGATAATAAAAATAAAATTAGTAAACATGTAGTAGTAGCAGAAGTAGTAGTAAATATATTTATATCACAGTCAGAGTTTAGATATGTTTAGTCTTTCGTCTAAAGTAGATCTTTAAATCTACATTATGATCTATAGGATCTTTGTTTGTTTTTATTTTTCGATTTTGTCCCAAAATCAAGATATGAACATTAATAACCGACCAGTCTGGTGCTTGCTTTCGCAGAGATCATTCTTGCCAGAAACAGGTTAATTGAAAGTCCAAATATGGTCCCTGGTTGCAGATTAGCCCCTACAACTGCTAGAAAAGGTTTATTTGGCTGCAACTGAACGCTAAGGGCGATGTCAAACTCATTTAATGCACTTCTATTATACAGTCTATGGCTGTATAAAGGACAGTGGCGCTCCTAGGCACGGGCCGACAGGGTAACTGCCCAGGGCATTTCATGGGGGGTGGCAGTGATAAAAAAAAAAAAAACGTCCTCTCTTGGGTGAATGAAACAAAACACAACTCCATGTAGTTTTTGATGAGGTAACACCATTCTAACATGGATAAAAGCTCACATTTTTGCATTATATTTAAAAAAATTATCGGGTCCTCTACCAGAGGCCTGGGAGCTTGAGAGTTCTGTGCTGTATCTTTGCTGTTTCTAGTACTGCACTTTTCTGGACTGAGATGTTTGATGTTTTTCCTGGGATCTGCTGTAAGCACTCCTCCAGGGGGTTACAGCTCCGAGTGCTCCGATCACCACGGGCACCACTGATGCCTCCACCTTCCAGGCCTTCTCTAGCTCTTCCTTGAGCCCCTGGTATTTCTTTACCTTCTCATGTTCCTTTTCCTGATATTACCATCCCTTGACATTGCAACGTCTACACCACGGCTTTGTTCTGTTGCTTATCCACCACCACTATGTCTGGTTGGTTCACCATCACCATTCTGTCAGTCTGTATCTGGAAGTCCCACAGGATCTTGGCTCAGTCATTCTCCGCAACCTTCGGAGGTGTTTCCCACCTTGACCTTGGGGTCTCCAGCCTGTACTCTGCACAGATGTTTTTGTACACTATGCTCGCCACTTGGTTGTGTTGCTCCATGTATGCTTTCCCTGCCAGCATCTTACACCCTGCAGTTATGTGCTGGACTGTCTCAGGGGCCTCTTTGCACAGTCTTACACCTTGGGTCTTCAGACAATCCTCTCAAGCCACTGACAGGATGGTTTGATGGTGTAAACGCAATTACACCTTATTTCATCCAGCATTTCAAGTGTAAACATCACAAATGACTTTAACTATTTTTCCTTGAACCACCAGTTAATGATTACTTTAGCCCCGCCATTGTCCTGAGCTGTCAAACGTTACATGATTTGGTAAGTCAATGGAGCAATAAAGCAGCGAAGGCCCATAAAGAGAAGGTTGGTGTGACTTAACAATTGATTATTGATGTATTGGAGATCAGGGCAAAGAGGGCAGCATATTATCCTGTCTCAAACATAACGCTCTGAAATGTGTGTTGCACAGCAGTAACCATGGAGATGTCCCATGCTTGTAATAATAGGTGGACAACAAATATCATCTTTAATCAAGTCAACAAACATAAGGACTTCATGTGCATAGCACCACGTTGTGCAACAGGGGAACTCCCTTCCCGGTGCGTAATTGGGATTCCCCTGGCAGTGTGCTGCGTGATTCGACTGTATTCTTCCGCACTGGAAAATAGTTCCCACCCAAAATGACCAAGTCAAGCTCTCCGTGTTGATTTGCACATTTATTTGCACTCGATATGAATGCGCACTACACAGAAAGTAATTGGGAAACGCATCGAGCAAATTAATTCCTTTTGGCCGAAATCTTTCTCTGGCGACGTTAGACTCCAGTCTAACGCGGAGTAGCTGCAGATACCGCGGCGGTCAGTGGCGACAGACTCGGACAATGGCTGGGTGAGCAGGAAAACGCTTTCCACCACTTATTTTAGTCTCTGGACTGTGGGGAGATGCCCAAATTTGACCTGGGGGTGGCATATCCCTTTAAAGGGCCCATATTAAGCTGTTTTCTGATCTATGGTATAATGTTGTTTCCTCATCACAAGCATACCCAGAGTTGTGTTTTGTTTCATTCACACATGTTTAACACACATATTTAGGCTGAGTTCTTCTATCAAACAGAAATTCCACCTTGTGATGCCATGTGGTAATACAGGAAGTGCTGCAACTGCATTAACCTTAAATCGTATAATTTGGATAATCTCTGCCCGTCTCTACTAAACAATAGGTAAAAGGTAGCTATTAACTTGAAAACTACAGCTTCATGACATCACAAGGTGGAACAGAGCATTTTGAGCTTTGGGGATGTAGACAGACTAGTAATAAAAGGCTACTGAAACATATGTGAAAACAAAGCAACTCCAGCTGTGTTTTTGACATTGTAGCTTCATTTTATTTCATTTCATCAGCATTTATAGGAAAGGCCCCACTAAAGTGAATTGCTCTTTTCTTTCAACGACCTTGTGATAGAAGTCAGCATATTTCTTCTATTTTGGAAATACAGTGAAGAGCCTTGCACACTTCATGAGGGATTGCACAGCCCTTTGCACATAACACTTTTCCTGCTGTTTTGAAATATGAATCAGGACATAAACACAACAAATAACAACAAAACATATCCACAGAGGCCAAAACACAGTCTTTCAGTTCAGCAAGGGTCAAAATCTACCTTAGCCAAAAAGCACACTTACATTGACAAAAAGCACACACTGTTTTATTACTGGTACAAAGCGTCAATAAGCACTGAGATAACACACTTAGCAAATGAAAAACAAATAACTCTATTGAACCTGCTCCCAAAATTAGTTTTTTTTTAATCACCACAATTCAGTAAAAGAAACAAAATAAAATTCAATTGGGAAAAATCAAAAAGTGTTCATTCTGGTGACACCAAAAGCCTGCACAGTGCTTTAAACATAACCTCAATTGAATAGTCACATATGGCACATAATGGGGCCATATCAGTTCTATTCTGCAAATAAAAGATGTGTTTTTCATTTAATTACAACTGGTGGCATTTGACTTAAACATAGAAAGCAACAAAATGTGGCTAGCCTTGACTAAATCTCTGAAACCGCCGCACAGACATACAGCCTATTTAACAATGAAAGAACTGAGTGCATGCTGCTTTTGTTCACAAGCAATAATAAGACAAAGTATTTTACAGTATATGTACATGGTAACACTCTGTATCAATCCCACGCTGATTTGTCAATATAAAGTACAATTTATTACAAGTATGTCCTATTTGTCTCTGAAAAAGCAATATTGGATCAATCATATGCACACATTATGGCTGTCAATACACATGGGGGGTCAAAGTAAACCTGTCACAGTAATTACTATATCGACTTATTGTTCAGTACATGAAAGCTAGAACAATAATTATTTATCGCGTTTACATTTTCTTTGCAATAGTGAGGATTTTTGAGATTTTAGCCATTTTTATGTAATATAAGATTTGAGCTGTAGAGGGTAGAATAAATAACTTCTATAGCTAATTAATGGTTCATTCTGACATTTATTTGCAGCAGCTCAGACATTTTGAGTACTGTCTTAAGCCTGTCACGATAATTACAATATCAACTTATCGTTCAATAAATGGTCGAAGGTAACGAAGTCACGAATCTCAACAATTCAAACAATGCGCGCTCGGATACGCGCTCGGCTTCGCAGCTGCCCGAATCCCCCATTGCGACTCTACTTACGAAAAAATCACGTTACGAAACCACTTCTGGAACGAATTAATTTCGTAAGGTGAGGTATGACTGTACTTGAGTACACATTTTAGGTATCTGTTCTTTATTTAAGTACATTTTACAGTGAATACTTTTTAATTTTACTTCACTGCATTTGAGAGCAGTTATCTGTACTTTCTACTCCACTACATTTTAGATTTTTTTTTTCTAGCACATTTAATATGAATTTCCGTCCTAACTTTGAGCAACACAATGCACAAAAACACAAAAATTGCTAGAAAAAATAAAAAAATCATTTGAATCACTTAAAACCAGCTAAATTATTTTTCAAAATCACTACATTTAATCTTAATTGTTCTAAACATCTCTGTAAAATATGTTTACTTTTGACTCTTTAAGTACATTTTTAAACAAGTACTTAACAATCTGAGCTGAGTTGTTTTACTCACCCATAGCACTTTGGTGTCATATGGAGCACTTCCAGAGTTGTTTTAGATTAGCGATATCCGTAATGCGGTCTCCAAATAACACAAACTTTAGCACTTTTCAAATCATAGAAGCTCAATGTCTTAGTCTACACTTTCGTTTGAGTCAAAAGTGGCCTGTAACCCGAGATTTATCCATAATTTACAGCTTTGCGTTTCATGTTTGGATCCCGGGAGCTGAGAGTGAAATAAGCTGTGACTCCGCACATGCGCACTAGCGTCCTCATCTACTCGAAACTATGGCTAAATCTCGGATTACAGGCCACTTTTGACTCAAAAGAAAGTGTAGACTAAGACATCGAGCTTCTATGATTTGAAAAGTGCTAAAGTTTGTGTTATTTGGAGACCGCAAACATGTGCCCCGAGAACTCACATTACGGAGATCGCAAATCTAAATCTCCGGAAGTGCTCCAAATGACACCAAAGTGCTATGGGTGAGGAAAACAACTTGTTTTATTACCGAAATAAGGCTCAGATTGTAAAAAACATTAATTATCCTTTAACTTGTACCTGTACGTTTACTTAAGTCAGAAAATTGAGTAATTCATCTGCCAATGTTCAATATATAAAATCTGGAGAAATACATTTTTGGGGTCAGTATTTATCCGTGTACTTTTTCTTTGCTCTACTGGGAAATGTGTGGTTATTTTTTAGCTATAGGATAAGATTGAATCCAAACTAAACTAGTGTTTCATTGTTCATCTTTAAATTACATTGTGTGAAAGCTGAAAAATCTAATCTGGAAAGCTTCCCTGTATGTATTGGAAATCTCATTTATCCAGTTCCTCTGAAAGCTACGCACAGTTTCTCTCAAAAGCTCACATTTCTTTAAGTTTGGCAACAGATTGTTCCTCATTGTTCCTTTTCCTTAAACAAAATGGGACAGGCATACTGAGGCTAGTATGAGTCTCTCTTCAAATCATCAATCAATTCTATCTAATAAATGTTTTCTGTTTCGAAAAGGGTTTCCAGGGGAAACAATCAATGGCAACAGAGTAAACCAATCAGAGAAACATCAACAGACTAACAACACTGGCTTGAACAAAATGGCTGCTGATTTTTCACAACATACGGACATACAAAGGGTCCATGTAGCCTTGATGGTTTACAGAGAATAAGATGAAATAATAGACGATTTTGCTTTCACACTTTTCTGTACAGCAGATAGATGCATTGTCGCATAGCAGCTGGAGAGAATGCATGGGAGAAAATACATTGTTCTAGTCACATTTTCGTTTATGTAACAGTAATAGCGTGGAAACAGCATGGAAACAGCATGGTCACTGGAATTGCACAGATTTTTTGCAGCTTTATTTCAGTGTAAGTACCTTGGTAATTTATAGATCTCATATAGAGTTTGGTTTGGTGATTACCGGTAACACACATCTACACTTTAATTAGCCTTAATTAAATATGCACTATGTAACATTTTGGTTGGGTGTCCATCACTCGCCTGTTTCTCTGGATATGTAATTTCTCTGCCTGGCAACTCTACCTCAAATTTATTCAAATACAGGTGGTGCCTCTTCAGAGATCTGACCTGTAACTTGGTTTGGTTTGGTCTCCATGAAGATAGAAAGATTTGATGCCATACTGTAAAACATTCCAGACAAAGCAATAACATATCCATGGAGAAAAGCAGAAATGTTACACAATGGCTCTTTAAGCATGACCAAAGACTTCATCATGAATATGAAGAATGATTCGCATATCATACAAAACTGAGGTCTTAACCCTGCTTTACTGTTGTCCCCTTATCAAATACATACAAAATACATAGAGTTGTATTTTGCTTCATTCACACTTGTTTTTATTAATCCATAAAGGCCCCATATTATGCTATTTTTTGATCCGTTATAATGTTGTTTTCTCATCACAAACATACATGAAGTTGTGTTTTGTTTCACACATGTTTAAAGGTCCCATGACATGGTACTTCTTGATGCTTTTATATGGCTCCTTAATGGTTCCCTAATACTGTAAATGAATCCTTCAAAATCAACACTCAGTGCATGAGAAACAGAGATAAGTCATTTTTCTCTCTCTGAACACTCCATAATGGGCGTTGTTGCTTGAATGCAAATGAGGAGAAAAGAGCTGGCCTATAGTAGAGGGTGGGGGCGTGGCCAAACTCTCCGCTCTCGGCTCTGAGCCCTCAGCTGATCCATTTCCATGTTTTTGCACGGGGGGAGAGATTTGAAGCGTTCCATTGAAAAATAAACACATTTCCACAGAAAATAAAATTAAACCACTGCTGTTCAATGGTCCAGAGGCTCAGATAAAGGACTTCCGAGCCTAGAAACACTCGGACGTGCCTCCAGGCAAATAAAAAAACGCATTTCGCATTGCCTAGCGCATTCACAGTCCAAACTCTCTGGGTGTGATTTACAGAGACGCTGAGTACAGACAGACGGGGGTGGAACTGCATTTGCATTTCTTTTTTCGATCTGACGTCAATAAGTTTCCTTGTTCAAAATCGCCCGTTTGAGCTCTGATTTTTTCTAACGCAGAAAAGGATCGCAAATGCTCAGTTTAGACATTTCACAACTTTTAACCATGGGGGGGGGGCTAAACAGGGTAGGGGAGCTCACATTAACGTTCAAAAACCTCAGAAAGTGAAAATTTCATGCCATGGGACCTTTAATACACAAAATCTGAATTCTTCTCTCCACCTTGTGATGTCATGTGGTAATACAGGAAGTGCTCCACTGTGTTTAGAATCATTTGGATAATTTCAGCTCTGAAATTCCAGACAAAACAGAGTGTTTTGTGCTTGGAGATGTAGACAGACTAATAATAAAGGATTACTTAAACATGTGTGAATGAAACAAAACACAACTCCAGGTATGTTTTTGATGAGGTAACATTATAACATGGCTTAAAGCTCACAAGAGTCAATTTTGTTTAGTATAGGGCCCTTACTTCATAGTTGTCTTCACTGAGCAATCAAAAAAAATCAAAAATCAACCACATTTTGCCCAAATTGTGATTGTTGCATCACCAGTACAAATGGTTCAGCAGTCAAACTGTGTTCACAATGAATGCATGGCTCTATTTGCCTGGCATTCACATTGCTAAGTGACTTTATTTGTTTATTGTTCCTTTCCGTTGCTAACAGCAAAGAAATCTCCAGCGCTTAAAAGCCTCATCTGAAACAGAGGTGCAGTTTATGTAGTTTAAAGAGTGTTTTACAAATGTAAATTATTTAAGTCAGAAAATGTGAAACACTTATTCAAAGGTGACAAAAGCATGTTTAGAAGGGAAGTAAAGCTACAAAAATGCACTTTATGTATTTTTTAATTAACACCATAGCCCCCTAATAAACTGTTTGTTCCAAATTAGTTAAGTTGGTGTTCATGCTTTATTAAGGCTAATTAAGGTGTAGTTGTTATAAAATGGTTACATTTTTTAGATGTGTAATTATAATGTAATCACTGTAATTCTATGTTTGGGGAACATGCTACTGAAATCCTATTACAATGTCGTCACTGCATTTATAGGTTGCATTACATCACAAATCCTAAGAAACACCACAGAGGTATAGTCATGATTTATGATTCTTATCCTTCTAATTACTGGGCCTATACATAAATTAAAAATATTAAATGGCAACAACTAAGATCTTTTATTTATGTTTTCAGAATAGGTTTAAAAAGTTGATACATTACCCAAACCAAAAGGCAAATGTCTTGATATTTCACAGAACTTTGAGTTTAATATGCTAAATTTGAGGTCCCAGTCTCTACCAAATAGCATTCTGGTTCAACATTTGTCTAGGTATGTAGTTATTTATTTTAACTACTGAAATAACTGAAAATTATGACATCAAATTCTAGAAAATGAGCTCAAGCTATTATATGGACTGGCCAAACAATGTAAACAACAATGGCAGATTGTCACAAGTCTTGCAATATACAGCTGGTGACACACTGGAGCTCAACACATTTTCCAGTACATTTTCCCTTAATTTTTCCCACAGACTTTTAGAAAATGTCAAATATCAAGAGTTCATAGATATCACGGAGGCTACGTGGTGACTCATATCCCTAACACCCTTTCTAAAAATCAATTTAAAACTTAAATTCCTTGAAATGCTTAATTAATAACTTTGCAATTTATAACATTTTCAGAAACAGAATTTAAAGGTACACTGTGTAACTTTTCTGGTCTGTGACTTCCATATCAGCATAAATATGTTATACACAGTATAACATTCATTCATTCATTCATTCATTTTCTTCCGCTTTTCCATTTTCTGGGTCACGGGGGCAGCAGTCACAATATAACATTAAACATCTATCCAGCTTTTATTTTGTTACAGGAAAACAATTACCATAGAGATGTGCCATGGAGCTAAATTACTTCATTAGTATATTGTAGTAAAACATTCCAGCCCAAAGCAATAACTGCCATACAAGCAGGTGGTGGACCCTCTACCAGTAAAGTTACACAACGCACCTTTAAGTAAAATTACAGGTCTCATTAGTCACCACATAGCTGACAATGCCATGAGCAAACTTTAAAACTTATTTTTAAAAACTTTTCTAATTATTTTTACTTTAATCTGTGAGATTATTAAAAATGAATAAGATATTTACTTTGGGAACCTGGAGGTGGGCGGTCGCCGTTGAGCTTCATTCAGTTGTGCTTTTTTACAAATAAAAATAAGGCCACATTGAACAAATGATCATGGACCAGAGATTACAGGAGCTCTGCAAACTTCTTGTAGGAACAGTAGAGTGAGTGGAGGTCAGTACGCAGTATCTGTACACACTCCACGTCTGCATCCTGAGTCCACTTTAAAATGCAAACCTATCTGAAGGACTGCAACTAAGCTCTAGATGAGACTGCTTTTCGCCACAGAAGCAGATTTCAAGGTCAAAACCCAACTAGAATTGACTGGCTTGCAAAAAGTATTCTTGGATGTAAGCCTTACACTCTTTTATAAAAGTCTTGTCCCAAGTTAACTTGCAATTTCAAAGTACAGTACTAACTTGTCCATCTGTGCAAGTATCCAACATTCAGAATCACTTTTAAAGATCCCATGACATGGTACTTCTTGATGCTTTTATATGGCTCCTTAATGGTTCCCTAATACTGTAAATGAATCCTTCTTCAAAATCAACACTCAGTGCATGAGAAAGAGAGATAAGATGAGAAAGAGTCATTTTTCTCTCTCTGAACACTCTATAATGGGCCTTGTTGCTTGAATGCAAATGAGGAGAAAAGAGCTGGCCTATAGTAGAGGGTGGGGCGTGGCCAAACTCTCCGCTCTCGGCTCTGAGCTCTCAGGCTACGTTTATACGGCGACGATCAAAACAGAAGACGCAAAAGTGGCGTCTCGTCTTCAATTTTTTATCCGCATTTATACGAAGACGCAAAAGTGGACGCAAAAGCCAGCGAAGGGAGGCGCTGGACTGAAAAAAAACAAAAACAAAAACAAAAAAAACCCCATCACAACAGCGTCAAGTTACATTTCTAACCACGACTGTACCGGCTGTGGGGTCTCCCCTTACACAAGTGTGGAAGTCTAACGCATGACATTAGCGGACTATGTAGCCCGCTTAAAGAGCTCGAACGATGGGCATACGTGACCCGCCATCTCAGGGCCCCTTTCTGGTTCTACCCACGTCAGACGGCTCCTGGGCACTGCGGGTCCGAGTGCTCGTAGCTCGGTGCGGCGCGGGCCGCTCGCGCTCGACCCCTCGGAGGTGAGACCGAGACGAACCGTATCCTTCCCAGTGGCCTTATCACGGAGCCCCTCCGCGGGGGTATGGCAGGCGACCGTACCCCCTAATCCCACGGACCGAGCGGGGGCCGGCTATCGTCAGACACTATTTCTCAAAGCTGCCCGTAAGAGACTTCCCCCGCCCCGGGGTCTCGAACCAAGTATACCGGAGCCGGGGCAACTTCCCCGTCCGGTCCGTGCGCGAGGCGCGGCGGCACACAACTACCGGTGCTCACGACCCGCTGGAGCCGGTAGTGGTGGTCCACCGGTGCTCAGGACCCGCTGGAGCCGGGTAAGGGGCCGGTGGTCCTCCTCCGCTAATACCACCACCGGTGCTCAGGCTCCTGGAGCCGCTGGAGGGGCAGGAGCCGGCCCCTTATCCCGGCTCCAGTGGGTCCTGAGCACCGGTGGAGCCGCTGGAGCCGGGATAAGGGGCCGGCTCCAGCGGCTCCACCGGTGGTGGTCCTCCTCATTGTATTGCCGCATCTATGTGACGTAAACGTGTACTGACGTGAGCAGATCTGACCAGTTTTGCGTCTTGGGCAGTTTACACGGAGACGCTACAGCGGAGCGTATTTAACTTTTCCACTCTGGAGGGTGGTTTAAGATTTTTGCGTTTTTAGGCCCCAAAAACGCCGTCACCGTCTAAACGAAAGGCACTTCCGATAAAATATTTTGTCGTTTTTACCCGTAAGCGTCCTCGTGTAAACGGGCCCTCAGCTGATCCATTTCCTTGTTTTTGCATGGGGGGAGAGATTTGAAGCGTTCCATTGAAAAATAAACACATTTCCACAGAAAATAAAATTAAACCACTGCTGTTCAAAGGTCCAGAGGCTCAGATAAAGGACTTCCGAGCCTAGAAACACTCGGACGTGCCTCCAGGCAAATAAAAAAACGCATTTCGCATTGTCTAGTGCATTCACAGTCCAAACTCTCTGGGCGTGATTTACAGAGACGCTGAGTACAGACAGACGGGGGTGGAACTGCATTTGCATTTCTTTTTTCGATCTGACGTCAATAAGGTGCCTTGTTCAAAATCGCCCGTTTGAGCTCTGATTTTTTGTAACGCAGAAAAGGATCGCAAATGCTCAGTTTAGACATTTCGCAACTTTTAGCCATGGGGGGGGGGCCTAAACAGGGTAGGGGAGCTCACATTAACGTTCAAAAACCTCAGAAAGTAAAAATTTCATGCCATGGGACCTTTAACAAACCTGTTGATAAACAACCACCATTGTTGTTGATAAACTGCTTTTAAACTGCTTTTACACCTTCTTCACTTCGAAAATAATCATAAAACAAAGCAATGACAGTGGTGCGTGAAGAGTCCCTCAGTGGTGCCATTCCTTTTACCATTATTATTTTCATGTCACTTAAAGTTGCTCTCTGTTCTCATGTCACCGTTGCGCTCTGCCTTTTTGGTTTGATTGCTTCACCTCAAGTGGATGCATTCGATTTCCTCTGTTATGGGCACGGAAAAAGTTCTCATATCCATCTCATCTACTGTCTTATTGGGAGCATAGGAGGACCTCCAACGCATGAGCACAATCTTCTTCAGATACTTCACTGTGTTGTTTTTGACGCTAACGAAGCAAAACGTATTGATCATGCTGTTGCTCATGGCGATGCATTCGATGACGTAGAAGGCCACAAGTGAATTCTTCTGGCGAGTTATGATTGTGGGGTGGAAATCGCGGAGAATTGTGAAGGCGTAATACGGGGCCCAACAGAGGATATACAACGTCAGAATCGCGATAAGCACCATCACGGTTTTCCGGCGACATCGCAACCTCTTCCGGATCTGCTCCGTTTGGAATCCAGGAACACTCTTGAACCACAGCTCGCGCGATATTCTAGCGTAACACAGAGTCATGATGATAACTGGTCCGATGAATTCCACGGCGAAAATGAACATGAAGTAAGATCGGTAATAGATTTGCTTCTCCACTGGCCAGATCTGAGCACAGAAGACTTTGGGGTTCGTAGCGATTGTGCCATAATTTCTTACAGATGCAAAGTAAGCGGAAGGGGCGGAGATCAAAACAGGGACAAACCAGACTCCTGTTATGACGACATACGCTGTTTGATACTTCATGCGTGGTCTAAGAGGGTGGACAATGGCCATGTACCTGAAAAAAAAAAAGAAAGAAAGAAAGGCAGATTGGTCCAGGTCACATTTGTAAGGCAAAGTAGGCACACAGGCTGTTTAACAGTCTGAGGGGGACGTCAACAGAATCACACACAGCACAAACAAAGGATTAAAGGTCACACCCTGGCTACAATGAGCTGAATATGTTAAAGAAATAAAGAATTGGGCTTTTTTTTTTTTTTTTTTTTAGCACAGCTGGCTGTTGGGATGAATAAGATTCTAAGTTTAATAATTTTTACATCATCTCTTCTGGGTCAGAACAGTAATAAATTGGTGGGTTGGGAAAGACACGTTAATTATGCTGGATTATACATGATGTTGTTTTGGTTTGGTTTTAGTAATCTGGTTTCCGATGTCTCCTATCAGCTATAACCAGTTTGCTGACTTTATTTAAAATGTTGCAAAATAAACACTGTATATATTATTTATTCATCAGACATTTAAAGTGCTCTTTTGAATTTGTCAACAAAGCAGAACTCATCATGATGTAACAGCAGATATGGAGGTCTCAGGCATCACTTGTCTCCCATCTATAATTCTATTGTCAAACCTAAATCAAAACAAAGAAAACAATAGGGTTAGCCAGGTCAGGTCCAGAGGTGTGAAATCACCCTTTATGGTCCTGAATGGCTATGCTAACACGTAGCCACACTCCACTCCCACTGCATATTGAATAGGCTTACTTAACATAAACTGAAAACAAATAGGTGTGATAGTTTCATAGTAATTTCATTGTAGTTAGTGCCTCCCTGCAGCTGCAGTTATAAGCAGTGTCCACCAGCATCTGATCAGGACTGAACAAGCAGCTTGGATGAGCTGCGAATGTATTCAACAAAATAAAGTGGTCAGTGAGTTGTGGTAGTGTGGTAGTGAAGTGGTGGTGAAGACTGCAGTGAGCGCTACATTGGAGAAAGAAAACAGCCACTTCACAAGTGAATGTACCAACATCGACGTAGGGCTGGGCGATTAATCGAGATTTGCGATATCTCGAGATGTTTTATGAAATCGAGAAAGATTTTGGCATATCGGAAAACTCGAGATGAATAAGATTTCGCCACTCTTATTTTCCTGCTTATTTTCCTGAACTGTGTTGTGGAGCTGTCCGCTCCGCCTGCTTCTTGCGTTTGTGTTTCACTGTGTCTCGGTTTTAATGGTTGCAATAAATGAATATAGTATTTCTAGAAAAAAAAAAATGATGCAGAATAATGTGCTAAGTTAAAGCAAATACACACACAAATATAAAATGTACTACAGTCACAAAACACGAGAATTCATGGATTGAGGCTCTATTAATCTATATTTAAAAACAATTAATTTAATATGTGCTTTTTCACTTGGCTACGAAATGAGGGATTTTTTTTGTCTTTTATCTTAAATGTTAAAGAAGCACTTCATAAGAACTGTCTACCCTCAGGTTTTATGTTTACAATTAAAATAAGGCAATATACTACTTCCTTGGTCTGGTAATGTTAAAAATGGTGCACAAGCACTTTGTTACTAGTACCTGTCTACCTTTAGGCACTTGGCTGCCTGTTTGCACTTCAATAAAAAAAAAACTTGCTGAATTTGGCGCGTTTGTTTGTTTTTTTCCCCCCTGCATAGATATCGAGATATATATCGTATATCGAGATATAGCAAAAACATATCGAGATCATTTTTTTTCTCCATATCGCCCAGCCCTACATCGACGGGCATGCCAGAGTGGACCTTCATCTGCCGTACATCTCCACCTAGAAGCCACGGGCCACTCCTTTGAGGACAGTGAGGTACAGATCTTAGCCAGAGAAAAGAACTGGCTATTTTTGTCAAAAAAGACAACCCTTCCATGAAGAGAAATGGAGGGCTCAGACACAATTTGTCTCCCATCTATAACTCTATTCTCAAACCTAAATCAAAACAAAGAAAACAATAAGGTTAGCCAGGTCAGGTCCAGAGGTGTGAAAACACCCATTATGGTACTGAATGACTATGCTAACAAGATCCCAGACATAAACTGAAAACAAATAGGTGTGATAGTTTGATAGTAATTTCATTGTCGTTAGCTCCCCCCTGCAGCTGGTTATAAGCAGTGTCCACCAACACTCTAGCCAGAACTGAAGAGGCAGCTTGGATGAGCTGAGAAACGTATTTGACCAAATAAACTTTGTCCAGTTGACAAATTTTATTTCTCCTTTTGCCATGGATTCTACCTGGACGACTGAGGGATTCTACACAATCATGATGTAATATTACATTCAAGAGACACAGGATATAATGAGAGGTTGGTTAAAAGTAGGTCACATTGACCACATAACTGGGGAATAAGCCTATAGCAGCCCTTTCTTCTCTTGTTGTACAGTGTAAAGGGTTCAGAGCAGAGCATTGTACAGTGGCACATAAGCACTGTAGTCTTTGATAAATCATACATCATTGTCAGTGGGATCTCCTGGGCTCAAATTGGAGAGCAACTCCTCAACATAAAAGTGATGGCATTCTGACCACAGAAGATCCATCCACTTCACAAAGAAGACTATTCACTTGAGAGAAAATACACACTTTGATGAAACACTGACTTTGCAAAAGTGACAGCTTATTTTTGTAGTTAACTTGTTTAATAAACCTTGAAAATTCTCATTAGTGGGACATCTGCACGATTATATGATAAACAACAAAATGACAGAAAGCTAAGGATGGCAAAAAAGAAAAAAAATAACTCACTGAGTAATTGTATTGTGCAGTGTTTTAACGTGTTATTAAAGGGACAGTAAGTAACATGCAAGTGCATTAACTTGCATAGAGAGGACACAAACAAAACAGAAGCTCATGTGATCTTCATGCTGCATTCTGATTGGACAATCGTCTCAAACACCAAATTCTAACAAATAACTTGGTCATCTCATCATGTTAAAAGTTTGTCATCAGTATTTCAATAGTTATATATGAGCTATATGTCTACCTCATATAGGGATATATCAAAATCTTACATAATGTCCCTTTAAGTAAATCTGACATTATAACTGTTTGGATTCATGTCAAAGATTCTGCTTCGTGTGTAGACTTCTGGTCAAGCTCTATTTTGTAGCTTTGTAGGTTTGTTTTATTTCATATTCATGTCTGCTAGCTCCTAACAGACAGGGTTCTTGCCTAACACAAGCATACTCCTATACACATAAATATACTGTGTAGTTGATGAAGTCCACTGGCCTAACACCTGGATGGTCTCAGGTCCATCTACTCAGTGAAAGAAATAATGATGGAATAAAAGCTCTTCTCTGGTGGAAACACACTTACATAACCAAAGAAGAGAAGAATACTTTGAAACTGTATTTAGTTATAGACTAGCCGGCTGGTTAGCTCCGTTGGTTGGTCATTCGCAGTGGCTGAGTGGCTAGTGCTCATGCTCATGCTCACACCAAGAAGGTTCTGGGTTCGATCCCCGGGTCGCCCAGGACTTTCTGTGTGTGTTCTGTGTGGAGTTTGCATGCATGGTCGCCTGGGGCTTTCTGTGTGGAGTTTGCGTGTCTGGGTGGGTTTCATCCGGGCACTCTGGTTCCCCCATCAACCCAAAACATGCTCCAGGTAAAATCCTCCAGCGTAGATCCTGAGCAAACCAAAGCAAGTAGATCATGGAGGTGGTTCCCAGGCGCAGTAATGTGCTGCCCACTGCTCCTAATAACAGGATGGGTTAAATGCAGAGAAGAATTTCTCCTGTGTGAGATCATTAAAGTCACTTCTAATACTGAATACCTGCATTAAAATTTATTTTGTAACTTGTTCTAGTACATAGTGTATTTGGAATACTTAGTATACTTACACTGAGTTGCATCTAAATTATAGCCTAAAAACACAACATAAAAATAAAAGCATTTTTTATGTTTGTTTGACAGTTTGTTACGCATTTGTTAATCACTAATTGGAGAAGAAAAAACTGGTCAATGCAAGAGGTGTGTTTTCTATGTTTCTCACTAATATCGAGCAGTCTGAAGCCTAAATTGTGTAATCAGGCACAACAATGTTTTCCTATGAATTTAGAAAAGTAACTATATGCTGAATACCACGGAGTGAAAGAGAATCTGTACCCGAATACAGTTACTCAAAATTACAGTGCAGAAACTAAAATCTAGCCAAGTTAAGATGGTGAAGGGTTCGCCACCTGCTTTTCTCCATAGGGATGTTGTTGCTCTGCCTGGAATGTTCCACAATATGACATTAAAGAGCTCTTCTTTATTCAATTACAGGTGGATTTTATAGCTCAAAAACCTTCTTGAAAACACAAATTCTGACTGTGAAAGGTTTAATATCATACTGTGAAACATTCCAGACAAAACAATAACATCTCCATGGAGAAAAGCATTGGACAGGCCCTCTACCAGAAAAGTTGCACAATGCACCTTTAAGATAAGTAAAACAACATCTCTTTGCTTAAAAAAACAAAACAAAACAAAAACTGCTTTGGAAACCCGCCTGCTTTGGAAACCCCTTGCTTTCTAAAATAAATATGAATGGTGGCTTGGCATGGAGCATGACATAATCTTGGCATGAGACCCCAGAATTCATTATTTGCCATACCTGTCTACAGCGATGGCCAGCAGGGCATTGGTGGACACATACAAAGACACCGTGCGTAGGTAGTTCACAGATGCACACAGCACTAGCCCATGGCCCCAGGAGAGCTTCTTTACCACATAATAGTCCACGAGGAAGGGACAGCAGACCACAGCCACGATAAAGTCCGAAATGGCCAGGTTGGCGATCAGCAAGTTGGTGAGGTTCCGCAGCTTTTTGTATCTCGTCAATGTGGCAATGAAGAGGAAGTTCCCCAGTCCGCAGACAAGCATAATGCAAACCAGGACTACCCCGATCACAATGGTGGCCACAAAGAAGGCCTGTCCCTGGGAAGTATCTGGAATCTCTTCTGGGGATACATCGTAGTCCATCTCGTAGCTGTCCAAGTAGTGGTCCAAGGTTGTTGCTAGGATACTGAGCACTCCAGTGGTGTTGTTGCCTCTAGAATCCCCCATGATCTTCCCAAGTGGTCTAGTTTAGACTTTCTTAGTAACAGTGGGGACAAATTAGAACAAGTATCATTACAATTGAGGCAGCACAGTGGCTTAACCTTGAGAAATACTAGATTGACCTGGGATTTGTTGCTGAGAATACAAATGACTTAATGATCTTGTTCTTCATGAGGCATCTCCACCTGGCAAAGACATATAATAATTACTCTCATATAGATATTATATTATTATCAAAACTATTTACATTATAATATTAAATGACATTATAACATACATTAATAACATGATATCATTAAAGGTACACTGTGCAACTTTTCTAGGGTCCACTACCTGCCTGTTTCCATGGAGATGTTATTGCTTTGCCTGGAATGTTGCATGGTATGATGTTAAACATATCCATCTAGCATTTATCCATTACAAGTGTTTCTATTGCTCAAAAATACAATAATTCCTTCTGTGAATAGTGGCAACTCTCCACAGATCTGAACTGTAATGTAGCATAGTGCTGTAACCTGCTTGTATCCCTAGATAGGTTTTATCTGTGCTATGGAGCCTAGCAGGTAGCGGACCCTCCAATAGAAAAGTTGCACAGAAAAGTGCACCTTTAATTAAATTCTCTTAACTTACTCTACATTACTAGAACTGGAATTATCAGTATAAAATTACAGTGTAAAGAAAATAAAATAATTTACTGTATGCATGTACATGTACGTGTATATACTGTATGTAGCAGATATCCATGGGTTTCAGAATGATGACAAATTAGGACTGTTACCAATTCAGCACAAAAAAATTCATATTTTGAATGGGGAAAAAGTCCTTAAAGATCCCATGACATGGTACTTCTTGATGCTTTTATATGGCTCCTTAATGGTTCCCTAATACTGTAAATGAATCCTTCTTCAAAATCAACACTCAGTGCATGAGAAACAGAGATAAGATGAGAAAGAGTAATTTTTCTCCCTCAGAACAGGTCATAATGGGCGTTGTTGCTTGAATGCAAATGAGGAGAAAAGAGCTGGCCAATAGTAGAGGGTGGGGGCGTGGCCAAACTCTCCGCTCTCGGCTCTGAGCTCTCAGCTGATCCATTTCCGTGTTTTTGCACGGGGGAGAGATTTGAAGCGTTCCAATGAAAAATAAACACATTTCCACAGAAAATAAAATTAAACCACTGCTGTTCAAAGGTCCAGAGGCTCAGATAAAGGACTTCCGAGCCTAGAAACACTCGGACGTGCCTCCAGGCAAATAAAAAAATGCATTTCGCATTGCCTAGCGCATTCGCGGTCCAAACTCTCTGGGCGTGATTTACAGAGACGCTGAGTTCAGACAGACGGGGGTGGAACTGCATTTGCATTTCTTTTTTCGATCTGACGTCAATAAGGTGCCTTGTTCAAACTCGCCCGTTTGAGCTCCGATTTTTTGTAACGCAGAAAAGGATCGCAAATGCTCAGTTTAGACATTTCACAACTTTTAACCATGGGGGGAGGGGGGCTAAACAGGGTAGGGGAGCTCACATTAACGTTCAAAAACCTCAGAAAGTGAAAATTTCATGCCATGGGACCTTTAAAGGGATATGCCACCCCCAGGTCAAACTTGGGCATCTCCCCACAGTCCAGAGACTAAAATAAGTGGTGGAAAGCGTTAATCCCAGTTACGCACCAGGAAGGGAGTTCCCCTGTTACACAGCGTGGTGTGTGCTTTGTCTGTCTTTTTCCACACTGAAAAATAGTTCCCACCCAAAATGACCAAGTCAAGCTCTCCGTGTTGATTTGCTCATTTATTTGCACTCGATATGAATGCGCACTACACAGAAAGTAATTGGGAAAAGCATCGAGCAAATTAATTCCTTTTGGCTGAAATCTTTCTCTGGCGCCGTTAGACTCCAGTCTAACGCGGAGGAGCTGCAGATACCGCGGCGGTCAGTGGCGACAGACTCGGACAATGGCTGCGTCACAAGAAAAACACTTTCCACCACTTATTTTAGTCTCTGGACTGTGGGGAGATGCCCAAGTTTGACCTGGGGGTGGCATATCCCTTTAATGTGTTGCATATAACAGGAAGTTTAAACTGATAAATAACTTTATTTAACCCAGATACTGCTCTGTAGTGTACATTTGTAATTTTCCATGTATAAATGCTTCCTAGTCATACAAAAGAATGAGTTGGGGGTGGGAGTAAATAAGGCTTACTTCTTCCCACTTTCGAATGAGCTAAAATTGTCTGGTGTATAATAATACTTTACATTTGATTGTATGACACTTTGAATTTGATTATATTATTGTTACGTTCTATATTAAGATCAAGGAAATTCCTTATTTGAATAAGCTTGAATAAATGAAACATCTTCTGACCACTCAAACACTGACTCCTGTGCTTAAGAGTTCTGACCACACTGGCATATGTGACATTTCTGTGATTGTAAATGATCATATCTGGTGAGTCATGTATCTAAAGTAGGGTTTAGGTCATTTAGACAGTGCCACTCAGGCCTGGACTGGTAATCGGGCATACCGGGCATTTTCCCGGTGGGCCGACAGTCCCAGGGGCTGATGCCGTTTTTTTTTTTTTTTTTTTCTTAGAGACAGGCCCACAATTTAGGACTGAACCAGGACTAAACCAGGACTAAACCAGGACTAAATCAGGATTGAACCAGGACTAAACCAGGACTAAACTAGGACTAAACCAGGACTAAACCAGGACTAATCAGGTCTAAACCAGGACTAATCAGGTCTAAATCAGGACTAAATCAGGTCTGAACCAGGACTAAACCAGGACTAAACCAGGACTAATCAGGTCTAAACCAGGACTAAATCAGGATTGAACCAGAACTAAATCAGGACTAAATCAGGTCTGAACCAGGACTAAACCAGGACTAAATCAGGATTTGAACCAGGACTAAATCAGGTCTGAACCAGGACTAAACCAGGACTAAATCAGGTCTGAACCAGGACTAAACCAGGACTAAATCAGGTCTGAACCAGGACTAAACCAGGACTAAATCAGGTCTGAACCAGGACTAAACCAGGACTAAATCAGGATTTGAACCAGGACTAAATCAGGTCTGAACCAGGACTAAATCAGGGTTGAACCAGAACTAAATCAGGACTAAATCAGGTCTGAACCAGGACTAAACCAGGACTAAATCAGGATTTGAACCAGGACTAAATCAGGTCCGAACCAGGACTAAATCAGGGTTGAACCAGGACTAAACCAGGACTAATTATGAGGGGCCGGTCTAAGCCAAAAATGCCAGGGCCGTTTTTTTGTCCCAGTCCAGCCCTGGTGCCACTTTACAGCTCGTCAATGCAAGACTTAAAGCTATTTCGTTTTCTTTTTGAACGCTCAATTTGTATCCTTTATATCGTGGTGGGCAAAGCTGTAACAACGTAACATGATATAAAACATGATATAAAAACCATGGAATCTACTTGAACCTGACTTGATACCATTTTAGTGACGCACTTTCAGCAAACAATGCATCCACATCAATAAGATACTGTTTTAATGCAGCGTGAGATAATGAGAAAATAAAAAGAAGTTACCGCAGAAACTTAATTAACTAAAACGTGTAATTTGGCCACAATAAAACCAAACGCACTGTAAGAATGGTTTAAAAATATAGGTTGAACTTACTGTACCTGGATAACGTGTAGGTCTCTCCACTTTTTTGCGGTTTTATGAGACAATCGAAGTGGTCGTTTCAGGTAAAAGACGCTCAATGCACCGGGTCGCTTCTCCCGCGCGCGCCTACAGATTATATTGATTATATTGATTATAACGGCAGTGCCAGTCCGCTCCGATCACGAGCAGGGGAAGACGAAACGGTCGAAAAGTTGCATCTCGCCCTGACTCCGGTGATAGAGTGATAGAGAGGAGCTGCGTGGAGCGGAGGGCTCTGGTACGTCCCTGTGCGCGAAGGCGCGTGTGCGCGCCTCGTTACGCGTGTGGTGGATACGACCACGTGCGAACACTGGTGAATTTCCAACTGAAGGATACTTTACAGGTAAGCCCAGGAATGATGTGAGGGCGATATTCATTTAGCAAAGACAACGTCTTTTTGTGACTTAAAGGGACAGTGTGTAAGATTTTTACCCATTAATTACTGAAATTGAAGATACTCATTCAAAAATACATTGTTTTCCAAGCCTTTTCACTTCCATCATGAAATCAAAGTATTCTTTTGGACTTAGATATAGTCACATAAAAGGGGGATTGACCCCATGCAGAGGCAGCCATTTTGAATACGAGAGCCGCAGAAGGACATTTGGGCTCCGCTTTCGCCTTCGGCAAGGCTCGTGGTTTTGGGTAAACAACACAAGCATGCTGCCGGATCAGACGTCGTAATGGATCTAACACGTGTTTTGGACTAAATTGTTTTACTGGATTTTATTCGCTGGATCCTTACGGACAAATTGAGAGCAAGTTTATGGTGAAATACAGAGTTTGACCTGTGCAAAGCATTCTAAGGTAAGCTCTCCTCAGTTTTCTCCGCAAACTGAGGAGAGCTGGAGCCCCTCCACCCATTATGACCACCTTCTACCGAGGCACCATTGAGAGCGTCCTGACCAGCTGCATCACTGTGTGGTACGGGAGCTGCACTGAACAGAACAGGAAAGCCCTGCAGCGCATAGTGAATGCAGCTGGGAGGATCGCTGGTGTCTCTCTCCCCTCCCTCCTAGACATTTTTAACACCCGGCTCACCCGCAGAGCGTCCAGCATTGTGGGTGACCCGAGCCACCCCGCACATAGCCTGTTCAGCCTCCTGCCCTCGGGGAGAAGGTACCGGAGTCTCCGGGCCCACTCCACCAGGCTTTCAAACAGCTTCATCCACCAGGCTGTCAGGAGGCTGAACTCACACCCGAACTCCCACCCGAACTCCCACCTTACCCATCTCCCACCCCCCACCCCCCATATTGGCATAACCTGTATTCCATAAAAGACATATCACTCTAGACACTTTAAAAAACTGCTGCTAAGGACGACTGTTGCACTGCTGCACATTTACACTTACTACTGGATTTTACTCCTGTTGCACTGTTGTTTACTACTGTTATTGCACACTTACATTTACTACTGGAATTTTTAGTACTGTTGTTTACTCCTGTTATTGATTTTTACCCCCGTTGCACTGTTGTTTACTACTGTTATTGCACATTTACTGCTGGAATTTTTAGTACTGTTGTTTACTCCTGTTGCACTAGAATTACTACTGTTGCACATTTATTTTTATTTATCTTAACTCCAATGCACATTCTACTGCACATGACCAACTCACTGCTGTATCTTCCATTGCACATTTTGATGCACACTGCACACTTTGGAAATCTGTATATAGTATAGTTTATTTATTATGTTGCACTGTTTTAAGATTTTAGACCGTAGACTTTAGTTTTAACTTAGATCTCTGTCTTAGATAGTTTTTTGTTGTGTTTTGTCTTCATATTGTATTTTGTACACTGTCTTTTTGCACTACCTGGCCAGAGAGAAACGAAATTTCGATTCACTGTATGTTGAACACATATGGCAGAATTGACAATAAAGCTGACTTTGAACTTGAACTTGAACTAACCTCGTTTTGTGCTTTTCTGTATAAAAGCCCCATGTGCTCGGGGAGTGATTGTTTTGCAGGGAAATGAATTGCATAGTCAAAAAGAGGAGACTGTAAGGTTTCATTTGATGTGTAGAGTGTCATGGTACATGATCGGGAATGTGTGTTTTCATGAGAAAGAAAAAATAAATAAATAACCGGGACCGCGTTACGGCGTGCCCGGGTGACCCTCGAGATCTGCTGTAGCTAAAACAGAAAGTGCAATAGCACCATCCACGCGCCACGAATCCTACACACTGGGGCTTTAACGAGGTTTGAATTGAGGTTAGTATCATGCAGCCTACGATCAAAATAAAAAGGGCTATTAATTTGGCTTGTTTAACTAGTTGATATTAATTCCAAATTACCAAATGCAAAATACAGGCTGTAAAATAAGCGAAGTAATTCTGTGTTTTATTGCTCAATTACCAGCAAATAGGCCTAACTCTAAAATAAAAATGCACTGTGTAACACTCCTATTAGCCCATATGCGACATTGATATTAAGTTACATTTTAATAGTGTTGATAAAAGGAGAAATTCAATTTGTCAACTGGACAAAGTTTATTTGCTCTAAAACGTTTCGCAACTCATCCGCGCTGCTTCGTCAGTTCTGGTTAGAGTGCTGATAGACATTACTTATATCTAGCTGCAGGGAGATGCTAACTACACTGAAATTATTCTGAAACTATCTCACCTATTTGTTTTGAGTTTCTGTCTTTTGTTTTTCCAATTTCTCTGGCGTCTAGTTTAGCATACCCATTCAAACCCTAATGTCTGCTTTCACACCTCTGGACCTGACCTGTCTGCCCTATTGTTTCTTTTGTTTGTTTTGACTTCGGTTTGAGAATGGAATTATATATGGGAGACAATTTATGTCTGACTCCCCCATTTCTGTTTAAAGAAGGATTCTCTTTTTTGACAAAATAGCCTCTTTAACTCCCCTCTCAAACCAGTTCTTTTCCCTGGCTAAGATCTGAACCTCACTGTCCTCAAATGAATGTCCTGTGGCTTCTAGGTGGAGATGTACGGCAGAAGACGGTCCACTCTGGCACGCCCGTCTGTGTTGGAACATCCTCTTGTGAAATGTAGCGCTCACTGCAGTCTTCACTACACTGAATGGAGTAGACCACATTGCTTTGTTTGTGGCTTGGTGTTTTGTCCTTTGGGTGGACGAGTTTTTGTCTTAAAGTGTTTGTGGGTTTGAAATAAACTGGGATTTCATATTGTCTGAAAATCCTCTGTAGTTTTTCAGAAACGCCGGCCAGGTACGGAATCGCTACCCCTTTCCTCCTGGGTTCGGATTCTCTGTTGTCTTGTTTCTTGCCCTTGTCTCTCTTGGTTTTGTTAACAGCCCATTTAGGATAACCACAAACAGAGAGGGCTTCCTGCACATGTTGTTCTTCTTTCTCCTTACCCTCTGTGCTTGTGGGAACCACTTGGGCCCTGTGTTGTAATGTCCGAATAACACCCAATTTGTGCTGCAGTGGGTGGTGTGAATCAAAAAGCAGGTATTGGTCTGTGTGTGTGGGCTTCCTGAAGACTTCTACTTGGAGTCCCCGGTCTCCTCCTATCGTTACTGCACAATCTAAGAACGCCAATGTGTTATCCTTGGCATCTTCACGAGTGAATTTGATGTTCAGATCTACAGAATTGATATGTGCAGTAAAAGGTTCCATATCTTGAATTTTGATTTTTGAAAAAATATCATCAACATAGCAATACCAATGTGTGTTTTAATAGTGTTCTTATTTTTTTAAAGGGACAGTGTGTAAGATTTTTACCCGTTAATTACTGAAATTGAAGATACCCATTCAAAAATACATTGTTTTCCAAGTCTTTTCACTTCCATCATGAAATCAAAGTATTCTTTTGGACTTAGATATAGTCACATAAAAGGGGGATCTTCCCCATGCAGAGGCAGCCATTTTGAATACGAGAGCCGCAGAAGGACATTTGGGCTCCGCCTTCGGCAAGGCTCGTGGTTTTGGGTAAACAACACAAGCATGCTGCCGGATCACACATCGTAATGGATCTAACACGTGTTTTGGACTAAATTGTTTTACTGGATTTTATTCGCTGGATCCTTGCGGACAAATTGAGAGCAAGTTTATGGTGAAATACAGAGTTTGACCTGTGCAAAGCATTCTAAGGTAAGCTAACCTTGTTTTGTGCTTTTCCGTATAAAAGCCCCATGTGCTCGGGGAGTGATTGTTTTGCAGGGAAATGAATTGCATAGTCAAAAAGAGGAGACTGTAAGGTTTTATTTATACCGCGTTTTATTTATACAGTAGCGGCGCGCGGCTCGTGCGCGTGTACGAGAGCTGTCCGCGTTACGACGCGCCCAGGTGACCCTCGAGGTCTGCCGTCGCTAAAACTGAAAGTGCAATAGCACCATCCACCTATGCGCCACGAATCCTACACACTGGGGCTTTAAATCAAATTTTATATTGGGGGACGAATCATTTAAGTTGCATATTGAAATAAACAACTTAATAAACAATATCTGTTTTCTGTTGGCTTGAGATGCTCTATACGTAGCCTATCTTCTTTTAAGGAAAACCAAGTCTGTGAATACTTTTAAGATGGCCTTTTTACCGTTCTATGTTATCATATGTATTTTGTAGTTGTTTTCTTTGTCACCAAATTTGCATTTTTGCTATCATCTAGCATATTTTGTAATTACGGATGTTCATTAATATGCTCTGTCCCTAATAAATAAGTAAATACATACATAAGTACATAAAAGTAAGACTGAGTGGGTTGAGCATTTACCCACCAACCAGGTCAAACCTGGTCCCAAACCTACACTGTTCTCTTTGAGGAAGAAATTGAAATTAAAATTCACAGCATTTATTGTAATTTAGCATACAGTGTTGTATCTACTTAGTGTTCCCATCATTACTTATTCGTGTATAGACAAAAGCATTTATTTCAGTTGTTTCAGTTGCCAATAGAGTAATCTATAAAATCTACCCATGATTTGTGAAAATGAACTCATATGGAGTTGAATGAGGGCTATTACACATTTTTCATTTAAAGTTAAAGTGGCTGTATCTGATTTTTTGTTCTTGTAGTAGCAAATTTAGTTTTTTGCAGTACATACTAGAGATAGATACTTACGAGTTACTAGTTGTTGTTAGCATTACTGTGATGGTAAAACTCACCTTTGTAAATTGTTCAAAGCGCTTATAAACTCATCACTGTGAATAATTAGGGTAGAAGGAGTGCATTCACAAAGTGAGGAATAAACTTGAACCTCTGCAAACTGTTGAAAATAAACAAAAAATTGTGTGTGTGTTTTTAAGACAGTAAAAAATTTGTGTAGCCAAAATTAAGATATCAACAGTAAGGTCTTTTTTAAATGGTCCAGATTATTCTATTTTCTGGTCTATGTTATAATGTTGCTTCCTCATCGCAAACATACCTGGAGTTGTGTTTTGTTTCATTCACACACGTTTACAAACCCTGCATTCTTAAGGCCGCCACACACTATAGGAGAAGTTCAGGGAGGCGTGACCTGACTTTGTGTCTTTGTGTACGATTTTGAAGACACTGTGCTCCTCGTGTGTGGTGTCAGTGTGACTCTGAGCTGCTCTGTCAGATCGTAACCAACAAACATCAACAACACTACGGCAACAGCCAATAAAACAGAGCATCAGGAGCAGAGGAGTGCCAGACACAGAGATACAAGATACAAACTCTGGAAATAGCAAATAATGACACCCAGGCATCAATACAGCACTGTTAATCCAGTTTGAAGTGTTCTTTAAAAGTAAAAATGCAAGACTAGTTCTTCATGTGTTTCTGTTTACATTCATGCAGCATGGATTGAGGTGAAGCTGCAGATTAGCAATAGTGACTTCCCGTGTACTTTATTGTCAGCCTTCTGTGCATTAAAAATCATGTATGTGAAGTATTGCACCACATTTCACAAAGACTGTAATAATAACACAGTTTTGACTAAACTAGAAGTGGTATGCATTGATTTTTTTTAAATAAAAGAGTTCCAAAGCAAGTAGTTTTACACTACAGGTACCTGGAGGTAAACGGTAGCTGTTGAAAAACACTACATGACATCACAAGGTGGAACAGAGCATTTTGAACATTGGGCATATAAACATCCTAATAATCCAGGATTACTGAAACATGTGAATGAAAGAGAACACACCTCCAGCTATACACGCATGTTTTTGAGGAGGTAACAGCATTTTAACATGATCTTAAAGCTTACATGGGTCAATTTTGTAAAATATAGAACTTTTAACACTTCTGAAAGCAACATATCATCTCAATACTGACTATTCAGGAACTACTGTATAATAAAGATAAGGCGGCTGCTTGTTTTCTCGCTCCCTTATCTACTGCTCTGTGTCTATGTGCCTTTTTCTTGTCTTTGTCCATATTTCTCCTGTTGGAGTAGATTTTCGAAATCTAAATTATGGAATTGATAAGATGGACCCTCAACGCAACTGGCTTTTTTTTTCACGAAGAAATGTGGGTTCGGTTGAGCCGACTGGAACTATTTACAATTTGGATTTTTGATGGCAGGACATCTGAATTGGCCTAGGGGATGTTTTCTGATCCATCGGAGAATTGGAATGTCGACAGCGGACAAAGAACCCCCAAGCTGTCGGCTGTCATTTTACACCACAGTGGAGCCGTTGAAGACCAGGGAAGGACTACATCAGAAGTTGGCACAGATTGAGGAACTGTACCATCTCCAATCTGGGGATACCCCACGGACACTCGGATACTATCACAAATATGTTTGTGAAACTGTGCGAAACAAGCGGCTCAGTCCGCAATCATCTACGCGCCAGGAGGGAGGACTGGGAGTCGCACGGCCCTGCTTGGTGTAATGAAGTTGGGGGCTTCGCAGTACCAGGTCTCGGACCAATTGCCCATTCATCTGAGTTCTAAAGCATATGGATTATGTGCATTTTTCCCTAATTAATTATTCATCTGGAATCTCAGCAACAACGAGACCCTTTGTTTGTTTTAACTCTGTTCTCTCGCACTCAACAGTCCCAAGGTCACATCTGTGATAACAACGGCTCACATGATATCTAAAGGACATAACATAAATTGGCTAGGTCATGATGACATGTATTTATAAAAACAGTCTGCCCTCTCACATAGTCTGCCACCTCAGCTTGTCAATAATATATTTCTCTGTTTTCCATCTCGTTTTTCCCCTCCCCCAATCCCGTAATGTATTTCCAAGCAAATGTTTACCGTTCCACTGTATTACGTCATATGTTTTTGTGACTACAATGATTGTATCTGCATTTTCTATTCTGTTTATGTTCTTGTATCACTGAAGAGAGAGGTGGGACGTTAGCGCCCCCATGTCGGCTGCTTTACAGTCCATGGACCCGTCCATTTCCAAGTCTTCCTGTTGTTTACAATGACAAATAAACGCTTCCATTCCATCAAAATAGAACGCTCTACTTCCAATAATTTTCAACATATTTTTCAACTTATCTTCACAAATTGTTTCTTGGTTGTTGTAAAACAAAAACATTTATATTGACAACCAGTACTATCCCAGCAAATTAAGTCAAAATTAGAACATCAAAACTTGTCACACGCACTTTAAAACATGAAAATACACCTTACTACACTTAACATAAGAAAAACAACTATTTGCACTTAAAATAACAAACAAAATCTAACGTTGCTTAAATGAAGAAAAACACACTGTCAAGTTGAATATACTCAAATAAAGTACAATGTTTTTAATTTAAAGGGACAGTGTGTAAGATTTTTACCCATTAATTACATAAATTGAAGATACCCATTCAAAAATACAGTGTTTTCCAAGCCTTTTCACTTCCATCATGAAATCAAAGTATTCTTTTGGACTTAGATATAGTCACATAAAAGGGGGATCTTCCCCATATTAGAGGCAGCCATTTTGAATACGAGAGCCGCAGAAGGACATTTGGGCTCATCCTTCGCCTCGGCTCCTGCTAGCAGCTGCTCAGCCGCGCTGCCTGAGGGAGCGAAGGAGCGAAGGAGAGAAGGGGAAGGGGAGGTGGGGAGGGGGGAGCCTCGTGGTGTTGGGTAAACAAGACAGGCTGCTGTATCAGACGTCGTAATAACACGTGTTTTGGACTAAATTGTTTGACTGGATTTTATTCGCTGGATCCTTATGGACAGATTGAGAGCAAGTTTATGGTGAAATACAGAGTTTGACCTGCCCAGAGCCTTCAAAGGTAAGCTAAGTAACAAACCTCGTTTTGTGCTTTTCTGTATAAAAGCCCCATGTGCTCGGGGAGTGATTGTTGTGCAGGGAAATGAATTGCATAGTCAAAAAGATGAGACTGTAAGGTTTCATTTGATGTGTAGAGTGTCATGCTACACGATCAGGAATGTGTGTTTTCATGCGTTTTTCATGCGTTTTATTTATACCGTTGTTGTCGGCGAGAGTTCGCACAGCGCCGGGTGCGCGCGGCTACGCGAGCTGTCTGCGTTACGGCGCGCCCGGGTGACCCTCGAGGTCTGCCGTAGCCAAAAGAGGAAGTGGAATAGCTACTATCCACCTATGCGCCACGAATCCTACACACTGTACCTTTAAGTCATTTTATTTACCTAGATATTGCTTTTTGCATTGCATGTTCTCGTTCACTTTTATGAGCCTGTAAATATTAGTAGACATTGTTGTATTTATCCTAGTTATTCCAGTGGCTTGTCTAGACTAGATATACACTAGGCTTACATTTCCAACCATAGACAGTTCCCTAATCTTAGCCAGGGTGCAAAATTTACAACTTATGGTCAGCTGTGAATTTATGAGGGAAAGAAGACAGCCAGTCCTTGGAACTCATGTTAGCAGACTGAGCTATATAAACATACACATTATAAAGGTCTTTGTGGGGAGGCAGGTGGTTTATGTGATAGTAGTTTATGCTTGACAGTGTTATGAGGGCCTAAGCAGTAGTTTTAAGTGATAAATCTTTGTGTTTCTCTTGAGGACATGGGAGGTTCATATTGGGTTGCTTATCAGTGTCTTGTTACCAGTATGAGCAGATAATTATTACTTATCCAAATCAAATGTCAAGCAGATGTTATCCTCAGTGAATTTTGCTTGTGGTATAATTAGATCTCTTATTTCTATATAATGAGTCTGCCTTATATCATAACACATAAGTCTTAATTTCAGTACCCGTGTTGGCGTATGAGACTGATAATGATTTCAAACGTCTACGCCACTGGCTGCAAAGTTAATATTTGCAACCCGGAGATACATTAAAGGGCCCATTTTACGCCATTTTCTGAGCTATGTTATAATGTTGTTTCCTCATCAAAAACATACCTGGAGGTGTTCGACCTTGTGGTGACGTGGTAATACAGGAAGTGCTCCACAGTATTTTTAAACTCCATTCACCTTCACTAGAATCATTTGGATGATTCTCTGCTAAGCTAAAAGTAAAAGGAGCTGTTAACTTCAAAACTACCACTACATGACATCACAAGGTGGAACAGAGCTTTTTGAGCTTTGGGGATGTAGGCAGACCCTAATAATGAAGGGTTACTCAAACATGTGTGAATGAAGCAAACACAACTCCAGGTATATTTTTGAGGAGGTAACAACTTTTTAATATGACTTAAAGATCCCATGACATGGTACTTCTTGATGCTTTTATATGGCTCCTTAATGGTTCCCTAATACTGTAAATGAATCCTTCTTCAAAATCAACACTCAGTGCATGAAAAACAGAAATAAGCTGAGAAAGAGTAATTTTTCTCACTCTGAACACTCCATAATGGGCGTTGTTGCTTGAATGCAAATGAGGAGAAAAGAGCTGGCCAATAGTAGAGGGTGGGGGCATGGCCAAACACTCTCTGCTGTAGCTCACAGCTGATCCATTTCCTTGTTTTTGCACGGGGGAGAGATTTGAAGCGTTCCATTGAAAAATAAACACATTTCCACAGAAAATAAAATTAAGCCACTGCTGTTCAAAGGTCCAGAGGCTCAGATAAAGGACTTCCGAGCCTAGAAACACTCGGACGTGCCTCCAGGCAAATAAAAAAACGCATTTCGCATTGCCTAGCGCATTCGCAGTCCAAACTCTCTGGGCGTGATTTACAGAGACGCTGAGTACAGACAGACGGGGGTGGAACTGCATTTGCATTTCTTTTTTCGATCTGACGTCAATAAGGTGCCTTGTTCAAAATCGCCCGTTTGAGCTCCGATTTTTTGTAACGCAGAAAAGGATCGCAAATGCTCAGTTTAGACATTTCGCAACTTTTAACCATGGGGGGGGGGGCTAAACAGGGTAGGGGAGCTCACATTAACGTTCAAAAACCTCAGAAAGTGAAAATTTCATGCCATGGGACCTTTAAAGATCACTTGCACAATATAGGACTTTAAAAAGCACATACAAATAAATAGTGACGCTATAGATAAAACTATATAACATTGATTATATTTATGTGGACGCCTGCCCGGAACACCTCCACCGGAAGGAGGCCCCAGGGAAGACCCAGGACATGCTGGAGGGACTATGTCTCCTGGTTGGCCTGGGAACGCCTTGGGGTCCCCCCCGGAGGAGCTGGACGAAGTGTCCGGGGTGAAGGAGATTTGGGCGTCCCTGCTTAGACTGTTGCCCCCGCGACCCGACCCCAGATAAGCAGAAGAAAATAGATGGATATATTTATGTGGTTTTCTTATCAATAGCATTTTGAAATAGTTGGTCTACGATGGTCATTATATACAGGCCTGGGGAGTAACGGAATACATGGAACGGCGTTAAAGGAAAAGTAACGTTTTTTACAATCTGAGCCTTATTTCGGTAATAAAACAAGTTGTTTTACTCACCCATAGCACTTTGGTGTCATATGGAGCACTTCCAGAGATGTTTTAGATTAGCGATCTCCATCATGTGAGTTCTCGGGGCACTTATTTGCGGTCTCCAAATAACACAAACTTTAGCACTTTTCAAATCATAGAAGCCCGACGTCTTAGCCTACGATTTCGTGTGGTCAAAAGTGGCCTGTAATCCGAGATTTAGCCATAGTTTAGAGTAGATGAGGATGCCAGTGCCCATGTGCGGACTGTGCTCTCAGCTCCCAGGACCCAAACATGAAACGCAAAGCTGTAAACTATGCCTAAATCTCGGATTACAGGCCACTTTTGCTTCAAACAAAACCGTAGACTAAGACATCGAGCTTCTATGATTTGAAAAGTGCTAAAGTTTGTGTTATTTGGAGCCCGCACGGGGCATATTACATGCTTGGGGAATATATTATATGCCCCGAGCTATGGCTAGAAGTCGCGCTAGGCTAACCGCAAATCTAAAACATCTCTGGAAGTGCTCCATATGACACCAAAGTGCTATGGGTGAGTAAAACAACTTGTTTTATTACCGAAATAAGGCTCAGATTGTAAAAAAAAAACGTTACTTTTCCTTTAAGTAAAAGGAAGAAGAAGAAGAAGACAGACTTTTGCATTTGACCCATCCTTCAGGAGCAGTGGGCAGCTCGTCTTGCCCGGGGACCATCTCCATGATCTTATTGCTCGGCTTGGTCAGGACCTAAGCTGGAGGATTTTACCTGAAGCATGTTTTGGGATAACGGATACAAAAAAAGGTAACTGTATTCCACTACAATTACAAGGAAAGAAGACATACTCAGATTACAGGTACATTTAGTGAAAATGGGGATTATTTAGCAGGATTACAATTTGAAAGCATTTTATGTTATTTATGTTTTTCATTTAAAGCTGGAGATGGAGGGAAATCAGAACATACAGACATGCGCGCACACTGCGACACTTCACGTCGTCGTCTGGCAGTACTATGGAACAAACTTGCAACTGGCATGGCTTCGACTGAGAAGAACACATTTAGCGGGCGGAATTTTTGACATTATTTTATTTTTAAAGAAGGCAAAAGGATTTTCTTCTTGATAAACTGTACTATGTTGTCAAGACTTGTGCACTTTCATTGTAGGACTATAAGCTACTGTTCTTTTATAATGTACAAAATGTTATTGTTTTCTTGTTGTTATAGGATATTTGGTGTTAAAGTCATTACTTTAATATTATGGTTCTTGGATTACGTTACTGAATACATATTTTAAAGAAATAGTAACGTTTTTACAATCTGAACCTTATTTCGGTAATAAAACAACGTCATTTACTCACCCATTGTACTTTGGTGTCATTTGGAGCATTTCCGGAGATTTTGTAGTTTAGCGATATCTGTTTAACGTGAATGATCGGGGCATACGGTTGCGGTCACCAAATAACATAAACTTTAGCACTTTTCAAATTAGGGCTGGGCGATAGGGCTGGGCGATAGGGTTGGGCGGTAATACGGTACGGTAATACGGTATACTGCGGTATCTAAAAATAGCAACGGTATCAGATTCATTACCGTCATTTAAAAAAAAAAATCTTGCCCTAATATAATATTAACTATAATTAATTTAATGCCTAAATAAAGAGTGTTTGTCCAGCACCTATGTATGTGTGGTTGTGTTTGTTAATTTAATACTATTACAGTTTAAAACTAATATTACTATCGGAGCGATGACGTTCGATGAAGTTCCTGGATGTTGCGTCGTCACGTGTCATAACCGCTCAGAAGGAGGAAAAAAACAAGACAACATGACAGACCGCGCTGAGTTGGTCCCAACGTTTTTTTTTTGTTTTTTTGTTTTTGTTTTGTTTTTTCCGGCGCGGCGTGAGCCGGAGCTGGTTGCAACGCGCTCCCATATTTTCCTACTTTTTTCTGCTCTTACCTGCTTGTTCGTTTGCACACTTTGAAGATTGTGTGTATAAGGCTAAGTGCTTCAGAAACGCGATGTTTCTGCTCCATTTCAACCTCTATTTTCTCTGGTTTTTAACTTTTTCACCGGCGCCATGTGCGTAAGGACACGTGCTCCCATTGTTTACACGAGGGATCAGCTGTTAGCGCTGCGCGGCGCAATTGTGCTCCCCCGTGACCGCCATGACATCCCGGAGGAGCTGCTACGGAGGACGCGCAGAGGACGACGTGCTGAACGCAAACTCTGGGAATGGAAAGGACGCTGCAGACCTGTGCTTCCCTCTGTCATCGCGGTAAACGTGCGGTCTATTCCGAACAAGACGGACGAATTAGCGGCGCTTACACGGTATCAGAGGGAATACAGAGACTGCAGCGTCATGGTTTTCACGGAGTCCTGGTTAACCCCGAAAATCCCGGACTCAGCTGTTGCCATGGACAACTTCTCTGGTGGAAAGAGGGTTGCCCGAAAATACGTGTGCTCTCCATCGGAACGGGTCTTCAGCACCGCGGGCAAAGTTGTCAATCCACAACGTGCCCTACTCAAGCCGGAAAAAGTGACATGCTGGTTTTGCATTCAATAGCTTAATATTTTTATTTTCAATAAGGAGTAGCTTTTTCTGACGGACGAAAACGGTTTGGGATGTTGTATAGGTGCAAGCTGCCATTTGGCGAGGCGACTCCACTGTAGTGCTACCAAGTGTTTGTTTTTTTTTTTGTTTTTTTTTAGCCTTAGCAACGGTAATACCGTATACCCCGGGAAAATGTGGAGACGGTTTAACGGTATCAAAATTTGGATACCGCCCAACTCTACTGGGCGATTAATCGAGATTTGCGATATCTCGAGATGTTTTATGAAATCGAGAAAGATTTTGGCATACCGAAAAACTCGAGATAATGCGCTAAATGAATAAGATTTCGCCACTCTGCTTATTTTCCTCAACTGTTTGTGGAGCTGTCCGCCCCGCCTCCTTGCGTTTGTGTTTCACTGCCGTGGTTCCCCCTCCCCTCCCCTCCCCTCCACACACCACGTGTGTTTGTTGACAACTCATTTTCAACATGGCGGCGCCCACAGAAGCGAGTGAATTAATATCAAAGAAAAGAACTAACGGCTCCATTATATGGCGGTATTTCGCCTTTAAACCGTCCGATGAGGAACAGAAACATGCATTTTGCAGAGAATGCAAGAAACTGGTGCCATCAAAAGCATCGAGCACCACGAATCTGTTCCACCATTTGCAGTACCACCACAAACTCTTACACAAAGAGTGTTCCAGGCTTCGGTTCGCGGGCAAACCCACCACCACTTCTAAGACACAACAAACAACCGTCCAAACATCTTTACCCCGGTGTCTGCCATATGAGAAAACAAGTGCGAGGTGGGTCAGCATTACGGAGTCCATTGCCTTCCATATAGCTAAAGACATGACGCCCATAGCGGTTGTTGAGCAACCGGGCTTCAAACGAATGCTAAAAACGCTTGACCCTAGATACAGTCTCCCCAGTCGCTACTTTTTTGCGAGACAGGAACTTCCAAAAATGTACACAAGAGAGAGAACGTGCCTTGCTGCTGATCTCGCACAAGTCGTGCACTATGCCCTGACTACAGATATGTGGAGCAGCCGGACGTGTGAGCCGTACATTTGTGTAACAATCCATTACATCGTCGAGTGGGAGATTAAAAGTGCCTGCCTGCAGACAACCTATTTCCCACAAGACCACACGGGAGAAAACATTGCGGAGGCCCTCGGTGACGCGACGACAACATGGATGTTGAATCCAAATCCCGTGGCCATAACCACCGACAACGGAAGCAACATTGTCAGTGCGATACAGAGCAAGCAGTGGCTGAGGATGCAGTGTTTTGGGCACAGGCTGCATTTGGCGATCGGTGAGTTTTAATCTCTCTGTGTGTGTGTGTGTGTGTGTGTGTGTGTGTGTGTGTGTGTGTGTGTGTGTGTGTGTGTGTGTGCGTGCGTGCGTGCGTGCGTGTTGCCAGTGAGTGAAATATTTGGGTGGGTCGGGTATGTGGCGTTGATTCTAAAGCTTCTTAATATAGTATTTCTAGAAAAAAACTGATGCAGAATAATGTGCTAAGTTAAAGCAAATATATACACACACACACACACAAATATAAAATGTACTACAGTCACAAAACACATGAGAATTCATGGATTGAGAATCTATTAATCTATATTTAAAAACAATTAATTTAATGTGTGCTTTTTCTGTGTTTACAGGCCATGGTATGCAAAACTCCAAGATCACACGGGCCATTAACGTTAGCAAGAAAAACGTGGCCGCATTTTCCTACAGCTGGAAACGGAGGAGGGAGCTGGCCGAAGCACAGGTTCAACTGAATTTGCCAGCCCACCAGCTCATCACAGAGTCACCAACGCGGTGGGGTTCTCGTCTCCAAATGGTGGAACGAGTGCTTGAGCAAGAGAGAGCACTCGCCAAAGTCCTCTCTGCAGATAAAAAAACAAGGCCATTAGTCCTGACCTGGCAAGACATCGAAGTCCTGGAGGTGATCCAGAGAGCACTGAAGCCCCTCCAGGAGTTCACCGACGCGCTGTCTGGGGAGGGATACGTCACCCTTTCTTACGTACGGCCCGTGCTGCACCTGTTAAACAGCAAGCTCCTTGCTCCTCAGGAAGGTGACGGTGAGCTGGCAAACACAATCAGGCACACCATCCTCACTTACCTGAATGAAAAATACTCAGAGCCCTCTACCTTTGATTTACTGGACATGGCGTCCTTTGTCGACCCCCGGTTTCGGGGGACGTATGTCTGCAGTGAGAAGCTGGCTGCATTGAAAGAGAGGGTCATCTATGAAGCTGAGGAGTTGCTTGCTAATGCAGCTCCGAACAAAGCCAGGCCACAGTCTGCTGCAGAACAGAGTGTCATGGCAGATCCGGCTCCTCCCGTTGCTAAGAAGAGGAAAACCCTAGCCAGCTTCTTTGAGCAAGATGCAATTCCCTCCTCTGCAATTAGACCTCACGAGTCCATTGAGAAAGAGCTGTCAAGCTATTTGCAGTCTGTATGTTTGGAAAGTAAGGCAGATCCTTTACAATGGTGGCGGGAGCATGAGGTTGCCTATCCAGCACTAAGCAGCCTCGCACGCAAGTACCTGTGCGTGCCTGCCACTAGCAGTCCTTCAGAAAGGATTTTCAGCTGCAGTGGAAATGTAGTTACATGTCAACGGGCATCACTTAAGCCTGACACAGTTGACCGATTGGTGTTCCTGGCTCAAAATCTTAAAATGTAAAAATGTTGCACTACAGGTACAGTTTTTTGTTTTTTGGAGTTCAAATTTTGTTTTTGAAGGAAAAGGAAGGCAATATGTATTATTTCTTTTTTTTTAAATTAATTACGAAATGAGGGATTTTTTTGTCTCATCTTAAATTTTTTTGTTTTTTTTATCTTTGCACTATATAACTGTCTACCCTCAGATTTTATGTTTACAATTAAATAAGGCAATATACTACTTCCTTGGTTTGATAATGTTAAAATTGGTACACAAGCACAGCACTTTGTTACTAGTACCTGTCTACCTCTAGGCACTTGGCTACGAAATGAGGGATTTTTTTTTTGTCTCTTATCTTAAATGTTGTTAAAGAAGCACTTTATAAGAACTGTCTACCCTCAGATTTTATGTTTACAATTAAAATAAGGCAATATACTACTTGGTTTGGTAATGTTAAAAATGGTGCACAAGCAGTTTGTTACTAGTACCTGTCTACCTTTAGGCACTTGGCTGCCTACCTGTTTGCACTTCAATTTAAAAAAAAAATCCTTGCTGAATTTGACGCGTTTGGTTTTTTGTTTTTTGTTTTTTTTCCCTGCATAGATATCGAGATATATATCGTATATCGAGATATAGCAAAAACATATCAAGATCTTTTTTTTTCTCCATATCGCCCAGCCCTATTTCAAATGACAAAAGCTCAATGTTAGTCTACACTTTTGTTTGAGTCAAAAGTGGCCTGTAATCCGATATCCAGCCATGGTTTTGATTGGATGACGAGGACACACGGCTAACGTAAATGCTAACAACACACACCACACAAATTACGCACACGGATCAATAGCCCTCGAATTGGGACACGGCTACAGTGTGTGTTGAGCGGTGAACAACATGGACGTTGTTGTTAGAAACAGAGGAGCTGTGTCAGTTGTGTGGAAGTACTTCGGCTTTAAAAAATCTGGCGCTGATCAAACAAACATTCTGTAATGTTGTCGGGATAAAGTTGTAGCGACTCAGACCTCACTCAAAGACGCGTTTGCTAAGGGGACTGCCTACGACAAGAAGAGCAAACGGTGGAACGATATTACCAACGCTGTTACTATCTACTTCGCCAAAGACATGGTACCAATTAGTCCTGTTGAAAAAAGAGCTTCAGGGAGCTGATTAAAGCACTGGACCCAGATATGTTTTACCAAGTCAAATTTACTGCTGTAATTATTCTGTAAATTATTAGGAAATAGGGTTAACACCTAGTCATGCATGAAAAAAAACAAAAAAAAAACGTCAAATACCGTGACGCCGGTATAATTTTGAAAAATACTGATATAAAGTTTTGGTCATACCACCCAGCTCTACCACTGGAAAATTTACACAATGCAACTTTAATCTCATGAGAATCCATTTTGTAGGCTATGGCCTATAAAACTTTACAACTTACAACTTTCTGTGCCAAAGAAAAAACACAAAACCTTTAATTAATTATTGCTAACAAGGCTCCATACAACTGTACAATAACTCACCCTTATGTAATAGATCACCCTATGTCATGTCACTCACAGCTTAATAATAAGAATAATACATTTTATTTAGATAGCTCTTTTCTAAACACTCAAAGATGCTGTACAATAAATACAATTAAGGGTACAGACAAAAAGACAAAAACAGACAAAATGTAGGCATGATAACAAAAGCAGATTAGACCTGAAAAGCTCATCTTTGCACTGTTTCTCCTTACCAACCTCTTTTATATCCAAGATACATTTTGTATTACTATATTTTAGTTTAGTTTATTAGTTTATTTGACAGGGACAATGCACATAAAAACATTGACCTACATAAAAGAGGTAATATGTTTGTGCCAGGTTATAGCATTTTCACATTGTATTTTTACTTGTACATAATGCATTTGTGCAATCATGCCTTATTTGGCAACAGTCTCGAGATTTTTGCCATTTATATTTTTGCACTTTGTTATTATATTTATTGTGATGTGTTAGCTACTGTGTCCAAATAATTTCCCTTGTGGATCAATAAAGTTTGTCTAAGTCTAAGGAAGAAAGGGTAGGAAAACTGCAGGCTAGATATGATGCTACCCATTAATTTATCCAAAAACGATGGATGTCTGTAGTGATTGACTCTGCTGAAAGTTGACCTCTCTGCACTTTGCGCCTCAGCATCCACTGACCCCGCCCCGCTGGAATTCACTGAACTCCTGAGAGCGACCCATTCTTTCACAAATGTTTGTTGAAAGAGTCTTCAGGCCCAGATGCTTGATTTTATACACCTGTGGTCATGGAAGTGACTGGAACACTTGATTTTGATTATTTGGATGGGTGCGTGAATACTTGGCAATGGCAATATAGTGTATGTTATAATGTTTATCTGGAGTTGTGTTTTGTTTCATTCACACATGTTTAACACACACACCCTGCATTTTAGGCTGACTTTTTCTCTCAAACAGAAAACACTCTGTTCCACCTTGTGATATCATGTGGTAATCCAGAAAGTGCTCCATTGTGTTTTTAAACTCCATACACCTTCACTACAAACATTTGGGTAAATTCATCCCTGGAATTGCCGATATTTACAAAAAAAAAACAAGATGGAACAGAGCATTTTGAGTTTTGGAGATGGTGAGTGTCCGTAAGCATCATCATCATATTGTGTCTAAAATTTCTGCTGTCTCTGCTTTCATTCCTTTTCGTCTACTGGAACTTGTATTTGTATAGATTTTTTTCCTGATTCTTCTGATTCCATACACAAAACACCAGCAGAGGGCGAAATGAACTATGCCTAAAACTATCTGGTTAAACACTGAGACGTGAAGCTATTTGACTCAGGCTTCAAACAAATATTATATAACTGAAGTTTACTTATGTGAGGAAGTTTATTTATATGAAGTTTACTGAAGAGTGAAAACAAGTGGAATGGTCAGGAATGAGTATGGTTAAATTATATGGACCTAAACATAAACATTCTGGATCACCACCTAATGACATCATGCAGTGGGGCAAAGTGTTGGAGCTTTGGAGAGGGAGCTTTACTAAAACATGTGAATTAATGAAATGAAACAAAACTCAAATCCAGGCAGGTAGGATCAGGTTCTTAACCAGCAAATGACAATTTAAGAACACAGAGAAAGGGTCAGCAGATTATCCATGGGTTTCAGAATGACAAAAAACAGGACTGTTTCCATAGTAATGAACAATCAACAATAAAAAGTAGCAAAAATAGGGTTACATAACATAGAACAGACAGCTCAATGGGTTCAAGAGATTTCAGGTAGACCTTTGAAAACAGTGAAGAAAAATACAGTGGGCAGCGAAGCAAGCATCATTGTTCAACCAAGAGACTTTTCACTGAAACAAATATGATATCAAAAAAATAGTATTGTTTCCACAGCAATTAACAATTTAATGAGCCTATGTTACACTTTACATTACATTTTCTGATCTATGTTATAATGTTTTTTCCTCATCAAAAACATACCTGGAGTTGTGTTTTGCTTCATTTGCACATGTTAAACACACAAACCCTGCATATTTAGGCTGAATCCTTCCTCTCAAACAGAAAACACTCTGTTCCACCTTGTGATGTCATGTGGTAATATAAGAAGGCTCATTTGTGTTTTTCAACTCCATACACCTTCACTAAAATCATTTGGATAGTTTCAGCTTCATGACATCACAAGGTTGAACAGAGCATTCTGAGATTTATAGATGTAGACCTAATAATACAGGATCACTCAAACATGTGTAAATGAAACAAAACACAACCCCAGGTATGTTTTGATGATGGTAACAAGACATTAATAAGTCCTCAAAATGTTGTTAACAGGAAGCTGAAACTAGGTATGCTTTGTTGTTTGAAAAAAATTGATGTTGCTTGGGTGACTGGACTTGGAAGAGCATTCTTTAGTGAACGAAATCTCACTTTTCCTGAACATAAATATTATTTAGTGTTGAGGAGATGCATTGTGACAGCCCAAAGTGATGAGGTCTTTATTGTCAAAACTCAGACTTTCTTGGGCACGCTGGTAACTTGAGGGCAATGAAGGCTTTTATCAGGCAACTTTTAGCTCTCGCCATCTAGTCCTCACCTCCCCCTGCTCATGCTACGTCATCGCACCATTCAAGACACTCCAACTCCAATTTCATCGATCTCCTTCAACTATGTGTTCCATCTTAACGTCTATCTGCCAAGCAGAAAGCCTTACTTACCATCTCATGTCACACTTCTCGCAGTTCTTCACAAACATCGGCTCCTAAACCATTCATTCAGCATCATTTCGACCCAGTTTTACTCCCGACTAGCAACCTCATGCACCAAGCGACAACAACTTACACTTCTCGATCACCTTAACTATGCCATCCACATCATTCCTCAGGCGAATGCAGGACCGACGTGCGCCTACGGAAACATTTCCTGGATTCCTAGAATGGCATCTCCTTTAATGACAAATTCAGTCTTCTCCCGAAGACATCCATCAATGCTTTCCTCAGTCTTCATCAGCTTCCCCTCTGCTCCTCTGACATCACCACCATCTGCAATTTCATCACCTTCTCACGCCACTCCAGGAACATCTGCGTCTGCACCATCCAGGCTTACCTCTCTGGAATAAACCTCATGTACAAGCTGACTTCCAGCGAAGACTGCCAGTCTCTCACATTCCCACGTTTCCGCGCTGATTTAAGGACTGCTAAAAGCTGTACCTCATCTTCCTCCTCAACACGTACCACTTCCATCAGACCTCCTCTACCGTTGCATTCACACACTGCGCTTCAGCTACCTCTCTCCTTCCCCTTACCTTACCCTCGAATGCAGGTTCCTCCTAGCCTTCTTCGGCTTTCTCCACTGTTCGGAATTCGCTCCGACATCAAGCATCTTCGAGCCGTCCATCCATCCTAGGCTTTCGGATCTCGTCATACATTCTCATGACTTGCTCATCTTTACTCTCCGCAGGAGTGAAACGGATCAGTTGGGAAACACCTTCCCTATCCACCTCTTTCGCCTCGACTCTCTGCTAAGTCCATACGAACCCTTCATCAAATACTTCGCTTTCAGACGCGCCTCCAATTCCTCCTATGACAATCCGCTCTTCACTATGGAAACGGGCAAGATGGCTTCCAGATTCTGGTTCGCTAAACAAAGAACTCTTACGCTCTTCCTGCATAGCTCCTCATCCGTTCTCCATTATTTCCGCATCGGCGCCGCTACGTCCGCTGCCAGGACAGGCATACCCGACCAAAAAAATTCAAACATTCAGTTGCTGGACCTCCAGCGCCTACCTCGCGTACATTCGCCACTACCTCCACCCAGCCATCTCCGCCTTATTCATCCAGACATCCACTGTCATTCATTAATAAATATCTTCATTTAGGAGCAGGACCACGCCTCAACCGCCTTCTCCTCCTCACCAGCGAATCACAGTTCACCGTAACCACACCTCTAATTTCCCGGAAGCTATTTGTAACTGCTCATCCCATCATTCCGGTTTGTCTCCTTAACTCGACCCCTCCCTCCCACCCCCTATCTTGTTCGTCTTTCAGCCATAAGACATCTCCAAAAAGAGGGGGTCCCGTTCTGGCTGGGCCAATCGATGTTTGAGACGGAACCCCACTGCCCTGAGTCTCAACCCAGCCATCTCTGCCTTATTCATCCAGACATCCACCATCATTCATTAATACATATCTTCACCGCATTATGTTGTTGGCGTGATCCTTGCTAGTGAAATGAATATTTAAACTGCCAGAATTTTTTTTTCTTTGTGCGTTAATTATCCCTGCATTTTGGATGTAATTTTCTGTGTTGATAACATAGATAGACGTATTCCGTTTTAGGACCACGACCAAGCAAACCAAGTCATAATTAAAATAACATGAAAACCTTTTATGCACTTTAATTCCAATTATGTCAAATTGCAGCCCTAATGTTTCTTATTTTCATTCTTTTTCATTTTAGTATATCACTGACTCAATTCTACTGCACATAATAGTGTATTCAGTGCCACTGGCCTTTTTCCTTTTTATTTATTTATTTATTTATTTTCACTTTGACTATGGCTACTTATGTCATATGGCTAGTTATGTCATAAGTAGACATAATGGTTGATAATGATACTCTATTTCCTGTTTTGGACTAGCTAAGACATTAACATTGCAAACATTTTCTATTCTAGTCTATTCAAAGTAATATAAAGGGTCTATGGAAAAACAAGATATTATTGGTTATATTCACATGGCATCACAACATTAAAAACCATAGTTAAAAACAGTTAGCAGGACAGTCATTCCACAATAGAAGTTGACTTAATGCAGATACTGTATTTTTTTTTTTTTCCCTGATAAACTGTGTATATGGTGTTTTAATAGCATTGTCTTCTCTTCATCTTTCAGGTCAAAAACTCCTAAATCTAAGCATGTGCTGCCTTCAGTGGTCTCTGCAATTTTCAGTAGTTAGTGACATCACAAAAGACTGCCCTGATTACAGACATATTTCTGATTACAAGCTTCTGGCTGCAGAAAAATGTCTGTAATCAGGGCAGTCTTTTGTGATGGCCCCTCCTCCTTTCTCATGCTCCTCTTTAATCCTCCAGGTAATGCCCAGTAAATCAGCTCTATCTGAAATGTGGTTCTGGGCAGAGTTTAGGGGTTTAGTCACACTTGAAAGATCCCATGACATGTTACTTCTTGGTGCTTTTATATGGCTCCTTAATGGTTCCCTAATACTGTAAATGAATCCTTCTTCAAAATCAACACTCAGTGCATGAGAAACAGAGATAAGATGAGAAAGAGTCATAAATGTCACTCTGGAACACTCCATTATGGGCGTTGTTGCTTGAATGCAAATGAGGAGGACAGAGATGGCCTCTAGTAGGGGGTGGGGGCGTGGCCAAACTCTCCGCTCCGCTCTGTGACCCACTTCCGTGTTTTTGCACGGGGGGAGAGATGAGAAGCCTTCCATTGAAAAATAAACACATTTCCACAGAAAATAAAATTAAACCACTGCTGTTTCAGATATCCACAGGCTCAGATAAAGGACTTCCGAGCCTAGAAACACTCGCAAGTTCCTCCAGGCAAATAAAAAAACGTATTTCGCATTGCGTAGCTCCTCCGCAGTCCAAACTCTCTGGGCGTGATTTACAGAGACGCTGAGTACAGACAGACGGGGGTGGAACTGCATTTGCATTTCTTTTTTCGATCTGACGTCAATAAGTTTCCTTGTTCAAAATCGCCCGTTTGAGCTCTGATTTTCTCTAATGCAGAAAAGGATCGCAAATGCTCAGTTTAGACATTTCGCAAGTTTTAACCATGGGGGGGGGGGGCTAAACAGGGTAGGAGAGCTCACCCTGTTCAAAACCTCAAAAACCTCAGAAAGTGAAAATTTCATGCCATGGGACCTTTAATAAAGTAATATCGGGCAAATTAAATGTAACCACAAATAAAGTAAAGTAAATTTACCTTTCCACGGTATCAGTGGCCATACCTGCCTGTCAAAGCCTGATCCCGTCAGATTTCAGAAGCTAAGCAAGACAGGGCCTGTTTAGTACTCGGATGGGAGACCACCAGGTGCCACAGGGGGGCGCCAGTCACAAAAAAAACCTGTTGTTGTGTCCTTAGGCAAGACACTTCACCGACATTGCCTAGTATGAAAGTGGTGTGTGCATGAGTGTTGGAGGTGGTCGGAGGGGCCGATGGTGCAGCCTTGCTTCTGTCAGTCTGCCCCAGGGCAGCTGTGGCTACAGAAAGTATCTTACCACCACCAAGTGTGGAGTGAATGAGCAATGAACTGTAAAGCGCTTTGGGTGTCATGAAAGGCGCTATATAAATGCTATGAATTATTATTATTATTATTATTATTATTATTATTATTATAATAATAATAATTATTATTATTATTATTATTATGGAGGAGCAAACTACAATTAAATTACTATGAAACTATCACACCTATTTGTTTTCAGTTTCTGTTAGTTAAACCTATTCAATATGCAGTGGGAGTGTGTGTTAGCATAGCCATTCAGAGCCATAATGGGTGTTTTCACACCTCTGGACCTGACCTGGCTAACCCTATTGTTTTCTTTGTTTTGATTTAGGTTTGAGGATAGAGTTATAGATGGGAGACAAATTATGTCTGAGTCCTCCATTCCTGTTCAAGGAAGGATTCTCTTTCTTGACAAAAATAGCCTCTTTAACTCCCCTCTCAAACCAGTTCTTTTCTCTGGCTAAGATCTGTACCTCACTGTCCTCAAAGGAGTGGCCCGTGGCTTTTAGGTGGAGATGTACGGCAGATGAAGGTCCACTCTGGCACGCCTGTCGATGTTGGTACATCCTCTTGTGAAGTGGCTGTTTTGTTTCTCCAATGTAGCGCTCGCTGCAGTCCTCACTACCCTGAATGGAGTAAACCACATTGCTTTGTTTGTGGCTCGGTGTTTTGTCCTTTGGGTGGACCAGTTTTTGTCTTAAAATGTTTGTGGGTTTGAAATAGATTGGGATTTCATATTGTCTAAAAATCCTCTGTAGTTTTTCAGAAACGCCGGCCAGGTAAGGAATCGCTACCCCTTTCCTCCTGGGTTCTGATTCTCTGTTGTCTTGTTTCTTATCCTTGTCTCTCTTGATCAAAGGAGAAGTTCAATTTGTCAACTGGACAAAGTTTGTTTGGTTGAAAACGTTTCGCCGCTCATCCGAGAGGCTTCGTCAGCTCTGGAGCTGATGAGCAGCGAAACGTTTTCAACCAAACAAACTTTGTCCAGTTGACAAATTGAACTTCTCCTTTGATCATGGATTCTACCTGGACGACTGAGGGACTTTTCACTTGTCTCTCTTGGTTTTGTTGAAAGCCCATTTAGGATATCCACAAACAGAGAGGGCTTCCTGCAGATGTTGTTCTTCTTTCTCCTTTCCCTCTGTGCTTGTAATAATTGTAGCTGTCGCTGAAAGAAGTGGTGATTTCTTTGCTGCATTTGAATATTTTGTACCTTATTTTTGTATATAATTATTGTATTAAGATGTTATTGTAATTTTTTGTTTCTCATAATATGTGTGTGCATTGCTATTGGAGTAGATGATGAGGTAGTGAGGTCATGTGACTAAGCGCAATGCATAGCGGGAAGAGCATTCTGTGTTAGTTGGACCTGCGATGCTCAGAGAGCAAGATGTGTAGCAAGAGTCGTCCGTAAAGCCTCAGCAGCTCCTGATTTCTGGTCAGAAGGAGCACACGGTATGAGAAATTGCAATATGTGCATTTTATGTTGATTTATATGTTTTATGTTTCATTAAGATGTCATATTAAGTTTGTGAAGGCCAAATCGGACACTTAAAAGACTGAAAGGATAAATGGTGGCCAAGCAATGTTTGTCAGAAGTTAAAATTTATTATTTATTTTTATTTTCAGTTTTTCACGGTGTTTGGGAGAACAATAGAGTCTTTGAAAGTAAAAATACGAAGAAGGAAGACAATAAAAACGTTCGTAAAACATCAGTTGACACGTCATTCTATTCTGACCAGAAGAAAAGCATTGGGGGCAGCTACAGTGAAAAACGTTGTCCATCAGTGAAAAAACCTGGTCCATGAAAGTGAACGCGTATTGAAGAGAAAGGGCGGACCGAAATGAAACTGGGAAACGTGAATAAAGTGAAGAATTTGTTGACCACGTGAACCACGTGTGGTGAGCGTGACTGCAGAAACCGCGAAGGGCTGCGAGAGGGAAGACCGTGGCCAGCGTGAAAGAGTTGGAAGTTTGTTGAGAAGACACCGAAGGTCTGCATTTCTGGAGCGTAATTGCGAGCCTGCGCGAGGACTTGCTCTGGCGACGTTACGGGCTGCAGATCTGCGCTTGAAACAGCACGGCAAGAGGGCGGGGCTGCAGTATTGCAAGAGGCCACATGGCGGCGATAGTGTAACAGACAATTTCACTGACGAACGGCAGGCGGCTGCAAATAACAGGTCAGACTGTATATGTCCCATCTGTGTTGGTTGAAGTGAACTTTCCTCACAACTTTGGTTAAAAATATATACACATGTATTGTTGCATTTTGACAATTTGTAAATTGAACAGTAATATGTAACTTGCCTTTTGCTTGTTAATGTGTAATTCCATGACAGTTCTGTAGTTGTGTTTCTAAGGTTTGTATTGCATTTAAAGATTTAATATTTACATAGTTGAGTAGTTGAGCAAAATGGACCCAAATACTTGTGTATTAGAGGTAATATTAGAGGCTCTGGAGAAGGAAAAGACAGTTTTAGAGAAAAAATTAGAAGCTGAACTTGAAGAGTCAGAACGACAAGAAATTGAAGGACGCATAACTGAAATTAATGCAGATCTTCAAATTCATAAAGTAGGGCTTGAGGAGCCAGCACCTTCGTCTGAACAAGTATTGAGGCGATCAGAAAGAGAGAGGTATCCTAGTGAGAAGGGTGTTCAATACAGAAAAGAGGAGAGTTTAAAGAAGGAAAAGAAGTTTATGTATACTTATGTCAACTTTAAGGCTGAGGTTCAGTATATTAGGACCAAATTAAAACAAGAATGCTCAAAAGAGGAATTAGGCGACATGATTCAATCTTTAAATAAATATGAGCCAATGTTACAGCAAGAATATGAGAGCTTGCGCACCCTGACCACACCTTCTCCAGACATCAGGAGAAGAATGGATAGCTGCACTTCAGTGATAACCGAAGTAACAACACTCCTGAAAATACGCTATGCAGAAGCAGATAAAGAGTTTGACCCAGAGACTGTGAAAGAATCACTCTTGAAATTGCTCGAAAGAGAAGATGCCAGGTCAATATATGGCTCAACAGTGTCAAGAGCAGAAGGGAGCAGTCTGTCAGGTAGCCATGTCTCACTAAAGAAGGCTGAGGTGGCAGCTCGATTGGCATCGAAGCGTGCTGAAATTACCAGGGAAACAGAAATAGCCGCACAAAGGAAAGAGGTGTTAGCCCAGCAAGAGAGGTTAAAAATGATGGAAGATCAGAGGGATATCGAGGCCATGGAAGCTGAATACAAGGTTTATGCTGAAGAGGAATTAAAATTAAATGCTGAAATAGGAGAAAGAGAAATAACCACATTGTCTCCACGTCAGCTTCCAATACAGCATGACCGCTTTCTATGCCCACAGGCTCCCCAAGATTACACAGGCGTGCTTAGGCCTGAAAGCAAAGTAACACCAACTTCAAATGAAGCCTTGCTGGTTAAAGCCTTAAGAGAGTCCCTGGTAATGACAAGACTTCCAGCACCAGAGCCATTTACATTTTCAGGCGACCCACTGAAATTTACAGAGTGGCGCACTAGTTTCAAGGCCTTAATAGAAAGAAGTTGCACAGATTCAGCACACAGGCTCTTCTATTTGAAAAAATACATTAGTGGAGAAGCCCTTTGTGTATTGGAAGGCACATTCTATAGGAGTGACGAAGAAGCTTACACACAGGCCTGGGAAGCTCTTAACAAACGATATGGCCACCCCTTTGCAATCCAAAGAGCATTCCGGGGGAAACTGAGCAGTTGGCCTAAAATTGGATCGAAAGAGTCGCTGAAATTGAGAGAATTTAGTGATTTCCTCATCTCCTGCAAGAATGCAATGCCACATGTAAGAGGTTTAGCAGTCTTAGACGATTGTGAAGAAAATCAGAAATTGCTACAAAAGCTGCCTGACTGGTTAACGACCCGCTGGAACCGACATGTGACTAAATCACTGGATGACGGCAAATCATATCCTGGATTTGGGGAGTTTTCATGTTTTGTGGCAGAAGAAGCACGTATTGCGTGCAACCCAGTCTCATCTCTGCATGCATTGAAAAACATAGAGGAGAAAGCTGGCAAAGAGAAATGTCGTAAGGCCAACACTTTGGTGACAACCACTAAATTGTCAAAGGAAAACTCCACTCAGAAGGGTTCAAGATCAGCAGAAGGTTTCACAACCAGCCTGTCTGTAACTCAAACCAAAAGGCCTATAGAATGCGTCTGTTGTAAAGAAAACCACTTTATCTACAAGTGTGAAAAATTCGCAGCAATGCCTCTTCAAGAGAAGAAAAGGTTCATCATCAGTAACAGTATGTGTTTTGGGTGTCTCAGAGTCGGCCATGTTGTAAAAAATTGCAGAAAGAGAGCCGCTTGTAACATTTGCAAGGGAAATCACCCATCTCCACTTCACGAGGACCCTCATCGGGGTGAGAAGCCAGAAGTACCACTGCAAAGGGAAAGTTCTTCCACAAGTCTATGTAGTACGAGAATGGACAGTGTTGACCGTACATCCATGACTGTCCCAGTTTGGCTTTCCAGTGCACTGAATGATGGCCCAGAAGTCTTGGTATATGCATTATTGGACACACAAAGCAGCAATACCTTTGTAGACCAAGATATTTACCAAAAAATTCAAGCTCACTCAGAACCTGTGAAATTGAAACTGTCAACCATGACTGACAAGAGTTCTATTGTGGAATGCCACAGAGTTGTTGGATTGAAGGTGAGAGGTTACTCCTCACAAGATTGCATTGAGTTACCACCAACGTATACACAGGAATACATTCCGCTGGAGAAAAATAGCATTCCAACTAGTGAAACAGCAAAAAGGTGGGTCCATCTTAGCGGCGTAGCGGAAGAGATGCCAAGTTTGTTGAACTGTCCTGTAGGACTCCTAATTGGCTATGACTGTGCAAGGGCTCTGAAACCACAAGAAGTGATCTCTCGTGAAGAACATGAACCCTATGCAGTCAAGACGGCATTAGGGTGGAGTATAGTTGGAGCCACAGTGCCTTGCAATAGCACAAGTAATGAGAACAAATACTGCCATCGTATCTCAGTGAAGGAACTTCCGCCCATCACACCCGCCTCTGTGATTAAAGCATTAGAGACCGATTTTCTTGACACAAACCCAAAGAACAAGACAATATCACAAGAAGACATTCAGTTTCTAAGCATTCTGAACGAAAAGGTCAGGCACAATGAAGCAGGACATCTGGAGATGCCACTACCATTTAGAGCACGTCCACAGCTGCCAAAAAACAAGCAGCTTGCTACAGTGCGCTTGAGACATTTAAAAAGAAAAATGGAGAAAAATCCTAAATACAAGGAGGATTATATCAAGTTCATGGACAGTGTTTTTAAGGATGGTGACGCAGAACAGGCAAGTGCAGCCCCCAAAGAAGGCAATACATGGTACATTCCGCACCATGGGGTGTATCACCCTAGGAAGCCTGAAAAAATTAGGGTCGTATTTGACGGCTCCGCCAAATTTGAAGGCACTTCCCTGAACGACCACCTGCTTACAGGCCCAGACCTAACAAGCACTCTGACTGGAGTCCTGTGTAGGTTTCGCCAGCACAAGATTGCAATCAATTGTGATGTGGAAAAAATGTTTCATCGCTTCCACGTCAGCCCAGAGGATCGGGATTACATGCGATTCCTGTGGTGGGACGATGGAAATACAGAAAGCGAGCCTAAGGAATTCCGCATGAGAGTGCATATATTCGGTGCTGTGTCATCACCAGGATGTGCCAACTATGGCATGAAACATCTTGCCAGTGAATACGAGAAGGACTACCCATTGGCTGCAGCTTTCATTCGCAAGAATTTTTATGTGGATGATGGGCTGGTAAGTGTCAATTCAGTTGAAATAGCCAACCAGCTTGTCAGAGAAGCACTAGAAGTCTGTAGTAGGGGACAGCTGCATTTACACAAATTCGTCTCCAACAACAGAGAGGTTTTGGAAGCAATACCAGCGAATGAACGTGCCAGTGCTGTGAAAGATGTAAACCTGAACTACAGTGAGCTTCCAATGCAGAGTGTACTTGGCGTGAGGTGGAACATTGAGCGGGATGTGTTTTCATTCAACGTTGTTCTCACAGAGAAGGCAGCAACAAGGAGAGGAATCCTATCGACAGTTGCGAGTATTTACGACCCTCTGGGATTCCTGGCTCCCTACCTCTTGAACGGTAAAAGAGTGCTGCAGGAGATGTGTAAACAAGGTTTGGGATGGGACGAACCCATTCCTGCTGAACTGAAACCAAAATGGGAGGCATGGCTCCAAGACTTACAGAGTCTGCAAAAAATTGAAATTCAAAGATGTTTCATTCCTGAAACCCTCGGTACAGTCAGAAAAATTGAGCTGCATCATTTCTCTGATGCCAGCACTAATGGCTATGGGCAATGCTCATATATCAGAATTGTTGCAGATGAGGGAGTGCACTGTGCATTAGTAATGGGTAAAGCGAGAGTGGCCCCCATAAGAGTGATCAGCATTCCGCGACTTGAGCTCACAGCAGCTACAGTATCTGCTGCTGTTAGTAACACCCTCCGAGAAGAGCTGGAGCTGGAAATAAATCAAGAGTTTTTCTGGACAGATTCACAGGTAGTGCTCGGGTACATCAAAAATGAAGCCAGACGCTTCCATGTGTTTGTAGCTAACCGCGTTCAGAAAATAAGAGACACTACTAATCCTAGTCAATGGTTCTATGTTGAGACGGGTCAGAATCCAGCAGACCATGCGTCAAGGGGCCTCAAGGTGGCAGAGATGCTAGAGTCAAGTTGGCTGAGAGGACCAGATTTCTTATGGCAAGAAGAAATACCCACAGATCAAAGAGTGCCAGAGCTGCTTGTGGGTGATCCTGAGGTGAAGATCTTGAGAACTGACGCGGTTGAAAAGGACTGCTTCCTAGAAAGGTTTACAAGATTCTCAGATTGGAACACAGCCCTCAATGTTATTGTACGAATCCAAAGACTGGCACATAAGGACAGAACTGGTCCCATCAATGTTGAGGAAAGAAGAAAAGCGGCTCTTGTGCTCGTCAGAGCCGCTCAGAGAGGCCTTTGAAGAAGAACTCAAATGGTTCAGCCGAAAGTCCACAAAATTGCCCAAGACTCACAAGATGTATCAACTTGATCCAATTCTTGAAGATGGATTGCTCAGGGTAGGAGGCAGACTAAGAATGTCTTCTGCATCCCTGGAGTTGAAGCATCCAGTGATTTTACCCAAAGAAGGAATTGTCACCCAGCTCATTCTTGACCACTGTCACAAGAAGACCCAGCACCAAGGCAGAGGGCAGACACTGAACGAGCTCAGAGCAAACGGTTACTGGATATTGGGTGCTAGCAAGTTAGTGGCAAGGCATATTAAGAGCTGTGTCACTTGCAGAAAAGTACGAGGTCCAACAGAACAACAACGTATGGCAGACCTGCCCAGTGACCGAGTCGATCCCTCTCCTCCGTTCTTGTACACTGGGATTGATTGTTTCGGCCCCTTTTTTACCAAACAGGGCCGTAAAGAATTAAAGAGGTATGGTCTATTATTTACATGCTTGAGCTCAAGGGCCATCCACATAGAAATGTTGGAGGACCTCACCACAGATACCTTTTTGAATGCTTTGAGGTGCTTCATAGCTCTTAGAGGAGCAGTAAGACAGATCCGATGTGACAAGGGGACGAATTTCCTTGGAGCCAAAAATGAGTTGGGGAAGGGTCTAAAGAATTTAGATAAAGAACGGATTACAACTTACCTTGCAAGAAAGCAGTGTGATTTCCTGATGAACGTCCCAGAAGCCAGTCACATGGGGGGTATTTGGGAACGCCAAATACGGACTGTCAGGAGCGTGATGAGCACTGTGTTGGCGCAAGCTAAAGGAAGACTTGATGACACCTCATTGAGGACATTTTTCTATGAAGCTATGTCTATTGTAAATAGCCGTCCGCTTACCACAGATACCATCAGTGATCCTAAGAGTGTGGAACCTTTAACTCCAAATCATTTGCTCACCATGAAGGCTGTTGTGCCTCTCCCACCACCAGGCAATTTTGTAAGAGAAGACCTATATGCCAGGAAAAGATGGCGGAGAGTGCAATACCTATCGGAGCAATTCTGGAGTAGGTGGCGCAAGGAATACCTGGCCAATGTAAGCCTCAGGCAACAATGGCATTCACCAAGAAGAAACGTCAAAGTGGGGGACGTTGTTATTGTCAAGGACGACAATATTCCCAGAAATGAATGGAGACTTGCCAGAGTTGTAGAAGCAAGACAGGACGATGATGGTCTGGTGCGCAAGGTCAAAATTCAAATAGGACAAAGTAAATTAGGAAAACGAGGTGAGCGTTTAAAACAACCAACTTTTCTTGAACGACCAGTGCAAAAACTAGTGGTGCTAATTGAGCATAATTCATAGGCTAGTAACAAACAGCACTAATACTAATTTTTATGTTAAGATTTACTCCTGAGAATATGTGAAGGTTTTTATTTTGGGAAAATTCCAAGATTTATTACCATGGTTCAAGGTAAAGGTTACATAAATCTTTGAAATTTTGGTGGCAGTGTAGCTGTCGCTGAAAGAAGTGGTGATTTCTTTGCTGCATTTGAATATTTTGTACCTTATTTTTGTATATAATTATTGTATTAAGATGTTATTGTAATTTTTTGTTTCTCATAATATGTGTGTGCATTGCTATTGGAGTAGATGATGAGGTAGTGAGGTCATGTGACTAAGCGCAATGCATAGCGGGAAGAGCATTCTGTGTTAGTTGGACCTGCGATGCTCAGAGAGCAAGATGTGTAGCAAGAGTCGTCCGTAAAGCCTCAGCAGCTCCTGATTTCTGGTCAGAAGGAGCACACGGTATGAGAAATTGCAATATGTGCATTTTATGTTGATTTATATGTTTTATGTTTCATTAAGATGTCATATTAAGTTTGTGAAGGCCAAATCGGACACAAAGACTGAAAGTATAAATGGTGGCCAAGCAATGTTTGTCAGAAGTTAAAATTTATTATTTATTTTTATTTTCAGTTTTTCACGGTGTTTGGGAGAACAATAGAGTCTTTGAAAGTAAAAATACGAAGAAGGAAGACAATAAAAATGTTCGTAAAACATCAGTTGACACGTCATTCTATTCTGACCAGAAGAAAAGCATTGGGGGCAGCTACAATAATAATAATAATAATAATAATGCATTTTATTTAAAAGCGCCTTTCAGAACACCCAAGGACACTGCACAAGGTTAAAATGAATAAAAAGCACAAACAAACAATACAATAAAACATATAAAACAAGATAAAAACAAAATCAGAGTGGAGTGATATGGCTATGAGAGGTAGGACAGTCTGAACAGGTTTTGAGTCTGGATTTAAAGAGTGGGAGAGAGTCTATATTCCGGAGGTCAGGAGGGAGAACGTTCCAGAGCTGAGGAGCAGAGCGGCTGAAGGTTCTGCTCCCCATGGTGACGAGACGGGCAGAGGGGACAGAGAGCTGAAGAGAGGAGGAAGAGCGGAGGGTGCGGGATGGAGTGGTGATGTGGATGAGGTCAGATATGTATGGTGGGGCGAGGTTGTGTAATGCTTTGAATGTGGTAATGAGTATTTTGAAGTGAATTCGCTGTTTTAGATGTTTGTAGGAACCACTTGGGCCCTTTGTTGTAATGTCCGAATAACACCCAGTTTGTGCTGCAGTGGGTGGTGTGAATCAAAAAGCAGGTATTGGTCGGTGTGTGTGGGCTTCCTGAAGACCTCTGATCCTATTGTTACGGCACAATCTAAGAAAGCCAATGTGTCGTCCTTGGCATCTTCACGAGTGAATTTGATGTTAGAATCTACAGCATTGATATGTACAGTAAAAGGTTCCAAATCTTGAATTTTGATTTTGGAGAAGTTATCATCCACATAGCGAAACCAATGTGTGGACGTATTCGATCAAATAAACTTTGCCCAGTTGACAAATTGAATTTCTCCTTTTGCATTGGATTCTACCTGGACGACTGAGGGATTCTACACAGAAAACTGAAGAATAAGGCCTATAGATGACGGAGGTGTAAACATTAAATCTATAATACTAAATTCTAAACTCAAATAGTGCAAAATATGAATCCTGATAGTTGGTTACTGTGTGCTAAAGGGTAATGCGTGGTTAGAGAACATCAGTTTTGTTAAATGTGTCAATTAGAATACTGTACATGGTAAGGTTATTATAAAAGTTTAATTTGCAGGTCAGATCTGTGGACAAGCAACCCTGCTCACATCCAGAATGCCTGTTCTCCTATTTTTGATCTGTAAAACCACCAGTATCTGCAGCTACTCTGCGTTAGACTGGAGTCTAACGGCGCCAGAGAAAGATTTCGGCCAAAAGGAATTCATTTGCTCGATGCTTTTCCCAATTACTTTCTGTGTAGTGCGCATTCATATCGAGTGCAAATAAATGTACAAATCAACACGGAGAGCTTGACTTGGTCATTTTGGGTGGGAACTATTTTTCAGTGCGGAAAAAGAAAGCCGAAGCACACACCACGCTGCGTAACAGGGGAACTCCCTTCCTGGTGCGTAACAGGGATTCCCCTGGCAGCGTGGTGTGTGCTTCGGCTTTCTTTTTCCGCACTGAAAAATAGTTCCCACCCAAAATGACCAAGGCAAGCTCTCCGTGTTGATTTGCACATTTATTTGCACTCGATATGAATGCGCACTACACAGAAAGTAATTGGGAAACGCATCGAGCAAATTAATTCCTTTTGGCCGAAATCTTTCTCTGGCGCCGTTAGACTCCAGTCTAAGGCGGAGGAGCTGCAGATACCGCGGCGGTCAGTGGCGACAGACTCAGACAATGGCTGGGTGAGCAGGAAAACGCTTTCCACCACTTATTTTAGTCTCTGGACTGTGGGGAGATGCCCAAGTTTGACCTGGGGGTGGCATATCCCTTTAAAAGCAGCTATAAAAAAACATTATTATTATTATTATTATTATTATTAGTAGTAGTAGTAGTAGTAGTAGTAGTAGTAGTAGTAGTAGTAGTAGTAGTAGTAGTAGTAGTAGTAGTAGTAGTATTATGCTGTCAGCATGTTGCCCATTTGCACACTGTATAACTCTATCCATGTCATTCTGGTTGCCTAGACTGCCTTAATACCACTTAAAGACAGACAGAGTACAAGACAATAAGGTGAGCAGTGTTGACCTTTTACTGCAGAGATGGAGTCACGACAGCCCCTTCAATCTTCCTCTACAGGAGAGGGTGCTGCCTCCCACAGCCTTTCACTGGAAATGTCCAAATGTGCCTGTGATGACCACAACACAGAGCATGGTGTTCGACCACTGGTCAAAAACCTATTCAACGTTTGTCATGGTCCAGATAGATAGATCGACAGATAGACAGATTGATTGATAGAGGGACAGATAGAAAAAAGAATGGATTGAGGAGAGAGAAAGAGGGATAGACAGAGAGAGAGAGAGAGATCGATCAACAGAAAAAAATAACGTATTGTCAAAGAATGATTGAAGAATGAAAGTATGTTTAGTATATTCCGCCTGTCACTACTGTCATTGTGTCTATTTTTGGTTAAATAAATTGTATTTAGACCTGGCTGTGTTTTGAGAGGTTGATGGTGCCAAAAAAGGTGCATTTTCAGGATTGCTTTTAGTTTATGGTAGATTGTTGCCAAGAAGAGCAGGGACGTGCGGTCATTGGAGGCAGTCATCACAGCGGAAAAAAAAGTAAAATGAAAAAATGAATTAAATGGTTACATTTTTTCCAATAATTTGTACTATAAAGTTATTTTCTATTTAACTTCACCATTTTAATTGTTTTTTACTCAAAATAGCTGAATTTTCACTTTAACCATTCAATGCATGAGACGTACGGAGAGGCACCAGCCATTCATGCCTCACATGGACTGACTGTGCTGTAGCTCAGCAGTGACAGATTCTGCACTAAAGCAGCTGTGAAAAGGCGCCGGGTGAGGCACGTAGTTACTTGGCCTCATGGTAGAGGCATTCATGAGCCCAGGGATTCTTCTTGCAACTTCTGGGGCAGCAGATTAGAATAAGTGACAGCTAGCTACAATTTAGAGTTAGCAAGTCAAGTACAGCAATCCGTTCACTTTTGTCTTCTTATCTGGCCCTACTTTTTAAATGGAGGAAGATTTCATATTAAAGCTCAAGCAGTTTTCTAAACTGGACTTTCGGTCAAAGCAGGAGTTTATAATTGAAGGAAGACCAACGCTGGAGCTAAAGGGTTTGCTCCAGACTACAGGACATAAGACTCACTCTTTTCAAACAGCGCGGTTCACACGAAAAGCTGGCTTTGTGGATGTCCTATAAGAAATCATCTTTTCTGCTTTTCCTGCCTTCTTTTCTCAACCTGTTGTGACAATGTCTGGACTCAGATGGGATATATTGTGATCTGAAAAAATTCCAAAGAAGCCTCTTTAAACATGAGAGGTCCACCACTCACAATCAGAGCCAGACATGCTAGCTAGACATTTAGAGACATCCACTGTGTTTTCTGGCTTGTCAAATACAGAATACAGAATGACTTAATCGAAGCAGTCGCTGATGTCATTAGAAATTACATTAAAAGAGAGATCATTACAGCCCCATTTGTTGCTGTAGAAGTAGGCGAGACCACAGATGTCACAAACCAAGCTCAGATTTCGGTTATTTTGCAGTCTGTGGCCAATACAGAAGCAGACTGGAAGAATGAGGGGTTTTGGGGCTTTAATGACGTGAGTGAGCAATTGTCCTTAAAGTGTTGGAGATGTATGATTGTATTGAAAAGCTTGTAGCTCAGACCTATGATGGAGCCACTGTAATGGCCTCAGAATTTAATGATGTGCAAGCTAAAATTAAAGAAGAAGTGCCCAAAGCCACGTTTACACACTGTTAGACACACAAGCTGAACTTGGTGCTATTGTATTCAGCAAAGTGCATGCCTGAGTGTCACAGGTTTTTTAAAACAGCTGAAGGACTAGTGTCATTTTTCAGCAAGTCCACAAAGCACACTCACTTGCTGGATAATGTTGTGAAGTGCTGTTTACCCAGAGCAGCTCCTACAAGATGGAGCTCTAATTCTAGGCTGCTGCAGACAATAAGCATGCACCAAAACGACCTGCATGCGTTGGTTCAGCTCATTATAGAAAATCCTGACAGGTGGGGTAATGAGATGCTGATGATGTCAGCAGGATACGATTGGTGGCTGTCAAAAGCATCAACATGCTTTCTCCTTATGGCATTTGAGGACATTTTTAATGAAACTGACGCACTTTTTAAAGTGCTGGAAGAAAAGTGATGGACATTGAATATTGTTTTGCATGCATCTGCGACACCGTTGCAGCTCTCAAGTGCACGAGACTGGAGTTCAACAGATTTTATGACTGGTTTGACAAGAAATGCAGCGCACTTAGCCTGACAGAGAGTGGGGACAGACAGTCCATTAGACATGAACAAAAACAACTGCTCTGTAACATCCTGGATAACACAAACCATCAAATGAAGGCTAGGTTTGATTATTTTGGTGAGCTGGCTTTACTTGGTTTGGTGGATTGTGCAAAATTCAGTGAGATGTCGCAACATGACACCAAACTGCAGAGCCTGTCAAATTATGCCAAATTCTTTGACTCTGTGAGACTAAAGGCAGATCTCTTTGGACTGTATAGCTCACAAACGGTGAGGGATGAATGCAAGTCTCCTGGATGTACTCAAGTTTTTGGCCCAGAAGGATTTGATTCAAACTGTTCCTGAGGTGACAAAGTTGCTCCAGCTTGTGCTCACTGTCCCAGCTACTACAGCATCGAAAGGCATCAAAGGCTCAAGACATACAGTCGGAACAGGATTGATCAAGGTCGATTTTCTTCCCTTGCAGTGATCTCCACTGATAACTCCACGGATAACTTCTACAAACAATTTCCCAATGTTTTTGTTCAGAAGGAGCAGCACATGGACTTCATTTTTAAGTAGTTGCAGTTTGTATGTGTAAAACATAACCAGGTAAATGCTGCCAATCAAATGGTGAAAAAGCTACTCTGTAGGGTTTATATCAGGGTCGGCAACAAGCGGCCCACCAGATTATATTGAAAATCTGATTTATTAAAGTGCGTTAGGGCTGGGTGATTTGATGAGGTGATTAAGGTAATTATCCTCCCAGTAAGGGAGTATCAGCACCTTGAATTAGAGACCACATCAATACCAGCTATTTGTTGGTGTTGTTGCCTTCAGGGTCCAGTCCTGTCCTGACTGGGAGTTCAGAGTGCTGTGTAGAGTAGCTCACGTGCACAAGCGAGCCATGCTGCCACATTTCAAGATTAAAATTTGGTGGCCAGTTGTCAAAATCTAAAGAAGTTGATTTTTTTTGTTAATTAAACAATTGATAGCTTGTTTAAAGGTACACTGTGTAAGATTTTTACCCGTTAATTACCGAAATTGAAGATACCCATTCAAAAATACAGTGTTTTCCAAGCCTTTTCACTTCCATCATGAAATCAACGTATTCTGTTGGACTTAGATATAGTCGATTTCACCTGCATAAAAGGGGGATCTTCCCCATGTAGCGGCATCCATTTTAACTACGAGAGCCGCAGAAGGACATACTGTATTTTGGGCTCCGCCTTCGCCATTTTCTTTATAGGTGTCGGTACTGGCCCGTGGATTTCACACACTTTCACTTTCGGGTTAATGGCGGGTTACGCGTTGCTTGCACATACCGCCACCTACTGGTTCCTGGGAGATTCTGCTACTTATTACTGCTGTTTCTGACCATCGATGTCTGCCGTAGCTAGAACCGGAATTGCAATACCCACCATCCACCAATGCGCCACCATCCTACACAGTGTACCTTTAAATGTGTAACATCATAGTTTGTTAGATAAAAATGTTGATAGTTCCTACCTCGTTGTTAGTTTGAATGATTACTGTTCCATAATGTATTAAGTTATTTAATGTATTTTATTACTGTTAATTATCTATGTACATATAGGTGAATATCCATAACAATAATTTCATCAATACATCTAAGAAATATTTGTATTTTTGTTTGTATTTCTTATTGTTCAGTAAAATGTATTTACTGTTAAATAGAAAAGTGCATATATTTATACATTAAAGATCCCATGACATGGTACTTCTTGATGCTTTTATATGGCTCCTTAATGGTTCCCTAATACTGTAAATGAATCCTTCTTCAAAATCAACACTCAGTGCATGAGAAACAGAGATAAGATGAGAAAGAGTATTTTTTTCTCTCTCTGAACACTCCATAACGGGCGTTGTTGCTTGAATGCAAATGAGGAGAAAAGAGCTGGCCTATAGTAGAGGGTGGGGGCGTGGCCAAACTCTCCGCTCTCGGCTCTGAGCCCTCAGCTGATCCATTTCCGTGTTTTTGCACGGGGGGAGAGATTTGAAGCGTTCCATTGAAAAATAAACACATTTCCACATAAAATAAAATTAAACCACTGCTGTTCAAAGGTCCAGAGGCTCAGATAAAGGACTTCCGAGCCTAGAAACACTCGGACGTGCCTCCAGGCAAATAAAAAAACGCATTTCGCATTGCCTAGCGCATTCGCAGTTCAAACTCTCTGGGCGTGATTTACAGAGACGCTGAGTACAGACAGACGGGGGTGGAACTGCATTTGCATTTCTTTTTTCGATCTGACGTCAATAAGGTGCCTTGTTCAAACTCGCCCGTTTGAGCTCCGATTTTTTGTAACGCAGAAAAGGATCGCAAATGCTCAGTTTAGACATTTCGCAACTTTTAACCATGGGGGGGGGCTAAACAGGGTAGGGGAGCTCACATTAACGTTCAAAAACCTCAGAAAGTGAAAATTTCATGCCATGGGACCTTTAAGAAATGTTGAAAATGTGGTTGAAAACCTAGTGTTTACTTTACAAAATAAAAAAACAAAAACAATAAGCACATTTCAAAATAAGGTATTTAATGACTTCAATCCATTGAAAATTGGGGAACCAGAATAAGAATAAAAAACAATTCAAAACCAGCTTATTTGAAAAGCAAAGTCATAAACTATAAATACAAAAACCTATACATAACCAATTTACATAAAATTCTTAAAAAATATATATATATATATATATATATACAGGGAGTCCTCGAGTTACGACGTTGATCCGTTCTTAAGACCCGTCGTAACCCGAATTTCGTCGTAAACCGGATTTTGCCTTTGATCTTCCAACCAAAGCACCAATAACCTTTCCATCTCAATAATTAGACCACTACGCTGCTTGGTTATCACTGCCGCTTTCATAGGAGCAGATCAGAGCCCACATCAGGTACTTCCGCCCACATTGGGCACGCACATGAGGCTGTCTTCTTCTCCCTACAACCACAACAGAGCGTATTCTTGCGCCGTGCGCCGCGCGCCGCGTGCGTTTGTTTACATATCTTACCACGCTAAACCGTGTAAGACGGAATGACGCGTAATATATACATATTTTTTTTAATGGGGGCGCGTTCGTAACCACGAAACGTCGTAACCCGAGACCGTCGTAACCCGAGGACCCCCTGTATATAAAAACCTCTTCCTGATAATGTCCTCCTTCCATGGCACCAGGCCTTGGGGGGTCTGGAAGAACTCCATCGGGTAATTTCTGGTAGGGATGGGCGATACCAGTTATTTTTGTTTTGATACCATACCAAGTAATACCAGGGTTAGAATTGTGATACCGATACCGATACTTTCATACATTTTTTAATAATACAGAAAAACACTAACCTGGCTATAACTAGATACCTTGGCTTCACAAAGCTCCACCAGGGGCTTAGCTCCACACATTCTAACACCAGATATCTGAAAAAAATTATTTGATGAAAATGGCAATGCAGACATCAAAACTATTGTAAATTGGGCACTTGCAGCCTATGGAAAAAGACAACAAATGAAATATCAGAATGTTTATTTTCACATAACAATGGCACTCACAAACATACTAATGGCAACTTAAGAAAGAAAGAAAGCTATGCCTTTATTAGTCCCACAGTGGGGAAATTCCAGTTCTGCATTTAACCCATCCTGTTATTAGGAGCAGTGAGCAGCACATTACTGCGCCCGGGGACCATCTCCATGATCTTCTTGCTTCGGTTTGGTCAGGACCTAAGATGGAGGATTTTTTCTATGGTGCATGTTTTGGGTTGGTGGGGGAAACCGGAGTGCCTGGAGGAAACCCACCCAGACACGAGGAGAACATGCAAACTCCACACAGGAAGGCCCAGGCGACCCGGGGATCGAACCCAGACCATGCATGCAAACTCCACACAGAACACACACAGAAAGGTCTGGGCGACCCGGGGATCGAACCCGGAACCTTCTTGCTGTGAAGCAAGAGCGCTACCCACTCAGCCACCGTGCCGCCATAAGGCGTACGGATACACAAACAAGACAATTACAAAAAAAGTGCCTCTTACTCTTTTACACAGAAAAAACAATTATGAACGTGCAGAACATAAGAAAACTTGCACTTGTATCATTGCTCTTTAGCACTGATCTCTAAATGTTCAGATTTTTGTTAAAGAACAGCAGCATGTTCACATTTTTTGCCTTCAGCCTATTTCTACGCTGGCTGATCAGCTCTCCTGCCTTTGAGAAAACTCTCTTTGAGGGCACGCTGGAGGCAACAATGCCCAGGTATTTTGCTGCAAGCACACTCAGAGTAGGAAATGTGGATTGGTGATCTCTCCACCACAGCAATGGGTCATCATGACGGTTAACCACTCTTTCCTCTAAGTAGCGCCGCATCTGAATGAGTGTATCAGTGCCTGTGCTGCGGTGCTGTTGAGAAGACAGAGCTTGGATGTCAAAATCTGCCCATAACCCTGACGTTCTTGTGGTGATGCTTGGTGTAGAAGCAGAAGCCACGGATGATGTAGATGCAGAACACTGTGGTACCTCTGAAGTGGGAGTATGAACCTCTTGCATCTCGAAAAGCAATTGTCTTTTTATTTTCTCCACATTGTCCCTGTCACGAAAAACAAGGTTTTTGAACCGAATGTCCAAGAATGTGCTGGCAGCAAGAGTGTGAAAGGTCTAAATCCCCCGGAATCTGCGCTGACATTGTTGTGACAGCTCTGTAGCAAGAGCGCTACCTTGTCGCTCATTGGCTGCACTATTGGCTGCAAGTAGTGACACAAGCGGGATCACTTTGGACATAGAGACATACTTTGAAGCAGAGATTTATCTTGTTGCCTCTTCAAAGGGTCTCAGAGCCTTGATGGTTGGATGGATCAGGTTCAGCTCTTCATAGCTTAAGCACAGGTCATTCCTTCCAAGTATACAGAGGGTAGTAGTAACTGCTTCCATCTGCTCCTCAAGTCTCTCCAACATGTAGAAGTTGGAATTCCACCTAGTTGCTACTGACTGAACCAGTTTGTGCTCTGGCACATTCATCTGCCTCTTTATACTTTGAAGTTTTTCAGTTGATTTTGTGCTTTTGTGGAAGTGTGCCACAATGTCATTGCACTTATGCAGGAGCTGGACAATTTCTGGGACAGCCTGAACAGAATCCTGCACAACTAAGTTCAGTGTGTGGGCGAAGCAGGGGTAGTGCTTCCAGCCACATTTGTGAACTGCTGACATCATGTTCGCTGCGTTGTCGGTTACAACTGCTGCTACTTTTTCAGTGATGCCCCACTGGTCGGAAATTCTCTTCAAATCAAGGCTAATGTTGGCTCCTGTGTGCTGCTCCTGAAAACGGCTGCTTTCTAACAGAAATTCCTTCATTTCCCAGTTGTCAACAAAATGAGCGGTCACTGCCAAATATGCCTTGGTGGATCTTGAGGTCCACATGTCCGTGGTCAAAACAACAGAGTTTGGAGTTTCTAGAGCCGTCTTGACTTCATTTTGGCTGGTGTTGTACATGGCTTTCACTGTTCCTTCCACCAAACACTTGCGGCTTGGAATCTTGTAACATGGGTCAAGACCATGTACGAAAGCTTTAAAACCTCTGTCTTTGACGATAGACAGTGGCTGGAGGTCCAAGGCCACCATCTGGCCAAGAAGGTTAGTTAGCCCAACAGCTTTAGGAGTTGGGGGGGGGGGGGGGGGGGGAGGTTGGTATATGTGACTGTGACATGATATCCCTTACAAAAAGTCCAGCTTCTTTGTAGAATAGAACTGAATAGAATAGAACACCTTTATGGTCATTTTACAGAGCATAAAGTATAAGGAGATTTAAAATTTAGGATTGTAGTGTATTACTTCCAACATTTTCATGTCTGCTGTATTGCTGCTTTTCAAAGTTTGTAGAGCACAGCATTATTTTCCACCATAATTATCTGTACACATTCTGCTAAGATCTGCGCTAGCTGTAAAATGCATTTATTCTGTACACACTCTGTACTGTGTTTTGAATTATATTTCATCACTCTGTATCCTTACATAATGAAAATAAATGTGAAACTAAATGTAATTTGCAGTGCACAACCCCACTTAAAATAACAGGATGTTACTGGCAAAAATGGCAGGATTTTTTGTCACCTTTCATAGGCCTACTTTACACTACTCTTAGTCTTCTGCGTGGTTGATGGTTACCTGGGTACATTCTCCCACTCTCAAACCCCTCGGGAATTGACCTCTGTTGTGATGCTGTTGCTGTGCTGGAGGGAGCTGCCTGACGAGCCTCCTGTTGTCGCTTAGTCAGTAGCATTTCATCATGCTGAGGTTTATGATTGGTAATCAAATGTTTATTTAAATTTGTGGTATTGCTACAATATCGTATCATTTTTTGGCAGACACCGCACTTCGCAATATTGTCGTCAACGGCGTGGAAATAACTCCACACCACACTTTGCTTGCGCTTGTGGTCTCCCATGGCTCCCGCAGCCCCACGCCGCTTTGACTGAAATCTCACAGCAGTGAGTGTATCGCGGGATGACGTACTACCCCACGTTTGGTGAGAACGCGGAAGGAAAAGTAGTGCCTGACAAGTGGCAATGGTTGAATAATGAACCAAACACATATGAATTTGAACTAAATAAACTGAAAGTTAAGTCAGTAAGAAAACATGACTTGGTATCGATATTTTAATACCAGGATCGATGCATATTCAATACCCCATCAGGATCGATATATCGATACTTTGGTATCGATCCGCCCATCACTAATTTCTGGAGGCATGGGCTGCTACAGATGCACGGACTCCAGACAGACTCCCTGCCAGGATGCTAAATGGGTTTTAGGCCTGAGAGTGGTGGTAATTGAAAACCTGTTACCCAATGGTGAGATTGTGACCTGTACATTAGAGATGTCACCAAACCAAAGACATGTGTATGTTAATTCATCCATCCATCCATCTTTTTCCGCTTTCTCCATTTCTGGGTCACAAATTCATAATAATTTTTAATAATAATAATAATAATAACTCACATTTTAATCAACAATACCAGATCTATAAACTTACAATGTTGCAAAAGGAGCTAACAGAGTTAGTAGATTACAAATTGCAATCTACGTGGTAAAAAAAAGTTTAGAAATCAATGGAAAGAAATTTTAAACAGATTTGTAGATCTACCACTAACTTATGAGTGAGAGAAACTGACTGGAGGTGCTGGAGCTGACCAGTGCAGTGCTGCTGGGATTAGAGCAATATGACCTGGACTTTAATACGTGCCATATTATTTGGTGAATAATTTGATTTTATAATTAAGTTGTATGTCAATTTAGAGAGAACCTATTTCAATTTATGACACTACTCTGTGCGCTATGGAAAATGCACTGAATAATAATAATACATTTACAGCTTCACATCAAAAATATTACGAGATTCCAGTCACTTTGGCTCAGGGCCAAATTTACTTTCCGACACCTGGTTTACATATTTGTAAATCTGATTGTGATGACGTCAGTGCCTCACCAGCCATGACACACACCGCACGTCACTGAGGAAAAGGTATACTCTTCAAGCACCAGACCTATCTTAGCCTAGTCTTATGTTGAGTTCAGTTTTAATTACATTGCAAATACATTCAGGTTCATTGATTAGGCACCATCAAACGTTGCATTATTGATTGATTACGTTGTTTCTTTTACAATTTATTAATTTATTTTTGTTGAAGCCATCTTGCGCTGCTGAAAACAAGTGGTCATTCTGCATCAGCATACAAGACAGCTATGGCTGCAGTGAGAAATGACAGCAATGTCAAGATCATCAAATACCAAATAGGACATCAATTATATATCTGGCTTTCTATATTGTATAATGAAGATAGAATGGTGACCCCCAAGACCTTCCAGAGGAAATATTTTGAGGGAATGAATCATTTCATCACCAATCAAAATAACAGTGGAGTAAGAGAGGCCTTTCCTGTTGTGTTCACTGGGCTCCTTGTGGACACTGATGTGATGCTGCAGGACACAGAGGAGGGACACTTTTAACTCCTCAAATTGCCCTGACAAAGATCTGCTGACCCTGCCTGACCACCTTCTGTCAAACTGCGCTGACACCTTTCACTGAGAGACAAAGGCAACAGAAGTGTAAATTGTTGCTGAAGCAAAACTTGAATTTGCCTTGGCATTTCTCTCTCTCATGAGATCATGGTTGGCTTCTGTTTGATGTATTGTTTAAGGGATGTTAACAGTGCTGTACCTGATCTGTCTTAAAACAGAAACAGTTCATTTTAAAAGGTTTGTGGTCCAAAGTTTTTCCTCGCTTACCTTATGCATTCTGCGTATCCTAATCATTTGCCAGGATGAGTTTCACAACTCTCAGAGGTCAGAACAGAGTTTTGCTGTCATGGTAATGCTAACAGCACCTAGCATGCTAACAGTGCACTTTCCGATTATTTTATTATTTGGATCTCTAGAGCTCCCAGTGTTGTATAGTAACGAAGTAATAATACTTCACTACTGTACTTAAGTACATTTTGGGAGACTTTGTACTTTACTTGAGTTTTTAAAAAAATTATAACTTTTACTTTTACTTCACTACATTTCCGAATTTAATTGCATACTTTTACTCCGATACATTTTCAATGTGCCGTTTAGTTATTTGTTACAAAAAAACCTCCACTGACTGCGGGGAAGTCAGGACGTGCCTGGGCTTGTTCGCTACTTGTGCATGACAATCAGCCTACACCTGTTGGTTTCATGCAGATAGTTTAATCAATCAACATCCCTGATCAAAGAGGAGACAGCATCCACGTCGGCTACAAATGAAGGGGGACCTGACGATGAGCATCCCTGGCCGTACTTAAACACAATGTTCTCTTACGCTGATATGAAGGATTCGTCCTATCGAATGAAGTGCCTCTTGTGCCTTCCAAGAAACGTGGAAATCCTATTTTACAGAAACTCCCCGTCCAACCTCAAGAAACACATCGAGGCAAGTTCTAGATTAATGAAATTGTTAGCGTCTATATTCCAATTTCAGTAACCATAGCATGGACATTCTCAAGGTGAAACCTTGAGCATAACATGTAGAAATGAACTTTGTGTGACATTGTTTCAGTTACACAAAGCGTATTTGACGCTTTTTCGGCTCAAGGGAAGGCATAGCTGTAGGCTAAGTGTAACGAATGAGAGTTCAAAAGGACAAAAAATAACATTAACATGTGCCTACTTTTAAAAATGTAAACAAGCGCTGTGTGTTTGTGCGATCTAAGTAACACAGCAAGGGTTAGCTTCAGACTGCCTTTGCTGGATACTTTTACTTGTACTTTTAATTACATTAGTTGAGTACATTTATTTTTACATTACTTGTCATACTTAAGTACAAGAAATTCCAGATACTTTAAGACTTTTACTCAAGTAACATTTCAGTCAGAGACTTCGACTTTTACCACAGTCATTTTTGGGAGGGGAACCTATACCTTTAACTGAGTTTGATTTTCCACTACTTTATACAACACTGAGAGCTCCTTATACAATATTATATATCTGTACTGGGTAGGACAAATTTTGTTCAAATACATGGAAAAAAATTGGGCACAGGTCTTTTAATTGTACGTTTTGATTATCCTGTTGGTCCTAATAAGAGTTGGTAATAAAGTGTTTTTGTATTTGATTTGGTATTGTGGTGAGGCTTTGTAAACAGAGTAGAGAGAGGGGTTTTTGCAGCTCCGGGTGTCTATAAGGTTTTCTGTTATTGTATCCCAAAAGCTTTTAACAAGTGTGCTGTCCCAGAGTGTGCAACATGTGAGTGATTCCATGGTGCACTGTGTTTGCTTTCTGTTGTTCTTATTTCCTGTAAAATGTTGAAATACTGATTTGAAGTGACAATCGAATGCAGTTAATTGCAGACTCTTCCCCACAGCTACAGTACTGGCTTCATCTGAACTTTGCTGGAAAGTTATTCTCCATCTGACATGTGTTGTGCTCAGCGTTTGCTACATTTTTCCTCAGGGATTTTGTCACTGACTTTAAAGCACAATTTGGGGAGAGAAGCAAAAACCTGTCTTTTTATTTTGGGATTTTACTGCTCTCTGTTCTGTTTTGGCCAGTTACTACAGTCAATCAGGAGGAGGGGAAACAGTGCTTATATCATGCATTTGAGGGGTTCTCTCCTCCTCTTTTACACTAACACTGCTTTAATATGTGCCAATGTCACACAAGGATTTAGATATAGTTATCTTCAGTGTTACAATGTATATCATGACATTGGTGCAGATCATTTAGAGAATCAATACAACCCTTTATAAATGAATGCCTTCGAACTATTTAAAGCAGTTCAGGAAAACAAACATAATTTTCAAAGTGACAAGAGGACATACGTTCAACAAGAAGTACATTCACTCATGTACAAGAGGCACTAATATTACAATTTGCCAAAGACATGTCTATGGTGTATTTTTTGGTATTTTCCTTTGCACAGCATAGAGTTTTCAGTAGACATCTTTTGGAAAAGTACAGCACAAAGTGTGCCACGTGCCAGTGTTCCAATATCAAACAGGATCTAGAAAGCAGCAGACTGGAGCCATAGAATGTAACAACAGAGTGTTTTCGCGGGGGGGCAATTGTCCATGATCATGCTTTGTCATCTCTCTGGGTGCACACAAAAGCAGAGCTGGCTCTGGAAGGCCCCAGGCAGTACAGCTCTGGCTCTCTGAGTACGGCTGGATTATGTTTGCACTCACAGCTCACAGTGCTCAGTCTAGCATGAGACACCCACGGGTGAGGACCTCACTTTTTACATACTAAAGGTGGTGACAGGGACCTCGCACTCCAGAGAGACGGTCCACCCAGGGGCCAATAGCACAATGTTTAGCAGTACCTACAGGCGCGAGGTGCGCAAGGAGAAGTACGAGTGCTCAGATGTGTTTGAAGAGGAGCCAGAAGACAGCTCTGCTGCCATGTCTGCCATCCAGGGCTGGGAGAACCTGCAGGAGCTCAACAGCCGCTTTGCCCGCTACATCAACAGAGCGAGGGTCCTAGAGCAGAGGAACGCTGTGTTCAGAAAACAGCTGGAGACACTGCAGTGCATGGACAAGAACAACGGGCTGGAGGAAGCCTTCAGTGAGCAGATCCAGTTCAACAAAGAGCGCCTCCGAGAGTTGGCATCAGAGCACAACAAGCTGGAGAGGGAGCTGAGAGAAGCCTGCCGCATGTTGGACGAGTACACCACCAAGTGAGTGCTTCCGTCCCAGAGGGGGCATCGCTGAGTGGTAAAAGCATGTCACAGATCTGTATGTTTAAATGTAAGCTCCTCAGGGTTCAGCATGTACATGGTGATGCAGCACCCTGTCCTAAAACCATCTATAATAGTAAAATACTGCTTTCATATAGCCACTGCACTCCAGCGCTGTTCCCCTGGTGATAGAACGTTTGGGTATTCACCATCTGTCTACACAGAGTTCACTTAGCTGTCAACAGACACAGGGTTCCTTGGGATCATTTCAGTATCATTAATCGTGACTGTGAATATACACCACAAGCTTTACTATTACTAACTCTCTTACATCTGCTGGACACAGTGTTACTATAACTTCACATTTGATAACCCAGATGATTATATTTCAGTACATACTAAAATCATTCCTAGCACAGACCTGTGTGTGATGTGTGGGTGCAGGTACAGAGATGAGTGTGAGTCCCAGGAGCAACTGCGAGGAACACTGGAGCAGCTAAACAAGGTAAGAGTGAAAAAAACATCCACACAAGTTTAAAATGACTCAACACACAAATATGTAGACCTAAAAATGAAAGCATTCTAAAATAGTCAAATGGAGATAAACAAATATTGTTTGTTTTGATTTTTAAAATATTTTTATGAATCAAATTTTGCAGGAGGCTGACAACATCCTGCTTCAAAACCTGGAGAGCCAGATCCAGTGCCAGTTCCTGCAGGATGACATCAGCTCCACCAAAGAAAGACACAAGAGGGTAAAATGTGAAAGTGCAAGGCTACAGGAAAAATATAGTAGCTACTAGCTTCCACAGCTAGGTCTATTCACTTGACAATATAAACTTAGTTGCAAGTATTATGGGCTTTTTAAAATTCTGGACACGTGTTCCAGTACGTTCTGATGTACACCAAGGATTTAAACAACAGGGAACCACCAAGCTCCACTGAATTTCCGTGACTTTTTTTTCGCTGAAAACGCGCGGTGCCTGCCCGATTTTCTGGGCACAGAAGCGCTATGAACAGTGGCTACAGTTCTGAATTGCTTAAAGATCCCATGACATGGTACTTCTTGATGCTTTTATATGGCTCCTTAATGGTTCCCTAATACTGTAAATGAATCCTTCTTCAAAATCAACACTCAGTGCATGAGAAACAGAGATAAGATGAGAAAGAGTATTTTTTCTCTCTCTGAACAGGCCATAATGGGTGTTGTTGCTTGAATGCAAATGAGGAGAAAAGAGCTGGCCAATAGTAGAGGGTGGGGGCGTGGCCAAACTCTCCGCTCTCGCTCTCAGCTGATCCATTTCCGTGTTTTTGCACGGGGGGAGAGATTTGAAGCGTTCCATTGAAAAATAAACACATTTCCACAGAAAATAAAATTAAACCACTGCTGTTCAAAGGTCCAGAGGCTCAGATAAAGGACTTCCGAGCCTAGAAACACTCGGACGTGCCTCCAGGCAAATAAAAAAACGCATTTCGCATTGCCTAGCGCATTCGCAGTCCAAACTCTCTGGGCGTGATTTACAGAGACGCTGAGTACAGACAGACGGGGGTGGAACTGCATTTGCATTTCTTTTTTCGATCTGACGTCAATAAGGTGCCTTGTTCAAAATCGCCTGTTTGAGCTCCGATTTTTTGTAATGCAGAAAAGGATCGCAAATGCTCAGTTTAGACATTTCACAACTTTTAACCATGGGGGGGGGGGCTAAACAGGGTAGGGGAGCTCACATTAACGTTCAAAAACCTCAGAAAGTGAAAATTTCATGCCATGGGACCTTTAAGTAAAAATTCTGCGTGAGAAATACCATGTGTGGCGTGTGAGCGTGTGAACACGTTGAATTGCGTGTCACACTCTCAAAGCGTGAGACTTGAGAGCCCTGTATTACATGCTCGGGGCATATATTAGCGCTACGGCTATCGCTAATCTAAAACATCTCTGGAAGTGCTCCATATGACACCAAAGTGCTATGGGTGAGTAAAACAACTTGTTTTATTACCGAAATAAGGCTCAGATTGTAACAAACGTTAATTCTCCTTTAAGTTGTCTTAGATTAATATTCTGCACATAATGATCCACGGGTGTCATAGATTATAACTGTAAGCACAAGTACAATATGTCATCTTTAAATTAATATAAGTGAGGACACGACTAGAAAAAGTAACGTTAATATGCACTGAGCGCTAATATAAATGCCATGTTTTAATTTGCCTCTGTTTTGAAATATGAATTAGTTCCACGCTGTAGCACAGAGATAATGTTAAAAAGCCTCTGTGTTGCCCCCATAGTGTGCAGAAGAATAGACAGCACTCTGCCATGCTTCCATGTGTGAAATGAGTGAATAGAATGACAGCGCAGCCCTTGTTTGGCTGGGATTCTGCTTGTTGTTTACAATATTTTCCCTTTTTCTTCATCAGTTTTGCCACCTGCTGCCATATTGGTTTTAGTTGTTAATGTAAACAAATGTTACTCCAAAGGAAACATGTATTAACTGTCAGAATTATCAGTGTTACCTCAGTCTTTAGTAGATTCTGTGTGGTCTCAGTTCTTAGATGAGCAACAGACACAGAAAAATCTTTTGAAATAACCGATATGACGCCAACTGCCCCGTGCGATAATTGCGCTGGTTGTCCTGCATGACATCCATAAACGGCTATGGAATCAGTGCTTTTTAACTGCCTCAATCAAGACACATAAGAATGTTTGAATTTGGATAAAGGTATAATGTTGCCATAATTGATCAACATTTAAAGGAAAAGTAAAGTTTTTTACAATTTGAGCCTTATTTCGGTAATAAAACAAGTTGTTTTACTCACCCATAGCACTTTGGTGTCATATGGAGGATTTCCGGAGATGTTTTAGATTAGCGTTAGGCTAACGCCGTTAGCCTAGCGCGACTTATAGCCATAGCTCGGGGCATTCCCCGAGCATGTAATATGCCCCGTGCGGTCTCCAAATAACACAAACTTTAGCACTTTTCAAATCATAGTAGCTCGATGTCTTAGTCTACGATTTCGTTTGAGTCAAAAGTGGCCTGTAATCCGAGATTTATCCATAGTTTACAGCTATGCGTTCCATGTTTGGGTCCCGGGGGCTGAGAGCACACTCCGCGCATGCTCACTGGCGTCCTCATCTACTCGAAACTATGGCTAAATCTCGGATTACAGGCCACTTTTGACCAAACGAAATCATAGACTAAAGACATCGAGCTTCTATGATTTGAAAAGTGCTAAAGTTTGTGTTATTTGGAGCCCGCACGGGGCATATTACATGCTCGGGGAATGCCCCGAGCTATGGCTATAAGTCGCGCTAGGCTAACGGCCTTAGCCTAACGCTAATCTAAAACATCTCCAGAAATCCTCCATATGACACCAAAGTGCTATGGGTGAGTAAAACAACTTGTTTTATTACCGAAATAAGGCTCAAATTGTAAAAAACGTTACTTTTCCTTTAAAGGGCTCATATTATGCTATTTTCTAATCTATGTTATAATGTTGTTTCCTCATCAAAAACATACCTGGAGATGCGTTTTGTTTCATTCACGCGTTTAACACACAAACCCTGCATGTTCACACTGTGGTTTTAAATAGCTGTTGGGTAGATCTACAAATCTGTTTAGGTAGCTGTTGAAAATTACTACTTTGTGATTTCACAAGGTGGAACAGAGCATTTTGAGCTTTGGAGATGTGGACAGACTAATAAAGGGTTACTGAATGAAATAAAACACAACTCCAGGTATGTTTTTGAGGAGATATAATTGTAACATGGCTTAAACCTCACAAGAGTCAGTTTTGCGTAATATAGGACCTTTAAAGTTAGATTCATGAATAATAAATAACAGCACGGTGCCAACAGTGTCTATGCTTTGCCTGGAATGTTCCACAGTCTGACAGAAATATAGATTAAAAAAAAAAAAAAAATCTGAGCAGGGTCACTTCCTATACAGTTAGCACAAGCTTGTCCATTAAATAAGTTTAATTGTATTTAATGACCAAAGCAATAAGAAAAGTAAAACAAACAAAAAAAGGCTTAAGGGCACAGTACCATCTTAAAATATGAAAAACAGAACTAGTTAATTTAAAACAGTTTGCAGTTATTCTTCACTTAACTTTTTAAAGCTAACATTATTAGTATTGTATTAGATTTCAATAGACACAATAGACTGGCTTTCAGGTGTAATTTCCAGAAATGACCTGACCTACAGTATGTAGAGCATCAAAAGAGCATCAGGCCTGCCTTTGTTCTGAGAGCATAAACATCAAGCAGAGAATGGAGAAGCTTCTACTGTATGACACTAGATGTAATTTGTTGTCTGTGCTTATGTTCAGTATACCAGTGAATCTACAGTCTCTATATACTGCCCCAACTTTTGAATGAAAATGTGTTCATAGAAAAAAAATTAAAAATAAAATTGAGCATCCCAAGTCTGAATCTAGAGCATTATATCAAGTTCAAACTGCATACATATTATCAAATTTCCAGGTTTTTTTTTTTTCCACTGTGGGCTGTCGCTGGAGTCTTAGTGTACTAAAAATTTTATTAATCAACTCTATTATTATATCTCCACCTAGAAGCCACGGGTCATTCATTTGAGGACAGTGAGGTTCAGATCTTAGCCAGGGAAAAGAATTGGTTTGAGAGGGGGGTTAAAGAGGCTATTTTTGTAAAAAAAAAAAGAGAATCCTTCTCTGAACAGAAATGGTGGAGTCAGACATAATTTGCATCCCATCTACAATTCCATTCTTAAGCCTAGATCAAGCAAACAGGGGAACAATAGGGCTAGAGCCAGGTCAGGGCCAGAGGTGTGAAAAACAGGCGTGTAGGGATGAATAGGGATCGTTAGCTAGACGCCAGAGAAACAAAAGACGGAAACCAATGAGATAGTTCTGGAAAATAGTTAGCTAGGTAGCTCCTCCCTACAGCAAGATATAAGCAAGTGTCTTACCAGTATTCTTATTAGAGCTGACGAAGCCTCTCGGATGAGCGGCGAAACGTTTTCAACCAAACAAACTTTGTCCAGTTGACAAATTGAACTTCTCCTGTTATCTATTATTATTATTATTATTTAAAGGAGAATTAACGTTTTTTACAATCTGAGCCTTATTTCGGTAATAAAACAAGTTGTTTTACTCACCCATAGCACTTTGGTGTCATATGGAGCACTTCCAGAGATGTTTTAGATTTGCGATATCCGCAATGCGAGTTCTCGGGGCATGTAATATATGCCCCAAGCGGTCTCCAAATAACACAAACTTTAGCACTTTTCAAATCATAGAAGCTCAATGTCTTAGTCTACACTTTCGTTTGAGTCAAAAGTGGCCTGTAATCCGAGATTTATCCATAATTTACAGCTTTGCGTTTCATGTTTGGGTCCCGGGAGCTGAGAGTGAAATAAGCTGTGACTCCGCACATGTGCACTGGCCTCCTCATCTACTCAAAACTATGGCTAAATCTCGGATTACAGGCCACTTTTGACTCAAACGAAAGCGTAGACTAAGACATTGAGCTTCTATGATTGGAAAAGTGCTAAAGTTTGTTATTTGGAGACCGCAAACATTTGCCCCGAGAACTCACATTACGGAGATCGCAAATCTAAAACATCTCTGGAAATGCTCCAAATGACACCAAAGTGATATGGGTGAGTAAAACAACTTGTTTTATTACCGAAATAAGGCTCAGATTGTAAAAAACGTGAATTCTCCTTGAAGTTTATCATGATTTATATGGACCACAATAGAAAAGATAAGTGGAGTGAGTTAGCTTTTACACTGTTTAGTAGTTTTCTTTATAAATATTTGTAACTGTGTGAAATCCAGTGATTCTTAACTTTAACTTTGTCCATGAAGTTCGGGTCAGATACACATCTTATCATTAGCAGTTTGAGTTAGTTATTAAACACATCCAGAAGAATTGACAAAAGATTGAAATTTGAACTGACAAACCGATCCAAGAATTACATTTCAGAACATGTACAGATCTAAACTCTAGAGCAGTTTTTAGAGCAGAGTTTTATGCTGAATAAGACCTTTTGTTGTTTGTGAAGGAAGTCATAGTACTTCAAAAAGTGCAGCCCTTACGATTCACTAATTGCCTCCATTCAAATTGGATTTCCAATTCGATTTCGATTAGTCCTGCAGCCCTACGCCATAGTATAATTGGTTTGTGTCACCTAATTGGAAGTAGAACCAAAAATAGAAAACAGAGAATACTTGCTGCAATAAATAAATAAATACATCAATACATAAGAACAAGCAACTTTATTGATCTCACACTGGAGAAATTCTTCTCAGCATTTAACCCATCCTGTTATTAGGAGCAGTGAGCAGCACATTACTGCGCCCGGGGACCATCTCCATGATCTTCTTGCTTCAGTTTGGTCAGGACCTAAGCTGGAGGATTTTACCTATGGAGCATGTTTTGGGTTGGTGGAGGAAACCGGAGTGCCCGGAGGAAACCCACCCAGACACGGGGAGAACATGCAAACTCCACACAGAAAGGCTCGGGTGACCCGGGGATCGAACCCAGACCATGCATGCAAACTCCACACAGAACACACACAGAAAGGTCTGGGCGACCCGGGGATCGAACCCGGAACCTTCTTGCTGTGAAGCAAGAGCGTTAGCCACTCAGCCACCGTGCATTTAAAGACATACATTTAAAGGTGCATTATGTAACTTTTTGTTTGGGGGTCCATCACCTGCTTGTTTCTATGGAAATGTCATTGGTCTGACTGAAATGTTGCACAATATGACATTAAACAGCGCTACTTTACATTTCTTCATTTACAGGTGATTTTATAGCTCAAAAACAGGTGCTCTGATGGTGAGTGGGATTGCCTCTCCACAGATCCAACCTGTAAATTGGTTTAGTTTGTTCTTCATGAAGATAGATACTATAGTGTGAAGCAATAACATCTCCATGACAAAAAGTTACACAATGCACCTTTAATTTAAAAAATAAATAAAATGTAAATACAGTAAAATAAAAATAAAGTCTGCTTTTTTTTTTTTTTTACCTCAGAACCTGGCCGAGATCCAAACCTATGTCAACATTCTGCAGCAAATCAACCAGACGCTGCCCCCTGTGTCTCTGGGCGTCTCCGAGGTGAGCTCACAAATCCTGTCAGCCACTATAGTGCGTCTGTGTGTGTGTGTGTGTATGTGTGTGTGTGTGTGTGTGTGTGTGTGTGTGTGTGTGTGTGTGTGTGTGTGTCAGTCCACAGACGTGTCCAGGGTTGATGAGGTTAGCCCCTGCATCTGTGTGACCAAATGAGAAAACAGGTAGAGGGGGAACAATTATCCAGACATATGGTAGATAGAATGGTCTATTATTATTGCGTGGTGTGTTCGATGTGTGATAATGAGGCCATCCCTGAGTAAAATGCACTTTGGGTGATACGAGGACAGCCAACGCAGATTTAGCTCATTTAAAATAGGCAAAGAGTATGTAGAAAGGTTTAAATGACTTGGAAATAGGCACAGTGGTTTGAAAGCTGAAGCTGTATTTAAAAGGGCTATAAATTAAATGTCCTTTATTACACAAAATTGACTCTTGTGAGCTTTAAGCCATGTTATAATGCTGTTTGTCACCTCCTCAGAACATATCTAGAGTTGTGGGTTGTCTGTATCTCAAACCCTCACAATGCTCTGGTCCACCTTGTGATGTCATTTAGTGGTAGTTTTCAAGTTAACAGCTGCCCTTTACCTTTAGTTCAGTAGAGTTTGGCCATTTCAGAGGTTAAATGATCCAAATGATTCTAGTGAAGCTGTATGGAGTTTAAAAACATAGTGGAGCATTTCTTGTACTGTCACATTTTGTGTGTTAAACTTGTGTGAATGAAACAAAAGCAAACTCCAGGTATGTTTTTGATGAGGAAACAACATTACAAAGATCAGAAAATAGCAATATATGGCCCTTTAAAGGAAAATTAACGTTTTTTTTACAATCTGAGCCTTCTTTCGGCAATAAAACAAGTAGTTTTACTCACCCATAGCAGTTTGGTGTCAGTTGGAGCAGTATCGCAGGAGTTATGTCGGAGCCGTTCTGTTCTACTAATGATCCCGTATCCGTTAGCGTGAGTGCTCGGGGCACTGATTTGCGGTGTCCAAATAACACAAACTTTAGCACTTTTCAAATCACAGAAGATCGCTGTGTCAGGGTAGACTTTTAGTGGATTCCAAAACGGCCTGAAACCCGATATCGCAACAGAAAAGTAAAGTTCAGAGCGGTGTTAGCTTCTTTCGGACTAGCGGTGTTTACAAAACAGCTGAGTTCACGCATGCGCACTGTCCTCTCTGATGACGTCATCAAATGAAACTATAGCTGGATATCGGGTTTGAGGCCATTTTGGAATCCACTAAAAGTCTACCCTGACACAGCGATCTTCTGTGATTTGAAAAGTGCTAAAGTTTGTGTTGTTTGGACACCGCAAAGTAATGCCCCGAGCACCATGTTAACAGATACAAGATCATTAGTAGAACAGAACGGCTCCAACATAACTTCTGCGATACCACTCCAATTGACACCAAACTGCTCTGGGTGAGTAAAACTACTTGTTTTATTGCCGAAAGAAGGCTCAGATTGTAAAAAAAACGTTACTTTTCCTTTAAATTGAGGTGTGGATACATAGTTTTAAAACATTATATTCAAAGGTGCACTATGTAAGTTTTCTAGTGGTGGTTAAGCCATCTCTATGTCTCCATGGAAACTTAATACTTTGTCAGGAATGTTCCACAGTATGATATTAAAATAAGAGATAAGATAAGATAAGACTTTATTGATCTCACACCGGAGAAATTTACTTGCTACAGTAGCTCCACAACAGTTTGAACAAGAAAGAAAAGTGCATGCAGGCAATGATGGAATAAATTAAGTAACAATCAAATTAGTAATAAGTAATAATAATAAAAATAGTAATAATAATAATAACAATACAAGCATCAACAAGGAGCGCATGGAAAAGAGGATATTGCACGTCTGGCCTATATACAGGGGGTCCTCGGGTTACAACGTTGATCCGTTCTTAAGACGCGTCGTAACCCGAATTTCGTCGTAAGTCGGATTTTGACTTTGATCTTCCAACCGAAGCACCAATAACCTTTCCATCTCAATAATTAGACCACTACGCTGCTTGGTTATCACTGCCGCTTTCATAGGAGCAGATCAGAGCCCACATCAGGTACTTCCGCCCACATTGGGCACGCACACGAGGCCGTCTTCTCCGCCCTACAACCACAACAGAGCGTATTCTTCCGCCGCGCGCCGTTCGCATTTGTTTATGTCCCTTACCACGCTAAACCGCGTAAGACGGAATGACGCGTAATTTATTTATTTATTTTTAATGGGGGCGCGTTCGTAACCACGAAATGTCGTAAGTCGAGACCGTCGTAACCCGAGGACCCCCTGTAGTAGAATTATACAGTCTGATGGTGGTGGGGATGAAGGATCTGCAGTAGCGCTTCTTGCACTGGGGGTGCCTCAGTCGGCTACTGAAGGAGCTGCTAAACTTATCCATTTAGTATTTATTTCTTTACAAGTGGTTTTATTGCTCAAAAAACAGACATTCTTACTGTGAGTGCGGTCACCTCTCTACAGATTTGATCTGTAACTTGTCTTTGTGGTGCAACACGCTTGGATATATTCAAGTAAAACCCATGCTTTGGAACATTTTGAGCAAAGCAATAACAGTACGTAATTGATGAAACCTCCACCAGAAAAGCTATGCAGTGCACCTTTAAAAAGTGCTCGTACAGATAATGGATTAGCAAACAAATGCCACTATTTGAGTGAGAAACTAATTGATTTAGAATAGGAATTGATATTACACCATGTATGCTTCCTCTTTATTAATCAGAAGATCAAAGGATGTAGAAAGGTTTAACTGACTTGCTAATAAGCACAGATAACAAGTGGTTCGGAAAAGAAAAGAAAATGTGGGTACATTTTATTCTAGTACAGGTTTAGCTAAAAAAAACTGCAGTATTTTTGGCTAGCAACTAATTTATTTAGAATAGCAATTATACCGCATTACACATTACACTATCTATGCTTGCATTTAATTAATCAATAACCAGTGTTGTATAAAGTAGTGGAAAATCAAACTCAAGTAAAAGTATAGGTACCCCTCCCAAAAATGACTGTGGTAAAAGTCGAAGTCACTGACTGAAATGTTACTTGAGTAAAAGTCTTAAAGTATCTGGAACTTCTTGTACTTAAGTATGACAAGTAATGTCAAAATAAATGTACTCAAGTAATGTAATTAAAAGTACAAGTACAAGTATCAAGTAAAAGGCAGTCTGAAGATAACCCTCGCTTTGTTACTTAGATCACACAAACACACAGCGCTTGTTTACATTTTAAAAAGTAGGCACATGTTAATGTTATTTTTTGTCCTTTCTCATTCGTTACACTTAGCCTACAGCTATGCCTTCCCTTGAGCCGAAAAAGCTAGGTAGCCTGTTAGCTCCAACATCGTCAAATACGCTTTGTGTAACGGAAACAATGTCACACAAAATTAATTTCTACATGTTATGCTCAAGGTTTCACAACGGTGTCTAGAATGTCCATGCTATGGTTACTGAAATTGGAACATAGACGCTAACAATTTCATTAATCTAGAACTTACCTCGATGTGTTTCTTGAGGTTGGACGGGGAGTTTCTGTAAAATAGGATTTCCACGTTTCTTGGAAGGCACAAGAGGCACTTCATTCGATAGGACGAATCCTTCATATCAGCGTAAGAGAACATTGTGTTTAAGTACGGCCAGGGATGCTCATCGTCAGGTCCCCCTTCACTTGTAGCCGACGTGGATGCTGTCTTCTCTTCCATCAGGGATGTTGATTGATTAAACTAGCTGCATGAAACCAACAGGTGTAGGCTGATTGTCATGCGCAAGTAGTGAACAAGCCCAGGCACGTCCTGACTTCCTTCAGTCAGTAGAGGTTTTTTTGTAACGAGTAACTAAACGGCACATTGAAAATGTATCGGAGTAAAAGAATGCAATTAAATTCGGAAATGTAGTGAAGTAAAAGTAAAAGTTATAATTTTTTTTTAAACTCAAGTAAAGTACAAAGTCTCCCAAAATGTACTTAAGTACAGTAGTGAAGTATTATTACTTTGTTACTATACAACACTGTCAATAACATTATGAACATTGTAAGTGAGTCAGTCCCAAGGAAAATAAAAACACACCTTAAAAAATACACTAAAAATAATTGCAAATCACTGCTTGAATTTCAAATGTATCAATATTATGGGAAGAACATTCAGAAGGGAAATAAATATATGTATACAGTTTCTGAATAATTAAAGCATTCTACCCCTTTTATTTTGCCTGTGTCAAGAGACCGTTTACCTCTGTTCGGTCACATTGTCAATACAGTGGTACAGCGAAAGAGAAGAGCCTGTTTAAAAAAGAATAAACAAGTGTATAAACAAAAAAATAGTTGATATATATATATATTTTCTTTATGTTTAATGATTTCCTCTGCCCTGGAGTTGTTTTTAATCACATGTTTTGCAGCTGTTGTTTATCGACAAAAATCCCCATTCATTAATAGATCTCATGTTAATTTTGGCTTTGATTCGCTGTTGGTTTGATAAAAGCTGATGAGAGTGACCACCTCCCTGAGTGTGTGTGTGTGTGTGTGTGTGTGTGTGTGTGTGTGTGTGTGTGTGTGTGTGTGTGTGTGTGTGTGTGTGTGTGTGTGTGTGCGTGCTGTTCAGCTCTGTGGCCTTATTGATTTGTGGTTAACTGTGCTCAGGAGCAGGAGAAGCTGTTAACCCAGAGGAAGGTTCCAGGGCTGCAGTGTCAGCTGGAGGAGTACAAGAGCGCCCTCTGTCAGCTGCAGGGGCAAAAACAGCGGCTGCAGAGTGAGGTGGGTAGCATGCTCGTTGCCATGACAACAATTATTGTGTAATTTTATGGTCCGTTATTCTTCACTGATTTATTCATGAGTTGGTGCCAAGTACAGAAATCCAAATTTTAAGAAAAAATATGAAAGTAAGTAGCTTATATTGTGTTTCATAAAAATAATAATATACATTTTTGCAATATAGGCCTGTGTTTAGTTAATGAATTGAACAACTATCCATGGGTTTCATAGTGGTGAAAATCAAACACTGTCGTCATAGCAATTAATTATTCCAAACAAAATATAAAAAGCATAACTTTTGAAAGTCAAAAGTACTAAAAATATGACATATAAAAGGGAATTTTGAATAACATTTTAATATAATTTTATTTGTTTATGTTTATTTCAAACACATTGTATATTTACAATTACAACCTATTTAGAATTATTTACACTGAAACTTAATATAAATAATGACTAAAGAATTGGTGCAACATTCAACATGGCCACTAGAGGTCAGTGTAGGGTTTTACTGTATCATAATGTTTACAGCTCCGGAAAAGTATATAAGCAGATATAGTGTGATTTGTTCAAAAAATATAAAACATTTTGTTTGTTTGTTTGTTTGTTTGTTTTTTCTTAAAAAATAAATAAATACATACTTGCCCCTACCTCCTTGTCAGTGCCTTATCTCCTGGTTAGTACTGGGAGACCAAGTGCCACAATGAGGCTTTAGTGCAGCTCTATCCTTTGGCGAGACACATCCTCCACATTGCCAAGTTTGAATGTGTGTGTGCAGATTGGCAGCCTCACCTCTATCAAACTGCCCCAGGGCAAATGTGGATATAATAATAGCTTACCACCAAGTGTGGAATGAATGGATAATGCATGAAATTGCACCTGAACAACTTCAGGATCTGGAAAAGCACTATATAAAACTCAATATTATAATAACCATTACCATTACTGGTTTATTCAGCAGCAGCAGTGTGATCATGTGTAACTGCTGTATGTTTGTTTGTGTTTGTGAGGGGAATGACAGTGCAAGTGTGTTTTATGTGCCTATGTTTAGTGTGATATTGTTGTTTTAGCTTAGCTTATCATTATCTTATCATTATTTTAACTTATTGTTGTTTTAGATTATCCATCTCTTTTATTCTTCATTATCAATACATTTTAACTTTTTTACTTACTGAAATCTGTTTAAAAGCCCTCCTAGGGACTGGTGTTGTGAATTAGCCATTGGCTAAAACACTGTGGTACCTGCATCAGATGTTAATGTTTGTTGTATCTGTCCCTATCAAATAAACAATAAAGTAAAGTAAAGTAATAATCATTATCATTGTTGCTATAGATGCTATAGTGTTTCCAAATGCCAAATCTATAATAGTACGAAAGTTAAAAACAGAGTTTAAAAATTTAGCATGTGTATATTTTTATGTGCATCTGTTTTTGTATCCTTACCTGAACCATCTGGACTCATTCAGCCGCATAATCCCCGGTGTTAGAAGTAATGACCCGTGTTCGACATTTTAAATTTCCCTCCTGGGGCTTTGTTACAGCGTAATCATGTTACTGTGATTCTTTAATGAAGCTGTATCTGTCTTTCAGAATAAGATGCTGGAGCAGGCCATCAAGACCACCCAGGAGAGCTACGAAGACGAACTCCAGATGTACAACGAGCAAATCGAATCTTTGAGGAAGGAGATCGAAGAAGCTGAGAAGTCCCTGGAGAAATTCACCAATGAGTGCCGCCACCTGGCCATGTACCAGAGCTCCCTGGAGAACGAGCTGGAGCGCTACATGAGGATCATTGAGAATGAGGATAACAGGTAGGCTATTACTGACTGTCCAACTTTTATATTTTAATGACAGCAAAGAGGAAAATTTGAGGCACTAAATACATTAAAAAGTCCTTTCATATGAAAACGAGACTATGACTGTTATAATCATGTTAGCTCTTCAAACACATACCTGGCGTTATGTTTCATTTCATTTACGCATGTTTGAGCAATCCTGCATTATTAATCTGCATCTCCCATGCTCAAAACTCTCCATTCTACCTTGTGATGTCATGTAGTGGTAGTTTTCAATTTAACAGATGCCTTTTACCTTTTACTTTAGTAGAGAGTGGAAATTCAAAAATGATTGAAATGACTTTAGTGAAGGTGTATGGAGTTTCAAAAAACAGTGGAGCTCTTCCTTCTCATTTGAGAAAAGAACTCAAAGAACATATGTGTGCATTCTCGGGTTTTCCACATCAACCTGAAACATACAATAAGTTAATAGCTCAAGATCTGAAGAAGGGCTGTTTAGGATCCAGAATACACACTTATCCGGTACTTTACGAAGATGCGAGTCCGGTTATTGCCGGATCTCCCTGAGTTCAAATGGGCACGACTGACAGGAACTTACAAGGAAGAAGAAGAAGAAGACGAAGACGAAGACGAAGACATGCTTTATTCATCCCCGTAGGGAAATTATTTCTCTGCATTTGACCCATCCTTCAGGAGCAGTGGGCAGCTCGTCTTTCAGGCGCCCGGGGACCCATCTCCATGATCTTGTTGCTCGGCTTGGTCAGGACCTAAAGCTGGAGGATTTTACCTGGTGCATGTTTTGAGTTGATGGGGGAAACCGGAGTGCCCGGAGGAAACCCATCCAGACACGGGGAGAACATGCAAACTCCACACAGAAAGGCTCGGGGGACCCGGGGATCAAACCCAGAACCTTCTAGCTGTGAAGCATGAGTGCTAGTCACTCAGCCACCGTGCCGAAAAGATCAAACCAAAAAAATAAATAAATAAATAAAATAAATCACAGAAAGAGAGAAGGTTTCGCTAGAGTTGTATATATACACCCACTTCTCCTGAAAAGTAGCTCCGGTAGATCTGACAGAGTTGACTCATCCTTGCTCAGAACAAATTTACTTATAGAGACCACTGATTAATTTTGTAGACTCTTCATGAAATGTAATGTAAAACAGTTGCCTTTATGTATGTGTTGAGTATTGCTGGAACATAATGCAATTTATCATTTATCAAATATCAGAATAAACATAAGTTCAAAACTCCATGCACAGCTTCCAGGTGCTGTAACAGCAAGAACATTGAATAATTCCAGAAAAAAGTTTACCGCACACTCGCTTGACTTTCCTCTTATTTCTTTATTGGGCTTAGAGCGAACAAGGCGTTTCGCTTCTACAGCATCATCTGATGACGCTGATATATAATATTAGTTGTGCAGTTCAGTCTAGTCAGCAGGTGGCAGTGTTTGATAGAGATAGTTTTATCCTCCTATCTTTGCGTTTACTGCATAAAAAATATGTGATTTTAGATCTGAAAAAGTTCATTTAGAGTTGGACTTGCTCTTCAGGAGTCTTTAAATCCACATCATGACGCATTACTTAAACTTAAGAAAAATACCCAGAAACTTAAAACTGGGCAGGTATTTATTACATTTGTGATATTTATTACATTGTACACACACTTCAAAAATCAGATCCCCACGATGCAAATCCTTTATTATTAGATCAACAATTATGGTTTCAATTCAGATATAGATAGATAAAAGTTAGGGTTTAGGTTAAGTTTAGGAGCAGTCTTCAGGCAATGAATACAAGTTAATGTTATGTCCCCAAGAAGCATGGAAACCCATATATTGTTGTTGTTGTTGTTGTTTAATAAGTACATAACCTTTGTGAAGCCACCAAAATTTCCATAATTGTAATTTATTGAGATGCAGGTACAATGTTAGCCCTCTATCTTTGCCTCACTCTAATAATGTGGTACATCAAAATTATTATCTATTGTCTGGCCCATATTTTCAATAATAGGTTGAGAAAAGGCTAATGCCGATAATGTGGATAGACCTTGAAACAGCCATCGGACTTAATCATAATTTCTTCCAAATAGGTGAAATGTCCTCTTTTTTTTTTCTTCCAGGTTGAATTCAGCGATAATTGGCACTCCTATTACCCTGTGCACCACTAATTACAGCTACACCCACACCCCCTCAAATTTGAGCAGGGGGAGAGGTAAGAAGACTCAATACAAATGTGGCTCCTGTCATCCAGACATCAGTGGCGTTTTGCGCTGAGAATCACTATAGAAGGCTATTTCAATCAGAGGCCATTGCGTTAGATAATGCTGGGGATTCTTGTTCTTCTACTATTTAAATGGCCCATGTTACACTATTTTCTGTGTTGTAATGTTTATCAAAAACATACCTGAGGTTGTGTTTTGTTTCATTTCATTTCATTTCATTTCATTCACACATGTTTAACACACAAACCCTGCACATATAGAGTTCTTCTCTCAAACTGAAACCTCTCTGTTCCACCTTGTGATGTCATTTGGTAATACTGGAGGTGCTCCGCTTTGTTTTACTCCATACACCTTCACTATAGTTATTTGGATGATTCAGGTGCCAGTCTCTACTGAGCTGTTAAAGGAGAATTCACATTTTTTTTACAATCTGAGCCTTATTTCGGTAATAAAACAAGTTGTTTTACTCACCCATAGCACTTTGGTGTCATATGGAGCACTTCCGGAGATGTTTTAGATTTGCGATCTCCGTAATGTGAGTTCTCGGGGCACATGTTTGCGGTCTCCAAATAACACAAACTTTAGCACTTTTCAAATCACAGAAGCTCGATGTCTTAGTCTACGCTTTCGTTTGAGTCAAAAGTGGCCTGTAATCCGAGATTTAGCCATAATTTCGAGTAGATGAGTTTATTTCACTCTCAGCTCCCGGGACCCAAACATGAAACGCAAAGCTGTAAATTATGGATAAATCTCAGATTACAGCCCACTTTTGACTCAAGGGAAAGTGTAGACTAAAACATTGAGCTTCTATGATTTGAAAAGTGCTAAAGTTTGTGTTATTTGGAGACCGCACGGGGAATATATTACATATATTATATGCCCCAAGAACTCGCGTTACGGATATGGCTACTCTAAAACATCTCTGGAAGTGCTCCATATGACACCAAAGTGCTATGGGTGAGTAAAACAACTTGTTTTATTACCGAAATAAGGCTCAGATTGTAAAAAATGTTAATTCTCTTACCACATGACATCAAAAGGAGGAACAGAGCATTTTGAGCTGTAGACACTGACACTGACTTAAACAAGGATTACAGTACTCAAACATGTGTGAATGAAAAAACACCACTCCAGGTATGTTTCTGATGAATTATAATATGACTTAAAGCTCACAAGAGTCAATTTGGTATAATATGGAACCTTTAAAACTATATCTTCAATAGTAGGTTGACAATACTGCTTTTGCTCAAGGGCTATCTTGGCAAGTCTTTTAAATTATCCACAATTATTGCTTTCACTAGTTTCAAGTGAGTGTCAAGTTTTTTTTGAAGGAACATTTAAGTTTTTATTACATTTATCTTTTTGGAGATTTGTTAAATATTTGGTTAGTACAGATGTTTACTGAGGCAGAATAAATTATATGTTTATGCATCGGTTTTAAAAAATATTGTTGATATTGTTTTTGATGGCGTGATCTGGATGACTGGGCAATTACGCAACCTTCATGATATTTGAATAAATAAGATGGAAATCAAATAGAATTTTTTTTTTTTTTTAATGAAATTGAAGGGTAAAATCACTAAAAGGAGCCTGTTCAAAAATGAAATACAGTGGTACTTCACCTTACGAATGACCCAACAAATGAAAATTTCAAGTTACGAAACGCCTTCACAGTAAATTTTGGTCTCTAGATACGAATGAAATTTCAAGTGACGAAACGCGAAATCTCAAAAATTCTAATAATGCGCGCTCAGCCACACACATTATACGCTTTTCTCAGACTGGATTTAAACTTTTCTCACATTTGTCTCTCGTTTAAACACTCCTGGTTTAGTCCTGGTTTAGTCCTGGTTTAGACCTTGTTCTAGACCTGGTTTAGACCTTGGTCTAGACCTGCTGTCAGCTCCGCGCCGGGTCATGCTACGCTATCACACGTGTCAGAGCACACTCTTCTCCCCCCTCCTCCTTCCCCCCACACTTCACATTAATAATTTTGTTGAAAATCTATGAAAGTTTGAGTGTTTAAACGAGAACACAATGTTACACTATAAAAAAAGTTACACTATATAAAAAAAAAAACTTGGATCGGGGCCTTGGAATGAATCAGCCTTTTTCCATTGAAATAGCTACTCAACTTACGAATTTTTCACATTACGAAACCACTTCTGGAACGAATTAATTTCGTAAGGTGAGGTACCACTGTAATAATTAGTATGTTCAGCAACGAGTGAGGAGTGAGGCCATTTAAATAATACTAAAAACAATAGCTGCTAGCCAAATGTCTTTTTATAAATACTATATACATAATGTTTTATACATAATGTTGCTCAGTATGGCATTTAAATTATTCATCTTACATTCTGACAGTTTTTTTGGTGTTATAAATACATTGAAAAATATGCATTGTTACTGTGAGTGGGCTTGCCTCTCCACATATCTGACCGATAACTTGACCTGGTGGCATCCTCAGTCTCCATGTGCATTCCATTCGAAGCAATAACATCCCCGTAGCAACAAGCATTCCACACACACACACAAAAAAAAAGTCACACACTGTATCATTAACTGTCTTTTTCTTTTCCAACAGACATCACCCAAGCTTTTCAGGAGATCACCAACATCAAACCGCGCCAGAAGAACATTGCCAAGAAGGTGCAGAAGAGGAGGGATCTGACCACCAGGGACGTGATTGACAGTTCCCATGGCGACAAAACATCTGGAGAAGGTCGTATTGAAAAAAACAAGATCACGTCCACTGATGGGGTCCAGGAAAAGAAGAAGGCAAAGGAACTGAAAACTACCAGTGTCTCCCCTCAAGACGTCCCAGATGGAGCTCAAATCAGCAAGGCTTTTGATACTCTTTGCAACATCGTCAGGGATAGAATGAGGAAGTATAAGAGACCTGAGCCCATCGCAGATTTCTACACCAAAGGACGCTACGTGCTGGTTACCGGCGACGCTAGCTATCCTGATCCATGCTTCTATACAACTACGCCATCTGCTGGACACATCTACGTCACAATCAGAGATGGAAGGATGTCGCCGTACGATATCTATGGACCAGATTCTCCAACTCCGTCACTTCCACAACCAACACCAGAGCCAAGACCTTTCAGTCCAACCATCCCGATGCCGAAAGATGACCCCAAAGGTCCAAAGGGTAAAGATGGCGGCGGTAAGGCCAGGCACAAGAGCGGAGATCCACGCGGTAAAGATACATGTCCTGTGTCGCCCCCTAGTGGTCGGAAGGAGTCCAATCCAGGAGCAGATCATCATCCAGGGAAGAAAAGCGGCGGTCCAGGCGGGCTTCCTCGTATTCCAAGTTCCAGCTCAAGTTCTAGTAGCTCTAGCAGTAGCTTCAGTCCAGATGCAATGACGTATGAGAAGATAGAGGTAAAGGAAACTGTTGAGAAAATATCCAATGATCGGAAGACCAAGGGCTATGAGGAGACATCTACGCTGGTGGAGACCATGACGGAGAAATCCAGCAAGAAAAAGCACTAAAATAATTCAAAAATACAAAATTGTTCCCCAGATCGTGATATTCCTGCTTCTGAAATATCGTGCTGGTGGTAATGTTGTTTGGACCTGTCTGAAAACTTGAAATAAAAATAAAATATGTGACACCTTGAAATTAATAAAAGAAAACAGTTAAAAAGTATGAAAAGATGAAAAAAATATGCCACCCGTTCCCTTTGAGATATTTCTTAATTGGAAACCATTTTCTGCCTTCAGCATAGATCTTGCTGTGAATTAATTTGCTTTGATCTGATTAATAAAAGCCTCAAACATCTATTTATGTTTTGTATTATTCTTTATACCATTATTTTTAGATGATAATAACACTTTATTGTAACTCAAATTCACTACATGCCCCAGTCTGATTTATTTGTATTATAATAGATTTTTTAAAATTCATCTTTTGTTAAAAATTAGAACTTGCCAAATATTTCATGATAATGTGGGGTTTTATTATTTATGAAAAACAAAATTCATAAAAATGTGCCCATTTCACAGTGTTGCAAATGTTCTATTCTTGTAGTAACTTTTCTGGTGTAGTGTCTGCCATCCCCTTACTCATTAGTGTAGAGTAGAGATGTGATGGCTTTGACTTGAATGTTCCACTGTATGGCATTAAATGTATCTATCCCCATGGAAACAAGTGTTGCAATCAGGCTGGGTTTCAGGTCAGATTTGTTGAGAAATAACCTCACTCACTGTAAGAAAGCTGTTTTATCCATCCATCCATTTTCTTCTGCTTATCCGGGGCCGGGTCACGGGGGCAACAGTCTAAGCAGGGACTCCCAGACTTCCTTCACCCCGGACACTTCCTCCAGCTCCTCTGGGGGGAGCCCAAGACGTTCCCAGGCCAGCCGGGAGACATAGTCCCTCCAGCGGGTCCTGGGTCTTCCCCGGGGCCTCCGGTGGGACATGCCCGGAACACCTCCCGAGGGAGGCGACCAGGAGGCATCCGGAACAGATGCCCGAGCCACCTCAGCTGGCTCCTCTCCACGTGGAGAAGCAGCGGCTCTACTCCGAGCTCCTCCCGTGTGACCAAGCTCCTCACCCTATCTCTAAGGGTGCGCCCAGCCACTCTGCGGAGGAAACTCATTTCGGCCGCTTGTATCCGCGATCTCGTCCTTTCGGTCATTACCCAAAGCTCATGACCATAGGTGAGGGTAGGAACGTAGACTGACCGGTAAATTGAGAGCTTCACCTTTTGGCTCAGCTCCCTCTTCACCACAACCGGTACAACGACCGCATCACTGCCGACGCTGCACCGATCCGCCTGTCAATCTCACGCTCCATCCTTCCCTCACGGTAAATAAATGTTTTATCAAGGTATTTAATTCATTAATTAATGCCACACTGTGAAATTCCTAGCAAAGCAATAGCATCTCCATGGCAACAAACACGTAGCGGAGACTTCACCAGAAAGGTTACATAGTACACCTTTAAATCTAAAAATAATTATTGCCAAAAAATGCTTTTTGTTGTGTTATTGTGCAAAATGTGAAAATACACAAGGTGCTTTAATAAACAGCTGAATAGATTTATTATAGTTTACATCAAAGATTATGAAATATGAACTAAAGACTACAGGCTGCAAAATAAACGGGACATTCCTTTCCTTGTTCACATTTAGAAACTGCGTCTCACAAAAATAGAAACCCAAAGAAGGACCACTGCTCTGATTGCCAGGTTTGAAACTTTAAAGTGGAATGACACTGAAATTCATTTACAGTCACAAACTGTACAACAGCTGGCAGAAGAGAAGTGCAGGGCAGTTCAAAGCAACAGCGTATGTGCAGAGATTTGGCCTATATACAATTCTGTAGTGTAAAAAAAACAGAATAATCCAGGTGGTGGTGTTACTTCTATAAGATTATCACATTTTTATTATGGTTGGGTTACAAGAAACATTCATTGAAGCCTGTGGAGATAAAAACACGAGAACGAAAGGCAGAAAGAGGTAGAAGAAGCCACCATAGTGAGCAGAACTGAGAAGATGGACTAGAGACAAAGATAGCGCGTGCTTGCAAACAGAGGTGGGTAGTGCTCAGTTACAGTTTACTCCTACTATATTAATAGTATTATTGAAGTAACAGTACTTCCTACTAGAGCAAACATTTTGGTTACACTTCCCACTTTGAGATAACAAGTGACAAAAATTATTTTCACAATAGTAAATGATTAAAAAGTTGTGCTTCTTGCACCGCTGCTTCAGATATGATTTAGTTATTTTTTTTGTTTTGTTTTTTTCTAATTTTAATAGTAATTCATGCCAAAGGAGATCCAACCAAGTATTGAGTGGATAGAAATGAGCATATGAACAATTGATCTCACAGAATATTGAGTTTTCATTATTGGTAAGCCATAAAAAAATCAATAAACTATTGAGAAAATTGCATTCTATGAGTCTATATAATATATAGGTTTGACTTTGATATTCTAATTTTTTGACATGGACAAGTATAAGATTTGGGGCATTGTTTAACATTTTCCAGTTCCTTTTACTTGAGTAGTAGTTTTCCCAAATACCCTTTTTACTCGTCAGTAATTTCGTACTTCTACTTGAGTAATATTATTGTGTAGTAACATTACTCTTACTCGTGTACAATTTATACTCTACCCACCTCTGACTGCAAATAGGGATTAACTACAGAAGACAGCTGGGCCACATGCAGGAGTTTAGTTGTTTTTACTCATCAAACTTTTCAGACTTCTCTCGACCGCTTCATCCAGCTCCTCCTCCAGCTCCTCCTTCTTGGACATGGCCAGTTTGGACTGATAATCACGCACTTTCTGGTCTATGTAAGGGGCACTTTGTGTTCCGTGCAGCATCAGAGTCCACTCCTTGAGTACTCCTCGCTGGGGCTCATCTCCACGGAAACCCACCTCCAGCACCCAGGTCCCCCGCGGGTCCTCTCCCCAGGTGTGGGTGGTCATGAAGGGCCACTTGTCAAAGCCCACCTTGGAGTCGTTATCCCGGGGTCTTCGGCTCAGGAGGATGGACTTGGTGCCCATGGGGGAGGTCATGTTGATGTTCAGGTCTCCACGGCGACTGGCGTTGACTGTGATGACGGCCTGAACGTGCTCCAGGTAGCGCACAAAGTTATCCTTGCCTTGGCAGGCTTCAGTGTCGATGGCTAACACCAGCTTGCTCCCGGACTGGATTTTACTGCAGACAAACAGACATTTTCATGTCAATAGTTTTGTTTTTAATGGGTATACTTTAGAAAATTCTGAAAAGCAATGTAAAGCATTTATAAACTGCACTCAACACAAAAAGCCAGAGAAAATACTTGACCTATTTTTCACAAAGCCCACCATAGACAGGAAAGAAGGAGCATTTTAAAAGGAAGCCCTCGGCACAGCAGCTGTGATGACTGCCATCTCTGGATTATTTACCCTGAAATTTACCTCTGAATGCACCACTCACTCAGTGATGAATAGTAAACCCAGGCACCTGGCTGCAGACATATACAAATGTTGTATATTCAGTATACACCACATCTTCATAACAACAGTGTGCAATACCCATCATTTGAAATAAACCACAAGCCTTTACTTCATTCAAGGGAAACTTCCTCAATTTAGTGTAATTCAGTATCCTGACACATTGTAGAGTAGAGTATGATTCAATCACAAATGGTGCTAGTGTGTACTGCCTACTTTATTTCAAACTTAATAAAATGTGTGTGGAAAGTCTGGGCATCTCTATTTAGACAGACACTCGCCCTGGATAAAGTGGAAGAAGACGGATGGACAAGTGCATTATTATCAGTATTTACATAATTGCGTATATACTCATCAATTAACTTGAAATGGCTTCATTATGGTGATGTGTTTTGTGTTTTGACTTGATTTTTGAACGTTTTATTGTCTTTATTGTCTGTATTAAACATTCGCTCAGTTCCCTGTTCCATACCAACCCTATTTCCTTATGTACAACCATTAAACCATTAGATACCAGTAATGTGCACAAACATGTCCCCAAGTAGCACTGTTGCTATGGAGATTACACTGTGGGGTCAGAGGCACATAAATTATTACAGATCATTCATAGGGGTTCAATGCAGCAGTGGAATGGCATCTGATTAAGCTTGTTAATGCAATGTGCTTTGAAAATGAGTATTAACCAAATGAGCCGAACTGAATTACAATTTCGGTAAAAGATTCTGCTCTCCAACTACAGTATGACCTGAAAATGTCATCATGAAAATGGATTTGTCCGGAAAGAGCCGTGAGTTGCTCTATTGTATCTTTGTGGTTGTAGACGGCACACTGCTGATCCGATCTCACCTTGTGATAGAAAGAAAAGTACAAAACCAGCAGGACAGGGGTGGTGGCCAGGAGCTTAATAACATTATGAGAGACCGAAGACTGCATTTCACATGGAGGGGAGCGGGGAGAAGGGAGGAGGGGGAGGCCGGGGCACTGGAGGCTCTGACTGAGATAGACATGTACAAAAGCAGTCACTTAGACAAATGATTAATGGGGCTGGATGCTGTGCACGGGCAGATTACTGCACTGGTGAGCTGCAAAAGGCTGATTATGAGAATTACAATCCCGAGAAAAACAGGACAATTCACAGCAGGATGTAGTACCTCCTGCGGCATTTAATATAATGTAAACATGGCATTTGATCATAACTAACCTTGAGGAAAGGGGCCTCGCGTTACCTGAACAGAGACGTGCAATATGGCAACAATCTGCAAAATGTTGAGTAATTAGACTTAGACTTTATTGATCCACAAGGGAAAGCACTTTTCCAAACTGTTAACTCAAATGGCATTGCATGGAAATGAATGTTAAAATAATATAAATAAATAATTATTTAGTAACAGCTTAGACACAATTTTGCTTCTGTTAAAGATAAGATTAAGACAAGATTTTGATATAAAATTCCATAAACACGAGGAAGACATGTTCAAATAAATATTGCTGTTACTGCTGGCAACTGTAATACTGATTTATTATTAATTACAAAAAACACTGAACATGTTTATTTTATAATTTGATGTTGTGGATCTCAAGTTGCTAAATCAGCTTTATGAGTCTCTCATTTACGTTGCCAGTTTTGATGAAATCCAGTCATTTTTCAGCCTAAAATGCCTCTCTCTGATCTGAATCCTCACTACCTAAACCCCAGCACATGCAGCCAGTCATGAATTTGTGCTAGTGCAGCCTCTGCAGCTCAGTAAGGGAATTCCGAAGGTTATACTGAGAATGAGGAAAAATTGTATGTGTCTTCAGGTTGGTCAACCGGTGACGTAGTAGCACAGGCTACATACATTTCCTTTAAAGGAGAATTAACGGTTTTTTTTTTTTACCATCTGAGCCTTATTTCGGTAATAAAACAAGTTGTTTTACTCACCCATAGCACTTTGGTGTCATGTGGAGCACTTCCGGAGATGTTTTAGATTTGCGATCTCCGTAACGTGAATTCTCGGGGCAAATGTTTGCAGTCTCCAAATAACACAATCCTTAGCGCTTTTCAAATCATAGAAGCTCGATGTCTTAGTCTACACTTTCATTTGAGTCAAAAGTGGCCTGTAATCCGAGATTTATCCATAGTTTCGAGTAGATGAGGACGCCAGTGCGCATGTGCGGAGTCACAGCTTATTTCACTCTTAGTTCTCGGGACCCAAACATGAAACGCAAAGCTGTAAATTATGGATAAATCTCGGAAAAAATGCTAAAGTCTGTGTTATTTGGAGACCGCTCGCATATATTATATGCCCCGAGAACTTGCGTTTTGGATATCGCTAAAAACGCTAAAATCGCTATAAACATATCTGGAAGTGCTCCATATGACACCAAAGTGCTATGGGTGAGTAAAACAACTTGTTTTATTACCGAAATAAGGCTCAGATTGTAAAAAACGTTAATTCTCCTTTAAGCTATCGGCTTGATAAATAAAAAATAAAAATGTTTACAACTGCTAAAAAATGATTATTTCCCATTGAATATGCATGTATACAACTAATCTAAAGTAGTCTCAAACAAAACATTTCATTTAGGTGGTGTTAACGTTCAAACGAATCAGACAGTTTTTTTGAATATGAATGAACACTTAAGAACATAAGTGGCCTGCACACAACTCAACAAACTAACAAACTTGATTCTTTTACATTCGTCTATGAAGTTATTCACAACCCAAGCTATTTCTCCAATGATTAAAGATCCCATGACATGGTACTTCTTGATGCTTTTATATGGCTCCTTAATGGTTCCCTAATACTGTAAATGAATCCTTCTTCAAAATCAACACTCAGTGCATGAGAAACAGAGATAAGCTGAGAAAGAGTAATTTTTCTCTCTCTGAACAGTCCATTATGGGCATTGTTGCTTGAATGCAAATGAGGAGAAAAGAGATGGCCTATAGTAGAGGGTGGGGGCGTGGCCAAACTCTCCGCTCTCGGCTGTCAGCTCTCAGCTGATCCATTTCCGCGTTTTTGGGTGGAGAAGAGATCAGAAGCGTTCCATTGAAAAATAAACACATTTCCACAGAAAATAAAATCAAACCACTGCTGTTCAAAGGTCCAGAGGCTCAGATAAAGGACTTCCGAGCCTAGAAACACTCGGACGTGCCTCCAGGCAAATAAAAAAACGCATTTCGCATTGCCTAGCGCATTCGCAGTCCAAACTCTCTGGGCGTGATTTACAGAGACGCTGAGTACAGACAGACGGGGGTGGAACTGCATTTGCATTTCTTTTTTCAATCTGACGTCAATAAGGTGCCTTGTTCAAAATCGCCCGTTTGAGCTCCGATTTTTTGTAACGCAGAAAAGGATCGCAAATGCTCAGTTTAGACATTTCGCAACTTTTAACTTTTAACCATTAACGTTCAAAAACCTCAGAAAGTGAAAATTTTATGCCATTAAACATGCCTTTAAACAACTCTGAAATATGCTAATGAGCCATAATGAATACACCCAGCCTGTTTAACCGAATGCATTTCAAAGTTCAAATAATGCATTAAAAAGCTGGAGTTCAAATGAACCTCCTGACATGATTTAGTGCTCAGCAGGTAGTCTCCACCCATCAGATAACATGCAGCAGTAATTACAGCAGCGGGTAAGGGCGCGGGGTGAGAGATGCCTCTGAAGGGCAGGGCGAGACCAGATCCAAAGCAGATCCGCTGTGGAGCTGTGTGTGCTAGCATCACTGATAATGACAAGTTCTCCTCCAGCTACTCTAACTGCAGCCAGCCAGCGCGCATGCTATCAGATCACTGCTGCGCCCGCCACTGTGCTGTTTATTCCCTTTTACTCTGCTGATCAACACTATCATTCGAGTTGGGCCTGTTGTAATTATAGCTTTACTACAATAGAGGCAGTAGCATCCCTGTGGCGCTGCCTTGGAAACCGGCGCAAACTGGTGAGAAAAAAATGGCAGCACAACGACAAATGACACTCAGCTTAAAATAGCATGAAGAGGGAGAAGCCACCATTAGCAGTACTTCATCAACATCAAGCGACTGCACTGGAGACGATTTTGCAAGGGAAATCTGAAAGAGTGCACAGAGATAGCGCTCAACTAAACACCAAAAATAAAAAACATATTTATTACTATTTTGCATCTGCTACAGTTCTATAATACAAACATCTGCCTATCTTGCAATCATTTTTCGATGACAGACAAATCTTCCATCATGTCAGTCAGATGATGTCGTTGAGGAACGTGACAGCCGCTCACCGAGACATGTCAAGGTAAAAACAATTTATTTTGTCTTTAAAGGGCCCGTATTAGGCTATTTTGTGATTTATGTTAGAATGTTGTTTAATCATTACAAACATACCTGGACTTGTGTTTTATTCTGTCTCCTTCACACATGTTTAACACACAAATCCTGCATGTTTAGGCTGAGATCTTCTCTCAAACAGAAAACACTGCTCCACCTTGTGATGCCATGTGGTAATGCAGGAAGTGCTCCACTGTATTTTTAAACTCCACAGACCTTCACTAAAATCATTTGGATCAATTCAACCCTGGATTGCCAATCTACTGAACTAAAGTTAAAAGGAGCTGTTAACTTCAAAACTACCACTACATGACAAGATGGAACAGAGCATTTTGAGCTTTGGAGATAGAGACATCCAAAAAATGGCTACGCAAACGTGTGAATGACACAGTCGGGTATGTTTTAGAGGAGGTAATATATACATATAACAGGCTCACAAGAGACAATTTTGTGTAATACAGTGGTCCCTCGCTCTATCGCGGTTCACTGTTCGCACCCTCGCTGTTTTGCAGATTTAAATTTTTTTTTTTTTATAGTGTAACATTTTTTTATAGTGTTACATTGTGTTCTGCGTCCTGATTGGCTAAGAGACTGTAGACCAGGACTAAACGTGGACTAAACCAGTTCTAGACCAGAACTAAACCAGGTCAGTCCAGGTCTAAACCTGGACTGGCCCTGGACTAAACCAGGACTGGACCAGGTCTAGACCTGGTCTAACCGGGACTAGACCAGGTCTAAACCAGGATTAAATCACTCCGTGCGGCTCTTGCGTTCGTTTGTGCGTGTTCGGTTTGTGGCTCGGGCTGAGAGGACGCGGTCCAGGGGCCGTGGTTCGATCTCGTGCTCGCAGCCCCAGTGTACGCGCGGCCTTGCGCCGGTCACGCTGCTCTGTCACGGATTTGTCCAGAATGAGGGGTGCACATGTCGCGCACTTCTCCAAGGGGTTGGTGCGCGTCACCTCCCGGGACGTGGCAGTGCTCCTCGCGCGTCCGGCGGGGCTTCCAGGGCCGTGTCTCCCCCCACACGTCACTATTAATACATTTTGTTGAAAATCTATGAAAGTTTGAGTGTTTAAACGAGAGATAAATGTGAGAAAAGGTTAATTTCAGCCTGAGAAAAGCGTATAATGTGTGTGGTGAGGCATTTACAGCCTTAAAACATGTATAATAATTGTAAAATTTAAAGATGTCCTACTTTGCGGATTTCTCTTATTGCGGGTTATTTCTGGAACCTAACCCCTGCAATAAACGAGGGATTACTGTATAGGACTTTTAAAGTCAAACTAAACACAACATTTTTCTGTTCTGCTACTAAACTGTGTATAGGATGTTTCAGGAACATTGTCTATTGTTCCTAGTGCTTTTGTGGTAATTTTAGGTCGATTTGCAGCTCAAAAACCTATACAAATGCAGTGTGCCTTGGCTCCAGTGGCCACTACAATTTAAAGTGCTAGGTGATATCACACAAGACACCTGGCTGTGGGTGTGGAGTCTGGAAGAACTCCAGAACCAATGTTCTTTACACTTTCAGACCCTGCCCTTCCTTTCCCCTCACTCTCCACTTTAGTCCTCCAGATACTGCCCAGTTTAGTTTATGTGGTTGTTTAGTCCCACTTTTTAAAAAAACACATGAAACTAATATGGTAATTTTACACTAAAATATTTTTTAAAAAGTATACCAACTCACACCTAGTGCAGTTCAATAGATTCAGAACAAACAGAAACTAAACAAGTAGATGTATTTAGTTTCATTGTAGTTAGTTCCTCCCTTCAGGCCAGAATTATTTTCTTTCTTTGCTATGGATCCTACCTGGAGAACCAAGAGATTACACAGAGTTTTTAAATTTCACTCACTGGTTTTCTTGAATGGTGCCTGCTACACAGTGGAAGCGCTCAGGGACGGTTTTCCACTCCTTGGCCATCTTGACCATGCCCCCCGCGTCCAGGACACCATAACCGAACAGATGGTTAAACTCCAGCCCCACGCCGTTCCTTCGCCACTGGTGCACCTCGTCGTGGAGCTGGTTCCTTTTGGAGGTCAGCACGGACAGATGCTGCATGTCTCTCCAGGTCAGGTCTGGGCTGGGCGGAGCAAAAGAAGCAAAAACACGGCATTAAAATCAAGAGGAGAGAAAAACAAGCAATTTAGGGCTGTGAAATTAACAAATGTATAGTTGTGATTTTCAGTTATTACTTTATTTTTATTCTGCACTCTTCTCTTTTGCAGCTAATTTTAAAGGTGCACTGTGTAACTTTTCAGCTGGGCATCCGTCACCTGCTTGTTTCTATGGATATGTCATTGTTCTGCCTAGAATGTTCCACAGTGTGACATTAAACAGCTCTAACTTACATTTATTAAATTTACTGCTCAAAGATACCTAGAAAAACAGGCATTCTGACTGTGAGTAGAGTTGCCTCTCCACAGATCTGATTTCTAAGTTGGTCTCGTTTGGTTTCCATGGAGATAGAAAGGTTTAATACCATTTCAATCAAAGCCACTTTTATAATCTATATAGGCTTTTAAATTAAATAGTGTCAAAACATTCAAATTTCCTCTTTTCTTTTCTGTTTCCCCTTATTTATTTATTTATTTGTTTGTTTATTTCATTCATAAAGTATAAAAAGTATAAAAAATAACATTAAACATACAAGAAATTAATGGAAAGGAGCAGAAAGAAGAGTAATCTTATGTCTTACTGTCTGTGAGAATGTTCATGTCTGTTAGCTTCTCCTTACCACCTTTTGTGTACAGTAATCCCTCGTTTATCGCGGGGGTTAGGCTCCAGAAATAACCCGCAATAAGAGAAAACTTTATATTTTACAATTATTTTACATGTTTTAAGGCTCTAAATGCCTCACCACACACATTATACACGTTTCTCAGTCTGGTATTAACATTTTCTCACATTTATCTCTCGTTTAAACACTCAAACTTTCATAGATTTTCAACTAAATGTATTAATAGTGACGTGTGGGGGGCGACACGGCTCCGGAAGCCCCGCCAGACGCGGGAGGAGCACCGCCGCGTCGCATCCCGGGACGTGGCCGTGCTCCTCGCGCTCCTCGCCCGCACCAACCCCTTGGAGAAGTGCGTGACACGTGCACCCCTCATCGTGGACAAATCCGTGACAGCACGAGATCGACCCGCGGCGCCCGGTACGCGTGCTCGCAGCCCGAGCCACAAACCGAACATGCACAAACGAACGCAAGAGCATGAAACCAGCAAAGAGCCGCACGGAGTGATTTAATCCTGGTTCAGACCTGGTCCAGTCCTGGTTTAGTCCAGGACCAGTCCAGGTCTAGACCTGGTTTAGTCCATGTTTAGTCCTGGTCTAGTCTCTTAGCCAATCAGGACGCAGAACACAATGTTACACTATAAAAAAAATGTTACACTATAAAAAAAATTGGAAAAAATAAAAAAAAATCCGCGAAACAGCGAGGGCGCGAACAGTGAACCGCGATAGAGCGAGGGACCACTGTATACCCGAGAGATATGTGTATTACTAAATTTCTACATTTTATTACTTACTTGTACATAGATTTATATCAGTCTTTTGCTATTTTTGCTGCTTATTTAGAATGTATTATTACCATTTAGATTTTTGCTCTTCGTCATTACATTATATTGTAGTGATAAAAGGAGAAATTCAATTTGTCAACTGGACAAAGTTTGTTTGGTCGAAAACGTTTCGCCACTCATCTGAGAGGCTCATCCGAGAGGCCGAAGCCTCTCGGATGAGCGGCGAAACGTTTTCGACCAAACAAACTTTGTCCAGTTGACAAATTGAATTTCTCCTTTTATCATGGATTCTACCTGGACGACTGAGGGACTCTTCACGCATTATATTGTAGTGTGTGAGCTTCTGTGTCCAATTTTTTTTCTATTGTGGATCAATAAAATTTGTCTAAATTTGTCTATATTTTTCTACTTGCAAACTCTGACAGAAGTAACCGTTTGAAATTATTATGAGTTGAATAATGACCAAAATAACTGCATTTTTGTCAGAACTCTCAGAAGCAGGAGATACTTTAGTTACCTTTCAATGGACGATAAAACTAAATACATGAATAATAAAAAAATATATCAAAATTGTGATGTTTTTCTTTTCGCATATCACCCACTCCTAATTGTAACACTGACGTCAATGTTATATTAGCAATTTCATTTTAAGGTTATTGACACAACAAAATGGACGTTAAAATATAAGAGCTATGACTCATCTATGACTCTTCTTTCCATTTGTTTTTCCAGATTTGTTTGGAGCTTTTAAGAATAGTCACAATAGCCCCCAAAATGATATTAATCCAATTTCCTGTACTAATGAAGCCTGCAGAGTAAATAACGCAATCAACACGTCGCAATATCAGATTACAAATGTACAACGCAATTTGATAACAATAACCAAACAACCATAAAGCCTAGCCATCTCTAAAATCTGCTGTTTGCTGTTTGTGATTAGTCTCTTAGGGCGTTCCTGGGTCCATTTCTCCGTGTCTCCCTTCATTACCCTGGCAGAGTGCGTTGACAGCTTGGTTCTGACTCCTGCCATCATCACGCAGCTTAACTATGCCTGGGCGGTAAAAAAGGCCACGCACTCTTGCTATCAGGTCCCGGAGCTGTTTGTGTGTGGACGGGGGGGGAGATCCTCTGCTCGCGTCAGTCACATCATTATCGTGTGTGCTCAGTAAACAGTCGGGTTTAGCTCGGTACCACTCATCAAAGCTAGCCGGCTAATGTTTGGAGTGAGAAATGGGCTGATAGAAAAGGACGCTGTAACTTTCTGCATTATAATGATTTTTTTGTTTGTTTTTTAATCCCAACTCCTCTTTTTTACTGGGATGGCATTATTTATCAGTTTTGTATTACAGTGAACCCTCGCTGTATCGCGGTTCACTCTTCGCGGCCTCGCTGTTTCGCGGATTTTTTTTTCCAATTTTTTTTTTTTTTTTTTTCCAATTTTTTTTATAGTGTAACTTTTTTTTACAGTGTAACATTCTGTCCTGCGCCCTGATTAGCTAAGAGACTAGACCAGGACTAAACCAGGTCTAAAGCAGGTCTAAACCAGGACTAAACCAGGTCTAAACCAGGACTAAACCAGGTCTAGACCAGGGATGGTCACGCAGGGTGGTAGGGACAGAGTCTCTGATTTCCTTCACGAGAGCGCCTGGGTGACAGGAGGTGTGGCCTTTGTTTACTTGCACGAGCCATGGAAGAGACTGAGTGCGAGCCGGACAAATGGAAGAGCCAAGAATCAACATGGACGGGCCTGGCGCCTGGCCACGCGGCGTCCGGGGAGCCGCAGCGGGGGGAGGACACTCGCGCGCACAGAGGAGACAGTGGGTCTTTTCCCCTCACGAACCCGACCCCGTCCTAGAGAGCTGTGGAGTATTGGCGACGCATTGATAGCGGTCTGATTTTGGACCCGGGGTGAAATGCAACCAACTCTTGTGAGCGCAGGTTAGTCTTACCTGGTCTTGTGGTGAGGACTGGTGCTCAGAGGCGTCTGTTAGCGGTTTGGCACTGTTAGCATTGGCTTGAGTCTTGCCCAAAATGATATCCAGGTCGCTTTCCACTTGACTTTCGCACATGGCATGGATATGTGGTACCAAAACAAACACACGTGTCCGCGCGCACGTGTCCGCGTGCACGTGTTCGCGTGTCACGTGCCCCCCCCCCACTACTAATATATTTTAATGAAAATCTACAAAAGTTTGAGTGTTTAAACAAGAGAAAAATGTTAATACCAGTCTCAGAAAGGTGTATAATGTGTCTGGTGAAGCGTTTTCAGCCTTAAAACATGTAGAATAATTGTAAAATATAAAATTGTCCTACTTCGCGGATTTCACTTATGGCTATTTCTGGAACCTAACCCCCGCGATAAACGAGGGTTCACTGTACTTATCCAATAATACAGCAAAGCAAACGGGGGACCTATTTTCAAGGACAAAATGTATTTTCCAGTTCATTTGGTCTCTTTTTTCAAAATTCCCAAATTTCTGGAAAACAGGCCAAATATTTTCTGTTTTCCTGGATTTGCAGGATGTCTGGGAACCCATCACTATTTGACAAAGCAAGGAAAGGGAGAAGCTTGCCTTTTTTTTTTTTTTACAAATACATGAAATAAACAACTCCTTTGAGATTTAACCAGTCTTTATCTCTTTTTATAGCTCCAGGATTGGCGCTGTTTGCATGTGGTTGGGGGAGATCCTCAGCTCGCGTCAGTCACATCATTATCATGTGTGCTCAGTAAACAGTGGGGCTCAGCTCAGCTCCACTCTTCAGAGCTTGCCCGCTAATGCTTGTAGTGTTAAGAGTGAGAAATGGGCCCACGGCGGAAGACGCTGCCTCCTGACAAACACTCATTTGGCTGCTTTTATAACACAATGTAAAGTGCTCTTGTGTCATTAAGGATGAGGGAGGAGGAGGGGGGGGGGGTCTGTCATCCAATTGTCACATCATGTTTTAATGGAAGTATAAAATCAATATGGCTGTGTAAACTCTTCTAAGCAATCTATCTAAGCGATTTGACTGTTTTGGAAATAGCAGATCCTGGTTTTAAGATTACAGACCAATGTCAGTTTCAGTCTTTTCAGCAATTAACATAATACATACATACATAATACACAATAAAACAATTTCCCTTGTGGATCAGTAAAGGTTGTCTAAGTCTAAGTCTAATACAATTAGCATAGGAAGTAAAAGATTGTAAATATTGTGAAAATTTCCCATGACATGGTACTTCTTGATGCTTTTATATGGCTCCTTAATGGTTCCCTAATACTGTAAATGAATCCTTCTTCAAAATCAACACTCAGTGCATGAGAAACAGAGATAAGATGAGAAAGAGTCATAAATATCTCTCTGGAACACTCCATTATGGGCGTTGTTGCTTGAATGCAAATGAGGAGGACAGAGATAGGCCAGAGCAGCGGGTGGGGGCGTGGCCAAACTCTCCACTCTTTCCTCTTTAGCGGTGAGATGTGCGCTGGCCCCACCTCCGCGTTTTTGTTTGGAGGAAGAGATGAGAAGCATTCCATTGAAAAATAAACACATTTCCACAGAAAATAAAATTAAACCAATGCTGTTTCAGAAGTTCGGAGGCTCGGATAAAGGACTTCCGAGCCTAGAAACACCCTCACGTGCCTCCAGGCAAATAAAAAAACGCATCTTGCATTGCGTAGCTCATTCGCAGTCCAAACTCTCTAGGTGTGATTTGCAGAGAGTGTAGGTAGAAACACAGACGGGCGGTGAAACTGCATTTGCATTTTTTCTTCAATGTGACGTCACATAGTTGCCTTGTTCAGAATCGCCCATTTGAGCTGTCTTTTTTTCAAACGCAGAAAAGGACCACAAATGCTCAGTTTACACATTTCGCAACTTTTAGCCATGGGGAGGGGGGGCCTAAACAGGGTAGGGGAGCTCACATTAACGTTAGAAAGTGAAAATTTCATGCCATGGGACCTTTAATGTGCACATTTCATTACTAAGAAATTATGGACGTGATACTTTTCAGAGATTTTATCCATGTTATAGTTGTTACTCATCACCATTTACTCACCCGAAGTTGTATTTGGAGCATAGACTGGAGCATAGACTGTATATAAATGGACATGGCTAATGCGTTAGCCTCTGTGTTCCAAACAGGAACTTCACATGCGGCTCTTCCTGCTGCTGCTGACCGTGGCTCCCATTGACCTACATTGGAATATTGTCGTCCCTTTCTCTGTAACTGTTGCTATGAGCCTCGTCATTTTGCTCTTAAAATGTTCGTATTAACCCCACTCTACACGATCCTGCTGTTTTTATTTTGTTGTTTTGTCCATTAAAAAATCCTATTCGTAATACAGAGCCTGGCTCCAACTTCACCCCTGTAATCGCTACCATCATGAGCTTCAGTTGTGTGGTGCCGAGCGCTATGGGTAACACCACACTTGCTTAGTCCACTTTTTTATATAATCTATGATCTGGAGTTATTAGCGCATGCTTGAGCAATCTTTAATAGCTCATTTTCAAGCTGCCATTTTGCCAATCAACCCGTTTTTACCACCACAGGCATATGCCCACTGCTCAATACTAACTTTGTTCTTTAATTTTATTTTCTTCGACAGTGTTGTATTTTGGTGCATATGAAAAAAAAATTGGTGATCTGCAGCTATTCATCAGAGATGACATTTAGAGCACTGTTAGCAGTTTTGTAAACATGGAAGTTAGTGGGTTTGTTTCTTTTATTAACTCATTTTAGACAAATATTGTGATTGATAATCCACAGGTGCCATACATAATAACTGTACAGCAGACACAAGAACAATAGATCGTCTTTAAACTTGTGTATTACAAAATATATGGGGGTTTGTATAGTGCATTTCTCACACCACACCACAGTATTTTTTTTTGTTTTTTTTCACTGCTGTTTATGCGTTCAAATGAGCTCAGCAAAATGTTTCATTATGAATGCAGCTCTCTGGATCAGTTTCATGCCAATATAAGAGATAAATAAAACATGAAGTCAGAGTGCACTGTATACACTGCGTCGCCTTAGTAGAGATATTAAAAGCGCTATTACAAACAGGAGTCCTTGGCAGAAGCTTTGAGTGTCTGTGTTATGTGGGCGACAGCTTGAGAGATTTTTCACTTCTCTCTTAATTTCACTTCTATTTCTCATAAATAAGCCATTTGGTTTAATAATGGAGATGTGATCTTTGAAAGAAAAAGATTGCAATTTATGATCTTAACAGAATTTAGACAGCTCTTCAGCCATAAATTGTTGGAAGCATTTCAGTTACCATTACAATTCTTTGTATTCTAATCAGAGGCTTATTATTAAGGGTTAATCAGCTGTCTTTTTTACACACTCATGATGTGAATGTCAGTGTATATTCAGAGCCGACTAGTATTGAAACTAGATAGTGTACTTGTCTTTAATTATCTTTTTTTGTTTGGGGGGGATTGTGCTTTTTATTTGTATTTATGTATTTATTTTTAAATAATGCTAATCAGTATTAAAAAAAATCTTTTGTATTTAAATTTTACCATGATAAATACTGATTGGCAGGGGCGTTTGTACTACACGCCTACTAATTGGCTGCAGAATCTTAATTTAAATGGGGTGAAAGTAACAAATGATATCATAACAATAGTTAAACAAACATTGAAAATGATTATGTAAAAGTGACCCGTGACTTACTTTGCTTCCAGGGCCAACGCGAAGACTCCTGCTGCCTCTGGAGCTGCAGCTGATGTTCCAGAATGACGCAGTGTGCAATTCCCATACAAGTCTGTGGTGGCCTATAAAACACACATTTGTATAATATATAATACAACACTCACAGTACAATACATGTGTGGGACCCTGATGCATGATTGAAATCCTTTTCAAGGAATTTTTCAGAACGTTTATGTAATCATGGCTTCTACAAATACATTACACACTTTGTATTCTACATCTAAGATGCGTGAAAAGTCCCTCAGTCGTCCAGGTAGAATCCATGATCAAAGGAGAAGTTCAATTTGTCAACTGGACAAAGTTTGTTTGGTTGAAAACGTTTTGCCGCTCATCCGAGAGGCTTCGTCAGCTCTGGTTCTTGTGCTGGTTAGACCCTGCTTATATCTCGCTGCCGGGCGGCGCTCCCTACACTGAAAAAGCTCTGAAAACGATCCCCCCTAATCTGTCTCTTTGTTTTTCAAATTACTCTAGCGACTAGTTTTGTCTCCCTATTCACGCCTAACGACCCTCTCCATCCCTCTGCCCTGGATCGTCTGCCCTAATGTTTCTTTGTCTGTTTTGACTTGGTTTAAGAATCGAATTATAAATGGGAGACAAGTTATGTCTAACTCCCCCATTTCTGTTTAACGACGGATTCTCTTTTTTGACAGACAAAGAAACATTAGGGCAGACGATCCAGGGCAGAGGGGTGGAGAGGGTCGTTAGGCGTAAATAGGGATACAAAATTAGTCGCTAGAGTAATTTGAAAAACAAAGAGACAGATTAGGGGGGATCGTTTTCAGAGTTTTTTCAGTGTAGGACGCGCCTCCCGGCAGCGAGATATAAGCAGTGTCTAACCAGTACAATAACCAGAGCTGACGAAGCCTCTCGGATGAGCGGCGAAACGTTTTCAACCAAACAAACTTTGTCCAGTTGACAAATTGAACTTCTCCTTTTATCATGGATTCTACCTGGACGACTGAGGGACTTTTCACGTATTTTGGACATTGTATATTTGGACATAGATCACACTGAATTGGAACTCAAATTAGATGAAGAACAAATATAAACCTGACCATATTTACAAAACCTATCGCCTATAAGCAAGGAAAGGGTTCAGCTTTCCATTCATTGACAGTTACAGAAATAAAAGAAAGAAGAAAATAACTCTTTGGAGGTTTGTGCCAGGGTTAGGAGTAATTTACATTATAGCTGCCATAGTGTAATTAAATGTTATATTTATCAATAACTGGCATAAAGAAATAGAAGAAACATTTTTCGCTCTGAGGCCTAAATGTACCAAAATCACATTTATATTTTGACAGATGTATACGATACAAATTGCATCAGGAGAAAACTGTGCCTCTGCATCCATCGTCCTTTCATTACATAAACAGAAGTGCTTTCCAACACCTCATGTCCTCCATAACAGCCAGCAACGTTAATTCATATATTCCGTCTAGACTATTTCTCATTCCATTTCCCACTTAATTAAAAATGATAACAGATTGAACACAATTAGAGGGAGGGGATACCCAGGGGAGGACCCATGTCTCTGTCAACAGCCAAGGGTCATCTCCATAATCAGCTCGCCGCACTGTCTTTTTTTTACACACGCATTATGTGAATGTCAGTGTATATTCAGAGCCTACAATCCAATCTGAGTATGAAACCATTTTACAGCATTAAGCATGAAGGTCAGGTCTGATTGTAGAGTCTGAGCTGTCTCTCCGTATGAGATCTACCTTTTCAGCTCAGAGACCAGCCACAGAGCTGAGTCATACAGGTATTTGCTCAGAGAATGCCAGATACAAATGACACCATGTACCATCAATAAGCAGTGAATTACAAATGAATCATAATAAATGTGAGATGTACGTGTTAAGGTGGAAGCACAGTGCAAGTCTTTTGTTGGTGTGTACGGAAATAACTGAATGAATAAAATGGATGAAATTAACATGTTTTTGTTTTGTTTGTTTGTTTGTTTTGGGGAGGGGGGGTTGTTTGTTTGTTTTTTAGTTTTTGGTGTGTAATTTTATATCAATGTGTAAAGTTTAAATGGTAGAAGTAGAAGTACTGTTGCCACAATACTAAAATTTCAAACTTGATTTCTATACTAAAGAATAGACTTAATTGATAGTCAATACTGATTCTGATGGTAATAAAAAACTTATATTTTTATATCTGTGTAATTCCTCTGTCCTCTAGGTTCCACTAGTCTATGTGCTCTTATACTTTTTCTGATACAACTCGAGATCATTCTAAATCTATTCAGGAAAGGTTCATTTATGTCTGGTTGATGTGAATTTTTAGGCCCGAGCGCTAAAGCGTAAGGCCTATTGTTACTGTTCTGGTTTTTCTTATTATTATTAGGGCTGCAACAACTAATCGATTAAATCGATTAAAATCGACTATTAAAATAGTTGGCAACTAATTTAGTAGTCGATTAGTTGAGTCTGTGTTGTTATAGCCAACTGATATAAGTACAGTTGCGGCAGGAAACAAACCAAAACCACGGTGACACTGACTTGGATGGCTGGATCATACAGTATACTGATCTATGGGTTGGATGCCGAGCGTCATCAAAAAAGAAGAGCACCAATGTTGAGCCTTCTTTAGTTGACTAGTTTACGTGACGAAGTCCAAACTGCGATCAAGCCCACCGCCTCTCGCAAACCAGAAATCGCCGCTAGAGCTGTGGGAGCGCTTGTTTTTAACAGCCTCAGTGCAGCGTATGAAACAGTGCACCGTACCGTGATGTAATGTGATGTTATTTCATGACACACAACTGAAGACACTAAATGAGCACAATCTTTTTATTGACTTTTAACTTGTCGCGGCCCTTTATTTGCTCCAAATAGGCGTATTATATCAAGGATACTGCTGTTACTTTGTACGGCGCACTGTTTCATACGCTGCAGTGATGGTGTTCAAATCAAGCGCTCCCACAGCTCTAGCGGCGATTTCTGGTTTGCGAGAGGCGGCGGGCTTGATCGCAGTGAAGTCCTAACGGGAGAATCAAAAAAAAAAAAAAGCATACGTGAGAAATGGCGGAGGTGAACGCAGACGGTAATGTTGCAGCAGGAGAGGCCAGTGTTAGCAGAGACAAACATGTACGACCCAAGTCGTGAAAAGTATGGGAGCACTTTACATTAACACCTTCAAAGAACAGTGTTAGGTGCAAAATGTGCACAGCTGATCTGGGATGGCATGGCAGCACAACATCACTGCATGAGCACCTGAAGAGAAAGCACGTTGGAGCCATGGATGAAGGAGATTCATGGTGTGAGTGAGTGCAAGTGAGTTTATTACTGTTGAACCAGTCCTCTATGGTCTATGAATCATATGTTAAACAGAAAAAAAGTCTTTATGTATTTGCTTTATATAATTGTTGTTCAGCTCATTTCAAGCTGAAGACTTAGATGTTCTTTCCCCCCCCCCATCTATGAACGAAAAAAAAACCTCTCCACACTGTACAAAGTCATATGGCTGTTGTCATTACAGTTTTCAAACGATGCTGGTTGCACTGGAAGAAAAAAAAGAAAAATGCTGGTTGCCCTTGATTACAAATTTTATTTAATAGATTTTGTGTTTTTGTTTTCACTGATTCTGCTTTATTTTTATACTGGTAATATATTCTTTTTACTGAGTTGCGGGAAAGCAACCTTTGTACGGATATACATTTCTCCACTGCCATGCAAAATTTGTGAGTGAGTGCAAGTGAGTTTATTACTGTTGAACCACTCCATGGCCTATTGAGTCATGAAGAGTATTTGTTTTGTTAAAAATGCTGGAAATCAAAAGTTTTTTTCCTTCTTTTTATCCGATTAATAATCGATTAGTCGAAAAAATAATCGTCAGATTAATCGATTATGAAAATAATCGTTAGTTGCAGCCCTAATTATTATTATTTATTCTTCTTCTTCTTATTATTATTATTATTTTTCTCCCCTCCTTTTTGCAGGGTTCGGGTACTTCCCACAGACGAAAACTAAATTTTGCACAAAATTCAAGAATGCCAAAAAAAAAAGGAATTTACAAATAATCTGTATTAAAAAATCTTTAAAAATCTTTTAAAAATGGCTCAACAGCGCCCACTGGAAAATCAAAATACATTGCGCCTATGGCTATACTTGTGTTGCCATGGCAACAGGCCAAACATCTGTCCTTGCCAATGGGACGCCCGGCAAAAGCGTTTTCACAGAAACACCGTTCAGTCTTTTAGAAAGTTTTTAATAACTTTTAATGTCAAACTTGTCGAGAAGATGCAGCACGATTCTGGTGAGTCTTGGTCAAAAACCTAAGGAGGAGTTCGTTAAAATATGAGGACAGGAAAATTTGCCTTCGGCGCCGGGTCACGTGCTCGGTCCAATATGGCTGACTTCCTGTTGGTCGCCTAGCAACAGTGTTTCTGTGTACCAAATTTGGTTTGGGTACGACAAACTTTTTGCCGCGCGTCCCATTGGCGAGGATAAGCAAGCGAGAGCCAATCATCGCCACTTGCAGCTATATTTTAATATTGATACTTGTTCAAATGAATATCTAGTTTCAATACTAGTTTTAGGATTAATTAGTATCTGATTTTAGATACTTTTGACAGCCCTAGAAGCCACATTTCAAAATACATGCTTGCAATAACGATCAATGAAAATATCTGTCATTTACAGCAAACTTCAAACTTAAGCTGCAACGTTTGTTTTACACAAAAAGACCACGCATTGACTGACCTGTCACACATATCAGAACCCTAGGAGGTAAGAATGGGTCCCAGATTTTCATCATTACTAATCATTAGCAGCAGTATGACATCACATCAGGTTTCTGAAATTGTAATCTATTGTTTTGTATCCTGCGTTTATATATTTATGAAAAATTGTTGTGAAGGAGAATGAGTGATGAATCCAACAGCTAACCGTAACAAGGGTTCAAATAGTGCCCTAGAGAGATCGCTAGATTGCTCAAGCATGCATGGATGGCATCTGAAACCGCTTCAGGCATGTTTTTGATGAGGGAACATTATAACATTGTAGAAAGCTCTAAAAACTTAATTTTGTATAATGTTTAAGAAAAAAAGCCAGCTCTACCATTAAGGCATGCTTTACTCCATGAAAGAGTGCAGTTTATTCATAGAAGTAAAAAAGAAAATACTACTGTACATGTGTTCTTGTTTATTTTTGAAACGGTGTAACTTTGGCCATGCACAGTACAATCAAGAATCTTGTATTTCTCTGACAAAACAGCCGCTCTACCTGAAGCCTGATTAACACAGTGTTTCTCATAAAGCCCAGCACATGTTCCAGCAAAGTAATCAAGCTGTAGCAAATCCTCCACCTGAACCTCCCATTTTCACAAACAGACTGAAATTACAGTGGAACAACAATCCAGGTTTTATCCCCAGGCTCATCCTCTCTCCTGAAAGAGGGTCAGCGCCACAAAGAGGCAAACTGCTATTTAAGGTGCAGGCCAGGACTCAAGCCACGTCTGCCAATATGAACAGAAATGAAAAGAAATGACTTGAGACTATAGGGAGTAAATATAATGCATTATGTATGAGATATCAAACTGCATATTGTAACAGACACTGACGATTGAGAAAACGGTATGTGTTATTTTTGAAATATATTGTTACAGGGTCCATAGTGAACCAGTCACATTATGATGATGTCATAAGTAAAGGACATAAGTGTCAACATTTACAGGTAAGATTTGGTAATATAGATGAAATGCATTCTTTGTTGCTTATAAACAACTTCCAAATAAGTAACACAGCATAATTTTCTGGCACAGTCATAGTAAAGACACATTTTTCTTTGTTTTTAATTTAGATAAACACATCCACATCCATTCTAGTCTATTTATTGGCTAAAGTTACACAGTGGGGCTTTAAAGAATTCTGTAAACAAAATTAGACCAGATCAGCAACACAAAATGCATTGTGATTTTTTTTTCTGTGTTTTTATTTGTAGTCTAAGCATATTCAATCAGGGCTCTCAAGTCTCACGCATTGAGAGTGTGACACACGCAATTCAACATGTTCACGCTCACACGCCACACATGGTATTTCTCACTCTGAAACTTAGTTACGCAATTCAAGCGCAGCGCACAGCGCTTCTGTGCCCAGAAAATCAGTCTGTGTGGCTCAGAAGAGTTAATTATGCACCGCGCCGTTTTCAGCGTAAAAAAACCCCTCACTCGCGCCCCCCCCCCCCCCCCCCCCCTTCCCCAGCGCGCGCAGCATGTTCGCTACAGCGCGTACCTTCGCTTCACATCCTCCTTTTCACACAGGAGGAGCCTGTGTACGCTATACGCGGGGAAGAGTGACAGTGCATTTGGTAAATGTGCAGAGGTAAATACCACTGCAAAACCAGTAAGAGAATGTGACTCCAGGAGGAAGCTGAAAAAACAGGTTTAAAAAAGGGGGGGGGGGGTTCTCAAACTGTGGGTGAGGGTCCAAAAACGGGGCACAGAGTGTTTAAGTGCACTACAGTTTGCTTAGCTTATTTTAAGATTAAAATTAACATTTATCAGATAAAATGGAGATAGATTTATGAAAACTTATTTATGTGAGTCAGCCTTTTCCCACATGAAGATCATTAAGTCCAAGTACTGTTCCACCATGAATATGATCATTTAGAAATGTGCTTGAGTCTGTCAGCAGCGACTGTCCAGACTACACATCCCGAGCTGATTCCATCCAGTGCAAGTCACATTTTGTGAGAAGTTAGTGCAAAGTGGTTGCCTGGAAGAATCCATGACTCGTCGCTGTACCAGTGAGTGAGTCTGGTAACGCTTGGTCCAAAATGCGCTGCGGTTGCGCGTAGACAGACAGCTAAGTGAACCAATCAGAGATTGCGCCATCTTGATTCAAAACTGAGGCGGAACTTCCGCTGCCTAAGAGTGACTTTGCGGGCAAAGGCGGGTGCACTGACGTCACCATCTTTGAACGAATCAGAATCGCGGAGTCCGTTTGTAACCGGAGGAGCGAGAGTGGAGCGAGGGTGTCCAAATGGTATCGCGCTGTATAGGAAATACAGAGAGATATCATTTGGCTGGCCAGGTAAGCAAAGTGGCTGAAATGACCCCAGAGCATCTCAGAGCATCTAGAGTTCAAAAATTTTCTGGGGGGGGGGGTTGCATGCCCCCGGACCCCCCTAGCTTTTCGGTGACTTTCAGCTTTTTTCCATTGCTGGACACTTTCATCCCTGTTTATATTAATTTATACAGTATTAAGTTAAGCAGGACAGATATTTCTTTTATTCTGTTAATTTTGTTATTTTGTATTAAAAATAAATTGCTGATAATTATTTATTTTCCCTGTGTTCATATCACTCAGATATGCATCTAATTAAATTCAGGTTTGAGTCAAATAGTTTAATGGCTCACATTAATGTTCAAAAACCTCAGAAAGTGAAAATTTCATGCCATGGGACCTTTAAAACTAAAATATGATTGTAATTGTAATGCTTATCAGAAAAAAATGTCAGTTACTAATTTTGTCCAGTTCGTTCAGCATTTAACATCTACAGTATCTATCCCATATTTATTTCTCAAGGTACTACTAAATATCTTCTTGAAAAACATGCCTTCTTACAGAGTCAGCAGAATCATCTTTCAACAGATCTGGCTATTTCAAAGAGGGGGTATTACCCCTTCAGTGGGGTATTTATTAGGTATTATTATAACAGATGTGGATGTCTTTTGTCATTATTGCACAGCAAGGATTCAAATAGTGAGAGGGAGAGATCGCTAGATTACTCAAATATGCATAGATGACATATAGAACCTCTTCAGGCATATTTTTGATGAGGAAACAACATAACATTGTAGAAAACTCCAAAAATTGGATTTTGCATAGTACCCTGTCTTTAAAGACCCCTGTCTTTAAAGATTTTTTGGGACATTGGCTGTTTAGGCGCTTTGTGTTACATTTGTTTGTATGAAAAGCGCTTTATAAATAATGTTTGATTGATTGATAGGCTGCACAGTAAATAATGTCAAACGGGGATGAAGAGGGAGAAGGGACATTCAGGATTTTTATTTTTTAATATAGAGGTTTTTTTTTTTAATACTTATGACATCAAAATAAAGAGATGACATAGTTTCTCTGTATTCCTGACTCACCACGCCTGCCTCGGGGTTCCTCTTCCTCCCGTTGCTGAAAGTGGAGGCCAGAGTGGAGGAGCAGCTCTCGTCGTACAGAGCCGTTCGTCCGTCGTTGATGGCAGAGTTGATGGAGATGGTCCACATGCTGGAGGCGTATCCATCGCAGTTACAGTCGTCATAGCTACCCCCGTCTCCCGAAGCCCACACGTAGATGCTGCCTTTACCTCCACGGCCCTAAAATCGCATCACAAAAATGACAGTGGAATCAGATAGGGGTAATTGTGCCTGGAGGTGTTTTCTTGAAATTTTTATGACATTTAAAATAATTGTCCGATTTTATCAAAGACTGGAGACAAGAAACTGTCCTTTCTAATTAGATTTTGAAAGAGACAAGCGCTTTATCTTTTTTTTATGTGGCTGATTTGAAGGGGTAACTTTTCTGGAGGAGGGTCTGCCGCATGCTTGTTTCCATGGAGATGTTGAATATTCCACTGTATGGTATTTAATAGGGCCTAAGTAATAATTGTAATCGAAACTGCAATTTGAATGAGCAATTAGCAAATCTCCACAAACAACAAGATACCCTGTTTGTCTTAATCTGCATAAAAAAAATGTTAACCCTGTAGTTTAGATCTGTACATACATATTCTGAAATGTGATTCTTTGATTAGTTTGGCAGTTTGAACAAAATCCTATTATTAAAACATAAATTGCTAATCTCGTAATGCATAGAAATTTAATCAGACATATGTATACTTCATTTATATTCCACATTATTGCCAAAAATGGATCTTTCCAGAGATCTGGCTTGGAATTGATTGGTGCCATTATCTGGTTGTCTCCATGGTGAAAGACACATTTATTGCCATACTGTGGAAAATTGCAGGCAAAGCAATAACATCTCCATGGAGACAAGAAGGTGACAGAATGTTACATAGTGCACCTTTGATGCTATATTGTACATTTGTATTGTACATACAAAAAACAGAAAATCTAATACATATTGTTCATTAAAGCCCCAGTGTGTAGGATTCGTGGCGCATAGGTGGATGGTGTTACAGTGAACCCTCGTTTATCGCGGGGGTTAGGTTCCAGAAATAGCCCGCAATAAGTGAAATCTGCGAAGTAGGACAATTTTATATTTTACAATTATTCTACATGTTTTAAGGCTGAAAACGCTTCACCAGACACATTATACACCTTTCTGAGACTGGTATTAACATTTTCTCACATTTTTCTCTTGTTTAAACACTCAAACTTTTGTAGATTTTCATTAAAATATATTAATAGTGGGGCGGGGGCACGTGACACGCGGGCACGTGCGCGCGGGCACGTGCGCGCGGACACGTGCGTTTGTTTTGGTACCACATATCCATGCCATGTGCGAAAGTCGAGTGGAAAGCGACCTGGATATCATTTTGGGCAAGACTCAAGCCACTGCTAACAGTGCCGAACCGCTAACAGACGCCTCTGAGCACCACAAGACCAGGTAAGACCAACCTGCGCTCACAAGAGTTGGTTGCATTTCACCCCGGCTCCAAAATCAGACCGCTATCAATGCGTCGCCAATACTCCACAGCTCTCTAGGACGGGGCCGGGTTCGTTCTCTCGTCCTCTCACGGGGAAGAGCCACTGTCTCCACAGTGCGCGCGAGTGTCCTCTCCCCGCTGCGGCGTCCGGGGGAGCCGCAGCGGGCCCGTCCATGTTGATTCTTGGAAGAGTCCATGTTGATTCTTGGCTCTTCCATGGTCCGGCTCGCACTCTCTTCCATGGCTCGTGCAAGTAAACAAAGGCCACACCTCCTGTCACCCAGGCGCTCTCGTGAAGGAAATCTGAGACTCTGTCCCTACCATCCCTGGTCTAGACCTGGTTTAGTCCTGGTTTAGACCTGGTTTAGTCCTGGTTTAGACCTGCTTTAGACCTGGTTTAGTCCTGGTCTAGTCTCTTAGCTAATCAGGGCGCAGGACAGAATGTTACACTGTAAAAAAAAAGTTACACTATAAAAAAAATTGAAAAAAAAAAAAAAAAAAATTGGAAAAAAAAATCCGCGAAACAGCGAGGCCGCGAAGAGTGAACCGCGATACAGCGAGGGTTCACTGTATTGCACTTTCTGTTTTAGCTACGGCAGACCTCGAGCGTCGCGAGCCGCGCGGTCCCGTTTTTTTTTTTCTTTTCTCATGAAAACACACATTCCCAATCATGTGCAATGACACTCTACAAATCAAATGAAACCTTACAGTCTCCTCTTTTTGACTCTGCAATTCATTTCCCTGCACAACAATCCCTCCCCGAGCACATGGGGCTTTTATACGGAAAAGCACAAAACGAGGTTAGCTTACCTTAGAATGCTTTGCACAGGTCAAACTCTGTATTTCACCATAAACTTGCTCTCAATTTGTCCGTAAGGATCCAGCGAATAAAATCCAGTAAAACAATTTAGTCCAAAACACGTGTTAGATCCATTACGACGTCTGATCCGGCAGCATGCTTGTGTTGTTTACCCAAAACCACGAGCCTTGCCGAAGGCGAAGGCGGAGCCCAAATGTCCTTCTGCGGCTCTCGTATTCAAAATGGCTGCCTCTGCATGGGGAAGATCCCCCTTTTATGTGACTATATCTAAGTCCAAAAGAATACTTTGATTTCATGATGGAAGTGAAAAGGCTTGGAAAACAATGTATTTTTGAATGGGTATCTTCAATTTCAGTAATTAACGGGTAAAAATCTTACACACTGTCCCTTTAAGGGTCCTGTATTATGCTGATTTGACTCTGGTGTAGCCTGGGAATTCCCAGGCCGCTTCCGTTCGTTTCGAACTGGAAGGCGGCCTGGAAACTCGTCCAAGCGAGAGTCCCAGATTTAGGGCCCCAATCAGAGAGCGGGGGAGGTGTGGCAAGACGGTGACGCGTACTACATGACAAACGGAAGCTTGTAGTTTGAAATGACAACTGACATGATTGGCTATGGACTTACGTATACGCTCAATGATAGACATTCATAACGCCCAATAAACGGCCGTTGGCAATCGCTAACCACACCTCCGCTACGGGATTTTTCGAAGCGAGTTTCCAGACCCATATCTCACTTGTGATATGGTCAGGTGGTAACCAGACTAACTCTGGTGAGCTTTAAGCCATGTTATAATGCTGTATTTAAAAACATACCTGGAGTTGTGTTTTGTTTCATTCACACATGTGTGAGTAATCCTTTATTATTATTAGTCTGTTTACATCTCCAAAACTCAAAACGCTTTGTTCCACCTTGTGATTTCATGAAGCCATAGTTTTCAAATTAACGGATACCTTTTACCTTTTGTTCAGTACAGAGCGGAAATTATCCAAATGATTCTAGTGAACATGTATGGAGTTTAAAAACACAGTGGAGCACTACCTATATTACCTCATGACATCACAAGGAGGAACACAGTGTTTTCTGTTTAATAATAATAATACATTTTATTTATTAGGCACCTTTCTGGACACTCAAGGTCGCCTTACAACAAGTATAAGTTAAAATACAAACAGTTAAAAACAAACAGTTAAACATTTAGGAAATAAAAAAAATAATAAAACAGTAAAACATTTAAAACATTTAAAAGAGAAGAGCCTAAATTTACAGGGTTTGTGTGTTAAACATGTGAATAAAACAAAACACAACTCTGGGTATGTTTTTGATGAGGAAACAACATTATAACTCAGATGAGAAAATAACGTAATAATATTCAGATTATTGTAGCTCTCAGAAAAACAGAACCTAGTGGGGAGCAGCCTCTTCTCCAGCTGATGCACCTGTTTCCCCATTGCACAAAGGATCAAATGGAATAGAAGTGCCCTCAATGTGCATATTTATGTTTCCTAATTGAATTGCAAAGAGATGTTTCAAAGTCCTTCATGTCACCCATTGGCTCAAGGCTCTCTCTCATTGCTCTGCCCAAACAAAGCGCTTTCATTCGGCCTACGAAATTGGCCTATTCATTTCTCCCGTCTAATGAAAATTTTATAACCTTGTAATTATACTTACATATCGAGTTACATAATATCCTAATTATTTTTGACCTCACCAGCCCTCAGAGAGGAGAATGTAGGAGATAGTGTTCATTTTATGGACTGATATGTTACCCACTGCTTTTGTCAATGTCGTACTGATAAAAAAAATATAAATATATTATAAATGAAAGAAGTGTGTTGTGTTCTGGGCAGCAGATCTGCTTGGACTGCTGCCCCCGTGAGTGGATGGATGAAAGAACTAATCAGTGAGGGCTAAACCTATCAATGACTTTAAAGGTACATTTCTGGTAGAGGGTCTGCTACCTTCTTGTTTCCTTGGAGATGTTTTTGCTTTGTCTGGAATGTTCCATGGTATGACATTAAACATTAAAGATGTCTAGTATTTATTCATTACAGGTGTTTCTATTGCAAAAAATACTATTCCTTTTGAACTGTAATGACAGGTTTAATCTATACTGTGGAACATTCTAGACAAAGCAATAACATTTCCATGGAGACAAAGAGGTAGTGGACCCTCCACTAGAAATGTTAGGCAGTGCACATTTAAAGACATTCTATGGGCCAATAATATTAAATACAGGTGGGAGGAGGAGGCTAAAATTAAATATCGAAGGGTCTAGTCACTAATAGAAATGACCAGTGTGTATTTTATTACCATTTGTGTATTTTATGGCAAAGTTCTAGGTAATCAATAGGAAAAACATGACATCTGAAACCCACCAATTGATACTTTGCAGCTGATATCTTCACATCCCCAGAGAATGTTGATGACAACTGTAAACTCTGCTCTGTCGGAAGCGCTGTTAGACTTTGACCTGAGCTATATTTTAACTGACATTAGAACTGACATCACACTGTACTGTTTGAAAAGCAGCTTTTTAAATATACTGTATTTGTTGTATTGTAGCATCACAATTTTGAAATTTTAAATATCACGTCCACACTCCTGGATGTCAAAAATGAATAATAATTGCCTATTTATTTATATTTAAATTGACATGAGAGTTCATAATCTGCCTGGCTCTGGGTTGTCTCTCCTTTGCCTCGGATGGGTCATTCTGGAGCAGTCCGCACCTGCCCACAGAGCTCACCGTGAATGATGATTAATCAGGCAGGTAATTGGCAGAGACACCGTTAGCATGGCAACTCTGAAAGTGTGTGCGTGCGTGCCTGCGTGCGTGCATGTGGGTGGGTGTGTAAGGCTGATAATGATGAGCACTATTCAACGTGTGTGCGGGGGAGACAGTTCACCTTTCCGGAGTATCCTTGAGCAAGGCACTAGCGAATGTGTGATTAGTGTTGAAGGCTTGAAGAGAACAATTATTCTCGGTTTACATTTATAACATTTGTACATTTGTAAATAATCATAATCATAGCTATAATATAATCAAATGCCCACATTAAAATAGTAGTAGTAACATTAATGAATTATATTACTACTACTATTGTGGATCAGTATAGTTGTATATAGTCATAGTCATAGTTTGCTTTATTGTCGAAAACAATCATGTACATGTACATAGAGTGAATTCGAAATTTGGTTTCCCCACTAACCAGGCAGGACAGTGATAGAGCGGGTAGGGGAGGGGCCGCTGCGCATGCGCGCGCCGCCGACTGAGAGATGCAGAGTAGAAAAGATGCAATACATACAATCAGTGACAATTTAACAACATGTAATGACAGAAAAACAATTGGAGATATAACATACGGTGATCTTATATGTAAGCTTAAAGGAAAATTAACGTTTTTTTTTACAATCTGAGCCTTCTTTCGGCAATAAAACAAGTAGTTTTACTCACCCATAGCAGTTTGGTGTCAATTGGAGCAGTATTGCAGAACTTATGTTGAGCCGTTCTGTTCTACTAATGATCCCGTATCCGTTAGCGTGAGTGCTCGGGGCATTACTTTGCGGTGTCCAAATAACACAAACTTTAGCACTTTTCAAATCACAGAAGATCGCTGTGTCAGGGTAGACTTTTAGTGGATTCCAAAACGGCCTGAAACCCGATATCCAGCTATAGTTTCATTTGATGACGTCATCAGAGAGGACAGTGCGCATGCGTGAACTCAGCTGTTTTGGAAACACCGCTAGTCCGAAAGAAGCTAACACCGCTCTGAACTTTACTTTTCTGTTGCGATATCGGGTTTCAGGCCGTTTTGGAATCTACTAAAAGTCTACCCTGACACAGCGATCTTCTGTGATTTGAAAAGTGCTAAAGTTTGTGTTATTTGGACACCGCAAATCAGTGCCCCGAGCACTCACGCTAACGGATACGGGATCATTAGTAGAACAGAACGGCTCAACATAAGTTCTGCGATACTGCTCCAATTGACACCAAACTGCTATGGGTGAGTAAAACTACTTGTTTTATTGCCGAAAGAAGGCTCAGATTGTTAAAAAAAAACGTTACTTTTCCTTTAAGCCAGTGATGGAAGTGCTGAAAATTTGCACTCAGGTAATAATGTACCAATAATGTACCAAGTCACAAGTAGTGCTGCCGAAAAAGTACTGAAGTAAAGGTAAACAATACTATGAGAAATACTACTCAGAACACTAATTATCGTTTGAATGATTATTTTTGGAAACATTTTAGACCATACTTTCCACCTTTGCCTAAAACCATAACAAAACCAGGGCTATTTGTAAACTTAGATATTTAGTTTTAATCATTTTACCACCTATGATCTCAAATGACTATATATATATATATACAGTGCTGCTCATAAGTTTACATACCCTGGCAAAATGTTTTGTTTCTCGGCTGTTAGTTTTTGTTGTCATTGTGGTTTAAAGAAGAGTAAACAGATTTCACAATAAATGGCTTTGGCCAATCACTATCTAAGAGTGAAAGAAAACATTTTGTGTTATTCATTTTCTCTGAGAAATAGCCAAGAAACAAAACATTTTGCCAGGGTATGTAAACTTATGAGCAGCACTGTATATCTGTGTTATTATATAGAAGTGTGGAGGTGAGATTTGGCCTTACCTTGTTGACTCCATCGGCCATAGCCTGCAGGGTGAGCTCTCGGGGCCCGTCCACTGTCTTGCCGTCATCCGTGGGGCCCCAGCTGGCACTGTAGATGTCAATAACCTGAGGCATGTGGCTGATGGACGAAGCCTCAATGATGTCAGTCATGAAAGGCTGGTCCAGCATTCGGATGCCTATAGCACAACAGCAAGAGAAACAGGAGATGGTGGTTTTCCATGAAATATACCGAACCTGATCATTACCTCTATTAGTGACTAGACCCCATAGGAAGTAAGTATGGGGGTGCTTCCGGCTTCATCTACTCTGACGTTACACTGAAAAGCTGTCACACCTCCCTCTGTGACTGCGACTACATGGTCCATTAATTAATTCCTAATTGTAATATAAAACTTGGCTCCAAATTCACCCCTATAATTGCTAGCCTTGTGACCTCCATTTGGCTGGAGCCGAACGCAATTAGAACTAGGTTTTTATTGATCAATCTCAGTTATTTTAAAAAACAAAATGGCTTTGAATATTGATTTTCTGAACATAAATAAGGCAGACTTTTAATCGGTGCCATTTAATATTAAAAATGTTCTGTAAAATGTGATTATTGGTACAAGTATTATTGGTAGAAGTCTAGAGTGGTTGTGTGTGTACTAAGGAAGTGGCAATAATGAGTATGGCTATAATGCAATATCTAGTGCCACATTAATTGAATTGTATGCTCTATAACGTGTTGTATAGGTGCAGCAGTATGGTGAAAAAGCTATTAACTACAAAGACCACGATCCTTTGTTTCAATTCATTCGACATGAAGAAATTATTGTTTTTGTGCAAAAGCTGGAGTTTTTGATTTTTTTCTATCAAATAATAGAATTGTTTCCTTGTGAATAAAGTTGTGTTGTTATGATAGATCATGTTATTGTTTTAACTATAATGTTCCACAATATGGCACTGAACATTTCTATGTCCATGGAGACAGTAGGAAAGGTGCGTTTCAGGGCTGTGTAAAAGCAAGCCCGCTCACACTAAGAATGCATCTTTTTTTTTTTTTGCAATAAAGTCACCTGTAAAGAAATGCCATGCCATACAGTGGAACATTCCACACACTGCAATAACATGTTGATAATTCTTCCTTTGATAAATGATAAATATTCGCTCTTGATTTAGAATGAAAAGCATAATCCTTTCCTTAAAGAAATTTTCATCACTGGATTGCAGAGACCATTTATAGTGCATCTTAAAGGAAAATTAACGTTTTTTTTTACAATCTGAGCCTTCTTTCGGCAATAAAACAAGTAGTTTTACTCACCCATATCAGTTTGGTGTCAATTGGAGCAGTATCACAGAACTTATGTTGAGCCGTTCTGTTCTACTAATGATCCCGTATCCGTTAGCGTGAGTGCTCGGGGCATTACTTTGCAGTGTCCAAATAACACAAACTTTAGCACTTTTCAAATCACAGAAGATCGCTGTGTCAGGGTAGACTTTTAGTGGATTCCAAAACGGCCTGAAACCCGATATGCAGCTATAGTTTCATTTGATGACGTCATCAGAGAGGACAGCGCGCATGCGTGAACTCAGCTGTTTTGTAAACACGGCTAGTCCGAAAGAAGCTAACACCGCTCTGAACTTTACTTTTCTGTTGCGATATCGGGTTTCAGGCCGTTTTGGAATCTACTAAAAGTCTACCCTGACACAGCGATCTTCTGTGATTTGAAAAGTGCTAAAGTTTGTGTTATTTGGACACCGCAAATCAGTGCCCCGAGCACTCACGCTAACGGATACGGGATCATTAGTAGAACAGAACGGCTCAACATAACTTCTGCGATACTGCTCCAATTGACACCAAAGTGCTATGGGTGAGTAAAACTACTTGTTTTATTGCCGAAAGAAGGCTCAGATTGTAAAAAAAACGTTAATTTTCCTTTAAGTATCTTAAAATAATACTCTGAATCTACACACTGATATTACACCATGGGCTTAATTCTACAATAATACCGCATCAAACATTAAAGAGTCCATATTATGCGATTTTTTTGATCTATGTAATAATGTTTACTCATCACATACATACCTAGTTGAGTTTTGTTTCATTCACACATGTTTAACACACAAACCTGCATACTTAGGCTGAATTCTTCCTCCAATTAAATGCACTCTGTTCCACCTTGTGATGTCATGTGGGAATACAGGAGGAGCTCCACTGTGTTTTTAAACTCCATACACCTTCACTAGAATAATTTGGATAATTTCAGCCCTAGCCTTGTCAATCTTTTCTGAACAATCTTTTCTGAACTACCCCTTCATGACATCACAAGGTGGAACAGAGCATTTTGAGCTTTGGCGATGTAGACAAACTAATAATAGACTAATAAAAGAGTTACTCAAACATATGTGAATGAAGCAAAACACAACTCCAGCCATGTTTTTGATGAGGAAACATTCTAACATGGCTTAAAGCTCAATTTAAGAGGAAATTTTGCACAATATAGAACCTTTAACAGCACCTATATATGTAAGAAGGGATGGAAAATTACCAGCAGCAATCAACTGAAACCATCAATACATCTTCCCTTGTCAATACAAGTCGCCTTGCTACTGTAGTGTGGAACATTTCAAGCAAAATCAATATAGCAGACCCAGGAGCTGTCTGGATTACTAACGGTGTTGTATGTGGACTCTGACTGACCTGTGGTGTTTGCATCAATATAACTATATGCTTCAAGAGGAACAATAGCAATCCTCTGTAATTGCCTATTTTTCCAGAGGTGTCATACAATGTCTCATCCTCTCATCATGGTATTACCAAAACAGCTATTTACTAACACTGCTGCTACTTCTCATTGTCATTCCCTTTGCTGTCTAGATACAGACACGCACCTGCTACCATGGAGTTGTATGCGACTCCCACTCCACAGATGTTGTTGTTGGCAGCAGCTGATACCTCTCCTGCGCACCGTGTACCATGACTGGGGAGAGGAAAACAAAAAACTATGATAAGAGGATACGCATGGATTACAATAGAGTGAGAGGAGATAAGATTTGGTATGAGATAAGCAGAGATTTTTGGAAAAGTGTCTGATTTTTGGCTTTTCACAGTCGTAAATCAATACAAATTTGCATAATCTGTTGTTTTGTTTTGCTACCTGGATGTCTAACACAAAAATGCTCTATATTAAAATGCACTTGAGGGCACATTTCAGTTTTTCAAGAGTCTAGTTAAATAGGGGTTATTACACTTCTCTGAGTATTAGCTGTTAACATATTTAGCTCAACATGTTACCTCTTTATACATTTGAAAAGCCAAATTTGCCAAAAACAACTTATTTATGTGTTTAATAACTGTGCTTGTGGGCTGATAATTGAACAGAATTGTAGTGATAACTGCAAGGAGGGTTCAAATATGGCCTGGGAGAGATCTCTAAATTACTCAGACACTTCTTCAGGCATGTGTTTGCCGAGGGAAAAATGTTATAACATTGCCTGGAAGAATCCATGACTCATCGCTGTACCAGCGAGTGAGTCTGGTAACGTTTGATCCACAGAATACGCTGCGGTTGCGCGTAGACAGACAGCTAAGTGAACCAATCAGAGATTGCGCCATCTTGATTCAAAACTGAGGCGGAACTTCCGCTGCCTAAGAGTGACTTTGCGGGCAAAGGCGGGTGCACTGACGTCACCATCTTTGAACGAATCAGAATCGCGGAGTCGGTTTGGAACCGGAGGAGCGAGGGTGGATGGAGAGTGTCCAAATGGTATCGCGGTGTATAGGAAATACAGAGAGATATCATTTGGCTGGCCAGGTAAGTTATAACATGGTAGAAAGCTCCAAATACCAATATCACTGCAACCCAGATTTTGTGCCATAAGGGCTTTTTTATATTCAGAACATTGTGTCTCCATTCTTGATAGTGAGAGCCTGGCTTTTTCACAGATACACACAAATACAAAATAAGTTTAATCCATTTTTTTTCCACAGCCAAAAACTTTATCCAATATGAGAGTGCAAAATGGGTATTTTGCATAAAAATCCTCTCTGGCAGTATTTTCCATTATTTCCCCAGTCTAAAAAAAATAACGAAAAACAAAAATATCCTCCTGGGACCTAAAGAAATAAAGTGTACCTAAATTATTATTATTATTTTAATTTTCTATTTGGAGGTAAATGAACACCTTAGCATTTTCATTTTGTTCATTTTATTTTTATTCATAATAAAATGGACGTCGGGGACATTTTGGTGTTAGGTCGTTAACTTCACGTGGATTTAACAAAAACTGTTTTTTTTTTTATGACCAACATTTCTGACAAGCTTCTACAGTCGCCTCCCTTTTAATTTGTTATTGTTTTTAATTTTTTTTTTAATATATATTATGTATTTTTATTTATTTATTTGAATATTTATTTACATATTTACTTATTTTTTGTTTGTTTGTTTTTAACGGTTTGTATTTTAACTGGTGCTTTTAACTGCTTTTAACTGCATATAATGTATATTATACTTATTGTAAGGTGACCTTGAGCGTCCAGAAAGGCGCTTAATAAATAAAATGTATTATTATTATTATTATTATTATTATTATTATTATTATTATTATTATTATTATTATTATTATTATTATTATTATTATTATTATTATTATTATTATTATTTTATTTAAATTTTTTGATTTATTTATTTATTTATTTTTATCATATTGCAGACACAAACTAGAGTCTCAAAACAATTAAAAGATAAACTGGTTAACTCTATGTCCACTATAAAGGACACAAATGAATGGGCTTCGGGTCTCAGGAGGATATGACAAAAATTATACTTCGTTGCATAAACATAATACACTGGCAAAAATACTGCTTAAGATGAAATATTGGCAGTAAGTGACATTTATACACCACAAAATATACAAACTGAAATTATGAGAGGTCCCGTATGTTCTGATCTGTGTTATAATGTTGTTTCCTCATCAAAAACATACCTGGAGTTGTGTTTTCATTTCATTCATTGTGTTTCATTCACACACACACACACACACACAAACCCTGCATATTTAGGCCGAGTTCTTCTCTCAAACTGAAAACATCTGTTCCACCTTGTGATGTCATGTGGTAATACAGGAAGTGCTCCACTGTGGTTGTAAACTCCATACACCTTCACTAGAATCCTTTGTATAACAACAGCCCTGGAACTGCCGATCTCCACTGAACAAACGGTGAAGGTAGCAGCTCATTTGAAAACTACCGCTTCATGACATCACAAGGTGGAACAGAGCATTTTGAGCTTTGGAGATGCAGACAGACTAATAATGCAGGATTACTCAAACATGTTTGAATGAAACAAAACACAACTCCAGGTTTTTTGTTTTTGATGAAGTAACAGCATTCTAACATGGCTTATAGCTCACAATAGTCAATTTTGTGTAATATAGGACGTTTAAAATAAAAATCATTTGTACTACCATTTTCTCAACAAAACACTCTTCAATACATGTTCCTAAAATGTTACCACACCTACACCACACACACACACACACACACACACCCAGTATATAAACCTTGCTGTCACCATTACGCAGTCTAATTCTTCATCTTCATCTGATAGCTCACTTTTGCCTATATCAGTGTTTTGCATATCTGTGCGTGTCTCCATCCTCCAGCCCCCACAGGGACTGCTGCAGCCCCGCTCTCCCAGCATGCCTTGCAACAGACAGGCTGCTATTTATAACAACCAGCTGATTAGCCAGCTCATTGTGCCCGCCAGTCAGCAACAACTGCTCTAACTGGCACTCCCTTCTCCTCCTCTCCCCTCTCTCCACATAATGACGTATACAGGCAGATGGTTGGGGAGTGCACGGGGGTATGGAGAAGAGGAGGACGAAGAGGAGGAGAAGAAGGTAGAGGAGGAGGGGAGGAGGAAGAGCAGGAAGAGGAGGAGGAGGAGGAAAAGGAGGAGAAGAATGAGGAAAATGAGGAGGACAAGTAGGAAGGGTAGAAGAAGAGGAGGAGAAAAAAATGGATTTGCATTAGGTGGAGAGTCCTTGTTGACATACTATATATTGCAGTGGGAGTAGCTCATCCTTTGTGATTTTGGAGATAGAAGACGTTATCAGGAGAAGGGTCAAAGCAGTGAGAACAGTAAAATCTTGTATCTTGTGTTGTTGTAACTGTGCTCTTGTCTGAAGCTAGCGGTAAAAATTGCCTCAGGGTTTTCTATCGTGATGCTTTGTTTATACTCACTGCCCTATTATGTCTTAATGGAAGTATGTGGGGAGAAAATCAATAGAGGCTCCACCAGGTCAAATCTGGCAACCCTGTTCTCAGTAAGAAACAGCAAGCTCTTTTAACACAGATTCTGTGGAACATTCCAGCCATAGTTTTATAAGGCTAATAATTGTGTAAGATTTGTAATATACTGTATATAAATATGTATTTCTGTTAGTTATATTTTTTATATTTATTTTTTATCAGCATTAGACATTTAATACTAGTATAAACACATTAGTGCTGGTCCAAAACAAAAACCTTGTTTGTTCTGCCGTAGTATTAATGGAAGTATGGGAGGACAAAATCAATATATTTTGCACACTGTAAGAAACAGCTCTTTTTTTCTAATGTATATTATTACATGTGTCTGTGTGTGCATGTGTGCGTGCGTGTGTGTGTGTCTGTTACTTTACCTGTTGAACCAGTCGTCCGTGTAGCGAGGGAATGGGTACGGGTCATTGCTGCTGAAGTCATAGCTGGCATCGGCGTTCTGCAAAGATCAGAAGGTGACATTTAGAAAGCCAAACGAAACACAGGGTGACAAGAAATGAAAGCCAGACCTGTAAAAATACTGACACCAAGCAACTTTTTATGTAATAAATTTGATGCATTTTAAAGGTCCCATGGCATGAAATTTTCACTTTCTGAGGTTTTTGAACGTTAATGTGAGCTCCCCTACCCTGTTTATCCCCCCCCCCCCCCCATGGTTAAAAGTTGTGAAATGTCTAAACTGAGCATTTGCGATCCTTTTCTGCGTTACAAAAAATCGGAGCTCAAACGGGCGAGTTTAAACAAGGAAACTTATTGACGTCAGATCGAAAAAAGAAATGCAAATGCAGTTCCACCCCCGTCTGTCTGTACTCAGCGTCTCTGTAAATCACGCCCAGAGAGTTTGGACTGCGAATGCGCTAGGCAATGCGAAATGTGTTTTTTTATTTGCCTGGAGGCACGTCCGAGTGTTTCTAGGCTCGGAAGTCCTTTATCTGAGCCTCTGGACCTTTGAACAGCAGTGGTTTAATTTTATTTTCTGTGGAAATGTGTTTATTTTTCAATGGAACGCTTCAAATCTCTCCCCCGTGCAAAAACAAGGAAATGGATCAGCTGTCGGCTCTGAGCGCTGAGCGGAGAGTTTGGCCACGCCCCCACCCTCTACTATTGGCCATCTCTTTTCTCCTCATTTGCATTCAAGCAACAACGCCCAGAATAAAGAGTTTGAGAGAGATATTTATGACTCTTTCTCATCTTATCTCTGTTTCTCATGCACTGAGTGTTGATTTTGAAGAAGGATTCATTTACAGTATTAGGGAACCATTAAGGAGCCATATAAAAGCATCAAGAAGTACCATGTCATGGGATCTTTAAGTATTTTTGCTGTAATTTTTCAGGAATGTCCTAGTAATTACAGTTATGATACAGCTCATACTTTGCAGCTTCCATCAACATTCCCTGGAGGTGCGATGCTAACTGGAGGCTCTCTCTGAAGTTCTAGTACTCAAGTTACACCAGGCATGGGCAAAATATGGCCCAGGGGCTATATGCGGCCCGTTAAGCTTTTTAATCCGGCCCGCATTGAATAGAAGGAGCAGGACAAGTAGATCTGCAGCTCCTTCTGTTTTTGAAAAAAAAGACAGTCAGGAGGAGAGTGGTGATGATAAAAACCTGAAGGAGAACAGAACTTTCAGTGCTTTAATATAGTTATTGTTAGTATAAAAAAAAGCTGTATTTTATTGATAAAATTTTCTGTGTTTTAAGAATCATTTCAATAAACAGCTAAATACCGTGGAACTTGAAAGATGGACATTTTGTTGTAATGCTTTTGTTCATTTTTAATTGAAATAAACCACATGTTTTCTACATATTCCGTTATTTTTTGCTCTTATGAGGTGGATTACCAAAACACTAAATCCACCTGCTCCTGGTCCGGCCCTTCTGTCAAATTTTAGAACCCTTTGTGGCCCACGAGTCAAAATGTTTGCCCACCCCTGAGTTAGACTTTAATCTGAGCTTTGTTTTAACACAATCTGACAACTGATTTAGCTGGATCTACAACAGGTGAGTGGTAGTCATTTTGTACCAAAATGGCAGTGAAAACAAGGGTTGAGCCGCAATATAGTGTCTTGAAAATAAGCGTTTCAAGATTGTGCGAATCACTCCACCTTGATCACTTGATTTTGCATAATTTCTGCTTTAAAATATAAATAATAAATTGTCAGATTCTTATCTTGATTGCATATTTTCTGTATATATTTATATCTATATCAAACTGCAACCTCAAATATTCTAAAGCCAATGCCAATGCTTTAACACAATGTAATTAGCATAGCTTGGGTTTGAAGGATATAACCTGCAGAGACAAAGAATTCCTACTGCAAATTCATAGATTGAGCCTCTTCTGTCTCTTGTCTATTTCATATCTACTCCCTCAGTCCCTGTCTATTTCACTGTTCTCCCTCCAGCTGCCAGTAATTTGATTTGTATAACAGTCGATATTTCTCTGAGTGTGTAACAGGTACATAGTGTTGTGTGTATGGAGAGTCATTAGCCCAGCACAGCTCAGCGCATCGGATTAATCTTGGGGGTCGTCTCTTCTCTGACAGTGTGGACGGCTGGCATTTAGACCAGATGACTCAGTCCAGCACCGACAGGCCAAACAGCAATAGTTACCTGACCTAATGGAATAACATTGTAGCGTATGTCAGGTAAAGAAAAGGTAACCACGGAGAAGGCCAGAGAGGGGGGAGGGGGATTTGCATGGCGTCCAGTGACATGTCAGGAAGTGATTCATTAGAACACAGAGATATCAGTGAGGTCAGCCCACTGGCACTGACATGATGACGGGTTTAGAATGGGATTGAATTAAGGGCAAATTTGAAGAAAAGTACCATATTAGGAAAAGGAATTGATTTGCGGACAAAACAGCAAAATAAAAACACTGTGATCATGTAGAGCGGGTTAATACAAACATTTTAAGACCAAAATGATGAGTCTGACAATAGCAATTACAGACAGAGGGGTGAAAGTGAATTGGAGCCAGAGTTGATGAAGGCAAAACTGCGCCCATGCTCACTTCCTATTTGGAATGCGGCAGCTAGTGTGTTAGCTATGTCCATTTATATATACAGTGTGTGGGCGAAAGGTACACCACCTTGTCACCAAAGATTATATTGCTCTGTCTTGAATGTTCCCGAAGGGCATTAAACTAATATACCTCCATGGAGACAAGCAGACTACCAGGCTGAGCTACAGAAAATGAGCTGCTATTACACTAATAATGAGCAATAAACGAAAGATAGATCCAACATTATAACAGACTGTGGATCATTCCAGGCATATACAGTGGAGGAAATAAATATTTGATCCATTGCTGATTTTGTGGGTTTGCCCATTGACAAGGAAATGAACAGTGGTAGGTTTAAATAGAATATCAAAAAGAAAATAAAGAAAATCACATTATAGATACTATATTAATTGATTTGCATTTCATTGTGTGAAATAAGTATTTGATCCCCTACCAAACATTAAGAGTTCTGGCTTAGACATTCCGAATCAACTCGTCACCTGAATTAGACATCTGTTTTAACTCGTCACCTGTATAAAACACCCCTGTCCGATCAATCAATCAATCAATCAATCAATCAATCAGGCTCCAAACTCTCCAACATGGGAAAGACCAAAGAGCTGTCAAAGTATGTCAGGGAGATTGTAGACCTGCACAAGGCTGGAATGGGTTACAAAACCACAAGCAAGAAGCTGGGTGTTAAAGGGACAGTGTGTAAGATTTTTACCCGTTAATTACTGAAATTGAAGATACCCATTCAAAAATACATTGTTTTCCAAGCCTTTTCACTTCCATCATGAAATCAAAGTATTCTTTTGGACTTAGATATAGTCACATAAAAGGGGGATCTTCTCCATGCAGAGGCAGCCATTTTGAATACGAGAGCCGCAGAAGGACATTTGGGCTCCGCCTTCGGCAAGGCTCGTGGTTTTGGGTAATCAACACAAGCATGCTGCCGGATCAGACGTCGTAATGGATCTAACACGTGTTTTGGACTAAATTGTTTTACTGGATTTTATTTGCTGGATCCTTACGGACAAATTGAGAGCAAGTTTATGGTGAAATACAGAGTTTGACCTGTGCAAAGCATTCTAAGGTAAGCTAACCTCGTTTTGTGCTTTTCCGTATAAAAGCCCCATGTGCTCGGGGAGTGATTGTTTTGCAGGGAAATGAATTGCATAGTCAAAAAGAGGAGACTGTAAGGTTTAATTTGATGTGTAGAGTGTCATGGTACATGATCGGGAATGTGTGTTTTCATGAGAAAAGAAAAAACAAAACAAAACGGGACCGCGTTTTATTTATACAGTAGCGTCGCGCGGCTCGTGCGCGCGCCCGGGTGACCCTCGAGGTCTGCCGTAGCTAAAACAGAAAGTGCAATAGCACCATCCACCTATGCGCCACGAATCCTACACACTGGGGCTTTAAGGAGACAACTGTAGGTGCAATTGTTCAAAAATTTAAGAAATACAAAATGACCTTCAATCAACCTCGGGCTGGGGCTCCACAAAAAATCTCACTTTGTGGGGTTTCAGTGATCATGAAAACAATGAGGAATCAGCCTGGAACTACACGGGAGGAGCTAGTCAATGATCTCAAGGCAGCTGGGACCACAGTCACTAAGAAAACCATTGGTAACACTTCACACCGCAGTGGATTAAAATCAAAAGCCAAGACAACAAAGGAGTGGCTCAAGAAGAAGCAGATTAAGGTCATGGAGTCTCCGGACCTTAACCCTATAGAAAACCTACGGAGGGAGCTGAAGCTCTGAGTTGTCAAGTGACAGCCACGAAACTTTAATGATTAAGAGGAATGATATGAAAGAAGAGTGAACCAAAAATCCTTCTGATATGTGCGCAAACCTGGTCATCTACTACAAGAAACATCTAACCTCTGTGCTGCAAACAAGGGTTTTAAATATTTTTTTGGCTAGAGGGCTCATTTACAGGGGGTCCTCGGGTTACGACGTTGATCCGTTCTTAAGACGCGTCGTAACCCGAATTTCGTCGTAAGTCGGATTTTGCCTTTGATCTTCCAACCAAAGCACCAATAACCTTTCCATCTCAATAATTAGACCACTAGGCTGCTTGGTTATCACTGCCGCTTTCATAGGAGCAGATCAGAGCCCACATCAGGTACTTCCGCCCACATTGGGCACACACACGAGGCCGTCTTCTTCTCCCTACAACCACAACAAAGCGTATTCTTCCGCCGCGCGCCGTTCGCGTTTGTTTACATCTCTTACCACGCTAAACCGCGTAAGACGGAATGACGCGTAATATATATATATATTTTTAATGGGGGCGCGTTCGTAACCACGAAACGTCGTAAGTCGAGACCGTCGTAAACCGAGGACCCCCTGTACTTAATTCATTCAATGAAATTCAAATCAGTTTATATATTTTCTTTAAAGTTATTTTCTGGGTTTTCTTTTTGATATTCTATCTCTCAATGTTAAAATAAACCTACTATTAAATTTATAGACTGTTCATTTCTTTGTCAATGGGCAAACCTACAAAATCAGCAAAGGATCAAATATTTATTTCCTCCACTGTATCAATAACATCTCCATGGAAACAAGCAGGCAGTGTTACAATAGGCTACGTTCACACTGCAGCCTGAAACGACCCAAATCCGATTTTTTCGCCTCTATGCGACCTGTATCTGATCTTCTAATGACAGTGTGAACGACACAGATCCGATTTTTTCAAATGCGATCCAGGCCACTTGGATATGTGGTCCTAAATCCGATACATATCTGATCTTTTGACATGCGACTTCAGTCTGAACGGCCAGGTCGCATTCATCCGACCTGAGTGTGTTTCCTCCAATGAGAGTGGTACAAGTAGGCGTTCACAAATGTGCACAAACGTTCTTCTCATCATGCGAAAATAGTGTATAAACTCGTATCAGTGAAGCGGCGAAGCACGTAGCAATCCCACCACTCCTGACTGTGACTCCGCACCCACATGTTCCTTTCTGCACACGTTGGTGCCACTGCCCCACAAAACGCTGTGGCCAAAAACCTCGTCCTTCTCCGTTTCCTCCTTAAAACAAATAAGCTGTACATGTTTTGGCTCTGGTACGAAAGCAACTTTAGGCTACTTCCGTAAACATTGAGCGCGTTCGCTGCGTGTGACGTCATCGTGTCCTCCAATGCGCATGCGGGACACTTTTGGGGAGTTTAGCGTTCACACTGGAGATCACATACAATTCGCATTTAACTGGAAATGTGAACGGCCTTGCAAATAAATCTGATTTCACAAAAAAATCTGAATTGAGCATTAAGCCCTGCAGTGTGAACGTAGCCATAGTGTACCTTTTTGCGTAAGATTATTTTAACCAAGCTACTACTGTTATTTTGCAGTTTTATGTTTAGAGAAACCCATAGTACTACAGTATAAACAGTAGACCTAGTCAGACACTTACTTTTAGAACTACTACTGATACTTTAAATATTAATGCATTTCTGTTTTATTAATTACAGTTTGAAGTTTATGTTTTTTAGAATCAGATATTAAAGGTGCTCTACTTCATTTTTACTGTCTTAAAAACAGAACAGAACAGAACTTCATTTTGCAGTGATCCAAATGTATTCCTTAAAGGGATATGCCACCCCCAGGTCAAATTTGGGCATCTCCCCACAGTCCAGAGACTAAAATAAGTGATGGGAAGTGTTTTCCTGCTCACCCAGCCATTGTCCGAGTCTGTCGCCACTGACCGCCGCGGTATCTGCAGCTCCTCCGCGTTAGACTGGAGTCTAACGTCGCCAGAGAAAGATTTCGGCCAAAAGGAATTAATTTGCTCGATGCTTTTCCCAATTACTTTCTGTGTAGTGCGCATTCATATCGAGTGCAAATAAATGTGCAAATCAACACGGAGAGCTTGCCTTGGTCATTTTGGGTGGGAACTATTTTTCAGTGCGGAACAATAAAGCCGAAGCACACAGCACGCTGCCAGGGGAATCCCTGTTACGCACCAGGAAGGGAGTTCCCCTGTTGCACAACGTGGTGCGTTTGTGGTGTGTATTGTTCCGCACTGAAAAATAGTTCCCACCCAAAATGACCAAGTCAAGCTCTCCGTGTTGATTTGCACATTTATTTGCACTCGATATGAATGCGCACTACACACAAAGTAATTGGGAAACGCATCGAGCAAATTAATTCCTTTTGGCCGAAATCTTTCTCTGGCGCCGTTAGACTCCAGTCTAACGCGGAGGAGCAGCAGCTCCCGCGGCGGTCAGTGCTGACAGACCTGGACAATGGCTGCGTCACCAGGAAAACGCTTTCCACCACTTATTTTAGTCTCTGGACTGTGGGGAGATGCCCAAGTTTGACCTGGGGGTGGCATATCCCTTTAACTTATGCATTCTGAGCATCTGAATTGCTGCATTACAGCATTGATTACCACACTGCATTCTAGGCATTCTAGGCAATAACCTGAAGTAGTTGACATACCCTGCAACAGAAAAGTCACACAATGCAACAAAGCAATTCAGAGTTTTGGCCTTAGTATATACAATTTTTCCTTTAAAACTATTTTCTTTTTTTCCACACTCCTCTCAATATCAAAACAGGTAATGGTGTTTTAAAATGTTATTACTATTCACCACATGAGCGCTTGATTTGAAAGGACGCCCTGCTCCCAAACAGTTTGCAGAGCAGTAGGTGTTTTTCTCTCTTTCTTTTTTCATTAAATGGACTGAAAAGTGTTGAGCTTCGGTAATAAATGACACGGGCCAGGTTTCATGAATCACTCGCTGTGCTTTTCAAGCTCATATCTCCTGACATCAATCAGACCTGCTCTACCCCTGCTGTCCTGCTGGCAACCTGCCTTCAGCTAAATGTGTTTGGGTGTTTGGGTGTACTCAGGCCCCTCACCTTTCCCCGGCAACCAGTGACTGACCCAGCAACCACTGACCGCAGCCTAAGAGGGCTACTCCACACGGCCTACAGACTACAAATGGCCCAGTTCAGAAACACGACTGAAAACAAGCTTAATCAAGAAAGTCAGTGTGATTGCTGGCAAAACAATTTTTGTTTAAGTCGGTCAGCTGATATGTAATAAATTATACATGCATTTTAGATGAGGAGTTTTAGGAAACAACCTCCATAACTATGGAGGGTCTAATACAAACATTAGAAATTAAAGGTCCTACTTTACACAAAACTGACTCTTGTGAGCTTGAAGTCATGTTATAATGCTGTTACTTCATCAAAAACATACCTGGAGTTGTGTTTTGTTTCATTCACACATGTTTGAGTAAACCTTTATTATTAGTCTATCTACATCTCCAAAGCTCAAAATCCTCGTTCTACCTTGTGATGTCATGTACTTATAGTTTTCAAGTTAAACAGATTCCTTTTATCTTTTATCTTTATCTTTTGTTCAGTAAAAATGAGCTGAAATTATCCAAATGATTCTAGTAAAGGTATATTTCACTTCATTTCATTTCATTTTTATTTATAAGGACAATGTACACTTACATTAAGCACAAAGGCAGAGATGCTTGTACCAGATTCTAGCTTTACAGCTCATTTCCATCTGTAGTCCTGTGGGGGAGGGGTCAGAGTGCCATATTTACAGTGCATTAAAACTTGCAACCCGTGTAACATCATTCATACAATTTCACATGCTCACAGTCATTACATCAGTTATCAAGTACTCCAGACATCCCAATAAACACACACAGCTCATTCTTACAGTTAAAAGTGCGTACATGTCTGGTTTTCTAAAAAACATGCTTTCACTTCACGATTAAGTATGGAGTATGGAGTTTAATAGAGCACTTCCTGTAATACCACATGACATCACAAGGTGGAAAAGTGTTTTCAGTTTGAGGGAAGAACTCTAAGTCTAAATATGCAGGGGTTGTGTTGAACATGTGTGAATGGAAAAACACAGCTCCAGGCCTGTTTGTAATGACCATAATATCGACCCTTTAATACAGCAAAATAATTTTAATGCTAAACAAGGCTTCAGATGCAGTGGTAGTATGTAGAATCCTACTTTTGGTCTAAATTCATTTATCTTTTGTAATGAAAAGGGCACCCATGAAAAATAAGTATTTTCTCTCATTGAGTTTCCCCTGAATAAATAAATGTTAATAATAATTTATCTAGTCCTATGTCATGAAAATAAAATCAAACAGAAGGCTGCTTAATCAGTTCCTTAGCCTTTATTTTGTGTTTGGGGGTCACAGATGCCAACTGTTATGGAGGCTGCGACTATAAAAGGTTAAGAACCACTCGCAGAAGCAATGTCTGAAAGCAACAGAATATAATCCAAACGAGCCCAGTATGAGCCAAACAGCATTATTCATTAATTAAGTCGATGGATTTTTCAAACTATTTTTATTTTGTAGTTGCACTGGCCTAGCTAAAAAATAATGGTCTTCTATTATAAGCCACATGCAGCTGCACAGCATTTTTTCCATTAGTAAAAACTTACATTTATAGTATTTCCTTCTCAAAATTAGTTTTGGCCTAATTATGAAGGCTTTTCAGGTTTTTCGAATTTGGCTCTTGAATGAAAATACCAATAACAAATATACTACAATCCAGAAAGCATGTTTGAATGAAAAACATATGCACACACATAATATTATGTTGCAGTGGTAGACTGAAAAAACTGATAAAACATTGCAGATTTAGAATAGTTTTTGTGGTCTAAATTAGCTCTTGGGTTTTTGTGTCTCTGGCATAAAGTAGTTCCAATATTATCGTGTATAATTTATATTTACTTCAGCAATATATTTACTTATTTGACTTAAAAATGTGATCGTAACAGGCCTCTTCATAGCAGGGAGTTTAGGGGCATTATAGACTTGGGAGTATCACAGATGTTTTTTATTGTCTCAGTGGATGCAGTGAGGATTTCCTGTAATTATCAGCAACATTGACTGTTTTGACCTTTATTGTCTCCCAAAGAAAACGAGAGAAAGGGCATGGGGGTGTATTATTAGATTGTGTGTCCCCTCAGAGGGAAGATGTTGTTGTTTGCAGGGCCCACTCACTCTGGCCAACATTTGGGAAGTTGCCACGGTAACAGCTATGACGCCACAATGGCCAAATATAAACATTTCTACAGCTAAGTGCTTTATAGTGTTGTAGGGCGAGCTGTGGTCTGACATGAAGATAAAATAGGGCTTAGTTTTTGGTTTAAATTGAGAAAGAGATACACATTTTGTTTATAATTTTTGGTCTTTTCATGCCCCAAACCCAGGTCTATTTTACCATTTTATCTGGGTCACACTTAATGCGTCCTTGATTTGGAGAATCTATAGATTAATTATCACCAAATAAAGAAATCAGTGCATTTCTTTTTGTAACCAGGTAACAGATAACCCTATCTCCTGTTAATCATCATATCATCTGTTTTTCCTTACAACCTTTTATATAGCTGAGATGTATTTCTATTCCTTTTTTTTTACTTGTACATATACATTCATATAATTATGTGTCATTTAATACCAGTCTCTTGCTATTTTTGCTACTTATTTATTAGAATTTATTATTACCATTTATATTTTTTCTCTTTTACTCTGTTATTATAATACATTGTGATGTGTGAGCTTTGTCTAAATAATTTTCCTTGTGGATCAATACAATTATAGCATAATATCGAGCCTTTAATACAGCAAAAAATGTAAGCCTTGACACCCTTCAGGTCATTTTCACACCTGCCTTGTTTGGTTCTTTTAAAACGAACCAGAGTTCATTTGCTCCTTTGATTCGGACCTTTTGGGCTGGTGTGAATAAAAACCAAAAATCTCAATCCGGAGCAAACACGTGAACCGAGACAATCTAAAAAGCTCGGTCTCGGCACGGTTCCTTTCGAATCCTGGTACGGTATGTTTGAGGTGAGAATGCAGACCGGACTCGATCCGACACAAGTTGGCTTTTTGTACTTAACAAGCTCCCATCGTATGTCGAGCATTATGGGAAACTGAGGCTGAAGAAACGAAACTAAACGAAACTTAACAAAATTTACGAGGCTTACTTACGCTTTGCGTGAAGAGCAAGAGTCATAACTTGATGTGCGCACATGAGCGCTGTCCTCTGTAGCCGTCTTGCCCTGTGACTTCGTCGTTTGGAAATTGATTGTAAAATAGTGTAAACCTCACGATGCTGCTCAAACATTTGTGAGAACTGTAAAAACTGAGCAAATCAGATCGCTAAGGCTAACACCATTATTCTCCTCCTTCACGTGTTTGGACACGGCGTTTGGACACGGCTCATTTTTGTCCAATGGCTGAGCGACCTCAGCACACGTGCTTTTGTTTATAGATTTTGGTCCGCTTGGGAAAAACTGCAGTGTGAAAGCGAACCGCCCCAAAATAAAAAAATAATAATAATAACTTGATCCGAACCAAAGCAAGTGAACTATCGGACTTTCCTGGTGTGAAAACGACCTGGATGCAGTGGATCAATACAGTTTGTCTCAGTCTAAGAAAATACAGACAATATTAATACTGATCCAAAAATGTATAACATATATATTGAACAATAATTAAAGTAATTATCGTGACAGACCTAGCTTTTCACAAAGCAAAACAAAGCACTCCCATAGCATTTCCACGCACTTCAAATTTGCATAGGTCTATTTATTTCAGACGGAGTCCAAATTTCCTGATAAATCTGCCATAAAATTTTTAATGAGTTCTCTGCTATCAAACATATTACGAGAGTTGTAGCACTAGGATCACTCTGCATGAATAATAGAAGCTCATAATGTCGCCAGCTTGCATAATAATCCTGCTATTGTAAGTGCACGTAAGCTAGGTTAAAGTATTTTTTATCATCGCTTTTGTGGAAGGATCCTTTGATGGGCATCTAATCACACGGCTGAAATTATCCAAATCATTCTGGTGAAGGTGTATGGAGTTTAAAAACACTGTGGAGCACTTCCTCTATTACCACACGACTTCTGTTTGAGAACACAGGGTTTATGTGTTATACATGCATAAAAGAAACAAAACACAACTCCAAGTATGTTTGCGATGTGTGAGTAATATTATAACATAGATCAGAAAATAGTGTAATATGTGTGTTTGAATATAGCATAGGCCAGCGGTTCTCGTGGGTTACTCCGAATGAGAAGCCATGAATAATAGAAACTCATAATGTTGCCAGCTTGTACAATATTCAGCTATTGTAACGACACGTAAGCTAGGTCAAAGTATTTTTTATCATATGTTTTGTGGAAAAAATCCTTTGAAGAGCATCTAATCACACAGCCTCTCTCCAGTCTTCAGTCACACAAGCCCTCCACTGAAGCATGCTCCCATATCTGCGATCTTCCTGTTATTTTGGGCCATTGTTGTTCAAGAAGCATGATAGAACATAGTGGTTTGCCAAGCGCAGACACTTGAGCAACAGTGAGATGCTTTGTCACGTAACATATTTCTTTTTTGAAGAAATGCAAAATTATTAAAGGAGATGTAATGAAACAAAACGCTCTGCTGGCTAATAAGCTGTGTACATGAACAGATTGCTTTGCCTGGAATGTTCAATAGTATGACTTTAAAGGGACAGTGTGTAAGATTTTTACCCGTTAATTACTGAAATTGAAGATACCCATTCAAAAATACATTGTTTTCCAAGCCTTTTCACTTCCATCATGAAATCAAAGTATTCTTTTGGACTTAGATATAGTCACATAAAAGGGGGATCTTCCCCATGCAGAGGCAGCCATTTTGAATACGAGAGCCGCAGAAGGACATTTGGGCTCCGCCTTCGGCAAGGCTCGTGGTTTTGGGTAAACAACACAAGCATGCTGCCGGATCAGACGTCGTAATGGATCTAACACGTGTTTTGGACTAAATTGTTTTACTGGATTTTATTCGCTGGATCCTTACGGACAAATTGAGAGCAAGTTTATGGTGAAATACAGAGTTTGACCTGTGCAAAGCATTCTAAGGTAAGCTAACCTTGTTTTGTGCTTTTCCGTATAAAAGCCCCATGTGCTCGGGGAGTGATTGTTGTGCAGGGAAATGAATTGCATAGTCAAAAAGAGGAGACTGTAAGGTTTCATTTGATGTGTAGAGTGTCATGGTACATGATCGGGAATGTGTGTTTTCATGAGAAAAGAAAAAAAAAAAAAAAAACGGGACCGCGTTTTATTTATACAGTAGCGGTGCGGCTCGTGCATGCGCCCGGGTGACCCTCGAGGTCTGCCGTAGCTAAAACAGAAAGTGCAATAGCACCATCCACCTATGCGCCACTAATCCTACACACTGGGGCTTTAAGTACAAATACGAATTTCTCAGATGGAAGAAAGTGGACGAAAGAAAGCAGAAGAAAAGTCGATCAGCATCGAGATTACGCATGCGCTGATTTCGGTCTGCCATCCTGTCAACTCCAGCGAAGACTGTCCTCCAGAATTTTTTTTTTACTGCTGCAGACTTCAAGTGGTCTCGGCCGACGTGACGTGATGACGTAACCGATAACGTATTTTTGTCCACTTTCTTCCATCTGAGAAATTTGTATTCGTACTTAAGACAGTACTCATAACTTTTTGATGTTGTAACTTTTCGATTTGTATTCTGACAAATATCAAACACACAACACCTCATTTTAGAGTTTGCAAATATTTATTTTATGCTCAACTACAACCAAAGACGCGTGTATATCCAAAATATGCATGGATTAATTTCTTGTGACTACACATTATTCGTGTGTATATCCAAAATATGCATGACGACACGTTATTCGCGTGGATTAATTTTATTCGTGTGGATTAATTTCTTGTGAATACACGTTATTTTGTCATCTTTCTTACTCCATATGGCTCCCATTGACTTACATTGGAATATTGTGGCCCCCTCTCTGTAACTGCTGCTGTGAGCCTTGTCATTTTGGTCTTATGTGGTCTATTCACCCGCTCTACATATTAACATATTATAATAACCCGCTTTCTCACTATTTTGCCCATCAACTATTCATAATACAGACCTTGGCTCCAAATTCACCCCTGTAACCGTAGCATCGTGAGCTTCAACTGAGCGGTGATGAGTGGGTGATGTCAAATTCGCTTAGTCCACTTCTTTATACAGTCTATGTTACAGATGTATTGCAAAGCAGCTCTTACAGTCAAAATGAGACCACTGTTTGCTGTCTCAAATTCTAAAGCCTTTTATCATCTGAGAACCAGAAAGTGTGCAGTTAACATGCTAGTTGCTGTAGCTTTATTGTGATGATGTTAGCTTCACTGTACAGACACTGTGGTCTTTGAAAGTTATGAAACGCATTATAACTAATTGCAGTGAATACTGAGGATGCCAGGAATGCTAATGGAAAAGTGACGAATAACTTTAGACTGCTGCAAACCCTTTAAATTGCAATTGCACTAGTTAAGATTTTTACATTTTCATGAGTAAAAATCAAGACTATGTAACTTTTTAAATGGAGGGCTCGCTACCTGCTTGTCTGTTCTGGTTGCTTTGCCTGGAATGTCCCACAGTATGGCATTATACTTATTTGTATTCCATTTCATCCACGACAGGCATTTGAATTGCTAAAACTACTTTAAAGGGACAGTGTGTAAGATTTTTACCCGTTAATTACTGAAATTGAAGATACCCATTCAAAAATACATTGTTTTCCAAGCCTTTTTACTTCCCTCATGAAATCAAAGTATTCTGTTGGACTTAGATATAGTCACATAAAAGGGGGATCTTCCCCATGCAGAGGCAGCCATTTTGAATACGAGAGCCGCAGAAGGACATTTGGGCTCCGCCTTCGCCTTCGGCAAGGCTCGTGGTTTTGGGTAAACAACACAAGCATGCTGCCGGATCAGACGTCGTAATGGATCTAACACATGTTTTGGACTAAATTGTTTTACTGGATTTTATTCGCTGGATCCTTACGGACAAATTGAGAGCAAGTTTATGGTGAAATACAGAGTTTGACCTGTGCAAAGCATTCTAAGGTAAGCTAACCTCGTTTTGTGCTTTTCCGTATAAAAGCCCCATGTGCTCGGGGAGTGATTGTTGTGCAGGGAAATGAATTGCATAGTCAAAAAGAGGAGACTGTAAGGTTTCATTTGATGTGTAGAGGGTCATGGTACATGGTCGGGAATGTGTGTTTTCATGAGAAAAAAACAAAAAAAACGGGACCGCGTTTTATTTATACAGTGGCGGCGCGCGCCCGGGTGACCCTCGAGGTCTGCCGTAGCTAAAACAGAAAGTGCAATAGCACCATCCACCTATGCTAAAACAGAAAGTGCAATAGCACCATCCACCTATGCGCCACGAATCCTCCACACTGGGGCTTTAAAGGTCCTATTACAAAAAAAAAAGAAGCAAATTTTCACTCTTGTGAGCTTTAAGCCATGTTATAAACCTGGAGTTGTGCTGTGTTTGTTTCAGTCACACATTTTGAGTAATCCTTTATTATTAGTCTATCTGCATCTCCAAGGCTCAGAATGCTCTGTTCCACCTTGTGATGTCGTGTAGTGGTACTTTTGAAGTTAACAGCTACCTTTTACCTTGAAATCAGTCGAGATTAGAAATTCCAGGGATGAGATTATCCATTTTAGGAAAGCTATATATATTTTAAAAAGGCAGTGCAGCACTTTCTGTATTACCATATGACATCACAGGGTGGTTGTTCATTGTTCATTCACTCCACACTCAAGCTACCCTGGCCCGAGGCAGACTGAAGGAAGCAAGCCTGCCAGTCTGCGCCATCTGTCGGCCACCACCATCACTCCCACACACTCCACTTTCTTACTAGGCAGTGTAGGTGAAGTGTCTTGCCTAAGGGCACAATTGCCACTGACGCACCACCGTTTTCTGATTGAGAGAAGAACTAAATACACAGGGTTTGTGTGTTAAATATGTGTGAATAAAACACACAACACACACCTCCATGTATGTTTGTGATGACAAAACGTTATAACCTAGATGAGAAAATTCTATGGTGATATGGGCCCTTTAAAATAGTCACATTTCTAAAGCTTTCAGGCATCAAAAGCCAAACTCTATCACAGAATTCCTACTTGCCTTCCAGCACAATATTACTCAATTGTGATGTCAGGTGAACGTAGCCCATTGTTCAATCAAACGTGTGCATTTCTATGTTATATTTAAGCAGTCTATCTCGTCCTTTATGTTTTTTTATCAGCATTCTGGAGTCGAAGCTTCGCATTATGCAGCGCCAGCTACCCTGGCATTATCGCGCCTTGTGACAGATCGGTCTGCCATTGTGAGAGGTGCATTAACATTAAACAGCTTGGTCCACCGTCTGCCTCCTCGCTCCCTCTCTCTCCCTCTCCCCTGGTCCTTCCCTAAATGTAAGGGGACTGGGCAGGCATTTGAAGAGCTGTGAAAGCACCTGTCAGGCCAAAGGGTAGCTACAGGAAGCCCCCCACATCTGCGACATGACATACTGACTGGCACTAAGGGACAAAGTGTACTTACGTAATTCGATGCCAAGTCCGGGTGAAGGTAGTCAATTCCTGGAATGAAATGAGAAATTATGTTGTGAAAGGTTTGCCTTTGGTTAACACAAAATATACTTTTGTGACTAAGGTGATTTTGCGATTCTGAAAAAGGAACAAAAGTCAGAACACTGAAATTAGATGTTCTTGCTGGTTATGACTAAAATGTCGGTGGGAATAACAAACATGTCATGTCATTTCAATTGTGTGTAATAGACTAATTTGTCAGAAAATTCAAAAATAAAAGGAATTAACACCTTTTTTTTACACAACTGTTTATGTCTGGTGGGTTCTAAGGTCGTTTTCACACCAGGAAAGTCCGATAGTTCACTTGCTTAGGTCCGGACCAAATTTTTTTTATTTTTTTTATTTTGGTGCGGTTCGCTTTCACACTGCAGTTTTTTCCCAAGTGAACCAACATCTATAAACAAAAGCACATGTGCTGAGGTCGCTCAGCCACTGGACAGAAATGAGCAGTGTCAAAATGTCCAAACACGTGAAGGAGGAGAATAATGGTGTTACGTGCTGTTTTCAGTCAAGCCTTAGCGATATGGTTTGCTCAGTTTTTACAGTTCGCACAAATGTTTGAGCAGCATCGTGAGGTTTACACTATTTTACAATCAATTTCCAAACGACGAAGACACAGGGCAAGACGGCTACAGAGAACAGCGCTCATGATCACGCATCAAGTTGTGACTCTTGATCTTCACGCAAAACGTAAGTAAGCCTCGTAAGTTTCGTTTCATTTCGTTTAGTTTCGTTTCTTCAGCCTCGGTTTCCCATAATGCTCGACATACGACGGGAGCTCGTTAAGTACAACCTAACTTAAGTCCAACTTGTGTCGGATCGAGTCCGGTCTGCATTCTCACCTCAAACGAACCGCACTAGGGTTCGAATGGAACCGCGCCGAGACCGAGCTTTTTAGGTGGTCTCGGTTTGCTTGTTTGCTCCGGATCTAGATTTTTGGTTTGAATCAAAGGAGCAAACGAACTCTGGTTCGTTTTAAATGAACCAAACAAGGCACGTGTGAAAACGACCTAAGACAGCTTTATGGAAAATACTAGAAAGTCTCAGCACACATAAATGATAAAGCAACTCTTAGACCAGTAAAGTTATCATAAACCAGGTTGAGCTTAAACTTTAACCCTCTGAGACCCAAGCATTCATTTCCTGGATGATTTTGATGATTTTTTAAACCTCTTTAAAATGTTTCTCCTAAGCCTCTAATGCAGAAAATAATTTGTTTTATCTTTTTATTTTTTTTTTGTGAGGAATTTTGTGAGGAAACACTGGGCTTTAGTGGTTACCAATATTACAACTTCACATTTAATAAAAGCCAACTTTTGTATTAGTTTTTGCTCACTCCATAAAATCAAAACATATTTTAATTTTTTTTTTTTATACAGAACAGCATTAAGTGAACATGAGAATGTTTTGAATGTTGTTGTTTTTTTTACTCAAAACTTATATTTAATACAACAATCCTGTATATGAACAAGAACATTAAATGATGTGCTGCAAGACTCTTCTCTTTATCATGTCACTCATCAAATATGAAACTGAAGAAAGCAGTTTTTGTCATCTCTGAAGCACAAGCGGACATCGCACTCCATGCTACCTGCACCGGCCTCTTTTTTTATCTTTATGAGGAAAGTGTCCAATGCTGTCCTTTCGGAGTGTTGTACACTATCTTTTTAGCACTTAGTGGTGATCTTTCCTCATCCACTGAAGGTCTACCTCTCTTTACGGTCTTAGTTTGAATGAGAGAGGCAGAGAGCTGTACCTGGAACCGTCTCCTGTTCAGCACTTCCTTCACAGGGATTAAAAAGATCAAAGTCATCTTAATTGTCAATTCTGCCATATGTGTTCAACAGTGAATTGAATTTTCGTTTCTCTCTGGCCAGGTAGTGCAAAAAGACAGTGTACAAAATACAATATAAAGACAAAACAAATCAAAAACTATCTAGGACAAAAATCTAAAATCAGTACAACAGAATAAATAAATACTTATTTACAGATGTCCAAAAATGTGCAGTGTGCATCAAAAATGTGCAATGGAAGATACAGCAGTGAAATGGTAATGTGCAATAGAATGTGCATTGAAAGTAAAGATAAAAATAAATGTGCAGCAGTAGGGGATCTGCAGGGTCTTGCAGTGGCGCTTGTATTGCAGCCAAGCATTTACCACGGCAATGATGATGGTGTGCCAAAAGATGTACATGTACCACCGTTTGCACCTCATGTGCAACTTGTACTTGGCTGTGAAGGAATCCAGCAGGTTGATCCCACCCATGAATTTATTGTACATCTTCACAATTGATGTCTTCTCACTTCACTGAAGGACTTGGTGGATTTGTTCCACCGTGCAACCTTGCCGACTGGGTTTGGGCCATCAAAAGTGGAGAGAAGTGTGACTGACCGGTTATCATACCACCTCACCGCACAGATGTTAAGTTCTTCCAACACTGAAGTCAAAGCTTCCTTTTCCTTGTTTTTTCAGCTCCTTCTCTTCTGCTAACCTGAGGCTTGGCACACACCCAGGACAAACAGTGCCAACAAAGTGTATGCCACACTGGAGCAGTTTAACAAGCAGAGGCACAGAGGTGAAAAAGGTGTCGGCATACACATTGTATTTTTTATCTGTAGGTAGTGTTGATGCGAGCTTCATGACCATATCTCCTGATATGCCAAGCTCAGACCTAGCAGGCTTACCCTGCACACTCCCTTGGTACTAACCTGTACCTCACTGTCCTCAAAGGAGTGGCCAGTGGCTTTAAGGTGGAGATGTACGGCAGACTGAGGTCCACTATGGCTCTCCCATCTGTGTTGGTACATCCTCTTGTGAACAGCCACTTCACGAAGGTTAGGGATTCTCTGTGTAAAAGGTGCACCCTTTGTAACCCACTGTTGCGTTTTTGCAACATTTACATAAATCACTCTAAATCATGTGTCTTATCCATCCATCCATCCATCCATTTTCTTCTGCTTATCCAAGGCCGGGTCGCGGGGGGCAACAGTCTAAGCAGGGACTCCCAGACTTCCTTCACCCCGGACACTTCATCCAGCTCCTCCGGGGGGAGCCCAAGGCGTTCCCAGGCCAGCCGGGACACATAGTCCCTCCAGCGTGTCCTGGGTCTTCTCTGGGGCCTCCTCCCGGTGGGACATGCCCGGAACACCTCCCGAGGGAGGCAACCAGGAGGCATCCGGAACAGATGCCCGAGCCACCTCAGCTGGCTCCTCTCAACGTGGAGAAGCAGCGGCTCTACTCCGAGCCCCTCCCGTGTGACTGAGCTCCTCACCCTATCTCTAAGGGTGCGCCCAGCCACTCTGCGGAGGAAACTCATTTCAGCCGCTTGTATCCGCGATCTCGTCCTTTCGGTCATTACCCAAAGCTCATGACCATAGGTGAGGGTAGGAACATAGATTGACCGGTAAATTGAGAGCTTTGCCTTTTGGCTCAGCTCCCTCTTCACCACAACGGTCCGGTACAACAACCGCATCACTGCCGACGCTGCACCGATCCGCCTGTCAATCTCACGCTCCATCCTCCCCTCACTCGTGAACAAGACCCCAAGATACTTGAACTCCTCCACTTGAGGCAAGGACTCCCCACCCACCCGGAGAGGGCAAGCCACCTTTTTCCGGTCGAGAACCATGGCCTCGGATTTGGAAGAGCTGAGATGAGATCCTGTGGTTCCCAAACCGGATCCCTTCCAGCCCCTGACTGCGCTTAGAAATTCTGTCCATAAATATAAGGAACAGAACCGGTGACAAAGGGCAGCCCTGGCGGAGTCCAACATGCACCGGAAACAGGTCCGACTTACTACCGGCAATGCGAACACAGCTCCTGCTCCGGTCATACAGGGACCGAACAGCCCTTATCTAAGGGCCCTGAACCCCGTACTCCCAGAGCACTCCCCACAGGACCCCACGAGGGACACGGTCGAATGCCTTCTCCAGATCCACAAAGCACATGTGGACTGGTTGGGCAAACTCCCATGCACCCTCGAGCACCCGATGGAGAGTATAGAGCTGGTCCAGTGTTCCCCGGCCGGGACCAAAACCACACTGCTCCTCCTGAATCCGAGGTTCAACTATCGGTCGAATTCTCCTCTCCAGCACCCTGGAATAGACCTTACCGGGAAGGCTGAGGAGTGTGATTCCCTGATAGTTGGAACACACCCTCCGGTCCCCCTTCTTAAACAGAGAGACCATCACCCTGGTCTGCCAGTCCAGAGGTACTGTCCCCGACCGCCACGCAATGTTGCAGAGACGTGTCAGCCAAGACAGCCCTACAACATCCAGAGACCTGAGATACTTTTTTTTTTTTTTTATATATATATTTAACTTTGCTAACACTAAACATGTTATGAACGAAAGAAAAAAAAATTACAGATTGTATACTTTTTAGATTGGTTAAAATTGATCCAGAAAAGAGAGCTGGGTGGTCAGTAGAAGGCAGCTGTGTCATTTGACTTTGGAATGTGATATTCCCTCCAATATTAAAAATTTCCCTCCAAAAATGTTGTATGATGCAGTGCAGAGTGTGGGGTGCTGGGAAATGCAGTTTTTGTTACATTCAGTCAGTGTGAGGCACTACAAAACAGCTTTAAGTAAATGTTGCAATTCTGCAACTTTGGGTCTCAGAGGGTTAAAGCAACAATGTGTAACTTTCTGAAGGTAGTATTTGCTTGATTCCATGGAGTTTCTTGAACATTCGGAGACTGATATGTTTTAAGCAATACTGTGGAATATTATAGTCAAATTAACACAATTTCTATGGAGACATGCTTGTGGAGGCCCTCATTTAGGCCAAGTAAGAGTCAGGTTTATGGAGATGTGAGACCACACTTTTGTCTTCATTTTTACGTGCATTTGCATATATTTTTTGGCTAAAATGTTTCACGGTACAGCATTAAAGCTACTATGTTTTATTCTCACATATCTCCACGAGATGCATGAACAAAAGCCAGGGGAGGTTAGGAGAGAGGGGCCAGGTCTGGGCACGGTTGAACAGGTTTCATATCTGTCATCTACTGGTGAAAAAAAAAAAAAAAAAAAAATAAACATGCAGATGGTGGCTTTAAAGGTGTACTGAGCAACTTTTCTCATGGAGGGTCCGCTATCTACTTGTCTCCATGGAGATGTTATTGCTTTGCCTGGAATGTTCAACGGTATCACATTAAATATATCAATCTTGCATTCATTCACTACGGGTGTTTCTCTTGCTAAAAAATACAATAATTCTTTCTGTGAATAGGGCGACTCTCCACAGATCTGAATTGTCATGCTGTAGTGCTGTAACCTGCTTGTCTCCCTTGAGATCGATAGGTTTAATCTATACTGTGGAACATTTTAGACAAAGTAACATTTCCATGGAGATAAGCAGGTGGCAGACCCTCCACTAGAAATGTTACATTTACACTGTGCACCTTTAAGTATTAACATTATAAGAAACTGAACAATGCCCTTTCTTTGTAATGAATGCATAATTTAGATAAAGGTTGTTATTTTCCTTATTATATCTAAGCCAAAGAAAAGCAATTAGACTTCTTCTTGCTGTTCCATTAATTAAACTGCCACTTAATTCAGCGTGGGTAAGGTTTGATAATAAAAATAAAAAAAACAACAACAACAAAAGCAACTGCCTACTCACCGTCATCCATTATAGCGATGGTCACTCCTTTGCCCGTGTAGCCCAGTTGCCAGGCTTCTGCCACATTAAGATCCAGCCCAGGGGTCCCATCTGCTTGGCCAGTGTTTATCTAATCACTCACACAAAATGAAGACCATACATGAGTCACCCAGATGAGTGGTCCTTATGAAGAGAATGTACAAGACAACTACAGATAGAAGATATGTGTGTGTTTGGGTACAGTAAAGGTGCTTTTATTGAGCTTTTATCTGATGCATAAAATGGATTCGAGGAAGGGGTCATGCTAGTAATGTCAGTCAGGACAAGATGTATGAACATTACTTAAGCAAAGACCAAGATAATAAGTTTCAGAAGGTACTGAAATAGATAAATAGTTTTTTTTTTCCCTTCTGGAAACTGAAAAATCTTGATATTGAAGAAATATTGTAAGATGAAAAATGAACTGTCTCTTGAATTTAAAGGGGAGATATTACATTTCTATGGGGTATTAATTGCTAACACATAATATATTTAGATCACCATGTAACTAAATGCTATAAAACAAAGTATTAACTAGAGCCTCGCCAATATATGGGCAGGCCAATATGGGCTCGTGGAGATATTTCGGCTATCGGCCTAGTTTTTGCCAATATGGGCTGATAGTCCACGTGGGCATGTTATACCTCTTTATAAAGCTTAGACTTTCTATACTGAGTCAATTTAATCCAATTTACAGATAGATAAATGTCCAACTATGTGGTGCCACATCAGCACCCACAGAGTCACATCACTTACGTGCTCTTGTTTACACCAGTGGATTCTGAGACAGCACTGAAACGCTGGCTTTAAATGCTCTTGTAGTCTGATGCATGATACTGACTATAAATAAAAGTGCACTTCAGCCCAGTTTAGGCCAGCAACAAAACTACTGTTTATAGAGCGAGTGCAGAAAAGAGAGGACTGTCCCATAGACAGAGGACACACAGCTGCTGTAAACATCCTGGATTATATTCTTTTAATGGATGATGGCTCTGAGTCAGAATTAAAAGGACACTTGTTAGTGAAGACTTGTGATCTGAGAGGTGCCTGTATGAGCGATGAGTGTTGCAAATGTGTCAGTTTTGGAGCAACTTTTCGTTCTTTCTCGTTGGTTAGCGCTTAGCTGCTGTGAGCTACCACACATAAACAGTTTTCTCTTACATTCGTCTAGTGTAAAGTGACTATAGTGGCTGTATACATGTTACTGAACACGCATTGATATGTAAATGAGCTGTGAATAGAGGTATGAATGGTCCGCATTTATGCATATAATTACCGCGGTGGGGTGTATTCTGCTAATGAAACTAATGCAGTTGTAGGGTATTGTTTTGAATCCTGCTTTTGGATATTTATGGAATTAGGCGAATAGCATTGCACTGCTGAGGGTTTGAATAGGGCCTGGGAGAGATCGCTAAATTATCAAATGCATGAATGACATAAAACCTCTTCAGACGTGTTTTGATGAGCAAACAACATTATAACGTGGCAGAGAGCTCCAAAAAGTAAATTTTACATCATACTCCCTCTTTAAAGGTCCCATGACATGGTACTTCTTGATTCTTTTATATGGCTCCTTAAAGGGATATGCCACCCCCAGGTCAAATTTGGGCATCTCCCCACAGTCCAGAGACTAAAACAAGTGATGAAAAGCGTTTTCCTGGTCACCCAGCCATTGTCCGAGTCTGTTAGCACTGACCGCCGCGCGCAGCTGCTGCTCCTCCGCGTTAGACTGGAGGCAACGGCGCCAGAGAAAGATTTCGGCCACAAGGAATTAATTTGCTCGATGCTTTTCCCAATTACTTTCTGTGTAGTGCGCATTCATATCGAGTGCAAATAAATGTGCAAATCAACACGGAGAACTTGCCTTGGTCATTTTGGGTGGGAACTATTTTTCAGTGCGGAAAAATACAGACGAAGCACGCACCATGCGGACAGGGGAATCCCTGTTTACGCACCAGGAAGGGAGTTCCCCCGTTACGCTGCGTGCTTTGTGCTTCGGCTTTCTTTTTCCGCACTGAAAAATAGTTCCCGCGCACTACACAGAAAGTAATTGGGAAAAACATCGAGCAAATTAATTCCTTTTGGCCGAAATCTTTCTCTGGCGCCGTTGCCTCCAGTCTAACGCGGAGGAGCAGCAGCTGCGCGCGGCGGTCAGTGCTGACAGACTCGGACAATGGCTGGGTGACCAGGAAAACGCTTTTCATCACTTGTTTTAGTCTCTGGACTGTGGGGAGATGCCCAAATTTGACCTGGGGGTGGCATATCCCTTTAATGGTTCCCTAATACTGTAAATTAATCCTTCTTCAAAATCAACACTCACTGCATGAGATATGACTCTGACAGTCTTCATGAGGCTAGATATGTGTCTAAAATGCTTTATTCTGGGTGTTTCTGCTTCAATGCAAATGAGAAGGACAGAGAGATTGGCTAAGGAGCGGGGGGGCGGGTTTCCCCCGCTCCTTAGCGCAGCTCGGCTCCCTGTCTGCTCGCTTCCGTGTTTTACGCACGAAGACAGATGAGAGACTTTGCAATGAAAAAAAGCATATTTACACAGAAAATAAAATTAAACCACTGGTATTTCAGAGGTCCAGAGGGTCGGGTAAGGGACTTCCGAGCCTAGAAACACTCGGACGTGCCTCCAGGCAAATAAAAAAACGCATTTCGCATTGCAGCGCATTCACAGTCCAAACTCTATGGGCGGGATATACAGGGACGCTGAGCGGAGACAGAGGGAGGGGCTGGAGCTGTATTTGCCGATCTGACGTCAATCAGGTGCCTTGTCCGAACTCGCCCGTTTGAGCACTGGTTTTTTCTAACGCAGAAAATGACCGCAAATGCTCAGTTTAGACATTTCGCAACTTTTAGCCATGGGGGGGGGCTAAACAGGGTAGGGGAGCTCACATTAACGTTCAAAAACCTCAGAAAGTGAAAATTGCATGCCATGGGACCTTTAAGAATTTGTCATGGCCTTTCAGTTAGAGTAATATTTTCTTGAAGTTTTAATAAAATGTTTGGCTTTGTTTTTGTGTAAATGAATTTATAAAATTACTATTTTGTACTCCCTCAGGCAACATGAACCAGAATCAGATATTTTGACTTAATGTACCTAAAATGTTATAATGTGTTTATCCAAAGTACAGAATAATTTCTGAATATTATGATGAGTTTTGGAGTAACTGTTAAATTGTAAAAAGGTAATTCAATTCAGTATACGTTTATTTACTTGCAGGAGAATTTAAGCATCTTGAGCAGTTAAAATCCAATAATAACATAGCTCAAATAAAGACCTCAGATCAGTTCAACAGGAGGTCTGGTAGGGTCAGCAGATTGTGTGTTTGAGGTGAGTAATCACTCTTTGGACAAATGGGATATATTAACAAACCAAATGCCTTAAATTCAGGACTTGAATTAACAGTTAAGTGGTTAGGCTAATTAAGAAATGAATGCTGATTTGCTGAATGTGTCTGGCATCAGGGTGATTAAAGTGGAAGAATGCTGGTGCTAAAGGTCACGTAGCATGCAGATGCTTGGCTGATTACTCACCAGATACCACTGTTTGGAGAACAGCGGGTCGCTCAGGTTGACTTCAATATCATTCAGACTTCTATAGCCTCTCTTCTGCCGACTAAATCCATCCTGTTCCACCACATTCACCACCTGCTCCGGAAAAGACAAGAAAAAAATGCCAGGTCATGCAGTATCTTTTATCAGATCTTATGAAACATTTTATTAACTACTAAAGACTGCAAAAGGGAGCCAAAATGGGGTTTTCGTGATGGAAACTGTGTAGGTGTGTTCACTGACTGCTCTAAACGCAGGAAATTATAGCTCCCAGCTGTGCTCCACTGTACCATTAGGAAGGAACATCATGTAAATCAAATGACTATTCTCCCCCATTCTAATCAGGAGGCTGCAGAGGGAGACGATGCTGTAAAAATGCCACATCAGAGAATATTAGAGAAGAGGCATTTTATATGGAAAGGCACAGCAATTACACTCAAACGTATGTTGTGTTTCCTCAAAGAATTAAAGGCGTGGGAAGAACAGCTGCGTGGCTTTTAGATAAGACGGTGCTCCCAACAGCTCCTCCATTCAAGGCACTGCGGACCTGTCAGGGGACTATTAGTGAGATAAGGGGTTAGCACACACACACACACACACATCTCACAGCAAGAAAGTCTTGATACCAACTCGGAGTTAAGTCTATGTGAGGTTTGCATGTTCTTCATGTGTCTGCTTGAATCAACACATGTAATGAAAGAGAATTGTAGCTAACAGCCAAAGAGCCTTTTGCAGTTGCATAATTGGCATCGTAGTCTATTTTCATTGTAGCAGTTTTATTTAAAGGCTCTGTATTACACAAAATTAGTTTTTAAGCTCCCTCCTTGAACCACACCCTTAACGTGGTGGAGAGGTTTGAGTGCCCGAATGATCCCGGGAGCTATGTTGTCGGGGCCTTCATGCCCCTGGTAGAGTCACCCAAGGCAAACAGGTCCTCGGGGACGGGTCAAACTTGATTTGAGATTTGGGCGGCAGTCGAAGGCAGGGGCCTTGACAATCGGCTCTCCGGACATGGAGACTAGCTCTGGGGGCATGGAATGTCACCTCGCTGAGGGAGAAGGAGCCTGAGGTTGTGCGTTGAGCGTTACCAACTAGATATAGTCAGCCTCACCTCCACGCACAGCTTGGGCTCTGGAACCCAACTCTTTGACATACCTCCGGGAGAGCTTCTCCCAGATTCCGGGGGAGGCTGGGGACATGGATTCTGAGTGGGCTTTGTTCTTGGCCTCTATTGTCGATGCCGCCCCTCGTAGCTGTGGTCATAAGGTCTGTGGAGCCTGTCAAGGCATCTGCTCTGGATGCCTCCTGGACACCTTCCTTGGGAGGTGTTTCAGGCATGTCCCACCAGCAGGAGGCCCCGGGGAAGACCCAGGACACGCTGGAGGAACTATGCCTCTCGGCTGGCCTGGGGTCCCCCTGGAGGAGCTGGAGGAAGTATCCAGGGTGAAGGAAATCTGGGAGTTCTTGCTTAGACTGTTGCCCCTGCGACCCGGCCCCAGATAAGCAGAAGAAAATGGATGGATGGATCGAGTTTTTAAGCCATGTTAAAATGTTGTTACTTCATTACAAACACACCCAGAGTTGTGTTTTGTTCCATTCACACGTTTGAGTATCTTTTATTATTAGTCTATCTACATCTCCAAATCTGAAAATGCTGTTCCACCTTGTGGTGTCATGTAATGGTAGGTTTCAAGTTAACAGCAACCTTTTACCTTTAGTTCAGTAGAGATTGGCTGAAATCATCTAAATGCCCCTTGTAAACCTGTAGTAGTTTTCTTTTTTTTTTTTTTAAAGAGCATCTTCTGTATTACCACATGACATAAGAATGTAAATATGCAGGGTTTGTGTGAATGAAACAAAACTCCAGGTATGTTTTAATGAGGAAATAAAAATTACATTTTATAATGTGGAGAAGTTGAAAAGCCCAACCAGGTACGGGAGTTGAACATTTGAAAATGGCTGTACGCTCTTATGCGTCGCATCAGTTGCAAGTTTTGTTTTGTAACTATGATAACAGGAGAAGTTCAATTTGTCAACTGGACCAAGTTTGTTTGGTTGAAAACGTTTCGCCGCTCATCCGAGAGGCTTCGTCAGCTCTAAGCTTCGTCAGCTCATTAGAGCTGACGAAGCCTCTCGGATGAGCGGCGAAACGTTTTCAACCAAACAAACTTGGTCCAGTTGACAAATTGAACTTCTCCTGTTATCATGGATTCTACCTGGACGACTGAGGGACTTTTCACGCGTTTTGTAACTATGTTTGAATGCACTGTCCCTGCCGAATAAACCAATAAATTAGTTCCCACTCTTTTGTTTAACTTTTATTTAACCAGGAAAGTCCCTTTGAGTTTCGAAGATCTCTTTTTCAAGGGAGTCCTGGCCAAGATGCATCAACAACATAACCCACAGACAAAATATATCCTGGATAAAATGATCTAGTACTGTCGTGTCAGTGACACGACAGTACAGTACACGATTCTAAAAATAGGTTTTGGATGGCTCTTTGAAATGAATTACATGTTAAAATTGCTCAGTTGATGTTATACGCTATATAGTACCTGTCTGGACGAACTCAATGCGTTCGGATTGAAAATATCACATCTGAGATCGCAGCCACTAACATCGGCGTGCCACAAGGTTCAAACATTGGCCCACTTCTCTTTTCCCTATATATAAACGACCTGCCATCTGTGTATGAGGATGTAAATATCCAAATGTATGCAGATGACATGGTCGTTTATACCTGGGGAAAAAACGAAGAACAAGTGTCCAAGAAGTTGACAGCAACAATGGAAAAAGTCTCCAAATGGCTAACTGACTCATGCCTTACATTAAATATCAAGAAAACCGCCACAATGTACTTTGTAAATAACAATAAGAAATCATCCTTCCCAAACATAACTGTGAACGGAGAAAAAATACAAAATGTAAAAGAGTATCGCTACCTGGGCGTCATCTTGGACCCACATCTCACCTTCAAAAAACATATAAAACAAATGTGCCATAGCTTAAAATACAATATCAAAACATTCAAATGTATAAGAAACTCACTGACACTAGAGGCAGCCCAAATCTATTTTAACAGCATGATTATGTCCCGGTTTCACTACTGTATAACCTGCTGGTCCCAGGCCAATAAAACCACACTGAGACCTTTAGAATCACTCCACAAACAATCACTCCAAATTTTAGACAAGAAGCCGCGACAACACGATCATTGCACAATCCTCCAAAAATACAGACTCTTAAACTTCAACAATATTCAGAAATATGCCTCAATTAGAATGACCCACAAAATACTAAATAACTCTGCACCAGCTCCTCTTAAGAACTTCATCAAGTACACATCCACAGTAACAACACGAACCACACGAGCTTCCACCAACAGCCACTGCAATATACCAAAACTCAAAACAACATTTGCACAATCTTCCTTTTCCTACAGAGCCATTAAAGACTGGAATGATGCACCAACTAATCTCATAAATCTAATGGACTATTCCACCTTTTCCACAGAACTGAAAAAGTGGCTGTGAAATAATCCAAACTGCCAGCACACACCACGTTAACCAGCAGGTTATACAGTAGTGAATCCGTTAATCCGTTCATACAGCATTGAAATCAAATATAAGAATGATGTTTTTATGTGTTATTGTTATTGTGAATGATATGGTGTGTAAATAGTACATGGATGTGTGTGATTGTGTGTTTTGGGTTAATATTAGTGGGTGTATATTATGTTTTGCTGTGTTACTGCGTAATGAGATGTGTGTCAAAGTTAAATGTGTGATGCTGTGTGTGTGTATGTGTGTGTGTTTAAGAGAGAAAATCTTTGATTGCTTTTATTGATATAGACCGTTGTTTTTATCCTTGTAACCAGGGACTGCGGATGGAAATGAGCTTTGTAGCTATGCTCTGGTGCAGAACATCTCTGTCTTTGTACATAATGGCTCTGTACATTGTCCCTTCAAATAAAGACTAAACTAAACTAAACTAGTAAATGGAGAAGATCGTCTGGTATGAAAGAGTTAATGTGACAATCCCAGCATGAAAAGCCAATAAAAACTTGTGAAAAGACATTAGAAGCATTGGAATACTCCTAACAATGTTATCTGTAATGTTTTCCTTAGGGGATGATTTTGAAATTAATCCACTGTTGTGCAAAATTAATAGGTTTGTGACGTCAGTGCATTACGCCTAATCTGGGTGGATTTCATCTGTCAATGGACAACAAGCAAATTCAATTAAGACCCCATTGTGTTAAAGCTGGAGATTATATCAGAGTATTTTGTATTAATATGCTTAGTCTGTGATATACAAATCTTCAGTTAAATTCAGGAGTTGCATACATTTGAATCTTGGCTGATGTGGTACGATTTGGTTCATGTTGTGGTTAGGGATCGAACAATAAACAATAATATAATTTAACATGATAAAAAGGGTAGACAATAATTGTTCGTGGGACATTTTATATACCGTAATTGTGAAAATCACCAACAAAGTCACCATTTATCACCAGAAAGTGCAGAAAAAAGATAGTTATCCATGTTTTCTTCTAGGTCATTATTGTTTTCACTTAGACCAAAGTAAAATACTATAACAGTTATTTAAATATGGAACTTATTCATCATTTTAAAATTATCATTAATATATAACATTTTTAAACCGTCAGCAACTTTAATCATTATCGTGATGTAATCGTTAATTGCAATTATTTTGGCCATGATAATCATGATGCCAAATTTCAGGCCTGTCACAATAACACATTTTCAATCACTACAGAAAAATATTGTGCTAAACAATAATGAATATTGAATATACTTACAAATGACACAATGCAGGATAATCCCAGTAAACCACTTTTTAAATGCTTCAAAGAGGTTTATTAGGTCTTCCAATATTATATTCAAATAAAGTTTCTTGTTGACAGACCAGTTATTGATTTATTTGAATAAACTTTTTCAATAGATAGTGTCATTATAAAGCATGAGCTGTAACCAATAACCCAGCTCCAGACTTGCACCACGGCTTTGCACAACTACGCTATGCCACTGCAGTCCACCAAGATGGTTTGTACCCAGAGCCCAGAATTTTCTACTACTCCCTGCTGTGTATAGATTTCTTACTGAGGAAAACTTTGCACCGTTAACATATAGCAATTAACAACTCAAAACAAAACATTCGATTTTTGGAATAGTCAAACAGGAGCCCCTGAATACTGCATGAACTATAATTGCCAGTACAGTATATACAAACTAAAAACTCCTTGACGTTAAAGTAATATTAAAGTTGTTTACAATCTGAACCTTATTTTGGTAATAAAACACGTTGATTTACTCACCCATATCACTTAAGTGACATTTTCCTTAGATTTGGTAGGTTAGGATATCCGGGTAACGTGAGTGCTCGGGGCACAATGTTGCGGTCAACAAATAACACAAACTTTAGCACTTTTCAAATCACAGAAGCTCGCTGTGTCAGCATAGACTTTAAGTGGAGTCCAAAGCGGCTTTGCCTTTCATGTCTGGGTCCATTCTCAAAGCAAGTAGCCACATTTTCAATAACTCTGGATTCCAATGAGGAAGCCTGTGAAAGCTCAACTTCCGTCAAGATGTCATTTTGTTTTCGCAACCGGGATAAATGCATGTGTAGAATGATGTTGTCATCACGTTGTTACGTCACGTACGTGCGTGCGTGCTCTACAGCTAGCACCACCGCTGTGTAAGCATGTAATATCGTGTCGCTTCGTTTAATAAAACTTTTCAGTTGAAATGACGCCTTCTTCTGAGCTGTTCTACATGGTGTCAGAAGTAAAACATCGAAATTCCTGTCGCACTCTACATAGGCACAGTTAGATCAAGTTATTATTTAGTTAGAAGCGTAATTCAGTGGACTACGAGTGTACTCCCAGCAACCGCTAGCAAGCATGGCTGATGGATTCCGCCGTCCGGACCCGCTTGTGTTCGACGAGAACATTGCTGAAAACTGGCGAGTATTCGAACAGGAATATGACATTTTCATCGCGGCTGCCCACAGCGACAAGCCCGACCGGACTAAAGCCTACATACTCCTCAATCTGGCAGGAAGCGAGGCTATCGAAAGGGAACGCACGTTCACCTATGCACTGGCTGAAGTGGATGGAGAAGGAGTGGTGATCCGTCCGGCAGAGTCAAGGGAGGATCCACACTGTTTAAAAAGAAAGTTCAGGTTCCTCTGCAGTCCACAGACAAACATTACGATGGAGAGGCATGCATTCAACACAAGGATCCAAAAACCCGGTGAGACCATAGAGGCTTATGTAAGCGCGCTTCGAAACAAAGCTAAAACGTGTGACTTTGGAGCATTGCATGATGATCTAATTCGTGACCGGCTGGTCGTTGGTATTAGCTCCGATAGCGTGAGGAAAATACTGCTGAGAGAGTGCGAGTTGACACTACTGAAGGCTATCAAAATATGCCAAATCAATGAACAAACGGAACAGCATACTAAAACTCTGTCAACAACGCCACGTAGTTCAACAAATGTGGATGTAGTACGGCAAGAACGCAAAATGCACAACACAGCTCGCCGCAAGCAGTACAAAGACAATTCCAGTTCCAAATCAGACATTAGCTGCACCAACTGTGGACATGAACACCCGGCGAAGAAAGAACTATGTCTGGCATATGGGAAACAATGCAATTACTGCAAAAAGCCCAACCACTTCAAAAACTACTGCAGGTCGGCAGCAAGAAACAAGCAGTACAAATCGGTCAACCAAGTAGCCCAAGCAGAGTCGGACAGTGACGGCGAGGATTCTGAGACATTCGACATAGACGGGCTTTCACCGGCTGCAAATGGAATAAACACAGTGTCCGCTGAGGATGTGAAAGAAGAATTACACTGCAATGTGAAAGTCAATGGCAAGACACTCAAACTGAAAGTGGACACTGGCGCAAAATGTAATGTCATTTCCTTGGGCACATTCAAGTATGTGAGAAACACAGAAAAAATAAACAAAGACAACAAGGCCAGGCTCATTGCTTATGGAGGCACGGTGATAAACACTGAGGGGACTGTGTTGTTTGAGTGCCAGACAAGTGACCAAAAATCCTACAACCTGCGTTTTCATGTAGTAAATGGTAAGGTGCAACCACTGCTAGGGCTCCCAGACTGCATGAAAATGGACCTGATGACCCTGAAAGACCAAGTTTTCCAGGTGAACTTGGCCCGACCGAGCTCCTCTCAGAAGTGGTTTGATAACTATGCTGAGCTTTTCAATGGTGAACTTGGCTCACTCCCAGTAACTTACCACATGAAACTGGACCAGAATGTGACGCCTGTCATCCGCCCTCCTCGCCGCATTCCTATTCCCATGATGGACAAAGTGAAAGCAGAGCTGAAAAACATGGTGCAGCAAGGAGTCATCACGCCCATCTCAGAACCCACTGAATGGGTATCCACAATGGTAGCCACACACAAAAAGGACACTGACAAGATCCGTTTGTGCTTAGACCCAAGAGATCTAAATGAAGCAATTAAGCGCCCCCACCATCCCATGCGAACAGTCGAGGAAGTTGCTGCACAAATGGCCGGCGCAACTGTTTTTTCGGTGCTCGATGCCAAGAGCTCCTTTTGGCAGGTCAAACTGGACCAAAGGTCGTCATACCTCACCACTTTCGCCACTCCATTTGGGCGATACCGATACCTGAGGATGCCATATGGTATCAATGCAGCATCTGAGGTCTTTCAGAGATCCATGGAGCAAATATTTGCCGGCCTCCCTTGTGCAATAATTGTTGATGACATCATAGTGGGAGGAAAAGATCTGAAAGAACACGACGAGAACCTACAAAAAGTGCTCGACAGGGCACGGAACGTGAAATTGAGGCTGAACCCCAAAAAATGCAGATTCCAGCTGAAGGAAGTCAGCTATGTCGGCCATGTCTTCACTGAACAAGGACTGCAACCCGATCCAGCAAAGATCCAGGCGATCACTGACATCCAGGCCCCCCAGGATAGAGCTGCTCTACAACGCTTCCTGGGTATGATAAATTACCTGGGAAAGTTCATTCCAAACCACAGCGACATTGCAGCACCTCTCCACCAGCTCCTGCATAAAGACATAGCATGGACTTGGACTGAACAACAGCAAAATGCATTCGACACTCTGAAAGAGTGTGTAACGTCACCTCCAGTACTCCGGTACTATGATGTACAAGCACCAGTCACTCTGACATGTGACGCTTCACAGTATGGCCTGGGTGGTGCATGTCTCCAGAATGGCAGCCCTGTCGCCTATGCCTCTCGCACCCTCACTGAAACAGAAAAAAAATATGCACAAATTGAAAAAGAGCTGCTGGCTGTTGTTTTTACCTGTTTCAAGTTCTACGACTACATTTACGGAAAACCAGTGTTCGTGGAGACAGACCATCAGCCCCTGGTCTCCATCCTGAAGAAACCTCTACACACTGCGCCTGCGCGTTTACAACGCATGATGCTGAAGCTACACAAGTTTAACCTCACATTGGTTTACAAGAAAGGAAAGGAATTGCACCTGGCGGACATGCTGTCCCGTGCACCGAGCAACACCATTGCTTCACATGCCACTGAATGTGAAGACTTCGAGGTGATGACTGTACAGCACATCTCGTCCAGCCGTCAGGAAGAACTCCGCACACATACAGCAAAAGACACCTCCCTCCAGGCCCTGAGCAACATAATCAAACATGGCTGGCCAGATAGGTTGAGCCAAGTACCCGACACTGTGAAAGAATTCTTCCCATTCCGTGATGAGCTCTGTGTGGAAAATGGAATAATCATGAAAGGTACAAGAGCAACAATTCCACAAACATTGCACAAAGAATATCTCATACTACTCCACAAAGGACATCCCGGTGCTGAAGCCACCAAGCGGCGTGCACGCAACATCGTTTACTGGACCACAATGGCGAGAGACATTGACAATTTTGTACAGTCATGCAGCACCTGCAATGCCCTCAAACCACATCAGCAAAAGGAGCCGATGCAACTACACACAGTCCCAGAGCTCCCATGGTCAACCGTGGCGACAGATCTGTTTGAATGGAACAGCCAACACTACCTAGTCCTGGTAGACTCCTATTCAGGATGGTATGAACTAGATCCAGTTAAGAAAATCACATCACAATGCGTGATCAACAAGCTGAAACGTCACTTCTCAGTCCACGGAGTCCCCCACAAGCTGATATCAGACTGCGGAACACAATTCACTAGTCAGATGTTCCAAGACTTCGCGGAAAGCTGGGATTTCACCCATGTCACCAGCAGTCCTGAGTACCATCAAGCAAATGGGCTGGCAGAGAGAGCCGTGCGGAGTGCAAAACGACTGCTGGAAACATCCAAAAGAGACGGTACTGACCTATTCCTCAATCTTCTGAGCATTAGAAATGTTCCACGAGACGGCACGCTGGGCTCACCTGCACAAAGACTGATGTCCAGAGAGACACGCACAAATATGCCCATCAGCAGGCACCTGCTTAAGCCAATGTCCAAGAATCCTGAGTTGATCCATTCCCACCTGTCAAAGAAGAGGCAGGCACAAAAAGATTCTACAATCGTGGCAGCCGGCCACTTCGCCCGCTTCAACGCTCCCAAGTAGTGCGTCTGCAAACAGAAAAGGGACATGACAAAATTGGCACTGTCAAAAGAATCTCAGCAGCACCACGGTCTTACGTGGTGGAATCAGGAGGCAAGGAATACCGCAGAAACAGGCGACACCTGCTGCCAGTCACAGAACCACCACCAATAGAGCCAGAACCAGACCCAGCGCCACCGGCAGAGCCACCAACGCAGAAGGTCAGCGGGGAGACTGGGCCCAGTCTACCTGCATCTCCTTTCAGGCACGCTGCCGTGCACACTTCTCCCAGGCATCCAGCTGTGCAAACTGAGCACACTCCTGTGCGCACGCCTAGGTGCACGCCTGGGCTCCGTGGAGAGTCACCTCTCCCACAAGTCACTGAGCCCTCCCTGGCCCGTTCCAGGTTTGGTAGACTCCTGAAGCCTAATCCCAAGTACGACTGTTAAAAAAAAAAAAAAAAGCAAAGAAAACTGGAATACTGCAGCTCCAGTACAATACAGGGACTGTTTGTGTCATTAACATTAACATACAGTAGCTTCCTATGTTTTGTGTTGAAATGTTATATTTACAAGCCAGGTATACGTTCATTTTCAAATTACATCTGTTATGTGGTGTCATTGAAAGTTGTTTCACTAATTGTTAATTCGTCACAGTAGGTTCACTCCCTAAGGAATGTGACATGTTTTTGTATACCACTGTTCTATACTAAAGAAGGGGGATGTAGAATGATGTTGTCATCACGTTGTTACGTCACGTACGTGCGTGCGTGCTCTACAGCTAGCACCACCGCTGTGTAAGCATGTAATATCGTGTCGCTTCGTTTAATAAAACTTTTCAGTTGAAATGACGCCTTCTTCTGAGCTGTTCTACAGCATGTTCGCACCATTTTTTGAAGCAGAGATGTTTTCGTCTTCTTAGCTTCTTTCGGACTGTAACCGAGATCTGACAGCTGAGAATTCGCGCATGCGCGCTGTCCTCTATGATGACGTCATCAAATGAAAATATAGCTGGATATCAGGTTTCAGGCCGCTTTAGACTCCACTTAAAGTCTACGCTGACACAGCGAGCTTCTGTGATTTGAAAAGTGCTAAAGTTTGTGTTATTTGTTGACGGCAACATTGTGCCCCGAGCACTCACGTTACCTGGATATCCTAACCTACCAAATCTACGGAACTGCTCCAAATGTCACTAAAGTGATATTATATTATATTTTTTATATTTATGGACATAATTTCTAGGTGCAGTCAGGGGCCAAAAGGGATCCGGTTTGGGGATCACAGGATCTCATCTCTGCTGTTTGCAGATGATGTTGTCCTGATGGCTTCATCGAGCCAGGGCCTCCAGCGTGCATTGGGGCGGTTTGCGGCTAGGATGATTATCAGCTCCTCCAAATCCGAGGCCATGGTTCTCGTCCGGAAAAAGGTGGCTTGCCCTCTCCGGGTGGGTAGGGAGTCCTTGCCTCAAGTGGTGGAGTTCAAGTATCTCGGGGTCTTGTTCACGAGTGAGGGGAGGATGGACATAAGATTGACAGGTGGATCGGTGCAGCGTCGGTAGTGATGTGGTTGCTGTACCGGACCGTTGTGGTGAAGAGGGAGCTGAGCCAAAAGGCAAAGCTCTCAATTTACCGGTCAATCTACATTCCTACCCTCACATATGGTCATGAGCTCTGGGTAATGACTGAAAGGATAAGATCGCCAAGCGGCCGAAAAGATTTTCCTCCGCAGAGTGGCTGGGCACACCCTTAGAGATAAGGTGAGGAGCTCAGTCACACGGGAGGGGCTCGGAGTAGAGCCGCTGCTCCTCCATGTTGAGAGGAGCCAGCTGAGGTGGCTCGGGCATTTGTTCCGGATGCTTACCTTGGGAGGTTTTTCTGGGCATATCCCACTGGGAGGAGGCTCCGGGGAAGACCCAGGACATGCTGTAGGGACTATATCTCCCGGCTGGCCTGGGAACACCTTGGGGTCATCCCGGAGTAGCTGGAGGAAGTGTGAAGGAAGTCTGGGAGTCCCTGCTTAGACTGTTACCCCCGCGACCCAGCCCCAGAAAAGCGGAAGAAAATGGACAGATGGAATTAAAATGGTAATAAAAAATACTACTAGTATTAGTAAATTTATAAGTAAAGGCAGATAAAACTCATCCACTACCAAACCTGCAGCTCACTTAATATACCATACTTTCCCCTTTCAGTCCAATATAATTCTTATAACTGGTACAATAATAAAGATGAAACACCACAGATTAAACGACTAGAGGTTGAAGTTGGCGAGTTTTATTATTGACGCTTGGTAAAAAAAAAAAGAAAAGCAACAAATGACCAAATAATGCACATAAAGTGAAATGAAAAGCAATTTTAGTAACAGCTTTTGAAATGACTGTCTAACGTCTCAAACATGCTTCAAAACCACACTCATAACATTTTAGCTACTTTTACAAGCTTATCCCTGGATAAACCCAAAATACATATACCCAAACATTGCAAACCTGTTTCTATTCACTCCACCTTTTCACTCATTTGGTGCAATCTTTCCTGGCGGTCCTCAAAGCATTTTGCAACTTTTCTGGTGGAGGGCCCATTAAATGCTTTTCTCCATAGAGATGTTGGAATGCTTCAAAGTATGGTATTAAACCTTTCTATCTTCATGAAGACCAAACCAGACCAAGTTGTAGGTCATATCTGTGGAGAGACAACCCCGCTCAGTCAGAATGCCTTTTTCAGTCAGAAAGTATTTTTCAGCTATAAAACCACCTGCAATTGAGTGAATATAAAGTAGAGCTGTTTAATGTCATACTGTGGAGCATTCCAGGCAGAGCAATGGCATGTCCATAGAAGCAAGCAGGTGACAAGACCCCCCCAAGCAAAAAGTTACACAGTGCACCTTTAATTTACTTTCCTGCTTACCCTTGGCGAATTCACTCGAGTGAATTTGCCAAGGGTAAGCAGGAGGGGGTCATGTAGTCATTGTCGTGCGTGTTTGCAGGGGCTGATAAAAGAGGCCGGCTGCACTTAAGATGGCCTTTTAGCACTGGCCAAGCCCATTCATCCAGTTCAGTCTTTTATGATGTGCTCAAAGCAATCAGCAAATACACAAACCCAGGGGATGAGGAGGGTGCAGTAAATCCTTCTAGAGACGCCCATCCACACACAACCACATCATAAAACTCACACTTTGCATATTCAGTGTGTAAAGATGGTGAATATAGGGAAAAATAAAAATACTCATATTGATTTATCACATTTGTTTCTTGTAAATACACTCAACAAAAATATAAACGCAACACTTTTGGTTTTGCTCCCATTTTTCCGGAGATGGACCCAAAGATCCAAAATTCACTCCAGATACACAACACTACCATTTCTCTCAAACATTGTTCACAAATCTGTCCAAATGTGTGACAGCGAACACCTCTGCCCCGCCGAGACAATCCACCCCACCTCACAGGTGCACCACATCAAGATGCCGATCCGACATCATGACCAGTGCACAGGTGCGCCCCAGACTGCCCACAATAAAAGGCCACCCCGAAATGTGCATTTTTTTTTTTTTTTGCTTTATTGGGGGTCTGGGGACTCAGAACCAGTCAGTATCTGGTGTGACCACCATTTGCCTCATGCAGTGCAACACATCTTCTTCGCATAGAGTTTATCAGATTGTCAGTTGTGGCCTGTGGAATGTTGGTCCACTCCTCTTCAATGGCTGTTATGGACGAAGAACACAGGTGCATTTTATTGATGGCATTTTGAATGCACAGAGATACCGTGATGAGATCCTGAGGCCCATTGTTGTGCCATACATCCATGAACATCACCTCATGTTTCAGCAAGATAATGCACGGCCCCATGTTGCAAGGATCTGTACACAATTCTTGGAAGCTGAAAATGTCCCAGTTCTTGCATGGCCAGCATACTCACCGGACATGTCACCCATTGAGCATGTTTGGGATGTGCTTGACCGGCGTATACGACAGCGTGTACCAGCTCCCACTAATATCCAGCAACTTCGCACAGCCATTGAAGAGGAGTGGACCAACATTCCACAGGCCACAACTGACAATCTGATAAACTCTATGTGAAGAAGATGTGTTGCACTGCATGAGGCAAATGGTGGTCACACCAGATACTGACTGGTTCTGAGTCCCCAGACCCCCAATAAAGCAACAAAAAATGCACATTTCGGGGTGGCCTTTTATTGTGGGCAGTCTGGGTCGCACCTGTGCACTGGTCATGATGTCGGATCGGCATCTTGATGTGGCGCACCTGTGAGGTGGGGTGGATTGTCTCGGCGGGGCAGAGGTGCTCGCTGTCACACATTTGGACAGATTTGTGAACAATGTTTGAGAGAAATGGTAGTGTTGTGTATCTGGGGTGAATTTTGGATCTTTGGGTCCATCTCAGGAAAAATGGGAGCAAAAACAAAAGTGTTGCGTTTATATTTTTGTTGAGTATACATATAGCGTTCTATATACATTTCATTAAAGGGCTCATATTACACTATTTTACACTATTATAAAGTTGTTTTCCTCGTCAAAATCATACCTGGAAGTCTGTTTTGTTTTATTGATTCACACATGTTTAACACGCAAATCCTGCAAGTTTAAGCTGTGTTCTTCTATCAAATGGAAAACACTCTGTTCCACCTTGTGATGTCATCTGGTAATACAGGAAGTGCTCTACTGTGTTTTAAAACTCCACACAACTTCATTAGAATCATTTGGATGTTTTCAGACCTGGAACTGCCCATCTCTGCTGTACTAAAGGTAAAAAGTAACTGTTGGTTTGAAAACTATCACTACATGACATCACAAATGGAACAGAGCAATTTGAGCTTTGAAAAAGTAGACAGATTAACACACAGTTAACACAAGCAATGATCATACTGTCAATATATACTGTGAGAATATACTTAAACATATAATGGATATCAATGTAACATATAAGTGAAATCAATACATACATAATTATTCCAACATAAAGGTTTTACTAAACATGTACATGAAACAAAACACAACTCTGGGTATGTTTTTGAGGAGGTAGCAACATTATAACATGACTTAAAGCTCACAAGAGTCAATTTAGCATAATCCAGGAACTTTAACCTAAAATCAGTGCCATTATACAAAAAAAGAAAAAAGAAAAGAAAGAAAAACAAAATTCTACTCTCCAGTTTCTACCTCCAAAGACTGAACTCTGCTCCAAACTTTATTAGTTGGACGAGGACCTCGCTATTTAAAACGTGATAATTCTGTACTTTATGAAACTACAATTATAATAAAAGACAAAGGAAAATGGTAAAATCTTTATGTAGCGCTTTTCCACCTTCAAGGCACCCAAAGTGCTTTACAACAAGGAACCACTCACCCATTCACACACACCAGTGTATGCAGACAGCGAGAAGGTTTAAGTGTCTTGCCCAAGGACACAACTGCAGCATTTATCTGTGGGAGCTGGAATCGTACAAACCAACCTGTGGGTCAGTGGATCTGACCGCTCAACCACTGATGTTTCTTATGTCAAGAGCGGGATTTGAACCGCCAACCTTTGGATCAGTGGACAAACGCTCTATCAACTGAGCTACTACCGCCCTAAAAAAAGTTGCCCTGGGGCAGAAAAGTTGCCCTGGGGCAGAAAAACGACTGTTCAACTAAAATTACCGGTAATTGTAATTTCTTAATGTTACTATGTGGTCTGATCAAGATCATGATCCTGTGAGATCTCAGAAGCTCAGCAGGGACAGGCCTGTTTAGCACTTGGATGGGAGACGCTGGGACAGTGCCACAGTGGGGCGCCAGTTGCAAAAAAACTGTTGTTGTGTCCTTAGGCAAGACACTTCAGCCACATTGTCTAGTATGAAAGTTGTGTGTGCATGAGTGATGGGGTCGATGGTGCAGATTTGCAGCCTTCCTTCCGTCGGTCTGCCCCAGGGCAACTATGGCTACAATAACGCTTACCACCACTGGGTATGGAGCGAATGAATAATGCTCTGTAAATGTCTTTGAGTGTCCAGAAAAACACTATATAAAACTGATGCATTAAAGGTCCCATGACATGGTACTTCTTGATGCTTTTATATGGCTCCTTAATGGTTCCCTAATACTGTAAATGAATCCTTCTTCAAAATCAACACTCAGTGCATGAGAAAGACACATGTACACAGTCAGAGTCAGAAAGTCTCTCTCTGAACGACTCATTCTGGGCCTTGTTGCTTGAATGCAAATGAGAAGGACACAGATAGGTTAGAGGAGCGGGTGGGGGGGGAGGCAAATGCGCCGCTGGTTCCTTGTTACTGTGCGCTGTCTCCCACTTCCGCGTTTTAAGCGCGGAGGAAGAAAGGAGAGGAATTTCAATGAAAAAAACACATTTTCACAGAAAATAAAATTAAACCACTGCTGTTTCAGAGGTCCAGAGGGTCGGGTAAAGGACTTCCGAGCCTAGAAACACTCGCATGTGCCTCCAGGCAAATAAAAAAACGCATTTCGCATTGCGTAGCTCCTTCGCGGTCCAAACTCTCTGGGCGTGATTTACAGAGACAGGGGGTGGACATCCAGACGGTGGTGGAACTGCATTTGCATTTCTTTTTTCGATGTGACGTAACATAGTTGCCTTGTTCAGAATCGCCCGTTTGAGCTGTGTTTTTTTCTAACGCAGAAAAGGAACGCAAATGCTCAGTTTAGACATTTTGCAACTTTTAGCCATTGGGGGGGCCTAAACAGGGTAGGGAAGCTCACATTAACGTTCAAAAACCTCAGAAAGTGAAAATTTCATGCCATGGGACCTTTAAGATGAACACACTTCTTTTTCCTCTTCTTCCTCCTCTTCCTCCTCCAGTCTCCAACATGTCCTATATTCCCTCTCAACTGACACACCACTCAGGGTCAACCAATGATTCAATGGTGGCTATTTGTGGTCATTACAGCTCACAATTCCCATTAAAAGCACTTGTTAATTCATCTTTTGTGGGGCTAAGGACGTCTGCTTGAGTGGACGAAGCAGTGCATTGTGGGAGAGATGAAAGCTTGCCCTTACACAATCAATCAATGCCAGCGCTTTGGATCTTCAATGGATTACTCATCGCTAAGACAACCTAGCAAGATCTAAACGTCAATAAGAGATGGACAAGAAAAAAGGAGAGTTTTTTTCATAATAGCCGTATTAGGATAAACGCTCATTGAAGGATAAGCAGAGTATCCAATTTCATCAGTGGTGCAAGTTGTTTATTCCAGGTATATTAACCAACAAGGTAATGAGGACTCAAGAAGTGCTGTGCTGTTTCCTAAAATATCTATTCTTTTAAGGCAAACTCATCAAGACGAGATGGTACAAAAAGAGACTGGAGACACAGGGTAGGATACAGTGTTTTAAGGTTTTACAATATTGGCAAAAACAAAAGTGCTATGTTTAAGAGTGAGTATTGGGATTAAACTTGTAATTTTCAAATAAGGATTTGCTTCATAGTAGGGATGCACTGATCCAGCCTTTTCTGTTCTGATACAGATATCAAGCAAGATGGATTCTCGTGATATTTGTGAGTTCACAAACTCACAAGAATCCATCTTAAGGTGCTCCCGCTGTGTGGTTTAAATTCAACCCTGTAACTTATCAGTTAAAGCAACTACAGGACTACTTTGAAAAATATTACAAGGTGTTTTGGGACAACATAGCCCAGTAAATCGGCTTACACCAATTTATAGCTGGTATATCTTGGAACTGATATCCGATATTCATAAAATGTTTTTTAAAAATTCGATGTTGGTGTTAATATCAACACCAGTATAGTACCAGTGCATCTGTAGTTCATAGTGCACAGTTTGAACACATCCAAGAGCATCAATATGAACTGCTATATACCACTGATTTAAGTATACATTTAAGTTCCACAATGGGGAAATTCCAATGTTGCAACGAACAGTTTGAGAACAACAGTTTAGAAATATGCAGTAAAAATCATGATAAATAACTATTTGAAAAGGCGAGCCATGGCTATACCTAAGTTTAAGTACTGTGCAGCATAAGAACATGTGATTTGATAAATACTATCATTCAAACTGCAATTTCTATTTGATTGGAATAATTGTGAAAAATATGTTACATTTGTGATCCATGTTTTAATCATAGGATTTTGTTCAAAGTTCATATTTTAAACATGCCCAGAAGAATTGACAAAAAGACTGACAAACTAATACAAGAATCACATTTCTGAACATGAACAATATTTGCAGTGTTTGCGATTACCTAATTAGGCCAATTCAGATTTAAATTCCAATTTGATTACATTTGCAGCCCTAGTTAAAACCCTTCAGCTGACCAAATCCTTACCAATACTGCAAGCTTTTTACTCTAGGCATATTAACAAGTAGATAATGAGGACAGAAGAAGTCTGGTGTAGCTTCCAAAAATAACTATTCTATTAGAGACAAACTCATCAAGACAAAACGGCCCAAAAGGAGAGACTGGAGACAAGTGTGATACTTCAGATTGACAAAGAGGCTTTGTTAAATCATGGAAACCGACCCTGTCTATTTGCGGAGGATGGACAGAGATCAATAGTTGTAGGGTAGAGCATGTAAAGAGGCTGATTAGAAACCCCCCTCTACTAGAATATGGTGTGTGTGTGTGTGTGTGTGTGTGTGTGTGCCTCCCTGCCATTAGCCATATTAGCGTGCTGGAGTGGACCGCATTTATTTTCATTATCACCTCTCGCAAGCACAATTATAGGGGTTAGTTGATTGCGTGTTAGCGCACACCCTCGCGGTCAGTCTGTCTGTCTGACGGAGGTGGACCCTACACTCCTGACAGAAACACGCAACTGTTTCCTGGTAATGAAAGAGAGAGATAGGAAGAGAGACGGGGAGAGAGAGGGAGAAATAGAGGGAGAAGTGGGGAGTGACAAAAGGAGAAAGAGAGCGAGAGAGAGAGGGAAAGAGAATGACAAAAGGAAAGAGGTAAAGAGAGGGGAAAGGGGAAAGAGAGATGGGAAAGGGGAAGAGAGAGGAAGCGATGGAGAGAGAGTGGGAGGAGAGGAGAGCAATTGTCCAGAGGATCTGTAGAGTAAGAATGTGTGTCCAATATCAATCAATAATGTATGAATTGCATAGATATCTCTAATACAGTATCAAAATAAGGACTTAATGGAGCTACAGTTCGACTAGACCAAGACTAAAAAGGACCATAGCAAGTCTACATCAGGACTACATTGTACTAAAGTAGGGTACTAGTTACTCATAATAAATAAAAAAAATACATTCACAGGACAGACATGATACTTTCTTGAATAGCTTTAGAATGAGCTGTATCAGAACAAGTATAAGAGTACAAAGACTAGTATACACCCATTATGGAACATAACTTCACAACTGAGAAATTACACAGATATAAGGTCACATGGTAATATAATAAAAGAATAACTATTATTTAATGTTAAAAATGACATTCTACTGTCTAAATAAAGTCCATCCATCCATCCATCCATTTTCTTCCGCTTATCTGGGGCCGGGTTGCCGGGGCAACAGTCTAAGCAGGGACCCCCAGACCTCCTTCACCCGGACACTTCCTCCAGCTCCTCCGGGGGGACCCCAAGGCGTTCCCAGGCCAGCCGGGAGACATAGTCCCGCCAGCGCGTCCTGGGTCTTCCCCGGGGCCTCCTCCCGGTGGGACATGCCCGGAACACCTCCCGAGGGAGGCGTCCAGGAGGCATCCGAAACAGATGCCCGAGCCACCTCAGCTGGCTCCTCTTGACGTGGAGAAGCAGCGGCTCTACTCCGAGCTCCTCCCGTGTGATCGAGCTCCTCACCCTATCTCTAAGGGTGCGCCCAGCCACTCTACGGAGGAAACTCATTTCGGCCGCTTGTATCCACGATCTCGTCCTTTCGGTCATTACCCAGAGCTCATGACCATAGGTGAGGGTAGGAACGTAGATTGACCGGTAAATTGAGAGCTTTGCCTTTCGTGGAGGAGTTCAAGTCTAAATAAAGTGTTTATTCGTATTAGTATTATAAGCCATGCACTCTTATGTTGATTGTAAAACTTTGTGCACCAGACCATTTGGAAAACTATCATGATGATGACATAACATCTGCACAAAGCTGGACACTTTATATCACTAGTCACTTTAATTACATCATGTTTGCACTACTGTTCTCATGCTGCTCAGCTGGACCTGTTTGTTATTTGGATTGCTTATTATTTTTTACTATATTATAGCTATATTTTAGTTATTATTATTATTATTATTATTATTATTATTATTATTATTTAGTGTCTATACTCTAGTTATTACTATTATTATTTAGTGTTTTATGTTTGCACCTTATCACCGAGACAAGTTCCTAGTTTTGTGAAGGGTAATGTTACCACTGGGCCCTGTTAGTGTGACAGCAGAGGGCAGATGGTTTACTTAAAGAACAAGAGAAAATGACCACACAAAGAAATGCAAGATGAATACCATTGAAATGCATTATGATGTGTTCTTTTAACACCAAAGTATCTAGTCTCTGTGGGGCGTAGTATATCCAAAACATGCTAACACTGTAGTTTAGACCATATTTTGAAATTCATGTGATTCTTATATTTGGCTAATGTTAAAGGTCATATATAACTCAAAATTGGTTCTTGTGAGCTTTGAGCCTTGTTAGAATCATCAAAAACACCACATGTTTAAGTAATTGTTTAACTTTTTCTATATCTCTAAAGCTCAAAATGTTCCACCTTGTAGTGGTAGTTTTCTACAGCTCCTTTTACCTTCTGCTCAGTAGAGATGGGCAATTCCAGGTCTGAAATCATCCAAATGATTCTAGTGAAGGTGTATGGAGTTTAAAAACACAGTGGAGCATTTTCTGTATTACCGCATGACATCACAAGTTGGAACACAGCGTTTTCTGTTTGAACTCAACCTAAATATGCAGGATTTGTGTGTTAAAGGAAAAGTAACGTTTTTTTTTTACAATCTGAGCCTTCTTTCGGCAATAAAACAAGTAGTTTTACTCACCCATAGCAGTTTGGTGTCAATTGGAGCAGTATCGCAGAAGTTATGTTGGAGCCGTTCTGTTCTACTAATGATCCCGTATCCGTTAGCGTGAGTGCTCGTATCATATGCTCGGGGCATTACTTTGCGGTGTCCAAATAACACAAACTTTAGCACTTTTCAAATCACAGAAGATCGCTGTGTCAGGGTAGACTTTTAGTGGATTCCAAAATGGCCTGAAACCCGATATCCAGCTATAGTTTCATTTGATGACGTCATCAGAGAGGACAGTGCGCATGCGTGAACTCAGCTGTTTTGTAAACACCGCTAGTCCGAAAGAAGCTAACACCGCTCTGAACTTTACTTTTCTGTTGCGATATCGGGTTCCAGGCCATTTTGGAATCTACTAAAAGTCTACCCTGACACAGCGATCTTCTGTGATTTGAAAAGTGCTAAAGTTTGTGTTATTTGGACACCGCAAATCAGTGCCCCGAGCACTCGCGCTAACGGATATGGGATCAAAGAAGAACAGAACGGCTCAACATAAGTTCTGCGATACTGCTCCAATTGACACCAAACTGCTATGGGTGAGTAAAACTACTTGTTTTATTGCCGAAAGAAGGCTCAGATTGTAAAAAAACGTTAATTTTCCTTTAACCCTCCTGTCGTGTTCGGGTCAAATGTGACCGTTTTACAACTTATAATATTCATAAATATTATGTTTTTCATCTGATTACCTCAAGACCTTATGATATCCTCCACACTGTGGACTTGAACATATAAAAGTGATGATCACCTATTTCATTCAATTTTGAGTGTTTTAATCAACCTTGTTACACCTGTGGTGTTCCCGGTCAAAAGTGACCGCCATAGGAAATGAATGGGTATCCAGAGTAAATTCATTCAACATACAGAAAACATCCCCATACACACTGCCTCAACTCACTCACTCTCTCTCTCTCTCTCTCTCTCACACACACACACACACACACACACACACACACACACACACACACAAACCAGGGCATGCGTGTTGTGCTGGACATGATAACCGGTCTCCAAGGGCATAATATCACATGTGACAACTTCTTCACATCACATGCTCTTGGTCAGGAGCTACTAAAAAGAAAGCTCACCATGGTAGGGACAGTGAAGAAGAACAAGCCCAAACTTCCCCCTGCGCTGGTATCGACCAGAGGAAGACAGGCACTCTCATCACAATTTGCATTCACTGACACTCACACTCTTGTGTCATACGTTCCCAAGAAGAACAGAAATGTCATCCTGATGAGCACAGTACACAAAGACGTTGCTGTCAGCACCACAGAGGACAGGAAGCCCCTGATGATCCAGGACTACAACAAGAACAAGGGAGGCGTTGACTGCCTTGATAAGGTAATGTAAAGTCTCATCATGCATTTTATTTTATTTTTATCTAGGTGAATCATAGCATTGTGTGTACGACAGATTGAATATTGTTCCTAATCTCTTATTATTTATTGTTCCTTTATTGCAGATTACTGGTACATACATCTGTAAGCGGATGACGGCTCGCTGGCCTGTGGCACTGTTCCACAACATCGTGGATGTGTCAGCTTTCAACGCGTATGTGGTGTGGACAGCAATCGACCCAACCTGGAATCAGGGGAAAAGTTTCAAGAGGAGACTTTTCCTCGCTTTGGTGACTCCTCTTATACAGCGACGCCAGCACATTCCCCGCACACCAGCCTCCGCCAGTCTGGTTAGGAGCATGCAAGCTCCAGCCCCAGCCCTGGCTACTCTCCCCCAACAAGGACATGGGCAGAAAAGGAAGCGTTGTGGCCTCTGTGCCCGTAGAGACATCAAAACGAGCCTGACATGCTGCTAATGTCATGCTTATGTTTGCAAGGCTCACTCTGACCTGAGTGTCACATGCCACTCATGTGCATGAATACACACACACACACACACACACACACACCCTGTTGAGTTTGGTGTTTGGTTTTCCATTTATTTTTTGTATTATATGTTCATTTTGTAGTTCATTTTCAGTGCCCAATTGTATTTTAACTGATGTTATTTAATGTTTACTTCTATAAATTGTTGTTAGACACTACTTTGAAACATTGTTCTCAACTAAAGAATGCTTGATAAAAAAATTGGTGTGGAAAAAAAAATGTTTGTGCTTATTTAAGAGCAGTTAAAACAGACCGGTCAATTTTGACCGGGAACACTAAAGTAGGGGGCTGGAGGCGAACACGACCGGAGGGTTAATATGAACTCTTTAATACTTATCGCCATGTTAAAAACTTTAAAATAATAAACTGCCAATCAAACCGTGTAATGTTCAGCTCTATAGCTAAAACTTGTTAGAATATTGTCAAAAGCTAATTTGGCATTTAGCAAGTGTTTCAAAATCTATACCATTGTCTACCTTTATTTTTCATCAGAGTAATTTGTATCCACACCAAACGCTTTGATTTCAGCTCATATTACTGTATCTCAAACAACCCACTGAACTTCTCCATCAATGCACGCTACGTTCTTTGCATATAATGTCTACTGTGTTACAAATCCATATCTTCTTTTTAACCTCTACAATACCCTTAAAGATACAAGCATATGTATTGAATAAGGACCATAATGAATCTATGTTAGCTCCAAGGTCATTCTGCGCTGTCTGTGTCTCACTAGGTTACTGTATTGTCTAATTTATTTTATGACCTTTCCTTCACAATGTTATGTTGCCCTTGGTATTATCTGTATTCTATTTAATCCCCCATTTACATTACCTGGCCAGCCAAATGATATCTCTCTGTATTTGCTATACAGCGCGATACCATTTGGACACCCTCGCTCCACCCTCGCTCCTCCGGTTAACAACGGACTCCGCGATTCTGATTCGTTCAAAGATGGTGACGTCAGTGCACCCGCCTTTGCCCGCAACGTCCCTTCCATTCAGCTGTAAAATTGGTCTTAAATTACCTAAAACACATCGATTCCTTAAAACCACAGTAGCTGACAGCTCTAGAGGCCTTTCTTTTCAAAAAAGATGTTTTTGCATTGCTTCCTACCGGCTTGGTTCACGTTGCTGTCCGTTAACTGTTCTCTGATTGGTTCACTAAGCTGTCTGTCTAAGCGCAACAGCAGCGCATTCTGGACCAAGCGTTACCAGACTCACCGCTGGTACAGCGATGAGTCATGGATTCTTCCAGGCAACCATTTACAGGTAGGAGAACTATTTTTTAAAAATCGATTGAATTTTTAATAGTTAAAGGTGCACTGTGTACATTTTTTGGTTCAGGGTCCGCCACTTGCTTGTCTCCATGAAGATAGTACTGTTTTGCCTTGATTATCCCACAGTATGGAAATAAATTTAGTAATCACAATGCATACAGGTTAATGGTTAGATCTATGGAGAAACAAGCCTGCAAATGTTAAGAATTTCATGTTTATTATGTATTTTTCAGCTACAAAATGCCTGTAATTGAACATCTGCAAGGGAAATATGTTAATATGCTCATTATGTTAATATATTAATGCCCTACTTTGGAACCAGGTAAAGAAATAATATCTAATAATATCTATAGAGACAAGCATGTAGCGTACTGTCCACCTTAAAAGTTACACCTTTAAAACAATTAAAATGACCTTCTAGTGTAATTTCTAAAAGCAAAGGTATAAAGTAATATTTCTGTACTTTTCTAGTTAATTTTATTGTTGGTTTGTGCTATAGACTTGAACCACAACCAAGACATTTACACGTGGGAGATCAGAAAAATGGCTTTTAGTACTGATTTTATTAAAGATCCCATGACATGGTACTTCTTGATGCTTTTATATGGTGCCTTAATGGTTCCCTAATACTGTAAATGAATCCTTCTTCAAAATCAACACTTAGTGCATGAGAAAGACACATGTACAGAGTCAGAGTCAAAAAATAACTCTCTGAACACCTCATTCTGGGCCTTGTTGCTTGAATGCAAATGAGAAGGACACAGATTGGTTAGAGGAGTGTGTGTGTGTGGGGGGGGGGCGCAAATGCGCCGCTGGTTCCTTGTTTTAGCGGTGCGCTGTGCGAAAGGAGAGCCTTTTCAATGAAAAAAAACACATTTTCACAGAAAATAAAATTAAACCACTGCTGTTTCAGAGGTCCAGAGGGTCGGGTAAAGGACTTCCGAGTCTAGAAACACTCGCATGTGCCTCCAGGCAAATAAAAAAACGCATTTCGCATTGCGTAGCTCCTCCGCAGTCCAAACTCTCTGGGCGTGATTTCCAGAGACAGTGGGTGGAGATCCAGACGGTGGTGGAACTGAATTTGCATTTCTTTTTTCGATCTGACGTCAATAAGGTGCCTTGTCCAGAATCGCCCATTTGAGCTGTGTTTTTTTCAAACGCAGAAAAGGATCGCAAATGCTCAGTTTAGACATTTCGCAACTTTTAGCCATGGGGGGGGGGGGCTTAACAGAACATTAACGTTCAAAAACCTCAGAAAGTGAAAATTTCATGCCATGGGACCTTGAACATAAACAATGCAGACTTTTAATCTGTGCCATTTAATTATAATAAAACAACATTAACATAATCAAATTTCTTCCTCCATGGTCTGAACTCAGCTCCAAACCACATGCATTTACTGACAGAGGATTTGCTGTGGACTTCTCTATTCAAAAATCCTACAACCATATCATTGACCTGACTTACGATCTCTTGAGCTTCTGATTCATGACCCAGTTCTACAATTACGAGTACATTTTAGCACATTCCTGATAAATTGTTAAAGGGCCCTTATTCCGTTATTTTTTATAATGTTGTTTCTGCATAATAAACATACCTGTTTTACGTCATTCACACATGTTTAAAGATCCTATGACATGGTACTTCTTGATGCTTTCATATGGCGCCTTAATGGTTCCCTAATACTGTAAATGATCCTTCTTCAAAATCAAGCCTCAGTGCATGAGATAGCCTCATGAAGACAATCAGAGTCTTAAATATGTCTCTGAAACGCTTTATTCTGGGCGTTGTTGCTTGAATGCAAATTAGGAGGACAGAGACAGGCCAGTGCAACGGGTGGGTTGTGGCCAAATACGCCGCTGTTTCCTGGATTAGCGGTGCGCTGGTGCGCTGGCCCCACTTCCGTGTTTTCAGCGCGGAGGAAGATATGAGACGCGTTCAAATTAAAAAATCACATTTCCACAGAAAATAAAATTAAACCACTGCTGTTTCAGAGGTTCGGAGGCTCGGATGTCCTGGAAACACTCTAACGTGCCGGGGGGTGGAAACCTTTCCGCGAGTGTGATGTCAGAAAGTTCCCTTGTTTAGAATTGCCCATTTGGGCTGTTTTTTTTTCAAATGCGGAAAAGGATCGCAAATGCACAGTTTACACATTTCACAACTTTTAACCATGGGGGGGGGGCTAAACAGGGTAGGGGAGCTCACATTAACGTTCAAAAACCTCAGAAAGTGAAAATTTCATGCCCTGGGGTCCTTTAACAGATAAATCCTGAATATTTAGTCTGTGTTCTTTTGTCCAACAGAAAACACTCTGTTCCACCTTGTGATGTCATGTGATAATACAAGAAGTGTTTTTAAAACTATAATAAAGGGTTAATCAAATGTGTGTGAATGAAACAAAACACAACTCCAGGTGTGTTTTTGATGAGGTAACTACATGGTTTAAAGCTCACAAGAGCCAATTTTGGGTAATATAGGACCTTTAAAATATAGTCTGAACATTGTCACTGTGATAATGAAAATAAAATAATCGTTTGAGATTTTCGTTTTTGCCACCCCTGTCTAAGAAAAATGTGTCTTTTTAAGTCTAACATTTGAGTATGATATCAAACTTATACTAGGAGCATTGCTTTCCCTGGAATGTACGACAGTATGGCATTAAACTTATTATAAAATAATTATAGGTCCATTTGCAACAAAACAATACCTTAAAAAATATACACTGTACTGTAAGCAGGCCCACCTCTCCACAAATTGGACCTGCAAATTGGCTTGGTACTTGTCTCTGTGGAAATAGATATCTCCATGGACACAACCAGGTGCTGGACTTGTACCAGAAATGTTACACAGTGGACCTTTAAACAACATTATAAACCATTAGGGGTATGCGTAGCCATTAGCGATATTATACACATCATGATATGCCTGTTACGATTCAATAGATCACAATATATTCAGATACTAAAGCCAAGGACAATATATAGGCCTATATTGATTTATCAATAATCATGTATAATATTATGGTTGAGTACACTATTATGAGAACATCCCTATTGGTGGTTTCAAATGACATCACAGCATTCTCTAGGACAATATTAATTAATACAGATTGGGGGGCAGCTAAAATGAATATTGTTAAAATGTAAAATGATGTCATACAAAGTTGGATTTAGTCAGTAATTGAAAATATCAGGTTCAGCATTTGTGAATTTACCATTTGTATATTTTATGGTAAAGGATGTAATCAATAGAGAAATCTGGCACTTGCCCCCCATCTGGGAGTATGACATCATCACATTCTAGAATCTGAAAACTACCAATAAACCACATGTCCCCTGTAGTACCGGAGTGTTTGTGTGAGTGGCTCACCCTGGGGTCCTTCTGCAGTCTCTGTCGGCTCCGAGCGCTGCGTTTGCTCCGGCTCTTTGAAGTGTCCTGAGGATAGAAGTGGAAAAGCCCCTCTCCAAACGGAAGCTACAGGAGACACAAAAACAATAATTGGCAGCATCAAGAGCACTCCGTCAAAAATGTCAAACGTAACCACGGCAACACATAGACACCCAATAGATCAGAAAGCCAGGTGTATTGCAAGGTCATTTGTTAGGCATTGTTCAGGTGCTAGAAACCACTGATTTCATTGCTTCCAATCCAACTTTATTTGTATAACACATTTAACCAACACAAAGAGTTGTCTGGTTTACCGCCAATTTTTATGTGTTTTGTACATTTTGTACAATTTGTATGTATTTAATTGTTATGTATTTATTTTATAGGCCTATTTATTTGACTTTTATTAAGGGCAGCACGCAATTATTATTAATACAATTGTTATTCAAATTACTGTTAAAGGTCCCATGGCATGAAATTTTCACTTTCTGAGGTTTTATGTCTAAACTGAGCATTTGCGATCCTTTTCTGCGTTACAAAAAATCGGAGCTCAAACGGGCGATTTTGAACAAGGCACCTTATTGACGTCGGATCGAAAAAAGAAATGCAAATGCAGTTTCACCCCCGTCTGTCTGAACTCAGCGTCTCTGTAAATCACGCCCAGAGAGTTTGGACCGCGAATGCACTAAGCAATGCGAAATGCGTTTTTTAAATTTGCCTGGAGGCACGTCCGAGTGTTTCTAGGCTCAGAAGTCCTTTATCTGAGCCTCTGGACCTTTGAACAGCAGTGGTTTAATTTTATTTTCTGTGGAAATGTGTTTATTTTTCAATGGAACGCTTCTAATCTCTTCTCCCCGCAAAAACACGGAAATGGATCAGAGCGGACAGCTGAGAGCTGAGAGCAGAGAGTTTGGCCACGCCCCCACCCTGTACTATAGGCCATCTCTTTTCTCCTCATTTGCTTTCAAGCAACAACGCCCATTATGGAGTGTTCAGAGAGAGAAAAATTACTCTTTCTCATCTTATCTCTGTTTCTCATGCACTGAGTGTTGATTTTGAAGAAGGATTCATTTACAGTATTAGGGAACCATTAAGGAGCCATATAAAAGCATCAAGAAGTACCATGTCATGGGATCTTTAATATCTACAGGCCTACCTACAATTTGTAATTTTTCACTCTCCTTTGCCAGTGTCAATCACCAGATGTTTCTTACCTTTCTTACCTTTAATGTTATTGTTATTAGAAAATAAATAAATGGAATATCTGTGGTATTTCAAATTAAAATAAAGTGTGACGTACTTACTACTTTTGCAAACCACTATTAACGATGAAGAAATGTGAGTGGTGTTAATATAGTATTGTGGATGGCTGTGCCAGGCTAGTAATTTCTACGACACAATGAGGCCTGCTGTGGTCATTTTGGTCTGTGACATACAATTCTGTTATACGACCTACCTGACCCCAGCCCCCATCACAGTCAGGGGCAATAATGTGGCCCGCAGAGAAAAAAGTTTGATGACCCCTGGTTTAATCCATGCCCATGCTCAAAGGGGTCAAATCAGAAACATTTACATGTATTCCATAATCCGTGGACCTGTCTGGGACATGCAGTGGACACCTGTGACACTAGAATGTGAGTGGTCAGCAGTAACAGCAGTGGAAACTCATACCTCAGGTGAGAGACACAGGACAGGTGGGAGCAGACTGCCGTTGTCCTGTCGAAATGGCCTACCTCAAATCGAAATGGTCGATTTGAGCTACCTAGCGCTATTGCGCACATCCCCTAAGCGTTGTTACAATTTAAATGCCCATCAATTTGAGCTACCTGAGGCAGAAGTGGAGTTGGGTACAACACTGATGACGCAAGTAAGTAAAGTTTTAAATGTGTATTGGTTTTATTGTATGTTTTGACCAATTAAGCATGCACGCAATGACGTGTGTATGTTAGATTTGCAGTAGAATACCTGTGTTAGATGATTGAATAGTTTGGATTTAATATTTGATTTTATCATTATCATTTTCATTAGATCATATATTTATTTTTTATTTTCCATTGTATAAAATGTAAATTTGTTTAGAAAGGTGTATAAATAAACTATCACTATATTATAATAGGAAATTCACACTGTAACCTATGATATTAGCTTTAAATATTATATATTTAATGCTATTTAATATAAAGATTTCAGTGTTGCCAATAATTTCTTTCTCTTATATTTATCCAGTCGTATGTAACTGAATCCATGGATCCATAAGGGCTGGTGCGTTGTGATGTGAGCGGCAGATCTGTTTGGACTATTCCCCCCGCAACCCGGACTACGGATTAAGCGGAAGAAAATGAATGAACAAACAATGTGACTGAATGCCTAAAATTGCATTTTGAAGTTTGCTTAATGTCCCTCCCTGGATCGTGTGTATATATTTTTGAAATAAATGTTTGTTATAATGTTTCTTCTGTTGTCCCTTATTCTGTCCTCATCCATCATGACAAAGAGACAAGTTCATTGTTATTGCTGCTATATAAATAAAATTGTCCCATCTTCACTGTCCCCAGTATCACAACACATGCTACCTCTAGTGGATGCATTATTTGGGAGAAGATATAGGCCTGTCAAGATTTGCTACCTCTACCCATATTCATATAAATTAGTAAATAATGGTGATTCTACAGTAGGAGCATTATTCGATGGTCGATATGTGCTACCTTTAGTGAGCCCTATTTAATAGCATAATACGACTGTCGAAATGAAATCTATGCATATTCATATAAATGAGTTGAAATTTTACATTACTAAGATAATAAAGGAGAATGAATGTTTTTTACAATCTGAGCCTTATTTCGGTAATAAAACAAGTTGTTTTACTCACCCATAGCACTTTGGTGTCATATGGAGCACTTCCAGAGATGTTTTAGATTTGCGATCTCCATCATGTGAGTTCTCAGGGCACATGTTTGCGGTCTCCAAATAACACAAACTTTAGCACTTTTCAAATCATAGAAGCTCAATGTCTTAGTCTACACTTTCGTTTGAGTCAAAAGTGGCCTGTAATCCGAGATTTAGCCATAGTATCGAGTAGATGGGGAGGCCAGTGCGCATGTGCGGAGTCACAGTTTATTTCGCTCTCAGCTCCCGGGACGCAAACATGAAACGCAAAGCTGTAAATTATGGATAAATCCCGGATTACAGGCCACTTTTGACTCAAACGAAAGTGTAGACTAAGACATTGAGCTTGATTTGAAAAGTGCTAAAGTTTGTGTTATTTGGAGACCGCTCGGGGCATATATTATATGCTCCGAGAACTCATGTTACGGACATAAACATCTCCGGAAGTGCTCCATATGACACCAAAGTTCTATGGGTGAGTAAAACAACTTGTTTTATTACTGACATAAGGCTCAGATTGTAAAAAACGTTAATTCTCCTTTAAGTATGATCACCGTGCACAAACAGCATAAAACCTGCTGTCTCTAATCCAAATAAATATGTTGTAAAACTGGGGAGGTTAGCTTTATTGGATCTATACAACTATAAATGGAAAAACTTAGCTTTTTTTGTCTTTTTTTCCTAGCTGGAAAAAAGGTAGCTTATTTCCACAGGGTAGAGTGAATCGATAGACGTCACTGGCAATTTAGGCTGCTGGTAGCCCATTTTGATGGGGCAGCCCACTGGCCCAAAACACCAACCTGGAACAGGTGGAAGTGGGTGCAACCGGGGGGAGAGATGAGATCAGCGGGTATGATGTAGGATGAGAAGCGCACAAGAAAGACATCGGTCTGATGTGTAATGGGATGCAAAAGAAAAGAGGGGTGCACGTGTGCACAGAACACAAACCTAGCAAGTTCTGTCGCGGCCCATCCAAAATTCTATAATCGTGGTGCCTCTACTGGTGCGTAATTGCATCGTAGGGCTCTGGAGCTGTCTTATGTACCCATTATCTTTTTTAACCACACCCTGTTTACTGCCTGGTAATGAGGCAAAGATTGCAGGCAGTACCCACGCTGGCAGTGATTTTATCGGTCACAGATTGGTTCAGATGCCATCACCATATATGTACCTCTACCTGTACCATCCCACTTCAGCCCCCAGTGGCTAAGTACAGCCGGACCTGGATATGCCCCCTTGTTAACACTAGCGCCCGCACGAAGATCAGTGGCAAGATAGGATCTCAATTGCTGTACAGAGTAGGCCAGTGGTGGAAGAAGTACTCAGTGTTGTTACTTAAGTTAAAGATCCCATGACATGGTACTTCTTGATGCTTTTATATGGCTCCTTAAAGGGATATGCCACCCCCAGGTCAAACTTGGGCACCTCCCCACAGTCCAGAGACTAAAATAAGTGGTGGAAAGCGTTTTCCTGCTCACCCAGCCATTGTCCGAGTCTGTCGCCACTGACCGCCGCGGTAACTGGTGCTCCTCCGCCTTAGACTGGAGTCTAACGTAGCCAGAGAAAGATTTCGGCCAAAAGGAATTAATTTGCTCGATGCGTTTCCCAATTACTTTGTGTGTAGTGCGCATTCATATCGAGTGCAAATAAATGTGCAAATCAACACGGAGAGCTTGCCTTGGTCATTTTGGGTGGGAACTATTTTCCAGTGCGTAAGAATACAGTCGTATCACGCACCACGTTGTGCAACAGGGGAACTCCCTTCCCGGTGCGTAACTGGGATTCCCCTGGTAGCGTACTGCGTGATACGGCTGTATTCTTACGCACTGGAAAATAGTTCCCACCCAAAATGACCAAGGCAAGCTCTCCGTGTTGATTTGCACATTTATTTGCACTCGATATGAATGCGCACTACACACAAAGTAATTGGGAAACGCATCGAGCAAATTAATTCCTTTTGGCCGAAATCTTTCTCTGGCGACGTTAGACTCCAGTCTAAGGCGGAGGAGCACCAGATACCGCGGCGGTCAGTGGCGACAGACTCGGACAATGGCTGGGTGAGCAGGAAAACACTTTCCACCACTTATTTTAGTCTCTGGACTGTGGGGAGATGCCCAAATTTGACCTGGGGGTGGCATATCCCTTTAATGGTTCCCTAATACTGTAAATGAATCCTTCTTCAAAATCAACACTCAGTGCATGAGAAACAGAGATAAGATGAGAAAGAGTAATTTTTCTTTCTCTGAACACTCCATAATGAGCGTTGCTGCTTGAATGCAAATGAGGAGAAAAGAGATGGCCTATAGTAGAGGGTGGGGGCGTGGCCAAACTCTCCGCTCCCCGCTCTCAGCTCTCAGCTGTGCACTCTCTGATCCATTTCTGCGTTTTTGCGTGGAGAAGAGATTAGAAGCTTTCCATTGAAAAATAAACACATTTCCACAGAAAATAAAATTAAACCACTGCTGTTCAAAGGTCCAGAGGCTCAGATAAAGGACTTCCGAGCCTAGAAACACTCGGACGTGCCTCCAGGAAAATCAAAAAACGCATTTCGCATTGCCTAGCGCATTCGCAGTCCAAACTCTCTGGGCGTGATTTACAGAGACGCTGAGTACAGACAGACGGGGGTGGAACTGCATTTGCATTTCTTTTTTCGATCTGACGTCAATAAGATGCCTTATTCAAACTCGCCCGTTTGAGCTCCGATTTTTTCTAACGCAGAAAAGGATCGCAAATGCTCAGTTTAGACATTTCGCAACTTTTAACCATGGGGGGGGCCTAAACAGGGTAGGGGAGCTCACATTAACGTTCAAAAACCTCAGAAAGTGAAAATTTCATGCCATGGGACCTTTAAAGCATATATACTGAAGCAAAAAAAAAAAAAAACACAAGTAAAAGCAAAAAAATCACATGAAAAAATCTGCTTAGGTAAAAGTCTTAAAGTATCTGTACTTTAAGAGTAAAAAGTAAAAGTGTTTTTGCACTGATTTTGTTACCTGGCCAGCCAAATGATATCTCTCTGTATTTCCTATACAGTGAACCCTCGCTGTATCGCGGTTCACTGTTCGCGGCCTCGCTGTTTCGCGGATTTTTTTTTCCAATTTTTTTTTTTTTATTTTTTTATAGTGTAACTTTTTTTTACAGTGTAACATTCTGTCCTGCGCCCTGATTAGCTAAGAGACTAGACCAGGACTAAACCAGGTCTAAAGCAGGTCTAAACCAGGACTAAACCAGGTCTAAACCAGGACTAAACCAGGTCTAGACCAGGGATGGTAGGGACAGAGTCTCTGATTTCCTTCACGAGAGCGCCTGGGTGACAGGAGGTGTGGCCTTTGTTTACTTGCACGAGCCATGGAAGAGAGTGCGAGCCGGACCATGGAAGAGCCAAGAATCAACATGGACGGGCCGGGGGAGCCGCAGCGGGGAGAGCCGCATTCGAGGGAGCCGCAGCGGGGGAAGGACACTCGCGCGCACAGAGGAGACAGTGGCTCTTCCCCGTCACGCCGAGAGGACGAACCCGACCCCGTCCTAGAGAGCTGTGGAGTATTGGCGACGCATTGATAGCGGTCTGATTTTGGAGCCGGGGTGAAATGCAACCAACTCTTGTGAGTGCAGGTTGGTCTTACCTGGTCTTGTGGTGAGGACTGGTGCTCAGAGGCGTCTGTTAGCGGTTTGGCACTGTTAGCATTGGCTTGAGTCTTGCCCAAAATGATATCCAGGTCGCTTTCCACTCGACTTTCGCACATGGCATGGATATGTGGTACCAAAACAAACACACGTGTCCGCGCGCACGCGTCCACACGCACGTGTCCGCGCGCACGTGTCCGGTGTCACGTGCCCCCCCCCACCACCACCACTATTAATATATTTTAATGAAAATCTACAAAAGTTTGAGTGTTTAAACAAGAGAAAAATGTGAGAAAATGTTAATACCAGTCTCAGAAAGGTGTATAATGTGTCTGGTGAAGCGTTTTCAGCCTTAAAACATGTAGAATAATTGTAAAATATAAAATTGTCCTACTTCGCGGATTTCACTGATTGCGGGCTATTTCTGGAACCTAATCCCCGCGATAAACGAGGGTTCACTGTACAGCGCGATACCATCTGGACACCCTCCCTCCACGCTCGCTCCTCCGGTTACAAACGGACTCCGCGATTCTGATTCGTTCAAAGATGGTGACGTCAGTGCACCCGCCTTTGCCCGCAAAGTCACTCTTAGGCAGCGGAAGTTCCTCCTCAGTTTTGAATCAAGATGGCGCAATCTCTGATTGGTTCACTTAGCTGTCTGTCTACGCGCAACCGCAGCGCATTCTGTGGATCAAGCGTTACCAGACTCATCCGCTGGTACAGCGATGAGTCATGGATTCTTCCAGGCAACTGATTTTGAGGTCTAATAAAGCTTCAAATGTCGTGATTTTGATAAACATTTATGCTGAATTTGGGGTTTTTTTTTCTTTTTTTTCTTAGCTGTTTTTATTTGTATATTTGCTTAAACCATGAACGTGTTTAAAATAAACCCTCAGACTTTTCAGAAAGTCTCAAACTATAATAAAAAATACTTTTACTGTAGGAGTAAAATGTACGGATACCTGCTCTCAAATGTAGTGAAGTAAAAGTAAAAAGTGTCCACCTTAAAATTTACTCAAGTGAAGTACAGACACCTAAAATTGTTAATTAAGTACAATACTTTACTACTTTTGCTTCATTACGTTCCACCACTGGAATAGGCACAATATAAGTTAACACACTGAATAAAATCAAGCATAAAAAATAAATAAAGAAATCAATTTAAAAAAAACAAACACTAAACGTAGAAAAATAGAAAATAAAATCAATAACAAAAAACTGGCAGAAGACAACACAATTCTCATGCCATGTTACAAGCCAGTGAGTAAAAGTGTATTTTAAAATTTTAAAAGACTTAAAAGTATCAACTGAATGGGCAGTCTTGATTTCATTGTTTTATTTGAAAGGGCTATTTTAAAGGTGCATTATGTAAGTTTTTTTGGAGAGGTGACCCTGCTCACAGTCAGAATATTTATTTTTCTAGGTATTTTTGAACACCACCTGTAATGTAAGAAATGTAAGGTAGAGCTGACCATTGATTTCATTGGCACTTTTCAGATTTATACTCCCAAATGGGGGCAAGGTTTTTCTTGTTTATTTATGTTGTACATCCAACCATATTCCATGAAATATCCAAAAAGTAAATTCACAAATGTTGAATCTGATATTTTCAATTACTGACGAAACCCTAGAACTCACTGTATTACAAAATAATTTTGCCTTTTAACAATATTCATTTCAGGTGCCCTCCATCTGTAAATATTGGCATATAGTGCCAGCAATTAATCAGCAACACATCGAGCTCTACACTATGGGCTCTTCAAGGCAGCCGCAACAGTCCCTATTCCCAAACAGTCAAATGTCACATGTCTAAAGGACTACAGATCTGTGGCACTCATTTCCATTCCTGCTAAATGCCTTGAGAGACTAGTCATCAAACACATTAAAAGCGCAATATCACCAACACTTGACCCATACCAATTTGCATACAGATGGAACCGGTCCTACACAAGGCTCCTCTTTGTCAATTTTAGTTCAGCCTTTAATACGATCCAGCCATTCATTCTTTGAGTCAAGCTACATCATCTTGGACTGCATTAGACTGAGCACAGGAGCCCCCCAGGGCTGTGTGCTCAGTCCGATGCTCTTCACTCTGCTGACCCACGACTGCTCACCAGCGTTCAGCACCAATCACATAGTGAAGTTTGCGGACGATACGACTGTGGTGGGTCTCATCTCTAATAACGATGAGACAAACTACAGGAGTGAGGTGAGCCTTCTGACCCAGTGGTGCAGCAATAACAATCTCCTTCTTAATGTTGAAAAGACCAAGGAGATTGTTGTTGACTTCCGGAGAGGCTCCACCCAGCACCCCCCACTGTCCATCAATGGTGCTGCTGTAGAGAGGGTGAGCAGCACCAAATTCCTGGGGGTGCACATCAGTGAGGACCTCTCCTGGACAGTGAATACTGTATCACTGGCAAAGAGGGCTCAGAAGCGCCTCTATTTCCTCCGCAAACTGAGGAGAGCTGGAGCCCCTCCACCCATTATGACCACCTTCTACCGAGGCACCATTGAGAGCGTCCTGACCAGCTGCATCACTGTGTGGTACGGGAGCTGCACTGAACAGAACAGGAAAGCCCTGCAGCGCATAGTGAATGCAGCTGGGAGGATCGCTGGTGTCTCTCTCCCCTCCCTCCTAGACATTTTTAACACCCGGCTCACCCGCAGAGCGTCCAGCATTGTGGGTGACCCGAGCCACCCCGCACATAGCCTGTTCAGCCTCCTGCCCTCGGGGAGAAGGTACCGGAGTCTCCGGGCCCACTCCACCAGGCTTTCAAACAGCTTCATCCACCAGGCTGTCAGGAGGCTGAACTCACACCCGAACTCCCACCTTACCCATCTCCCACCCCCCACCCCCCATATTGGCATAACCTGTATTCCATAAAAGACATATCACTCTAGACACTTTAAAAAACTGCTGCTAAGGACGACTGTTGCACTGTTGCACATTTACATTTACTACTGGATTTTACTCCTGTTGCACTGTTGTTTACTACTGTTATTGCACATTTACATTTACTACTGGAATTTTTAGTACTGTTGTTTACTCCTGTTATTGATTTTTACCCCCGTTGCACTGCTGTTTACTACTGTTATTGCACATTTACTACTGGAATTTTTAGTACTGTTGTTTACTCCTGTTGCACTAGAATTACTACTGTTGCACACTTATTTTTATTTATCTTAACTCCAATGCACATTCTACTGCACATGACCAATTCACTGCTGTATCTTCCATTGCACATTTTGATGCACACTGCACACTTTGGAAATCTGTATATAGTATAGGTTATTTGTTATTTATTATGTTGCACTGTTTTAAGATTTTAGACCGTAGACTTTAGTTTTAACTTAGATCTCTGTCTTAGATAGTTTTTGTTGTGTTTTGTCTTCATATTGTATTTTGTACACTGTCTTTTTGCACTACCTGGCCAGAGAGAAACGAAATTTCGATTCACTGTATGTTGAACACATATGGCAGAATTGACAATAAAGCTGACTTTGAACTTTGAACTTTGACTGAACATGTCACTGTGCAGTTGGATTGTGGACTTCTTGACTGGTCAAACACAAAGTGTTAGAGTGGACAAGCACACTTCCTCCGCCCTTCTAATTAACACCAGGCTCCCCCAAGGATGCGTGCTCAGCCCTCTGCTCTATACTCACCCATGATTGCTCTGCTTCTTTTCCTTCTAATCTCATTGTTAAATTTGCCAACGACACCACAGTGCTTGAACTCATTAACAACAACATTGAGAAAGATTACAGGACTGAACTGCAACATCTAGCATTATGGTGTCTTTGCAACAATCTGATATTGAGCATAAAGAAGACCAAGGAGATTATTGTGGATTACCGCAAAAAAGGAAAACACAATCTTCCTCCACTCTCTATTGGCAACAAAGTGCTAGAGAGGGCGTCACATTTTAGATTCTGGGGGTGACTGTGACTGAGGACCTGTCCTGGGGCATCAAAACTTTGTATTATGCACTTCTTTTCAACATACTATGCAGTTTGTTTGTGACGCTCTCATGAAATTTTGCTGCGATTGTATATGACAATGACAATAAAGCAAATTGAACTGCTTTAGTTGAAGGGGCTATTTAAAAGGAGTAACTTTTCTGGTTAAGGGTCTGCCATTTCCTTGTCTCCATGGTGATAATATTGCTTTACCTGGGATGTTCCACAGTATGGCATTAAATAAATTATGTCTTGTATTTATTCAGTTACAGGTGTTTTTATATAACTTAGCCTGGTGATATGGCCTGTCCACCTGCTTGTTTCTATGGATATGTCATTGCTCTGCATGAAATGTTCAACAGTATGACATTAAACATCTCTACCTTACATTATTAAATTATAGGCATTCTGACAGTGAGCAGGGTTGCCTCTCCACAGAGCTGACCTGGTCTGGTCTCCATGATGATAAAAAGGTTTAATACCATACTGTGAAACATTCCAGACAAAGCAATAACGTCTCCAGACAGAAAAGCATTTGACCGACTTTCAACCAGAAATGTTACATAATGCACCTTCAGGTCAATACCAAGACATTTACATAAAGCCAGGCAATATGGGAAAATGTACCATGTTTTTTTCCCCCCATATATTGACCCATTCATTTTTATTTAGTCTTTTCAAGAACAAAATTAAAATGGTTCATGTGCTAGAAACCATTGATTGCATTGGTTTGGCCGAAGAGGCTATTTTAAGCATTCAAATTGAAGCATGATAAATCATACTAGCGGGCAAATGAGACGCATCATCCAAAGTCTCCCCTCTAGCGATGTGCGAGGATTAGAGACCGCTCTTACGCCTTGGTAACTGCCAGGCTACAGGTCAATCTTGGAAATAAATGTCTTCAGATGTCGCCGTCAGATTGGATTCCCAAATTAAATTCTGAAAATGGGAAAAACCTTATCTTTGAGTAGCTCTGTTCTCATTCAGAACAAAGATTAAACATGCAAAAGAAATGAAAGCCATGACAACAATAATGATCCACTTTGTATGTAAGCCTGTGTTGTCTTGTTAATTAGGCAACCTTATGAGATAGCCAATGTTTAATAGTGCACATCCCATTAAGACGAATATAGCCGCAGATTACATAACCCGGGAGGGAGGCAGGACTATGATGAGGGATGATCTAGTGCCTACAAGAGAAGGAGCTCGTGATCAGGGACGCTGGTAGAGCATGCGTGATGAGTTATAGATGGGAACAGGATTCGGGTATGGTGGAGGTGAATGGGAATCGTCATTCAGAACTGTGGGCCCTCTGCTCACCGTCACGCCTGGCTGGACGGGGCTCAAGCCAATTTCACCCACACATTTATTTTGACATGTGACAAGGTGCATAGAGACACACACACACAAGGATAGGGGCACGTCCGCAACACATAAGCATTGTTATTTTATTCTTTGTTGTGTTCAGATGTGCCTTGACTGTTTTGGGGTCTATATTTTCATATTTTAGGTAAATAAAGTGTTTTAAATAAGCTAATATTGTAAAGGGATTATAGTATAGCCTTATTTTGATACCACTCAGTTTTATCTTTTGTTATAATGCATTTGGGTTGCTTGCTCTTATTTCATCAATATATTGTACTAGACTAGACAATACTGACAATTAAAGAAAATACCAAATGTTTTATTTTGTATTCTGTCTTATAAATTGAAACTGGCAATCTCTGTCAAAGATTTTAGCTGCTTTAAGTCCTTTTATAATTGCAAAATGTACAGTAAGCATAATAAATTGTACTATTCTGGGCTATTAAACTCATATCTGTAATTTATCTTACCTACCTCTGTTTTGACATATTTCTTTGAGTTTTTTTCAAATCACCTGATGCTCCATAAAGCAAAAATATAAGTTAGGAAAAAAAAAAAAAAAAAAAAAAAAAGTCTTTCTCTTTCAATAATAATGGCAGCAGGATTGTCCTGTTGGCACGGATACAAAACCATAACGATTGGGAGGACCTCCTAATCGATGCCTGCTTGGTAAGGATGACGTCATGAGATGGAGCAGGCCTTCAGGTAAAAAAAAAAAAAAGTGTAAAAAAGTGACATTTCTAAAAGTCTAAACGCGCAATAGTTCCGTTCTCAGCACTGTACTCTATTTCTAAACACTTTAACATTGTCTATAGGCAATTTAATGAATACAATGAATAGAAATATTGCCAAACTGGGTACTTGGTTTGGGATGGAGCGAGTGGATGTTGATTTTTAACTGCAAATGGATACAAAATGTTCTTGGCGCGCGTCCAGGCAGCCAGGAGCGGCCGGTTGTCCCTTACCTTCCGTGCACTCTGGAACCCATATTGTGTTGCAAGTTGGTGCGCTTGGTCCTGGACGTCCTCGTGCAGCTGGACCAGGAGGTGCTCGCTCGGGACTCCTTGCGCGAGCTGCGTGGCGATGAGCAGCAGCGCGTTCAGTACTATAAATCCCGCGGCTGTCCCATGTCGGGGAGATCCGTGCATCGTGCCTGCCTCGTCTCACTTTGTCTTCCTCTGAATACAGTGTCCGGGATGCTCCTCTCCGCTGCTGCTGCTGATGGGAGGAGGAGGAGGAGGAGGAGGAGGAGGAGGAGGAGGAGGAGGAGGAGGGTAGTGGCAGGGACTGGGAGCTGGAATCAAAGCTTTAACGCGCGCATGTCTTCGCTTGTCTCTGTGGTGAACGTTACTTCCTGCTGTTGTCAGTCCGGAGATGGAGTGTTGTGGTCCAAAGCTGCATCCTCAGCTTTCTTCCTCTCTCTCCCCTCCTCCTCCTCCTCTTCTGCTCATGTGTAATTCATTTACCTTCTTCGCTCGGGTAGTTTGTGCGCGTGACGTTGTACCAATGGGCTTCCAACGGCGGTGCGCGTGCGCCTCCCCTTCTCCCGGATGAGCCAGGGGACACTTTTCAGCACCTTGGAGAATTCCTTCCTTCGCCCTCCTCCTCCTCCTCCTCCTCCTCAGAGCGCTGGGGTTTGCGTGGATCGTAAAGCCAGCGATGCTCGGAGGAACCACGATACGCAACGCCGCGCACTGGGGAGGATAATAACTGACCTTTACGCAGAGGGATGTTTTTACTGAAGAAGACTGAACATTTTCAATACCCCAGCGGGTCGTCTGATAAATAAACAATCAACTTTGCAACACGTTAACATGCTTCGATAAGAGATAAGAATCCCGCTCTTGACGGGTTGACCGCATATGATCCCAGCTCCCACAGATGAGCGCTGCCGTTGTGTCCTTGGGCAAGACACTTAACCCCACCTCGCCCCCAGTGTCTGTGGACACTGCTAGCCCCCATGGCAGAAGATACATCAAGGCCTGTTGTGACGTGAGCCGTCCTCCTGTGGACCCACCACCCGCGGAAGGATTCATGGGGGCTGGTGCATTGTGTTCCAAGCAGAACACTGCTTGGACTGCTGCCCCCGCGACCCAGAAAATGGAAAAGCGGAAGAAAATGAATGAATGAATGAAGACTCTCATGCAGGAGAAATTTACTTGTCACAGTAGCTCCAGGTAGGGACAGTTTGAACATGAAAGAAAAGTGCATGCAGGCAAGAATGGCATAAAGATAAGTAATAATAATAATAATAAAATAAGTAATAATTCGAATAAGTAATAATAATAATAAAACAGTGACAGGGAGAGTATTGAAAAAACAATATTGCACGTTGGAAAAACGATATTGCACGATAGGACCATACAGTGGAGTTATACAAGTAATAATAATAAGAAACAGTAACTAGGAGAGTATTGAAAGACAATATTGCACGTTTGGACTATACAGTGGAGTTGTATAATCATCATAATAGTGCTAAATCCGGACGCGTGTTATTAAGAAAAATTATTCTTTTAATTTGTAAGCCAATCAGAGAGAAGATGTAGGCTACTTTAGGCACTGTGTTATTAATTGACATTTTACGCAACACAAAGGTCCAATCAACTAATTCGTTTAACTTAAAGTACTTTTTCTATGTTTGTCCTTTCTTTTTTACCATATGGGCACAATGTAGCATAACTTGAATAAAACTATTAGTTAAGATGAATAATTAGAATTTAAAACCTCTTTTAAAACTTGAGGGTCCTTGCACTTTTTTTTTTTTAATTAATTTCTGTTTGTCCAGCTTCTGATAAAAGGGAACTCTAAATCTCAAGGGCTGTAAAACGGTTGTAACGGTTGGTTTCAGTCACACCAACCATTTTGAGAAGAATATGCACCAGCTTTAGTCCAAAACCTCAAATAAAAAAATAAAAAAAATAACCCAAATTCATAAACATTTAATAGGACTTTTATTTGAATTCTGTATGTACATTTTTGCCTATAATTACAAGTCTCTAAATCTCAGGTTTAGTTCGATCTGCTACAGCTTTGACATATGAATTATTAAGACCCAAAAAATGCTCAATCCACTGTCTCCCAGACCATCCCCAGGCACACCATTTATACCTATTCCCTCAGATAATTCAGGCGTAATTTGAAATCCTCTGTGAGCTTGTTTCCACTTAAAATGAGGGTAGATCAGACAGAGGCCAAAACTACAGCTTGACAAAGAGTCCAGCCATTTTGTCTGTGCTCCAAAGAGTTCAGAAACAGATTCTGTTTGAGCTGAGAGTCATTCTAGTCAGGCGATTTAGGAAAAATAGGCCAGAATAGTAATTCATGTAGCACAAATTAAGAAAGAAATTGTGATTATTCGGTATTTTAGTAAACTATCTTTAAATGTGGTATTAATATTTTGATTTTGTGTGACCAGATTTCTAAACCCCAAAGCTAGGACACATGACAAAGCCCAGCGCTGACTCAGGTTGGGGTTAGTTTTTAGTTATTTGGTACAGACAATTTCCAGAAAACACAGCTCTATTTTGTGCACATTTTTGTTATTAAAGGTTGTATAGAGGATTTTCCAAAGAAAGAGAAATACAGCGACTGTTTGTCCTGTTTGTAGTATCGTCTTCTCCTGCCTCCACCTTAAGCTAGAAATCATGCTTGTTTACAGCCAGTGTGCGTTCAGAATTGCTGAAAGAATTGCTGTTGAAGTTTCCTGTCGAGAAGTAATTTAGCGACCAACGCGTCAGTCTTTAGACCCTTGGTCTGCTTCAGTGCACGCCATCACTGGAAGGAATTTCCAAGATTCACCTTAGTTTGGCTTTGAACTTTCTTTTGCAGCTAACTGGTAGTGGATTCTTTTTTGCCATCACAACAAACGTCGTGCTAACTGTGAGAAAGCTACAGTTGGAAAAAGCTGCTAAGAACCGCTGCGTTGGTCAAGTAAACAGCGTCTTGCGTATGTGGAATGTGTGAGATGCACATATAAACCACGTAATCCCAGCACATCGGAAGTGCAGGGAGTTTGATTAAAGATCCCATGACATGGTACTTCTTGATGCTTTTATATGGCTCCTTAATGGTTCCCTAATACTGTAAATGAATCCTTCTTCAAAATCAACACTCAGTGCATGAGAAACAGAGATAAGATGAGAAAGAGTGTAAATGTCACTCTAGAACACTCCATCATAGGCGTTGTTGCTTGAATGCAAATGAGGAGGACAGAGATGGCCTCTAGTAGGGGGTGGGGGCGTGGCCAAGCTCTCCGCTCCGCTCTGTGACCCACTTCCGTGTTTTTGCACGGGGGGAGAGATGAGAAGCCTTCCATTGAAAAATAAACACATTTCCACAGAAAATAAAATTAAACCACTGCTGTTTCAGATATCCACAGGCTCAGATAAAGGACTTCCGAGCCTAGAAATACTTGCAAGTTCCTCCAGGCAAATAAAAAAAGGTATTTCGCATTGCGTAGCTCCTCCGCAGTCCAAACTCTCTGGGCGTGATTTACAGAGACGCTGAGTACAGACAGACGGGGGTGGAACTGCATTTGCATTTCTTTTTTCGATCTGACGTCAATAAGGTGCCTTGTTCAAAATCGCCCGTTTGAGCTCTGATTTTTTCTAACGCAGAAAAGGATCGCAAATGCTCAGTTTAGACATTTCGCAACTTTTAACCATGGGGGGGGCTAAACAGGGTAGGAGAGCTCACATTAATGTTCAAAAACCTCAGAAAGTGAAAATTTCATGCCATGGGACCTTTAATAACTAACAGCCAATCGATAACAAGGAAGCCTCGTTATCTATTGGCTAATGTTTATCTGGCCCCACCACGTCCACAGTTGATGGATTTTCATTCTTTTTTGTTTCATTTGCTGCATCTCTATAATGCTATTTTGAACTTTCATTGACAACTTGAAATAAAATTTAAAAAATCCTCCATACAACCTTTAAACCTACAATTGTAAAACTCAACGCACAAACTCGAGCATCCAAATTACTTTTATTTAAATTATCCATGGGTTTCAAAATGATGAAATGTTAGGATCAATGTCATAGCAATTAATAACTCAAAACAAAATATTATATATAAAAATTCAGCCGTGTTCAAAATAGCACCATATAACAGGGAGTTGAACCCAGAAACAGGTAACTTTGGCAACAAAACTAAAAATATGTCTCTCATTAAAGGTCTTTTATTAAACAAAATTTGACTTTGACTTTAAGCCATGTTAGAATGTTATGTCAGCAAAAGCTTACCCAGAGTTTTGTTTGCACATTTGCACATGTTTGTGTACAGACGCTCCTCCACATACGAACATTCGACTTACGAACATTCGGAGTTACGAACAGGGTCGAAATTTTTTTTTTTTAAAGTTAAATGTTTGGGCGAAAGTGCTGTATATGTCAGAGGTGTGGACTCGAGTTATGTGACTTCGACTCGAGTCAGACTCGAGTCACGAATTTGATAACTTTAGACTCGACTCGACAAAATGTACAAACACTTGCAACTCGACTTGGACTTCAATATCAATAACTCGTGACTTCACTTGGACTTAGGCCTTTTGACTTGTGATGACTTGCTACGTCCAATGAAAAAAAAAACTCTACAAGTATGTTGATAAGGACCGCACTCGTTGTACTTGTGAATCTGCGAAAATGTATGCAAAGAGCATGTGCGCGTGGCTTGCACAACATCCAATCACAGTAGATCTACGTTGCTTTCATTCGACCGCATCCAAGGCAAATTGCACAACAAATGATGCGGAAACAAGCATCCACGCGCCAGTTTGCAAAAGATGCAGAAGGTGATTTCGTTTGGTTATAAAAACTACGAAGTTGTCAACAAAAAACGAACGGCAATATGCAGAACGTGCGGGTCAAAGATTACAGACGGAGTTTCCACAACGTCCAATTTTGTTCGGCACCTGAAGCTGCACAAAGACTGAAATCACTGTCATAAGTTTTCGGACCTTTTTGTTCAGTATTTAGTAGAAACACCGCTTTGAGCTAATACAACCATGAGACTTTTTGGGAATATTATAACATGTTTTTCACACCTGGATCCTTTCATTTTTTTCTAATGTTATTTGATATGGTGAAAAAGGTCAAATGAATACAGATTTTGCAGACATTATATGATTGGTAGAAATGTTATTTCTTTGTAAAGGGGACTCGAAATGACTCGAAACTAAAATGCTAGGACTTTGGACTCGACTTGAGACTTGTGAGCTTTGACTTCGGACTTGACTCGGCACTTGGATACTCTTGACTCGGGACTTCACTCGGACTTGAGTGCAAAAGACTTAGACTTACTTGGGACTTGTCCAGCAATGACTTTGTCCCACCTCTGGTATATGTACATAAGTGAGTTTTTGTATTTAGCGCCTATTCCGACTTCCGAGTACACTACGTAGTGCGTATTTCCGCTGCGATCGTGTGCCCAGCATCCCCCAAGCATCACTCCCACTCAGTTGAAACTACCCAAGTGTTCAGACGTACTTGCGGTGTTATGAACTTTGTTGTTTTATCTTGCATCCGTAATCCAATATGGTTGGTGAAAAGCGAAAAGCTTCTAGTGAAAGTGGAAATGTGAAAAAGCGGCAAGCCATCTCATTTGAAAAGAAGGTGGCGATAATAAAGAAACTTGATGCTGGTGAGAAGATGGTGAATGTGGGCTCTTTAAGCTTCCACTTCCATTGTATTACTCTATTCATGGCTGTGTAGAATCTAGATCATTGACTGTGGACATCATGTGATTGTGGATGACGTGTTGAAGCTCCCAGAAAAGGCAGCTCATTAAAGTACATTTTTTGTCTTCTCTTGCTGCTGCCTGCATGAGTGGGACAAAGCACCGCGGAGCTGATGTAAAGTGCCATGTCTGAGAAGAAGAAGGGAAGGTGTGAAAGAAAGAAATGTGTTAATTAACAGAAGATGGATTTGTTTGAATGTAAAAAATATAAGGCAAGGATATAGACTGATAGCAGGCAAAAAGTCAAGCACAGATCATGACCTCCTTTTGAGTCTGCAATCAGCTCTTTTCAACTGCTCGTAAATGATACACTGCGCAACTTTTCCGATTGAAGGTCCGCTACCTTTTACTTGTCTCCATGGAATCCTTATTGCCTCGAATGTCTCATGGTATGACATTAAACATATCCATCTAGCTTTTATTCATTACAGGCGTTTCTATTGCTCAGAAATACAATAATTCCTTCTGTGAATAGGGAAGAGTCTCCACTGATCTTAACTGCAATGTAGCATAGTGCTGTAATCTGCTTGTCTCCCTCTTGATAGATTCAATTTATACTGCGGAACATTCTAGGCAATGAAATAACTTTTCCATGGAGACAAACAGGTGGCAATTTTACCACTAGAAATGTTACGCAATGCACCTTTAAAGGTCCCATGGCATGAAATGTTCACTTTCTGAGGTTTTTGAACGTTAATGTGAGCTCCCCTACCCTGTTTAGCCCCCCCCCCATGGTTAAAAGTTGTGAAATGTCTAAACTGAGCATTTGCGATCCTTTTCTGCGTTACAAAAAATCGGAGCTCAAACGGGCGATTTTGAACAAGGCATCTTATTGACGTCAGATCGAAAAAAGAAATGCAAATGCAGTTCCACCCCCGTCTGTCTGTACTCAGCGTCTCTGTAAATCACGCCCAGAGAGTTTGAACTGCGAATGCGCTAGGCAATGCGAAATGCGTTTTTTGATTTGCCTGGAGGCACATCCGAGTGTTTCTAGGCTCGGAAGTCCTTTATCTGAGCCTCTGGACCTTTGAACAGCAGTGGTTTAATTTTATTTTCTGTGGAAATGTGTTTATTTTTCAATGGAACGCTTCAAATCTCTCACCCGTGCAAAAACAAGGAAATGGATCAGCTGTGGGGTCTGAGCTCTGAGCGGAGTTTGGCCACGCCCCCACCCTCTACTATTGGCCAGCAATTTTCTCCTCATTTGCATTCAAGCAACAACGCCCAGAATAAAGAGTTTGAGAGAGATATTTATGACTTTCTCATCTTATCTCTGTTTCTCATGCACTGAGTGTTGATTTTGAAGAAGGATTCATTTACAGTATTAGGGAACCATTAAGGAGCCATATAAAAGCATCAAGAAGTACCATGTCAATGTGGAAGGTTGGAACCAGATCTCATTTAAAAAAAAAAAATGCAAGTGTGTTCATAGTGTTCAAGTGTTTTTTATGCATTTTACACTGATAAATGGTGAACAAAGACAGAAGGAGTGCAGAATGAGTACATAAGCAGAGTAGACAGTATGACTGAGAGCTTTTTGCACACAAAAAAACATATTTGGCATCATAATAATAGCTTGTTTTTTAAATTGTTGTTATTGTGTTTAATTTAGATTATGCATTAGCGTAAACAGTTTCTCAGTTTGAACCATTTAAAAATCTCTCTGTGATTAGTTTGTTGTTAAAGGTCCCATGGCATGAAATTTTCACTTTCTGAGGTTTTTGAACGTTAATGTGAGCTCCCCTACCCTGTTTAGCCCCCCCCCATAGTTAAAAGTTGTGAAATGTCTAAACTGAGCATTTGCGATCCTTTTCTGCGTTACAAAAAATCGGAGCTCAAACGGGCGATTTTGAACAAGGCACCTTATTGACGTCAGATCAAAAAAAGAAATGCAAATGCAGTTCCACCCCCGTCTGTCTGTACTCAGCGTCTCTGTAAATCACGCCCAGAGAGTTTGGACTGTGAATGCGCTAGGCAATGCGAAATGCGTTTTTTGATTTGCCTGGAGGCACGTCCGAGTGTTTCTAGGCTCGGAAGTCCTTTATCTGAGCCTCTGGACCTTTGAACAGCAGTGGTTTAATTTTATTTTATGTGGAAATGTGTTTATTTTTCAATGGAACGCTTCAAATCTCTCCTCCCGTGCAAAAACACAGAAATGGATCAGCTGAGGGCTCAGAGCGAGAGGGAGAGTTTGGCCACGCCCCCACCCTCTACTATAGGCCAGCTCTTTTCTCCTCATTTGCATTCAAGCAACAACGCCCAGAATAAAGAGTTTGAGAGAGATATTTATGACTCTTTCTCATCTTATCTCTGTTTCTCATGCACTGAGTGTTGATTTTGAAGAAGGATTCATTTACAGTATTAGGGAACCATTAAGGAGCCATATAAAAGCATCAAGAAGTACCATGTCAATGTGGAAGGTTGGAACCAGATCTCATAAAAAAAAAAAAAATGCAAGTGTGTTCATAGTGTTCAAGTGTTTTTTATGCATTTTACACTGATAAATGTGAACAAAGACAGAAGGAGTGCAGAATGAGTACATAAGCAGAGTAGACAGTATGACTGAGAGCTTTTTGCACACAAAAAAACATATTTGGCATCATAATAATAGCTTGTTTTTTAAATTGTTGTTATTGTGTTTTATTTAGATTATGCATTAGCGTAAACAGTTTCTCAGTTTGAACCATTTACAAATCTCTCTGTTTGTTGTTAAAATGAGGGATGATTGATGATGATAGTTGATGGTTTGTTTATATGACTTCCGTTATATAAATAAATAGTAAAAGAGACTTTTGAATGGCTTTGTGAGGATCCCATGAAAGTCAAAAGACCCATCACTAATGAGGGCTGTGTGTAAGCTATAATACTGTATGTCAGACCTATAATGGACTTATTATTGCCATCATTATTATTATTATCAGTACAATGGTTTAAAGTGGCGCTATGCAGGGGCGGACTGCCATCTATGCGTTCTGGAAAAGTCCAGAACGGCAGTCTGGTCTACCGGCTGTCAGCCATACTAACAGCAGAGGACGTTAATACGAAAATTTGCCTAACATAAATTGCATTGGCCTAAAAGGCGAAAAATTAGGTTACTCGGCTTCAACTGTCCCCAATTTCCACCTTCCTGAATTGTGCTGTCGTCCCCAATTCAATTCAATTTTCAAATCAGTGCATCCAAAACAGAACTTAATAACTGTTTTAGAGAGAAGGGTTATTTATTTTCTTTGCGAATAATATGACAGGTAGTCCAACCAAAACTGGCAATGCTAATTATATGAGAAAAAAGGGGCTTTGCGGATAAAGACCCAACCGGAAGTGCATAGCAGCATAATACTCTGTTGTGGTAGGGTTGTCAGATGTTTTTAAAATCAGATACTAATCAATACTAAAACTAGTATTGAAACTAGAGACTCATTTGAGCAGATATTGATACTCAAAGGACAAAAATAAACCCTTCCTGAAAACGTAAAGACCACATAGACTAGTATACGCACATGGACCAGTAGTATTATGATTAAACATTTAAAACAACACATAAAACAATTTCCCTTGTGGCTCAGTAAAGTTTGTCTAAGTCTAAATCACATTGAGTGATGAGTATTGAGTATCAAGTCTATTCCTTAGTATTAAAATCAAGTTTGAAATTTTAGTATCATGACATTAATGGAGAAACAGCATAAATATCAGTTACAATCACTAATCTGCTGTCAATACTGCAAGTAGAAAACCATCCCCTATAGCTCGAACTTATCAGCAGTTCTCCAAATAATATGTAACATCAAGTTTAGCAAGTAACATGACTTCACTTGTATGTGCTTTTGTGTATGGCTCCGGCAGGTTTTACTACATTCCCAGATGAGAAGCAGTTAGCGCTAACACCCATAATTGTTTTTCCTCCCCATCTCGAAGTACACCATTTACAATTTACAATTATACTTCCTATTTACTTTACTCAAACATGAAGTGACAGCTACGTGCCACTAAACAGTAACTCACCTCTTATCTCTCAAGACTGCACAAATAATGAAGGTGAATTTTCTATTAGTAGATTTGTTTTGCTAATCAGCGTACAGCGTCCATACTCTCCACAGACTGCCTCCCACGCTCTCACCATTGTGCAGTCCAGGGATGATGCATTTAGCTCTGCAAACAAGGACTGACCGACTACTTCTTAAAGGGCCCATATTATGCCATTTTTCTGATCTATGTTACTGTATGTTGTTTTCTCATCAGAAACATACCTGGAGTTGAGTTTTGTTTCATTCACACATGTTTAAAGGTCCCATGGCATGAAATTTTCACTTTCTGAGGTTTTTGAACGTTAATGTGAGCTCCCCTACCCTGTTTAGGCCCCCCCCCATGGTTAAAAGTTGCGAAATGTCTAAACTGAGCATTTGCGATCCTTTTCTGCGTTACAAAAAATCGGAGCTCAAATGGGCGATTTTGAACAAGGCACCTTATTGACGTCAGACCGAAAACAGAAATGTAAATGCAGTTCCACCCCCGTCTGTTTGAACTCAGCGTCTCTGTAAATCACGCCCAGAGAGTTTGGACTGCGAATGCGCTAGGCAATGCAAAATGCGTTTTTTTATTTGCCTGGAGGCACGTCCGAGTGTTTCTAGGCTCGGAAGTCCTTTATCTGAGCCTCTGGACCTTTGAACAGCAGTGGTTTAATTTTATTTTCTGTGGAAATGTGTTTATTTTTCAATGGAATGCTTCAAATCTCTCCCCCGTGCAAAAACACGGAAATGGATCAGCTGAGAGCTGACAGCGGAGAGCGGAGAGTTTGGCCACGCCCCCACCCTCTACTATAGGCCAGCTCTTTTCTTCTCATTTGCATTCAAGCAACAACGCCCATTATGAAGTGTTTGAGAGAGATATTTATGACTCTTTCTCATCTTATCTCTGTTTCTCATGCACTGAGTGTTGATTTTGAAGAAGGATTCATTTACAGTATTAGGGAACCATTAAGGAGCCATATAAAAGCATCAAGAAGTACCATGTCATGGGATCTTTAACACACACTCTGCATATTTTGACTGAGTTCTTCTCTCAAACAAAAACATTCTGTTACACATTTTGATGTCATGTGGTAATACAGGAACTGCTCTACTGTGTTTTTTAAACTCCATACACTTTCACTGGATCTGGATCATTTTAGTCCTGGAATTTCCAATCTCTACTGAACAAAAGGTAAAAGGTAGCTGTTAAATGGGTAACTACTGCCTCATGCCATCACAAGGAACAGAGCATTTTGAGCTTTGGGGATGCAGACAGACTAATTATAATGGTTTACTCAGACATTTGTGGATGAAACAAAACACAACATCAAGTATGTTTTTGAAGTAACAACATTATTAACAACGTGGCTTAAAGCTCACAAGAATCAATTTTGCATAATATAGGACCTTTAATGCCGATTCTCTGGCAATGGTGTTTTTACATTACTTGTAAGCTAAAAGGCATGGCAAAGAGTCTCTCTTGAGTAACAGTGATGTCGAGAGTGCAGTGGGCGTGAGGAGGTTTCATCCCTCACTCCCTTAAGTAACTGTCAGCCCGAGCTACAGCCTGTCTGTATGCTATTTTAGGGAGGCAAGCAGAATTATGGTTAAATAAGTTGACAATTTTACAAACATACTTATGATTAATAATGAGGTTTTACATGAGGGGATTCTATAATTTATTCTAATATAGCGTCACATTGTCCTTTATTAATTATTCATGCACTTCAGCTTCCAGTTATGCAGCATTTAGAGGATTTTTCCCCATTGAAAAGTTATAGTATTTTGTTTTTCAATTGTTAATTGCTATAGCAACAGTTTTTAATCATTTTTGACTGATTGCAATAAAAACAAGAATAATAATAACTTTTGCCTGTATAGACTTTGCTGGCTCATATTAATGGAGCTCTCTCTTTTATCAGTAACAAACAGCACTACACAAACATTAATGTAGTATATTGGCTAAAGGAGATTGAATCAGTGATCCAGATATATCCAGGATAAGGCGACAATATTTTGTCTCTTTTTAAAGGCAGCACAGTGCCTCAGAGTCTATCGCTCACTCTTCAAAGCAAGAAGGTTCTTGGTTCAATCCTCCATTCTGCAGTTTGCATGTCCTCCCCATATCTGTTTGACACTCCGGTTTCCCCATCAACCCAAAAATATGCACCATAGGTCAATCTTCCAGCTAGGTAGTTCTGACCTAACCTGGGAAATCCCAGGCTGCTTTTGTTCGTTCCAATCTGAAAGACAGCCTGGCGACTATGGCAAGCGAACTCTCCCGATTCTGGGAGCCAATCAGAGAGCGGGGAGGGGTGGAAAGACGGTGACGCGTACTACGTGACAAATGGAAGCTTGTAGTTTGAACTGACAACTGACATGATTGGCTATGGACTTACGTATACACCAAATGATAGACATTCGAAACGCCCAATAAACGGTCGTTGGCGATCGTAAACCACACCTCCGGTACGAGATATTTCGTAGGCTTCCAGACCATATCTCACTTGTGATATGGTCTGGTGTAAACCAGGCAAGTCCTGACCAAGCCTAGCAACAAGATCACAGAGATGGGTCCATAGGCGCTCTTGAGGAGATGCCCCAGCTGCATTGAATAATGGGTCAAATGCAGAGGACAAATTTTCCCACTTTGACAATAAAGTGTACCATAACCTTACCCAAACTATTTGTTTATTATGATTTAATTCTTTGTTCATGTTTTACTGGGGCTTGTGAAGTTTAGATATTATAAAATGGTCTCGAAACACCTTTGGACTCAATGATTCGTGAGCTCCAAATGGAACAGTGAGTACATATTTAAAATCCATGTGGTGGTTGTGATTCTCAGCTGAGATTAAGACCAGCAGCTCATAAATGGTTCCACCTGCAGCAGTGTTGGAGAGGAGTCCTGAAAACTGATGTTTAATATTTGATTTGGCCCAGAGGGGGGAGTGATGCAGTCTGCCTGTCAATGTATCTGCCATGAGGTACAAGCTGCTGGCTCAGACCAAAGCTCACAAGAATGCTATCTACATCTGTGACGACAGCACTGCAGTATTCTCTCTCAGCTTAACTCACTCTATGTTTTGGGGCAACGGCTTTCTTTCATTCTTCCATAAAACAAACACAAAATAAAGAAGACTAAAGGAGACTTGTAGAATGGATAATGGCAAAATCTCAAAAGAATGTCTCGAAAATAAATTCTTGGTAGACTAAAGACTGCCGACTAAAGTGCCGAGTGTTAGAAATAAACATAAAATTATTATGCATCTCTACCTGAACCAAACTGCACTCACAAAACTACAACTGCATCATGGGAGTTCAGCAAAGACTGAAAAGGAGTAAAAGGTCATATTATGCAAAATTGACTCTTGTGAGCTTTTAGCCATGTTAGAATATTACCTCCTCAAAAACATACCAGGAGTTGTGTTTTCTTTCATTCACATGTTTGAGTAACTTTTTATTATTAGTCTGTCTACATTTTAAATGCTCAAAATGCTCTGTTTCACCTTGTGATGTCAGGAAGCAATAAGATAAGATAAGATAAGATAAGACTTTATTGATCTCACACAGGAGAAATTTACAATAGTTTTCAAGTTAAGAGCCATCTTTCACCTCAAACACACAGACACAAATGAAAGAAACAGCTAAACAGGAGTTAAAGGCAGTTTTGAACAGGTGAGTTTTTAGGGCTTTTTTGAAGATGGGGAGTGTGGATGAGTCTCGGATGTGTTTGGGCAGGGAGTTCCAGAGGGTGGGGGCAGCAGCGGAGAAGGCTGTCCCCCCAGGTCTTGTACAGTATTTAGTCCTGGTGTGGGCCAGGTTATGAAGGGACTTGTACGCAATGGTGAGGAGTTTGAATTGGAAGCGCTGAGGGATGGGGAGCCAGTGGAGATCTTTGAGGATGGGGTGATGTATTCACGGGAGGAGGTGCGAGTGAGGAGGTGGGCAGCAGAGTTCTGGATGTACTGGAGTCTGTTGAGGAGTTTGGAGGGTGAACTGTAAAGCAGGCTGTTGCAGTAGTCAAGGCGAGAGGTGACAAAGGCATGGGTGAGGGTTTCAGCAGACTGAGGGGAGAGGGATGGGCAGAGGCGAGCAATGTTGCGGAGGTGATAGAAGGCGGTTTGGGTGATTTGTTTGATGTAGTGTTCATTGGAAAGGGTCTGATTGAAGATGATGCCAAGATTACGGAGGTGGGAGGAGGAGGAGAGAGTGAGGTTATTGTGGGTTTTTGTGAGTTTTTTTGGAGCCACTGATGATTATTTCTGTTTTGTCACAGTTGAGTTAGAGGAAGCTTGATTTGAGTCAAGATTTTATTTTGGAGTTTGTGAGGGTGGAGTGTGTGGCTGAGATTATGGATTTGGTGGTCAAGTAAAGTTGGATATCATCTGCAAAACAGTGGAATTGAAAGCCGTGGCAGTGGTTTATATGACCAAGGGGGAGGATGTAGAGGATGAAGAGGAGGGGGCTGAGAACTGAACCTTGGGGAATGCCTTGAGTGCGTGACGCAAAGGGGGACTTGCAGTGGTTGATGTGGATTAATTGATGCCCATCAGTGAGGTAGGAGATGCACCACGAGAGGGCTGTGTCGGTGATGTTGAAGGTGCTCTGCAGGCAGGAGAGAAGGATGGAGTGGTTTATGGTGTCAAAAGCAGAGGTGAGGTCCAGGAGGATGAGGATGTTGAGGTTGCCAGAGTCGGAGAAGAGCAGGATGTCATTGGTGACTCGAAGGAGGGCTGTCTCAGTACTGTGATGGGAGCGGAAACTGGACTGGAAGCATTCAAACAGGTTATTGGTTGAGGTGGGATTTAACTTGACTGGCGATGGTATGTTCTATGAGTTTGGAAAGAAATGGGAGATTAGAGTTAGCAGGGATGTTGGGGTCAAGGCCAGTTTTTTTTTTTTTTTTTTTTTATGGAGATGATAGCAGCAACCTTGAGAGGAACGGTGGGTTGGGTGGAACGGAGCCGGTGGACAAAGAGGAGTTGATGGAGGGGATGAGTGGGGACAGAGCAGGCAAGCGGGCTTTGACGAGGGTGGACGGGATAGGCTCAAGGGAACAGGTGGAGGTTTTCATGCCCTTTCATGCAGGTCGGAGGAGGAGATAACTGAGAATTGAGACAAGGCAGGAGGGAAGGTGTAGGAAGGCAGTGGGGCTGGAGAGGCTGAGAGGTGGCTAATGTTAATTTTGTTTTGAAAGAAGAATTGGAAGGAGTTGTATTTTCCTGGGGTGAATGATTGTGAGCCAGTTTCCAGGAGGTTGAGGTGATTTGTGTAGAGTTGGGAGTGGATGGGGAGACCGGTGTTCTTGCCGAGTCACATCTCTATTATTGGTTCCAAGACTGTTAATCTTCTGCCTTGCAACCTTCTGTATCCAGTCTTGGGACCAGCACTTGATTTGTAACCCTCTGCAGCTTGTTCATCTTCCAGTTCCACTAAAATCTGACAAATCAAAAACATTATTTCCTGTGTTTTTATTTCACACTGCTCCAATAGTGAAGCTGTCATTTGTAATACAGTTGGTGTCCTCTCTCTCCTCTCTCTGCTGCTGTGGGCTGGGGGACAGCATGGGCACTATATCCACATTGATTGCTGTGTGGATAATGTCAGGAGCTGTACTTGTGATGGTTTCATCCACTCTGGCTGTATCAGAGGGGGCTGGGCTGCTTCTGGTTGGAGGAGATAAGATGGCAGGCTTCATAGGACAGCCGATACCAAAAACACAGTGCACTGAGGAGGGCAGGGAGAGGAGTGATGAGAGTGAAATACCATTAGTCCAGGTCTCCTCCATGGTCTGGGTCCCACCTGGATATGTCATAATGCTTTTGTCAATTAAAAGCAAGCCATAGGTCGATATTTAGCAGAAGGGATTGGTGGACTAAGTAGTGTTTGCTTAGATGTCAGTAAAAGTACTCAAATCAGATGCAAAGATACTGTGTTTAGTCCTGAAGTGTTCTATTAGTTTGGAAGGAAGTTGTTAAAGATGCAGTATGCAGCTTTATAGATTCTCTTTGATGCAGATGTTATTGCTTTGCCAGGAATGCTCCATAGTATGACATTCAGTTGATCTAGTATTTGTCATTTTTCATTTTGGGTGTTAAATGTGAGTGGCCTCCTTCAGAAAAGTTAGATAATGCCCTTTTCAAATGAAGTTAGGCCCACATTTTTGTGCAGTATAGATTTTCACAGTTGAAAAGGAAAGAAAAAGTAAAAAAGCTTTGAAAAAATAGCTTATGTCATCAATATCCATGGGGTGTGATGCTAACTTAGGCACTGGTCTGTCTGATGCTCTATTACTTAATTTAAAATAAATCTCAGATTAAAGTCTAACAGAATCTGACCAAAAAGGACTGAATTAGATGGAACTACAATAGCTGAGCTTATTTGTGCTGTTAAACTCACACACATACAATTACAATCACAAGTTAGCTAGAGCTAATCAACAGTTTTTCAATTAGTCACTCTTCATTTTTTGGTTGAAAATCAAACTCCTAAATGAGACCATTAACACTTGTATTGATCACAGCCTCCTCAAAGTGTGTTGTTTAAATCAATTTTTCTTGAGTTTTTAGACTATCATCTGGGAGCATTTGCTAATGTGGCCATCGTGTTATCATGTTTACTACTGAACATTCTGCCATAGATATGTAGGCAGAACCACCCCAGCATGATATCACTGTAAAGTATCAATAAAGTAAAATAATACCAATATTTACAAAACCTTCACAGAGTTGTATTTGAGAATAAAACAATTTACTTTTATTCACCTACAATCCCACATGATTTGACCTGTAGTAATTTTCAGTCTCCTCATGTTTTTAATGTGTTTGAGCATCTTTTGTGTGGGGCATCTCCATTAGACCAGCTGAATTATCTCCAACAGGGGAACACTCCAGGTTATGTGGGATTGATGACCTACAAAAATTGAATGTAAACAGTAAGACTGTTATGTCAGGGACCACATCTCAGTACACAGAAAATCAATAAGGTTTAAGGTGCAGGTCAGTTTTATGCTTTGAGATGAATGTAGAAACAACAGATATTATACAAGTCAAAAGACTTGCTTTTTTGTTTGTTTGTTTTTCCTTCTAGCTGTTGTGAAGAGCAGACAAGCTTTCTTCTTCCTCCCTTATCTTTGCTCTGTCTGATGTTTTATTTCTCTTGTCTCGTCATTTTTCTCCTGTTGGAACAGATTTTCAAACTCCTAAATCATGAATTGGCATACTTTTTCACGGAGGAGCGCCGGTCCGGAGAGCCGGTCAGTCCCAAGGGAACGTGCTGCCTGATACACAAGGGACGCATCGTGCACCTGGCACTGCTGCTACTGGAGGACATGGAACGATTTACTATTGGAATTTTGATGACAGGACATCTGGATTGGCATGGGGGATGTTTTCTGGCCCATCACTAATTGGAGACAAGGGGATAAAAGAGCCCTGAGCCACCGGCCGGTCATTTTAGGGGGCTGCGAACTGGGGGAGGCTAGATCACAGGGCTCTCAAGTCTCACGCATTGAGAGTGTGACACACGCAATTCGACGACAATTTTTTTTTTGTGCCCAGAAAATCGGTCTGTGTGGCTTAGTTTATGCAGGCTCCGCGCGTTTTCAGCGAAAAAAACTCCCCCTGCTCTGGGCGCACGGTCCGAGCGGAGGCCGGAGCAGACGCGCCGTCCCCCGGGCACGTCCTGAGCCTCAGTCCCGGTGCCACGTCTCCTCTGAGACGCACCGACTCCGGTCCCGGTGTCTCCGTCTGTGCGTAACGTGTCCACCCCGACGGCTTACGCGCGGAATACGCGCGGCCCAGAGCCGAACTGCCCGCGGTGAGGCGCGGTGAGGCGCGGTGAGACGCGGTGAGACGCGGTGAGACGTGGTGAGACGTGGGCCTGGTGCATTAACCAGACTTTTACATTAATCCGTTAAAAATGTCCCGCTCCCCCCCGCCCCGGTCCCTCATCCCCGCCCCTCTCAGCGCGCACTGACAAAGTGCGGTGATGATAAAACAAACTGAGAACCATCAGGTAATAACTTCATTTATATAACTCTCATTAGTTGCTTTGTAGTTTAAGTTTGCTCTTTAGACAAACAGGGCTCTCAACACGCAATTCGACGTGCTTCCCGCTCCTCGGGAAAAATTGTTCACTCGCGGAAATTACAGTCTCGCGCACGACCCCGCTCAAAACTTGAGATCAGAAGGAGAAAACACAGAATGAACTGTACCATCACAATCTGTGGAAATCCCCCTGGTGCTGGATAACATCGTGGATATATGGATGTGGAACTGTGGGGAACTCTCCCCTCTCACATAGTCTGCCGCCTCAGTTTGTCAATAATATATTTCTCTGTTTTCCACCCTGTGTCCAGGTGTGTAATGATTTGATTTGCAATTATTTTCTCTGCCACTTTGGATACGGATGAAAGAATACTGATTGGCCTGTAATTGCTGATAGATAGGGGACCGCCGCTCTTGACTATTGGAATGACCACTGCTGCTTTCCAACCATTAGGGAATGTGCCTGGGAAGATAGACTGATTAATTATTTTTGTTATGGGTTTGGTTAGAGTGGTACTGAGCTCCTTTAGCATGAGAGTATCCATTCCAAAAACATCTTTTGTCTTTGATGGTTTAAAAGCACTAATGGCTTGCTGAACTTCAACTTCAGATGGATGCTGAAAAGATTCACAGGTGGAACTGTTGGCCTCACAAGTGTATTATCTAGTTTAAAGAACTTTGCGATTGTAGCTACCGAGTCACTAAAGTAGTTATTTAGAGTGTGTGCTATTTCCTTGGGATTGTTTAAGAGTTGTCCGTTTACCTTTATTTTCAGAATTTTACTTTTCTTTTGTTGTCCTGTGAGTTTCTTTAACTGATCCCAGGTTGCCTTGATGTTCCCTTTTGTATTTTCAATAATAGTTAGAAAGTGATCAGCTTGGGCCTTTTTTTAAATAGTTTTAACAACTTTGTTTCTTAATGGCGTAAAAATCTGTCTGTCTGTTGATAACTTTGTTTTGAGTGCCGTTTTTAATGCAAGATCACGGTCTTTCATGAGTTGAATAACATTTGAATTAATCCAAGGAAGTGAGCTTTTGTTATTTTTATGTTTAATTTCACATGTGAAATTATTAATTATACTTTCTAAAGTTGTGAGGAAGAGGTCACTGTTTTCATCACCATCTGTCTCCCTAAGGATAGTATCCCAATCCGTATTCTCAACTGCAGTTTTGAAAAGTTATTTTTTGTGTTTGGGAATTCCAATAGTATTTTGTTTTCTAACATTTGTTCGAAGTCTTTGTTTACAGTACAACAATACAACTGTACAACTGTACAACTGTGAATGATAAATTAAACTATGGACAATTTATAATATTGTGACCTCAGACTATTACACCCCTCATTTATTTTTACAATTTCTGATTACAAACTGCTGTGTTATTCTTTAAACACTTCTGATACTCTTGTTGCCATGGGAGTGTTGTTTACTCACCCCCCACTGTTACTAAGTAAAGTCAGGGAAAAGACTCTGGCCCCAGGGGACGTGGGTAATTCATGTCCTCTCATTTGTGATGTCCAGTGCCATGCCGCTGGGATGTTTTGATTTTTTCTCTCTGCGTGATGCTATTGCTAATAAAGACGGCACTGCTATCCCACCTGTGGTGCCACATCACTGAACCAGATGTTGTAAACAAACAATAAAAGGGAGCAGAGGTGGGGAACAGAGCACTTAACTTACTGGTATGCTGGGGAAGGTAAGACAATGTCACCGCCAAGACAAAATCTATGGTAATGTACATGGGTGGAAAGTAACTAATTGCAAATATTCACATTATGGTCAATGAGTAGATTTTTTAGTATAATACAAGCAAGACAATTACTTAGATTTCAAATCATATTTTAAATCATGTTAAAATCATGTTACTGAGTACGACACATGTCCCAAATCATGACCGTCTCACCGCTGTGTCTGCTCCTCTCCACTGATACTTTGCAGTGACGTCACACTGGGTTTGTATGGCAAGAAGGAAGGAAGGATGGATGGATGGACAGCAGCAACATGGAAAACACAGCAACATTGAAAAGATATATACAGGTGCACTGTATAACATTTCAAGTGGAGGGTCTGCCACCTGTTTGTCTCCATGGAAATGTTATTGCTGACAGCATTATGCTACATTACAATTCAGATCTGTGAAAAGTCAAATTCTATTTGTCACATACACACACATACACATACCATGGAACATTCAAGGCAAAGCAATAACATCTCCATGGAGACAAACAGTTGGCGGAGATTCCAATAGAGAAGTTGCGCAGTGCACCTTTAAAGATAACAGTCCTTCCTCTTGCATTCATCAGCTATCAGGAGGTGTTGTACAGAAGTATGGCATGTGGTAAAAACTGCCTCCAGAGTCTGTCCATAGAGCAGTATGAAAAGGAGTATGGAGCCAACAAACAAAAAAAACTGATAATGTTTTAGTGTAAAAAGTGCAACACTTTTCTTCTAACCTACAAATGTTGGATGAAAAATAAAGTGTGAGTGGGCCAAGACCCAGCGTGAGTTTTTTGGGTAAATAGTCCTGCCATTACAGAGTGTAATAGTGCGTGAGCTTCAGTCAACAAAGGCGGCGATGAAAAACAGGAGACAGACGTGCTCTGGTTGCTTTGTTATTCACAGCACATTCAAAATATAAATTTGATTTAATTGGCAAAGAAAAACAACTGCACAAGGAAAGATTATGCATAATCAAAATAATTATTTCCCTCTGCGTATTTGTGACTTAGAGGTGAGTATTCAGCAGAGCCTAATGAGCGCACCACCTAGGAGGGAATAAAGGACATGCAAATGAATGTTACAGATGAATCATATTCATCAGCAGAGATGGGGGAAACGAACACTGATTTGATTAATTGGTGCAAAGGCACAGTGGCTTTGAAGAGCCTGGTGTATTTTATAAAAGCAGTTTTAACACGCAGATATTGACATTAGCAGCTCCAGACCATTTGCTGCTAAAAGTATAGTCACAAATTTTGGCAAACTTTTAGCAGCAAATTTTGTCCATTATCTTTAAGCTCCAAAAGAGATAAACTATATATATCTAACCTACAAAAACTTAAATAAAAAATTCTACAGCTTTTTGTTAAAGGCTATTGGTATTAGGCCTATTTGATACGAATGAGAAATGAAAAAAATGTGAGAAAAAAGGTTCATGAATTAGGCCTACAGATTTATGACAACTGCAGTAATTGATTCAGATTGGGGAAATAAAACACTCGACCTTCCTTGATGGACTCTCAATATTTATGACTTCACAAATTCACCATCTTGGCATACACCAATTGTATGGTTAATTGGGCAGGTGGACCAATCACAGAGCAGCATTTAGGTTTGTGTGGAAGCCAAAGGCCAAGCACACAAACAACCCAAACCAAATATAGGCAATGCTAATTGAAAAGACGTGATTTGAATTTGTGTTAGCCTAATTAAAGTGATAGGTTTTGGGTTTTTTTTATGATTCACATAAAAAATAAAAAAAAAGAACTATCCCTTTAAATTTGTTACTAAGTCAATCCTATTAGTTAAAACTACATGACAGAATTCTTTAAAGGAAAAGTAACGTTTTTGGTTTTTTTTTACAATTTGAGCCTTATTTCGGTAATAAAACAAGTTGTTTTACTCACCCATAGCACTTTGGTGTCATATGGAGCACTTTCAGAGATGTTTTAGATTTGCGCTTAGCCTAGCGTGACTTCTAGCCATAGCTCGGGGCATATAATATATTCCCCAAGCATGTAATATGCCCCGTGCGGGCTCCAAATAACACAAACTTTAGCACTTTTCAAATCATAGAAGCCCGGTGTCTTAGTCTACGCTTTCGTTTGAGTCAAAAGTGGCCTGTAATCCGAGATTTATCCATAGTTTACAGCTTTGCGTTTCATGTTTGGGTCCCAGGAGCTGAGAGCACAGTCCGCACATGCGCACTGGCCTCCTCATCTACTCGAAACTATGGCTAAATCTCAGATTACAGGCCACTTTTGAGCACACAAAATCGTAGGCTAAGACATCGGGCTTCTATGATTTGAAAAGTGCTCAAGTTTGTGTTATTTGGAAACCGCAAACATGTGCCCCGAGAACTCACATGATGGAGATCACAAATCTAAACATCTCCGGAAGTGCTCCATATGACACCAAATTACTATGGGTGAGTAAAACAACTTGTTTTATTACCGAAATAAGGCTCAGATTGTAAAAAAAAACGTTAGTTTTCCTTTAATTTACGCTGCCAGTCAACAGTTTGGACAAACCCTCCAGTTCAATTTTTGTATCTTATTTTTTTACTATTTTCTACATTTTACACAAATACAGATTATATCAAATATTTGATGCAAGATATATGCATTTATTTTATTTATTATTTTATATTATATTTTCAACATCTAAAACAAGTTTAGAGCTTTTTTGTTTGTTTGTTTGTTTGTTTGTTTGTTTGTTTTTGTTTGTTTTTTTGCTACATAATATCCTATACATCAGCAATACTTGTTTTGTTTATTATAGGGAAGGGCAAATGTATTCACTTTTTGCACATGGTTAAAGGTCCTGTATTATGCCAAACTGACTCTTGTGAGGTTTCAGTCATGTTATAATGTTAGCACCTCATCAAAAAACATACCTGGAGTTGCGTTTTGTTTCATTCACACGTTTGCGTAATCCTTTATTATTAGCCAGTCTACATCTAAACAGCTCAAAACGATCTGTTCCACCTTGTGATGTCATGAAATGGTAGTGCTCCATTTATTTTATATTACATTACATTATATTTTATTATTTTGTTTACTAAAAGATTGGCATTTTCAGGGCTGAAATTATCCAAATGATTCTAGTAAAGGTGTATGGGGTTTAAAAACACAGTGGAGCTTTTCCTGTATTACTCCATGGCATCAAAAGGTGAAACAGAGTGTTTTTTTGATTGGGGAAAAAACTCGTCTCAGACATGCAGGGACTGTGTGTTAAACGTGTGAATGAAACAAAACACAGTCCCAGGTATGTTTGTGATGAGGAAACATTACAAAATAGATCAGAAAATGCTGTAATGATCCCTTTAAAGTAGAAAGACATTATTTTGGCCCATTCATTTAGTCAAATATGGGTGACGGGTGGGTGGAGAGTCCTTGCCTCAAGTGGAGGAGTTCAAGTATCTCGGGGTCTTGTTCACGAGTGAGGGGAGGATGGAGTGTGAGATTGACAGAAAGAAAGGGTTTTTTTTTAATGCCATATGTTTGAACAAGTTCACAACATTAGGAAATTGCTGCAGTGCTTGGAGCAGAATGTAAACCAACACTTAACATGCAATAAATAAAATAGAATAAAATAGAGTAGCAGAAAACTTAAATCTAACAAATTTACAAGAGTACAAGGATATAGCAGTGCAGGTGCAGGTATGGTCAGGTGCAAAAAGAAAAAAAAAAGACTGACACAGAGCGGGGGGTGGGGTCATGTGCCTGACCCCACCCCCCGCTAAACAGGCGAATCGGTGCAGCGTCGGCAGTAATGTAGTCACTGTATCTGACTTTTCTGGTGAAGAAGGAGCTGAGCCGAAACGCAAAGCTCTCGATTTACCGTCAGCCTACATTCCTACCCTCACCTATGGTCATGAGCTTTGGATAATGACTGAAAGGACAAGATCGTGGATACAAGCAGTCGAAATGAGTCTTCTCCGCAGAGTGGCTGGGCGCTCCCTTAGAGGGTGAGGAGCTCAGTCAGACGGGAGGGGCTCGGAGTAGAGCCGCTGCTCCTCCACGTTGAGAGAAGCCAGCTGAGGTGGCTCGGGCATCTGTTCCGGATATCTCCTGGAAGCCTCCCTCCGGGCAAGACCCAGGCCCTGGGGAAGACCCAGGACAGGCTGGAGGGTCTATGTCTCTCAGCTGACCTGGGAACACCTTCCCCCCCCCCCCCCCCCCCCCCCGGAGGAGCTGAGGAAGTGTCCAGGTTGGAGGAAGTCTGGGAGTCCCTGTTTAGACTGTTGTCCCCGCAACCTGGCCCTGGATAAGCAGAAGAAAATGGATGGATGGAAGGCATTTAGTCAAATATAACATACTGCAGATAAACAGCATGACCAACATTAGAACACAGGAGGTGAGTACTTGTGTTTTGAGCTGTGATTGTCATATTTATTACAAATGTGGTATACTGTGGAGATTCTCATAGCTGCTTAGGCACTACCGCACTTACTGCACAATGGAGATTTTTGTCAGTGAAAAGATGACAGCAGGAGGCACACTCATTTGAAATTTAAATTGTACATACAGTATATTAACTCAAATACTTGTTGCACACAAAGTGTTTCGACATACTGTGATGTAATTCTCCTCTTCAAACCCACTTCTGTTATTGATCACCTTAACTGAAAGCAAAATATTTTCCTCCAGGTCAATTTGTACTAATGAAGCCCCGTGAGCCAAAGCAGTTCTTTGAAATCTCCCCTGCGCTGCCAGCTCCTCCATTTCGCCCGCTCATTAAGTCATCATTGAAGTCATCCGTTTTGAGTCTGATGTGTGGAGCCATAGCAGGTTCAGCCAGTCTGCAGATAAAGATTGCCCAGTACATTTATTGTTTCTTTAAAGGTCCCATGGCATGAAATTTTCACTTTCTGAGGTTTTTGAACGTTAATGTGAGCTCCCCTACCCTGTTTAGCCCCCCCCCCATGGTTAAAAGTTGCGAAATGTCTAAACTGAGCATTTGCGATCCTTTTCTGCGTTACAAAAAATCGGAGCTCAAACGGGCGATTTTGAACAAGGCACCTTATTGACGTCAGATCGAAAAAAGAAATGCAAATGCAGTTCCACCCCCGTCTGTCTGTACTCAGCGTCTCTGTAAATCACGCCCAGAGAGTTTGGACTGCGAATGCGCTAGGCAATGCGAAATGCGTTTTTTTATTTGCCTGGAGGCACGTCCGAGTGTTTCTAGGCTCGGAAGTCCTTTATCTGAGCCTCTGGACCTTTGAACAGCAGTGGTTTAATTTTATTTTCTGTGGAAATGTGTTTATTTTTCAATGGAACGCTTCAAATCTCTCCAACGTGCAAAAACACGGAAATGGATCAGCTGAGGGCTCAGAGCCGAGAGCGGAGAGTTTGGCCACGCCCCCACCCTCTACTATAGGCCAGCTCTTTTCTCCTCATTTGCATTCAAGCAACAACGCCCATTATAGAGTGTTCAGAGAGAGAAAAATTACTCTTTCTCATCTTATCTCTGTTTCTCATGCACTGAGTGTTGATTTTGAAGAAGGATTCATTTACAGTATTAGGGAACCATTAAGGAGCCATATAAAAGCATCAAGAAGTACCATGTCATGGGACCTTTAAAGGCATTATGCAAAGTTGACTCTTGTGAGCTTTAAGCCATGTTATAATGCTCTAAACTCCTCAAAACATACCTGGAGATGTGTTTTGTTTCATTCACACATGTCTGAGTAATCCATAAATTTTAGTCTGTCTACATCTCCAAAGCTCAAAATTCTGTTCCACCATGTGTTGTCATGAAGCTGTAGTTTTCAAGTTAACAGCTACCTCTTGTTCAGTAGCGATTGGAAATTCCAGTGCTAAAATGATCAAAAATGATTCTATTGTAGGTGTATAGGTTTTAGAAAGATAGTCAAGTACTTCCTGTATTGCGGCATATTACGACATCACAAGGTGGAACAGGGTGTTTTCTGTTTGAGAGAAGAACTCTGACTAAATATGCAGGATTGGTGCATTAAACATAAGTGAATGAAACAAAACTATTCCAGGTATGTTTTTGATGACGAAACATACAAGAGATCTGAAAAAAGTGTTATATGGGCCCTCTAAATGCCAATATTTTTAGTTTTTTTCTAATTAGACAAATTACAGTTTTCACATCAGACTCCTAATCCTGAGATCCAATCTAATGCACCAAATGCAGAAACAAGCCAGCAAGTCAAAGAATCTCAACATGCAGTTTTCAGTGTGGTCAAGACATGAAGTTCAATCAGGTAAAAATTGTTAGTTTATTAATGTGACTTAAAGCTGCACCATGTAACCTGCTTATCTCCATGCAGAAGTTATATTTGACAAACTGAGCCTTTGTTCCATTAAACTCACATCAATATAATTTGTTCATGTCCCATAATTTTTCTATAATCAACTAAAGAGACACAACTATCCCAGGTTTGTTTTTATCTTTGTTTAGTTTTGTCGAACTTTAAAGGGACAGTGTGTAAGATTTTTACCTGTTAATTACTTAAATTGAAGATACCCATTCAAAAATACATTGTTTTCCAAGCCTTTTCACTTCCATCATGAAATCAAAGTATTCTTTTGGACTTAGATATAGTCACATAAAAGGGGGATCTTCCCCATATAGAGGCAGCCATTTTGAATACGAGAGCCGCAGAAGGACATTTGGGCTCATCCTTCGCCTCGGCTCCTGCTAACAGCTGCTCAGCCGCGCTGCCTGAGGGAGCGGAGGAGAGAAGGAGAGAAGGGGAAGGGGAGGGGGGGACGGGGGAGCATGCTGCCGGATCACACGTCGTAATGGATCGTAATGGATCTAACACGTATTTTGGACTAAATTGTTTTACTGGATTTTATTCGCTGGATCCTTATGGACAGATTGAGACCAAGTTTATGGTGAAATACAGAGTTTGACCTGTGCAGAGCCTTCAAAGGTAAGCTAAGTAACAAACCTCGTTTTGTGCTTTTCTGTATAAAAGCCCCATGTGCTCGGGGAGTGGTTGTTTTGCAGGGAAATGAATTGCATAGTCAAAAAGAGGAGACTGTAAGGTTTCATTTGATGTGTAGATTGTCATGAATCATGATCGGGATTGTGTGTTTTCATGCGAAAAGAAAAAAAAAAAGTGAACAGGGGACCGCGTTTTATGTATACAGCGGCGCGCGGTTCGTGCGCGGGTACGCGAGCTGTCGGCGCTACGGCGCGCCCGGGTGACCCTCGAGGTCTGCCATAGCCAAAAGAGGAAGTGGAATAGCTACTAACCACCTATGCGCCACGAATCCTACACACTGTACCTTTAAGCTAAATACCACACATACACAATGTTACTTTAAATATATTTCATTTGGTTCTCCTTTTGCCTTTTACTTTTGTATTTCATTACCGTCCATCACTGCTTGTCAGCCTTTTATTCTTAAACTATTTGATGTGTTGATTAGACTGGCGTTCAGGTCCCGTATCTTAAATGCGGCGGCCGGTGGGAGTGTGAGTGGAGTCATTTGGAAACACTGAATCACCCCAGGACGTCATTCTTTCCAGCTCCACGGGTCGCTACCAGGGAGCCGCTAATAACTAATCTTCATCCCATTTACATCAATTTACTAATCAAGGTTTTTTGGATGAATGGAGTTTAGAAAAATAATAAAATAAGTGAGCTCCAGGTTGTTTTGCTAACAGACCAATTTTATACAGTGACGGGTTATAGGGAGAATGACCTTGGCAGACTCAGATGACCATACAGAGTATACTTAGCTTGTTTTTCCATTTTAAAGTGTACTAGTAATGGGGTGGTCTTAGAGGTTACCCAGTGTTTTTTTAGAACCCACATATAGAAAAAGTGACTCAGTCCATTAAGAAGACAAGCTTTATTGTTCATAATACACTCAAGGCATATGGCAAAGGTGGGTAGTACTCAGTTACATTTAGTCAAGAAACTTTACTTATCTACTGCTTTTCTAGCAGCATACTATACTATTATTTTTATTGAAGTAACTGTAATCTTGCTTGAGAGATTTGTTTCCTCTTCCCACTCTGAGTACTAGTAAGTCTACAAGTGAGAAAAGATTGGTGTAGACAAAATGCAATTATTTGTTTTTTTTGCATTTCTCCTTCAGATACAATTTAATTTGTCATATTTTATGTGCATCTTTTGAAAATGGCAGATTTTGTGCTTTGTTTAAAGGTCCTATTAAAACTGACTCTTGTGAGCCTTATGCCACGCTATAATGTTGTTGCCTCATCAAAAACATGCCTGAAGTTGTGTTTTGTTTCATTCACACATGTTTGAGTAAACCTTTATTATTAGTCTGTCTACATCTCCAAAGCTCAAAATGCTCTGTTCCACCTTATGATGTCAGTAAGCAATAAGATGCGTGAAAAGTCCCTTAGTCGTCCAGGTAGAATCCATGATCAAAGGAGAAGTTAAATTTGTTCAGTTTGTTCAGTTTTGTCCAGTTGACAAATTGAACTTCTTTGATCATCAATAAGCAATAGTTTTCAAATTAACAGCTACAGTTTTAACTTTTTTTTTTCACTTCCTGTATTACCACATGATATCACAAGGGGGAGTGTTTCTGTTTGAGAGATGAACTTGCCTAAATATGCAGGGTTTGTGTGTTAAACATGTGTGAATGAAACAAAACAAAAATTCAGGTATGTTTGTGTTGGTGAGACATTATAATATAGATCAGAAAATAGCATAATATATCAGAAAATGCCAGCTCATTTCTAATTTGCACTAAACCACTCAATCAGTCAGTTCAAATCAACAGCAGCTGAAGGGTTGTGCTGTGCCAGTCCCACTTGATCAGTGTCCTCCATGTCTGGAAATGTATCTGACACTATGATACAATTTGCATACGTTTCAAGACATGGCCAGAACAGACTACAGTGGTACCTCACGTTACGAAATTAATTCGTTCCAGAAGTGGTTTCGTAACGTGAATTTTTCGTAAGTTGAGTAGCTATTTCAATGGAAAAAGCCTGATTCGTTCCAAGGCCCCATTCCAAGTTTTTTTTTAATAGTGTAACTTTTTTTTATAGTGTGTTCTGTGTTCTGCGTCCTAATTGACTGTAGACCCAGGACTAAACGTGGACTAAACCAGGTCTAAACAAGGTCTATACCTGGACTGGACCAGGACTAAACCTGGACTAAACCTGGACTAAACCAGGATTAAAGCGCCGCGTGTGGGTCTATTTCCTGGTTTCGTGCTAGCTCTGCTATTAGCAGCAGCACCGGTGTACCTCACGAGTCACGGCTGAGGCGAGCAGCGACTGCGTGCGTGGGGGGAAGGGGGAGGGCGGTCACGTGTGTGATAGCGCAGCATGACCCGGCGCGGGGCTGCGAGCACGAGACCCGTGCTTAAACCGTACCTCCTCTAGACCAGATCTAAACCAGGTCTAAACCAGGATTAAACCACCGCGTGCGGGTCTATTTCCTGGTTTCGTGCTAGCTCTGCCGGTGTACCTCACGAGTCACGGCTGAGGCGAGCAGCGAGGAGGGGAGGGATGTGCCTCCCCTCGGGACACCTCCCCGAGCGCATAAACGAACGCAGGCAAGAGCCGCGGTGGTTTAATCCTGGTTTAATCCCGGTTTAGACCTGGTCTAGAGGAGGCACGGGTCATGCTGCGCGATCACACACGTGTCCGCGCGGTCTTCTCCCCTTCCCCCCACGCTTCACTATTAATACATTTTGTTGAAAATCTATGAAAGTTTGAGTGTTTAAACGAGAGACAAATGTGAGAAAAGTTTAAATCTAGTCTGAGAAAAGCGTATAATGTGTGTGGCTGAGCGCGCATTATTTGAATTTTTGAGATTTCGCATTTCGTAACTTGAATTTTCTTTCGTATCTAGAGACCAAAATTTAACGTGAAGGCGTTTCGTAACTTGGAATTTTCGTTTGTTGGGTCTTTCGTAAGGTGAGGTACCACTGTATTCTTTTATATTGTACTATTTTTCAGATTTCAGATAAATAAATCAAAGTTTATTTTCAATGAAACAAAATGACCAGGTCATTATTGTGTTACACTTACGAGTAGAGCCCAATACTTAAAAGTGGCGGTATTTTACTTCTGTGGGGTACTAAAGGTGCACTATGTACCTTTTTTGTTGAGGGTGCATCATCTTCAACAATCACAGTATGACATTAAACAACTCTACTTTTACTTATTCATTCACAGGTGGGTTTTATAGCTCAAAAATGCCCAGAAAAACAAGCATTCTGACTGTGAGTGGGGTTTCCTCTTCACAGATCTAACCTGTAAATTGGTCTGATTTGGTTGTTCTCCATGACGATAGAACAGTTTAATACCATACTGTGAAACATTCCAGACAAAACTATAACATCTCCATGGAGAAAAGCATTTGACCGACCCGCCTCCAGAAAAGTTATGCAATGCACCTTTAACACATAACACAGATCACCATGTTACCTTTTATTGTTCTGAAAATGTTGCTATCACATGAAAATACTACACATCATATAAGGTTTGTGTTGGCGGCACAGTGGCTGAGTGGCTAGCGCTCATTCTTCACAGCAAGAAGGTTCCGGGTTCGATCCCCGGTTCGCCTGGGTGTGTGTTCTGTGTGGAGTTTGCATGTTCTCCCCATGTCTGGGTGGGTTTCCTCCGGGCACTCCGGTTTCCCCCACCAACCCGAAACATGCACCATAGGTAAATCCTCCAGCTGAGGTCCTGAGCAAACCGAAGCAAGAAGATCATGGAGATGGTCCCCGGGCGCAGTAATGTGCTGCCCACTGCTCCTAATAACAGGATGGGTTAAATGCAGAGAAGAATTTCTCCAGTGTGAGATCAATAAAGTCACTTCTTCTTCTTCTTCTTCTTCTTCTTCTTCTTCTTCTTCTTCTTCTTCTTCTTCTTCTTCTTCTTCTTCTTCTTCTTCTTCTTCTTCTAGGGTATTTATATATTTGTATCATGCTTTTGTATATTCATGGAAAATTGTCGTGTGGGAGCCTGGATGACGTAGGCTTGTGGGCGGAGCACTGGACAAGTTTTCTAGATAAACATAAAGGGGTCAAATAAAGGTAAGGGACAAAGGAGAGACTGCTTAAACACTCACACATGTATGAATGACATAAAAAACACTTTAGGCATGTTTTTGATGAGGGAACAACATTATAACATGGCAGAAAGTTCCAAAGTTTTGGATAATACACCCTCTTTAACTTCATATCCATGTCATTATTCAGTTGTCATTTCTTTGAGTTACTCCTACTGGAGTAATACTTTTGTGAAATACGTTTTTACTCTTGAGTAATTTGAACCAATACTTTGTACTTCTACTCGAGTAATACTGTTCTGAAGTAATGTTACTGGCGTACAGTAAATTATGTTACAACAATATAGGACATATTTACTTTTAATGTTTAGCAAAGGTTAAAACCATTATCCTTTAAGATGACAGATTTGATGAACAGATGGATGAATAGAAGAACAATGCGGTACACATTATTTACTTTGCACTGGTACAGCCTGGTGCAAAGTAAATAATGCGTTATGTAAACCATTTAAGGTTGAGTTAATCTGAACAAAGGTTGCGGGGGGCTTGTGTGTATTGTGTGTACAGAGGCAGGCTCATAGTGCTTTCCATGTCATTGCAGGCTGATGGAGTTAAGAACAGTGACAAAGAAGAGCCGGCGTCATGGACACCTTTTAGCAGACTTAGCTTAGCGCTGGTGTGTTTGATCAGAGCAGGATTAACCTTAGTCTGCCTCTGCCTAAAACATCTCAGTGATAAGATCCTGCAATTCTGAGTCTCCATGTGAAGTCTGAGGGCTGTCTGCCTGCTATACTGGTGATTTTTAAGTACATCCTAATCTACTTTATATAATTCTTTTTTAAGTCCTTCCAGTAATTATTACTAGTTACTTGATACTAGGGTTGAATCCTTTGGGTCAAAATGTCTTCTGTCAAGCTCTGTGACTGAGATTAGATGATGTAATTTATGATTTAAAATAAGAGGATGCTGTTCGAAGTTCAAATCTTAAAGAGCTTTAAGCCACGTTAGAATGTTGTTACCTCATCCTTATACATACCTGGAGTTGTGTTTTGTTTCATTCACACATGTTTAGGTAATTCTTTATTATTTGTCTACAAACTCAAAATGCTCTGTTCCACTTTGTGATGTCATGAAGGAGAAGGTTTTAAAGGAGAATTAACTTTTTTTTTACAATCTGAGCCTTATTTCGGTAATAAAACAAGTTGTTTTACTCACCCATAGCACTTTGGTGTCATATGGAGCACTTCCAGAGATGTTTTAGATTTGCGATCTCCATAATTTGAGTTCTCGGGGCACATGTTTGCGATCTCCAAATAACACAAACTTTAGCACTTTTCAAATCACAGAAGCTCAATGTCTTAGTCTACGCTTTCGTTTGAGTCAAAAGTAGCCTGTAATCCGAGATTTATCCATAGTTTCGAGTAGATGAGGAGGCCAGTGCGCATGTGCGGAGTCACAGCTTATTTTGCTCTCAGCTCCCGGGACGCAAACATGAAACGCAAAGCTGTAAATTATGGATAAATCTCAGATTACAGGCCACTTTTGACTCAAACGAAAGTGTAGACTAAGACATTGAGCTTCTGTGATTTGAAAAGTGCTAAAGTTTGTGTTATTTGGAGACTGCTCGGGGCATATATTGTATGAACTCACGTTACGGATACAAACATCTCCGGAAGTGCTCCATATGACATCAAAGTGCTATGGGTGAGTAAAACAACTTGTTTTATTACCGAAATAAGGCTCAGATTGTAAAAAAACGGTAATTCTCCTTTAAGATAGCATCTACCTTTTGTCTTTGGTTCAGTAGAGATTGGCAATTCCAAGGCTGAAATTATCCAAATGATTCTAGTAAAGGTGTATGGAGTTTCAAAACACAGAGGAGCACTTCCTGTATTACCACATGACATCACAAGGTGGAATTGAGTGTTTTCAGTTTGAGAGAAGAACTCAGTCTAAACATGCAGGATTTGTTTTTGATGAGGAAAAATGATTACAACATAGATAAGGGAATATATGGGCACTTTAGAATTTAGAATTGCCAAAAAGAAAAAACTAATACATGAATCACATTTTAGAACATGTTTGTACAGATCTAAACTACAGGGTTAGCTGTGTTTGTGCGCAATAAGATATGAAACTATTGCAGTCTTTGCGATTTGCTAATTGCTATTTTGATTCAATATTGATTAACCATGCTGCTGTACTTCACACGCCTGGTCTGAGTGAATGTGTGGCAATACAGTACATCCAAAATGTGCTAAATCCAGTGTAGCATTATTAATATTATTACAATAAATATGACAGTAAAAAGTATCGTCTTTAATCTTCAACAAAGATAGAAGGTGCCCCATTTGTAATAATAAAGGACTTTGATTTTGTAATCAGTGTGCCTCTGACATTTTAGTCAAGTCTCCTGCGGCATACATTTTTCTGCTGCAACAATAAGAGGCAGATCCTGTATTTTAATGATATTCACTTGTCCTAGAGAAGTTTTGATTTTACACTTAAAGGATCCATTGATGCACTCACCCTCTTTGTTAAAGGTACACTGTCTAACTTTTCTGGTGGAGGGTCCCTCAAATGCATTTCTGCATGGAGATGTCATTGCTTTGTCTGGAATGTTTCACAGTATGGCATTAAACCTGTTCTGACCGTGAGAGAGAGCGGACGTGTTTTCTCTTTCCTCCTTATCTATTGCTCCGTTGTCTGCGTGCCTCTCTTGTTTTTCGTCATTTTCTCGCTTTTTGGAGCAGATTTTCCAAATTCCTAAAATATGGATGTGATCAGCTGGACCCTCAGCACGATTGATACTCTTTTTTCACGGAGGAGTGCCGCTCCGGGAGAAGCGGCGTGTCCGGATGGTACTTTTTCTGCTGGATATGTGAGGGACTCGTATCGTGCGTGGCAAGTGGTATGTTTGGCACCAATGTACCTGGAGGATGTGGAGGATATTTACGTATTTGGATTTCTGATAGCTGGACATCTGTTAATTGGCCTGGTATTGTCCATGATCTATCGCAAAATTTGTAAGCTGGCAGCAAGTAAAGAGTCCCCTAAGCTGTCTGCAGCTATTTCGAGCCACTGTGAAGCCGTGCGAGATCTCGTGAAAGGATTACATCAGAAAGTGGGACAGGTTGAGGACCTTTTGGAAGGATTTCAACCGAAGGAAACATCTCGATGTTTGGATATCATCACGGGCATGGTTACAGAACTGTGTAAAGCCAACGCAGCGCAGTCTGTGCGCCAAGAGGAACTAATGAGATCTCTCATGAATCTTCATGGCGATGTGAAGATGGGGGTCTGGCAAAACCCAAGCTCAATCTAAACTGTTCACCTGGGTCTCTAAAAATGTATTTCATCATGCTAAATTAATCCCTTTGCAAATTATGTCTCCCTGTGAAAATCTGTCTCCAACAGTTATCTGTGTTTTGACTTCGCCTCCCTGCAAGAACACTCCAAGGCCACAGATGTGGCTTGTTATCATGAACTCTATATAAACAGTGGCACACACTATTTTGGACTATTCACGCTGACACTGACATGATTGAGTAAAATGTTCCGTCTTTTAGAAAGGTCTGATCTCTGCTCTCGGTTCAATCAATTTCATTGATTTCCAATCTGATCCCTCCACACCCCTTCCTTATGTTGCCAAAGAAAAAGATCACCGTATGTTATATCTCCAATTATTTTTCTGTCATTACATGTTGTTAAATTGTCACTGAGTGTATTGCATCTTTTCTACTCTGCATCTCCCAGTCGGCGGCGCGCCCCCTCCCCTAGCCCACTCTATCACTGTCCTGCCTGGTTAGTGGGGAAACGAAATTTCGAATTCACTCTATGTACATATATATGATTGTTTTCGACAATAAAGCAAACTATGACTAACTAACTAACTAAAGCTTTCTATCATTATGGAGACCAAACTAGATCAAGTTGCAGGTCAGATCTGTAGAGAGGCAACCTTGCTCATATACAGAATGTAGATTTTTTTTTAGGTATTTATGCGCTATAAAACCATCTGTAATTGAATATATGTCATGTAGAGCTGTTTAATGTCATACTGTGGAACATTCCAGGCAGAGCAATGACATATCCATAGAAACAAGCAGGTGACAGACCCTCAACCAGAAAAGTTACCCAATGCCCCTTTGGATGGTAAAATGTTTTAATTGTTTAATATTCTAAATTTATTTTCTTTTTTTTAATAGTGAAGTCTAAAGTTCTATAGATTCTTCATGTTAATTATCAGTCAATTGTATTGTACATGTGATTTGAGAAAATTCACTGTGCAGTAGTAAAAACCGTGAAACAGTGTGTAAACAGAGCACTCAGTCACTGCTTTAGGAGGGTCAATAAAACTACAAGCCCAAATGCATTTAGTGAAGCCAATGAGACTCACATTGTTCATCAGCCTGTGCGATTTGCAAGGATACCCCCGGTCAATACAGGAGCCATTAGGCTTAACAAACCTGGTCTGTCTATAAACCACCACTGGGCCCTGTGTAGCAACCTTCTCAAAGCAACCACTGCACCTGCTATAGATCCACTGGTCTGATTGAGCTAATCTTATCAAAACTAAACATATTCCACAGCCCATTCATCAACATACACCATCTCAACTTATTTTTACTGTGTAACTTTTCTGGGGGAGACTCCACCACCTACTTTTCCCTGTAGAGATGTTATTGCTTTGTCTGGAATGTTTCACAGTATGGAGACCAAGCCAGACCAAGTAACAAGTCAGATCTGTGGAAAGGCAACCCCGCTCACAGTTAGAATCCCTGTATTTATAAGAATTTTTAAGCTATAAAACAATTTGTAATTAAATAAATGTAAGGTAGACCTGTTTAATGTCACACTGTGGAACATTCCAGGCAAAGCATTGACATATCCATAAAAACAAACAGGCGATGGACCCCAACCAAAAAGTTACATTGTACACCTTTAAGTAGATCTACGCTTCACATTCAGGGTTTAGAAAAAATGACTGGGGTAAGTATTTGCAAGGTTTTGAAAACTTCCACATCCTGACATCACAAGGTGGAACTTTGAACAGAATAATAATGCAGGATTATTCAAACATGTAGGAAAACACAACTCCTAGTATGTTTTTAAATGTGCACGATGTAACTTTTTGGTTGGGGGCCCATCACCTGCTTGTTTCTATGGATCGCTTTGTCTGAAATGTTCCACTGTTACATTTATTCAGTTACAGGTGGTTTTATAGCTCAAAAGTACCCCGAAATACAGGTATTCTGACTGGGTTGCCTTTCCACAGATGGTTTGGTCTCCATGAAAATACAAAGGATTAACACCTTTGAAACATTCCAGACAAAGCAACAACAACTTCATGGAGAAAAGCATGTGACGCACCCTCCACCAAAAAAGATAGACAATGCACCTTTAAATGGAAACAACATTCTAACATGTTTAAAGGTCCCATGGCATGAAATTTTCACTTTCTGAGGTTTTTGAACGTTAATGTGAGCCCCCCTACCCTGTTTAGCCCCCCCCCCCCCCCATGGTTAAAAGTTGCGAAATGTCTAAACTGAGCATTTGCGATCCTTTTCTGCGTTAGAAAAAATCAGAGCTCAAACGGGCGATTTTGAACAAGGAAACTTATTGACGTCAGCTCGAAAAAAGAAATGCAAATGCAGTTCCACCCCCGTCTGTCTGTACTCAGCATCTCTGTAAATCACGCCCAGAGAGTTTGGACTGTGGAGGAGCTACGCAATGCGAAATACATTTTTTTATTTGCCTGGAGGAACTTGCGAGTGTTTCTAGGCTCGGAAGTCCTTTATCTGAGCCTGTGGATATCTGAAACAGCAGTGGTTTAATTTTATTTTCTGTGGAAATGTGTTTATTTTTCAATGGAACGCTTCTCATCTCTCCCTCCGCGCAAAAACACGGAAGTGGGTCAGAGCGCACAGGGCACAGCTGAAAAGGAAAGAGTAGAGAGTTTGGCCACGCCCCCACCCGCTACTATAGGCCATCTCTGTCCTCCTCATTTGCATTCAAGCAACAACGCCCATAATGGAGTGTTCCAGAGTGACATTTATGACTCTTTCTCATCTTATCTCTGTTTCTCATGCACTGAGTGTTGATTTTGAAGAAGGATTCATTTACAGTATTAGGGAACCATTAAGGAGCCATATAAAAGCATCAAGAAGTACCATGTCATGGGATCTTTAAAGGCTCACAGTATGGCGTAATATAGGACCTTTGAGCAGTTCTTCACAATTAATACACACATTACACCTAAAATATAGAAGATTATTTCCTCAGAAAATTATACAAACATTATGGTTGATCTTATGACTAAACGTATTCTACAGTGCATTCGTCATCAGTATACACCATCTTAAAATAGTTTTATATTTAGTAGATGTGGTTTAAGTGGATCTCGGCTTCAGATCCAGGGTCTAGAACAAATTATTGCTGTCAGTATTTACGAGATTATGTGTTTTAGTAATGATATATTTGCTTAAGGGTGAAAGCTTGCTCTTTCGTCACTAAGTACATGTCCTCTTGACCCATGAGACATTGCTCCCACATCTGTCATTCTGGAAATCAGCAGATAACAAGTAGGAAGGAATTACACTGTTTTTGGATCATGTTATAACATTGTTTCCTCATCAAAAACAGACCTGGGGCTGTGTTTTGTTACATTCACACATGTTTTATACACAAATCCTGCATATTTAGGCTGTGTTCTGCTCTCAAACTGAAAACGCGCTCCACTGTGATTTTAAACTCCATACAACTTCACAAGACTTATCTGGATAATTTCAAGCCCCGAAATTGCCAATATCTGCTGAACAAAAGGTAAAAGATAGCTGTTAACTTAAAAAGTATCACTATATTACATTACAAAGTGGCGCAGAGAATTTTGAACTTGCACAGTATCATAAATTACTCAAACGTGTGTGAATGAAACAAAACATTACTCCAGATACGTTTTAAATGGAAACAACATGTCTTAAAGGTAGGTTCAGGAGTTGGTCTGCTGCCGGGCAAACATGAGTAACTAGAAAAACAAAAACAAACAAAAAAAGTCATATCAGATTGGCAGCCTCTCTTCCATCAGTCCGCCCCAGGGCAGCTGTGTCTATAATTAATAATGCAATGTAAAACTTTGGGTGACTTGAAAAGTGTTGAATAAATGATCCAAATTCAATAACATATTATGCATTGTTTTTGTGTGTATTATAAGCCTGTGCAATGTTAATAACTTTAATTTCCTGCCTCATAGTTAACATCTGTCTCTCAATATCTAATTGCCTCTCATTGGTTTTAGAAATTTACATAAAGGGAATTCTCAACAACATTTTTTAAACATCCACTATTTCTCTTAAGGCTTACAAAATACTTCACATATGAATCCTCAATCTGGTTACCATAGCAATTGACAATAAACACTGAACAAAAGATGGTTGGACAACAAAACAGGCATTTCAAAAGTGGATTATTTCATAAATAAAGCAAAGCGAAAAGCGTAAAGATGTACAACATTTAGATCCTATTGGGCAGTATTTGGGATCTTATAGTAAAGTATGAAGTGACATATATTACTTTAAACAGATTTAGGCTACAGACTAGACGCATACAGTTGGTGATTCTTTTTTTTATTATTATTTATTTATTTTCATAGAATAAGCACATTGTTTGACAGACACAGTGGATTCTTGTATTGTTTTCAGAATTGAATGCACAAATAATGAAATCAATGGTTTCTTTGTTGGCTTGTGTGATGGAAAAGGGTTGAAGCTTGCTCAAGGAAAGATGTCAGAACATGTGCTAGGATTTTTGTTAGATATGCGCAATAATGGAATTCTCAAACTAATTAAAAATTTTGGTCATGATTTTTTAAATGATTATTATTTTTTTATTTTTTTATTTTTTTACCTCACTCACAGTCAGAATGCTTGTATTTCTGGGCATTTTTGAGCTATAAAATCACTTGTAATTGAATAAATAAAAGTAGAGATGTTTAATACTGTCATACTGTGAAACATTCTAGGCAGAACATGACATATCCATCAGTTGATGAGGGTCCATCAGATGATGGGAAAAAGGTACATAGTGCACCATTAGTATCCCACAGAAGTAAAATAACACCACTTTTAAGTATTGGGCTCTACTCATAAGTGTAACACAATAATGACCTGGTCATTTTGTTTCATTGAAAATAAAGTTTGATTTATTTATCTGAAATCTGAAAAATAGTACAATATACAAGAATAGTCTGTTCTGGCCATGTCTTGAAACGTATGCAAATTGTATCATAGTGTCAGATACATTTCCAGACGTGGAGGACACTGATCAAGTGGGACTGGCACAGCACAACCCTTCAGCTGCTGTTGATTTGAACTGACTGATTGAGTGGTTTAGTGCAAATCAGAAGTGACCTGGCATTTTCTGACATTCACAAAGTAAACATCTATTGACACATGCTATTACTTTTGGATAGCACTTTCCCAGGTCTAGCCATGGGTTTCAGAATGATGAAAAATTAGGACCATAGAGATTAACCATTTAAAACAAAATAATATATCCTTTGAACAGTTCTCAAAGTCTGACCTATAAACTCTCACTTATAAACAGGAAGCTGAATAGTTTTCTGGGTTCTATACTTTCTGTGCTTGTGATGCATGTTACAGGTAGATAAACTGCAAATTAGACTTTGAGGAAAAAGTCTGAGATTTTGAATCTCTATAAGCATATACACTCTACTGTCTGGCACTTTATCTCATGTGTGATAAGGTGTAGGCTCCCTCATCACAGTTTATGACACAATGAAACATTAGTAAAAGGTTTTTAATTTTAAACAAAAAGTGATATGTGTATTAGCTATTATCTGTTTTTTGTTGTTGTTGTTGTTGTAAATAGCATGTAATAGTGTGGTTTCTGTGGTTTAGTGTGAAATATAAAAAATAAAATTAAAATTAAAAAAATATTATATATGTTAAGCAGTGTTGTTCTTGTGTTTTACTGTGAAACTAAAATGCTATAAATAAGAGATTAGATATTTTGTTTTTGTCCTCCCACTCTTTTTATTTTTGTTCCCACAGCAAAACTGCGACCTGGACTGGAAGGATTGGAAAAGGTGAAGTGAGTCACAGAGCCAAAAAACACCAGTACTCTTTGGATTTTTAGGGCCTTTTTGGACCATCAGCCGGACTCCGCTGCCACAGCCTGCAGACTTACTCAAATAAATTACAGTACCTACTTCTGTCCCTGCTTTGGGGTCAAGGTGTAGAGAGTCAGGTGTACAGTACAGCATCTTTTCTTTTGAGATTCATTTGTTTGCAGATAGACAGAATTAATGATATAGAACATATTTTGAATAACAGTATCATTAACCCTTGTGAGGTTGAATTTGAATTGTAAAAACTTAAAAAGTAACCTTGAAATGGAAATTTGAATCATATTTTGAGTCCAATGAAGTGATTTTAAAATTGAGTTGGTAACACAATGGATAATGTATTCCCCACAGCTGTTAAAGATTTAACAAGGCTAAACAACAAACTCTTGCTGTTACTGTGAGGTTACATTTTGTTATTTTATTCATATATTGTATTTTTATGCCAGCCCACTTCATAGTTTCACATAACAATATATGCACACTTTAACAAAAAGCAGGCTGTGGCGACCGGGAGCTGGCTGACAAGCGAGTTCCAGAGTATGCCAAGTACAAGGCTATATAGTATAGTGTAAGTGCTAGGTTTATAGGCATGGCAGGTGCGCCTTTCTCATCTCCACGATGGGTCAGCCATGTTCCATTACCTGCACAGAAACAAAGGGGAGAATATATTATATATACATATATTATATTATATAAAATAGACTGTATATTATACACACGCAAATGTCTGCATGCTTGAGTCTTGATTGAAGCCATGAAACCATGAGAAGAGATAGCAAAGAACTAAAACTCCTAACTGGTTTATGCAGCATGCTTTTAAAAAACATTTAAGAACTACATTTACAAGAATATAGTTCCATTTTACAGCCAAAGCACCAGTATGATCAGTCAGTTGTTCAGACACACATCTGAGCAGTGTGATTTCCTATACAAAAATAGGTCTTACAAAACATGAGTGTTAATTGTTATCATCATTTCACTTTTTGGAGCTTGTGTTTCTCAACAAACAGTGGAAGTAACAAAGAACAAAAGTAAAAGTGCTAATTTTATCTGTACTTAAGGAAATTTTACTTTTACTTCTTTACATTTGAGAGCTGAAAACTCTACTTTCTTCATCACTACATTTTTATTTGAACTTAACTAAAAAGTAGAATGCCATTTTCGGTATTGTTTGACACCTGATCTTGGCTTTGAGCAAACTAGATAGAAGACACTGATTCAGCTTCAGTTTAAGCAGACAACATTTGACCAGTAGTTCTAAAATACTGTACTGAAATCAATGCATGTCTTTTTATCATCCCATATACTTTTACTTAAGTAGCAAAACTGAGGAGTTCTTCCACCTCTTTCACCATGCAATGACCTCTTCTCATTCTGGTATACTCTAGCCCACACTTTCTATTTGCAAATGTCACCATGAGATGTTAATCTGTGTAGAAGCCAGTGGATCTTCTCTTTTCTTTGCTTTGCTAGTGAGGTTCTGGTCTGTCAAGGTGTGGAACAGCAATATTCCTTCCATTGAAACGGCTCTACCATATCTGCCAGCTGCTTCATTATTCACTCATGGGAAACACGGGCAGACACACGCACATTTGTAAGCATCAATCTCCTTTGACACAACAGACCCATGCTCATCGCCATGGTAACGCCCTAAAGATACAGCTGTGTCTGACTGAAGTGTGACTTGAGGCAGGAGTTAGTTACCGCCAGGGATTTACACTGTTCAGCCGCTGACATTTCTCACACCACGAGCTTCTGTGGACAAAAGCAGCTAAAAATGGTAGTGTTCTGACTTTATTTTGGCTACTCATGATGTATAGGAATAATGATAATAATAATAATAATAATAATAATAATAATAATAATAATAATAATAATAATAATAATAGGCCCTACGCTTTAGCGCTCAGGCCTAATAATAATAATAATATTGATATTTTGATGCGGTGTTTTGACATTACATTACATTCATCAATTCATACTTTGAAGTGACATCACGCTGGGGGTGTTCTACATGATCAGCAGGACTTTTTTTTGCCTTTGATTCACCATTGTGAAAGTTTAAAGCCCCAGTGTGTAGGATTCGTGGCGCATAGGTGGATAGTCGCTATTGCACTTCCTGTTTTAGCTACGGCAGACCTCGAGGGTCACCCGGGCGGGCCGTAACACGGACAGCTCGCGTACCGGCGCAAGAACCGCGCGCCACTACTGTATACATAAAACGCGGTCCCGTTCACTTTTTTTTTTCTATTCGCATGAAAACACACATTCCCGATCATGTACCATGACAATCTACACATCAAATGAAACCTTACAGTCTCCTCTTTTTGACTATGCAATTCATTTCCCGGCACAACAATGACTCCCCGAGCACATGGGGCTTTTATACGGAAAAGCACAAAACGGAAAAGCACAAAGCTCTGCCCAGGTCAAACTCAGCATTTCACTGAATAAGCTTGGTCTCAATTTGTCCGTAAGGATCCAGCGAATAAAATCCAGTAAAACAATTTAGTCCAAAACACGTGTTAGATCCATTACGACGTGTGATCCAGCAGCATGCTTGTCGTTGTTTACCCAAAACCACGAGCCTTACTGAAGGCGAAGGCGGAGCCCAAATGTCCTTCTGCGGCTCTCGTATTCAAAATGGCTGCCTCTGCATGGGGAAGATCCCCATGCAAGTGAAAAGGCTTGGAAAACAATGTATTTTTGAATGGGTATCTTCAATTTTGGTAATTAACGGGTAAAAATCTTACACACTGTCCCTTTAACAACTTTCAAATACTGGCCAAGCTACTAGTGAGTTGTCTATTGCTTGAACTGACTTAAAACAGGGACCAACCAGGACCAGTTAAGCAGATAGCCTCATTGTTATTATCACATTATCCAAAATCATCAGACATTTTCAATATGATGTACAAGTGATTTAAGGAGTGATTAATTAAAGGTTCTATATGAGGAAAAATTGACTCTTGTGTGCTTTAAGCCATGTTATAATGTTGATACCTCCTCAAAAACATACCTAGAGTTGTGCTTTGTTCCATTCACACATGTTTGATTAACACTTTATTATTAGTCTGTCTACATCTCTAAAGCTCAAAATGTTCTGTTCCACCTTGTGATGTCATGAAGCAGAAGTTTTCAAGTTTATAACTATATTTTACTTTTAGTCCGACAGAGATGGGTAATTCCAGGGCTGAGATTATAAATAATTCTAGTGCAGTTGTATGGTGTTGAAAAACACAGTGGAGCACTTCCTGTATTACCACATGACATCACAAGGTGGAACAGAGTGTTATCTGTTTGATAGAAGAACTCAGAACTAAATATGCTGGATTTACATGTTAAACATATGTGAATGAAACAAAACACAACTCCAGGTACTGTATGTTTTTGAACCTAATATTTTAATATAGGACCTTTAAACATGAAACTGTTGGTAAAATTTTGTCTTCACGGTTTATCCAGACCAGAAGACGTGCCAAAGGTGCCTTCTGTTGACTGACATTTTGCGGTAAATGTCATTCTTATAAATAGGTTTGTAGTGATCTGGTGGGAAATAGTGCCCCATAATTGATTGCTATGTGTGACAGCCCAAATGCCAGGAAGAGCTATAGAGGTGAAAAACTTGGCTACGGGGGGAACAACATGAAATGAAAAGTAATAAAAGGGCCAATGGGAAATCTCTGAATATGGTAATACCCTATTTCAAAGTGGGGTTGTTAAGCTCAGAGGTTCCCAGTTCCCATTGCGGTAAAATAGGCTATTTTAAATTCTGAATACTTGAAAAGTGGAGCGGAGGTCTATTGGAAAATAAAACAATTCTCTAGGCTTTTAAGGGACTAATTATTTGATGTAGTTTTTAAAGGCCCCATATTACAAACATTTATGATTTATGTTATAATGTCGTTTTCTCATCACAAACATAGCTGAAGCTCAATTCATACATGTTTAATACACAAATCCAGCATATTTAGGCCGTGTTGCCCTCTCAAACAGAAAACATTCTGTTCCACCTTGTGATGTCATAGTAATACAGGATGTGATCCACTGTGTTTTTAAATTCCACACACTTTCAGCCCTGGAATTAACAATCTCTTCTGAACTAAATGTAAAAGGTAGGTGTTAGCTTGAAAACTACCGCTTCATGACTTCAGAAAGTGGAACAGAGCATTTTGAACATGTGTGAAGGAAAAACACAAAACACCGCAGTTTTTTGATGCGGTAACATTATAACTATAAACTCACAAGAATCAATTTTGTGTAATATAAAACCTTTAATCTCAAATCTTCAAACACTATTCAGATGTATACCAGTTTTATACGGCATTACATTGAAAAAAATGGAAAGCTGTTTGTTTGGGTTGGCGGTCCCTATTTTCCACTTAAAGGAAAATGTACGTTTCTTTTACAATCTTCGGCAATAAAACAAGTCGTTTTACTCACCCATAGCAGTTTGGTGTCAGTTGGAGCAATATCGCAGAACTTATGTTGAGCCGTTCTGTTCTACCAATGATCCCGTATCCATTAGCGTGAGTGCTCGGGGCACTGATTTGCGGTGTCCAAATAACACAAACTTTAGCACTTTTCAAATCACAGAAGATCGCTGTGTCAGGGTAGACTTTTAGTAGATTCCAAAACGGCCTGAAACCCGATATCGCAACAGAAAAGTAAAGTTCAGAGCGGTGTTAGCTTCTTTCGGACTAGCGGTGTTTACAAAACAGCTGAGTTCACGCATGCGCACTGTCCTCTCTGATGACATCATCAAATGAAACTATAGCTGGATATCGGGTTTCAGGCCGTTTTGGAATCCACTAAAAGTCTACCCTGACACAGCGATCTTCTGTGATTTGAAAAGTGCTAAAGTTTGTGTTATTTAGAGAGCGCAAAGTAATGCCCCGAGCATATGATACGAGGACCATGCTAACGGATACGGGATCATTAGTAGAACAGAACGGCTCCAACATAACTCCTGCGATACCACTCCAATTGACACCAAACTGCTATGGGTGAGTAAAACTACTTGTTTTATTGCCGAAAGAAGGCTCAGATTGTAAAAAAAAACAAAAACAAAAAAACTTTACTTTTCCTTTAAAGCATACATTGATTTCTAGTTATTTTATATTTTTGATATAGGCAAGGCAAGTTTATTTGTAAAGCACAATTCGTACACAAGGTAATTCAAAGTGCTGTACAGAATAAAAAATGCATTAACATCACAATATATCAACACAGAAACAATCATCATATATCTTACCACATTTGACACAGTGACACCAAGTGGTGAGGGAACACAGAGCAAAACAGCTGAATCTGTATGTTACCATGTTGGATCTTAGACTCTTGTGCAGCCATGGCTAAAAATAACTTCACTATTTGTTCAAATGTGGTCAGCTCACTAGAACACATTTTGTATTGATAATTTACATTTTAGTTTTACATTCTAAATCTAGAGGCTATATCATCCCCCATTATTATTATTTTATTGTTTTTATTTCATTTGATTTTTAAAAATGTATGCTTAAGAAACATGAGACGTCCCATTAGCAAAAATGTCAACTCTGCTTTTGCAATTTGTAATGTATAGATTCTTGTTTGAGTAATATACTGTAGGCCTATAATACAAATCTGTCTGCTTCTTTGAAACAAAAGCAACTAAAACAGATCACCGTTCGTAACTGACATTTATCTGAGCTCCTCAGAGGCACATCTATCTAACAGTTTTCTATCTCCCCCTGGTGGATTGCCTGTCAGTGTTCTTATTGAGCAACGTTGCAATTTCCTGGCCCCTATTCTTGGTGTAACAAATCAAAATTTACTCAGAAACACAGTAATAAAACAGGCTAAATATATGTCTGGGTAAGATAATAACAGTATTACTTATTATTGCATCATTAATGATGTTTATGCCGCCTATGTGGCACTATTTTAAAGGTGTACTATGTAACTTTTCTGGTAGGAAGCCTGACATATGCTTGTCTCCATGGAGATGTTTTTTTTTTTTTAACCTTGAATGTTCCACAGTATGGCATAAAAGGTGTATATCTTGCATTTATCAAAACAGATTTAGTGCTCAAAAATACCTTGAAAAATATACATTCTTACCAGGGCAATATATTTATCATATCTATCCACTCATTAGATACAGATATTGCCTTGGTAACGTCCTGATTATCTCCATGGTGACAGATAAATTAAATGCCATACTGTAAAAAAAATTCTAGGCAAAGTAATTACAACCTTATTGAGACAAGCAGGTAACAGACTCTCTATCAGAAAAGCTACATAGTGCTTGCCTGGAAATCCAGAAGGATATCTCTCTGTATTTGTTATACACATCCATATCCGCTGGTACAGCGATGAGCCTGGATTTTTCCAGGCAAAAATAGTGCATCTTTAAACTGACAGACTTTTGGAAGAAGGAAAAACAACTTTGGATTGTGATACTTTTATTGTGTGTGTAGTAATTAGGGATAAGATACTACAGAGCTCTGCATAGAACTTGATGTACTTAGCTTGACAGGCACACCCTTTTTCAGATATGAGTTGGTATGCCTAGTGACAGTAGAAATCTGTATCCTAGGGGGAAAAAAGCATTATATATAAAGCATTTTAAATAAATATTTTAGAAGTTTTAATCACTGAAATACTCACAGTTGTGGGCATCTTAACAGTGTCTTCTTGAAACTTCTGAGTCTCGTTCACCATAGTCGCTGGAAAATACCCAATGATACCCATCTGGTCTACATATCGCTCACTATAAACCTGGAATTAAACAGATTCCACAAGTCAATGGCACAACTTCTGACATTCACAATCAGAAAAAAAAGCACATACACTTCCAGACCAGAAGACTCCAGCGCCCTCTTCTGGCACAAGCTTAGAATACACATAGACCATCTGTTCCTTTTTTATGTTGATAAATCTGCAGTCAGGAGCTATGAAGTCATCCAAGGCTGTGGCCATAGACAGGACATCTGAAGTTTGCACAAAAGAAAGAAATTAACCAAACAAAGATTTAGTTTTTAAACAAAAAGGTCTATACCCTTGTATTTTACTTACAGGAACATTCTGGATCTCCACAAAGCTTGTAGTCTCCCAGTTTATCCATCTGAACAGCCATTGACGTCTGATGAAGACCCAAAACAAGAAAAAATACAAGTGAGTATATCATTTTTGAATCCAGTACAGACAATATCGTACAATACAAGCTGCTGTTGCAAGTTTGTATCGTGGAATGAACACAAAATTGTAAAAAAAACTAAAATTTATGTCAAAGCCAAGGGAGCAATGGGTTGAGCCCCTTCAACTGTCCAATCGCTGCTCACTTCAGCTCTCCCTCTGAATTTTCATTTCCCACAAGGGATTTGGCTGACACACAAGAACACAGCCGTCATTATTCAAAGTGGGAGATTTGCAGTCTGTAAAACACAACACAATGAACTGTTCTTACTGAAACAAAACACACTATTTCATATGACAACAACAACACTGAAACAAAACTGTGACTGAAAGCATTGTATTTTGCACTCTTCTCATTTAAAGGTGCATTGCGTAACTTTTTGTGGCGGGTCTGTCAAATGCTTTCCTTCATGGTGAAGTCATTGCTTTGCTTGGAATTTTTCACAGAATAGTATTAAACCTTTCTATCTGCATGGAGACCAAGCCAGGCCAAGCTACAGGTCAGATCAGTAGAGAGGTGGCCCCGCTCACAGTCAGAATGCCTGTTTGTTTGTTTGTTTTTTAGCTATTTTTGAGCTATAAGAACAACTGTAATTTAAAGGAAAATTAACGTTTTTTTACAATCTGAGCCTTCTTTCGGCAATAAAACAAGTAGTTTTACTCACCCATAGCAGTTTGGTGTCAATTGGAGCAGTATCGCAGAACTTATGTTGAGCCGTTCTGTTCTACTAATGATCCCGTATCCGTTAGCGTGAGTGCTCGGGGCACTGATTTGCGGTGTCCAAATAACACAAACTTTAGCACTTTTCAAATCACAGAAGATCGCTGTGTCAGGGTAGACTTTTAGTAGATTCCAAAACGGCCTGAAACCCGATATTGCAACAGAAAAGTAAAGTTCAGAGCGGTGTTAGCTTCTTTCGGACTAGCGGTGTTTACAAAACAGCTGAGTTCACGCATGCGCACTGTCCTCTCTGATGACGTCATCAAATGAAACTATAGCTGGATATCGGGTTTCAGGCCGTTTTGGAATCTACTTAAAGTCTACCTTGACACAGCGATCTTCTGTGATTTGAAAAGTGCTAAAGTTTGTGTTATTTGGAGAGCGCAAAGTAATGCCCCGAGCATATGATACGAGCACCATGTTAACGGATACGGGATAATTAGTAGAACAGAACGGCTCAACATAAGTTCTGCGATACTGCTCCAATTGACACCAAACTGCTATGGGTGAGTAAAACTACTTGTTTTATTGCCGAAAGAAGGCTCAGATTGTAAAAAAAAAACGTTAATTTTCCTTTAATAAATGTAAGGTACAGCTGTTTAATGTCATACTGTGCAACATTCCAGGCAGAGCAATGACATACTCTTAGAAACAACCAGATGATGGATCCCCAACCAAAAAGTTACGTAGTGTACCATTAAACAAAACACACTATGGTAAAAAAAGAAAAAGAAAAGAAAAGTAGTTCTTATTTAGCTGTGCATTTTACTGAAAGGATTTTATTCTGCACCCTTCTTGTTTTAATGTTAATTTTATGTTGAATATTTATGTTTTGATTTGTTTATATTGTGATCTTAATGTCTTTCTTATTCTGTAAAGCACTTTGAATTACTTTGTGTACAAATTGTGCTATACAAATAAACTTGCTTTGCCTTGCCTCTTTTTTGTTTTTGTTTTTTTCTCTTATTATTATTATTATTATTATTACTTATTATGCAGCCAAAATCCCCATAATAGATGATTTTACTACTGTTGTACTGTTGTTTACTACTGTTATTGCACATTCACTACTGCACATTTATTTTTATCTTTACTTTCAATGCACATTCTATTGCACATTACCATTTCACTGCTGCATCTTCCATTGCACATTTTTGATGCACACTGCACATTTTTGGACATCTGTAAATAGGTATTTATTTATTTATTCTGTTTCACTGCTTTCAGATTTTAGATTCTAGATTTTAGATTTTTGTCTTAGATAGTTTTTTGTTTTGTTTCGTCTTTATACTGTCTTTTTGCACTACCTGGTCAGAGAGAAACGAAATTTCGATTCAATGTATGTTGAACACATATCCTCCTGAGACCCGCCCATTCATATGTGTCCTTTATAGTTGACATCTTTTAAGTTTTGAGATAGACTCTAGTTTGTGGCTGCACTATGATAAAAAAAAAAGAAAAAAAAAGAATAATAATAAAATAAAATAAAATAATGCATAAATTTTTTTTAAAATAAAAAATATATAAATAAAATACATTAAAAAGTAAATAAATAAATAATACATTAAAAAAACATACAAAATAATAAATAATATAGGCTATATAATTAATAAATTAATAAATTAATAAATTAATAAATTAATAAATTAATAAATTAATAAAAAAGGAGTCTAAAAACTTTTTGAGGCGACTGTAAAACCGACCGAAAAAATGTTTTTGTTAGGTTTAGGTTAGGTTAACTTGACATGGATGTAACACTATGACAGTCCATTACAGAGGACATGTTATAAAAATATGAATAAAAATAAAATTAACAAAATGTAGCTGCTAAGGTGTTCATTTAACTCCAAATAGAAATTTAAAATAATAATAATAAATATAGCTGCAAGCAATAATGTGGGGCCAGGCACCGAAGGTGCATGTAGGCCTCAGCATGTAGGCCGCATGCAGGGTCTGACAGGGTCTAACAAGGTCTGACAGGGTCTAACAGAGTCTAACAGAGTCTGACAGGGTCTAACAGAGTCTGACAGGTTCTAACAAGGTCTGACAGGGTCTAACAGGGTCTGACAGGGTCTAACAGAGTCTGACAGGTTCTAACAAGGTCTGACAGGGTCTAACAGGGTTTAACAGGGTCTAAACAGGGTCTGTTAGCCAGGCTTCCCAGGCTTCCTATGAAGGGTTCCCGAGATATGAGCTCACTTTGGCTAGATCAAAGACACATCAAAGACAGATCAAAGGGACATTTCTGCATTGCCTAGCAACACAGAAAATTCCCGAAAATTCCTGCAACTTTGACCTGCTGGTGGCACTAGACGGTTGGGGGTGGGGGGCTATAAATTGCTGTGGGTAATGAGGAGACTGGCTGGAATGTGCATGCAAAATTTCACAACTTTTTACCTGATGGTTCTAGGGGTTGCCATAGACTCCCATGGTCAGAGGAATAATGTATAATAATAATAAGAATCAATAGAAACGCTTTTTTTTTTTTTAAATCTTTTAATATTACAAGGTACACAATAATACACACTTCAGGTACATAACAGTACATATTTCATCACCACAATAACATACACAAAGCACTCAGAAGACACATCGGGGGATGCGGGCACGGGAATAATCACCACTGGGCCCAAGGGCCAAGAGAAACAGGGGGAATGTAGGACCAAAGGGATGAAGAAAGGGGCCTGGGGGAGAGCAAAGGTGATGCAGTGCAAACACATTTCTGTGTTTCCTCTGCCATCGGATGGCCAGTCTCTTTATCCGGGCTTTCGCCCCGTCCCACCAGTCTATCAGAGAATCATACACTTCAATGTCAGTATCGAAACAGTCGTATAACCCCTCCATTTTCCAAATGAAGCTGGGATCGTCCAGGGGACCCATCAGACGCGCCTCGGAGTCACAGAGCACTCAGAGGACCTCCGGAGCCTCTTAACGCTTTGTCTAACATCATCAAGGTCTGCTTCAACATTGCCACTGCAGAAGTCCATCTGCTCTCCCATAGCTATGGTGCCTAGCACCTTCGGTGCTTGGCCCCAATAATTTAGATACACTTTTTTTCTTCGGGTCCCAGGAGGATATGGCAGAATTGACAATTAAGCTTAATTTGAGCTTTGGTCTTTGATCTACAACCATTATCAAAATAAAACATGAGGTCACTGAAGTTTATCAGTTGAAAACATTCTTTATACAGTCTGTTAGCACGCCACAAAGTTATATAATAGCGATGTCAAAATCTTCGAACGTCTTGCATCAGTTTCTTTCTCTACGTAAACAATAGATCAATAACATAATTTCTTCTTTTGGCTGATGTAAAAAGCTGGAAATCGCGGGGACAGTTTTGGCGTTTGATTGAAATACCCGGATACCTGGATGGGCGGTTTATTTTTTATTTGTATTTATTTATTTGTATTAAATAATAGTAAGACACATATATTCTGCAACATAATAACATCATTACAACAAAGAAAATTAATAACCAAATGCCGTCCAAACTTAGTAGGCTATATAAAGTGGCGGAATCTGCGCGAAAGTAAACATAAGAGTACCCGCCCGTGCCGCTCGACGTTCTATTTAAAACAAACGCACGTTTTGAACGTTTACGGCGCTGTGACGTACGTCCACTGTAAACTCAAAAAGAGCCTCTTCGGACGGGACTGTTATTGTTCGGTTCGAGGTGTGGGGGGTTGTGGGTGCTTTGTTTTTAGCTTCGGGGGGCGTATGATACTGACAGCAAGCTAGGTCAACAAAACAGCTAACGCGCCCCATCCGATTAACCATAATTTGATTTGTTTCCACGGTAAAAGTTTAAGTTAGCACGGGACGAGTAGCTGCTGCGGATGGATGCGCGGGTATCTGACTTATTCGGCTCAGGAAATGAACCCAGCTCTCGACATCAAGTTGGTAGTGCCAGTAATGGAAAGCAAGCAGGGATCGGACTTGGGCTAGCCTCCAAAAAAGCTAACGCAAAAGCCAACAAGAAAGCAAGGGCGCGATTCTCCCGCAACAACTTAAAACCAAGTAATAACACGCCGTATCTACCTCCAGAGGTAAGCGTAAGCCGAAAATCCATCCTGGTAGCTAAATAATTCTGCAAACATCAGATATTATTTACATGTCCTGCTCAAATTAAACCAAAATTGGCTTAATCGTATAGTATTTCCGGTGTCTAGCTGTCCATTAGCTTTACAGTCTTCTGTGAACCTGCTATCAAGTGACACGTAGCAAGCTGGCTACATGGCAGAAAAGATTGTCAGTAATATATTTGGTTAAACTTGCCATTTTATTTCTTTAAAATGATCACAGTGCATTTTACAACTTCTTTACGTATAGCTTAGTTTAGCTTGACACTGGTTTCGTTATCTTGGAGGAGACAGCTGTGTTTGTAAATATAGGAAAGGGGGCGGGGGACGTCTGGAGACCTTTGCACAAGCTCAGCAAAATTACTTAATAACATAGTAACAACTCTGTATGGACACAGTGATGACAGTAAAGTCTAATTAAGTGTATAATGGCAACAGACTGTTTGTTTATTTTATAGCAGCTCGCATATACCACTATCTTTAGAAGTATGCTCAGACATGTCCTCAGTCTATCTCATATCATGTCCTGTTGCATAATAATTTACATAAGTTCATAGGAGGGCATTAACATACAGGGGAAGTTAATGTATGCTATTTATATTATAAATTAATAGAAAATAAATTATTGTGAGCTTTGAGCTACGTTATAATGCTGTTGCTTCATCAGAAACACAGCCGGAGTTGTTTTGTTTCATTCTCAAATATACGCATACCCCTTTATTATTAAGCTGTCTTCATCCCCAAAGCTAAAAATGGCCTGTTCGACCTTGTGATGTCATGCAGTGGTAGTTTTCAAGTTAACGGTTACCTTTTTGCCTTTTGTTCAGTAGAGATTGGTAATTCACAAGGTGGAACAGAGTGTATACAGGGCTTGTGTGAATGAAACAAAACACAACTCCGGATGTGTTTTTGATGAGAAAACAACTTTATAAAATAGATAAGGAAATGTTGCGATATGGACCCTTTAACAACTACACTGTTATTGTAGTTTTAAAAAGTTCAAATGTGTAAAACAACAAGTGGCTTCTTTAACATATTGCTTATTTGGGTGTTTTAGCCTACTGTGTCTTTTCTATACAGACTGTTTTTTGTCTCTGTTTTTGTGTGTTTGACCTTTTCACATTCTCTTTATTCTCGTCTTCTCTTAGGCTGAAGAGGGAAATATAGAATACAAGGTAAAAAAAATGTGTAATATTTAAATTTTAAGTACAATTTCAGTACAGTTCTTTATTTAAAATCTCACTTTCTGTCTAGTTGAAGCTGGTAAATCCAACTCAGTACCGTTTTGAGCACCTGGCAACCCAAATGAAATGGCGTCTCCAGGAAGGAAAAGGCGAGGCTGTCTACCAGATTGGTGTAGATGACAACGGTATGCTTGTGGGTCTATCGGAGGAAGATATGAGAGCATCATTAAACACCCTGCATCTCATGGCACAAAAGTAATCTACTCAAATTGACTTCTCAATTCATGTACACTACCAGTCAAAAGTTTGCGCTCACCCTCTCATTTAATGTTTTTTCTGTATGTTTACTACTTTCTACATTTACTCTACATACAGAAGACATCAAATACATGAAGTAAGATATATGGAATTATGCTGCAAAGAAAAATAATGTTAAATAACTCAATTTTGTTTTATTTTGTTTTAACCATATCCTCAAATTAGCTTTGTCGAAAATGATTTTGTAGAATTCTTTCACGTAATCTTTACTAAATAATTCCATATAAGTTGCTTTTTATATTTGATGTCTTGTATGTATATCAAATGTGAAACTAGTAAGAAAAAAAGACTGAATGAGATGGTGTGTCCAAACTTTTGACCAGTAATGTAAGTGAGACTTTTAGGTTTTAATATTGGTTTGTGTTTTGTTTTTTTACCAGAGTGGGAGCTGACATCACTGTCCTCAGACAAAGTGAGGTCGATGAGGACTCTGACTGCCCTCGTAGCATTGCTGAAGTTCTCATTCGCAAAGTGCCAGATGACCAACAGGTAATTCACAACCACAGTAGGTAGGCTTGTCACAAATTTTGAAGTATTGCTCAAGTACATATAGACAATAAACAATAATATAAATTAATTTATGCCGATGACACAATAACCCAAGGGCAGATTTAAACCACAAAGTTATTCTAAATGTGAAATATTGTTTAAAAAAAACATGATCTGCAATAAGTAAATGTCAGGATGAAACTCTTTAGTGCTTAATTTGCATCTATAATGACTCATAAAAGTTATTAATTCAACATTTTATGTCTTGAATCTTATCACATAGTCAAAAAATTACCAACAATTTTGCAGCAGTGCAAAGAATAAAATATTGACCTCAAAAAATGTTCTGGGTTTCATATATTGAACAATAAGTCGATATCATAATTATTGTGACAGGCCTACTATAGCTTCTCAACAATTATTTGGGATAGTAATAATCCTTTAAGTGTCCTGTATTAAGTCCTTCGTGTTGTTTCCCCACAGTTCTTGGACTTGCGAGTAGCTGTTCTAGGTAATGTGGACTCAGGAAAGTCGACATTACTGGGAGTCTTGACACAGGGAGAACTGGATAATGGACGTGGCCGGGCAAGGCTCAACCTCTTCAGACACCTCCATGAAATCCAGACAGGGCGAACCTCAAGTATCAGCTTTGAGATACTTGGATTCAACAGCAAAGGAGAGGTGAGAGAGCATGAATAACTGACTAAAAACATCCATCTATTTCTTATGCTTATATGTGGTCGGGTCGTGGGGCAGCAGCTTAAGCAGGAACTCCCAGAGTTCCCTCACCCCGGACACTTCCTCCAGCTCCTCCGGTGGGACACACAGAAATATGAAGTGAGCAGGGAGGCCCTTCTGGCTCCATCGACTTTGTTTCCATTGACTTTACACTGGAAAATTACTCCTCTGTCTGTAATTGCTGCTGTGAGCCTTGTCACTTGGTCTTAAAATGTTTGTATTAACCTGCTCTACATGATCCTGGTATTTTTATTTAGCTATTTTGTATGTAAATAAATTCCTAATATGGACCTGGCTCCTAATTGGCTCCTATAACTGCGAGCCTCGATTAGTGTCACCTGATTGGAGAATGTAAATAAATTCCTAATATGGACCTGGCTCCTAATTGGCTCCTATAACTGCGAGCCTCGATTAGTGTCACCTGACTGGAGATCACTCATATTTTTAATTTTATTTTTAAATTTTTTTTTAGGTTGTAAATTACAGTGAGTCTCGAACAGCAGAGGAGATCTGTGAGAGTGCCTCTAAAATGATCACATTCATAGACTTGGCGGGGCACCACAAGTATCTGAAAACTACAATCTTCGGTCTCACCAGCTACTGCCCTGATTTTGCGATGCTGGTCGTCAGTGCAAACACAGGCATTGGTAAGAACTTGTCTTTGTTTTTAAATTGCCAATATTACTCTGTTTTCTGATCTATATTACAATGTTGTTTCTTCATTAAAAAAAATACCTGTTCTGTTTTGTGTCATTGTGCATCATGACATGGACAGGTGGAACAGCGCATTTTGAGCTTTGAAGATGCAGATGGACTAATAATAAAGCGTTACTCAAACACGAATGGAACAAAATACAACTCCAGATATGTTTTGGAGGAAGTAACAACATTCTAGCAAGATTTATACCTCACAAGATTCAATTTGGCGTAATATAGGACCTTTCATTCCAGCAACAGTAGTTTGTTTGTGTACACCCCTGCAGTTTAGTGGATCAGCTGAAGCTTGGCAGTTGTAATATCTGACCTTATGTAACAGACTGGCCTTGCTCTTACATACCAGTATGGGTCCCAAAATATCTTACATTCTATCCATTCATGTAACAGTCATCTGACCCACTAGACACAGCAGCTCTGAGACGTAAACCTGACACTTTCCAAAAGCAGTAATTGAATGCTGTCCTTATTACCAATGCTGACCATGCGCAAAGCAAAACATGTCTTGTGTCCCAAATACCAGACCTATATACACTAAAATTAGACATCATTTAAAAACAGCAGTTGTGTAAAAGGTGTTCATGTGTATTAGGGATGGGCGATACCAGTTATTTTTGTTTCGATACGATACCAAGTAATACCAGGGTTAGAATCGCGATATCGATACCGATACTTTCATACATTTTTAATACTACAGAAAAACACTAACCTGGCTCTAACTAGATACCTTGGCTTTGCAAAGCTCCACCAGGGGGCTTAGCTCCACACATTCTAACCCCAGATATCTGAAAAAAATTCTTTGATGAAATGAAAATGGCAATGCAGACATCAAATGTGACCACTAGACTTTTGTTTGTGCTGCTTGTATTGCACGTTGTATTTTTATGTATTTGCCTGCCAAGGGACTGCGGATGAAAACTAGCTTTGTAGCTAAAATTCGGCATATTTACATTTGTTTTATACTTATGTTCATTAATGTGCATTGTCCCTATCAAATAAATAAATAAAATAAATCTATTATAAGTTGGGCACTTGCAGCCTATGAAAAAAGACAACAAATGAAGTATCACGATTCTCACTCTCAGATACACATTCTCCTCACATACACTACTCTTAGTCTTCTACATGCTTGATGGTTCCCTGGATTCTCCCTCTCTCAAACGCCTCGGCAGCTGACCTCTGTCGTACTGCTGTTGCTGCTGTGCTGGAGGGAGCTGCCTGACTCGCCTCCTGTCGTTGTTTGGTCAGTAGCATTTCGTCATGCTGAGGTTTATGATTTATGATCAAGTGTTTATTTAAAATTTGTGGTATTGCCACAATATCGGATCATTTTTTGGCACACACTGCACTTTGCAACATTGTCGTCCACGGTGTGGAAATAACTCCACACCACACTTCACTTGCGGTCTCCCATGGCTCCTGCAGCCCCGCGCCGCTTTGACTGAAATCTGACAGCAGTGAGTCTGTCGCGGGATGACGTACTACCCCACGTTTGGTGAGAACGCGGAAGGAAAAGTAGTGCCTGACAAGTGGCAATGGTTGAAGAATGAACAAAACACATATGAATTTGAACTAAATAAACTGAAAGTTAAGTCAGTAAGAAAACATGACTTGGTATCGATATTTTAATACCAGGATCGATGCATATTCAATACTCCATCAGGATCGATATATCGATACTTTGGTATCGATCCGCCCATCACTAATGTATATGTTAAAAAAAGTTATGGTGATTATTGATTAAAGTCAAACTGTAATTGAAGTCCATTATACTAGTAGTTATGTTGTACTGTGTTACTGTGTAACTTTTTTGCCATAGGGTTCATCAAATGCTTTTCTCCATGGAGATGTTGGTGCTTTGTCTGGAATGTTTCACAGTATGGTATTAAACCTTTCTATCGTTATGGACCAGACTAAGTTACAGGTCAGACCTATGGAGAGGCAACCCTGCTAGAACAGTCAGAATGCCTGTTCTAGATATTTTTGAGCAATAAAACCACATGTAATTGAATAAATGTAAGGTAGAGCTGTTTAGTGTCGTACTGTGGAATGTTCCAAGCGGAACAATGACATATCCTTACAAACAAGCAGGTGACGGACCCTCCATTGGAAAAGTTACACAATGCGCCTTTAATATTGCAATACATACACTCTGTTATGTTGATAAAATTATAAGCTTATTTTTAATTATAAGAGAAACAACACAGTAATTAACATGGAAAAATGTCATATTTCTTATATTATTTGGTCCCTTGTCCTTGTACATGTACTTTTGTACTTTTGGCGGCACGGTAGCTGAGTGGTTAGCACTCTTGCTTCACAGCAAGAAGGTTCCGGGTTCGATCCCCGGGTCGCCCAGGCCTTTCTGTGTGTGTTCTGTGTGGAGTTTGCATGTTTCTCCCCGTGTCTGGATGGGTTTTCTCCGGGCACTCCGGTTTCCCCCATCAACCCAAAACATGCACCATAGGTACCTCCAGCTTAGGTCCTGACCAAACCGAAGCAAGAAGATCATGGAGATGGTCCCCGGGCGCCCTAATGTGTGCTGCCCACTGCTCCTAATATATGTATATATATACTGTAGCACGAATCATTATAGAAACTGGAATTTACAGGTCTGCAGCCTTCTGAGACCTTGTTAGGGTTTTTGGCTGGGCAATCTTAATATTTTAGCTTGTAGGTTTCAGTTTCCTACATGTGGTAACTGACAGCTGATACCGTGCAGGTCCCACGTGTGAGATAAGGTTCAACATGGGATAGTGTCAGGATGGCCGAGCGGTCTAAGGCGCTGCGTTCAGGTCGCAGTCTCCCCTGGAGGCGTGGGTTCGAATCCCACTTCTGACAGTTCTTTACACATTTATCTTCCATGATTTTTTTGCACTTATTTAGTAATGAAACCATTGTTATTGTGAAATGCAGGCAAGATATATCTTCAAGTCCACATTATGGCTTGGTATATAGAAGAAGCTATCTATGCAGTTTTATTTTTGGCCCACACCCTTCAGTTTTACTTTTAAAACAGCCACTTAAGTTTTCAGCCCTGCTCCTTTTCCCACTGTCCCATGTGTGTGACAAACTAACCATTTGATTATCAAATTGAGTATCAGGATGTCTGAGTGGTCTATGGCAGTCTCTCATGGAGGTGTGGGTTTGAATCCCACTTCTAACAGCAGTTTTTTGGTGATATATTTATTAAATGTTTCATACTTTATACCACACTTCATATTTTACTAAAGTTTCCTTTTATTATATCTGCTAGTTACCATTGTAATTAATTTAAGCAAACATCAGCAGAGATAATTGTATTTAATTATATTGGACAATCACGTCATGCTGGATGGGGAAAAAAATTCAGTGCAAATAAACTGTAAAATAAAATAACAGACCTTTATTATCCCCAGGGGAAATTCTTTTTTACAGACACTGTCAAACATAGACAGAAACAATAAAGATAAATGGATGCAGGACAAACACACACACACATGCTGATGAGGATCCAAATTACATTACCTCATTGTACTTATTATTATTATTACAGATTAGAACTGTGCCTCTATTGACCTCTTTTAAGATCCTGCCTCAAACCTTTGATGCACAGTACACACAAGGACAGGTCAACTGGAAAAACAACTTGCCACTCAAGCTACAGCTGATACATCTGGCACTTCACACTGATCCTGCCTGAGCTAATTTGGGAAACTTTCCATTGGTGTAAACATGTCAGGATGGCCGAGCGGTCTAAGGCGCTGCGTTCAGGTCGCAGTCTCCCCTGGAGGCGTGGGTTCGAATCCCACTTCTGACAATATTTTGATTTCATTTTTCTAGGTTAGGTTTTAAGTTAGTTTGTTTGCCGTTCATAGTTTAGAACAGGGGTGTCAAACTCATTCTGGTCCGGGGGCCATATCCAACCGACTTTGATCCCAAACGGGCCGGATCAGAAAACTCATGGTAAATATACCCCAAAAATAGAAATAAGTCCAAATATTTGTGCAGAGAAACACAAATCTATTACAGACTGCTGTTTCTTCAGTCCCAGCAATAATTTGTTTATCTTCTGTCTTCCCAGTTCTCCGTTCAAGTTATTGTATTGTTTGACATGCCGTGTCTCGTTTACGATTATATTCCTTGAGCACCGCCACCAAGCGTACAGGTTTCCCATTCACCTCTGTGAACAAATAGGAATTAGTCAAATTTTCTTGGAAAATCCTGCACTCGGCGTCCACTTTTCTCATTTTTGACATTTTGCTGATGAGGGTGTCACGGTCAACAGTCAAAACGATGGTCCTTTAAGAGCGTTTGGAAAGAGGCGAGTCTTCATTTGTGCTGCTCTGGTGGGAAAAGCAGAAAGGTGCTGCAGAAAATTACCAATATTTTAATAGAAAATTTAAATATAATTAAAATATTTTCATAGAAAATCAGCCGAGGGCCAGATTAAAGGTCTTGGAAGGCCGGATCTGGCCCCCGGGCCGCACGTTTGACACCCCTGGTTTAGAACCACACTGGAGAAGCATGTACAAAAAAACATCTATCCAATTGTAGGGTGGCGCCATCAAGAAATTAATTATAACTGAAATCACAATTATTATTTAATCACAAACTTTATTGATCCACAAGGGAAATTGTCTGTTGACAAAGTAGCTCATAAAATATTATAATAACAAAGAGCAACAATATAAATGGTAATAACAAGTGACTGTTGTCAAATAAGAGATAATGTATATGCATAAGTAAAAAAATAAAAGAAATATAGCGATACAAAATATATTTTATGTTTCTATTTTCTCCTACAGCTGGTACAACGCGGGAGCATCTTGGGTTGGCCATGGCTCTGAAGGTGCCCATCTTCATTGTCATCAGTAAGGTGGATCTGTGCATGAGAGCTACTGTGGATCGGACAGTACGGCAGCTAGAGCGCATCCTGAAGCAGCCTGGATGTAATAAAGTTCCAATGGTAGTTTCGAATAAAGACGATGCAGTAACAGCAGCACAGCAGTTTGCCCAGTCACCAAAGTATGTCCTGTTTTGTCAGATTTTATCATTTTTTTGCGTACATGAAATATCAAATGGCAATATCTTTGTTTTCTTCTAGTATCACGCCAATCTTCACATTGTCCAGTGTGTCTGGAGAGAGCTTAGACCTACTGAAGACTTTCTTCAACATTATCCCTCCACTGAGCAACAGTAAAGAACAAGAGGAGTTAATGCAGCAGCTGACAGAGTTTCAGGTTGGTTTAAAGGAACAGAAAAAGTGATTTCATGTACATTTAACAATAAAGGAAACTGACAATAAATGTGTTCATGCAGGTGGATGAGATTTACTCGGTTCCTGAAGTGGGAACGGTCGTTGGAGGAACTCTGTACAGGTAACATCTTTTCATTTATCTTATGTACATGGCAAAAGAAAAATTCAATTCAATGGAGTAGACCACAGGGGTCTACATTATAGTGAGGACTGCAGTGAGAAACATATATATATATTAAAAAAAATACTATACAATGTGGGAAGAATCCCTCAGTCGTCCAGGTAGAATCCATGGTAAAAGGAGAAATTCAAGTTGTCAACTGGACAAAGTTTATTTGGTCGAAAACGTTTCGCAGCTCATCCGAGTTGCTTCATCAGTTCTGGCTAGAGTGCTGATGGACACTGCTTATGTCTAGCTGCATCCCTGCAGCTAGACATAAGCAGTGTCCACTCGGGCCACTCATTTGAGGACAGTGAGGTTCAGATCTTAGCCAGGGAAAAGAGATGGTTTGAGAGGGGAGTTAAAGAGGCTATTTTGTCAAATAAAAAGAGAATCCTTCTTTAAACAGGAATGGGGGAGTCAGGCATAATTTGTCTCCCATATATAATTCCATTCTCAAACCTAAATCAAAACAAAGAAAACAAAGGGGCTAGCCAAGTCAGGTCCAGAGGTGTGAAAACAGACATTAGGGTTTGAATGGGTATGCTAAACAAGACACCAGACAGAAACTAAAAAAACAAAAGACAGAAAGCTGAAAACAAAGAGGTGAGATAGTTTCAGAATAATTTCAGTATAGTTAGCTCCTCCCTGCAGCGAGGTATAAGTAGTGTCCATCAGCACTCTAACCAGAACTGACGAAGCAGCGCGGATGAGCTGCGAAACGTCTTCAACCAAATAAACTTTGTCCAGTTGACAACTTGAATTTCTCCTTTTACCATACTACCACACCTTTTACTATACAATACAATAAAATACAGCCGCTTCATAAAAGGATGTACCAACACAGGTGTGAGAGCAGCACGGGAGCCCAGTTCCCTGTACAACTAGGATGGTGAGGTACAGATCTTAGCCAAAGAAGAAAATAATAGCCTGTATGCTCAGCAGTGTGAAAGCACACATCACTGGCCTGAATGATTATGCGAATATTACTCAGTGCACTTAGTGCAGTTCAATAGACCTAGCTAACAAGTAGAAACTGTAAACAAGTAGGTGTGTTAGTTTAAGAGTAGTTTCAGTGTAGTTAGCTCTGTCCTTTAGGCAGATATAAGGCAGTGTCCACCAGCATTCTGACCATAACTGAAGAAGCAGCTTGGATGAGCTGATCAAAACACTTTTGTCCTTGCCTGGAAGAATCCAAGACTCATCGCTGTACCAGCGGCGAGTTTGGTAATGCTTGGTCCAGAATGCGCTGCCGTTGCGCATAGACAGACAGCTAAGTGAACCAATCAGAGAACAGTTAACGGACAGCGACGTTGCGGGCAAAGGCGGGTGCACTGACGTCACCATCTTTGAACGAATCAGAATCGCGGAGTCCGTTGTTACCCGGGGGAGTGAGGGTGGAGCGAGGGTGTCCAAATGGTATCTCGCTGTATAGCAAATACAGAGAGATATCATTTGGCTGGCCAGGTAACTTTTGTCCAGTTGATAGAATTGAATTTCTCCATTGCCATGGACCCTACATGGATGACTTAGGGATTACACAGATATCTTATGTACAAATAAATATGTATATATTAAAATCTTGTTCATAAATACGCTGTTTTTCTGTTTACTAGTGGCATTTGTCGTGAAGGGGATGACCTCGTGGTAGGGCCTACAGACGCTGGACAGTTTTACAAGCTCAAAATCGGTAGCATACAGAGGAATCGCTCGGCATGCAGGGTATTAAAGGCTGGCCAGGCTGCTACACTCGCACTAGGGGAATTTGAACGGTCATTATTAAGAAAGGTCAGTCCAAGGCTAAGTATGTCTTATAGTGTTACATTGACTCAAGTAGATTCTCTATTGTTTTATTTGACTTCTTGACTTTATTGTGTTTACTTGTGTTTTAGACTCAAACTTTATTGATCCGCAAGGGAATTTACTTAAACACAGTAGCTCACACATCACAATATATTGTAATAACAAAAACAAAAAAATGTATGAATGGTAATAATAAATTCTAAATAAATAGCAAAAATAGCAAGAGACTGGTGTCAAATAAGGCATAATTATATAAATGTATATGTACAAGTAAAAATAAAATAGAAATAAGTAATAAACATCTCTGTGATCATAAGGAAAAAGAAAAGTGCAGATATAATAATTGACAGGACATAGGGTTATCTGTTACATAAAGGTGAGTTCTTGGCGTATGGTATGAATGTAGTCCTGTATTACAGTACTCATATTTTTTTAAAAGTATAGTTGATATTCCATTTTTATCTACAGTGTTAAGCACTTCAAGGCAGTACTGTCTATTTTTAAATGTGCTGTATAAATAAACTTTGACCTTGACCTTTTTTAAGTGTGTAAAATTATTTCTAAGCACACTATCTTAAATCTGCTTCAACAGGGTATGGTGATGGTGAGTCCAGAGATGGATCCTACTATCTGCTGGACATTTGAGGCAGAAGTCGTGCTCCTTTTCCACGCCAAGACCTTCCACAAAGGTTTCCAGGTTACAGTGCACATAGGCAATGTGAGACAAACTGCCATTGTGGAGGAACTGTATGGAAAGGTCAGTCTTGAGTTTATTTTAATATCTTTCTGATGGATTTATGTGTAATGTTTAACACTGACTGTATCCTTTTTTTTAATCTTATTTATACTCCAGGAAGCATTAAGGACAGGTGAAAAAGCAGAGGTGCGTTTTAGATTTATCAAACACCCAGAATATCTAAAAGTGGGAGCGAAAATGCTCTTCAGAGAGGGTGTCACCAAAGGCATCGGCCTTGTCACTAAGTTGCAACCAGTGGCTCAGTACAAACCATCCCAAAGAGAGGAGGACGGGGCCTGATACTCCACAATACAACACAGGCCTCTTTCCTCTTCCCCGTGGACAGTAAAACTCTTCTCAGTTATCTTCACACAACTCCTCTATCATCTTTTAGTCTTTTACAACACGTCTGTATGCTTTTCTTCACTGTGGAGTTCTACAGGTTTAATGTGAGGCACTTCACCTTTTCTACAGACTAGAATGTAAACATGTAAACCCAAGTGGACCTCCTCTGTGGCAGAATACACAGTGCACTGTTTACACCTATGCGCTCCATCAGCACATATTGATCGCACATTGCCACTTGCACTGAAGCTTGGGCCTCACTCTTTTTTAACACGCAAACACTCAGCACCACTGGGCCTGAAAACCAAGAGTCAGCTAGTAGTGTTTTTGTTACCCGAGTGCCTCAGACACATGCAGTAGACTTTGGTCTATTTTAATACACACGTTTCTCTTTTCTAGAATGTGTTTAATATTGACTTCAGCCACTTGTGTGTAGAGTTATATTTGTATTTGCTGACAAACCACTTGAAGATCAATGTTAAGAGTTTTCACTCTAACCCATTTTTAAGTCAGTCAGCAGAGTTAAAGGGATAGTGTGTTGTTTTTTTTATGTGAATCTGTATGGCATTCCCTTCAGCAGTGTCGTCCATTAACACTGACTTAACTCTGGCCGTGTCCTCTGAGCCCAGTTCTGCTCCGGTTCTGTATCACCGGTTTCGTATCACTGCGCGCCTATTAATATATATTATTATATAATAATAATTATTAGTATTAGCCTGTTCACTTTAAGTGGATGTTTACAAGTGAACAGGCTAATAATACTAATAGGTGTGCAGTGATACGACTCGAGAGAAAATAGCACCATGCGAATTAGACTGCTGAATTTTTGTGATGCAAATATATCACTTTTTGGACAAATATTGTTTTAAGAAAAACAAGCTTTATTAAATGTCCCCGCTAACTTACCGGACCTACTTTCGTGAGCTACAGAACCGGAGCAGAACTCGGCTCAGAGGACACGGTCAGCAGTAAGTCAGTGTTAATGGACGACACTGCTGAAGGGGACGCCATACAGATTCACATAAAAAAAACAAAAACAAACGCACTATCCCTTTAAGTCTCATAATAGCCTTTAAAGTGCTTTTAGTTCCTCAGGTTTGTATAGAAAACTGCCACTTTCTTAGAACTTTTCCAGTGGAGGTGTTGCTCGTGAACGTCATTATCCGAATATGCAGGATTGTATTGCTGCCTTCATGTTTCTGTGTCACCTTAAAGGGATAGTTCGGGTTTTTTTTATGTTAATCTGTATGGATTCCCTTCTAAAAGTGTCATGCATTAACACTGGCTTACCTCTGACAGTCTCGTCTCAGCCCGGTTCTGCTCGGGTTCTGGAGCTCACGCAAGTAGGGCCGGTAAGTTCGTGGGGATGCGAAATAAAGCTTGTTTTTCTTCAGAAAACAACATTAGTCCAAAAAGTGATGTATATTTCCGTCACAGACAGTGGTCCGAAAAAAATCCAGCAACCTATTTTGCATGGTTCCCTTTTCTCTCGGAGTTGTATCACGGCGCGCGTAGCCTGGCCTACCTAGCCTCTTCACTTGTAAACATCCGCCGTCACCGTACCGCATCTGCCGTACACTTCCACTAAAAGTTAACAGGCGAATAGAGCTAACGTGGGCGGAGTGATACGAATCTAGAGAAAATATGCAAATGCGAAATACAATGCTACACTTTTAGAAGTTAACCCATACAGATTAACGCACACAAAAAAACGCACTATCCCTTTAAGTACACACCTGTTGTTACTGATGTCACACACAGGGCTTTACACAGTGCCTACAAAACTATTTAAATTTAAATGATCTTCCATTAGTAAAAGTAACATACTACTTGAGTTGGTGCTATTTAAAGATGTGTTCCCAAAGTGTGTTATGGGCTAGTTGTGACCTCTTAAAGTGCACTACGTAACTTTTTGGTTGGGGGTTCGTCACCTGCTTGTTTCTATGGATATGTCATTGCCCTGCCTGGAATGTTCCACAGTGTGACATTAAACAGCTCTACCTTATATTCACTCAGTTACAGGTGGTTTTATAGCTCAAAAATACCTAGAAAAACAGGCATTTTGACTGTAAGCTGGATTGCCTCTACACAGATCTGACCTGTAATTTGGTCTGGTTTGATCTCCGTGAAGATAAACAGGTTTAATATCATGCTGTGAAACATTCCAGACAAAGCAATAACAATGCATTTAACAATTTAAATGCATGTTGATGAGGACAGGTGAAATGTTTCGTTCCACGTGCTGTTATTGTACACACTGATTAGGGAGTTACTTCTCAAGCATTTCAACCAAAGTTTTTCTAGTTCTTTGTCAGATGTCACCGTTTCTGATTATGCATCTGAGAGGTATTTTATAGAATATTTTAAGTTTTGGTTTTTAAGAATACATTAATTAGTTTGTTAAAAGTTTGTCTGCTCGTTTTTCTTTTTTTTTTGGAAAGGAAATGGAAACTCATGTAATCAGTTGGGTGAAAAGCAATATTTATGTACAGATCCAATTAATGTGTTAGAATAAAGAGTTATCTACGAATATATTCCTTTGTTATGTTGTTTTTATTTATTTGAACAGCTAAATATTAACAGTTTCACATTAAAAGCAGCCATTCGAGACCTAGTGTGTGCCATCATTATAAAAACTCCTATATGTAAATAAAATTATATTCAGTGGTGGAATGTAATGAAGTACAATAAAGTACTGTATTTAAGTATACATTTTAGGTATCTACTGCTGCTCAGCACAAATCTATCAAAATCACTACACTTGAAGCTTTATTTTTCTCTATGTACATTTGTAAACAAGTACTTAAATGCTTAAGTAGATTTTTTCATGTGATACTTGGATTGTACTTGTATTTTATTTGCTCTCTATACTTTACTGAAGTACCAAAATTGAGTACTTCTTCCACCACTGATTATATTGGTACAAAAGACGTTTAAATAACAATTTGCCATTTTTATTAAGTGTTTTATAGTTCTTTATCTTATTCATACATAAAATACAATAATAAACAAACCCACACTATACAAACTCATGATGCATAAAGACATATTTGGAGTAAATAAAATGACAGCATAAAAATCCCCAACACCTGTTAACTTTTCTTGAAAAACGAATCCAGGGTCCCTGTACTCCCACCAGATCGAGGCCTTTTGGCTTGTGGCCCCATTTGCCCTTTGACTTTTGTTTTCTCTACTCCTGACCCTAACTTCTGAGATGTTTGAGGAACTGAAGGAGATCTTACAGAGGTTGAAAATGAACTCTGGAGTTCCATAGCAAAGTGAAAGTCCATATGTTCAGGCATTTCCCAAACCAAAACTTCCTTTCCACACTTTTCACACTGACACAAGTCTTCTTTGTCAACCACAGCTGGGACACTGGATTGAATATCAGATTTACTCGAAGAATTGGCAATCAAACCACCATTTTCAACTTTCTCCAACTGGCTTTTGAAATCACAAGAATTTACCAAGCTGTTGTTGTTAGCCATGTCATCTGTAGGTTTTAACACCAAAACGGCAGAATTTATTTTAGAAACAGGATCAACAGATATCGTAGTTTGTGGTTTATCTACACTGCAAGACGCTGGCTGTACACTTCTTTCTATTTGTTTCTTTTGGAAGAATGAAGAAATGCTGCTTTTGGGGTTAGCTGGACTCGAACTGCAACTTTTCCGACCCTCACTTTTAAATGTGTCATGAGAAATAGAAGTCAGAGCTGTCTGAATGGCAGCTCCAGCTTCTTTCTCTCCTCCCTCTTCTGCCTGTGCTGACAGTTTATGTTTCTGTTTCTCTGTAGCTTTTTGAAACAAGGACTGAATACTTCCTGGTCTCTTGGGCACTGTGCCATTTTTCACTTCAGAGGATGCCTGGGTTGTGGGTTGAGTGGAGGCGAAAAGATCCTGTGTAGCAGAAAGATCGCTAGAAAGGAAGCCAGCAATGCCCCCGGTGGATGGCGCATCTTTGAATTTGCTAGCTGACAGATGAAGCAAGGTGAGGGGTGGAGTCCTGGAGTTTAACAGTCAAACTTTAGACCAGAAAATACCAATCATACTCTTCGTTTTGTTTAACTTACCAGGTTTCTTGTTGGTTTCCAGATGTGTTGAGACTCTTAATGATTGAAAAACTGTCACTTGAAAGTTTGCTTGCTTCATAACGGACCAAAGCACAACAGCGTGAGAAGCTGCTTGGCTTCTTGTCCCCAAGTTGACGTACTCCAACAGTTAGAAGTTTCGCCACCCTACCATTCTTTAAAAAAAATTTAAAAAATATATACTGTAATGTGTGAAAAATAATCAGTTTGGATCAACCATTATCATATTTCAAAGGACACTATAATCTTACTGTATCCCTGTCTTTAGTTAGTCTTTCCTCCAGCTCCAGGGCCAGCTGATGAAGCCAATATTGCACCTACAAAAATGTCTTACATGATGACACTGCATGTTAAAGGAGAATTAACGTTTTTTTACAATCTGAGCCTTATTTCGGTAATAAAACAAGTCGTTTTACTCACCCATAGCACTTTGGTGTCATTTGGAGCAGTTTCGTAGATGCCGTGGTGTAGCGGTATCCGTGAACGTGAGTGCTCGGGGCAAATGTTTGTGGTCTCCAAATAACACAAACTTTAGCACTTTTCAAATCACAGAAGATCGCTGTGTCAGTGTAGACTTTAAGTGGAATCAAAAGCGGCCTGAAACCCGATATCCCACTCGAGATAGCAAAGGCATTGTTCCTCTGTGGCCATCGACATACAATGTCCACATAAACACCACAAGGTACTGTCTTTTCGTAGACGGGCCGTCGCTCACTGTTCTCTTGTGCGCTGCTCCTCTGTCTCCGCTTCCTTCTAATATCTCTTCCTCCGTATACTCAGGCTCAAAACGATGGGGACGGCCATCATACTCAAATAAGTCCTCTTCAATCTCAAAGTCCGAATCTTCAGCCATGTCTCGCAACAGAAAAGTTCAGAGCGGTGTTAGCTTCTTTCAGACTAGCGGTGTTTATCTGCTAAACAGCTGAGACTTCACACATGCGCGCTGTCCTCTATGATGACGTCATCAGATGAAACTATAGCTGGATATCGGGTTTCAGGCCGCTTTTGATTCCACTTAAAGGGATATGCCACCCCCAGGTCAAATTTGGGCATCTCCCCACAGTCCAGAGACTAAAATAAGTGGTGGAAAGCGTTTTCCTGCTCACCCAGCCATTGTCCGAGTCTGTCGCCACTGACCGCCGCGGTATCTGGTGCTCCTCCGCCTTAGACTGGAGTCTAACGTCGCCAGAGAAAGATTTCGGCCAAAAGGAATTAATTTGCTCGATGCGTTTCCCAATTACTTTGTGTGTAGTGCGCATTCATATCGAGTGCAAATAAATGTGCAAATCAACACGGAGAGCTTGCCTTGGTCATTTTGGGTGGGAACTATTTTCCAGTGCGTAAGAATACAGCCGTATCACGCAGTACGCTACCAGGGGAATCCCAGTTACGCACCGGGAAGGGAGTTCCCCTGTTGCACAACGTGCTGCGTGATACGGCTGTATTCTTACGCACTGGAAAATAGTTCCCACCCAAAATGACCAAGTCAAGCTCTCCGTGTTGATTTGCACATTTATTTGCACTCGATATGAATGCGCACTACACACAAAGTAATTGGGAAACGCATCGAGCAAATTAATTCCTTTTGGCCGAAATCTTTCTCTGGCGACGTTAGACTCCAGTCTAAGGCGGAGGAGCACCAGTTACCGCGGCGGTCAGTGGCGACAGACTCGGACAATGGCTGGGTGAGCAGGAAAACGCTTTTCATCACTTATTTTAGTCTCTGGACTGTGGGGAGATGCCCAAATTTGACCTGGGGGTGGCATATCCCTTTAAAGTCTACGTTGACACAGCGAGCTTCTGTGATTTGAAAAGTGCTAAAGTTTGTGTTATTTGGAGACCACAAACATTTGCCCCGAGAACTCACGTTCACGGATACCGCTACAACACAACATCTACGAAACTGCTCCAAATGACACCAAAGTGTTATGGGTGAGTAAAACAACTTGTTTCATTACCGAAATAAGGCTCAGATTGTAAAAAACGTGAATTCTCCTTTAAAAGGTGCATTGTGTAACTATTGTGGAGTGGTCCGTCAAATGCTTGTCTCCATGGAGACGTTATTGCTTTTTCTGGAATGTTTCACAGTATGGCATTAAACATGTTGTACCTTCATGAAGACCAAATCAAACCAAGCAATAAAACCAACTGTAATTGAATAAATCCAAGGTAGAGCTGTTTAATGTCATAATAATTTCATATTAATGTCATAATATGGAACATTTCAGACAGAGCAATGACATATCCATAGAAACAAGCATGTGACTGACTCTGGGTATAACTGGGACAAAGTAACTCTTTAAACTCTTTACTCAACACTATTTTAATGCTAGTCGTACCTGTTCCTTTGTTGCCAATGACGTTTTTCCTGGAAAATTCTTACTGCAACCAATCGACTTGGGAAGCTGCCTCGGCTTCACTGGTTCAAATTCAATTCCTCTGCACAGGTCGTAAAGCCACTGACTGCAAAACAACAGAAATGACCATTATAAAGGAAACAAATCATCTGAAATGCTTGTCTGAATTACTGATTTTTTTTAAATTATTATTTTTTAAATTTAAATTATTTTTAAATTTAGTTTAGTTAGTTTATTTTACAGGGACCATGTACAGACTTCTTACAAAAATAACCTACCACTAACAGAACAAAAGAAATTTTAATTCTGTCAACACAATTTTTAGAGAGAAGACATTTTGATAATAAATCTACAAATGGTGCGTCTGATCCCCTCCACCCCATTGCACCAGTCTATGGTGAATGGATACAGGCAAAACTATAGTAACGCTTGTGTATTTTATAATAATAATAATAATAATACATTTTATTATGACTTTTATTGATCTGCACACTTGCTTTCATTGTATTAATTAACTGTTTTATTTGGGTGTATGGCTTGTGGCTTTTATTATTTACTGTTTCATATAGTGATCTCTGTACTCTTGACATTAAAAACAGGTCATGTTCTTACATTTTTTTAATCAAAATAAAAAATAAGCTAAATAAGCTTCTTGTTTCTATGGATATTTCTTTGCTCTGCTTCAAATGTTCCACAATATGACATTAAACAGCAGATATACCTTACATGTATTCAGTTACAGGTGGTTTTATGACAGAAAGGTTTAATGCCATACTGTGAAACATTTCAGACAAAGCAATGATATCTACATAAGAAAAGCAGATGGCGGACCGTCCACCAGAAAAGTTACACAGTGCACCTTTAAGTGTAGCGACTTACCCCGTCTTCTCCCCAAAGTGTTGCCCCAGCTGAGCCTGTGAGAACTGTGTAAGTCCTCCCATATTCTCGATCCCCAAGGTTTCAGTTATAGATGTGCCAAGTTTGCCTCCAAGGTTCCGGCTGTGTGAACAAAAAAAACTGAACTTTTCATTTCACAGAGGAGGAAATTAAAAGATAAAACATTTGTATTCATCATTGTATTTGTAATTATTTGTACAATATTTAATTTTAATATTTGAAATGGTAACTAAAATCACTCACATTTTACTGATGGGCAGTGAGTTGAACAGCTCAGGCACAGAGTCCATAGGCAGAATTGTTTGGCGATTTGGCTTGTTAAGTCCGCATGCTAATTTGGCTAGCACCTACACATACAAGATGATACAAGATGATCAATTAGAACACTATAATTACTGTACTTATTACTATATATATAAAAATAGGTCAAAAAAATAATCAAAGGTGCACTATCAGTCACCATTTCTCTGCCTGGAATGTTTCACAGTATGACATTAAACACCTCTACGTTACGTGCAGGATATCTGCCTCAGATATAAGGCAGTGTCCACCAGCACTCTGACCAGAACTGAAGAAGCAGCTTGGATGCCGTGGATTCTACCTGGACGACTGAGGCTCTACCTCACATTTATTATTTATTACAGGTGGTTTATAGCTCAAAAATACCTAGAAAAACAGGCATTCTGGTCGTGAGGAGGTTGCCTCTCCAGAGATCTGACCTGTAATTTGATCTAGTTTGGTCTCCATGATAACAGAAAGCTTTAATACCATGCTTTAGGACAAAGCAACAACATCTCTATTGCTGCTTAAACAGCACCAGGTAATGTACATCAATGTAAATAATGATTCCAGACCTTATTGTGCGCTATCCCTGCTGAACAACGGAACCCTGTGTCTTTTTCCACAGCAGCTCTCATTTCTTCAACGATCGCCGCTCCCAGGGTCAGCTGTACGTCGGAGGGGTACTGATCTTCAGGCAGGATGGGGGGCAAAGAAGACAGCCACTGCTCTAAACCTCTAGACCTCTCTCTTTCTGCAAATATCAGTATTAAAGAGCCAATATTACACCATGTTCTGAGCTGTTATAATGTTGATTCTTCATCACAAACATACCAGGAGTTGTGTTTTATTTCATTCACACGTTTAACACACAAATCCTGCATATTTAGGCTGTGTTCTTCTCTCAAACAGAAAATACTGTGTTCCACCTTGATCTCACATGGTACCATACAGGATGTTTTTAACTCCCTACACTTACACTAGAATCGTTTGGATAATTTCAGCCTTAAAATTGCCAATCTCTAACAAAGAGTGAAAGAAACAAAACACAACTGGTATGTTTTTGATGAGGTAACAACTTTCTTACAAGTTAAAGCTCGCTAGTAAATTTTGTGCAATATGGACCATACAGTGTATATGACAAGTTAAAACACAAGTTTCCCAAGTTTTTTCTTTTTTTAATCTAGGGGAATTTTACTTCTGCAGTTGTGGGACGCACTAAAAACTCGGCATTTCGACCGAGGGCGGGACTTAACATTCTATTGCAACCCACTCTTAAACAGTGTTTCCTATTCAACTGAGCTGCCTAAACAATACTTTTTGACAAGACCAAGCAAATACAGACCTAAATTATACCAAAAACACATCAAGCTTTTTTTTTACTTTCTGTTGATGCACTGGATGTGCTTCCATTTCTGCCCAAACACAGATATGCCACTTTGTGTTAGTAGTTAGTCTGCAAAGGTTTTTGATTTTTGATGGTATATTTTTTCATGACTGAGTTAGAGTTAGGATCAGGTTTAAATTTAGCAATAGGCAAGTTCAATTTTGGTTAGGTCTGTTAACTAGGTATTGGCAAAACTGAGATATAATAATTTTTAGAACAAAAATAATAAACAGTTATAGTTGTTAGTCAACTGTATTTAACAGATCCCAAAAATACTGTTAATGTTCATCCATCCATCCATCTTCTTCCGTTTCTCCATTTCTGGGTCACGGGGGCAGCAGTCCAAGCAGATCTGCCACCCAGAACACAATGCACCAGCCCACATGAATCCTCCTGAGTCTACGGGAGGACGGCCCATGTCACAACAGGCCTTGATGTGCTTCTGCCATGGGGGCTACCAGTGTCCGCAGACACTGAGGGCGAGGTGGGGTTAAGAGGGTTAAGAGTCTTGCCCAAGGACACGTGCGTCCTTGGGCACACACTGTTAATGGTTGTTACAGTTACATCTGCTGATTATGAAGTGAACGCTCTCTTTAGGTAAAATACAGCAAACAGCAGTTAGTTAGCCTGATTGACATGGAATGCTAAGCCCCGCCCCTTGATGAAATTCCAAGAATATAGGGAGTCCACTGCAGATATCACAGAGGTAATTCTGTAATTGTTTCCTAGCAACCATCATATTAATTAAAAAACAAACACACTTGCAAACAAATTGCCAAACATCTGATGTAAAACTATGATATACACAGTATGTGTAACTGCCACTGTCCCATCACATCAAGTAATAATGAGAATAACATGATATCTTATAAAGATATTATTATAAAATTATAAAAACTCCAAGATAAAAGTAGTGTGTAACTTTTTGGTTGGGGGTCCGTCACCTGCTTGTTTCTATAGATGTATCATTGCTCTGCTTGAAATGTTCTACAGTATGAGCTCTACCTAACATTTATTCAATTACACCTGGTTTTATAGCTCAAAAATACCTACAAAAACGGATTGCCTCTACACAGACCTGATTTGTAACTTGGTTTGGCCTCCATGAAGATAGAACGGTTTAATACCATACTGTGAAACATTCCAGACAAAGGATTAACACATAACAACAATCCTCCACCGAGAAAAGCATTTGACAGACCCTCCACCAGAAAGCTGCGCAATGCACCTTTAAGCAATCTCTGGCTTACTGGCTGTAGTTACCTTTATCTAATCCTTGAGCCGATTCTGGATCATCAGATACACTTTGTGGGTAACCCTGGACAAAGGTGGTCTTCAGGAGATGGGGGTCTATCGGCTGGTTGGTCATGTCCTTTAATCTGTGTTGGACTGCAGATGTGAGATCCATGTAGGCTTCATCAATACTGGCCCGCTCAATGACAGCAAAGCGCGACATCACCTCTATCACTTCCACACTCGCCTCTCTGTAACTACAGAGAAAAATATGATTATACACTACCAGACAAAAGTTTACACTCACTCTCATTCAGTGTTTTTATTCTGTTTACTACATTTAACATTTTATGTGCATACAGAAGACATCTAATATATGAAGATGTATAGAATTATGTAGCAAAGAGGGAAAAAAAAACTTTAACTACTTTTTATATATATATTAAAACCAAATCCTCAAATTAGTCACCTTTGCTTTATTGAAAAATATTGTTGTTTAAGCTTTTATTTAACCTTTTTCACTAAATAATTCCATATATTCCATATATACATCAAATATATGAAGCAGATGTATATGGAATTATGTAGTTTGTAGTTGTAATAGTTTGAGGATTTGGTTATAAAATATATTTAGCTTTTTCCTTTGCTACATAACTCCATACATCTTACTTCATATTTGATGTTTTCTGTATGTCACATGTTATTAGAACAAGTTTAGAGGTCAATATAATTCATGATAATGTGAGACTTGCTGTGTTAAGTCTGCTTTGCCGTGAGACTCGCGGACACGCGCCACCTCCAGGTCTGGGCACAGTTTTTTAGCGTCGTCCACCCACATGTTCCTCGTGACTCCATGGGCTCTGGCCTCATAACTCACAGCAATGATCCTGAATGGAAGAAGTATTGGATTATTGGATTGAGATATTTTAAAATTATATATAAAGAATTGATTACATGTATTACATGTATGGGAATGTTGTTACTGATTACTGATGCTGAAACTTTACTGTGACCAGGGTCACCTCTTCACACATTTTACCTCTTGCTTGGCCTAGTGCAGTTGCAGCTGTTTATCTCCATAGTGTAGTTTGATGCCATATTCCATCTCCATATAGAGACTAGCAGGTGGTGAGTCTTCCACCAGAAAAGTTACATAGTGCATTTTAAGTTGGTCCATTCATTTCACTATTTTCTGATGTATCCATGTTAATGTTTCTTCATCAAAAATATCTCCAGAGTTGTTTTTTGTTTCATTTACACATGTTCAATACACAAATCCAGCATATTTAGCCTGAGTTCTTCTCCCAAACTGAAAACACTCTAGTATTACCTTTAGTACCTTAATGTCATGTGATAATACAGGAAGTGCTCCACTGTGATTTTAAACTCCATACTCCTTCACTAGAATCGTTTGGTTGAGTTCAGCTCTGGAATTGCCCATCTCTATAGACCCCTTTACTGTTAGTAAACAAACGTGATGTCACTGGCATGCGCGCGCATCAACCATGGTGGACCATAGCGGAGTATCTGAACTATAGGGAAAGCTACATTCAAAAGCTCACGTTGAGCAACGGGGTTCGACTACCAGATCCTTATGCGATCACGGAGTGGCAGTACGACCGCAGAAAGTGGCCAGATTTACAGTGGCCAGATATCCACTGTTATTTAGTCGAGAAGCGCAGCGTGTATACAAGAGAGAAAGTGCGCAGCATACAAATCCATGGATGCCTACCAGTTTGCCGTGTGTGGCCATGTACAGGAGGTAAAATACCACGATATCGATGGGGAGTTTCTCCGTAGTATCTTCCTTTCTACTACCGGCTTTCCCAGTCGGCTTCTCCGCCGCGGCCTGGGGCCCCGTGGGGGCTGACATTGCGCCGTCCGCCCGGGGGTAAGCAAAGCTCGCGGGGAAAAAGAGAAAGCGCCCTCTCTTTATTTGAGTTCTTCTCTTCTATAATTTCTGGGGGTTTTATGGCAGCAGTGGCTTTTTTTGAGTCGGAACTGCGCGCGCATTCAGTGATGACGTAGCTTTGAAACTGGTCTATTGGACAAAAGGTAAAAGGTATTTGTTAAAGGAGAATTAACGTTTTTTACAATCTGAGCCTTATTTCGGTAATAAAACAAGTTGTTTTACTCACCCATAGCACTTTGGTGTCATATGGAGCACTTCTGGAGATGTTTTAGATTTGCAATTTCCGTAATGTGAGTTCTTGGGGCAAATGTTTGCGGTCTCCAAATAATACAAACTTCAGCACTTTTCAAATCATAGAAGCTCAATGTCTTATTCTACGCTTTTGTTTGAGTCAAAAGTGGCCTGTAATCCGAGATTTATCTATAGTTTTAAGTAGATGAGGAGGCCAGTGCGCATGTGCGGAGTCACAGCTTATTTCGCTCTCAGCTCCCGGGACCCAAACATGAAACGCAAAGCTGTAAATTATGGATAAATCTCGGATTACAGGCCACTTTTGACTCAAACGAAAGTGTAGACTAAGACATTGAGCTTCTATGATTTGAAAAGTGCTAAAGTTTGTGTTATTTGGAGACTGCAAACATGTGCCCCAAGAACTCACATTCTGGAGATCGCTAATCTAAAACATCTCCGAAGTGCTCCATATGACACCAAAAGTGCTATGGGTGAGTAAAACAACTTGTTTTATTACCGAAATAAGGCTCAGATTGTAAAAAACGTTAATTCTCCTTTTAACTTGAAAACTACCATTACCACTATATGACATCAGAAGGTGGAACAGACGTTTGAGTTTTGGATGATGTAGACAGACTAATAATAAATGATTACTCAAACATGTGTGAATGAAACAAAACACAACCCCAGGTATGTTTTTGATGAGGTAACAACATTCTAACATGGCTTAACGCTCACAAAAGTACATTTTGCGTAATATAGGCGTTTTAAATCAATCTCTATGCTGAGATAGCCTCGTCAGAAACGCTCACCCTCCTCCCTTCCACGTCTTGTACTGGGCGACCACGCAGGGTTTGTTTGCCAGGGCAGGGTTCAGCCTCTGCTCCACCTGCACGTAAAAGCAGTCCATGTCCACCAGTGCCACCACACGCTCCTTACCGTACTCCATACCCGCACCAAACACCCAAATATGATTAAAAACAACCGATCACTGAGGAACCGCTACTGCTTTTCCGCGTTGCTTCATATTTCGCGCAGGATTGGAGTTACGTAAAATCGTCATCAAAATGGGACGGACGTGACGTAATTTTGAAGGCCATTATGAAAGAGTTGTAGTTCTTTATACAAATACAGAACATACACTGTATTATTAGGGACCGAGCCCGAAGGGGGACGAGGTTCCTATTGTTCTTGCTCTGTTTCTTTATTATTATTTATTATTTATTATTTATTATTTATTATTATTATTATTATTATTATTATTATTATTATTATTATTATTATTATTATTATTATTATTATTGGGACGAATTTGTTCACACGCTTTTGGGCAATTTTGAGCATGTTCCCATGCTTCAAAACGTGACTTTGCAGGGGCATCACGTAGGGCGGCAGCTACGCCTCCAAAAAGACCCGTACCCCCGTGACCCCTAGGAGCTCGATAGCGCCCCCTAGCGAGTTGTCTTTCGGGGCTGGCATACCGTTTTAAAATAGGCGCACGAAATTCGGTAGGGACGTGTATCTCAATAAGACGAACAAACGTGTCGGTACCCGATGTGGGCGGAAGTACCTGATGTGGGCTCTGTGTTCGCACATGCGCAGTTTGTGTATTGTTGTACGGGTTTCACGACAGTGCCCGATTCGTTCCTTGCAGTTGGTTTACGGCTCTGTCTGCAGATGACCTCAGGGTGGTTGTCTCGTGTGATTTATCTATCTTTTTTTTTATCTATCTTTTTGTATCTTTATCTATCTTTTTTATACACATTATTATTATTATTATTATTATTATTATTATTATTATTATTATTATTATTATTATTATTATTATTTTCTATTTGGAGGTAAATTAACACCTTAGCATTTGCATTTTGTTAATTTTATTTTTATTCCTCATGTTGTAACATGTCCTCTGTAATGGACGTCGGGGACATTTTGGTGTTAAATCCACGTGAAGTTAACAACCTAACAAAAACACTTTTTTTAAGGTTCTACAGTTGCCTCAAAAAGTTCTTAGACTCACTTTTAATTTCTTATTTATTTATTTTTTATATATTATGTATTTGTAATACATAATATAATACATTAATTAATTTATTTAAGTATTTATTTACATACTTATTTTTATTTTTGATGTATTATTTATTTATTATTTATTTATTTATTACATTTTTTATCTTTATCTATCTATCATGCCGAAAATTGCCTTCGTTGTCAAAATACGTGTCTGTCGTAAATAAAATAAATTTTTTTTTTTTTAAAAAGCCCGAATCGGGCAGATAAACCCTCCTTCTTCCTCCTACGTCATGATACGTCATTGTGCGCATGTGCAGAACACACAGAGCCCACATCGGGTACTTCCGCCCACATCGGGCACCCACAAAACACCTCACTGCAACGTCATGTCCACGCCCAACAGGAAGTGAGATACTGTAATTGGCCTTTTGTGTGATTTTGTGATATTTGACATACAATGGAATTTGAAACACTTCTCCTACACCGTACCTCAGATGGGCTTAAATTTTGGTGAACATAATCTTAAGACGTTGGAGATGTTAAATCGCGAAGGCGGTCAATTAGGCGGTAATATGACGATACGGCGGATCGATAAAGTTAGGTATTTATTGAATGGGAGTTATGAGTTATGAATGGGAGGCATTTATTGAATTTGGAGTTCTTCCTCAGACTAAAACTTCACAGGGTAATGTAGATGAGGACTACCAAGATTTTCATGCCAAATAACTGGCAGTCTGACATAGCGCCCCCATATGACAGGCCAGTGAACTGTCAGAAAATGTACAGCAAATGAGCATTTTAACACAAAGAGGATCGTGGGTGGCATACGATTTCAGCCAGACACACGAAAGTTGGTATGGGTGTGTGTCTCACTAAGATGAACAAAATTGTAATTACAATGTCATGGCCACGCCCAACAGGAAGTGAGATAAGAAGACTTGTATTGCGATTTTGTGTGATATGACATACAATGGATTTTAAAACACTCCTCCTACACCGTACATCAGATGGGCGTAAGTTTTGCTGTACATGAGCTCAAGACATTGGAGATGTTAAATTGCGAAGGGATTTTTGATATCTTGTAAGATGACAAAATGGCGGCCTGATGAATTTTGCTACCATTTGAAAGTGCCAAATTCAATAGGAGGTGTGTCACCACTTCATTTAGCAGGGGTTTAAAAGCCTGGAACCCCATAGGCTCATGTATATTGTGACTATGAACATTTTCAAGCAAATTAAATGGTAGTTTGGCATAGCGCCACCATATGGTAGGCAAGTGAACTGCAAGAAAATACAGTAGCTTAGCCCCCTAAACGCAACCACACGAAATTTGGCATAGCCTTGTATATGATGAAGAGAAACATTTTTTTATGGTAGACAGGGGAACTGTAAAAAAAATAAATGCAATGAAGCTGCTACTGTGCTTTAGATTGACATGACGCAGGTGCGAGGTCCTGACAAACGCCGCTTGTGGCTTTAATTATTATTATTATTATTATTATTATTATTATTATTATTATTATTACGTAATGGTTGGTATCAGAATGGTAAGCTCTGTTTTCATTCTATTTCTAATGCATATATTTTTATTTATATGTATTGGTCTAATTGTTTGTCTTTATTTTATCTGAACATAGTATGTGTATTATCAAATGGTCCATATTTTTCTGAGCGCATGTTTCTGAGCTGTTAGTGGTACTGAAGAACTGAAGAAGCCACTTGAATGAGCCTTTGTTCAGTTGACAAAATTTGAATTTCTTTTTCTCTGTTAGTGGTAGGTTATTTTTGTAGTTGCAAATGTAGTATGCAAATGGGCAGCAGTCAAAGTGAAATTGAGCAGACTGAACCTATAGCCTACAGCTAACAAAAAAACATATTTGCATTAAACATTACACAAAATAAATGGCGCTAGCTCTCTCATGCCATTTTGTAAGATAACTAGATCAACAACTAGACCATTGTTAGACTTATGTACTAGTATAAGTCCAGATCCTGTGTAGCTTGGGACTAGGAACCACAGTCTTTTCTCAGAACATAAAGATGGCGCTCTCTTGGATCTTTGTCTTCACAACAGCTATTTTAGTTGGTAAGAAAAGTAAATTATTTAAACACTATGTAACTTTTCTTGAGGAGGGTACAAGTGTCTATATTGCTTTACCTGAAATATTCTAGTGCGTATGAAATTAAACATACCTATCTGGCATTTAAAATAATTACACATGTTTTTATTGCTCAAAAGTAGCATGAAGATAATGCAGGGGATGGGCTTCTCCACAGATCTTACCTGTAACTTGGTCTAATGATGCCACCTGCTTATCTCCTAAGATTGGTAGGCTAAATTTAATACAACACTGTGGAACATTCCAGGTGAAACAATACAATTATGGCAAGAAGAAGGCTGAAATGTTACAGAATGTACCTTTAAATGATAATTGAATAAAATCAAATGTATTTCTAATTGTTATTTTACAGGTATTTGCTGTCACAAAGTCACAGATTTATCTGTTAAGAAGAACGGTTTCATCTCTATTCCATGCCATTATAATGAATCGCAAATCAACAACAATAAATACCTTTGTCTGTGCAAAAAATTTTCCTCGCAGCCCGGCAAAAAAGTGGTCGAAACAGACCAACCGAGTACATCACCGAAATATTCAATCTTAGATGACAAGCTCCAGCGTGTTGTCAATGTAACTATCAGAGACCTGACTAGTCAGGATACTTGCTTTTTTTGTGGAGTGTCAGCATCGTCTACAACAAAATTATCTCTAGAAATCCGGTCAGGTAAGATCTTTCAATTTTCCTCAAAAAACAAAACATTATTATATTTATTTGTAACAATAATAATATTTTTAGAACCACGTTTATATGTGGACGAGCAGAGCATAACAGCAGTTCTTGGAGGAAATGTGACTGTTACATGTCACTATGCAGAGAAAAATCACTTCCATTGGTGCGAGTTTGACCAATGTCTCTCAATGTCAGGGCAAATGACAAATGACATGGAAGTGATCATCGATGCAAAAGAATCTAAGGGCGCCACAGTTACAATGAAGAACCTGAAACAAGAACACAGCGGATGGTACTTCTGCCAAAATAATGGTTTTCAGATGCCAGTAAACCTCACTGTATTAAGAGACGTAACAACTACTGCACCTACCACAACTACTGCACCTACCACAACTACTGCACCTACCACAACTACTGCACCTACCACAACTACTGCACCTACCACAACTACTGCACCTACCACAACTACTGCACCTACCACAACGCCATTTGTTACAAGTAAGATACTGAATACATAAAGTGCATATGACAGGCTTTCATGTTTTTCTATTTATTACTTTGTTTGGTGGGATAGTACCTGTGGTGAATATTCATTACTGTATTTTCACATCAGTTAAGTGGCAAGCTTTGAAGAAAAGTACAAAAGTACAGGAATTAGCAGTGAATGGAATACCTCTACCTATGTCACCAACACAGAAAATTTCATCCAAAATTGTTATACACACAAGGAAGACATTTTTCTGGCAGTTTAATATTACACAAATTTGACTCTTGTGAGCTTTAAGCGATGTTAACCTCATCAAAAACATATGTGGAGTTGTGTTTTTGCTTTAATTCACACATGCTTCAGTAACCCTTTATTATTAGTTTGTCTACATCTCTAAAGCTCAGAATACTCTGCTTCAACTTGTGATGTCAAGTAGAGGTAGTTTCCGAGTTAACAGCTACCTTTTGCCTTTAGTTTAATAGAGATTGGCCTTATTAGGGCTGAAATCTTCCAACTGATTCTAGTGAAGGTGTATGCAGTTTAAAAAACAGGGGAGCACTTTCTGTTTTACTGCATGACATCACAAGGTGGAACAGTGTTTTCTGTTTGAGAGAAGAACTCTAAATAAGCAGGGTGTGTTAAAAAGTGAATGAAACAAAACACAACTCTGGGTATGTTTTTGATGAGGAACCAGCATTATAACATAGATCATAAGATGGTATAATACAGGTCCTTTAAACCTTCATTTAACCAAATAAAAGTGTTTTTATTCTTTTTATTAGTCTAATCATAACTATTATGCAATTTAGAGAAGTTCTTGCCCTCGAAGCCCAATGTCCATGTCCAACCAGGAAGTTAAATTTGTAGTGAAACTTTATAATGATGTTTGCTAGTCTAACCTGTCACATGCACTAATATTTTTGCACATAAATTATAATTTTAACATTTTAATTGGAATAGGTGTGACACAAAGTACAAGTGAACCATCTACAACGATTTGTACAAATAAAACAACTGGTAGTCAAACTGTAAATTCTAGCAGCGCCATGACAACCGAAGTAAACCTACACCCAGTCAATACCAAAAGGTCAGTAGTAACAATTATTTTATAGCAATTATATTTTTACAGGAAAATAATATTGTTCACTGTATCTCTGCCTGTAGCCACACTGCAGTGATTGCGTCTGTCAGTGCAGCAGTATTGGTTCTGTTGCTTTTTGTCATTGCTGGTTTTTGTGCTTTGAAAATGGGATTATGCCGTAAGTATATTGTTATATATGAATATGCTTTATTCAAGAATCCTGATCTTTCACTGTTAATTATAGGCAGGAGAATTCCCAAAGAGTCTCACACTGCAGAGGTATGTTGTTTTTCTCTGTCAACTTTTTTTGCCATTACATAATTTCTTAAAGGTGCTTTTCAAGTTGGGGATTATTACTATTGCTTTGCCTGTAATATTCCACAAGATAAGATAAGACTTTATTGATAAATGGTCACATCTTTATACAGCGCTTTTCCACCTTCAAGGCACCCAAAGCGCTTTACAACAACGAACCACTCACCCATTCTCACACACACATTCACACACCAGTGTACGCAGACACTGGGGGCGAGGTGGGTTAAGTGTCTTTCCCAAGGACACAACGGCAGCATTCATCTGTGGGAGCTGGAATCGTACCAACCAACCTGTGGGTCAGTGGATCTGACCGCTCAACCATTGATGTTTCTTATGTCAAGAGCGGGATTTGAACCGCCAACCTTTGGATCAGTGGACAAACGCTCTACCAACTGAGCTACTGCTCTCACACAGGAGAAATTTACTTGCCACAGTAGCTCCAGAACAGTTTGAACAAGAAAGAAAAGTGCATGCAGGCAAGAATGGGATAAAGTAAGTAATAATAAAAATAGTAATAATAATAATAAGTAGTAATAATATTAATAATGAAAATAGTAATAATAATAATAATAACAATACAAGCATCAACAAGGAGAGTATGGAAAAAGGATATTGCACGTCTGGCCTATATAGTAGAATTATACAGTCTGATGGCGGTGGGGATGAAGGATCTGTGGTAGCGCTCCTTCTTGTACTGAGGGTGCCTCAGTCGGCTACTGAAGGATCTGCTCAGCTCCTCTATAGTCCGGTGCAGAGGGTTTTTTATTTTATTTTATTTTTAATTTAACCTTTATTTAACCAGGTAAAAAACCCATTGAGATCAAGACCTCGTTTACAAGGGTGACCTGGCCAAGAGGTCAGCAGCACACGTCCAGAGTAAAATAACAGTAAAATATCAAATGTAAAGTGCAATAGTTGTAAACAGTAAATTACATTAAGTGCAAATGATATTAGAAAGGTGCAAACAATTGTAAACACAAGCGATAAAGTGCGTTAGTTAGAATGACAGTACATTTAAAAACACAGACACTGATTTATGGGGTTTTTTTGCCGATTATATAAAAAGGAGCGAAATGTTTTAAATGAGACAAGTTCAGTCATTTTCAGTTCAGTTTGAAGAGTGTTCCAGGCCGATGGAGCGGAAAAGCTAAAAGCCTGCTTTCCTAACTCAGTCCTAACACGAGGAACTTGCAGTTGAAAAATGTCACTAGGGTGAGAGGTGTCGTCCATGATGGACATGAATTTGGCCAGCACCCTCCTCTTAGCCACCTCCTCTACAGAGTCCAGAGGACAGCCCAGTATTAAACTATCATGCATTTATTCAATTATTAAAATACATTTAAAAACTTGCATTTTGATAATTATCTAGTTTTATCTAGTGCAAATCCAACTGAGCCTAAGATATTTACTATACAGGTATCCAACTGCAATATATTTCAAGGCACATTATATAACTTTATAGTTGGGGGTCTGTCACGTAGTTGTTGTTGTGAATATGTTTCATTGTATGACATTACATTAGAACAGCTTTGCCTTATATTTATTCAGTTACAGATAGTTTTATAGCTAAAACATGCATAGAAAAACAGGCATTCTGACTCTGGTTGCCTCTCCACAGATCTGATTTGTAATTTGGCCTGGTGTGGTCTCCATGAAAATAGACAGTTTAATGCCATACTGTGAAACTTTCCAGACAAAGCAATAACATCTCCATGGAGACAAGCATTTGATGGACCCTCCACCAGAAAAGTTAGGCAATGCATCTTTAAAAAAAAAAAAAAAAAAGCCCTGTAATTGTAAAGATATTAGACTGAGCTGCATTTTAGAATTTCACCCTGTTACCTGCCTCCATCTCAGTTGTAAATGCTTATTACACCACAGTTATTGCATGTTAAAAGTGCATTGTGTTTCGGGTAGAGGGTCTGCCACCTGGTAGTCTGAGATGATATTACTTTGTTTGAAATGCTTCACAGTGTGGCATTAAACTTATCCTTAGGTGTCATGAGAACATGCACACGTACAGCCAGCGGGCCATCCTCTGCACAGATCTGACCAGTACCTTGGTCTGGTGGCATCTCCTGCCTGTTTTATTGGAGATAGTATGTTTCAATGGAGATATGTTTAATACCATACTGTGAAACACTGAAAGCAGAGCAATTACATCATCATGGAGACAAAATGTTGGCAGACTCTCGGCAGAAAAGTTACACAGTGGATCTTTATGTTTCCATGTCTTGCTTTTTCGATCTATAGGGTCCACAGACTGTAGCAGATCAAAGTGTGATCTACAGTAACATCTTTCGCACTCAGGAACCTTCAGACAATAACAAGGTATCTAAAATAGAGAAGTATTGTACCTTTCGAACGTCTTAATGTAGTTGCATACTTCAACCACCAGATACCCTCTGTATCTGGTAATGACTACAGTTAATTCCAAAAGGGTGAACTGCGTGGACAAAGTGGGGCAGCGAAGCAGTAAAGCAGTAAAGCAGAAGTTCCATCCTCCTCTATAAATATTTATAATAGCCACTGCTGCTGACATTGATGGCATTTCATGTCAAGTTTTCATGTCTTGATTTTTTTATCTAAAGGGCCCACATACTGTAACGGACCATGATGTGATCTACAGCACTGTCTTTCTCACTCAGAAAGCCTCAGACAATAATAAGGTATCTAAAATGGAGATGTATTGTATCTTATGGATGGCATGCTGTCCCTGTTCTCCACTTTGTAGTTGCATACTTCAGCCACCAGGGGGCGCAGTGCCTCTGTATCTGCTAATCACATAGTGACTCATGCATTTCATCAGAATAAGTTTTCATGTGTGGTTTTTTGTTTGTTTGTTTGTTTGTTTTGTTTTGTTTTGTTTTCTGATCTAAAGGGCCCACGGACCGTAACGGACCAAGCTGTGATCTACAGTAACATCTGTGTCACTCAGGAGCCCTCATACAATAATAAGGTATCTAAATGGAGATGGATCACTGGATCAGGGACACTGGGCCTCACTCATGTAGCGATCTTAAAAACACGCTTGTTTTTCTTATGAATGCCAAAAAAAAAAAGTAGGCTACAAACCCTGCAAATAGTCTGGAGCACTCATTAAAAAAAAACCCAGCCTTTTTAGAATATTGGTAATTCATCTAAAAAATGTATGTTATATATTTTCTTATATTATTTCTTTAAAAAAAAATATGACTATATGATCCAGTAACATTTATTTTATAGAGCATGGTCTAACAGACTTTAGGCTGTGAGTCTGTCACTGCAGTTTGTTCCAGCCCATATGTACATAGGTTAGAGCCTTGTGTCACTCTGGACTCCCCCACACCTCCTGACATCCATGACCGGAGTGCACTAGTATGTGCCCCACCCTCCTCCCCCGCCATGCGTCATGTCCACTAGTGGCAGGAGGAAGTTAGACTGAGGCCCTGTGTCCCCGTGTTCTACCATGTAGTTGCATACTTCAGCCACCAGGGGACGCAATGCCACCCATGCCTATCTGGTATCTGGTAATGACTATAACTTATTCCAATAGGATGAACTGAGTGAGGCGAATGTGATACACCCCACCATTGCAATACAGGACAAATCTCAACAAATGGTAAGCTATGGAAACCTAAAATGTTAACTGCTGAATGAGTTTAAAATGTGCATCTGTCTGTCCCCTTTTTTAGACAAGACAAGCAGAAGAAAGTGTGGTCTACAGCACAGTCTCCAAATAGTAAAGTTCTGGCTCCCTTATATAACTTAGTGGGATGGGAAGTGAATGCAAAAGAGGCTGAAACTCTGACATTTAAAAGATCTATGTTTACTTTACTTTTCTGGAGGGTTTACACCTGCTTGCCTTTGTAGAGATGTTACTTGCTTCTTTGCCCGGAATGTTCCACAGTAGAGCATTAAGCATTTATTCAATCACAAGTGTTTTAATGTTCAAGATTTCCTTGAAGAAACATGCATTCTTTCTACAGATGCGACTTGTAAATATGCTTGAGGTAGTCACTTGCTTTTCTCCATTGAGATAGATACATTTAAAGGTCCTGTGTTACACCAAATTGCCTTGCCTTTACATGGATTTAAGCCATGTTAGAATGTTTTTACTGCCTCAAAAACATGGAGTTGTGTTTTGTTTCATTCACACATGTTTGAGCAGCCCTTCTTACCCTTATATTATTAGTCTGTCTACATCTCCAAAGCTCAAAATGCTCTTTTCCACCTTGTGATGTCATGAAAATGTAGTTTTCAAGTTAACAGTTATCTTTATTAAGTTCAGTTGATGTAGGCAATTCCAGTGATAAAATCATTCAAGTTATTCTAGTGAAGGTGAATGGAGTTTAAAAACACACTGGAAAATTTTCCTGTATTACCACATGACATCACAAGGTGGAACAGAATAATTTCTGTAGGAGAGAAGAAAATACAGCATTTCTCAACACAACCTCACAAAGAGGACATGCAATTTCAGGTGTTAATCCAGTATGACATAAAAAGAAAAAGGAAGTACTGGACCTGCTCTTAAACTGGTGTAGTTTCTCCACAACTTCACTTTTTCACAATGGCTTCTTTTGTAACATTCTTTTTTATCTGTGCTGGGCTCTCTGGTGAGTAACAAATAAAAATATATCTATCTATTTAACAAAGCTGGTCTACAAGCAAAATGCTTGTGGAACAAAAGTAGTGAAATCTTTCTTGGTTTAGGTCACTGATAAAGAAAAAGTAAGTCAGAAGTGCTGATTGGCTATAGTTCCCAAGATATATTGGGAAATGTATGCAAAATAAGGCAAAAACAGTAGTTTATCAGAAGTTACAGTGTGTCTACAAGCAACCAGTTCTATCTGAAAGTCTGTCTGCACATTCACATACATTCATTTTAATATGCCTAGAGTTTTAACATATCTCAATATACAGTATATAATATATATTATTATTATATCACTACATATCTTGAATACATTAGCTAACCAGCACAGTTATCAATTGATTTTCAGTTCTTCTTATCAATATAAATGAGATTTAGCCACTTTTATCTCAGAAGCAGATCGAGTCCAAAAATGTGTAGACCAATGCAATCTAACAAAAACTTGTTAACCTTGTTAAACTGAGAATTTCACACCCTGAGCACCTGAGAGAGTGGCAGCTGGGTACAGTTGCTCCCGAGGTTTTTCCTGAAAACAGCTACCTTTTTTTTTTAATTGCTCTGCTCATGTATAAACTGAAAAATAATGCAATGCCATATAATATAATATACAAAACAGGTTTAAAAGTAGAGATTGTTTCTCTCTTTTTTAATTCCAGCTTATGCTCAGACCATCCTTAAAAATGTGTGTGTGTGTGTGTGTGTGTTTAATAAGCATATGTAACGTGTGTGCAAATAGTTTCATGTAAAATGTGTTGATAATCAACAAATTAAATTAAGGAGTGAACTAGAACAAACTTTTGGTTTCATTTAAAAAACACATTACAAAATCTGTCTACATTGTTTGGAAGTAACCGAATACATGTACTGAGAATATGTATTCTAAATACTTATTCACCTATTCTGGCACAATTCCTCTTTCATTTGGTGGTATTCATAATACAAAATCAAAGACATATACATGGCAGTACTATAACAAACAAATACTCTGCGTGTATCGGAATACAACACAAGATACATTTTAATGCAGATATTCAGCATTCTGTAACTACATACATTTTCAAAATATTCTTCCTATCACTGTCTATCTGTTCAATTATCTAACCTGTGTAATGTATATAAAATGACAATGGTATGTTCTTTCATTTCAGGCATTCACAGTTTAAAGACAGTGAGTCATGTAATGATGGAGGTTGGAGGAACTGTCCACATCCCATGTCATTATGAAACAGAGTACATGGGTCATGTCAAGTATCTGTGCAGGGGGACTGCTTGGGCCTCGTGCAAAAATACAATTCGTTCAGATCGCGAAAATTCAACAAAGTATTCTATTTATGACGACAAAGTCCAAAGAATTGTTACCTTTACTGTTACGAGTTTAGAACTGGAGGATTCTGATCATTACTGGTGTATAGTTGAAAAAAGTGGGTCAGATTCTGGTAGGATATTTCAACTATCAGTCACCAACAAAGGTAAGATGCTTTTATAGTCTTGGGAAATACATTTTACTCTTGCTATGTGATTTAGTATCATTCGTATTAGGGGCATGGGACGATAATGAAATTTGGTGTCACTATTATCATGGACAAAATAATTGCAATTAACTATTATATCACAATAATTATTACAGTTTACAATGTTATGGATAGTAAAAGTTATATTTTTAATGTTATGAATATGTTCTATGTTCAAGGTTTTATATAACCGTTCTTTGTTATAAGTGAAAACAACCATGATTTAGCAGAGATCATGATGGATAAGTAGCTTTTATCTACACATTTTGGTGATATAATGACAATTATCTTTGTTAGCAGTTATCACAGTTATATAAAATGTCCCATGAATGATTATTGCCAACACTTTTTATCACAATTAATGATATTACTTTTAATTGTAACATCCCTAATGTGTATATTGCATAGCTATTTCAAAAGACCAGATTGATCCTTTTTTCATACATAACCATTTCTTTCTTTCTTTCTTTCTTTTGTTTTGTTTTGTTTGTTTGTTTGTTTGTTTTTTAGCTGAATCAAAGCTTTCTGTGGATTCTCAGTGGGTTTTAGGATACTTCGATGACCAAATAACTATTCAATGCAAGTGCAAAGGGTCTGGTGACAAAACATGGTGCAGAGTTGGTGGTTCTTGCATACATACATCTGGAATATTAAAGACGGCACAAGTATCCATAGACACCCATGCTGCTGAGGTGTTTGCAGTTACCATGAGTGCACTGAAGGCTGATGACATTGGCTGGTATTGGTGTGGCTTCAGAGACCTACAGATGCCAGTGTTTTTAGATCTAACTATAAGGCCAACCACTAGTAAGTAACCAAAACTTACAGTACACTTTAAGCTATTCATGTAACGTGTATGATTTCCATGTACTTGTTAATCAGCTACAATTGCAACTACAGCAATCATATCAACAGCTACACCAACTCCTGAATCTGGAAGCATGAGGTCAGTCAGTGCAAGTTTATAAAAGTTTGGACGCACATTTTCATTCATGTTTCATCTTTATTTTATGAAGGATTAGATTGTAGATTCTAAGTGAAGGCATTTTTCAGACAGTGACAAAACATAATTTACCTGGCCAGCCAAATGATATCTCTCTGTATTTGCTATACAGTGAGATACCATTTGGACACCCTCGCTCCACCCTCGCTCCTCCGGTTAACAACGGACTCCGCGATTCTGATTCGTTCAAAGATGGTGACGTCAGTGCACCCGCCTTTGCCCGCAACGTCACTCTTAGGCAGCGGAAGTTCCTCCTCAGTTTTGAATCAAGATGGCGCATCGGAGAACTGAACGTCCCTTCCATTCAGCTGTAAAATTGGTCTTAAATGACCTAAAACACATCGATTCCTTAAAACCACAGCAGCTGACAGCTCTAGGGGCCTTTCTTTTATTTCTTTTCTTTTGTTTGATTGGTTCACGTCGCTGTCCGTTAACTGTTCTCTGATTGGTTCACTTAGCTGTCTGTCTACGCGCAACGGCAGCGCATTCTGGACCAAGCATTACCAGACTCACCGCTGGTACAGCGATGAGTCATGGATTCTTCCAGGCAAAAGACATAATAACAATAATATCAGTATTTTAAATTATAGTGAAGTGTTGTATGGGGTGTGGAACAAACAACTTCCAGATTCTATATGAACATGAATAAGGCCAAACTTGTTTCAGATTGTCACTGTTTAAAAGTAGTGATCCTTTGCTTTGCAGCAATGTCAACAAAGCAAATGGTAGCTATTTTGAGGCATTATAATCTAATATATATAGTGTATATATATATATATATATATATATATATATATATATATATATATATATATATATATATATATATATATATATATATATATATATATATATATATATATATATATATATATATATATATATATATATGTATGCAGTGTTGCACTATTAATGTGGTAATTACAGGTAATTTAACTGGTGTTCAGAATACAGGTACTTTTTCTAAAATCAAAGAATACATGGATTTAGGCTTTTAACTGCATATAATTTGTGAGAAAATTTTGAAAACATTGATCTTATACTGTGCATGTGTAGATTTTCCTTCTCCAATTACTAATAAGAAATGCTGAACACAGTGAAACAAAGATATTTTATATATACACACTAATGGGTATAACTCTGCTTTACAATATATCCAGAATACATTACTATCCTCAAAACTATCCAGAATACATTATTCTGATTGGACTATGTATCATAATATACAAAATAAATTGTAACTAAATACATTATCAAAGCATTCTTCCCCTCACTGTACTGCAGTGTTTCCCAACCAGGGGTACAAGTACCCCTAGGGGTACGCGAGCACACTGCAGGGGGTACTTAGCAGTGTCGCTGCCAGGCGCAGGGGGAGATTTTTTAGATTTTTTTAATTCTAATTTGAGTACATTTGAGTTAAAGAAAAGAGAGAAAATGCCTGAAAATTAAAATTTCAAATTAAGGAGATGAAATAAAAATAATTTTCATTTAATAATACGTTGTGTCACGTTCTACTTTTGGAGAATTATCAACACGTATGAGTGAGGGGGTACTCGAGGTATGACAAAAAGGCTCAGGGGGTACACAAGACAACTGTATGCATCTAAAATGAAGTGAACATAAAGAAAAACAACACTGAATGAGAAAGTGTCTCCAAACTTTTGACCTGCCGTGTATATTTTAAATTTATTGTTGTAAGAGGGTGATTTTATTTATTTTTTCTTCATAGTGCCTTTGATATCATTATAGCAGCTGCCATTGCACTGAGTTTGCTGATACTTATTATAATAGTGTCATTGGTCACCTGGTGCACACTGAAGAGAAAAAGTACGTTTGTACTTAAAATAGCAGATTTTTGTTTTCACTGTTGATTGAATTACAAAACCATTTTCTTACTTATAGCGAAGACGACTGAGGGCGAATCGCCATCATCTCCGCAGGTAATTGAAATTTCAGTTTTAAGGAAAATTCTGATTGCATTTTCAAAGTTTAGCTTTTATTGTATATTTTGCTGAGTTGTGTGTTTGATGGTATGTATTGCCAACATGTCTTGCTAGTAATATGGTATTATGGTCTTGGCTAATTTCTTTGCAGTGTGTGGATTACCCTCTATATAGCAACGTCTCAAAAAAAACAGCATCACACCAGGTTGGTAATATCAATTAAAATATATAACTACCAGTAGTGGAATGTACATGTAACAAAGTAATGTAACAAAGTAAAGTACTGTACTTAAGTTAAAAAGAAAAAAAGGTATCTGTACTTTACTTAAGTAGTTCAAGTTCAAAGTTCAAAGTCAGCTTTATTGTCAATTCTGCCATATGTGTTCAACATACAGTGAATCGAAATTTCGTTTCTCTCTGGCCAAGTAGTGCAAAAAGACAGTGTACAAAATACAATATGAAGACAAAACACAACAAAAACTATCTAAGACAGAGATCTAAGTTAAAACTAAAGTCTACGGTCTAAAATCTTAAAACAGTGCAACATAATAAATAACAAATAACCTATACTATATACAGATTTCCAAAGTGTGCAGTGGGCATCAAAATGTGCAATGGAAGATACAGCAGTGAATTGGTCATGTGCAGTAGAATGTGCATTGGAGTTAAGATAAATAAAAATAAGTGTGCAACAGTAGTAATTCTAGTGCAACAGGAGTAAACAACAGTACTAAAAATTCCAGTAGTAAATGTGCAATAACAGTAGTAAACAACAGTGCAACAGGAGTAAAATCCAGTAGTAAATGTAAATGTGCAACAGTGCAACAGTCGTCCTTAGCAGCAGTCTAGAGTGATATGTCTTTTATGGAATACAGGTTATGCCAATATGGGGGGTGGGGGGTGGGAGATGGGTAAGGTGGGAGTTCGGGTGTGAGTTCGGGTGTGAGTTCAGCCTCCTGACAGCCTGGTGGATGAAGCTGTTTGAAAGCCTGGTGGAGTGGGCCCGGAGACTCCGGTACCTTCTCCCCGAGGGCAGGAGGCTGAACAGGCTATGTGCGGGGTGGCTCGGGTCACCCACAATGCTGGACGCTCTGCGGGTGAGCCGGGTGTTAAAAATGTCTAGGAGGGAGGGGAGAGAGACACCAGCGATCCTCCCAGCTGCATTCACTATGCGCTGCAGGGCTTTCCTGTTCTGTTCAGTGCAGCTCCCGTACCACACAGTGATGCAGCTGGTCAGGACGCTCTCAATGGTGCCTCGGTAGAAGGTGGTCATAATGGGTGGAGGGGCTCCAGCTCTCCTCAGTTTGCGGAGGAAATAGAGGCGCTTCTGAGCCCTCTTTGCCAGTGATACAGTATTCACTGTCCAGGAGAGGTCCTCACTGATGTGCACCCCCAGGAATTTGGTGCTGCTCACCCTCTCTACAGCAGCACCATTGATGGACAGTGGGGGGTGCTGGGTGGGGCCTCTCCGGAAGTCAATAACAATCTCCTTGGTCTTTTCAACATTAAGAAGGAGATTGTTATTGCTGCACCACTGGGTCAGAAGGCTCACCTCACTCCTGTAGTTTGTCTCATCGTTATTAGAGATGAGACCCACCACAGTCGTATCGTCCGCAAACTTCACTATGTGATTGGTGCTGAACGCTGGTGAGCAGTCGTGGGTCAGCAGAGTGAAGAGCAGAATGTGGATACTTTTTACTTTCTACTCCACTCCACTACAATACATTTGAACAGAACTGAAAGGTTTTTCAAACTTTTACAAAAAGAAAAGAAAAGTTTTTTATTATTATTGTTTGATACCTGCTGAGCAGGCTAAGGAGTTTAATTTTAGCATAGTCATAGCCCGAGCAAATAAAAATATAACAACAAATAAATGATAAAAGGAGAAATTCAATTTGTCAACTGGACAAAGTTTGTTTGGTCGAAAACGTTTTGCCGCTCATCCGAGAGGCTTCGTCAGCTCTAATTAGAATACTGGTAAGACACTTGCTTATATCTTGCTGCAGGGAGGAGCTAATAACTACTTTCCGAAACTATCTCATTGGTTTCAGTCTTTTGTTTCTCTGGCGTCTAGATTTGCATACCTATTCATCCCTACAACGACTGTTTTTCACACCTCTGGCCCTGACCTGGCTAGCCCTATTGTTCCCCTGTTTGCTTGATCTAGGCTTAAGAATGGAATTATAGATGGGAGACAAATTATGTCTGACTCCACCATTTCTGTTCAGAGAAGGATTCTCTTTTTTGACAAAAATAGCCTCTTTAAGTCCCCTCTCAAACCAATTATTTTCCCTGGCTAAGATCTGAACCCTCACTGTCCTCAAAAGAATGGCCCGTGGCTTCTAGGTGAAGATGTACGGCAGATGACGGTCCACTCTGGCACGCCCGTCTGTGTTGGTACATCCTCTTGTGAAGTGGCTGCTTGGTTTCTCCAGTGCAGCGCTCACTGCAGTCTTCACTACACTGAATGGAGTAGACCACGTTGCTTTGTTTGTGGCTCGGTGTTTTGTCCTTTGGGTGGACGAGTTTTTATCTTAAAGTGTTTGTGGGTTTGAAATAAACTGGGATTTCATATTGTCTGAAAATCCTCCAAACTTTGTCCAGTTGACAAATTGAATTTCTTCTTTTATCATGGATTCTACCTGGACGACTGAGGGACTTTTCACACAACAAATAAATAAAACATTTAGAATAAAAAGACTAATTCACTTGTTTCTGTTGAACAAAATTCAGCACAAATCGTTGTCAACATCACTACATTTGAAGCTCCATTAGATCTCCAAATCTAAACAAAATCTTGGAGTGTGCAGGCCTCTGCTTAAGACTTTTTATGACTCTGTGGTGGCCTCTGCTCTCCTCTACGCTGTCGTCTGCTGAACCCCGAGCAGCACAGAGCGGGACAGGAAGAGACTCAATAAGCTGGTCAGGAGGGCCAGCTCTGTCCTGGGCTGTCCTCTGGACTCTGTAGAGGAGGTGGCTGAGAGGAGGGTACTGGCCAAATTCACGTCCATCATGGACAACACCTCTCACCCTCTGCACCGGACTGTAGAGGAGCTGAGCAGCTCCTTCAGCAGCCGACTGAGGCACCCCCAGTGCAAGAAGGAGCGCTACTGCAGATCCTTCATCCACACCACCATCAGACTGTATAACTCTACTACATAGGCCAGATGTGCAATATTTTCTATTCTCTCTTATTTACTTATTTTTATTATTATTTCTATTTGTCTGCATGCACTTTATGTTCAAACTTTCTTTAGCACTAAACTGCCTGGAGCTAATGTGGCAAGTGAATTTCTCCTGTGTGAGATCAATAAAGTCTAATCTTAAAATACTTACTTACTTACTGCTTACTGTTTACTTTTTAAGTCAAAAATAAGTATTTTTTTAACTGATACTTATACTTACTTTTACTTATGTTGATTTTTTCATGATTTTTTCATTTTACTATTTTTTGCTCTGGTACTTTTACTTAAGTAACAAATTTAGCATTTCTTCCACTGATTACTATATAACGGCAAATGCTATTGGGCTTGTTTATTTTTACAGAATACAGATGTTGCCAAAGATAATGAAGTTGTGTATAACAGTGTGATTTTCATAAAAAAGCAATCTTCAAAACAGGTACATCAGGTCAGTCAAAGTTTCCAAAAACTGTGTGAAGTGACAATTGCTGAACTTGTTCTTCTATTTCCCAGGATGCAGTTACAGAAGAGGATGTTTTGTACAGCACATTGGCTCAACGATGACTTTAACCTGATTCTGTAACACAAACAGTGGCAAACTATCAGCATGTTTATCAATAGCCTAATCTTGTACTCTTGTGGCCCACTGATCCTGAAAGGGAATTACTGCTGTAACATTTCTGTTTAAGGCTTTTTAAGGTTTGCAAATGCTACATGATAGATCTATTAAATGTAAGCTATTGGTTTGATTTTGCATGTAGGCTATGTTAATACAGGTGGTGCTTAATTTAATAAGTATGGTATTTGTGATGCATTGTGTGTATAAACGAAATTTCGATTCACTGTATGTTGAACACATAGGACAGAATTGACAATAAAGCTGACTTTGATCTTTGATCTTGATCTTTGATTTGCCCTGCAAGTAATTCCAGTGTTGTGTATAATAAATAGAAATACTCTGGCACTGGCACTGTCTCCTGCAATGACCACAGGGACCACATGGTTCTGTGTTCTTGGCTTGATCAAATAGAATAAACTCCATCCAATACTATGAGCATATTCCTTTAAAGTTTTATGCTCAGGCTTCCCCGTGGGCAGCCCGTGGGCCAGCCGGGGCCCTTCCCTGGATGTGATAGCTCTGAGAGCTGCAGTGCAGTCTCCTTCAGCTCGCCCTCCAACCGCTGACGCCTACCTCTGCCGTGTGGTGTGAGGAAGTTCTGCAATAAAGTCACTTTCGTGCGCACTTAGCTCCATTTTCAACTGGTAAGAAGCTCCAGTGTAGACCTTATGTCTGTGAGTGTGCTTTATAAACCAGGCCGCCCGTCTGTGTGCGCTACCGGCACCGGTAGCTTAGGTTAGCTACGGTTAGCTTAGCCAGCTCAACTCAGCATGCACTCTGTCACATGTGCAAATATCGAATAACTGGACACATGGACGTCCACATTAGTCTTAAAGGAGTAGTTAATTAGATTGTTTTTCTTTGGTCTTTTTGACCGTGCTGTGCGCTGTCTAACCCGTAGTTGACATTGGTCTGTTTCTTGTACCAGTTCAATTGGATTGGTATTGAACACATTTGAGTAGTGTGGACAGATGTGTGTCCTGCCACGCGTGGCTTTACCAGGCACCTCACGTGGAGAAACGGGTTAATAACTGCCAGGGCACAGTTTACCGAGCTGCGCCAACATGGCTCCTCCGGCACTGGCCTTTCTCCTGACAGAAGAGCCGGACATCCGGAAACACTTCACTGGAGAATATTCCAGTAGCACAAGTGACAGTGTGCTCAGGGTTTAACAGTGGTGTATTAAAGTTTAAAAGTCTTCTCCTTCCAGACTATTTGACCTGACTGCTCCTTTGCTCTAGGTGCTCTGTACAGTACTAAACCTTATTGTAACGCTTGTTTACGGCTGTTTCAGACACAATGGCAGTGCCTCCTTCATATGCTGACCTGGGCAAGGCTGCCAAGGACATCTTCAACAAAGGCTATGGTACACTGCACACTGATGTGCTCATATATGGCATGGTCTTTGAACCTTATGTTAAGACTCTGTTGTCTTCTAGGCTTTGGCTTGGTCAAACTTGATGTCAAGACAAAGTCAGCAAGTGGTGTGGTAAGGTTATTTTGTTTTTATTGTTTAAGAATCTTAATTCTGTTTATAAAGGCATTTAAACATAAATTGATTTCAGACCTTGGCTTGTATTTGTCTCATAAAACTAATTCTCGCATAGCTCTGGTGGACAGCTTTTCCTGTTCCTTTGTCTAATATATTCTACTTTGTCATGTCATTGATTGATTGTCTCTACCTCTTCATAACTCTCACAGGAATTTAAAACATCTGGTTCCTCTAACACTGATACCAGCAAAGTGGCTGGCACCCTGGAAACAAAATACAAGAGGGCAGAATATGGTTTGACCTTCACTGAGAAATGGAACACTGACAACACTTTGGGGACAGAAATCACAATTGAAGATCAGGCAAGTGCGCCAATTCAGTTTTAAATGTGGTTTCAATTGCATACATAATTTAGTTCAAATTTCCAGTTACATTTCTGCTTTTTGTAACAGATTGCTAAGGGACTGAAGTTGACTTTTGATACCACCTTTGCACCAAACACTGGGTAAGTGTCTGTTTAAATCGTGACTATGGTATCTGTATTTCCAGCCTGCACACTGGACTACCCATCTCGCCCTCTTCAGTCTGAGTAATACTCGTAACATGATCTCTGTTGCACATGCTCTAGGCCATGTGATTTAGTCCCAATATGGAACTAGTCTCCTTCTCTTGACTTTGGCTCTTATAATTCAAATTTCATAACAATAATGGTTGCTTTTTATTGAAGTACATTTACTCTGATATTTGTTCTTCATTATAAAGTGTTAAGAAGTGGACTAAGGAAGTGTGACATCACCTATTGGCTGCAGTCAAATGAAGCTCATGATGCTATGAGTTTGAACCTACAACCCCCTGGGGGTTGTAGGTTCAAACCCCCCCTGGGCAATGAGCTAACCAGTTTGGGTCCTTGGGCAAGACCCTTCACGGTACTGCCCCCCGGGCGCCGAAAAAGATGGCTGCTCACTGCTCCTGAAAAGGATGGGTCAAATGCAGAAGTCAAATTTCTCCCGTGTGTCACTGTGTGTCATTGTGTGTGAGACCAATAAAGGCTTAAGCCTAATCTTAATCTTAATCTAATCTAACGGTTATAGGGGTGAATTTGGAGCCAGTTCCATATTAGGAATAGGAATGATTTTACAGACCAAGTGGCAAAATGAAAATATTAGGATTTATTATTATCAGTTTCATATAGCGCTTTTCTGAACACTTAAAAATACTTTACAGAGCATTATTCGTTGACTCCACACTTGGTGGTAGTAAGCTACTGTTGTAGCCACAGCTGCCCTGGGGCAGACTGACAGAAGTGAGGCTGCCAATCTGCACCATCAGTGCCTTAAACCACCATCGCTCACGCGCACACCACATTCATACTAGGCAATGTGGGTGAAGTGCCTTGCCTAAGGACACAGTGAGAGTTTTTGTGTCTGGCGCCCCACTGTGGCATCTTATGTTTCCAGCGTCTCCCATCCAAGTACTAACTAGGCCCGGCCCTGCTGAGCTTCTGAGATCTGACAGGATCAAACTTTGACAAGCTGGTACGGCCACATACCACACATGTATTAAAGACCAAAATGACCAGGCTCACAGCAGCAGTTGCCCAAAGAGGGGTGACGATTTTTCAGTGTAAAGTTAACTGGAGCCAGAGTTGATGGAATTGGAAGCTCCCCCATGTTCATTTCCTATTTGGAACGCGGCAGCTAGATAAGATAAGATAATCCTTTATTTGTCCCACAATGGGGAAATTGCAGTGTCACAACGCAGGTTTCAGAAACAGTTGGAAAAAAGAGCATGCATCAAAAATTAAGATAATAATAAGTATGTACAGCGGGTTAGCTATGTCCATTTATATACAGTCTCTGTTCTTCACAGCAAAAAGAGTGGTAAAGTGAAGACCGCATACAAGCGTGAGTATGTGAACCTGGGCTGTGATGTAGACTTTGATTTCGCCGGTCCCACCATCCATGGCGCTGGTGTCATCGGTTACGAGGGCTGGTTAGCTGGTTACCAAATGACCTTCGATACGGCCAAGTCCAAAATGAGCCAGAACAACTTCGCCATTGGTTACAAGACGGGGGACTTCCAGCTGCACACCAATGTGTAAGTGCACCATTGGTTTATGTTGTCATGCATGTATTTGTGATTTTTGCATTGTGTAACTTTTCTGGTAGAATGTCTGTCAAATGCTTTTCTCCATGGAGATGTTATTGCTTTGTCTGAAATGTTTCACAGTATGGCATTAAATCTTTCTATTATCATGGAGACCAAACCAGACCAAGTTACAGGTCAGATCTGTGGAGAGGCGACCCCACTCAGTCAGAATGCCTGTTTTTCTAGGTATTTTCGAGCTATAAAACCACCTGTAATTGAGTAAATCTAAGGTATCGCTGTTTAATGTCATACTGTGGAACATTCGAAGTGGAGCAATGACCTATCATAGAAACAAGCAGGTGATGGACCTCCAACCAAAAAGTTACATAGTGCGCCTTTTAAGTGAAATTTGTGAAAACTAAGCCATATTGTTTCCTGTGATGTAGCAATGATGGAGCAGAGTTTGGTGGTTCAATCTACCAGAAGGTTAACGATACTCTGGAGACCGCAGTTAGCCTGTCATGGACCGCTGGAAGCAACAGCACACGCTTTGGTATTGCAGCCAAATACCAGTTGGACAAGGATGCCTCTATCAACGTAAGAGGGAGACACTGTTTTTGATTTGATGTGTAAAAGTACAAGGATTTAACTTTTTTGTTTGTTTCTTTTCAGGCTAAAGTGAACAACAATAGCCTGGTTGGTGTTGGCTACACCCAGTCTCTCAGACCAGGTATGTAACAGTAACACTGGATTTAAGGTTAAGGTTTTTTGGACATGATCTGTAAGCACCTTTTGTGGTTTGATTTGCCTTAAAGGGATATGCCACCCCCAGGGCAAATTTGGGCATCTCCCCACAGTCCAGAGACTAAAATAAGTGGTGGAAAGCGTTTTCCTGCTCACCCAGCCATTGTCCGAGTCTGTCGCCACTGACCGCCGCGGTATCTGCAGCTACTCCGCCTTAGACTGGAGTCTAACGTCGCCAGAGAAAGATTTCGGCCAAAAGGAATTAATTTGCTCGATGCGTTTCCCAATTACTTTGTGTAGTGCGCATTCATATCGAGTGCAAATAAATGTGCAAATCAACACAGAGAGCTTGACTTAGTCATTTTGGGTGGGAACTATTTTCCAGTGCGGAAGAATACAGCCGTATCACGCACCACGTTGACACGGGAATCCCAGTTACGCACCGGGAAGGGAGTTCCCCTGTTGCACAACGTGGTGCGTGATTCGACTGTATTCTTCCGCACTGGAAAATAGTTCCCACCCAAAATGACCAAGTCAAGCTCTCCGTGTTGATTTGCACATTTATTTGCACTCGATATGAATGCGCACTACACAGCAAGTAATTGGGAAACGCATCGAGCAAATTAATTTCTTTTGGCCGAAATCTTTCTCTGGCGATGTTAGACTCCAGTCTAACGGTATCTGCAGGAGCTGCAGATACCGCGGCGGTCAGTGGCGACAGACTCGGACAATGGCTGGGTGAGCAGGAAAACGCTTTCCACCACTTATTTTAGTCTCTGGACTGTGGGGAGATGCCCAAATTTGCCCTGGGGGTGGCATATCCCTTTAAAAGGTGCACTGCCAATACCAAAACTGGCTTTAAAGGATCCATATTACACCATTTTCTGATCCGTTATGATGTTTCCTCATCACAAACATACCCAAAATTGTTTTGTTTCATTCACACATGTTAAATACACACACCCTGCATATTTAGGCTGGATTCTTCTCTTAAACTGAAGACCGTTCCATCATTTGATGTCATGTGGTAATGCAGGAAATATTACACTTTTTTGTTTTTAAAGGAGAATTAACGTTTTTTACAATCTGAGCCTTATTTCGGTAATAAAACAAGTTGTTTTACTCACCCATAGCACTTTGGTGTCATATGGAGCACTTCCAGAGATGTTTTAGATTTGCGTTAGCCTAGCGCGAGTTCTAGCCGTAGCTCGGGGCATATAATATATTCCCCGAGCATGTAATATATGCCCCGTGCGGTCTCCAAATAACACAAACTTTAGCACTTTTCAAATCATAGAAGCTCAATGTCTTAGTCTACGCTTTCGTTTGGTCAAAAGTGGCCTGTAATCTGAGATTTATCCATAGTTTCGAGGTAGATGAGGACGCCAGTGCGCATGTGCGGAGTCACAGCTTATTTCACTCTCAGCTCCCGGGACTCAAACATGAAACGCAAAGCTGTAAATTATGGCTAAATCTCGGATTACAGGCCACTTTTGACTCAGATAAAATCGTAGACTAAGACATCGAGCTTCTATGATTTGAAAAGTGCTAAAGTTTGTGTTATTTGGAGACTGCACGGGGCATATATTACATGCTCGGGGAATATATTATATGCCCCGAGCTACGGCTAGAACTCGCGCTAGGCTAACGCAAATCTAAAACATCTCTGGAAGTGCTCCATATGACACCAAAGTGCTATGGGTGAGTAAAACAACTTGTTTTATTACCGAAATAAGGCACAGATTGTAAAAAACGTTAATTCTCCTTTAAATCATGTGGATAACCTCTATAGAACAAACAGAAGGTTGCTGTTAATTTAAACTTCATGACATCACAAGGTGGAACAGTATTTTGGTATTTGGAGATGGAGACAGACTAATGATGCAGGATTACTCAAACGTGTGAACGAAACGTAACAAAACTCTGGGTATAGTTTTGAGGAAACAATATTCTAACATGGCTAAAAGCTCACAGGAGTCATTTTTGCTTAAAGTAGGACCAAATTGGGCTCAAATACTGTAAATAGAACCTCAACATTGCATTTCCACTTGAGACTAAGTGGCATCAGTGGTCATATTTGTGGCTTACCATGCACCCAATATGTAGTTTTTAAACAGTGAGAAATGTACATTATTTTCAACTGAGAAGGCAATTTAATAGAGCAACGTTTACTATGAAAAACAGGGATGTCTAAACTTGCCGTTCTTAACTTGGTTGTGTGTACAGGTGTGAAGCTCACCCTGTCAGCCCTTGTGGATGGAAAGAACATAAACGCCGGAGGACACAAACTGGGGCTGGGCCTGGAGCTGGAGGCCTAAACTGTCACATGCTGAAAGGGACTAAGGAATATCAGAATCTGGCATTAAGTATGTCCAACTTCAACCAGCAAGAGATCCTGAAGAGGAGGGTTCAAGGCTATAGCTCCAGTCATCTGTACAATTTACATTTAAGTTGGCCTCTTTACCCCTCTGTTTTTACCTTTTTTAGAGCAACTGTTGATATTATTTATGAATCAGGCCACTGTGTGTGTCCAGCACTGCCATAAACTCAATACAGAAGTTTCCCTGTCATCAGCACTGTTGTCTCGTTTATTGGCATTTTCAACCACTCCATTTTGTTTCTTACAGTCTGTTTGCAACTGTGACATCTGATATTCCTGTGTCTTGTCCACAGCATTACTCCAGTATGTTATTACTTTGCCCTTGTCTTTGTGTACTCTGAAGATCTATAGTGTTCTGTTTGAATCAGCCACAGGGGCACTCTGCTCCACTCTGGCTTTTTTCCTCAAACTAGATAGTTTTGAGGTTTGGCTTTAAGCTTACTCAGAAGGTCAGGGCAAAATCTTGGCTGGTGAAGCAGAACTATTCTTTCACCCAGTGGGAATAAGTCATTGTACACAGCAATGCCAAATGTTTGTAAAGGGAGTCGAAGGCTGCTTCCAAGTTTCTGTACTGGGTGCAGTCACGTCCACATCAATGTCTTGGAGGTCCTTATGTAAAAGGTTTCAATAAAGTCTTGAAAATAAACAACTTGAATAATGGTATTCTTATCACGTATTCATGATGGATTCAAAGATTAGTTCAGCCTTTTGGCATGTGCTGTGGTGACTACAGCTAGCCTACAATGGGTACCAAAAATATTTTTCATTAATATTCTGTTGAATGTAGAGTAATCGCCTTAAGTGTTGGGTATAGAATGCATCCAACCTTTACATATGAAAAAATAATTTGTACTTATTTTTATTGGAATGTCATATGGCAGAATTATTTGTAGTGAGTATTGATTACAAAGACAACCATCTTTCAGTAGTTTTTTATTTTAACAGCAGGCTTTGCTACAGAATCTTTGAAACATGCAAACTTCCTGATTTTTATTTACATACAATTATGCATTTCATATTTTGAAGCTGATGGTAAATACTCATTCAGGCATTATATTGCTTTTCACAGTGTCCTCTGCCCTGCAGAGATAGATGGTTCCTCTCTTGGAAACTCACCTCTTCTCTTGTGCTTTTGAAACAATGCATTATTATCTAGTGTTGAAGATGAGTGTTGCATTGCTTTTTGTTCAGTTTCAAGTCTATAACCAAAAACAAATTCTTGCTTTCACTGTAGCTCCTTTTGCTCCCAGTAAACAACTTTATAACTCTTGGAATAAAGCCTAAACACATTTTACCTTACCTTATTTGAAGACATGTTCCTTTCATGTGTGACATTTGTTTCCTTTTTCAAATCATGTTTTAGTTGTACACTCACTTCTTTGAAATCCTGCTCTTTTTTTTATTTCCCCTGTAACTTTGTCACCAATATCATTCTCCACAATTCCCTTCGACCCCTCCTCCCCTTCACCTCCTTGTGATTCTATGTTATCCTGCTGAGTGTCGCGCTCCTGCTCAGTATTTTCCTGTCCACTGTCTTTACTATGGTCACTTTCTCCTTCACTCCCTCTTTTACTGCACGGTTGCCCCGGCAGCACGAGTGTCTCTTCGGGATCTTCATATTCGGACAAGATGATTTCCCTTGTGGTCTCAGTGATGATCTCCTCCACAAACTTGTACTGGGGCTCGGGGCGGCGGTGAGGGCCTCCAGGTCTGTTGATGGCGGGCAGGGTGTAGACTGGAGACTGGTGGTAGATGTAGGGCAGAGACACAGGGCTGTCTGTCACAGAGGAGAGCCGTGCTTCCTCACCGCATAGAAGTTTCCTACAAGAAAACAGAGATACTAATAAATGACAGATAATAAGTGAACATATGTCAAAGGAGACTTGTGTAAAATCTTCCTTTATGACCTTTTAACAGTGTTCCTTCATCATTGTCTTACTTTGGGTTGTATTTTGATTGATTCATGCAGGTAAAAAAAAAATCCTACATTGTCCTGCAGCTGTGAACTGTGACCTTTCTGTCCTTGAGGCTTTTTTTTTAAGAATGCAGACTTTTCAACTGAAATTTTTAGCAACTTACATATTATTTTGCTTGTTTATTATCACAGTGTTTATTTATCACAGTGTCAAAATTATTTTTTTTATGTTTCATGGTGCACTTTGAGCTTCTTACACATATGTTTTTTGACTACAAATGTCTAATAAAATAACCTAATTCTTTCACTTCTTACTTACACAAGTTCTTACTTGTGATTATTTAAAAAACAAACAAACAAAAAACTGTTTCCAGGTCATATATCACGATCAAATTTCTTCTGGAACATTTATAAAAATAAAAATAAAAACATGTAAATTAACAATCTGCTGCTTTAGTGAAATGTCATTTAATCCAAGATCTCTCAGTTCTGCAATTTTGGAAGAGGAAGTCAACAGAGCCATTTCTATTATTACTCAGTTTTACATAAATATTGAGGTTTACATTATGTCTTCATTAATAGGGCAGTAGATTATTTTTTATTTTTGCTCCATGAGGAAAATATATATATATATTTTTAACCGCAATTCTGATTTCTGATTAACCCTTCAGCAAGAAAGTCCTGATCAAGCCTTGCTCAAGAGCTACTGTAGCAGGTCCTTTGGCACAGCACTTCGTCACCCACTGCTCCTGACACTTTTTTTTCTATATTCTCTTATTTACTTATTTTATTATTATTACTTATCTTGTCTGCATGCACTTTCTTGTTCAAACTTTCTTTTTCACTAAACTGCCTGGAGCTAATGTGGCAAGTGAATTTCTCCTGTGTGAGATCAATAAAGTCGTATCTTATCTCTTAACAAATAAAATGTATTATTATAATTATTATTATCTCTTAATATTATGCAGTTAGCTTCATTCATTCATCATAAACATCATACACTCAAGACAACTGTGAATGATGTTATGAAAGGCTTTACATAAGCACCTTCATCATTTACATTGTTGAAGGTACTAAATTGTTTACACCAGTTTCTCAGTGCACTGTTTTATATCATTTCATTCTCATCCTGAAAATATCTGAGTCACTTTATTGTAGTGATATTATATATTACTGAACTGGAGTCACTTTAACTGCTGTTTGTTCTGCTCAGAACCAAAGACATTTATTGTGCAGCGTTTCTGTGCCTTTAACCTTACAGTGTTGTGTTTTTTTAGTTGATTGTACATACTTATTGGGGCCAAGCACCGAAGGTGCGAGGCACCATAGTGTTTCTACTGATTCTTATACATTATCCTTCGACCCATGGGAGTCTATGGCAACCCCTAGAACCGTCAGGTAAAAAGTTGTGAAATTTTGCATGCGCATTCCAGCCAGTCTCCTCATTACCCACAGCAATTTATAGGCCCCCACCCCCAACCGTCTAGTGCCACCAGCAGGTCAAATTTGCAGGAATTTTCAGGAATTTTCTGTGTTGCTAGGCAACGCAGAAATGTACCTTTGATCTGTCTTTGATGTGTCTTTGATCTAGCCAAAGTGAGCTCATATCTCGGGAACCCTTCATAGGAAGCCTGGGAGCCTGGGAAGCCTGGCTAACAGACCCTGTTAGACCCTGTTAAACCCTGTTAGACCCTGTTAGACCCTGTCAGACCCTGTTAGACCCTGTCAGACCCTGTCAGACCATGTCAGACTCTGTTAGACCCTGTCAGACCCTGTCAGACCCTGTTAGACCCTGTCAGACCCTGTTAGACCCTGTCAGACCCTGTTAGACCCTGTTAGACCCTGTCAGACCCTGTTAGACCCTGTCAGACCCTGTTAGACCCTGTTAGACCCTGTCAGACCATGCCAGACCATGTCAGACTCTGTTAGACCCTGTCAGACCCTGTTAGACCCTGTCAGACCCTGTCAGACTCTGTTAGACCCTGTCAGACCCTGTTAAACCCTGTTAGACCCTGTTAGACCCTGTCAGACCCTGTCAGACTCTGTTAGACCCTGTCAGACCCTGTTAGACCCTGTATAACTTTTCTGCTTATAACGTAGCGTTTGATTGGCTGTCATGACAAAACGATAATACATACTGAGGCCTACATGCATCTTCGGTGCTTGGCCCCACATTGCTGCTTGGAGCTATATTTATTATTATTATTTATCTTAATTTTGATGCATGCTCATATTTTCCTACTGTGTCTGAAACTTGTGTTGTGACACTGCAATTTCCCCATTGTGGGACAAATAAAGGATTATCTTATCTTATTTTATATTTATTTATTCAGGAGCAGTGGGCAGCACATGACTGCGCCCGGGGACCCATCTCCATGATCTTACTGATTAGGCTTGGTCAGGACCTAAGCTGGAGGATTTTACCTATGGAGCATGTTTTGGGTCTTATCTTATCTTATCTTATCTTATCTTACCAAGCAGCTGTTCATTGGATGGCTGTGAGCTATAACTTTGACGAGATCATCTTCTAAATATAGGCCAAATCATGAATACACCTATATTAAACGCCATTTGGGATATGTGCACTGTATTTGCATGAGCCCGTCTTACCTGTAGGACAGGATTTCCACATCTAGCGCCATCTTCACATTTAGCAGGTCTTGGTATTCCCTCAGGTAACCAGACATGTCAAATTTACAATTTATGAGCTCGTTCTCAAGTTGTTTGACTGTGTCCTGGGGTAGCAGAAAAAGAATTAGAGTTAATTCCAGGCCACCGTATCTTCTCATAAACTTCTAGTGTGTGACTTTACCTGGTAATGCAGGAGATCGTGCTTGTGGCGATCCTCTGCTTCACGGAGTTGCTTTTCCAGCGCCTCCCTAGTGCCTTTCGCGCTCTCCAGCTCCACATCTTTAACTTGTAGTTGCCTCCTATAATCGCTTATCTCATGCTGACTCGCTCTCAGACATTCCCTCTTACTCTCGGCTGCCTCTGTTAACTTCGCGAACTGGGATGTGAAGGTTTCCTCTGCCTGCTGCGCGTCACGACCCACGCGTCTCTCCAGCTGCGTCCTGATCTCCCTGAGTGCCGCAGTAACGCCGGGACTCCCAAAATCGCGCGCTCTATACTTTTCTTCCGTGTTTTGTATGGCCTCAAGCATGTCAGACACTTCCCCCTCATGGCTCTTTTTGAGACAGTTCACTTCCTCCACCAGAACCTTTACTTTCTTGTCCAGTTGCAGTTTGGCTTGGTATGCGTCATCTATTTCTCTCTTTATGACCGTGATATCGCGCTCAGTGTCCGACCTGCTCTTCGACTCCTTCTCGTGGCGTTTTCTCAGATCGCAAACCTCCTCTTCCAAATTGCAATGCTCGACTTCAATTTGATGCTTTTGCTGAGTTATGTCCCGAACCAGCTGCCTCAACCGCCTCAGCTCCGGCCCGTACTGCTCCTCCAAAGTCGAGACGGACTGCGCTCTGGCCCGAATCTCCCTTATCTCCCTCTCCAGTAGTTGGTTGTGCTGTTCCAACTGGTGCACCTTGTTTATGAAACCCGCGAGACGACCGTTCAGACCACGAAGCGAGTCTTTCTCATTCATTCTCGTGTCCAAATCCAGTCCCCTGCTCGCGTCTGTTCGCTGCGGATGCTCGCTTCTCCTATGCGGCATTATGGGGTCCATGATGTGCGTCGTGTACGTAGGTTTAGAGTGTGAAATCCCATTGAAGAAAAGGTTCACGTGGGCTTTTATAGAAGCCCCTATTCGCTCGCGCAGCACATAGTCGCTGTCCGAGGTGCTGACCAGGGGAAACGCCAGGAAGCGGTCAAATGGGATCCACGCGCACAACAGTGACGCACGCACAGGCAGAGTGCACATACAGTTAGCCCACCAGGGAGGCCAGAATCAATAGCAATTTGTTTATGCATGCTGTACATCCTGGTTCAGCTTTGGATTGACTTTAAAGGAGAATTCACGTTTTTGTTTTTTTGTTTTTTTTAAAGGAAAATTAACGTTTTTTTTAAACAATCTGAGCCTTCTTTCGGCAATAAAACAAGTAGTTTTACTCACCCATAGCAGTTTGGTGTCAATTGGAGCAGTATCGCAGAACTTACGTTGAGCCGTTCTGTTCTACTAATGATCCCGTATCCGTTAGCGTGAGTGCTCGGGGCACTGATTTGCGGTGTCCAAATAACACAAACTTTAGCACTTTTCAAATCACAGAAGATCGCTGTGTCAGGGTAGACTTTTAGTGGATTCCAAAACAGCCTGAAACCCGATATCGCAACAGAAAAGTAAAGTTCAGAGTGCTGTTAGCTTCTTTCGGACTAGCGGTGTTTACAAAACAGCTGAGTTCACGCATGCGCACTGTCCTCTCTGATGACGTCATCAAATGAAACTATAGCTGCATATCGGGTTTCAGGCCGTTTTGGAATCCACTAAAAGTCTACCCTGACACAGCGATCTTCTGTGATTTGAAAAGTGCTAAAGTTTGTGTTATTTGGAGAGCGCAAAGTAATGCCCCGAGCATATGATACGAGCACCATGTTAACGGATACGGGATCATTAGTAGAACAGAACGGCTCCAACATAACTTCTGCGATACCATGGGTGAGTAAAACTACTTGTTTTATTGCCGAAAGAAGGCTCAAATTGTAAAAAAAAACATTACTTTTCCTTTAACAATCGGAGCCTTATTTCGGTAATAAAACAAGTTGTTTTACTCACCCATAGCACTTTGGTGTCATATGGAGCATTTTCGGAGATGTTTTAGATTAGCAATATATGTAATGCGAGTTCTCGGGGCATGTAATATATGCCCCGAGCGGTCTCCAAATAACACAAACTTTAGCACTTTTCAAATCATAGAAGCTCAATGTCTTAGTCTACACTTTCGTTTGAGTCAAAAGTGGCCTGTAATCCGAGATTTATCCATAATTTACAGCTTTGCGTTTCATGTTTGTGTCCCGGGAGCTGAGAGCGAAATAAACTGTGACTCCGCACATGCGCACTGGCGTCCTCATCTACTCAAAACTATGGCTAAATCTCGGATTACAGGCCACTTTTGACTCAAACGAAAGTGTAGACTAAGACATCGAGCTTCTATGATTTGAAAAGTGCTTAAGTTTGTGTTATTTGGAGACTGCAAACATGTGCCCCGAGAACTCACATTGCGGAGATCGCATCTAAAACATCTCTGGAAGTGCTCCATATGACACCAAAGTGCTATGGGTGAGTAAAACAACTTGTTTTATTACCGAAATAAGGCTCAGATTGTAAAAAACGTTAATTCTCCTTTAAGTCTCAGGACTACCTTGCAAATGTGACAAACAAGGGAAACTAAAAGCTGTTCTTTGTTTTTGTTTTATCCAACAGGCTTTTCTTTATTTATTTGAATATAGCACTGTGACTGAGAATCTCATTTTAAGAGGATTTCTCGATTAATCCTTTGGTACATGTTTTTAGTGATAGGAGCACCTCGAAGATAACGCAACGATAATGCGCACCAGGTCCCACAAATCCAAACCAGGACCTTCTTGCTGTGAGGTGTGAGCACTAACCACTGTGCCACTACAATCAGGTGTTCTAGGAGTTTTTAAGATCAGCAATGGTGGTAGTTTGTGTTGTAGAGTAGAAAGGAACAGAAAGCAATACATCATACATTTTAGCTATTACACAGAGAAAAAAAAGTGAAAAAACGTGTAATGGTTTAAACGGATAGACTGACCCCCCCCCCTTACTTCCTTCTCTCATTTTTCTCCTCCTTTCTTTTCACCTTTTTGATATTATTTTTCATTTTATTATTATCTTTTAATTGTTTGCCTTTTTAATCTGGATTTGACACTTATTAAGATGGTGGTTTTGAAAATAAAAAAAATGTAAAAGGGAAAAAAAAGTGATTTGTAAATCTTGTATGCATATACTGTAATTCCTTAATAAAAATATTTATTTAAAAAAAATTGAATATTCAAGGTATACTTTATTGTTCACATGTAGGAAAGGCTGCCCTCTGTATTTGACCCATTCAGTGCGAGTGGGACAAGGAGCCAGAGGACACTTCTCCAGAATCAGCAGCACAACATTGAACAGAAAATGCTTTTATGAGTCAATGAGTAATATTCTAAAATGCCCATAGATCAAAACTGAGCTGGAGGATAGGTTTTTGGTAAAAGCTGCTGTTGTTTAAAGGTCCCATGGCATGAAATTTTCACTTTCTGAGGTTTTTGAACGTTAATGTGAGCTCCCCTACCCTGTTTAGGCCCCCCCCCCATGGTTAAAAGTTGCGAAATGTCTAAACTGAGCATTTGCGATCCTTTTCTGCGTTACAAAAAATTGGAGCTCAAACGGGCGATTTTGAACAAGGCACCTTATTGACGTCAGATCGAAAAAAGAAATGCAAATGCAGTTCCACCCCCGTCTGTCTGTACTCAGCGTCTCTGTAAATCACGCCCAGAGAGTTTGGACTGCGAATGCGCTAGGCAATGCGAAATGCGTTTTTTTATTTGCCTGGAGGCACGTCCGAGTGTTTCTAGGCTCGGAAGTCCTTTATCTGAGCCTCTGGACCTTTGAACAGCAGTGGTTTAATTTTATTTTATGTGGAAATGTGTTTATTTTTCAATGGAACGCTTCAAATCTCTCCCCCCGTGCAAAAACAAGGAAATGGATCAGCTGAGAGCTTAGAGCAGAGAGCGGAGAGTTTGGCCACGCCCCCACCCTCTACTATTGGCCAGCTCTTTTCTCCTCATTTGCATTCAAGCAACAACGCCCAGAATAGAGTGTTTGAGAGAGATATGTATGACTCTTTCTCATCTTATCTCTGTTTCTCATGCACTGAGTGTTGATTTTGAAGAAGGATTCATTTACAGTATTAGGGAACCATTAAGGAGCCATATAAAAGCATCAAGAAGTACCATGTCATGGGATCTTTAACATTCAGATTGGAAATCTGTTGATCTGGTGTATGGTTTATATATCAGTAATTACAGGGAACTGGCATAAAGTCGAACGTCTTACTAAAAATACTATGGATTAAAGTGAAATGATTTTTTCACAGTAGCTTCAGATAATAGAGTTATCAATTCTGCCCTCCATCTGAAATCAGCAACAAATTCTTGAATGTGAACGCAGCCTATCCATGGATTTTAGAATGAACAAAAAGTTAGAACTGTTGCTTTAGCAATGACAATGTAAAGGTACACTATGTAATTTTTTAGTTGAGGGTCCGTCACCTGCTTGTTTCTATGGCAATGCCATTACTCTGCCTGGAATATTCCACCATTTGACATTACAGGTGGTTTTATCACTCAAAAATACCTACAAAAACAGGAATTTTGACTGTGTGGGGGTCGCCTTTCAACAGAATTGACCTGTAAATTGATCTGGTTTGGTCTCCATGGAGATGGAAAGGTTTAATACCATACTGTGAAACATTCCAGACAAAGCTAAAAGGCTAAATGGCTAAAAGCATTTGACAGACCTTCCACCTGAAAAGTTACACAATGCATCTTTAAAAGTGATATTATATCATCAGTTGAAGAGTCAAAATGTCACCAATAACATGAAACTGAAACCCTTGAACTGAAACAGGAGACATTAATTTGCAAAAACAGCAGTAACTGTGTGTATAGTGTCTATGGTTACTGTAAGTGCTTTTTGATTGCTATTGTCAGGCCATCAGCCACAGTGAGCATGCTCAGATGGATCCTCTCGTCCTTATGCAACTTCTTATTCAGAGCATCAAGAGCTTTGGAGCTGACATCATCTTCAGCAGGATTCAGGACCCTCCCACTCCACAGCACCTGACACAGAACAGCAGAGTTTTAATGATTATTTATTTATTTTGGTTAGCATAAAGATGATATTGTAAATATAGAGTTGAGTGCTTACATTGTCAATAGCTATAACCCCATTAGTCCGGATCAGCTCTAGTGACTTCTCGTAATAGGTATCATAGTTGATCTTGTCAGCGTCGATAAAAACAAAGTCATAGGTCCCAGATTCACCGGCCTGTATCAGCTCATCTAATTGAAATACAGTAATCCCTCGATTATCACGGGGGTTATGTTCCAGAAATAACCTGCAATAAGCGAAATCCGCGAAGTAGGACAACTTTATATTTTACAATTATTCTACATGTTTTAAGGCTGTAAACAACCTCACCACACACATTATACGCTTTTCGCAGACTGGAATTAACGTTTTCTCACATTTCTCTCGTTTAAACACTCGTAAACATTCGTAGTTTTCAACAAAATGTATTAATAGTGAAGCGTGGTGGTGGTGGTGGTGGGGGGAGGTCCGGAGCTCCCCGAGGGGAGCGGAGACATGAGTCAGTACTGCGCTCATCCAACGGCACTGCCACATCCCGGGACGCGACGCTCAACAACCCCTTGGAGAAGTGCACGAGACGTGCACCCGATCATCGTGGTCAAAACCGTGACAGAGCAGCACGACCGGCGCGAGGCCACCCGGGGCTGCGAGCACGAGATCGAACTGCAGCACCCGGACCATGCCTCCCCCTCAGGACCGCGTCCTCGCAGCCCGCGCCACAAACCGAACACGCACAAACGAACGCAAGAGCCGCACGAAACCAACAAAGAGCGGCACGCGGTGGTTTAATCCTGGTTTAGACCTGGTCTAATCCTGGTTTAGTCCAGGAACAGTCCAGGTTTAGACCTGGTTTAGACCTGGTCTAGACCTGGTTTAGTTCTGGTCTAGACCTGGTTTAGTCCACGTTTAGTCCTGGTCTCGTCCTGGTCTAGTCCCGGTCTGGTCCTGGTCTAGTTCCAGTCTGGTCCCGGTCCCCCCGCGTCCCCCATCTATAACATCAATCGGCAAAGGTGTACAGTCTCTTAGCCAATCAGGACGCAGAACACAATGTTACACTATAAAAAAAAAAGTTACACTATAAAAAAAATAAAAAAAATCTGTGAAACAGCGAGGCCGCGAAAAATGAACCGCGATAGAGCGAGGGACCACTGTACATTAAATTCATATTTTGAGTATGAAGAAACATGATACAATTAAAGTTTGACAGTTAAGCTTAAAAACAGTGATGGAATGTTTGATTTTTTTTACCTTGTATTTTATATAGTAAACAAAAAATATATATGAATGTCTGGTGTTGCCACAACACTAAATTCAAAACTTATTTAGAAACTAAGGATCAGACTCAATATTCAATTCCAGTTTTGATACCAGACCTCTACTTTCAACAATAGGATGGAATTTATTACACCAAATAGTAGTATCAACTGTAATCTTTCAAGAAAAAATAAAATAAGTGATACTGGTTTTAGTTGTGTTGAGTATCTTAACAGTAATTTTAAAGAAACTTCTAATTACAAGATACAGACTTGTTGAGAGCTGTAATAGAAGTCACCAGGACAGTATAGTAAAAAAAAGAAAGAAATATTCAACCATTTAATTTTGAAAAATAAAAGTTGCAGTGAAAATGATTAAACGCAACTATGGAGGAAAGGTTAAAATGTTGTACTTTTTGGTGTTTTTTACTGACACCTGTTCAAATGAGTATGTACTTTCAAAACTAGTCTACCTATGATTGTGTATGGATTTTACTTATGTATGTACAGTATGTATGCACAAACCTTCACTCACCAAGAGTCTTAACTGCTTCCTGAACTCGCACCTCAATCTTATGTTCAACACCAGCCTGTAGGGCGAGAATTGGCACGGTGAAGCAGAATCTCAGTTTGTTTGTAAGACAACTTGATTTTCCTGACTTGCACCACATTCCTGTTTCCTGAGCAGACACCTTTTATTGTCCCGTCCACAGCAGTTAGTGAAGACAGCCTGACAGGTCGGGATAGGCACTGTGCTATGGCTGCACTAATGAGATCTGACACACATCAAGACTTGAGCTTACAAAGCATAGAAAAGTATAGAGTTATAGTATAGTTTTTTGTTGTTGTTGTTGTTGTTGTTGTTGTTTTTGTTGTTTTTGTTGTTGTTTTTTCCTTTTTTGCTTACATTTTTAAATATAGTTAGCCAGGGGTTTATTTAGGAGTTCATTATGAGTTAAATGTATAATATGTATACAGAGTAGGATTATAAAAGTGTGTATGGCTGGTCTTGATGATTCTCTCATTTTGACTTAATTTAGTGGGGTAATACTTGTAGTATATATATATATTTAAAAAAAAAGAATAAAAAATGGTTTTAAAAAAAGAACAAAAAATTACTGAACATTTCTAAAACATACTGAAGACATCACACTGAGAGACTTCTACCCAAACGTTTAGCACAGTTTACAAGTAAGAAACATTTTTGTTATTTTTATTATTTTATTTTTATTTTTTTGATACTTTAAACACTAATTCCACTAAATAAAGGTGTTTTCTTATTTTAAAAAAAAAAAAAAAAATCAAATAATACTTGCTGAGTAGGCCTACATTAGGAGAGTTTGGCCCAGGGTACACCATGGTTGCTAGGTAACAGATGGAATTTTTGATTGTGATGTTATGATTTACAACCAGGAGGTAGGCCTAAATTTAAAACCTAAAAAAAATGAGAACAGAGAATACATTTTTTTTTTTTTTACATATAATGAACTGCTTAACTGTTTTGGTAAAATAAGCAGTCCAACTTGTCACAGGCACTAAAATTATGCATAAAATTCAAAGTGGCTAGTTAAACTAACATGCACTTGGCTTATTGGACAATGTCATAATAGCCAGTCCTGGTGATAAATGTTTGGATGTATTTTCCATTTATTCATTCAGGGTCAGCAAAGGAAGGATTTTTATGACAGGACCATATGATGATGGTTTGAGTGGACAGTGTTGATGAAAATTCCCATGAAGTTACATCCACATACCTTAAGTTTAATGAGTTATGCTTTCCAAAGTGTGTCATATCCTCCTGGGACCCGAAGAAAAAAAGTTTATCTAAATTATTATTATTATTATTATTTTAATTTTCTATTTGGAGGTAAATGAACACCTTAAAGGGATATGCCACCCCCAGGTCAAATTTGGGCATCTCCCCACAGTCCAGAGACTAAAATAAGTGGTGGAAAGCGTTTTCCTGCTCACCCAGCCATTGTCCGAGTCTGTCGCCACTGACCGCCGCAGTATCTGGTGCTCCTCCGCCTTAGACTGGAGTCTAACGTAGCCAGAGAAAGATTTCGGCCAAAAGGAATTAATTTGCTCGATGCGTTTCCCAATTACTTTGTGTGTAGTGCGCATTCATATCGAGTGCAAATAAATGTGCAAATCAACACGGAGAGCTTGCCTTGGTCATTTTGGGTGGGAACTATTTTCCAGTGCGTAAGAATACAGCCGTATCACGCAGCACGCTACCAGGGGAATCCCAGTTACGCACCGGGAAGGGAGTTCCCCTGATGCACAACGTGGTGCGTGATACGGCTGTATTCTTACGCACTGGAAAATAGTTCCCACCCAAAATGACCAAGTCAAGCTCTCCGTGTTGATTTGCACATTTATTTGCACTCGATATGAATGCGCACTACACACAAAGTAATTGGGAAACGCATCGAGCAAATTAATTCCTTTTGGCCGAAATCTTTCTCTGGCTACGTTAGACTCCAGTCTAAGGCGGAGGAGCACCAGATACCGCGGCGGTCAGTGGCGACAGACTCGGACAATGGCTGGGTGAGCAGGAAAACGCTTTCCACCACTTATTTTAGTCTCTGGACTGTGGGGAGATGCCCAAATTTGACCTGGGGGTGGCATATCCCTTTAACATTTACATTTTGTTAATTTTATTTGTATTCATAATGTTGTAACATGTCCTCTGTAAAGGACTGTAATAGTGTTAAATCCATGTCAAGTTAACCCAGTGCTTCTCAAATAGTGGGGCGGGCCCCCCTGGGGGGGCGTGGCGTGATGCCAGGGGGGGCGCGTATGACCCTGGGAAACATGTTTTTTTGCTGTACTGTACTAGAACTAAGTGTAATTGCACATCAACAACAGTAGTTGGCAGTGGCGTTCTCACATGCGATTTACGCACAGTCTCACCATTAACAGAACATCCTCTGTCACAGAAAAAACACGTATATTCCACTGAGTCGTGTCCTTTAGTCCGACAGAAGCTGACGCATCAGTGGCACAAGGAGAGAGCGTTTTTTTTTTTCAGTGCTTTTAGCTTATGCAAATGAGGTGGTTTTAAGTTTCATTTCTGTAAAACGTAAACAAATGTGCGCAAAGCTGCATTAAAAACACATTAATATTTGAGTCCTCAGTGCAGTCTTTGTTGTAAGTTTCTTTCTTTTTTTTGTTTATAATGTTAATAAAAGGATACAATGGTGTTCTAATAACAATTTTCTAGACAAATAATACTATTTATAGTCGCGCGCAGGAAGGGGGCGTGAAATTTTTTCTTCTTCCTAGGGGGGGCGTCACAGAAAATAATTGAGAAGCACTGAGTTAACTTAACCTAAACCTAACAAAAACATTTTTTCGGTTGGTTTTACAGTCGCCTCAAAAAGTTTTTAGACTCCTTTTTAATTTATTATTTATTTATGTATTTTTATTTATTATTCTTTGATGTTTTATTAAAATGTTTTATGTATTATATTTTTATTTATTTATTTATGTATTTTATTTATATATTTATTTTTTATTTTCTTATGTATTTAATTAATATATTTTAGATTTTAGATTTTTTATGCATTATTATTATTATTATTATTATTATTATTATTATTATTATTATTATTATATTATTATTATTATTATTATTATTATTATTATTATTATTATTATTATTATTATTATTATTATTATTATTATTATTATTAATAATAATAATAATAATAATAATAACAATATATTTATTTATTTATTGTATTATTATTCTTTTTTTTTTTGTAATCATAGTGCAGCCACAAACTAGAGTCTATCTCAAAACTTAAAAGATGTCCACTATAAAGGACACAAATGAATGGGCGGGTCTCAGGAGGATATAATTGTTAAAAATTGTGTTCCTGGGATACTAGTGACTAACTTATACTGCCATCTAGTGAGTACTTTGTAGACAGTTCTCCACCTCAAAATTCTCATACCCTACTATGGTAACCCACCAGTTAAGAGATATAATAATTTGACAAATGATAGTTTATTTTTTTTAAATCAAACAATTATTTTAGTACTTTTAACTATGCAAAATCTCACCTCTTTGAAAAATGGTTTAGCAATGTCGTAGTAGGTCTGATCTATTTCACAACCAACCACACGTCCATTATCTGGCATCGCTAAGGCCATGCTCAGTGCATTGTACCCGGTGTACATCCCTGTAATGTAAAGTAAAAAAGAAAATTATTTACACTTTAGGCCCAGTGTAAGTTTGCTAACAAATGTGAGCAGTACTCAGCTACATATTTGAGTATTTATTTTTAAAGAAATTTCGCTTCTCTGACTAGTATTCAGACTTTTTTCCTACTTGATTAATATACTAATATACTGAGTCTGTACTCTTGAAAGGTCCAGTGTGTAAGTTTTCTGATGGAGGGTCCCACACGTGCTTGTCTTCATGGAAATGTTATTGCTTTGTCTAGAATGTTCCATGGTAGAAACCTCTCTATCTCAAGGAACACAAATATAGGCTAGATTACAGGTCAGATCTGTGGAGAGGCAACCCTGTTCATAGAGAGAATTATTTCGAGCAATAGAAAGACCTGTGGTGAGTACATGTTACATAGATGTGTTTAATGTCACACCATGGAACACTCCAGGAGTAGCAATAAAATCTCCATGGAGCCTCAACCAGAAAAGTTGTGCGATGCACCTTTAAGTGAGTAAAAGTTTTGGTTACTCCTCTCACTGTGAGTAAGTACAAGTGACAAAAGCTTTATGTTGATAATAGGAAATGATTGATTCTTGCACCGCTCCTTCCCATTTCGTTTTTTCATTATTATAATCTTTGTGCCTATCCTTTGAAAATACCAGATTTAGTGTATTATTTAATCCAATTCCATTAACTTCGAAGTCTAAATCAGATGTTATGTCTCTTAATATTATTTTGAAGTAACATTACTCTTACTTGATAACTACTTTTGGCTACCCACTTCTGTTTGCTAATAGGAGTATTAAGTAGAGTATTCTAACCAATTTCGATAGCTTTGGTTCCATTGATGAGTCGGATAAGGTTTGCCATCAACTGAGCCTCTTCAGCTGCAACCATCATAACACTCCAACGATCTTCAAGAGTTCTCTGAAATAAATGAAAATGTAGCAAAGGTAGAACAAGATTCAAGATTATTTATTGTCATTATGCAAGCGTAAAGAAATTTTGATGGATTCCCGGCTACAGAAGTATAAAAATACAACAAGCATAAAGATAAAAACTATCATAAATACAATTCCAGTAGTGTAAAGTGCAGTAAAGTGCACTTAGTGCCAGTCAATTTGGTAAACCTAATGTCCATCTTATCTTATGCCCTGTGTCTGTGAGACGATGGGGGTGGCCAGTTCTGTGGGTGTGCTCGGGGGGATGGGATGCAGTGGGGTGATGGCCTTTGCAGCTCTGGGGAAAAAACTGTCTCTGAGCCGTGAAGTGGTTGTTTTAGGCCCTGTCTGCATGACAACGTTTTTTGGTGGAAACGGGGAAGTTTGTCTTCGTTTGGGCCTGTCGTCCACACGGCGCCGGTGTTTTTTGGGGGTGTAAACGGTGTTTTTTAAAAACAAGAGTGGAGAAGTCGGAGAACGCCGGGGGTCGCGTTGTCGTTTGGGCAGCAAAAAATGCGACTTTTGGGGAAATTATGACGTCGCGATGCCGTAATCATTACGTGATCCGTGACCAGAAGGTAACCCTGCGCACAGTATGCACGACACACGAGTGTTTGCCAATTCAAAGCTAAACACGTATTTTAAAACTGGAAAGATCCCGTCAATGAAAAGGCAGATAGTGGACAATGAGGAGCCCATACCAATTTGAGCGTGTTGTGTGCTGTAAATAAAGAAATAGAGCAACCATTTCTTGTCTTTTTTATTGAATGATCACTGAATGGTCACTGATCATCATGATGATTACGGCATCGCGACGTCATCATTTCCCCAAAAGTCGCGTTTTTTGCCGCCCACACGACAACGCGACCCCCAGCGTTCTCCGACTTCTCCACTCTGGAACCCGTTTTAAAAAAACACCATTTACACCCCCCGAAAACGCCGGCGCCGTGTGGACGACAGGCCCAAACGAACACAAACTTCCCCGTTTCCACCAAAAAACGTTGTTGTGTAGACAGGGCCTTAATAGTCCTGTACCGCTTCCCTGGTGGGAGAGGTACGAACAGTCCATTGCCGGGGTGGGTGGGGACATTTTATTTTACATTTACATGTTTTTCAGACTAAAATCAATTTAAAGAATTAACTGCAGTTTCACTATATTTTAGTTAGAGCATTCACCTCCTTGTATGAAGTCTGTGTGAATGATCAGTGATGCTAGGAGGGGCTAATGAAGCAAGTTGGCATTATTAATTATTACTTAATTATGAAAGAATTTGGTTGGGAAACTGATGTGCAGACAGAAAATGTTTTGATTAATTTGCTATGATTTGTATCACATATGATAGGTATCAGTCCACATTTATGAGTGGAGAAAGTTTTGAATCTTATAATTGTTGGGAAAACAAACTCACTGCGTTGATTTTAAGGGTATTGAAAATAAGAGAGACCTACTAATATAAAACTAGTAGCGAAACTAAATACTCTTTTAGGCAGGTATCAATACTAAAAAGGTCGTATTCACAAGACAAAAATGAGCCATTCCTGAATAGCTTTAGAATGATCTTGAGCTGTATCAGAACACATAGAGTAGTATTCACCCATTAACCACTATGGAACCTACCTGAGTGACTGAGGGATTACACAAATATAAGTCCAGATGAATTTAAAAGAACACACTCAATATCGGAATTAGTATTGAGTATCAAAATCCTTAGTACTGAAATTGAGTTTGAAATTTTAGTATGATAACAAACAACACTAATTGCTATTTTAGCTTACTGCAAAATCCAGATTCATGGGTAATTTTATCCAAATGTTACGTATATAAATATACATACAGTATATATATTTTACCAGTTTGAGTTTGGTGAGTACAGGGTGTTCTCTTAAAGAGTTATTGACCACATATTGCAGTATTGGATCATCTTTGCCTCCACTGTGACTCTTCCCAATGAAAGCAGAGTATCCCAAACCTACAGAGCAAACAAGAATTATATTATAATAGCAGCATGTATTTATTGCTTGATTATTATTATTATTATTATTATCTTTTAATCACTGGGCCTTGAGGAACAAATTTCTTGCATATTTAAATGACAAATAAAGACGTTAAACCCTTAAACTCTTGTTGTGTAGCATTACAGGGTTGTCAAAAGTAGTGAAATTACAAATCAATATTAAAACTAGACTCATTGGAGCAGGTGTTGATACTAAAAAAAGACACATTCAGAGAACATTAAAGAACCTTTCCTGAATAGCATTAGAATGATCTTAAGTAGACCACAAAGATTAGTTTACGCCCATGGACCACTATGGAACATACTTGAGGGGTTACACTGACTGAGGAACCAAGTACTATTATTTAGGCTAATGTTGAAAATCACATTCAATTGTCTAAATAGAGTTTTTTAAATTATCATTTTGGTATCGGAGTGATTTCTGAGTCCATTCCTTAGAAATAAATATTAAATACATATCTTTCTACAGACCTGAGAATAGGATCAGAGCAGTGCAGAATAAAACCGGCATGTATGCAGTCATTATGATGGCTGGTTAGTACTTCTCTGCCAAAGCTAAGTCCATTTACTCTGCAAATGACATACAGGGGGAGTAGGGACATTCTTTGTTTGTTCTAGTTAACCTTTGACAGTATGTCTCAATACATGTCTAAGCACATTGATTTTACAGTCAGGTTATGTCACGCTAAAATTACAAAATTACAAAAGACAGTGCATGTGGAACTTTTTTGGTATGGCCAAGTTACAGGTCACATCCATGACATTCGGCTGTTAGTCATATCGGTAAAGACCTCTTCACTTTAAGAATGTGAGGGCGTCACAGTGTTTTCGTATAAATCTTTTTGATCCTTTTCAGATTTTGAGCGCGTCATGCATGCTTTTATTTCTTCTCGTCTGGACTACTGCAACGCACTTTATTCTGGAATGAATCAAAACGCACTTTATCGACTGCAGTTAGTCCAGAATGCTGCTGCGCACCTTTTAACAGAACGGAAGAAATATGAGCACATCTCCCCTATTCTTGCATCTTTGCACTGGCTTCCTTTTCGTTTTAGGAATGATTTTAAGATTTTATTGTTTGTTTTTAAAGATCCCATGACATGGTACTTCTTGATGCTTTTATATGGCTCCTTAATGGTTCCCTAATACTGTAAATGAATTCTCCTTCAAAATCAACACTCAGTGCATGAGAAACAGAGATAAGATGAGAAAGAGTAATTTTTCTCTCTCTAAACACTCCATAATGGGCGTTGTTGCTTGAATGGAAATGAGGAGAAAAGAGATGGCCTATAGTAGAGGGTGGGGGCATGGCCAAACTCTCCGCTCTCAGCTGTGCGCTCTCTGATCCATTTCCTTGTTTTTGCATGGAGAAGAGATTAGAAGCGTTCCATTGAAAAATAAACACATTTCCACAGAAAATCAAATTAAACCACTGCTGTTCAAAGGTCCAGAGGCTCAGATAAAGGACTTCCGAGCCTAGAAACACTCGGACGTGCCTCCAGGCAAATAAAAAAACGCATTTCGCATTGCCTAGCCCATTCGCAGTCCAAACTCTCTGGGCGTGATTTGCAGAGACGCTGAGTACAGACAGACGGGGGTGGAACTGCATTTGCATTTCTTTTTTCGATCTGACGTCAATAAGGTGCCTTGTTCAAACTCGCCCGTTTGAGCTCCGATTTTTGTAACGCAGAAAAGGATCGCAAATGCTCAGTTTAGACATTTCGCAACTTTTAACCATGGGGTAGCTCCCCTACCCTAAACAGGGTAGGGGAGCTCACATTAACGTTCAAAAACCTCAGAAAGTGAAAATTTCATGCCATGGGACCTTTAAAGCTTTGAATGGACTGGCCCCAAAATACATCTCTGACCTCATCCAAATCTACAGACCGGTGCTCTGAGGTCAGAGGGCCAGCTCCAGCTCATGGTCCCTAAGACTAGACTTAAAACTCGGGGGCCCAGGGCTTTCTCTGTGGTTGGCCCTAAGTTATGGAACGCTCTGCCCCCTCATGTCAAAACAGCCCCCACACTGGAGAGTTTTAAGTCTCGTCTTAAGACCCACTTTTATTCTCTGGCTTTTAATACCGCGTGAGTTGTGTGGTCCTCTGTGTTTTTTTTATAATTGCTTTTGTTTTTAGTTATTTTATTATTATCACTTTATTTATTGCTATTTTAGTAATGTTTTTATTAAGTTTTATTGATTTTATGTGCAGCACTTTGGAAACTGTTTCTGTTTATAAAATGTGCTATAGAAATAAAGTTGGATTGGATTGGATTTGTGCAAGGTACATTGTAGTAAAAATCATATATATTTGGCAATTTAACAAATGCCAAATATATATGTTTAAACCCCTACTTTGGAACATTCCAGGACAAACAATAATATCCCCAAGGAGAAAGTGCACCTTTAAATATTGGAAAAAGTTCCAATAGTTGGGTGTTGTTAATAACTTTGTCACAAGTTGGCCCGATAAAGGACAGATGAGGAGACAATTTTCCCCCTTATTATGTACTTAAAAACAACAGTTTCTAGTGACCCTCAATCATCTTTTTTGTGAAAATATTTACGTTTTACTGTAAGAAACAACCACCCACTTCTGCACACATACATTTAACACGTTATGAAAGTCAATTTGGCATGAAAACCAAGTTATTTAGCAGAAACCCAGAGTAGAGAGTAACTCAGCACATTTTACTTTCACTTGACTAACTTTGAAACAGCAATCATAGTTATTGAAGATTTCCAGGAGGATTGTATACATTTACTGGGACACTTCATCCAGAACAATACTCCGATGAGAGAATAGAAATAGACACAGGAACGTATTTTGGAGATTTAATGTCCGTCTTCACTTCTTTTAGCTGGTATCTACAACAAAATCATATTACTAACTACATTACACAATATATAATCAGTTTGCTAATAACAAAACAATTTATCCTAACAATCACCCAAAATATGAAAACCAATCAAGTTAATTAGAGAACAATCAAATAAACATTCCCAACCCACCTCTGTCACAGACTCAGACACAACAGGACAAATGAAAGCCACAAGCAAGGCCAGAAGCACCGTGGCGACAGTGTTACCATGGTGCTAAGGACCTCTGAGCTGCCTGCAAGTGCCTGACCAAATAAACAGTTCCCTTAGGGAATTCACAACAGTAGTATTAGTAGTAGTAATAGTTGTGGTAGTAGTAGAGCATACTAAGTTATTTTAAAGGTAACATTGGTAGTTTGCAATTGGACAACAACAATGCAATTACCAGTGAAAAAAATCCTGTATAACTGTCCAGTGCATTTGACCCTGATGAAGTCTTGTCTTGTCTTTCTTATGTAGCCCCTTAGCACACTACTGATGGTGACACCCTGCAGGGTGTGACCAATGGAGACACCCTGCAGGGTGTGACCAATGGTGACACCCTTCAGGGTGTCTTCATTGGTCACACCCGGCAGGGCTTGATCGACTCCTACTCTGTCCTGGAGTGGCTTGGTGAGGGCTGCTTTGCCCATGTAGCCAAGTGCCACGCCGTGGACCGTGACCAGACTGTGGCGGTTAAGCTCCTCAAAGACCAAGAGTTCAAGGAAATGGAGCCCGAGGTAAGTCATATTTGTCATATTAAACTGGCTGTCCTGATTTTAATGCATTTTTTGCAAAGATTTTATTTTGTATTAGCAGAAAAGTAGCCAAAAATTAATTGAATTTAGAGGACAGAACAGAACATGACTCTACCAGTAAGAAGCTTTGATAAATCCAGAGAGTGCCATTTTGACCAGTATTATTTCATGCGTTTCATATAATAATGCTATTTGACTTAACAGATTTAACTCAAATGTATGTCTCCTTAGGTATCCATTTTGGATGAGCTCTGTGTGCTCGACCCCAGCCGCACAAACATGGTGCTCTTTCTGGAACAGTTTGAGGACATGGGCCTTCATTGTCTGGTCTTCAAAATGCGAAGTAGACCTGTATTCCTTCATGTTAAACAGGGACTATGTACCACTCCAGCTTAATGAGATCCGGCCTATTGCCCACCAGGTACTAAAGGATTTACTACAAATATTATGTTGCAATATCAGGGCCCTGCACCAAAGGTTGATGGTGTCAAACAGATCTAGTTCATATTAAACTGTTTAATTTCCTCACTTTTTAGCGTATTTCTTACATCCCAGTTCTTAACAATATTAAGTTCAACTCCATTTTTTACAGTACAGTTTTGACTTTTTATCAATTCTTTTTCCTTCTTATGTGACAGTTGTTGGTGGCTCTAGATGCACTGAAAAGGCTTGGTGTCCTACACACAGATATCAAGCCTGATAATGTAATGTTCACTGACCTGGAGAGGCTGCCTTTAAAGGTCCCATGGCATGAAATTTTCACTTTCTGAGGTTTTTGAACGCTAATGTGAGCTCCCCTTACCCTGTTAAGCCCTTTTCTGTGTAAATATGCTTTTTTTCATTGCAAAGTCTCCCATCTGTACACGGAAGAGAGGAGACAGAGCTGCGCCGAGCTGCGCCGAGCTGCGGGGGAAACCCCCCCCCCCCGCTCCTTAGCCAATCTCTCTGTCCTTCTCATTTGCAGTGAAGCAGCAACACCCACAATAAAGCATTTTAGACACATATCTAGCCTCATGAAGACTGTCAGAGTCATATCTCATGCAGTGAGTGTTGATTTTGAAGAAGGATTCATTTAAGCTTGGGGCTTTTAGCCTTTATTGGTCTCACACACAATGACACACAGTGACACACGGGAGAAATTTGACTTCTGCATTTGACCCATCCTTTTTCAGGAGCAGTGAGCAGCCATCTATTTCGGCGCCCGGGGGGCAGTACCGTGAAGGGTCTTGCCCAAGGACCCACACTGGTTAGCTCATTGCCCGGGGGGGGTTTGAACCTACAACCTCCAGGGGGAAAGTCCATGACTTACCAGTTGAGCTAACCAGCCGATTTACAGTATTAGGGAACCATTAAGGAGCCATATAAAAGCATCAAGAAGTACCATGTCATGGGACCTTTAAGGATCAAATTAATTGACTTTGGACTGGCCAAGAAGGCCTCCCAAGTCGAGTATGGATACAGGTACGAGGCAGCTCACACTAATATCAGGTGTAATACAGTGGGCATAGATTTTTAACGGAGACATATGTTTTTATCCCTTGTATTTCGTTCTGTTATACATTCATCACTGTAAACTAAACAATATTGACCTAAAATAACAATAGTTACAAGAACAAGTTTAGAAACAAGTTGGATTTTTTTTTTTTTTTTTTTTTTTTAATAATATGTCTCCTTTAAAATGTGACCAGAGTCCATGACTAAACCAGGCCTAGTTTGAACTTGTTCTTTGTTTTCCAGAGCTCCTGAGGTCACACTTGGTCTCCCTTACAATGAGGCCATTGATGTGTGTGTGTGTGTGTGGGGGGGGGGGGGGGGGGGGGTGCTAGCCTTTTTATATCTGGCTGATAACCTGTTCCCGGTAAATTGTGAATACCAAGCGGTAAAGCGCCTGGTGACCTTTTTGGACATGCCTCCAGACCACCTGCTACAGGCTGGATGCTACAGCACCAACTTCTTTCCCCACGTCCAGTCTTCGAACGGTGCAGCATGGAGACTTCTGGTACTTATTCACTTTGTTTGTTGTGAATATTGAATTGTTGTGATTTGAAATGTCCAAAACTAGCCTTATAATTTCACTCACACGCTTGTCAATGTATAGACAGAAAAAGAATATGCTGCAAAAAACAAAATCAGCAATGAAGAGAAGAGCCCGTATTCTGAAGTCCCCAGCTGCTTGGATGGCCTTGTCTGTGTAAGTCGCCACCACTGATCAACACTCGCCCTCATAATGCAGATCTACATTTTACAGAGTCTAATCAGTGTTTGTTTTGTAATGTACAGAATCCTCCTGAAAACTCCACTGCAAAAGGTGAGGACAGGAAGGCCTTCAATGACCTCCTGAAGGGCCTGCTGACTGTGACTGGAGACCACAGACTGACTCCCAGTCAGGCCCTCCAGCACAGCTTCATCTGCAAGAGGCTAAACTCCAGGGATAGTAAGTCTACACATCCCAATCACACAATTATGTAAAAACCCAAAGAGTTTGTGGGGACTGATCTGTGTGTGTGTTTTTTAGCTTCATGATCTCAGAGGACTTGATGCCCATCTGCCCAGCAGTGGACTCCTCTGCAAGTCCCTCGGAGGATCAAACATGTGACTTTGAAGTAACAGCTCAAGTCCAAACAGATGCTGCTTAAGTCCAAACAGATGCTGAATCAGCGGCATCCAAGCCTCTGGCGTCTGGTCCCTTTGTGGACAAGTGTCTTCTGCTCAGTCACTTACAGCACCCCCCAGCTGCTGGGATGAGCATGAGCCTATTTATTACTCAAACGGCTCTGAACTCTTCAGTCATTCTTGGGTTGGTCTGTGTGACCTGACCACTGGAGTAGAGGACACAGACACCGCTCCAGTGACCAAAACTCAGAAGCACTCTTTTTTCTGGAGGGTTCGTAGAGTTCTAAGGAGAGTGGTAAATGCTTTGGCTTGCTGTGTGCTTCTGGGAGAAGACGACTGAGTCTCCTTCCTCAGCACAGTTCAGAGGTCACCATCGGTCACACCCTGCAGGGCCTGACCAACTCCTATTCTGTCCTGGAGTGGCTTGGTGAGGGCTGCTGTAGTCACAGCCATTGATGTGTGGGGGACTGGCTACGTGCTAGCACACTAATGCTAACCCATTCCATAGTTCCATGTTTGTTCCATGTGTTAATGTGAAAAAAAACAAAAAAACATTTGAGATACAAAGAAATATATTGGACAAAATGGTGAGTATTGATTCATTATTAACACGTTACCTTACAGATAAATGTAACATTTTTCTCTTTTGTTAATAATACTACTACTACTACTACTACTACTAATAATAATAATAATAATAATAATTCATAGCATTTATATAGCGCCTTTCATGACACCCAAAGCACTTTACAGTTCATTGTTCATTCACTCCACACTTGGTGGTGGTTAGCTACTTTCTGTAGCCACAGCTGCCCTGGGGCAGACTGACAGAAGCAAGGCTGCAAATCTGCGCCATCAGCCCCTCTGACCACCTCCAACACTCATGCACACTCCACTTTCATACTAGGCCATGTGAGTGAAGTGTCTTGCCTAAGGACACAATGACTGGTGCCCCACTGTGGCACCTGGAATTCCCAGCGGTCTCCCATCCAAGTACTAACCAGGCCCTGCCTTGTTGAGCTTCTGAGATCTGACGGGATCAGGCTTTGACAAGCCGGTATGGCCACGGTTGAGGCTGTATGTTGTTCAGGCATCAGGCAGATGTGATCCTGCAGAAAAAGAGGAGGAGGGGAAAAACACTGAAAGTGACAAAGGACATACAGTACAGGCAAGTTTTTGTATAAATTTACAGTTTTGAATTGAAATTGAATTGAAAGTACAGAACATTTATTCATTTGTTTTTCTTACAGTGAGATGAAACTTTAAACTAGACGCTGTGGAGAGGAGTGGAGGAGGAGGCTTATATCCATGTTGTCACACAAAATACAGGTACATTGGAGGCAACTATGAATTGCATTTTGTCCCTTCTTTGAGCATATTGTATATTTGTGCTTTTTTTGTTTTCCTAGAGTCTGTCCGAGATCCAGGCTGGGTCAGGAGGACTGCTGAGGTCCTGAGGTGGGACTGTCATGTGTCCAGTGCAAGAGACCAAGCACCAAGCAACATGTGAAAGTGACTAAAACAAAGAATATACAGTACAGGTCATTTTTCTGTTTATAGTATTGAATGATTAAAGTAAAGAATATTTACTTGTCTTTTTTTCTGACAGTGAGATGGAACTTTACGGTGGAGTCTGTGGAGAGGGGGTGTGGAGGAGTAGGCTCATATCCATGTTGTCACACAAATTACAGGTAATAATAATAATACATTGTATTTATATAGCGCTTTTTATGACACTCAAAGACGCTTCACAGAGCAATACAATAAAATCAGTCCATAAAACAGTCAAAAATAAAACAAAATGAATTAAAATAGAGGTACAGTTGAGATTACTGTGTATTGTATTTGTCCCTCCTCCAAGTATATTGCATTTTGGTGTTTTTTTGCAAGAGGTCCAGGCTGGGTCAGGAGGGAGGCTAAGGTCCTGAAGTGGGACTGCTGTGTGACTAATTCACAACAGGTGAGTTTGTTCTAATTATGGTATAAAGTATTGAAGTACAGTACATTTATTTATGCGTGAAAAGTCCCTCAGTCGTCCAGGTAGAATCCATGATAAAAGGAGAAATTCAATTTGTCAACTGGACAAAGTTTGTTTGGTCGAAAACGTTTCGCCGCTCATCCGAGAGGCTTCGTCAGCTCTGGTTCTAGTGCTGGTTAGACACTGCTTATATCTAGCTGCAGGGAGGAGCTCACTACACTGAAATAGCTCTGAAACTATCTCCACTAATCTGTCTTTGTTTTTCAAATTACTCTGCCGACTAGTTTAGCCTCCCTATTCAAGCCTAACGACCCTCTCCACCCCTCCGCCCTGGATTGTCTGCCCTAAAGTTTCTTTGTCTGTTTTTGACTTGATTTAAGGGTCGAATTATAAATGGGAGACAAGTTGTGTCTAACTCCCCCATTTCTGTTTAACGACGGATTCTCTTTTTTGACAAAAATAGCCTCTTTAACTCCCCTCTCAAGCCAGTTCTTTTCCCTGGCTAAGATCTGAACCTCACTGTCCTCAAACGAATGGCCCGTGGCTTCTAGGTGGAGATGTACGGCAGATGACGGTCCACTCTGGCATGCCCATCTGTGTTGGTACATCCTCTTGTGAAGTGGCTGTTTGGTTTCCCCAGTGTAGCGCTCACTGCAGTCTTCACTACACTGAATGGAGTAGACCACATTGCTTTGTTTGTGGCTCGGTGTTTTGTCCTTTGGGTGGACGAGTTTTTGTCTTAAAGTGTTTGTGGGTTTGAAATAAACTGGAATTTCATATTGTCTGAAAATCCTCTGTAGTTTTTCCGACATTTATTTATATGTTTTTCGTCCAGTGAGATAGAAGTTTGGAGAGGAGGAGTGGAGGAGGAGGAAGCTATCTTATATCCAAGGACAGAAATGGAAAGAACACAGTGAACACAAGGCCCTTATGGGAAACCTGAACAATTTCCTTGAAAACCAAAATGTAAGTCATGCACTGTTGTACACACAACTCATTTTTAAGTGCATTCATGGTGGACAACAAAATGTATTCTCTTTAACTGTCTTCTGTTCTGTCTTCTCAGGAGTAGGACCACGCCTCAACCTCCCTCTGCTCCTCTCCAGCGAACCACAGCTCATACAGGCCAATCCCAACAACACCGTCTGTCTCTGCTCTCTCGACCCTCTCCCTCCCACCCACCCTGTGTCTCTCGTTTATTCTTCAGCCTGAAGACCTCATCGTCTACAAAAGGGGGGTCCTGAATCAGCCAGGCAAACCACTTGAGACTGAGCCCCCATCCAGAGTCTCCTCCCAGCCATCACATCTATCCATCGTCAATAAATACCTTTATCGTATTCTGTTGTGGTGGCGTGGTCCTTGCTAGTGAAATACTACTGTGTGGCTGACCGATATGAAGACACGTGTCAACTAAACGAGCTCAACAAGTTGTTAAGGACTTTAGCAGCCAACAGTATGAGCACAGTTTACTTTTGCACGTTGTTTTTGAATAGCCCGTTATTTATTCTATTTAACTTGACTTCAGTTATTCCACTTGTATTTATTTTTTATTTTTATTCTAGCAGAAGATAATAAATATGTTTGCATCCATAATCGTCCCAGTATTATGTCTGCGACTGAACTGAACCTGATCTTCAAATATAATGTGGAGCTTGAACAAAAGAAAGAAAATATATTGAGTTGTAGCACTATACGTAATAAGAACTTGTGCTGTGGTGGTCTGGGAGGTGAAAAACTGATTTGAAATTTGATATGGACTCACATTTGAGAAAGTTAGATGGACCACAGGGGAGTGTCTCTATGAAATTGAAGCTCTATTTGAAATCTTCAGGTTGTTTTTGATATATAAAATAATTCCACTGTGACAAATAATAGGGTACTAAATATTTCTCATTTATAATCTGATTTTATTTCATGGTAACTTTTTAAATATGTTGCTGGCTAGCGCTGTTAAAATTTTATTTGAGAGAAGATAAGTTATGAATGCAGTTCACAGATATTACTAAATATACACACATATGGACCAGGTTTTCCATCTTTCCAGTCCCGTCACATTTTAACTTTCTCAAATTCTGCTCAATACAGCAAATAGTTACCAAAAAATAAGAGTTATTCATTTGAACTGCTTGTCTCCATGGAGATGTTAATTGTCTGGATGTGTGGAATGTTCCACAGTTCTATCTATCGCTATGGACACAAGTCAACTCTGTGGAGACCTCTCACAGTAAAAATGTATGTTTTGCCAAGGTATATTTTTTTTTTATCAGAGAAAGTCTAGTAATTGAATAGACTGTGGAGCATTCCAGGTAAAATCATAACATTACCTCCAGGCAATGAATTCCTTCCCAGAAAAGTTACATAGTGCACCTTTAACTTATCTTTCTGCTGACTGAAATAATATAATAACAGCTGTATTTTATTTATCCATACAGGGCTCAGTAGAGTACGCAGATCTGAACGGGGAGCAGCCTGACATGAATAATTACCCTCTGAACCACTACCACCACTCTACACTGCCCCCTTGTGTTGTGTCTCTGATCTGCACTGAAATCTGCCTCTTCTGTGGCTGCCACTGTCCAAGCTGTACATATTATGATTCTATAATAAAGCATGTTATACGTTTTAATAATCACGTCTCTGTGTTGATTGAAAGACTTTGAAACAATAGAAAGATAATTGGTTGTTAGCATTTCTTACCACCTAGACAAAGCTCTGGGTTCGATCCCCGGGTCACCCGAGCCTTTCTGTGTGGAGTTTGCATGTTCTCCCCGTGTCTGGGTGGGTTTTCTCCGGGCACTCCGGTTTCCCCCATCAACCCAAAACATGCTCCAGGTAAAATCCTCCAGCTTACGTCCTGACCAAACCAAGCAATAAGATCATGGAGATGGTCCCCGGGCGCCTGAAAGACGAGCTGCCCTCTGCTCCTGAAGGATGGGTCAAATGCAGAGAAATAATTTCCCTACGGGTATGAATAAAGTGTGTCTTCTTCTTCTTCTTCTTCTAGACAAAGCTCATAGACATACTGTAGTTCAGCGTGTTGACAGTGAGTTGAGATGCATCTTCAATCAATTAATCAAACTTTATGTAACTTTATTATCTATTGTATTACACTTGAGTCAAAGCAATACAAAATACAGTACTTATATATTAATTGTGTCATAAAGCGAAATGTGCAACGTTCAGAACTTCAGTATTTTATAAACTACAAAAGATGTTCTAAGAATAAATCTATTTGATTTGTACACAGCTAGAGGCCGTTGTTTTCACATACATCCACTGTCCGTAGTTTAATGGCTCCATCTTGTGGCAAAATTTGCACTTATGCCATTTCAATTTAAACTTTGCTTTATTATTAAACTTGCTTGGTTTTCTGCTCAAGTGTACTAACTGGATGTTAAGGTCAGAATGTTTTCTGTAGGATATTTTTCTAAATAGAAAAATCGACCAACACTGCACTAACCAAACACTAATCTAACCCAGGGCTGTATTTGAGCACACCTTTATTATGCTATGGGCCTATGTGGCCTATTGCCTTAAAGCTACACTGTGTAAGATTTTTACCCATTAATTACCGAAATTGAAGATACCCATTCAAAAATACAGTGTTTTCCAAGCCTTTTCACTTCCATCATGAAATCAAAGTATTCTGTTGGACTTAGATATAGTCGATTTCACCTGCATAAAAGGGGGATCTTCCCCATAGTGGCAGCCATTTTAACTACGAGAGCCGCAGAAGGACATACTGTATTTTGGGCTCCACCTTCGCCGTTTTCTTTATAGCTGTCGGCACTGGCCCGTGGATTTCACACACTTTCACTTTCGGGTTAATGGCGGGTTACGCGTTGCTTGCACATACCGCCACCTACTGGTTCCTGGGAGATTCTGCTACTTATTACTGTTGTTTATGACCCTCGATGTATGCCGTAGCTAGAACCGGAATTGCAATACCCACCATCCACTAATGCGCCACCATCCTACACAGTGTACCTTTAAAGGAAAATTAACGTTTTTTTTTACAATCTGAGCCTTCTTTCGGCAATAAAACAAGTCGTTTTACTCACCCATAGCAGTTTGGTGTCAGTTGGAGCAGTATCGCAGAACTTATGTTGAGCCGTTCTGTTTTTCTATGATCCCGTATCCGTTAGCGTGAGTGCTCGGGGCACTGATTTGCGGTGTCCAAATAACACAAACTTTAGCACTTTTCAAATCACAGAAGATCGCTGTGTCAGGGTAGACTTTTAGTAGATTCCAAAACGGCCTGACAACTAATAACAACAGCTACTGCTATTTCTACAACCACTACCGCAGCCTCCTAAAGCAGAAGTTTTTTCAGATCAGCACCCCCAAAATAATGATGCAAACAATTCCTTGGGATTCCCACAAACAATTTATACTGATGCTGGCGGTAATTTCAAGGGATAAAACAATTCAACTCAGGTTAATCAGGAAATATCTTATGACCTAAACCATTTCTTCTTTTTACAATTTAGATCAAACTAAGCTTAAGAATTCAAATTCAAACCAGTAAATTAGTCTTAACCATTCAAACAAATAAACCTACAAGGTTATTAGGCTTGCATAATTTGAACTCAATTATTTAGGCTCAGCGGAAGACAGTGTAGTTTTCTTAAAGTGCATTTGGCAGGTTAGACTATTTCACTAAAAGATAGAGAATTTTACTTTCTGGTTGGACACAGGTGCAGAAGATATGATAAATGGTAAAATACAGTGTTCTTGCATTTTGGGGAAAAAGTGGTAAAGTACTGTTAAAGGAATATTAACGTTTTTACAGTCTGAACCTTATTTCGATAATAAAACAATGTCATGTACTCACCCATTGTGAGTACATGACACATTTGGAGCACTTCCGGATATTTTGTAGTTTTGCGATATCCGTTAACGTGTGTGCTCGGGGCAGGCGATTGCAGTCACCAAATAACACAAACTTTATCACTTTTCAAATCACAGAAGCTCAATGTCTTAGTCTACACTTTCGTTTGAGTCAAAAGTGGCCTGTAATACAATATCCAGCTATAGTTTCCAGTAGATGACATAATGTAAGACAGCGCGCATGCACGCATTAACAGCTGATTTGCAGCTAAGATGACGCTCAGAACTTTCCTGTTACGAGTGACACATGGCAGAAGATTCGGACTTTGAGACTGAAGAGGACTTATTTGAGTATGATGGCCATCCCTATCGTTTTGAGCCTGAGTATAAGGATGAGGAGGTATTAGAAAGAATGAAGCAGAGACAGTTTTAGGAGCAGCAGAGAACAGCCACCGGTATCGCATTACTTCTCAGAATCGTGCGCTGAATCCGCTGGCCTTCTTTCTTTTCCTTTGCTGGTAAAAAAATCGTCTGGACTGAAGTGGGTACTGCAAACACGATGGTGCAAACGACTTACAGCTTTGCTTTTCATGTTTGGGTCCATTCTCAAAGCAAGTAGCCACAGCTTCAATAACTGGATTGTGATGAGGAAGCCTGTGAAAGCTCAACTTTGTCCAAGCTGTCATTTTGTTTTCACAACCAGGATAAATGCATGTTTGCACCATTTCGGGTTTTCTCAAGTAGAGACGTTTTCTTCTTTATGACTGTAGCCAAGAGCTGAGAGCGAAATCAGCTGTGAATGCACGCATGCGCACTGTCCTTGTCATCTACTGGAAACGATGGCTGGATATTGTATTACAGGCCACTTTTGACTCAAACGAAAGTGTAGACTAAGACATTGAGCTTCTGTAATTTGAAAAGTGATAAAGTTTGTGTTATTTGGTGACTGCAATCGCCTGCCCCGAGCACACACGTTAACGGATATCGCTAAATGCTCCAAATGACACCAAAGTACAATGGGTGAGTACATGACGTTGTTTTATTACCGAAATAAGGTTCAGATTGTAAAAACGTTAATATTCCTTTAAGTATAAATTTGAGGTATCTATATTTTCCTTAATTAAAGTGGATACTTTTTACTTTTACTTTATTACATTTGAGGAAAGGAATCTTTTCTTTTTTCCACAAGTATTTGTTACTATTGTTTGAGACCTTTATTTTTGACACATTTGTAGTCTGAGCAAACAAAAATGTACAAATAAAACAGCCAGGAAAAAAAAAAACCTCTATTCTCCTCTAACTCAACATAAAATTCAGCACAAATCTTTATTAAAACCATTACATTTGAATGGTAAAAGGAGTAATTGGTTGAAGACGTTTCGCAGCTCATCAAAGCTACTTCGTCAGTTCTGGCTAGAGTGTTGGTGGACACTGCTTATATCTAGCTATCTAGGGAAGAGCTAACTATACTGAAATTACTATGAAACTATCACAACTATTTGTTTTCAGTTTCTGTCTGGGGTCTTGTTTAGCATACTGTACCCATTCAGGCCCATAATGGGTATTTTCACACCTCTGGACCTGACCTGGCTGCCCTATTGTTTCCTTTGTTTGTTTTGATTTAGGTTTGAGAATGGAAATATATATGAGAGACAAATTATGTCTGAGACCTCCATTCCCTTTCAAGGAAGGATTCTCTTTCTTGACAAAAATCGCCTCTTTAACTTCTCTCTCAAACCAGCTCTTTTCCCTGGCTAAGATCTGTACCTCCTCGAATGAATGGCCTGTGGTTTCTAGGTGAAGATGTACGGCAGATGAAGGTCCACTCTGGCACGCTTGTCTGTGTTGGTACATCCTCTTGTGAAGTGGTTGTTTTGTTTCTCCAATGTAGCGCTCACTGCAGTCTTCACTACCCTGAATGGAGTAGACCACATTGCTTTGTTTGTGGCTCGGTGTTTTGTCCTTTGGGTGGACGAGTTTTTGTCTTAAAGTGTTTGTGGGTTTGAAATAGACTGGGATTTCATATTGTCTGAAAATCCTCTGTCACAGTGGCGGCTGGTCCATAGGGGGCGCTTGGGCGCCACCCTTCCTGAAGAAGAGAGGAAAAATATTAAATGTATAATACTAAAAATATGTAGGTCTTATAAGACCACGCACAAAAAGACTCAAAGACAGATATTACCCCCAAGCTGTCAGACTACTGAACTCTGGATAATACTCTAAATGAACTCTGGATAATACACTAAATAATACTGAACTCTCAATAATACTGCACTAAACTACTTTTCATTATGCATAATTATGTTTACTGCTGCTGCTCTGTATGAATGTATCATGTTTGTCACTACCTCACTGTAAACTACTGTTACCTGTGCAATAATCTGGGCAATTACCTATGTGCAATATTTATACCATACTATGTGCAATACGAAATCCACATGCAACACCTATACCACACCATATTATGTGCAATCTGTGAAATACTTACACCTTATTTGATCTTTGATTTAATCCTACCTGCACCTTGTACATTGTACCTTGTATTTTTATTGCATTTTATTACATATTTTATTATATTGTTTATTATATTGTTTATTATATTGTTTACTTCTTCCCCTGAAGTTTTGCAACACTTTTTTTACCATGCACTATTATTGCATGTTATTAGTACTTCTGACTATCTTAGCGAGTCAACGGTTCTTGTGATCCTAAGCATTTCATTGCATTGTTGACCCTGTGTTGATTCTGCATATGACAAATAAACAATCTGGAATCTGGAATCTTGAAATCTTGAAGACCTCAAGTTCTGCACATAACACTTTTTACTCTTTAAAGGAAAAGTAACGTTTTTTTTTTTAACAATTTGAGCCTTATTTCGGTAATAAAACAAGTTGTTTTACTCACCCATAGCACTTTGGTGTCATATGGAGCACTTCCAGAGATGTTTTAGATTTGCGGTTAGCCTAGCGCAACTTCTAGCCATAGCTCGGGGCATATAATATATTCCCAGAGCATGTAATATGCCCCGTGCGGGCTCCAAATAGCACAAACTTTAGCACTTTTCAAATCATAGAAGCCCGATATCTTAGTCTACGATTTCGTTTGAAGCAAAAGTGGCCTGTAATCCGAGATTTAGCCATAGTTTTGAGTAGATGAGGACGCCAGTGCGCATGTGCGGACTGTGCTCTCAGCTCCCGGGACCCAAACATGAAATGCAAAGCTGTAAACTATGGATAAATCTCGGATTACAGGCCACTTTTGCTTCAAACGAAATCGTAGACTAAGATATCGGGCTTCTATGATTTGAAAAGTGCTAAAGTTTGTGTTATTTGGAGACCGCAAAGTAATGCCCCGAGCACTCAAGTTAACGGATACGCTACAACATAACTTCTACGAAACTGCTCAAAATGACACCAAACTGCTATGGGTGAGTAAAACTACTTGTTTTATTGCCGAAAGAAGGCTCAGATTGTAAAAAAAAAAAAAAAAAGTTACTCTTCCTTTAAGTACATTTTTAAACTGGTACTTTAATTCTTTTACTAATGTAGAAACTTTCATGTGATACTTTTACTTGTTGTTTTTTTTAGTATCTGTACTTGTACTTCTTCTACCACTGCTGTCATGTGCACTTTAAACAGTGAGTGTGCCTAAGACTGTCCCACTGTCTCTATCCCACTCTCCCGCTGCTGCTCCGGGCCTCTGCTCTGCCTATGTGACGCTAATTGTTTCTGCTACCTGTGCCAAGTAGCTACTCTTCCCCGGCACATTCAGCAGACAGGCCGTGGTCCCTCCGCTGCTTTTTGTGTCTGTTTAAGGAATAAAACATGTGCGCTGCCATCTGCACCCTCCACTGTTCCTCTGCATGCGCCCGTGTCTGTCAGCGTGCTACAACCGTACAATGCACTCAGGTGAGGAGAAGTGAAACAAGGAACAAAAGTGACACGTACAACTGATAATATGAAATACAATTATTCAAGAGGCTCCTGTTTTTGTTTTGGGCCAGGAACACTAAGTACTCCAAGAGTATTTTAAAGCCGCCAAAGAAGAAACTATTCCAGATAGGTAAGCTAGCTTGCTATATCCTGCTTACTACGCCCATGCTAAATGCTTCATGTTTAGCTGTGCTCAGAGGGCTAAAAGTACTATGTGTGTATGCCTCAAGGAAACTACAAAATAAATAGTATAAACTAACTAACAATATATTATCCTCCTGAGACCCGGCCCATTCATATGTGTCCTTTATAGTGGACATCTTTTAAGTTTTGAGATAGACTCTAGTTTGTGGGTGCACTATGATTTAAAAAAAAAAAAAAAAAGAAGAATAAAATAAATAAATTCTTCATAATAATAATAATAATAATAATAATAATAAATTAATAAAATAAAAAATATATAAATAAAATACATAAATAATATATAAAAAATAATAATACATAAATAAATAAATACTAATAATAAATGAATAAAATAAAAAATATATAAATAAAATACATAAATAAGTAAATAAATTAATAATACATAAAAAATAAACAAAAATAAATCAATTAAAATAATAATTATTATTTAAAATAATAATAATACAATAAAAATATATAAATGAAATACATAAATAAGTAAATAAATAAATAATACATAAAAAATAAACATAAAAATAAATAAATAATAATAATAATTATTATTAATAATAATAATAAAATAAAAAATATATAAATAAAATACATAAATAAGTAAATAAATAAATAATACATAAAAAATAAAATATAACAAATAAAAATAAATAAATAAGAAATTAAAAGGGAGTCTAAAACCATTTTGAGGCGACTGTAGAACCGACCGAAATTTTTTTTTTTTGTTATTACAGTCCATTACAGAGGACATGTTACGACATGATGAAAAAATATATATATAAAATTAACAAAACGTAAATGCTAAGGTGTTTATTTACCTCCAAATAGAAAATTAAAATTAAAATAATAATAAGATAATATTTAGATACACTTTTTTTCTTCTGGTCCCAGGAGGATATAATAATATGATAAAAATAAGTCTAAATTACAAATGCAGTGACTTCACGATGGGGGTGTTCTACATGTTGTTACCATGGTGACACAATTGCACACAGCAAACACAGGCAAAAAAGTTTTAAGATCTTAAGTCTGAAAACTCAAAAAAAAAAAAAAAGCAAAATTGATTTGAACAACTCATTTTCAAGAGCCTGTGAGAAATACGATTGCTCAAATAAAGTTAGGTGAGAGTGGCTAACAAATGGCTAACTTGTGACTAATGTAATGTGTGAGAGACATGTTTACGCTCACTAATCATTTCACCTGTTGTAGTTCTAACCAAGTCAGCTCTTTCTGGTCAGATTGTGTTAAAAACAAAACTCAGATTAAAGTCTAACTTGAGTAACCTTGCAGCTGCAAAGTATCAATAGGCTAGCGAATCATGAAGATGCTAATATGGTGACATAGTATATTGACATTATATAGGTCTCAAACTAATACGTAGCCTATACTCAGAATATAAGAAACTAGCCTTTATAGGGAACATATTACGTGATTTTTGATCTATACTATGTTTCCTCATCAAAAACATCCCTGAAGTAGTATATTGCTTCCTTCATACATAACAACGAAGTGGTTGGCTGCTTTTATGGCTACCTGGCTTATACACCAAGCAGTTTTTGAGACTTTGTTTTTATCATCATGTCATGTGATTTTAACCAGTTAAAGGAAAAGTAACGTTATTTTACAATCTGAGCCTTCTTTCGGTAATAAAACAAGTCGTTTGACTCACCCATATCACGTTCGTGTCATTTGGAGCTGTTTGAAGAAAGTTATGTTGTAGCGTATCCGTTAACAGGAGTATTCGGGGCATTACTTTGCGGTGTCCAAATAACACAAACTTTAGCACTTTTCAAATCATAGAAGCCCGATGTCTTAATGTAAGATTTCGTTTGAAGCAAAAGTGGCCTGTAATCCGAGATTTATCCATAGTTTTCAGCTTTGCGTTTCATGTTTGGGTCCCGGGAGCTGATAGCACAATCCGCGCATGCGCACTGGCGTCCTCATCTACTCGAAACTATGGCTAAATCTCGGATTACAGGCCACTTTTGCTTCAAACGAAATCTTACATTAAGACATCGGGCTTCTATGATTTGAAAAGTGCTAAAGTTTGTGTTATTTGGACACCGCAAAGTAATGCCCCGAGCATATGATACAGCACCATGTTAACGTATACGGGATCATTACTAGAACAGAACGGCTCAACATAAGTTCTGCGATACTGCTCCAATTGACAGAAAAATGCTATGGGTGAGTAAAACTACTTGTTTTATTGCCAAAAGAAGGCTCAGATTGTAAAAAAAATGTTAATTTGCCTTTAAAAAGGGCAGCATGTGCAGGTCAAAGGACACAAGTAAGGGACTGTGAACTTTGTGAAATGACCTGATGTTTTTGCCAAATGTCCATAGCTATGGGTATAGCTATCCATAACTATGGATATTTGAGTTGCTCCAGGTTTTTACACTATATGTGGCAGCAAGTGTGGCAGAAAATCTTCAGGGAAAAACTTTGGCTCTTCCTCAAACTGCCCTGACACAGGATCTGCTGACTACCTGACCAGTCCTCCTGTTAAATTGCACTGAGACCTTTGACTGAGACACCAAGGAGAGACACGCAGTGGACATGTTGCAGCAACACCAACTGCAACAGTTTGCTGCAGCAAAACTGGAATTTTACTTATCTGTCTGTTTAACACACATACCCTGCATATTTAGGCTGAGTTCTTCTCTCAAACAGAAACTGTTCCACCTTGTAATGTTATATGGTAATACAGAATGCGCTCCACTGTGTTTTTAAACTTCATACATCTTTACTAGAACCATTTGGTTGATTTCAGCCCTGGAACTGGTAGTTGTTAATTTGAAAACTACAACTACATGACATCACAAGGTGGAGCAGAGTATTTTGGGCTTTAGAGATAGGCTAATAATAAAGGGTTACTTAAAGGAAAAGTAAAGTTTTTTTACAATCTGACCCTTATTTCGGTAATAAAACAAGTTGTTTTACTCACCCATAGCACTTTGGTGTCATATGGAGCACTTCCAGAGATGTTTTAGATTTGCGATCTCCATCATGTGAGTTCTCGGGGCACTTATTTGCGGTCTCCAAATAACACAAACTTTAGCACTTTTCAAATCATAGAAGCCCGATGTCTTATCCTACGATTTCGTGTGGTTCAAAAGTGGTCTGTAATCCGAGATTTAGCCATAGTTTCGAGTAGATGAGGAGGCCAGTGCGCATGTGCGGACTGTGCTCTCAGCTCCCGGGACCCAAACATGAAACGCAAAGCTGTAAACTATGCCTAAATCTCGGATTACAGGCTTCTTTTGCTTCAAACGAAATCGTAGACTAAGACATCGGGTTTCTATGATTTGAAAAGTGCTAAAGTTTGTGTTATTTGGAGCCCACACGGGGCATATTACATGCTTGGGGAATATATTATATGCCCCGAGCTAGGCTAACCGCAAATCTAAAACATCTCTGGAAGTGCTCCATATGACACCAAAGTGCTATGGGTGAGTAAAACAACTTGTTTTATTACTGAAATAAGGCTCAAATTGTAAAAAAATAACGTTGGAGGTACCATTATAACATGGCTAAAAGCTCAGAGTCAGTTTTGTGTTATATAGGGCCTTTAAAGAAGGCCTTTTAATATTTTTTTTTTATATTACTGGAAAAATATTGCATTATTATCCACTTTTTAATATATTGTGTCTTCTGAGTGACTAGCAAATATGTACAGTACCCCAATCTGACCAGAAAGTGGCAGTGTTGTCAAAGTAATCAGAAGACACGCCTGGCCCTGTTCCCCATACATAATCAGTAATATCACTCTCTTCTTGTTGAATTGACCTGTGGCACAACTCTACAGTAACATGCATGTAATGACACCCCACTGTTAGCCGCATCATTTGTGTGTTTATCACAGGGTCCTGCTTATGATGCAGCTTCAGCGCCAGTCACTCAGCCGTCAGCCCCGCACGCACGAATACCAAGTGACGCTAATCACAATGGAGAGACCAACGTCAAGGCGACTGACAGACATTTCTCAGCATCCAATTGACAACCTCTGATTCGTCCTCCATTTGACAGCGGCGTCTACCAGCTTGACAAGTCTGTTTAAGACATCCTGGAAAGGTTTGTACGCCCGCATGCACTATTAGAAAAGCACTGGTTCAGATTTTACCCTAAACCAGCTATTGGCCTAAATATATAGCTCAAATATGTATAGGCCTGTCACTATAACACATTTTGAAGCATGATATATATAAGAGATGTACTATTATATTGAAACTACTTTATGCCACTGATACAATAATGCACAACATCAAAGTCATTGTAAACCATTAAATAGACCGTATCATTAAAAATCATGAACTGCAACAAATAAATAACAGAATGAACCTATAATTAGCAACAGAACTTACTTTTTCAACCACATCTTAACAAAAATACCCCAAATCTCCCCACTTTTACAAAGAAATTGTACACACAATGAATAGTGAACCCAAAATACATTGTTTTAGCTTTTATATATTGAATGGTAAGTTAATATTATTGTGACAGACCTAAATACTGTATATATTTATTTAGAAAGCGTGTGATTTTTATTTAGAGCTGTTAAGATGTGACAATCATCACTAAAACAGCCCTTTATGACACGGATATAATATAATTCTAATATATAATAGTTCTGTAATAAGCACTTACGTTCACTATTCAGTTCAGAATCTCACTGTAGCTTTCACCTTCATATTACAAACAAGAGGATTTGGCTTTAGGATATGTGAATGGCAGGAGTGGTTGTTTGACTTTCAAATCATCCGGGTATCTATTCTATTAACCCATTGTGCAAATAATATTGAATTCAATTTGTATGGAGTCATGCGATAACTTGACAGTTTTCAGAAAGATCAAAAGAGCTGCTTGGGGGCACGAGCCACGGTTAAAAAAAATCTCAGATGAATGAAAAAGGGTTGACACCTTGAGTACACCACAAAAAGACTATAGTCATATGTGAAAACAATTACTGCAGGTGAAGCTTTGCTATATGTGCGATTTTATAATTCTGCGGCTGCTGAAAGTCATGCTGACATGTAGAGAGTTGCCTCCACAACACCTCACTGTGGTTGTCAGTGGAGTGTCAGAAGGGGTGCATGCTCTTTATATCACTTTTGAATTTCTAAACAAAAACAGCAACAATGCAACCTCCTATGCAAACTTTGTAAAATGTAACTATGACCTGTAACATGTGCTCCTAGTGTTTTAAATGTGGCAATGCAATCACATCTGAATTTAAGATTACAGTTTTATACCAGAAGTTATTTAACCAAGTTTTACATTTTGAATCCATTTTACAAGAGAGACCTAAGATAGCAGCCAACATTATTACATATAGTCTTAAATTTAGCTGTCAAATAAAGACACAACATATAGAGAGCCCTTTTGAATTTATTGGGTTAAAAATATTATATAGGTCTGTAACCCAATGCTATTTTTAGTATAAACCTTTTCTAAATGTAGTAACCATACCGTAACCTCTAACAGCACTAAATATAAAGCACAATAAAAGACACTGATGTGAACATATAGGATTTGCAAACCTCCAAGGACACATGGGTAATGTTTATGAGATATAAATAAAAAATATACATTAACTACCTTAAAATTTACAACCTGCATAATTCCCAGCTAAACCCTCTTTCTTATACTTAAACTCTCTAGCGACTACCGTGTCCCATTGTGATTGCGCTTGTGGCACAAATGATAATGTTATACCCCAGACCAATTTGCTATGGCAATCAGGCTCACTTAATTGAGTTGATTAAGCTCTCCATACGAGACGACCCCTCGACGACTTTGGGAAAATAAAGCAAAGAGGGACTAGGGGCATTCCATCACGTTGTTCCGACACATGGGATATGACTGCGCTGGAAGTGTGTGCGTGCGGCGGTCTGGTATAAGGCGCTCTGGGGAACAAGCAGGCCTTCGGGGAGGTGTAAAGGGTGGGACAGTGGCTGCAGAAGGGGAGGGGCCCGGTTGGTTGGGGCTCTAGGTTCAATATCACAACAGCCTGGGTAATACAGGCAGACACGCAGCACATCTGAAGTTAATCCAATCAGGGAGATGCTTTGTGCTCCCATCCGCCGGAGACACACAAACATAAGGTCAAGAGCAGCTTGTATTAGTGTGATGATGTCGGAGAGAAGTGGTGGGGATAATTGACTTTCAACATGTTTAAAAGCATAAGGGAAGATGAAGGGAAGCAGAGGTTTAGCAGCAGGTCCGGCCAAGCACATGTGAAGTGATGACTAAACGAATTATTGTTGTGTGAACTGTTTGGAAATTATAGTATCTTTTCACTACAGTTTTTCCTGTTTGGATGTTTCAATTTTAAACAGTGTTTGTGCTCTGACAAAAGAAGCGAATTACAACATTTTGCCATTTGGAGCATGCCTGCGTTTTTGTGCGGTACATTTGTTTATTAACAGAATGAGACCGAAAAAAATATTCTTCTAACTGGTAAGTAAATAATTTCTCTTTGTCAGCCAAAAGTGTTTTCGGTAATACAAACACAATTATTTTGCTTATAATATACTTCTAAAAATATGACAAATAAAGTATGTTGTGTTAGACTCTTGGCTTTGTAAACTGTTACAGTGCACTCATACATGCACTTACATACTGCTCCCAGTATTAATTCTTGAGCCAAATAGAAAAAAAAAAAACAATAGGGGATAAATGTGCACTAAAATTGTAATGTTATATTTTATTGAGGAGAGGACACTCTAATAAGGTACATAGCATCGTGCAGTAATATCTAGGGAGGGAAGCAAATGTGCTTTTGAAAGCCAAATATACTAGTCCCTTTCATAGGCGACTTGGTTCCACCCATGATTGAATGTAACATTCTAAAAGGACTATTTACTCTTTCATTTCCTCTTGTGTATTACAGACAGAGCAACGTGTGGCTGGCTGTATGAAAACAGGGCCTGGCCTAATGTTGCATGAAGACCATGGTGAATTCATATTGATGGGAAAGCAGCCTCTGAAGCCCAACAGCCATGATTTTTTCATAAGCCACCGGGAACAAGAAGTCAGTCAGCTGACAGGTGCTAACGCCGCCAATTGTGCCGTGGATAAGAGATGGGACATGGAGAAGAGGGAGAGAAAAGCAAAGGCAACAACTGGCTCTTCTTTTCTAAGCACTTGTGTGTGCACAATGTGTACGTGCTGCGCTCTGTGTGCTCCCTGCGCCCTGCTCCTTCTATAGCTGGAGAGGATTTTACGGAGGAGACTGTGTAAACACCAGAATGCATGTCAAATATGATGAGTCTTGATAGCTGTAAAACATACCCAAGGACTGCTCCTCACTTATTATCTACAACCAGAGCCTGAAGCAATGTCTGCATCCTTCTGCCTTCCCTCTACGCATGTCGCGCCACAAGTCCCTCTCTGGAAGCATTGATTATTTTGGCATGAGCCAGGGAGGAAGAGAGGTGTGATTTCTTTTGTGTTTCCTAAAAAAAAAAATCAGCAAAATAAATATTTTTGTGAGCACGGTGCAGCCACAAGAAAAATATATAAGCGCATTGGGGAAGAAATAAAGATGATGGATTTGGTAGTTGACATGTGCTTGGGTGTGCAGTTGTCTTTGCATGCTCTGCAATTCTTCTACAATTGTTTTTGTGTGTCATTTTCTGAATTGCACATCTAGAATAGTATTATCTATGTGTAATTGTGAACCTATGTAGCCGTGTGAATGTTGCCGACCGTGTGAGGCGTTTGTTGAACAGGCAAAAGGAGTACATGCTGGCTAGAGCGAGCGGAGCTGCCGGCACTGTGAGGCTCCAGGGAACCACTTGAGATTGCAGGCAGAGGGACTGATAAGGCGGCCGGCCATTCATCAGACCAAATGAAGGCAGTAAAGTTGACTGGAGGAGCCCAGGCATCGCCCCAGGATGGCAGTCGGCCCCTCACCGGAGACCTGTGACTAACACATGCAAGCAGGCGAGCACACACATGCCACACACATGCATGCACACACACACTGAGCATGGGGAAGGACAGTGGATGAATGGACTGAGGCTGAGGTGTAGGATTCAGGAGGAGGGGTGTAATGGACCTCCAGGAGCAGAGTCCCATCTTCTCAGAGCTACTCCTAGCGCCTGGGTTTTCTGACTATAGGGTGCATGTGGTGCACTCCACTCTGAAAACATCCATCAGACAGATATTACTGCAATCCAGAGGTGATACATTAGCTCCGGTGCCACGGGGACAGTGCTGCTGGTGATGGATACCTCTAGAGCGAGTGGCTGTTGTCGCTGGGATCTCTCAGTGAGAGAACTGCTGCTTCTCCACTCACAGCAGCTAACACTTCTCTGCTTAAGTCGCCGGTTGAATTTATTCCATAGTAATGCTCTTTTATTCTTAATCACACTACCCAGAGGAAGGAGGCATATTTTTGCCAAAGAAAGTGCTGTGAAGTTGCACACTTATGAAAGCAATACATTACTTAAGCACTTAGGCCAGCCAAAGAGGAGAGATGAAGCTACTTTAGAGTGTTGCTAGTGTTTTTATAAGACTATATTAGTGTCTCAGTGGTGCTTTGATACAGCTCACACCATCAATTTGCTCAAAGACTCTTATCTTTGTTTATATAAATCCCACCTCAGGGTTTCAATGAATCTGATTTATTTGTTACTCTTATGTTTATTATTGTGTTTTATGGTTTATATTCTGTGTTAAATGTCATCAATAGGACTGCACAGCATGTGTGTCTCATCCTGGATGGGATGAAAATGGTTTATGGAGCAGTGAGTACCAATAAACAAGCTGCATCCGCCTTTTGGATGTACATTTTTAATGTTTTATGCATGATGAACTCAATAGTTTAGCACTGGTTCAAGGCCAAGTAAGCACTGACAGGACTTCCCCGAGGATGCACTGTGGACAGAGGTGAGGTGTGATTGAGTTGTGTGTGAAAGCAGCAGTTCTGTGTTTGTGTACTGTGGACCTGCCAATCTGACAAAGGCAACACAGATCTTTGCCTGGACACTGCTTTTTACTATGGCCTTGTGGTCATCTGGTCGCAGTCATCTTCGTGAAGCAGAGCAGATGTGCTGCGTGAGAAAAGTGAGTAATCCATCCTGAGCAACACGAAAAACAGACTAAGCACACATTGTTATTATCACAATGACAGCACTGAGCGGTTCATGGCAAGAAAAAGGATCGATATTCAAGTTTCTGGAAATTGATCATTACATTGATTTGTATTGATATATATTTTATGACATGTCTAATAAAAGAGCTGGCCTTGTACCAAAGTGTTTAATTATGAAGTTCTCAGTTATTTGAAAAAGCATTTAACTCAACAGAATTTTACAAATTTTTACACAATTTAATAACAAAACACCCTAAAATATTAACAGAATTTGGAATATTCAATTCAAGGCAACATTTAATATTTTATATTTATAGCGCTGGTGTTCTATATTTTGTATATTTTAGTTTTGAAATTTAAGAAAGTGCTGAGTGACAAAATCTTGTATTTGGCCATGCTACCAACCCAAAACAGATATGATTATAAACTATCATAATTATGCTCTTTTAAAAACAACAAGCAGTCCTATTAAGTACAAGCAATATATATATGCATTTGAGGATGTAATGTATTATTTATGGCCCTCTAGTGGCCAACCAGTATTATGAAGAATAATACAGTATGCTTTTATATTTTACATAGCATGGACAAAGGTTTCAGTTGTGAACGTTAATTTTGTCGATTTAAGTAACTTGCAAGTATTTTTGTACGATATGTTTTACTAGTGAAAAATAATCTTGAAAATAGTTAACTTTGTTTATCTTTCACACTAAGCCTTCAACTGTTTAAATTACTACACACAAGCCCAGGTGAGGATGATGCCAAGAATTTTGTCAGAGCCAGATTTCTGAAAGTTCTTTATGCCAGGTGTAAATGAGTGAAAGTGTGGATTTCCTCGTGTTTCCAGCGTAGCGCCTGTCTCTTCTGTGAGTGAGTCTTTGATAGCTGTTACACTGTGAGACAGACAGGCCTGTGCCGAGACGATGGCATCAAAAAGCCAGACGATTGACAGCTACTGACAGGCGTCTTCTTCCTAAACACACTTCAGGTCCCCTGCGTGCTGCAACCCTCTTTCTGCGCTACCCGCCTTTTTCCTTCTCCTCCTCTCTCCCTCTCTTCTCTCCCTGTTTCCCGTTGTCAAGGGGAATGGAGGAGACTCAAAGATAAAGAGAGGGAATGTCATAAACTGGCACCTGTCATCTTGTTTTGTTTTGGTCAGGGTACAGAGAACATTCGTAAAGTTTTAAAAGACATTTGGAAGGGTTTAGTACTTTCTCAGATACATGTGAAATCTCCAGGTGAGGCTTAGTCCCTCTTTTCTATTCACGATTCTCAAAAACAGCTTAGTTTATGTATGATTTTAAAGTATTACCCAGACCAGTTGATTCTCTATCTTTAGATAATTGTATATGTGTGAAATATACATTTTAAATTGTTAATGTGAGGTCATAGTGAAGTAGCTGAGTCAATCCTCTGCTTGTACATTTGCATAGAATATTGCATATTTGCAACTGCAGACATTTTGTACTCAACCAATATTTATTTTCCTAGTAAAATTATTATATGTGTCCCATTGTATGTGTCATTGTTTGGTTTAGTCATAGTCCTGGTTTAAATAACTTTTTTAGTCGTAATCACCTCTGACTTGGAGGTCGTCGGTTCAGTTGTTTACGTAAGAACAAGTTTTAAAAAAATTATATTTGGGTAAAAGTTTTTTTTATTGTGTGGGTCAGGAAAATAGTCTGCAGTCAAATTTCAAAAACATGAATATATTTACTGAAGATCACAGTCTAAGTTGAAAATGTATTGCTAATAAATGTCTCTACTACTCAAGTTTGCAAGTACTCTGGATAATACACTAAATGAACTCTGGATAATACACTAAATAATACTGAACTCTCAATAATACTGCACTAAACTACCTTTCACTAAGCAGAATATGTTTACTGCTGCTGCTCTGTATGAATGTATCATGTTTGTCACTACCTCACTGTAAACTACTGTTACCTGTGCAATAATCTGTGCAATTACCTATGTGCAATATCTATACCATACTATGTGCAATACGAAATCCACACGCAACACCTATACCACACCTTATTATGTGCAATCTGTGAAATACTCTACTTACACCTTATTTGATCTTTGATTTAATCCTACCTGCACCTTTGTACATTGTACCTTGTATTTTTATTACATTTTATTACATATTTTATTATATTGTTTATTATATTGTTTACTTCTTCCCCTGCACTTTTGCAACACATTTTTACCATGTACTATTATTGCATGTTATTAGTACTTCTGACTATCTTAGCGAGTCAACGGTTCTTCTGATCCTAAGCATTTCATTGCATTGTTGACCCTGTGTTGATTCTGCATATGACAAATAAACAATCTTGAATCTTGAAATCTTGAAAAAAGTACTGTAGAATGCTAGGATTCTCTTCATTCTGCATCCATTTTGTAATTAGATGTTTATTTTATGTAGTGTCAAAACGGTATAATCCTTAGTCAGTGTAACATTTTCAGTTGAGCAAGTGTGTTTTTGAGTGGTGTATCTAAATCTCTAAATCTGACTGAGAAGTTTCCAAAATGGACGACATGTTTCAAACACACATCCGGGGCTGTAAACAGGTGCACGTCTCAGATCCCTCTCTCATTGTTGCAAACGCTAAACAATGCGCGGGTAAACAGTCCCACACCTGGATTTCCGCATGTGTTTTTGTGTTTCATCATCTTCACTTGGGAAGCCGGCGCTTCTTTGTCGTGTTCAACCTGTGGAGTCATTATCTCCTGACACACTTATCTGCTCCCTAAATGATTTCTCTTCATCTCGCCTAAGTCACCTAATCAAAGTTGAAAGAAGAGAAGAGCCCATCGCCTTACAGGAATTCCAGCGCTTTCAAACCGCATTCACTGTCATTACGGAAATGAATGGAGGCAGCTGAGAACTCAGATGTTCTTTCACGTCGTGACAGAGTGTCTCCTAATGTGCTTTATGATCTTTACCGGTTGGCTTTGAGTGAGAGCCTTGGTCGTAGGACTTCACTAATCACATTACACAAATTATACTTTACATTCTGGTTCTATATCTGCGCCGTGTCCTTTGCTGTATCTCTCTCTTCAGAATGTGTTGCTCATCGAGATCATTAGTACGTGTTGAAAGCTGCACAGAGGGGGGAAATCTTAGGTTTCACTCAACTTGAAAGAGCTGGACGTTTCATGTAATGACAGAATGCCGGCACCAGAGAATATAATAAGAAGAGAATTGTCAGTTTCGTTATTTGGGGGGAGGACTTCCTTTCTGGAAGGCTGACACTCGATTCCACAAGTGTAGCTGCATTGTTACATGTCAGAGCGAGAATTTCCAACAACAAGCCACTGTAAAGGAATAAAAAAAAGTTATTTCAAGAATTAGTGTTTTTGTTTTGCTGTATGTTAAAGTGAAGCGAGTAAAATTTTCCCAATAAGAGCGCGGTGTGACATGTAATTAGTCCTGGTGGCTGACGCGTTTTTGTTGAGCAGAGGTGTTGACGTTTTTCAGCGCCGCTCATGGAGTTTGTCTTCATGCTGTCAGGGCTGCACAAGAAGTTACTTTGAGATTCTCTTTCTCTTTTTTTTTTTTTTTTACTTTTTGTTGAGAAAAAATAGCACCAGTAGATTTGATGCTGTTCCCAGTTATCCAGATGTGTCATTGTGGGGATGAGCTGATGTCTCCATCTCATCATTAATCTACAATTGTCTGCGGAGTGTGTTTATTTTATGAGAATGTAATTACCTCAGTTGGATACGCTACTGATTTTATGGATCACAGCCATTGCAAAAAATGTAAACTCCCAAGGCTTATTTTGTCAATTATTAAATCTTAATTCTATTTCCTTTGAGAACCTTTAACTGCAGGGCTTAAGCAATCTTTTTTCATTAGGATGCTGACTTCTACTACACTTGTATGTTCACTGTCTAGATTCTTTCCCCCAATTTAGATTTTTTCCCCCAGTGCTGAAATGATTCACAGCACATGAGGGCATAATTCATAATTAGATTACAGCTTGACGAAGTAGAATGTATTAATTATGAAGACACGCACACAGCCTTTGATACTCTTTGTGGCCTCCCCTCTGACTCCATCGGTACACATTGCTCAGTCATCTATAGTCAGCTGCTAGCTCGAGTTACAGAGTCGTGCTAACACATTGTTACAACAAATTATGTGCAATCACGGACAGGGCAGCCTCTAAGTGATGGCCACAATATGCATTTGCCTTTAGAACTTAAAAGGGACTTTAATTTATTGAGGGTGTCACACAATGGGAGTGAATAATTATTCCCAACACCCATAAGCATGCAGCATTTAAGGTATTCCAGAGCTGTCAGGACGAGGACACCCTTTATAGCCACGCTGCTTGCTGCTGACCATGTTTGCACTTTTCATCTATTAATCTCTTAATGACGCTTTATAATGCTTGAAGTTCTTGTAAATCCTGTGGTGCCAACGGCTACCCAGATGAACAGGAAAGCAAGCAATATCCACCTGTGTGTTCACAAAAGAGAGATGAAGTACATATTTCTGCCGCAGGTTTTGAAGTCAAAGGCATCAAGCATTTGTGTTTATGACATGAAAGCGCTATTGTTTTGTTGGCTTCCTGTTGGCCATTGCAGTGAAGTGTAAAGGCGTGGCAAGTAGTTTCTTGTTTGAGCAGCTGTTAGCAATAAGTTATCAGGCAGCAGAACCCAGGCGCTCTTTGATCGTGGTATTGTTTGGGGAGACGGTCAGTAACTGGGTCAAAGTAACAAATAGGTTTGCTTTTCTAGTAACCCACTTATTGTGACAACGTTTTGGAGGACTGTGGTTTTGCAGGCAATGCCCAGTGGTAGTAGAATAGTCACATTTGTGTAAGCCTATTGTTAGTTTCTATCTCTGATTCTGATGCATAATAGGCTGGTAAATTGCATTGAATATTTTGTTTTGCTTTTTGAACCTAAAAGCATTTTGGCCATAGCTATTATAAGATAGGACTGGGTGAGGTAGAAGAGAGAGATTTGGCATTTGGCAAACCCTACAGACTTAAACCCAAAAATGGACAGTTGTAGTGGCCTTACATGTATTTTATGCTACCAACTGCAACTGAGGCTTAGAGCACAAAGAAATGTGTACGCTATAGCTGACAATAATGATAATGACCCAGTACATAAATAAGTGGCCTATTTAAAATTCAGCTACTATTTTTTGTAACCTACTGTGTCGTTGTGTTCATCCAACCACAGTGTGGTGCTGTATTTCTGATCTTTTTTCTTCTCCACTGACGTTCAGTGTTACCCCAATCATACAGTTTCTTGCGTACCAGATAGTGATAGTGTTTTATTTTTATTTTGCGTTACGTTAAAAGCTAAATACCAAACTTGCTTAAAAAAAAATCTGTAGGTAATACTTTTCTACCTATGTGTATAAATAAAGTCAACTGAACCTGAACCTAAATAAGTATAAGGTTTTGAGTTTAAGCTGTATTGATTTTTTTAAATATCATTCATGTTAAATTATTATTATTATTATTATTATTATTATTATTATTTATTTTATTTTTTTTAAATCATTATCATAAATAGTTCAATAAAAGAAATTGAGATATATATGGATTAGGGATATACCCTGAACTATTGGCCTTGTGCTTGTACATGATTTGCACAGTGCTACAGTGTGTTCTTCATTTAATAGTCAGTTTGTCATGAACTGACACACTTCAGAACATAGTGTCTGGAGCATGCGTCTGGAAACATTGTAAAACCACTTTTAGAGGGTTCAAGCAGAGTGTAACTTTTATTCCTATAGCCATCACACTGGCCGGGAGAGCCGCTCCAAGACAAATCTGGGGCCTTGCTCTTTTAAACAGCACTGATAATAACCCTGCCTTTTGCATCCGTGAAAAATCTCCCATTATCTATTGATTCGCGCTCACCCTGTGTCTCGGTGACTTACGCCTCCCTCTAATTCCCATTACCGGGAACACTGTAGCCTTATCAAGGGGAACAATAAGCCACTTGTCAGCGCCGCAAGAAAATATGAGGAAGCATCTGCCCGGTCCAAAGGAACTCATGACTGCGTGCGGTGAAAAAGCACTCAGCCTTTCTGCTTGAGAGTGAACCCTACCCCCTCCACCAGTCCTCCCTGTGACCTCTACACATGCCTGGTGCTAGGGCGGGGAAGCATCCCAACATCTCACTTAATCTGATCATCTGGGGATAAGTCACAAATTGAATTTTTCTGCCTTCACAGGGGGTGGGGTCAGGCCTTTTTTTCTTCACGATTTACCAGGTGGAGTTGAGTGGATTGGGACACCCATGCTTTCTTGTCTCCCATCCCCAAATAGAAGCCCCTGCTCCTGCGTCGTAAAGCTGTCACAAAGATATGTCTCTCTAGATGATGGCATCCCACTTTTTTTTGTCCCAGCTGCTCCTGTGCCATGCTGCTGTGCTGGCTGTTATCTCCTTCCTGCCTGCTATGTCTCCCTGCTCTTTAAGACAAAGGGTAATAAAGCTATAAATTGTGTGGTCTGCGGAAGGTATGGACATTCTGTCTGGGAGAAGCTGTAAGAAGTGCCATAAAGCACCCTCAAAGTCATAGCTAAAGATTTACAGTTATTTAACATCCTCCTCTTCCTCTAAATCACAGTGATAAGAGAATTAAGTGATGGCTATAGGTTCTTTGTCCTTAGTCTATTGATTTTCCTGGGCCCTCAGAAGGATCCTGAACATTATAATTATTGAGCCCTGCAGTTGGATGCAGGTTTACAGAGTAGGAGCAGCACCCCCAGTTCGATTCTAACACAGTTAAAACAAAAGACACCCGTTTTTCAATTTGGTAATGGGCTTCCAATTATGCTTCATTTACCTTGTTTGGCCTGAAAATGGTTTATCCCAGACCCTGTGCTATAAACAGCTCCTTTGTGCAGTGACAAAACCCCACTAACACCTCTATTTATCTTGAATTGTGACCTCCACTTCTTCAGCAATTATTCAGCTGTGTGAATGGAGGATTTTTTTCTTCCACAGTTTATCATTTCAGACATGCACAGTCTTTTTTTCCTCATCTCTGCCTGCAAAAATATTTTTTCACTCAAAAAAGTAGATCAAAATATATAATATGTGCACATGTAGAATAACAACTTGCCCTGCTGAAGCTGTAAAAATTCCATTGCCATTTGGCTTTTCACCTACTGCCCCCTTCTGTAGATACCGGATCTGACCATTAGGTTCATGTCACTATTGTGATAAAGTCACTATCCATAAAACTAATTGTATTTTTAAGCTTGTGAACACTCCATAAGGAGAAATATGACGGTGAATGTAAAAAAAAGTGATCTCAAAATATAACTAAAAGAAAAAGAAAGAAATGAAAAAGTTGAAAATAAAAATTAATTAATAGTAGGAGGTGTTAAAATGTGCTTTACTGTATATATTTAATCATAAAATGCTTTAGCGTTTTAGCCTATGTATTTAGGTCCCCTCCAACTAATTAGGCCCGAGCGCTAAAGCGTAGGACCTATTGTTATTGTTCTGGTTTTTCTTATTATTATAAAAAGGAATGTAACGGAATTTACAAATAATCTGTATTAAAAAATCTTTAAAAATGGCTCGACAGCGCCCCCTGGAAAATCAAAATACATTGTGCCTATGGCTATACCCGTGTTGCCATGGCAACAGGCCAAACATCTGTCCTCACCAATGGGACGCCCGGCAAAAGCGTTTTCACAGAAACACTGTTCAGTCTTTTAAAAAGCTTTTAATAACTTTTAATGTCCCATTTGTCTAGATGATCCAGCACGATTCTGGTGAGTCTGGGTCAAAAACCCCAGGAGGAGTTCGTTAAAATACGAGGACAGGAAAATTTGCCTTCGGCGCCGGGTCACGCCCGGTCCAATATGGCTGACTTCCTGTTGGTCGCCTAGCAACGGTGTTTCTGTGTACCAAATTTGGTTTGGCTACGACAAAGTTTTTGCCGGTTTGTGAGTGCAAGCGAGGGCCGATCATCGCCGCTTCTGGCTATATTGGTTATTAGAATCTTTCTGATAGCAGTCTTTCTGTCCTTCACTTCTAATTCTACTGCAGTGCATTATAGTAGCATTGATGAATGCTCGTGGCCACTTGAGAAATCATGCACTGCTTTGTATTGATGAGTGACATCTGTATTATTTTTCTGTAAAGTAAATAACTTCTCTTACTTCTGGCTCTTTGTGTTTCTTTGCAGAAGGCTTTGTCAGCATCTCCAGATAGTTTCACCTTCACTAGTCTCAAACCCAGGCTTTGAAGGTATGAAGTCTTCTGACAGTTAAGTCTCTCTCATCTCCTATATACACAGTGAACACTATGTCACTCACTGGTGAGAATCTGAAGACACCCACTCTTTAGTAACTTTTCTAAAACATGGGTGAGGGTACTGGATAAAATGCAGAAAGAGACAGGTCCATTTGATAAATTAGTCTATCAGAAGGGGGTGTTGATAACAGGGCAGTAGGGAGTGCCTAAAGATCATTTCAGCATAATATTTTTCTCTGATTATACATTTAAAATCCAGGGCAGTGCACTGTATAGAATGCATTTATAGTAATGCTTTTTGGTCATATCCATAGGGTTTCCTCTTCTAAAACTAAGCTACTGAAATGTTTTATTATATGTAACTTGTAGACTTCTAATTATATTTGTACATTTTGGATGCTCTCTCATTATAAAAAATAGTAGACCCACATAGGACACATTTAATTTTAGTAACATTAACATTAACCAAAATATTCCAAATCAGTATAAAAGTAACTCCACTTGGGGAAAAAGCAGTCTTGGAAATATCATATAGATTTGTAACATTAACATTAGTAACTTACAGTGTGTTTAAAGTTCAATAAGAACATTTACTGCATCATATAAAGACTGTCTTTATACTGCTAAACATGGTGAGTCTCTGCAAAGTGACTCATGTGAAATTCCCATACCTCTCTATAATACTAAACAACTGTTAAGGTCAGGGAAAGTTTGTGTTATGGCTGAGAGTCCAGCATTGACTTCTGAAGACAGGGCATTCACTGTAGTATCCAAAGCAGCACTTTGCTGGCGCAAACAGCCCGGGGAAGAGGTTTTGTGGCACTATAAAAATGTCACGCTGATTCAGTCTTTGAAATGGGACAGTCATCGCCCTCTTGACCACATAAACATACTATAGGTCGCTCTGAGCAGCCATAGATGTGAGAAGAATCTGTGTGGAGGAGGCAAACACTGGCAATATAGACAAACGGAGGCGATTTAATTCTCTCAAATATAAAAATACACACACGCACACACACCAGCTCTCATGCCTCAGGCGCCACACAGGGCCACAGCCCCACTTACCACCGCCTGACAGTTGGCTTCTTAACAAAGACGCTGGGAATATAATTAAATCATTTACCTTTGATACCAAGCCAGCTTTGTAATTAATTAGTTCACTCGGGGTGTTCAGGAATTACATTTACTGAGAAGGCGGGTGGAAAAAATGTCTTTCTGCTCCATACCTAAGGGACAAAGCCCAACATTGTGAAAACCAGCCCTCCCTCTCTGTGTGCTATACCTTGCCTCACCAGCCTCCTCCAGGACTAGAGAAGTTAAGTGGACCTCTATAGTTGAAATAATGACCACGCGCTGATGTTTAAGCCTCATCAGCTGGAGAGCCCCGGGGCCAGAGGAGGATGTGGCGAGTGGACAGGCCCTGCTTACACATATCTCTCATTTGGCTTGACCTTTCGCGGGCAAGGCTGTGATGTGGGAAGACGATTGCTGTCAACATCATCAGTGTCATATGTCACCAGAAATAGCCTGGCCAGTAGAGACCATAATGAACACAGAAGAAGATTTAGGATGTTAAAGCCATACTCCAAACACTTCTATCAATAATGAATCAAATGACACAAAGGATTGTGTAACTAACTTGTTTGTACTATTTGATGTTGTTTGCCTAAGGTGTAGTATACTAAAAATGATTATCACATTTTTTCGTTTATCTAAGTCAAGATAGCTCTGTAGCATTTTGTAAGATGCTCACAAGGCAGCCCCAAGCTAACTCCTCGCTGTCATCCTTTTTGCCTTTCTGAACATCAAGCATTTGAATCAATGAGCCTTCATCAGCCATGTAATTTTTCCCCCTCTGTATCGTTTAGCTCTGACACTGCCAGTCAAGTAGAAAAAATAGACTGTTGTTTTTTTGTTGTTTTTTATTTTATTTTTCCTTCCTCCGGTTTGTAATTTACAGCCACCACAAAGTTAAAAGCATCTGAAAACCACTTCTGTAAATGATTGTCGATAAATTGTAATGAATCATATATAGAACTGCAAGATGTTTGATTTATAATTTGGACTTGCATCAGGATATATTGCTTTGAGAGAGGCTGAGAAGATTTGGTGAGCGCAATAGGCCCATTTATCACTCCATAGTGAAGCCATTTTTAATTCCAGCTACTATTAAGTCTTGTACTGGATATGAGAAGTCGGCACTGACTGGCTATCAACCTGTCCATGGTTATATGTTATGGGGAATGAGTTTTAGTGTGGGGCAAATAGTCCAGAAAATATGTACCAGTTTTTATGATAGAAGACAAAAGCAAACATTCTCTGTGTAGACTGTGTAGTCCTATTCGGCTTGTCCTATGACACTGCCAGCAGTCAAATTGAGTTAACTACACCTTGTAAAATGTGCTTTTGCTTGTGTAAGTGCTGTGACTCAATTATGTTAATTCCTAGTACAAAACAGGGTCGACTGAAAGTCACTTTGGATACTTACAGGTTCGCTCTGCAGCAGTAGTATTCATGTACGTTAAGCATTCACAAGTGACTTAGAGCAGTGTTTCCCAACCTTGTTTGTCGTGTGTACCCCCCTGAGCCTTTTTGTCATACGTGTTGATAATTCTCCAAAAGTAGAATGTGACAAAATAGATTATTAAATGAAAATCATTTTATTTTATTTCTTTAATTTGAAAATTTTATTCACAGGCATTTTCTCTTTTCTTTAACTCAAATTTACTCAAATTAGAAATACAAAATAAAAATAAAAATCTCCCCCTGTGCCTGGCAGCGACACTGCCGAGTACCCCCTGCAGTGTGCTCGCGTACCCCTAGGGGTACTTGTACCCCTGGTTGGGAAACACTGACTTAGAGCATGCATGAATTAGGTTTTTGGTAATTGGTCATTGAATGTAAGTTGTGTAATTTGCTTTAGGAGTAGTAGGCCATATCATATTTCTTATGCTATACTTATGTATTTTGGGTGAAAATTTTAATACTGCAGTGCAATTGCATGTGGGTAACTCCTAGAACAGTGTCACAACTGACTGTGGAGACTCTGCAGATATTAACAAACTAATCATGACTGGAATGGATTGAAGCAGTGTAAGCAGAACATTTATAGCTATTTTTGTCAAAAAAAGAGAATCCTTCTTTAAACAGAAATGGTGGAGTCAGACATAATTTGTCTCCCATCTATAATTCCATTCTTAAACCTAAATCAAAACAAAGAAAAGAAACAATAGGGCTAGCCAGGTCAGGGCCAGAGGTGTGAAAAACAGTCGTGTAGGGATGAATATGTATGCTAAACTAGACGCCAGAGAAACAACAGACAGAAACAAATAGGCGAGATAGTTTCGGAAAAACTGCAGTATAGTTAGCTCCTCCCTGCAGCGAGATATAAGAAAGTGTCTTACCAGCACTCTAACCAGAACTGACGAAGCCTCTCGGATGAGCGGCGAAACGTTTTCGACCAAACAAACTTTGTCCAGTTGACAAATTGAATTTCTTCTTTTATCATAGCTACGTATAACTAATTACCTAAACATGTTATTACTAATTGGGTAAAGGCCTCAGCTATTCTATCTTTATATCATCATAAATATTGCCATTGCAAAATTGTTCATGCCAGGATTATTTTAGGCCACATCCTTTGTTGGCCATCTCCAAATTAGCAGCAGTGAGATGGCCATTGTTCCAAAGTGTACTCTATCCCATACTCTGTCCAGATGTTGTGATAAGCTCCAGTTCCCCATAATCTTTAACAGATGCTGAATTTAAAAGAATAAGGATTTATGTCTTAAACTGAGCCCTATACCTCAGATGTAGCTTTTGCAGAAGACACATGAAAGACAATAAGTTTAAGATTTACTTAAGAGGTCTGTACCAAGACAAAGCCTTGTTGTATAGTTAATGTGCTGTATGCACTGGATAGGAGTTAAACGAAGGTCTTCTCTTGCCTGTGGCCATGAGGACGGTCATATGGTAAGAGTCTTTACATCCCTCCAGAAACAGTATTTAGCTGAACCATATGCTGCTTTCATAATGGTTAGTGATATTTGTATGCGGCCACCCAACAATTAACAAGAGAAATGAGGCTGGCTCTGACCTACGGGTGTTTTCAGTGGCCACACCCTCCTGGTCCATACCACCCCCTGGTCTCCAAATGTCCATCGTCCCACCGCTCACAGTCCTGTATGAGTGATTTATCTCAGCGTGAAAAGACTTGTGATGACGCTGAGACAAGAGGCCCTGGGCCCTTGGCACTGAATGCTTCGATGACGTTTGCATGAAGTTCATGTCCCCGGAGCCACGATAAATGTCAAGTGCAACAAACGTCCTGTAAATAAGATGGAGCACTGCCAAGCTCACAAGCTACTTATTGATTGGCCAAGCATGCAGTACTCTATGTATGAGTACAGTAATGAATATTTGGAACAAAGTTACTCATCTTTTATTTCATGGACACTGGAGAGGTCCAAACTGTCCTATGCTTGGATTTTATAAGACAAGGTGTAAATGAAAGAACATGCTGAATGTGAAACCTCTCAAAATGATTTGGGGTATGCCTACTTAAAGACATTGTATTTAGTGGTCGGCATTTTACCTATAGGTATGTATGTGTGTTAATTTGACTGCTGAAAGCCACTGTGTGCAAAGTTTACAAAGAAACAGTCACATCTGTATTGCTAAAACACATACTTTTACATGCTGTCCCTTGTAATACAAACTGTCATGGCCAAAAGCCAAGAGACTTATGTTGGCATCAGATAAATACCTATTTTTTATTAAATGACACCCTTCTGCTGTATATAAACAATAATCTGTTTTAACGGGTTTTAGTGAGTTTCCCATTGACTTGTGTCTGGTACTAGACCTTCATAAAAGTCTGACATGCAAACTATCAGATAACAATCTAATATAGAAGAGGCATTCCTCCTCACAAGGTGCCTTTATTTAATCCTGAAATGACATTGAAGGATTTAAGCAGAGTCTTCCAACATTTTAAAGTCATTTAAATATTTTTATTTTATTTGACCAAGCCTTACGCTAGAATTTTCTGTTTAGTTTGAACAGGAGTAACTGCAAGAACAGGAGCGGTGTGCTATTAGAATTATCTGGGGAAGTACGGCCCCACATATATCACCTCCGCTGGTGTCAGCCCCTCTTGATAAACTGCATTTCCTGTCAGTGGAGGACACTGAAGGTTATGGCGGAGATTAAAAAGAACAAAACAAGTAGTGCAGAATGGTGACACATTCTACCTGCCACAGAGCCGTGAATAATTCTGACTCTGGAGCACAAAGAACTCTTCAGTTGTGTCTAAATCCAAACGTAACAACAGATTTAACACACAAGTGTCCATCTGTGTGAATTGGACTATATATTTGTAAGACCATGTTCTCACAAACCATAACAGAACATAATACAGGCCATAATATGCAAACATTTGCCTACATGCACTCAGCTGATTAAATAGTTGCATAAATTATTGTCCCTTGTCATCATTTGATATAAAGGCAATGACTCCTTCCTCCTTCTATTGAATGGACTCACAAACACAAACAGCACTGTTCGCATTGGTCCAGCCCAGGGAGCATGGCCTGCTGTATATCCAGCTCTCAGCACTGACCATAAGCTGCATTTGCTCAGTGCCTCCAGACGCACTGAGGCAATTTATGGCCCTCTGGCTGCAGGCTGATTAGAGCAGCGCTTGTAAAATGTATTTTGGCATGTATGCAGGGTTTTACTGGAGCTCCCCCCACCATACATCACTCGTACATCAGTGACTGGGAAGAAAGAGGTAAAACAAGAACAGCAGAGGGTGGACGGCGTGTCAATGTCCAGGGACAGCATTGTGGAAGCCTCGAGCGGCCTTCACATTGGAAATGGTTTCACTCAAACTGTCAGCACCTCATTTATTTACTTTGGGACATCACAGAACGGAACACAAAGTAAAGCTATAATTACAGTATAAACTGCTTTCAATCTTTTCAAATGCTGCAATATTTACTGAGCTCAATTTCCATCAAAAGCACCACAATGTTATATTTTTAGGTCAACTTTATCGTCCACAAAAGCAAAACTGTGCCAGTTGGAGCTGCACACAATATCGCACAATATCTTTCAACATTTACCAAAACTTGCGGCTGCACAGTAACTGATTCTGATTATAGCTTCAGTCAATTAAGAAATGATCTGAATTATATATATATATATATATATATATATATATATATATATATATATATATATATATATATATATATATATATATATATATATATATATATATATAGTTCATTCTCCCAACAAAATCTGAAGCAAAACTACTCATCTAATCTACAGAGGCTTTTACATGAATTATATCTCTACTAAATTATGAGAAGCATATTCTGTCTTTGTATGCTGACGTGATTGTATAATAAACAAACATATTTGAACTGCTAGCATGGGGGCGCTTCTGGCTCCATTGTCACCCATCTCTCTGTAACAGTGAGCCTTGTCATTTTGGTCTTAAAATGTTCGTATATACCCGCTATACATGATCCTGGTGTTTTTATTTTCCTAATATGGAAGTCCAACTTCCTTTAGTCTACTTCTTTATACAGTCTATGCTTCTGACTGAAAGATTGTTCCAAATAACCCTGATTTCCTTTATGATGCAAACAAGTATCATGCTGATTTTATTTAATTTATTTTCATTTTTTCATTGAGCAGCAAGAGCCAAAACATTTGCTCTGCTTTCTGGTCAAAGGCAGCCCAATTTCATGGCAAGTATAATACTGTTGAAAATACAAATTTGATTTTGCAATTAATGGTCATCTACTCGAACTTTTATTCAAACCTGCATCCAGCTCCTCAGGAAGAGCCCATGTGCTCTGCTACCAGTCACCTAACTTTCAGCATGATTTGTGACAGCGCTGTCTGACCAGAACAATTGCATTAACAAGCGCCGGAAGGCCCTGGCTGTCAGGCTGGCTGATACCATGTGAGATCTTTATTAAATTACAATTATGAGACGACAAATCCTCTCATTGTTCCACCTTATGGACTCTGCTTGGACACGTGCCACTGTCACATGAGCACAGGGTGAGTCATTTCTCAAGGAAGAGGCTTTACCCTTCAGGCGCCTGGCCCTTCACGGCAACCCAACAGCACAGGGTACATAATGTGAACATATATGAACTGTCCGGTACAATTACATGTAGAAAACAACCAATAATTCCACTACAACTGGTATATAACTTTTTGAAGTAAATCTTACTATTGTAATGACTCACTATTCTTAGTCTTTAAACCTTATTCAAGGAACTAATCACTGACATTTTTGACATGTGGCCTTAGAAGATCCAGCTTGATCATTTCTCCATATCATTACCATTTTTATGGATGGCATCTCTCTCTGTAAACCTGTTTACTAGTGCCACTATGCCTATATACTTTTACAGTTATAGTTTGCTGCTGTTTATAGACTAGAGTATATAGCTACTTGCTTTGAGTGGAGGTACTTCCTTTCTACATTATATTTCCCCTTTTCTTGGGTCATACAGAGCATAAGAACTCATCACATATTCTAAATGGTAGGATTGTCTACTCACATACAGATTATTACCATACATTATGGTAATAGTTATTACTGTTAAAAACTGTTGTTGCGTCTTTAGGCACTTCACCTACATTACCTAGTATGAATGCGATCTGTGCATGAGTGTTGGTTGGAGGGACCGATGACACAGAAAGCAAGCATTAACTGTTTCAAAATTATTAGAGACTGTTTGTCTTTTGAAAGCGCCTGTGTCTTTGTAAATTCAATTATTCTTTCTCAGCTGTCGTACTGCACTACTGTTTGGTCTCAAACCAACCCAACCACTCTAAAGCCTCTCGAACGACTTTATAACCGTGTTTATAAAATTTTAGACAAAAAAACCAATCAGATTTCATCACTGTCTAATTTTATCCAAATATAAGTTATTAAATTTTACAAATTTTTGCAATTTTAGCTATGTAAAGCTTGTTTTTAAATGTTTGAATAGACTTGCACCTGAAGCTCTCAGCAGACGTGTAAACAGACTCTCCACAAGGTCCACAAGAGCCACCACACATGGGGACTGCAGAGTTCCCTCATTTGCACAGACTGTATTTTCAGTGAAAGGAGCAAACCTTTGGAACTTTTTACCTGCTCATATAAAAACTATAACCAGACTCTCCACTTTTAAGAAACAGACTAAGTCCTGGTTTATTCACCAGCAGCGTGTGATCATGTGTAACTGCATGTATGTTTGTGTGTGTGTGTGAGGGGAATGACAGTGCAAGTGTGTTTTATGTGCCTATGTTTAGTGTGATATTGTTGTTTTAGCTTATCTTATCATTATCTTATCATTATTTTAACTTATTGTTGTTTTAGATTATCCATCTCTTTTATTCTTCATTATCAATACATTTTAACTTTTTTACTTACTGAAATCTGTTTAAAAGCCCTCCTAGGGACTGGTGTTGTGAATTAGCCATTGGCTAAAACACTGTGGTACCTGCATCAGATGTTAATCTATGTTTGTTGTATCTGTCCCTATCAAATAAACAATAAAGTAAAGTAAAGTAAGTAAGCTTCAGTCTGCCCCAGGGCAGCTGTGACTGCAGTAGTATGATGTGGAGTGAATTAATAATGCTGTAAAATTGGTGTCTTAAAAGGCTCTTTATAAATCCAATGATTAATCAACTATTTCACTAAATATAAAGGAGTGAGAGGCGCAGTAGTCTAGTGGTTGAGGGTGTAACACATTCTGACTTTGATTCACTGCTTGGAAAATTTGCCTGCTCCCTATGGCATTTCATACTTAAATCTTCCCTGTAAAGTCCATAGCCTAAAACTGTCAGAAAATGCTTAATCTGTGAACTATGACAAGACACTGTACCTTATTTTTTTCCTCAAAACATGAAAAAACAAACTAGTTCCTATAAGAAGAAGAAGAAGACATACTTTATTTATCCCCATAGGGAAATTATTTCTCTCCATTTGACCCATCCTTTTTCAGGAGCAGAGGGCAGCTCGTCTATCAGGTGCCCGGAATGTCAGGCGTCTGGAATATTTTACAGGTTTTAAACCTTTCTATCATCATCACAAAACTAGATCAAGTTACAGGTCAGATTTGTGGGGAGGCAACCTCGTTCACAGTCAGAATGCCTGTTTTTCTAGGTATTTTTGAACTATATCACTATCTGCAATTAAATACATGTAAGGTAGAGCTGTTTAATGTCATACTGTGAAACATTCCAGGCAGAGCAATGACATATCCATAGAAACAAGCAGGTGACAGACCCCCAGCCAAAAAGTTACACAAGTGTACCTTTAACTACAGTTAAACACAAAATATATACATTTTGCACCCTCATATCTGATCTTTGTTGTTATGATCAATATGAATATGATAATAGTGTAATTTGATATGGCACACAGTAACCTTTAAACAGGAAATAGAGAAGTGTCTCATGTAACACTCCCTCTGATGCCATTTCAAACAGACATGTGAGTGTTCATTAGCAGTATTGTCAAGCGGGTCCACTAGGAAACAAATAAACAATTACTCTGACGGCGCATTAGTGATATTTATGACCTTGGCGTAAATATAAATTGAGGTGAATAGGAAATGAAGTCCTCTCCTGGGTGTCATTCAAACGGCGACAGAAAGCAGTATTTCACAGATATGGAAAAGAATACAGTCTGCATATGATAATGGCTTTGCTGGATAAAATATACCATGCACTTGGTGAGTGTGTAGGCTGTAGGCAGTCACATATGCAGCGACACATCGAGCGCTTCACAAGGATCAATAAAGTGCATAGGATTTATGATATATGATGACATCCTATTGATCAATTAGGAGCTGACTGTTGGAAGCACTCATAGATGCCAATGGGTGTTATAACTGAATCAGAGGATGGACAGAATTACAGTATAAGACAAGATAAACTATGGCATCACCTTCTGATAATTACTGTCACACCTTTTTTAGATGCTGGCGAGAAGAGACAAAGTGACTGTGATGTGCGAGATGACGGAAAGTTGGATTGGGCCTCTTGGTAAGTAGTTTGCTTGTAAGCATAATTCACAACACATGGGTTTAAAGTGAATGTAGTAAAAACTAATTGGAAATGTGCAATAATGGTTAAAGTACATTTATGGCACTATACTTCCATTCATGCTAATACAAAAAAGGTAAAACAAAATTGACAGAGATGAAAAACCTCCATTTGTGACTTCTCAGGGAGAATGGAGTCATTTAGTAAATTTCTTTCCCCGTGCCTATCGCTCAAACAGAGCTGCTTTCACCACACAGCTGATAATCATACATATTCTATGTCCCGGAGCTCCATAAATCTCTGTCCCAGTTTCATTCGCAAGTCATTCATCAATCACGCGCAGGAGCAGGATGAAACACCGCCCGCTCTGAAATATATCATATTAGTACCTGGGATGTTTACCAAGATAATGGGAGACAACAGCACAGGGTGAAATATGGCACCGCTGCATTCGCTAAATTAAAACCACTCCTTTTCCCACATTCAGACCCCCCTGTGTTGTCGGCTGCCCTTCTTTCACCTTCATATCCTACACTTTGCAGTTGCATAATTAAGACAAGTTAAGGGTGCATTGTGTAACTTTTTCTGGTGGAGCGTCCGTCACCTTCTTGTTTCTATGTATATGTCATTGCTCTGCCTGGAATGTTCAACAGTGTGACATTAAACAGCTCTACATTACATTTATTCGATTACATGTGGTTTTATACTGTGAGCAGGGTCGCCTCTCCAAAGATCTGACCTGGTCTGGCTTGATCTCCATGAAGATAAAAAGGTTTAATGCCATATTGTGAAACATTCCAGACAAAGCAATAACATCTATAAGATCTCCACGGAGAAAAGCATTTGACAGACCCTCCATCAGAAAAGTTATATAATGCACCTTTAAAACATTTGTATGAGCTTGGATAACTGGATAATATATTGGCATAGTGAAATTAGTCTCTCTCTCTCTCTCTCTCTCTCTCTCTCTCTCTCTATATATATATATATATATATATATATATATGTATAAAATCTATGAAAGTTTGAGTGTTTAAAGGTCCCATGGCATGAAATTTTCACTTTCTGAGGTTTTTGAACGTTAATGTGAGCTCCCCTACCCTGTTTAGGCCCCCCCATGGCTAAAAGTTGCGAAATGTCTAAACTGAGCATTTGCGATCCTTTTCTGCGTTACACAAACCCAGTGTTGAAACGGGCGAGTTCAGACAAGGCACCTTTTTGACGTCAGATCGGCAAATGCAGCTCCAGCCCCTCCCTCTGTCTCCGCTCAGCATCCCTGTATATCCCGCCCATAGAGTTTGGACTGTGAATGCGCTACAATGCGAAATGCGTTTTTTTATTTGCCTGGAGGCACCTGCGAGTGTTTCTAGGCTCGCAGGTCCCTTACCCGACCCTCTGGACCTCTGAAATACCAGTGGTTTAATTTTATTTTCTGTGTAAATATGCTTTTTTTCATTGCAAAGTCTCCCATCTGTCTCTCACGGAAGAGTAGACACAGCGGAGCCGAGCTGCGCTAAACTGCGGGGGAAACCCGCCCCCCCCGCTCCTCAGCCAATCTCTCTGTCCTTCTCATTTGCAGTGAAGAAGCAACACCCACAATAAAGAATTTTAGACACATATCTAGCCTCATGAAGACTGTCAGAGTCATATCTCATGCAGTGAGTGTTGATTTTGAAGAAGGATTCATTTACAGTATTAGGGAACCATTAAGGAGCCATATAAAAGCATCAAGAAGTACCATGTCATGGGACCTTTAAACGAGAGAGAAATGCGAGAAAAAAGTGTAGAATGTGTGTGGTGAGTTGTCCTACCTCGTGGACCTCTCCCACCGCGGGCCACCTCTGGAACCTAACCCCGTGTGTGTTAATAAAGTGTATTTACGTTTCGGGGCGTGCATCTGAGTGTGCATTAATTGAATTTTTGAGATTTGTTGTTTTTAAAGTGCTTTATAAATAAAGTTGGATTGGATTGGAGATTTCGCGTTTCGTAACTTGAATTTTCTTTCGTATCTAGAGACCAAAATTTGACGTGAAGGCGTTTCGTAACTTGAAATTTTCGTTTGTTGGGTCATTCGTAAGGTGAGGTACCACTGTATATATATATGAAATGAAATAATGAAATAAAAAAAATAATTCAGATTTAAAACCATAGTCTTAACTAAATCTATGGGAAACACTGAGCTTGTATGGAAAACAATTAGTAAGCAGTAAGTATAAAGAATATGTATTTATGGTGAAAGTTGTGAAAAAATATGACCTCGAAGCAAAGTTTTAACTTTGAGAAGTTAATCTTTTTGATCAGTTTGGAACAAAAGCTGTTGAACACATTAGTCATCTGCCACAGAACAGACCTATAATACCACACCTCAATAAATCACTCCCAATTCATTGTCTTCCATTTTCTATATTGTCCCAGTGACAGTTCTGATTTATTCGTAATTAAAATAACCTTGACCAGTTTGAAAGAATTTGAAGTCATTGTTACGTCATTGATAAAGAAAGCTGTCGATCAAAGTGACGGATGACACTTATCTTACCTAGACAATCACGTCACATTTCACTTCTGTCATTGACGGATGATGCTCTCAAAGAGTTAAATCTGATATGGAATAGGCTGTCAGAGTGCCAAGAGACCCACAAATAAAACAGAAAAATAATAGAAAACACTACATAATGATTTGCACATTGTATTTACAGGTTGCATTTATTATTTAGAGAGTTCTGTTGTGGATTTTCTTACAGGTTGTACCACTAGATGGACTCTTGAGGTCTCTAACCGCAGCTGTTGGTTCATTACAGTGATTGTGATGAAACAGTGTTTCCATGTGTACTGAGCATAGCATACATCATACAACACAATAATTGATGATGATTAAAATTGTAAAATAATAATAATAATAATAATAATAATAATAACCATTGCAGTTATAAATAGCAAAACCAGTGTAGTTTCTGACAACATATGACAAACTATTGAAAGACCATATAAACTGAATAATCCCTGATGATCATAATGCTCGAAAGGACAAAAAGAATGTGAAACTCAACACCTAATCATTTGGCACCAGCTATTTAGTGTAGAACATTATTCATGCTGAATGTGATGTGAATGTGCAACCCAGCCAGGACACTGCGCTGTGTAATGCTGAACTCTCTGATTGTGCTTTTCCTCTCCAGTGTATCCCCTTTTAGATTAGAAATGTAATTTGGGGAGATGAATGTATTCTATTCCAGTTTGCTGTGATCAGAGGTACTGCTGTGCAGAAAACAGTATTGCCTCCAGATTATTGAATTTTTATGGCCAGGTAATTAATTGCAGGTTCCATGTTTTGTTCTATTTCTTCCTCCCTGACATTTTAATTTCGACAAAAAGCTACGGTCTCTATGCAGCCTTTCTCTGGAGATCCTAATGGCCTATAAAACAAGATGACTTATAGATATGGCAGAGACTTCACTTTGCCAATGATTGTTTGAAACCTTGCTGATCACACAGAATTTAGCCCTCCTCCTGCTTCTGCTCTCCTTCATCTCATCCCTTCTTTCCTTCTTCAAGCCTCTGAATTCATTTCTTGTCAATTAAACTGCAGCTACAGTGTCCCATCTGAAGAATGGGAATCTATCAATGTGTCATCGACTAGGAATTCATTATTGAATGTGGCCTAGTAACTTTTCAAAAGCAGCGCTGAGACCATTATTCCTTAAAGACGATTGTCATTACTTGACCAGGCAGGCAGTGTCCTTGGCTTGCATTGCAAGCACTGCATTTAAGGGCAAGGGGGAATCAATCGTAGCGGAGGGTGACACACGCCATATCTCACAGCAGACAGGTTTGAATGCTTATATCAAATCAGAATCGTTTGCTGGCACAGGAAACATTAGTTACCTTGGTGTCACTAGCACATGTAGGCCACGGCCAGCCATGCAGAAGAAAAAAAGAGCCAAAGCGCTTTGTTATTTTATGCACCTCTGCTAAAACGTCCAGAGATATTGATGAGCTACTATAAAAAATAATTTTCCTTCTCTGCAATAAAATAAATATATACTTTGATTTGTGACTTTGTGCTTTATTGAAGATACAGTTTTATTTAGTTTATGCTAGAATGCAGACACAGTCTGCATTCTAGTATTCTAGAGCTTATGAGCAAATGCTTCTGCGTTTTATGTTTTTACAATAAATTGGTAAAATAGTTCATGCAGAACTGCAAATTCAGCAAAATTATTCTCTAAGAGTATGGGTATGGCTCATTAGGTGAGGCAGTGAACAGACCATTTTAGCATTTACCAACACACTCTTTATTAGGGTGGGCTGATGCTCAGATGAGTAAATCCACCTCTGGGTATGAACACTAATCTTTCTTGCTTCTTTTATACATGTTTTGGGGAGATTCATTTTGGGCTGTTTATTTATCATCCCCTGTGCTGCGTTGTGCCGTCCCCTCGTCATGGTGCTCTTTTTTGCTGTGTAAGCACAAGTCCGCACCACATATCACTTCTAACACGTACCCCCTCCTAACCTTCACGACTTCTCTCTGCACACTCTCGGTGGCTCCGTAATGGCTGATGCTGTTACCATATTTCAGCCCTAATTGGGTGGAAGCTACACAGCCAATTTGGAAGGGTAGTTTGGAAGAGAGTTCCTCTGCGACATTGTTAGGCACTGGGATGTCTTGTGTGTTGCCAGGTGTGGATTGTAATTGCCATTGAATGAAAAGAGCACCTCAGAAGTGAAAGGCTGTTGTGCTTTCTTAGGGTGCTTTATCCACGACTGTGTTTTCCTCTCTTTCGGCTCAATAAGTCAATGCAGACAAGATGAGATTGGGTGACTTGTCTTGTTTACATCTCTTAGGTGGGTTTTGGGGAGATCTGTTGCCCTGAAACAACAGTGTTTGTTCTATGCAAGCAAGTTGGGCTCTCATCAAAATGACAAATGATTTTAGAGAGCAGCAACCATATACAATCCCCTACTTTCATCTTATTTATTTGTACAGAAATGTGCTATCTCGTGCATGAGGCATCGCTCACAGACAGAGGCACTTCGTACTGCCTGACCTTCCGTACTGCTCCTCAGTGCCAGGATCTATGGCGGCCATTTTCTCTCTAGCCAGTCATGAAGAAGCAAGAGATGTAAATGTCAGTCTGTGTCTCCTTAACACTCAATAAAAGCCTGAGATTGGGCCCTCCGCTCCGCCAGTCGATTGGCCGTCTAATGAGGAGAGGCCTTACCATAACTCTCCAAGATTCACTACTGTTTGTGTTTCACCACAGGCCCTGGCACAGTAATAATTCCAAGTGGATAAATGTTTTCCCGATAACAAGCTGAAATAACCTGTCACACTGAAGTTGATGCGGACAAGAAGAATCACACAATTAGTGATCTGCTGGGATTTATCCTGGTAGTAAGAGACTAGACAGTCCTTTACTATCTTTGGCAACAATCACGGCTTCCCAGCTTGCTTTATTTTTTAGTATATCTTTCTACAGTTCTTGCAGCATCTTATACAGCCTTCATATCAGCATGTTCTAAATGTCTCCTCTTGCTGCTAGCATTTAGCTTGTTAATGTAACTGAAGTGACTCTGTGGAAAGGTGTTATAAATGATGTTGCAATGAGACAATGCTCTCTAATCTCCGTTTATCTGGAGGCCTTGCTTGAAAAACTGTGGCAGCACCGCAGCTAATTTAGATTTGCTGGGAAAGATAATAAAAGGACGATTTAAAATGGCGCACATTTGTTAATGCGACTTATGCTAACGGTCACATTGATTCTGTTGCTCGTTCGCGTGAGCTTATTACATGGAGATTTTGATTTAGTTTGTATATTGGCACCAGGTAATAATTTTCAAATAAAAGACTTTCTTAAGTGTCCTGAAAAGACAGAGATTACATTGTGTCAGTCCATTACACCTCTCCATAGCGTACAATGTGAAAAGGGACTTCTAAAGTTGATTAATACCGACCAATTTCGTCATAAAGAGGTAAGACTACAGTAGCTATTGTAATTAACCTTTAAGTGTGATGGACTTTAGTGTATATTGCCCATTTCTATTATTGACCCACATATATCACCCCAGAATATGCAGCCATTCTTTAAATCCAGGGCCTCCCAGGAAAGCGGGCAAGCGATGACATCATATCCCCATGGGAGTGTGAATTATCTTGTTTTCACCAGATCTCTCATATGTATTTTCTCTGCTGCTCTTGCACAAATGTATCATTTAAACCATTAGCAGCAGCGAGCTCTTTCATTAGAATGAACTATATCATCTGCTCCCCAGAGGCAGCCCCGAGCCACCGGACTGTGAGAATACATTTCAGTGAGGGGGGATATTGAAGGCGGCAACATGCCTAGGTAAAGTATTACTTAATTTATACTGCTAATGTGTAACATTGATTCTCTGTGGGGAAAATAAAGGACAACATATTTTCAGAGCCCACATCATTAAGGTTTAATAATTTAGACCCAGTTAGTGTGATAATAAATATACTGAGGGAACTTAAGAGAGGCTTTTGGTGATGAATGCAATTAGAAAACGTTGCACTTACATCGAAGAGTAATACGAATGGGGTGTAGAAATTAATTGGAGCTGGAGCAATGGTATGGCCTGCGGTGTTTCGTGGGAGGGATAAAAAGCAGCCTAATTCTCCCAGAGCCCTATCCAGAATTCTAACTATCCGCTGCACCGCCAGGTTTCTTATCAATATCTACATAATGAACAAATGACTCTCTTAAAAAATGACCTGCTTCCTATTCTGCTTTATCCTGTGCAGAATTACGCTCTAAAATTAACAGGCGGTGATAATGTGCATTTGAAAATCCTCCGAAGCATTTCATTTTATTGCTATTGGGAGGCATGGCTCTGAGCATTACTGGTCCTGGTGCTAGCACATTGTTAGCTGAGAAATAATGAGATAAAGATGCTTTACATACGCAATCACCAAGATTCATCTAGTTCACCTACTGGGATAACCACATACAGTGGAGGAAATAAGTATGATTTTGTAGGTTTACTCACTGACAAAAAATGAACAGTCTATAATTTTAATGGTAGGTTTATTTTAACATTGAGAGGTAGAATATCACAAAAGAAAACATAAATTGATTTGCATTTCATTGAGTGAAATAGGTATTTGAGCCCTCTAGCCAAAAATCCTCCCGTTGATGCAATGAAGTTGTCCTGTGCCCCCAAAGCATAATGTTTCAAAGTTTATTGTCAAAAAAACATATGTACAGGTTGCACACACAGGATTTGAAATTACAGCGCTCCTTAGGCCCACAGTGAACATAAAACATCTGATAAACAAGAAAATAAACACAATGACTAAAACATCACATATACCCATAGTAAAAGTACAGTGGACTTGTATATAATACAAATACTGTAGGTAAAACACGTAATGTGTGGCGCAATAAAGCTCAAATGGTGTCATTTAAGCGGCAGTGTCCGTGTACCATCCATCCATCCATCTTCTTCCGCTTTTCCATTTCTGGGTCGCGGGGGCAGCAGTCCAAGCAGATCTGCTGCCCAGAACACAACGCACCAGTCCCCATGAATCCTCCCACGGGTGGTGAGTCCACTGGAGGACGGCCCACGTCACAGCAGGCCTTTTTTTTTTTCCATTGCATTTATATAGCGCCTTTCATGACATGCCTTTTCATCCCAAAGCGCTCCACAGTTCACCGTTCATTCACTCCACACTTGGTGGTGGTAAGCTACTTTCTGTAGCCACAGCTGCCCTGGGGCAGACTGACGGAAGCGAGGCTGCCAATCTGCGCCATCGGCCCCTCCGACCACCTCCAACACTCATGCACACTCCACTTTCATAACAGGCCTTGATGTACTTTTTTTGCCATGGGGGCTACCAGTGTCCGTAGACACTGGGGGCGAGGTGGGGTTAAGTGTCTTGCCCAAGGACACAACGGCAGCGCTCATCTGTGGGAGCTGGGATCACACACGGTCAACCCGTCAAGAGCGGGATTCGAACCGCCAATCCCTGGATTAGTAGACAAACGCTCTATTTTATTGTCTCTGGTTTAAGTTATGCTGCTTTGCGCACTGCATGTGAATTCAGTGTCATATGAACAAAGGAGTTTATTGCCTAGCTGCTCTCAGTTTCGCGTCATGCAATTCAACAGTTACTTTCTAAGACACAAAAGTAAATGCGAGGACCTGTTTGTCCACAAAATTGCAACAAGTCCTTCTAGCAGCATAACTTCTGGGATATATAAACCAGAGAATACAGTGGTACCTTACCTTACGAAAATTTCAAGTTATGAAACGCCTTCATGTTAAATTTTGGTCTCTAGATACGAAAGAAAATTCAAGTTACGAAACGCGAAATCTCAAAAATTCAAATAATGCGCGCTCAGCCACACACATTATACGCTTTTCTCAGACTGGATTTAAACTTTTCTCACATTTCTCTCTTGTTTAAACACTCAAACTTTCATAGATTTTCAACAAAATGTATTAATAGTGAAGCGTGGGGGGAAGGGAGAGGGGGGAAGTGTGCGCGCGGACACGTGGGTGATAGCACAGCATGACCCGGCGCAGGGCTGCGAGCACGAGACCCGTGCTCAAAACGTGCCAGGTCTAAACCAGGTCTAAACCAGGTCTAAACCAGGTCTGAACCAGGTCTGAACCAGGTCTAAACCAGGATTAGACCACCGCGACTCTTGCATGCGTTCGTTCATGCGCTCAGACTGGTGCGGTCCCGAGGGGAGTCCTCGCTGCTCGCCTCAGCCGTGACTCGAAACGAAACCAGGAAATAGACCCGCACGCGGCGCTTTAATCCACCTGGTTTAGTCCAGGTTTAGTCCTGGTCCAGTCCTGGTTTAGTCCAGGTCTAGACCTGGTCCAGTCCAGGTTTAGACCTTGGTCCAGACCTGGTATAGTCCACGTTTAGTCCTGGGTCTACAGTCTCTACGCAGGACACAGTGTTACACTATTAAAAAAATTTTACACTATTAAAAAAAAAAAACTTGGAACGAATCAGGCCTTTTCCATTGAAATAGCTACTCAACTTAGGAAAAATTCACATTACGAAACCACTTCTGGAACGAATTAATTTCGTAAGGTGAGGTACCACTGTAAATTATAAAAATTTAAATAGGCACGATGATGATGATTGATTGGTGTTATTTGAAACAAACTTTAAATTAAATACTGGAAATAGAGGTTGAAATCTGTTTTTTGTTTGACAACCATTTTATAGTTTTTTGTTCTTAATTGAAATTCAAAAGAATGAATGGTACAAGGAACATGTTTCCACCTCCATGCTTGATGGTGGGGATGGTGTTCTTGGGGTCATAGGCAGCATTTCTCTTCCTCCAAACACAGTGAGTTGAGTTAATGTCAAAGAGCTCGATTTTGGTCTCATCTAACCACAGCACCTTCTTCCAATCACTCTCTAAATCATTCAGGTGTTCATTGGCAAACTTCAGGTGGGTCTGCACATGTGCTTTCTTCAGTAGGGGGATCTTGCGAGCACTGCAGGATTTTAATCCACTGCGGTGTGAAGTGTTACCTATGGTTTTCTTAGTGACTGTGGTCCCAGCTGCCTTGAAATCATTGACTTGCTCCTCCCGTGTAGTTCCAGGCTAATTTCTCACTGTTCTCATGATCAGTGAAACCCCACAAGGTGAGATCTTGTCTGGAGCCCTAGATGAGGTTGAATGATGGTCATTTTGTATTACATTTTTGACCAATTGCACTTACTGTTGTCTCCTTAACACCCATCTTATTGCTTATGGTTTTGTGCAGGTCTACAATCTTGTCTCTGACATCCTTTGACAGCTCTTTGGTCTTTCCCATGTTGGAGAGTTTGGAGTCTGATTGATTGACTGATGTGGACAGGGGTGTTTTATACAGGTGACGAGTTAAAACAGATGTCTAATTCAGGTGACGAGTTGATTCGGAGTGTCTAACTGGTCTGTGTGAGCCAGAACTCTTAATGGTTGGTAGGGGATCAAATACAATGAAATGCAAATCAATTCATGTATTTTCTATATTTTCTTTCTGATATTCTATTGCTCAATGTTAAAGTACCATTAAAATCATACACTGTTCATTGCTTTGTCAGTAGGCAAACCTACAAAATCAGCAAAGGATGAAATACTTATTTCCTCCACTGTATGCAAGCACCTACTGTTGTTATGAGGTGGAACCTGATAAATTAACATGTTCAAATGTTCACACCACATATATATATATATATATATATATATATATATATACATATATATATATATATATATATATATATATATATGGCTTTTTAAACAATATTCATGGTCCACTGCTTAACTATTATAGTCTCCCAATTGCTTGTCTCTGGTATTGTATTGCACAGTATAGCATTAAACAACTATCCATCATTTATTTTGTATCAGGTCTTTTAATTGTAAAAATACCATAGAAACATGCATTCCTACTGCTACTGGGGTCACCTCTTCACAGATCCGACCTGTAACTTGGACTGGTTACATCTCCATGGAGAGAAATAAGCTTACTCACATACTATAGTATATACAACATTCCCTTCCAAGGTAATAACATACAAGCAGGTGGTGGACCCAGCAGGTGTTGGACCTACCAGTAAAGTTCTTTTTCATCTTTTAAATCTTTTGAACAAGTAATTCATGCTTTTATTTCCTTGCGTTTAGATTACTGTAATGCACTTTTTCCCGGCATTAGCCATCATGCACTTTCTCGCTTACAGTTAGTACAAAACTCTGCTGCGCGACTTTTAACTGGAAGCAAAAAATGTGAGCACATTACTCCAATTTTAGCGTCATTGCACTGGCTCCCAGTTCGTTTTAGAGTTGATTTTAAGATTTTATTGTTTGTTTTTAAGGCTTTAAATGGACTGGCCCCACAGTATGTCTCAGACCTCATCCAAATCTACACCCCCACGCGCAAGCTGAGGTCTGAGGGCCAACTCCAGCTCGTGGGGCCTAAGTCCAGACTTAGGATCGGGCTTTCTCTGTAGCCGGCCCAAAGCTGTGGAACAATCTGCCCCTTCATGTCCCAACTGCCCCGACTATCGAGTGTTTTAAGTCTCGTCTTAAAACCCACTTTTATTCTCTGGCTTTTAACTGGCGTGAGTTTGTGTGGTCCTCTGTGTCTCTTATTGATTTTATTTTATTTTACTTTATTTATTTATCTATTTATTTATTTTATTTCATTTATTTATTTATTATATTTTTATTTTTTTTAAGCTTACTTTGTCATTTTATGGTGCTGTTTTAATTTGATTTTACTTATACACACATACTATGTATTCTTTATGTTTTTATCTCTGTGCAGCACTTTGGAAACGGCTACGTTTGTAAAATGTGCTATATAAATAAAGTGGATTTGGATTTGGATTTGGATTTGAAAGTTACACAGTTCACCTTTAATGCTGGTATCACTTGATGTAACAATTCAATTCATGTGTGTATTGGAAATATTTAAACCAAATGCCAGCTCTAGGACTACGACTGCCGGTGTGTTGAAAAGGGAACTATTTAGTAGTTAGTAGTAAAAATCAATGGCTGCTCACAAGCTGCTTAGCAACTCAAGGTATGTTTTGACATGGTTCTAAACTCATAGAAGTCAGTTTAGCATTTCTTCATTTTAATCAATACAATTTCCAGATGTACCAGACACACAATTCTCAAGTTGAAGTTGAAGCTTTGATCTAGATGTCCAAAGAAGAAAAATATCAAAAAACATACTTTTTATATAGTACCCATAGGACACTATACATATTTGATTTCATATTTATCATATTTCTTAGCGCTCAAGTCGTTTTTGTGAGACCTTCTAGTCAAGGACTTTCCCACAGAGAGAACACTTTCTACACTGCACCACAACATTATAAATGTGCTGCCCTTGGAAAATGAAAATCAAAGGTATGAAAAAGCTCCTATAGGGATCAGAGCCAAGTGCGGAGTCTGATATCAAGCCTAGTTTACTCTTTATGATGTCATTTTCTCTTTTATGGAGGAAGCAGGAGGTTTAAAGCTCACGGCAGATATGAGAACCAGGTTTTGCCATAATCTCCATTATACTGTAGTGTATAAATCTGCCTGGCTGATCTCTAGAACTGTTCTCCTATTGACGCCCCTTTTTTTGGTCGGAAAAGCTTCGCAGGCCAGTCCCACTAAATATTTATGGATGTCATTCCTGCTCGGGTCCCAGGGCCTCACTCTCTAATAGCTTTTAGCGTCATGTAACACTGCTACGTGTGAGTGAATGCACAAATGTGTCTGAGAGCCTGCTGAGTAAGTTTACGCTAGCCGTTAATCACTGTACGGGGCAGCTGGCTAGGGCCACAGGGGCAGGTGGGCTTGTCAGGTTGGCAGCCTCAATCATGCGGCCCTGAAACAAGAGCCGCTATGGGATGACCATGCTTGGGCTGTCTCTCAAGGCCCATGTCAACTGGTGCTTACTGACTGCTATTTTGACTGATACCATAGACAACAGACCAATGTGTTGAACTTGCCCAAGCGTGGTAATGAAATCCCTATAAACATCCACATAAACTCCCAAAAAGGAAGGACGTTGTGTTTGGACTTGGTCTCCAGTTTCGTAAGCATGAAACTTTAATTTGGCGAAACCCATGCTCTTTAAGTGCCTGCCCATAAAAGTTAAATGTAGCACTTGACTTTTAATAAACTTGACGGCTGATGAATACATCACCCAGTTAAGACCACATGGAAGTGTGAATAACAATCTCCATGGCAACACAACCAAAATAAAACAGAAGTGCCTCGCCAAACTCCTTGTCACTCAATCATTGTGAGATTCCACCATCTTGAAGCTCTCCAACATTCACCTTAACTAGCTCCCTGATGGACATGGGGGGTCATGAGATGTGTTTAGCATTTTCCACTGTAAGTTAACACGGAAGATGGACACAGTCTTTGCCCTGCTCTAGCGACCATCCATCCCATCGCCTTGAAGTGGCAATGACAGGGAAGCATCTGTTCCCCAGAGGAGCTGACAAGTGTCCTGTGAACGAGGCAGGAATGCTCGGACCCCGGATTAGCACCCCAAGCCCAGGACGGGGACACTCATTTAGCAGCTAAGAGCAAAACAGAAAGATGGGGCTGTTTGGTACATTAGAGTTTTGTCTGAAAAGATTTACTAGAAGCCAACTGTTTCTTTGAAGTTTCCAAGGAAAAACAGACTTGCCAGATTTCCAACAACCACCACATAAAAGTTGTGTTCTCGTCACAAGGCAGCTTCTAGAAAATATCTCACTCAATCAGTCTTGTTTGGTAAACTTTATCCAAGCTGTGTGGCTTTATAAAAAAAATCAACATTTGTGGATCATGTGAAGGCAGTTCAAAGGAAACGGATAACTTCCAAGTGTTGAATTAAAGTTGTTGTAGTGTGGAAATACTGTAATTTCGCAAGAGGCTTGATGTCAATGAGCAAGCCGAAATTTGTGGTTTCAAATACAGCTGTCACTGTTTTTGACAAGAAACATGACTTGGAGAAAAGTGTTAAATTATCTTTTTTTTTTTGTGATTTTTACTTTTTAGCATCTGAAAACACTTTGTAATAAGATGCAGACAGCACACATTGGCCTTATTTTAAGGCTCTTTTTACAATATATCTGTACTTAGGCAAAAAAAAAAGTTTACTTGTTTAAAATCAGGCACATACCCTTTAGGTGGCTTTGTGTCCATGTAGATTTGAGCTATTATCTAATTTAATAAGCAGGTGCATTATGTAACTTTTCTGGTGGAGGGTCTGTCAAATGCTTTTCTCTGTGGAGATGTTATTGCTTGGTCTGGAATGTTTCACAGTATGGTATTGAACCTTTCTATCTTCATGGAGACCAAACCAGACCAGAAGTCACAGGTCAGATCTGTGGAGAAACAACTTCGCTCACAGTCAGAATGCCTGTTTTTCTAGCTATTTTTGAGCTATAAAACTATAAAAAGCTATGAGCATGAGCTATAAAAAAAAATAAAGCTATTTAATGTCATACTTCCAGGCAGAGCAATGACCAACCCACCGAAACAAGCAGGTGATGGACCCTCTACCAAAAAGTTACATAGTGCAACAGGGCTCTCAAGTCTCACGCATTGAGAGTGTGACACACGCAATTCGACGTGTTCACACGCTCACACGCCACACATGGCATTTCTCACGCTGATTTATTTATTTATTTATTTTTTTGTGTGCCCAGAAAATCGGTCTGTGTGGCTCAGTTTATGCAGGCACCACGCGTTTTCACCGTCCCGCTCCCGGAAAAAAATCAGCCAATCAGAAAATAGATTGTTCTGTTGTTGGGCAGACTGTAGAGTGTAGTTTCAGCTGCTAAGCGCACACTGCGGTGATGATAAAACAAACTGAGAACCATCAGGTAATAACTTCATTTATATAACTCTCATTAGTTGCTTTGTAGTTTAAGTTTGCTCTTTAGACAAACATTTACAGCAGGGCTCTCAAGTCTCACGCATTGAGAGAGACAATTCGACGCGTTCACACGCTCACACGGCATTTCTCACGCAATTCAAGCCCCCCCGCTCCTCGGAAATTACGCAGTCTCACGCACGACCCCGCTCAAAACTTGAGAGCCCTGTAGTGCAACAACTATGACATGCTGGAGATCACTTATGACACAGTGTTTTAAATGATCATTATGCTTATATGACAACACATATAGAGCATAACACTCTTTAAGTTTGAACCAGCACATTTGAAACGACGTTGTCAACAAATTTTAACTGATTGCAACATCCATCAAAGACCAAATTGTGATACATTTCTTTGCATTACAAATATAGTACACCGCACAACTCTGCATTTTCAAGAGTGTGATAAGAGTAATATTAAGATGAGTGATTAAAGTCAACGTTGAATTAGCAGCTAGTGCAACGGCAGCATGTTGGTTCACTTTCAAAACAGCTTGAAAACAAACTAGGCTGGCCTTTCTTGAGTTTCACACGGCTATCAACCTGTCAGGTCCAGGAACAGGCAGCTCCCCTTTAATGCTGGGCCCAGTAAATTCTCTAAAGAGCAAAGACTTCTTTACTGCTGCATGGCTATCACAGCTATCCCTCCTCCCCTCAGCTTAGATGTATATAATAGCTGGCCTTATAAAACTTTAAGAGGCCCATTAATTAAAAAGTCAAGGATGATATGACACTTTTACTTTTAGAACTTGGTGTCATTTTGGTTAGGGATAAAGTAGCCTTGGGTGAATGTTTTCAGTCTAACTGCATGATTTGGACTTGTTATTCTTCTGCTCCTTTCACTTGGATGCTATGATTTACTACAGTGATAACTCAGTCTTGTCCTGATATCATCTCTAGAGCCTAGTTTTGCTTCCGAAGTTACATTGAAATTTGTGATCCGCTGTAACGAGAGTTGAGGGTGCCACCACGGAGTCCCACTCATAAAGTTGGGGGCCATAGATTATAGTGATGGCTGCCACACACGCACATTGCACACATACACACATACACACATCACTCACAGCTCTGTTTCCAGTCTTCTATTTAGTGCTGCATTCCTGTGGGCAAGATTTATAAAACGCCACTGACAACATGTCCTCCCTGGCCTTTAAGACCTACATAAGTGGCGCAGTGCTGAGGCCAGCTGGGTATTAATAGTTGGCATGGGAAAACATAAATTATTGCTCTCTTACCAAAAATGTCATTCAATCCATACCTCGGCTTGTCAGGCTTGTCCTCTTGAACCGCTCTGTAAATCAAACCATATGTTCTAGCCCAGGAAACATTCCAAATCAACACGCTCAGCAATTGCCAAATCAACTTATCAATCAAACTGTGTGCCCATCAATGTGAGTGCAAGTTTCTCTGAAAAGGATCGCGTTCTCTACAAAGGGCAGGCAGTATGGAGAAAAAATTAAATATTGGGGTCTTTTTGGGAGGGATGGGAGGTATTCTCTTGATAACAATAATGAAAGTGGCACAGCACATCAGAAATGTGCTAAAATGTGGATGTGAGGATAAGTATTGCGTGAATATTGACCTTACTTTGCCCCACACACTTTTGCCGTAATTGTGAATCCTTTTGAACACTTTCTTTGTGGTGGACGTTACGATTAAAACGGTTCAATGTTCATGTGCACCAACAAGTCAACACTGTACCGATTCTCTGGGAGATTTTAAAATGGCTTTGTGGTCCAGATGGATCTCATTTATTGTGGAGATTGGCAGCCCCATGCAAAATAATACTACCCCAATGACAATGGCGGCATCCATGACAACTTCTGGAATAAATCTTATTTTTTTCTTCATTACATTACATTTTATATTTTTTCAGCTTTTTGATTGATTGATCTTATTGCAGATCAATATTTAGTTTAAATCTCCCAAGCTATTACCTTCTATGTAGACCATATCACTCCAGCTCTACTGCATCCTAGTGCAGAATTTTTAAAAACACATTTTAATAAAGACACTTCTCATGGTCTGGGGGCATTCATTAGCTGCTCCATGGCCTGTCACAAAAGCAGCTGTGTAAAAAAGAGATCGCAGGGTCCTATTTAGAGCCGTGGTGACCTGAGGGCAAGTTGAAGATGAGGGCAAAGTGTGAGAGAAAGGACTGTGCGAACACGAGATCACCATGCGACTGACACAGCCCAGCAGTAGTTCACACCTCTGAGGCCTCGCTCCACAGCTTTACTTACAGCAAAGGACCAAGGCAACTTTAATTTATGGCGCTCATGACATTATTTATGCAGAAAAAAACAAGTATCATCTGACCAACATGTCATTCATAGCATTTATATAGTGCCTTTCATGACACCCAAAGCGCTTTACAGTTCATTGTTCATTCACTCCACACTTGGTAGTGGTAAACTACTTTTGTAGCCACAGCTGCCCTGGGGCAGACTGACGGAAGCGAGGCTGCCAATCTGCACCATCGACCCCTCTGACCACCTCCAACACTCATGCACACTCCACTTTCATACTAGGCAATGTGGGTGAAGTGTCTTGCCTAAGGACACAAGAACAGTTTTTGTGACTGGCCCCCCACTGTGGCACCTGGAATTCCCAGCGGTCTCCCATCCAAGTACTAACCAGGCCCTGCCTTGCTTAGCTTCTGAGATCTGACGGGATCAGGCTTTGACAAGTAGGTATTGCTTTCTTTGGAAGTTTCTGCTCATTAGGAATTATAATTAAAAAGTACACTAAGTTCACCAGACTATAAAACCTATTGCTGGGTTTAAATTGGCTGTATACTTATGTAGTTGCGTAACATTTTTGCGTACACTGTTGGCATGGCTGTTTTTAGTAACAACCATAGACTGTATAAAGAACTAAGGGAGTGTGTCACTAGTGAAATGACACAAGGCTAGCAGTTATAGCAGCGAATTTGGAGCCAGGTCCATATTAGGAATAGAAAAGTATTTGCATACATCAGCAAAAGCTCCAAAACAGCAAATTTTTCATTATTGTATTGTTATCAGCGAGTACTCAGCCCAAATCACTGATCCGATACCACTATGTATTTTCCACAATGTGGACCTGTAGATACAAGCGTTCCTGCTTTTTACATCAGTGGCTAATGCTACCGCTAACACCCAGAGCAGGTTAAATAGACTGTGGAGGCTTTGCAAACACTTAAAACATGGTAATAATAACAGATATTTGTGTTACCTCTTTGATACCTTCATTTAGCCTTTAGTGTGAACGCTGAACTTAGTAGAAAAACTGAGCTACAGGAGTGCAGTCAACAACAGTGGCAACAGCTAACTCGACTTCGTTTACTTTGCATAATTAGCCATGTGCTCTGAGGACAAGCATCTTTTTACAGGTCTCACTGTTGTTTTCATCAATGCACTGTGGTAGAAAGTAACAAATTAGAAAAATATAAGTACAGTGGTACCTCACCTTACGAAAGACATTAATAAAAAATCCAAGTTACGAAACACCCTCACGTTAAACACCCTCACGTTAAATTTTGGTCTCTAGATACGAAAGAAAATTCAAGTTACGAAACGCAAAATCTCAAAAATTCAATTAATGCGCGCTCAGATGCACGCTCAGATGCACGCCCCCCTGGACGTCACATAGAACCAGAGCCCGCCCCGAGCGAGACCCCGCGGTCTTGCCCGCCGATAGAGCACCTTTCTCGGCCTCTGAGCTTACAGTGTCGGCGCCCCGGCTCTGGAGGTCAGATAGAACCAGAGCCCGCCCCGCTCTTATTCCCGCTGAAAGAGCGTCTTTCTTGGCCTCTTAGCTCTAGCGCGGAGACACGAGCAACGCGCTCATCCAACGGCACTGCCATGTCCCGGGATAATCCTGGTTTAGTCCAGGTCCAGTCCAGGTTTAGATCTGGTTTAGTTCTGGTGTAGACCTGGTTTCTACAGTCTCTTAGCCAATCAGGACGCAGAACACAAATGTTACACTATAAAAAAAAATGTACCACTGTACTTATACCAGAACTACTAATGGTAAAGATCATGATATATTTGATTTACTTAGACCTCAAAATCAAATTTATTCTTGGTTGATTTTCTTTAGAGATAGCCTTTTAGTAGATTTATTTATTGCTCTTGTACTGTAACAGAATGGAATAGCCTTAGTCTACTTCTTCAGACTATGTGGTATCGGACTGGTATTGGTATCGGCGAGTACACTAAAGGCAAGTATCGTTATCAGATTGCATCCCAAAAAAATGATATTGTAACAACGGTAATTTACATATACATTCTACAACCAACGTCTGAAAGTTGTGAAAAGTGCGTATAGATTTATTGCAGTGAAGTAGGAAATTGACAAGAAAATCTTTTAAAATAAACTAGTTCTGTTTTTCATAGTTTTAAGACTACATGCACAGCACCTTTAAGATGGCAACATTAGACCTCAATGGAGACAGGGAAAATTACTTACCAATGTGCAGACATTTATAGTAGTAAAGCAAAGCTACTAATATAGAATATCATGTTTCTTTTAGGATATTTTGGATGTTTTTTACACTGCTATCAGTAAACAAATTGCTTTGTAATCATTGGGAAAACCGAATCTTCCTAATCACACTCTGGAATTCATAAGCTACATATTCAGAAACATGTCACTTGTTTATACAATATCACAAAACCAACTTGCCAAAAAAAAATGAAATTTCTTTTTAAATCTTCAGAGATACTAGATAGAGAAGTCCCTTGTGAAATCCAGGGTCATTTCCATCACATTTACCCTAATGACACCCGTAGGAATTATTTACCTAAACATGATTTACTGATAAATTAACTGTATATTAACTAAATGTGTCTCGGTCCCATGCTCAGCTTGTTCCCGGCTGCTGTAGCGGACATAGCAGAGGCTCTGATTCCCCTGCTGGCCCTGTGAACATCTGCTGGGCCATTTAGCCAGCTAATAGATCAGGCTGCAGAGAGAGACCAGAGTCCAGGTGTTTGTGGTCCAAGCCAGAAGACATCAAACCCAACGCCAGGAAAAAAAAAAAAAAATCACCAAACACAGTCCCAATGACTCCTAGGTTCTCACAGATAATAAAAGAGGCGTAAAGTTTGCTTAAGGTACAGGTGGGGGTATTTCGCAGCATACTCTAGAGAGCCCATGCACCGGCCCGTTGCTATGGGTAACAGTAATTGGATGCATATGGGAAGAGGTAAATGAAAAAATTTCCAAAATATCTCTGTGGAATACCTAATGGGGACAGGACAGAAAAGGAAATTAAAAATTATTGGAAGCAGATGGACTGTTCTTTGAGTTTTTTAGGGGGAAATTTATTAACGCCGTGAAAGAAACGTGTCTGTTTATTTTGCACGCCACTACAAAATGAATAGCCTGCTGAGTTGTGCTTGTGTTGGTTTATGAGCGCAGGGCCATTATTCATAATTTAGAATGCATTTGTTATCGATTGGTGATTTAGCGTGATTTATTGAGGCTTGTCAGGTTTCATTCAAAAGTCCACCCGTTCTGTTTTTCAGCAGCCGGGCCCAAGTTTATGAAAAATATAAACAAAGAAAAAGTTGGACGATATGCGGATACAGTTTCATTTGTCAGTTGATTACATAACCGCCTCGGCTGGGGCCAGAATTGTGCCTGAGTTGTAATTCATTTGTTCCTGTTATTTCCTCATTGCCAGCAACAATGAAATGAAATGTAAAATTCAAAAGTGAGAAAAACACTTTGTAATGAAAATGTTGAAAAAGAGACTTCTAACTTTGGACACTTTGGCTTTGTCCTAACACTGCTTTATATTAAAAACTGATCAGGAACAGCAGCTGTGCATTAAAAGGATCGCCCTAGTGGATTTGTATGGGAGCTGTTATGTTTCCACTGCTTAACTCTTTAAAGCCTTCAATTTACATGTCTAAAAACAAAGATTAACAATGATGAAACATGTGGTACGTGTTTAGAGGAGGCACTGGAGGATTGTCCATTTTTATAAAAGTTTCTGAAAGTCATGCAGCTGAAGCTGCTACTGCTGCAAATAGAGCACATTTTCATGATTGCATGTCACGTGAACAAAAGCATTTTTGATTTAGTGTTTTTGATCTAACTCAATAGTTATTATGATGTAATAAAAAAAAAACAGCTTTACGAACAATAGCCTATAGCAAACTGTTACCTGTAATTATTCTGAGTTTGACCATGTTTTTGAAAATATATAGGATTTTTAACCAAATTGAAAAATTCTATAGGCCACTAATATTTAATACAGATGAGGTCTACTAAATGTAAATGTAGATTTTCTTTTTAAATCAGTGAGTTCTCCGGTCTAGTCAGTAGTAGAAATTGTTAGGTTCAACATTAGATATTTTACTGCAAAGTACAATGTAAGCATTCGGGAAATCTGGCTCTTGCCTCCCGTCTGTGAGTATGACATCATTTGTGGCCATACCGGCTTGTCAAAGCCTGAGCCCGTCAGATCTCAGAGGCTCAGCAGGGCAGGGCCTGGTCAGTACTTGGATGGGAGACGCTGGAAAAATCAGGTGCCACAGTGGAACGCGAGTCACAAAAACTGTCCTTAGGCAAGGCACTTCACCCACATTGCCTAGTATGAAAGTGGTGTGTGAGTGAGTGATGGTGGTGGTCAGAGGGGCCGATAGTGCAGATTGGCAGTCTCGCTTCCATCAGTCTGTCCCAGGGCAGCTGTGGCTACAACAGTAGCTTACTACCACTAAGTGCACAATGAACGAATAATGCTCTGTAAAGTGTCTTTGAGGGTCCAGAAAAGCGCTATATAAAACTGATGCATTATTCATTATTATTATATAATATATAAAATCTGCAAACCATAATTATACACATATGTACTATATCATAATAACTCCACTGTAAAGTCTGACTATAGATATAAAATACAGAGTGAAAATGATTTGCACTTTCCCATATTTGTATAGCTTTCCATGATGTCAGATTAAGGTTAAGTATCTGAACCTAAAACTTTAGGACATGTTTTGCCATGTACTGCAACAATAAAAAATACTTCTCAAATGCTTTAAAGGTGCACTGTGTAACTTTTCTGGTGGAGTATCTGTCGCCTAGCTTGTCTCCATGGTGATGTCACTTGCTTGAAATGTTCCACACTAAGGCATTAACTTGCATTTATCCTTAAAGGTGTTGTTATTGCTCAGATATCGTGGAAAACGTGCATTCTTACTGTGAGAGGGCTTGCCTCAACACGGATCTGAACTATAACTTGGCCTGGTGGCACCCTCTGCTTGTCCACATGGAGATAAGTCATGCCGTACTGAACATCCCCGCAATAACATCACCATGGATACAAGCAGGTGTTGGACCCTTCTCCCAGCTTCTCAGCTCTGGAACTCTCTCCTGCCTGACCTCCACAACACAGACACACTCCCAAAGTTCAAAACCAAACTCAAAACTCATCTGTTTAGACTGGCCTTTTCACTTCAACCATAACTGTACTGTCCTGTTAAATGTTTTAAATGTTTTACTGTTTTAAAAGTTTTATTGTTTAAATGTTTAACTGTTTGTTTTTAACAGTTTGTATTTGAACTGTTGCTTTTAACTGCCTATAATGTATATAATACTCAGTGGTGAAAGTAGTTTTCATTTCTTACAGGTGCTATAATGTCCAGTGCATCACTTTACCGTTTTTGTTTTTTTTTTCTTTTTTTCCTTTCTTGTCGGGGGTGGGGGGTCGAACTCACAACCTCCGGGGGGAAAAATCAATGACTTACCAGTCGAGCTAACCAGCTGGTAGCATTCAGTTATTCTCGAATGGCATAGTGTGGTTGTTTGTTTTCTACTTAAATAGCGCGCCTTACTTTTTTTTTTCAAATGTGGGTTTTGGCCACCATTAACCAAATTCTCTTAGCGGTGCTGCGTACTGGCTGTGAATTTTATACTGGTGCTGCGTTCCAGTGCGCACCGCTTTACTTTCACCACTGATTATACTTGTTGTAAGGCGACCTTGAGTGTCCGGAAAGGCGCCTAATAAATAAAATGTATTATTATTATTATTATTATTATTATTATTATTATTATTATTATTATTATTATTAGTGCATTTTAACACCAGCTCAAGGATCCTTTAATTAAAAATTACAGTGTAAGTGAGCACACCTGCACAATATTCTTGAACACGTCAATGTCAGTATGAAAAAAACATAATCTGCATCTAAACTGTATACCACAAGTGCAGATATCTTGTGTATATAGGTTGTTGTTGGATATTAATGTTTAGGAGTTTACGTATAAAAAAATAAAAACCTATGAAAAAAGTCCAAGGATATCAGAGACCGATGTGCTCTCCTCTGCTTCATCCTCATGCCCCCTTAGAGCTATGGGCTGGGGAGGAGGGTGTGTTGTGAGAATTGTGAGAACAAAAACAATTCTCACCTTGAGATAAACAAAGAGGCATTGGCGAGGCCGTCTCTCCTTCCTGCTGTGCTTCCAATCGGGACAAGGAGGAATTAAACTAACAGTCTGAGTTCATCTACTGTCAGGATAAACGCAACTGTGGAGCCAATGAGTTCTAACAAAGAGAACAGGAATGGGATTTGAAGCTTGCAATCAATAGAAAAAGGAAAAGTTGAGGTGAAAAACAAAAATGCCCCCAGGTACAATTAGCAACTTATTTTAGGCCGATGTCAGTTGTATTTGTAGTAGTCACGTCCTCGTATGACCGCGCCATTTTGAAGAACAACCAAAGCTGGCTGCTAACTTTTTGCATCTTAGATCTTTGCAAATGATGGAAACAAACAAAAGCTCCCTTGACAGCTCAAAACCCTTTTTGTGTCTCTCGCTCTCAACACTTTCTTCGTTAGTTTGAGGTAAAATTGTTTCAAAAAGAGCTCATTCGCTGTACTGAGAGGGAAATTAATAGCACAAGATCACAGCTTGGACTAAAGTAAATTAAGCTCATGGCTGACACAATCATTTGGTGACAGAGCTGCTGGATCCACTGTGTTTTATGGCTCTGTGGCGCTGGCAAAGAAAAGGGCAGAGACTGGTTAGCGCACACATAGTCTCCATTAGAATAGAGATGGTAATAATTAGGGTGATTGAGGGTAAAGGGCATAGAAAATAGGCTCATAGTGGACCAACTGAAAGAAATATTTTGTATTGTGATAATTATATGGCAATTACCTGTTGGGAACTACAGATATGGCTGTTCTAGGCATTCACTTTTCCTATGAATTTTACTTAAAGGTCCTATATTACACAAAATTGCTTTGAGACATGTTATATTGCTGTTACGTCATCAAAAACATACCCAGAGTTGTGTTTTGTTTCATTCACACATATTTGAGTAATCCTTTTTTTATTAATCTGTCTACATCTCCAAAGATCAAAATTCTCTGTTCCAGCTTGTGATGTCATGAAGTGGGAGTTTTCAAGTTAACCGCTGCCTTTTCCCTTTAGTTCAGTAGATTGGGAATTCCAGGCCTGAGATCTTCCAAATAACTCTAGTGAATGTGTATCGAGTTTGGAGCACTTCCTGTATAACATGACATCACAAGGTGTTAGAGTATTTTCTGTTTGAGGGAAGAACTTGGCTTAAATATGTGGGATTTGTATGCTAAACATGTGTGAATGAAACAAAACACAACTCCAGGTAGGTAGCTTCTGAAGAAAAAAAACAAAACTCTTATAATTACATTAAACAGCATATGGGCCCTTTGAATAATACATTTTAATTTTAATAGCCAAATTCTCCTATGTCTTGCTAATATTTTAAAGCCCCAGTGTGTAGGATTCGTGGCGCATAGGTGGATGGTGCTATTGCACTTTCTGTTTTAGCTACGACAGACCTCGAGGGTCACCCGGGCGCGCCGTAACGCGGACAGCTCTCGTACCCGCGGACGAGCCGCGCGCCGCTACTGTATAAATAAAACGCGGTCCCGTTTTTTTTTTTTTTTTTTCTCATGAAAACACACATTCCCGATCATGTACCATGACACTCTACACATCAAATGAAACCTTACAGTCTCCTCTTTTTGACTATGCAATTCATTTCCCTGCAAAACAGTCACTCCCCGAGCACATGGGGCTTTTATACGGAAAAGCACAAAACGAGGTTAGCTTACCTTAGAATGCTTTGCACAGGTCAAACTCTGTATTTCACCATAAACTTGCTCTCAATTTGTCCGTAAGGATCCAGCGAATAAAATCCAGTAAAACAATTTAATCCAAAACACGTGTTAGATCCATTACCACGTCTGATCCGGCAGCATGCTTGTGTTGTTTACCCAAAACCACGAGCCTTGCCGAAGGCGAAGGCGGAGCCCAAATGTCCTTCTGCGGCTCTCGTATTCAAAATGGCTGCCTCTGCATGGGGAAGATCCCCCTTTTATGTGACTATATCTAAGTCCAAAAGAATACTTTGATTTCATGATGGAAGTGAAAAGGCTTGGAAAACAATGTATTTTTGAATGGGTATCTTCAATTTCAGTAATTAAGGGGTAAAAATCTTACACACTGTCCCTTTAAAGCTCAGGTTTAGCTCAACATAGCACATATTTAACTAAATTGTAGAGGTTTAGTTTTGTTACCTTTTCTCCTGCATATCCAAGAATATTCACTAAGCCAATTAAATAATATTATAGCTGTGTTATTTGTCTGTGGACTGAAGTCTGTTTTGAACTTCTAACTAACTATAACTATATATAATTTTTTATAACTATAATTTTACTGAGATTTCTTGTGTTTCTTGCGACCACCAAGAACTTTGCATTAAAAAAAACAAAAACCTATGATAGCCATGGTTGCAAATCCAGTGACAAAATGTTTCCTGGCTACTTAGCTGAAAAGGGCTAAAGTCCCATCACCAAGGTTGTAATCAGTTCCACTCTCTGCCACCTCCAATCCCTCTCATCCCGAGTAGACTCTGTTCCTTCCCCATAATGAACAGGGCTCTGGCTGGAGCTGGCAGCAGGAGAGTGCCAGCATACTTAACCCCACCATTTTAGACATTAGCTCCCACCTCTGGAACTCTTGAGGGGGGCTGCCTCTGGAAGCACTTTGGGTCCACTTATAGCTTGTCCTGCTATCCCCCTCCACTCACTGTACACCCCCAGATCACTTGGCACCATGTGCACATCTTATGATTATAACCGGCTTTTTGTTTTGGATTTGGCATGCCTCGATGACTGTCTAAGAAGTTCAATATGTGCCAGGCAGACAGAAAGACGGAAAACGTGGATTGTACAAGTGGATGTTGCCAATTTATTGTCTTAAAATGGTGGGGGAGGAGGGGGTCCAGATGACACGACCCGATCATGTTACAGGTCAGATGTGACAGGACCCCCTGCTCACAGTAAAAATGCATGTTTTTCAAGGGATTTCTTGAGCATTAACAATTCTAATTAAATAAATGAATGATAGAGAAGAGAAAAGGAAAAAGCAAAAAAATAAATACAAATAAAAATGCACCTTTATGTACATTTTTCCCTAATAGAACTAAATAAAAGTCAAAATGCTGCAATTTTCTAAACATGGATATAAAATTATTTCAGTGCACATTTGTGGTAAATTTTACATTCAATTAACTTTTGTATGATACTTCAACCTCAACTAAGGCACGTTTTAGGATCTGATTTTTGTTATGGTAATTTTACAAAAACTATTTTGTCCACCCCAGTACCATGAGTATTTGAGCCCAGTATTGTGTAGTCAGATGGAATCTGTCAGGCTGCTTATTGCATGTTGATGACTCAGGCTAGTTGAGTCTGTAAGCAGCTCTTGATTTATGGACAGCCGGTGAACTCTGGTGGGTCTGAAAGTAGGCAGGAGAGGAAGATCACAGCCCTACAACCACAAACGTCTCCCCTTTTTTCACCAGAGCAAAGGACACAGAGGAGGAATGAGAGCGAGAGAGGCGATTTTCCCTATCATGGCAGACTGCTTTGCACGGCAATTAGCTGTGTCCTCATTTAGTTTGCCCCGTCCCAAAGGGTAATGAAAGTCATACATCATCTTCAGGGCCTGCTAATTATCCAGCTCGGTTGCAGGTAAGCTTTGTAACCGTGAGAAGGCCCTGTCGCCCAGATATTTATTGCTCTTCCAATAAGCGGGTAAAAAATACCTCTTGAAAGGTTGCCTGTACAGCGCGGCTCACATCCTTGACATACCTTTTGCGCGAATGTGCTAGTCAAAGGGGAAATGTCTTCATTCCACATAAATCATCTCTTCTCTGCTGTAGCAACAAAATGTCCGGCCAGAGCTGAGCACTAGTGCTGGAAACGAGACACTAGAAACATTTCGGGGGTGAGGCTGTCTGTGTTGATTTACATGCTGATGGCTAATGGAGGAAACATAAGTGAAATACTGTACTTTATCCTGGTATAGCCAAGGGACTTAGCAAGCGCTTGGGTCAGAGCCTATTGAGAGACATGCATGTTTGGACGCGTGTCAGTGCTGCAGTGCGTTAGACATTGTTTTGTACTTCATTGGAGGTGATGTTAGGGTAAAGTGGACTTCAAGAGTGAATAATTTACTTTTGTTGTAAACAAGATAAGTGCAGAAATTTACTACTACGTGGTGAAACTATAATGGAAATGTGTATATAATCACAAGTAGGTATTAAGTAAATAAATAAGATAAATAAACAATTATTCAGTTCCAAAATATAGTATACTGTATATAATGAAATACTTGCAGGCTATGGCACTGTAAATTACAAAAGGTCAATATAATATAATGTATATAATATAATATAATGGGTTTTGACCACTATGTAATAACATTTATGTCTATATATATACATTGTACCAACATTTGTGTGGACACTGTAATTACATTTTATGGCCTAGGTGAAAAAACACAAACACATGGCATGAGTCTTCCATCCTCCTTAAATGACACCATAAATCCTGCGGTGTCCTGACATAGTCGCCCTGTCACAAGACATTTGGGTCCACATCTCATGTCACATACTGTACATATGTGTACTGGTCCACTGATTCCTGTCTGCCTCCTGCTGTCATCCTGGGCCCGCCATGCGCCCCCAGCCTGCCAGCCAGTGCAGTCTGGGTATTGGAGTCTGGAGAGCAAGGGGTGAGAGCTGGAGGCAGAGAGGAGACTAATTGTCAAGGTTATGCCTGGGAAGATGATTGATGCCAGGCTGGGCTTTCCTGTCAGGCTGTCAGGAGGCAGGAATGTTTAATGTTCTCATTATTGGTTACGCTGTTGTGTATATTTCTCTGTCAGCGCCGCCGAGCCATCTGAACTGCCAAAGCACTTCAAAGGCCTGCAGGTCATTTATCTTCCCCTGACGCTCCCAATGCTCCGCCTCAGCTGAGTGCCAGTGATTTGTTATGACTTGAGAGCTGGGTGACAGACAGGTCCTCTGTAAGGAGGGGAAAAAAGGAATCCTTTTTGTCACACTGTGAAAACATCAATGTTCCCATAATGGGCTACAACTGTCAGAGGAGGCCAGCACCTGACAGTTGTGTGGCCTCACTAATTTGCAGTCCCGGTGACTTGCTCTCTCTTTGCTTTAGATTTGGTTGTGATGTCACATACAAACAGACCTCCATCTGTTGTTGACCGCCGTAGGGAGGGCGCAGGCGAAAGGAGGACTATGCTAATTGAAGATACCACGTCACTCTATATTAATCATCAAGCTTACACATCCTGTCTTTTGAAGTTAGCGTTGAATGAAACAACACTTTTTCATATGCTATCCAGAAGGAAGTTATAGCTCAGGAGTACTGTCCGCTACAAGGTTGAAAATAGAGCAGGCGGAAAGGAGAGGATGGCGATAGAGGGAGGCGGGAGGAAGAGGAGGTCTTACAGTGTGGATGGGGAGTGAGGTGAGGAGTGGGAGGGAGGTACAGAGGGTGAGAGAAGAGAGGAAAATCAGATCTTTGTTTCCTTTCCCAGGCCATGACATGATTAATCGTTTTCTTCTGATCTAATTTTGGAACATGAAAAACAGCACATTTGTCTTGAAGAAAAATGATGTGCCGCGCTGTGCAGATGGAAATTTCAAGCCCTGAAAAAGATTAAAGTGAAATTCCACTCCTTAGACCTAATCATGAGTTGTAGATTATACTGTCGTCTTAACCAGATGGTGGGTTTGATTCCACAGACCCTTCCTCATATTAATGAATGTTAGACTGTTATATTTGACTTTGGTAAGTGAAATGTCTATCAGGCCTAATGGACTGCCAGCCAAAGTAACACACATGGCACCTCTTTCTGCTCTTCCTGCATTTTTCATGTGTGCGACTGGTTGCTTTATGTGAACATTGTGCTTCCCTGTTCATTCCTCACAGCCATGTCTCCCGCCCAGCTTGCTAAATATTTTTACTCTCTGAGTGGAAAGCAAGAACAAACTTGTGTCCACAGCTAATTTCCTCCCATAGGTTATGGCCATAACTCTGGACTTATAAGTGTCACCTGGGGCGAGCAGGGACAGGAACTCGATAGTAATGTGATTAAGCTTCTAGTCAATATCACTGCATACACGGCACTATGTTAACCAACCTAATTATGAACCGGGTGATAAAAGGCTAGGAGTGGGTGGCCAGGCATTTCATCTCACCACAGAGAGTGCCCCGTGGCACTGTCCTTCCCTTACTTCACACACAGGCATCCGTGTTTCATTTCAGCCCATTTCTCACTCGCCACAGACAAATTAGGTTGCACAATTAGTTCGAGCAACATGCCCTCTGCAGAGCTGCTACTATATTCCCAGAGCCCTGATACATGTCCCCTAACATTCTCTTTCATTGTGTATTTCAAACCTTTTAATCACAGTGAGCAGGAGGAGTAAAGAGTGGAAAGGTTAGAATTATGAGGTTTTGGAGATTATGCATTATTATGCAAAATACTAATAATTTTATTTGTAACTTGGTTTTAACTTATTTGCTCAGGTTGATTCTGTTTTGTGTGCACACATGTCAAATGTTTTGAAGACTGTAATAAACTGTATCATGTATCACACCTTAAAACTTGAGACAGCTTATCATTTGTTAGGTAACAAAGCGCTGTCTAACAAAAAACAACTGACATCATTTTATTATTCTAACCATCCATTATTCCTTTCCTCCCTCTGTTTACCTCAGAGGAAAATCCCCACCCCATGAAACTACACAGACAGGACTTTGGAACCAAGACTGGATTCTTTTGGCTGGAGAACTTGGAGACCTTTCTTTTGGTTTAAAGCTAACTCTGCTCTGCATGTTGTCTCATAAGGTAAATCCAGTAATGCTGTCTGCCCTGGCTTTAGCTCTCCTGTCCCTCAAACAGACAGCCGGGACTATAAAACGCTGTAGTTGATGAATAGTCTTGGCAGGCCGTGGTTCTACTTGTTCGCTAATACAGAAAATGCAAATGTTTGGAAGAAAATCTACGTAGAGGGAAACGACCAGAGGAACGAAAAGGAGGGGGCTGTCTAGCACAAAACTTTATTCATGAATATGCCAGGCACCAACTCAAAACAACAGCCCCCTGAAACTTGGACAGCACTGCAGACCGCGAACATGAACAGAGGGAGACAGAGAGCGCACAATGCCAATATGTCACACGCTAAATAGTTTTAAATTAGAGCCTGTATACGCCTGTTGGAGACTACATTCATCATACTCAACGTTGGTCTGTTTCTTGCAACCCTGGCAGTAAGAGCTTCCACATGCCAGTGTCAGCGCTGGGGAGAAACAGAATCGGGTTATCAGCAGAAGTTTACTTGTCTTTAATCAGCCTGTAGCTAATTACCAGGCTTCCACACAGCGCGGCCATAAGTCATTAATCATACAGGGCGTCTGGGAGCTCTCAGCTTTGTCCTGGACCACTGCAGTCGACAGGAGCTCCCTTTTCCATGATGGAGCGCTCTCCCGCCGCTCCTCTACCGTCTCCCTCATAGCTGCCTCTAGCGGCACTGGCGTCGACTATTATGCAGCAAATTACAGGCCTTGTTGGAGATACCCACACTGAGGGCATCTGTTGTGTTTCCTGCTCCCCTCCCATGCACACTCTGAATACATGACTTCAGCATTACTTCAGAAGTGTTTACTGCATTATATACAGTACTGAGCTATCAGTGGGTGTGTATGTTTAGTTCCGCAAGTAAAATTTACATTCATTTTTTCCATAGACTTTTTGAAGAAATTCAAAATAATGACCAATGAGCAACACCATCTTATTTAGTTTGAAAACATTAACCATTTAGAAACTGTAGAACTTTAGAAACACGGTGATGTCAGAGTTTTACTAGTAGCCAATAGTTAGCTTGACTGACTGCAACTGAAGTTGCCATGGAGAACAGTGGGCCGGTGAAAGTGGACGTGAGGAATAAAATTGTCATTTAGCCAGACCAGGTGATACATCATTCTGTCCGCACTGCGACGCCCACGCCGGCTGATGACTAAATGGCCATGGCTGTTTTCAAATTACAACACACAGAGGTTGTAAGGTCTCCACGAGGATCCATCTATGCCCCGGTGACAGCAACATATTTAATCTGCTGTCCATACTAATAAAGGTTCATCACGGTCAGTGCAGATGGATTATTCTGCTACATGTTTCTAGTGGACAAATTTCAGCCATCTATAAAAAAATAAATAAAAGGTCGGCATAACTGAGTGAGAGCCGAAAGATATGGACAAAGAACCAGACCAGAGAGGATGTCTTGTTCCATCATTCTAATGCTACGGACAGCTCCACTCACTGTCCTCCATCACTCAATGACAGCGTCGATTTCCTCAGACCCAACTCCTGTTTCCGTGCTTCTGAAATTCCACGGACAAATGTACACTTCTAAGCATCAATCTTAGAGAAAGAAAAAAACCTTGAAGGCAGCTGGCAACTGTAAAGTGGGGCTTTCAGCTGCTTTTCATGCTACTGCATGGCTAAAAGACTATGGTTGGCTGGAGCTCTGCATCCACCAGGTTGAACAAAACATCCCTTTGTGCTCTTTGGAGGTCAACCTGTTTCCTATCACGAGTGACATGTACGTGCAAAACTGAAAATGAGAGTTAAGAGAAATTCTTTGTGTGCAATGTATAGATTCATGTCAGGTATGAGGGGTACTTTTTGCTGTTGCAGCACTGTGCTGCACAGCAGCCAAGTTGTTCCTTTTTGGCTAGGAAGATAATATTTTAAGGTACAGTTCTCAAACATTCTAAAAATTACATTATTAGGGTGTTCATCTTGATTTCGCAATATTTTTTCGAGTTTGTGAAATTCTGCCAACAGTGATTCAGTGCTTTTCTCTCTCCCTACCCACTCCTATCGGTCAACTCCCATCATGCAGTGTGAGTGGCAGGTAAATTTAAGCTATCAAGAGTGAAATGTGAAATTTTAGAAAAGGATTTATATTTACAACATGAAAAAGTAGTTCTAAAGAGGCATCTTTTGTGTCTAATATAAATATTTCTGTCAGCTACAAGAGGTACTTTTTGCTATTGCGGCCAACTTCTTACTGCTGAGGAGATAAAAGTTTTGAGTTCTCAATCATTCTAAAAATGATATAGGACATTTGAATTAAGGTGGTAGACTTGATTTAGCAATGTTTTGACGTGTACACTGGACATATTTTGTGTCCAGTGTAAAGATTTCGGTCGTCTACGTGACAGTGTTTCCCAACCTTTTTTGTCTTGTGTACCCCCTGAGCCTTTTTGTCACACCTCGAGTACCCCCTCACTCATACGTGTTGATAATTCTCCAAAAGTAGAACGCAACACAACAGATTATTAAATGAAAATCATTTTATTTAATCTCCTTAATTTGAAAATGTAATTCTCAGGCAATTTCTCTCTTTACTTTAACTCAAATTTACTCAAATTAGAATAAAAAAATTCAAAAAAAAAAAACCCTGTCGCCTGGCAGCGACACCGCCAAGTAACCCCTGCAATGTGCTCGCGTACCCCTAGGGGTACTTGTACCCCTGGTTGGGAAACCCTGGTTGGGAAACACTTTTTGTTATTGCGGCGCTACATTGAAAAGCGACTTCAGCTGTTTGAGGCTGAGGGGACAGACAATGCGTCATGTAAAAGTAAAAGACTGGCACCCAATGAAGGATTGTTTAAAGTCACAACTGCCAGCGCTTTATGCCCATCATTTATCTTGTTACCAATAGATCAAATTCACTTCATGGCAGAGTCATAAAAATGTATGAGAATGTAAATGGCTGAGTGACCCATTCATCTTGTTTAAAGTGGCAAATGTAACATGCTTCTCATCCGGGGTGATAAACTCGTACTTCACTCTTTTATGAAGGATTCATTGTTGATGGCGAAACATCCTGAATTTCATTACAGCAGCAGGTAGAGTGCCTCTGCCAAGGTACTCCCGCGGCAATCTAGTGAGAAGTAAATCACCCCAATGTCTGTTGTGTGGACGTACTGCGATGCTGCCTTCTTTACGGCTCAGAACATATGACCTCAACATTTTGCTCTAGCTATTTTAAAGCCAAGGATGTTTTATCCACTAGTCAGCTGTGAAAAAGTCTGGTGAAAAAGAATAACCTTGTCAGATTCCTTACTTTATTTTTTCACCCCTGAATTCTGTTGTTCTTAAAATAACACCAATTTAGATATTTTTCCTCAATTGTTACTTCCACTTCACTTTTTTGGAGCTGAAAAGTTAGATTTGAAAAACTAGCCTAAAAAGCGAAATTATACTTTTAAATTCTGACATTTTTGCTGGATGCAGAGGTCAGTCAATTAAAGTATGAGTTTTCCTTCGCACAAACTACTACCTAGCAGAAATATCCACACATTAACGGACAAGGCAGTACACTGAGGTTGGTTTATGCTCCTTGTCAGTTGGAGGGTGCGATGAAGTAATGATTAATATGGGGGATGTTTGGAAATGTAAATCTGTACTGCAGCACAAATAAACCAGGGGGGTTTCTGGGGATGATTAAATGGACATTTCACAGTTGATTGAGCATGCAAAAAGCCATCCATTTCCCCCTAACTTGGTAAACAGCTCTGGCTTTACCCCTTTTTTCCTGCAAAGTATACGATGGCCGTTGTGGTTTTTATATCCACACACAGTCCATTGAAGACGAATGAGTGGCTCAATTTATATAACCACTGGGATCTCCTGATTAGGTAATTTATATGGAGGACAGGTTTATAACTGCAAACTCACCACCATGTCCCGCAACAATTATTTCTGAAATCCGGCTGTAAAAGCAGACAGTAAATTTTGCATTTTTCTTGGACTGTCATCAGGGCCCATAATGTGAAATCTGATTTTCAATAAATCTTTTTTTTTTTCCATGAAATGGAAGGCAATTACATCAGAGGAGAGAGTTTCCAAATTGATCCAAGTGGGAGAAAGTGGCGTGTCTGCAGAGGCCCGGGTGAGTCCTGAGAGATGCCGGCTATCAGGCTCTGTCCCAGATAATGGAGGATCATCTGGGGGAAGTGCTTGATACGGGTGACGACAAAATACCTCAGTAATTCTAACAATCTATCACAGGACTGGTGACAGACAGACACACTTTTAAACAGTGTGTCTACTGAAATCACAACTAAATTACTATCAGATGTCGTGTAATATTCAGTTAATTGTAAACATCCATTACATCTTTAGCCCAAAGTGTACTAGTGACTGCCAAATGTAATGAGTGAAGTTAGTTTGACCATCAAGAGGTTTATTTAGTTCTGGTTTAAGTACAAACATTACACATATGTCAAAGATTGCTTTGTTTTCTTGATATTAACTATATATTATCCTATATATATTTTAGTCATCTATGTTGTAATGTTCAACTTGTAATAATGTAATTTTAGAATATGTTGGTGAAGGTAGAAGCTGGTTTTCTCAAATGAGGATTGCAAAAGTTCTTTCTAAACAATATTTTGTGATGTTTTCAAAGGAAGCCCCGTATGAGATGCTTAACAAGATAGTTTCCAAGTTAGGTACTGTGTGATAGATGGAGAAAAGAGGGGAAAGAAAGAAGCAAGTCGGACTAAAAAAAGACCTTCATACTTGCAGTTGAGCATTCATCCCAAATTGGTTTGGACGCGTCTCTCAGCATATGTTGGTTTGTCCTGGACAGCATCTGGTGAGAAGTGGATGTGTGCTATTAACAAGTCCTCTGGTCGGGGTCCCACCCCAGCATGGCTGCTTGTAAATGGCACTCTCTTATGGAGACAAATCACCCACTGGTTTGGGTTTCAATGAAAGGGGATACAGTACCAGTACATAAATATAGCCGTAGGAAGCACCACTAACCATGTGATACTCAAACCATGGACTTTTTATGGCCAAAAGCCAGCTTTCACTCCAAAAACAGGCCACTTCCAGAAGTCTCACACCGGGTACGAATCATTAGGGGCACACAAAGCCCGCGTTTTAAAGCTGGGGTATGCAGAAAGTTTGCAGTGGCCATCAGGCTCATTTCCATTGCAGTCAAATTATGTCAAAAAGTGAACTTGAGAAAGAAAATGAGGCACAGGTTTTTGGACAAGACTATTAAAACGTGTCAAAAGCTTAAAATGACTGCATTTTATATGTCCATACACTTAGCAACATTGTCTTGACAATCTACACTGTGCATGACTAAATAAATAGATGTTTTGGGACAACTGTAGCTAATTACACACATTGCCATTTGTCTCCCTGGTTGAGATGCTCAGAGGAGTGAGGTGCATGCTAACTGCTCCACAGGATCTTCTTTCTGACACAGTGACAGACATGCACCTCTTACCATGAGACTGTATCACACAGTGCACGGATTACATTAGCCACTACAGCTTTGAAGTTCACAAGATTTCAAAAAGAAATGCGTTTTGCATCTCCCATGGCTGACTTCCACATCAGCTTCATATTTGTTCAGAGCTGTCACGCCGATTCTCGTTCTTTTCGCTGTAACAAGGAGATATTGTTCTATCGCTTCAGTGTGAAAGCGTGCAAGCACTCAACCTGTCGGATCCATGCTGTGCTGGGGCTGTGCCCAGAACTAGAAAATACTGACCTGGCTCTCTGTAGTTTTGGGCCTTTGGAGCCACTGAGACACTTTTGTCCATATCATCTTATGAATTAAAATGAAACTAAAATATACATTTTCTCTCTGTGAATTTGGGCTGGTTGATATAGTAAGAAGCTACTTACTTGTTCATTAAAGACATGTGTGCATGAATATGGATTTAAATGTAAATTGTGACTTACCCTTGAAATAATTGTGATGTTTCTTCTTTGAGTTAAGGATTTGGAATATTTGGAACATCAGTGATGACTGAGTGCTTGTTCATTGATCTGAAGGGTAGAATGTTGTCATTGTGTTTTTGGATAAAGCACTTAACCTGTCTCCATACAGTAGTATTGTACAATGATCAATGCTAGTTATGTTAATCTCCATAGCAACCATGTGTCATCTCCATAGTAATAATAACAATGTGCAATATTATTTAAAGTCACTTTACCTGCTACTTATTTATTTAACCATCACTGTCCATCACTGCACTGTTCACAATCATCTGAGTCACTTTATTGTAGTGATATTATATATAACTATACTGGAGTCACTTTAACTGCTGTTTGTTCACTGCTCAGAATCAAAGACATTTATTGTGCAACGTTCCTGTGCATTTTAACCTTACAGTGTTGTGTTTTTTAGTTGATTGTGCATATTTATCTTAATTTTGATGCATGCTCATATTTTCCAACTTCTGGAACTTGCGTTGTGACACTGCAATTTCCCCATTGTGGGACAAATAAAGGATTATCTTATCTTATATCAATATGCTGCTGCATATATACAGTATATGTAACCATATATCTGAAAATATAGATTGCCATCACTTTAGTAACAACTCAATAAATACAATAACTTTCTTTACCTGTTAAAAGGCCCATATTATGCTGTTTTCTCATCTATGTTATAATGGTGTTTCCTCATGACAAACATACCTGGAGTTGTATTTTGTTTCATTCACACATGTCAAATCCTTCACTAGAATCATTTGGATAATTTAAGAGCTGGATTTGCCAATCTCTATGGAACAAAAGTACCTGCTAAAAACTACCACTACATGACGGTGAAACCAAGCATTTTGAACTTTTTAGAGATGTTGACAAACTAATAATAAAGGATTATTCAAACATGTGTGAATGAAGCAAAACACAACTCCGGGTTTGTTTTTGATGAGGCTTAAAGCTCATGTAATATAGGACCGTTAAAGCACACTTGATGTATAAACAAAACTAAAGTCTAAAGTGGTTCTTTGTGAGGCTAATTTGTCGCTTTGCGCTAACATGCAATCATTTCCTGCAAACAATCATTTCCTGCCATCCACTTGGAACACTGGGATCAAAACTCCAAATTCACAGAATCAATTTACTCCTTCCATGAAATGCTAACTAAGTACCACACAACAGCTGTCATTTTTCAAACCAAGGTCCATAATATATGAGAGCAGGTGCACCACAGTATAAACAATCATTATTAATAATAGTTTGCGTATCCGGTTCCTTATTAGACAGCACATGCAGACCCTATTGAATGAAATGGCATATTAAAACGGCATGTATACAATAGCTTTTGATTGGCAATAGCTCTAAAAAATAAAGTATAAATGACATATAATTATGTAGTTTTGTTTGTCATTGAACATAATAAAGAGATAAAGAGCAGACATCAGCAAACACTGGCCAAAAACAGGACCATTCAGATTTGATAATGGCACTCCCACATGAACAAAGCATCCATCAACATTCAGAGCAACTCTATTTTTACACACAATGCATCAGATGAAGTCTATTAGCTGTGGTCCAAACATATGACCAGGCTTCTGCAAAACGTTTTAAAAAAGCAGGCAGGGGTAAGCGCTATATAAAATAATAATAATAATAATAATTTTATAATTTAACCTCTTTATACTAGCTATAATGAGGGGCTATTTTACTTCTATGGGATTTTAACTAGGGCTGAGCAATTAATCAGGTGAATTTGATTAATTCTGGCTTTTAATAATTGAGATTTTAACAAATTTCAAAATCGAGTATTATGAATCAAGTTCACTCCTGGATTTTTCACTTGCAAAGCAGGGTTATTGTGCATTTACAGTTGGATATCTATAAATACAAAATCACTGAAGGCATTCACAAATCATTATGGACCCAGTCTTGTATCTTATCTCATCTTGTGGAAATGTTGTCTTGTCCCATCCCTACTAATTGATTATTGAAATAGTCATCAACTTTAGTAATTTAGTAATTGAATAATAATTATCTGGACCCTGAAAGCATGCCATGAGCTGAGTGTCAGTTTTATCTTGGTCAAATTTGGTAAAATCTTTTACTCACAGGCCCTTCACAACCTAAACAACTTAAAGGAAAATTAACGTTTTTTTACAATCTGAGCCTTCTTTCGGCAATAAAACAAGTAGTTTTACTCATCCATAGCAGTTTGGTGTCAATTGGAGCAGTATCGCAGAACTTACGTTGAGCCGTTCTGTTCTACCAATGATCCCGTATCCGTTAGCGTGAGTGCTCGGGGCACTGATTTGCGGTGTCCAAATAACACAAACTTTAGCACTTTTCAAATCACAGAAGATCGCTGTGTCAGGGTAGACTTTTAGTAGATTCCAAAACGGCCTGAAACCCGATATCGCAACAGAAAAGTAAAGTTCAGAGCGGTGTTAGCTTCTTACGGACTAGCGGTGTTTACAAAAAAGCTGAGTTCACGCATGCGCACTGTCCTCTCTGATGACGTCATCAAATGAAACTATAGCTGGATATCAGGTTTCAGGCCATTTTGGAATCTACTAAAAGTCTACCCTGACACAGCGATCTTCTGTGATTTGAAAAGTGCTCAAGTTTGTGTTATTTGGACACCGCAAAGTAATGCCCCGAGCACTCAAGTTAACGGATACGGGATCATTAGTAGAACAGAACGGCTCAACATAACTTCTGCAATACTGCTCCAATTGACACCAAACTGCTATGGGTGAGTAAAACTACTTGTTTTATTGCCGAAAGAAGGCTCAGATTGTAAAAAAAAAACGTTAATTTTCCTTTAAGGATTAATCAAAACAATATTTTCTTAATTCATTACTATTTCTTATTTACCAAAAGCAATTGTCACTACATTTTGAGCCTAGAGCTGTATTCAAGAGAGAATTAGATAATCATGATACAGCAATTTCAACAAAACTACATATTGTCACAGCAATAAGATCACAGTTCGATTTATATCACCCAGGCCTACAAGCAGGTATATACAACAAGCATTAAAAGCACACGCAGCCATATCCTGGTGACTGATTTGGCTGGAGAGGACTGTAAATCAGAATAAGTGTCATAGAGTGAACACGGACGCCTGAAAAACGCATACAGCCTGACTATTCATTCTAGCTGTGGAGCGTGGCATTTAAACCCTGTGTTGTCTTCCATCTCTCCGCAATGCTGTCAGCTTCAGTCACAACTCATTTATGCCACTTGATTATGAATGATCCATTTGGGGAATTTGCAAAACACACGCCAACAGTTTACACTGGCTCCTGTGGTCTTGAGTTTCCACATTGTTATTTCAATGAGGCAAACAGAACAGCTCTCCAATGCGTTTGAAATGGAAAAATATAATCAGCCTGTTGGTATCCTGTAAACAAGATACCAACTTAAAGCATTTTATCACTCTTATTTGGGAAAGAGTTAGTACATTTGTCTGCAGAGGAATATGTTTATTTTGTGGGCTATTATCACACCTTTTTGGAGCTGCTCACATATTCCATTTGTAATTTTTGGAGGCAAGAGTTATTCCTGAACGCCAGTGCTTGAGATCTGGCTTGTCAACAGGCTTCACGGTGACTGACACACTCATCAGAATGAGAATCCTTCCAGCCTGGGGGAACTGTGATACCTGTCAAACGGTGGATATCTTTTAATGTTCCTGTCTCAAATGCATGTCAGAGCAAATGCCAAGTCATAACATCAGTTATTACCTGGATGTTCCACGCCTGATTCCTCTTATTTACCTAAGGTTTCAAAAGATCCCCTCACTTGTCTTCCCCTGTTTCTTTGTGCTGAGAATCATTCCCGTGACACTTTTTCCATCCTTTTTCACTACATCTCATCTGTTTATTTTTTGATTGACTTGGGGAGTGTGAGGCTTGTGTGCTTTAGCAGGTGATGTGCTGCTTCACTTTAAAATATTTAAAGCTTATATTCAACGCTGATGGAAAGTTACTCATTACAAATACCCACGTTACTCTAATTGATGGATAGATACTTTATTGATCTTGAAGGAAATTAAAACTTTGGCAGCAGCAACAATGAAACAGACAGCAGTCCATCCTCTTGCATTCAACAGTTTTAGTTTTGCGTTGTATAGACGCATATATGGGGTGATTGTACTTTTTGAGTATGTTTTTAAACTTCTTTTAAACCTCTTCTACTTGTCTAGCCATGTAATTGTAACTGGTTACATGTAAAATTATATTTGTTTCTGAGTACAGCACAAGTCTCTTCTGCAATGTTTAGTATATGCAGACTGAAGGTTAAAACAACTTAAGATCTTAAAGTCCCCATGGCATGAAATTGTCACTTTCTGAGGTTTTTGAACGTTAATGTGAGCTCCCCTACCCTGTTTAGGCCCCCCCAATGGCTAAAAGTTGCGAAATGTCTAAACTGAGCATTTGCGATCCTTTTCTGCGTTAGAAAAAATCAGAGCTCAAACGGGCGATTCTGAACAAGGCACCTTATTGACGTCAGATCGGGGGGAAAAAATGCAAATGCAGTTCCACATCGTCTGGATCTCCACCTCCTGTCTCTGGAAATCACGCCCAGAGAGTTTGGACTGCGGAGGAGCTACTCAATGCGAAATGCGTTTTTTTATTTGCCTGGAGGCACATGCGAGTGTTTCTAGGCTCGGAAGTCCTTTACTCGACCCTCTGGACCTCTGAAACAGCAGTGGTTTGATTTTATTTTCTGTGAAAATGTGTTTTTTTCACTGAAATGGCTCTCCTTTCTGTCTTCGTGCTTCAAACACGGAAGTTGTGAGACAGCGCAGGGGGGGGGGGACCCCACCCGCTCCTCTAAGCCTATCTGTGTCTATCTGTGTCCTTCTCATTTGCATTCAAGCAAGAAGGCCCAGAATGAGTTGTTCAGAGAGTGAATTTGTGACCATGTCTGTGTAAATGGGTCTTTCTCATGCACTGAGTGTTGATTTTGAAGAAGGATTCATTTACAGTATTAGGGAACCATTAAGGAGCCATATAAAAGCATCAAGAAGTACCATGTCATGGGACCTTTAAACATTGCTTGATCAAGTATAATTATAAGTATTTGTATAAAAGACTGACCTAAAATGCTACTACAATTGCGTAAAAAATAAGTATTTTTCATGCATACTTTTACTTTTTCATGCATACTTTACATAATTTTACAATTTTGCAGCACTATACTTGTATTTGAATTCACTTTTAGTCATGTAACTGTACCTTTACTTAAGTACAAATGTCCCGTCTTCTCTTCACCAGTAATATACATTCAGCTTGTGTCACCATGGCAGAGTTGCTCATGAGAGACATCTGTGTGTTCTCCTGCTCGCTGTTGACAGTTGACTCTTACAACATTGCGTCTATAGGGGGAGCACTTGAGCCTGCATCTGTCACAACAAAAGCTCTTTCACCTTGGGTCACACAGGAGTGAAACCCACACTGAAAAGCACATGTCACATAAAGATCTTTGGAGGTAATCTCATCTGTACTCTGCTGAAGGATTCGTGTTAACACACTAGCTCCCTCCCACTCTACTCTGAGCTGGGTCTCAAATTATGCTGCTTGCCAGCTCTTGTATTAGCATGGCATACTGTAGGAGATATGTGTCATTGTAAGGTTTCTTTTAGCCTTTAATAGATACTGAATAAGCCACATATCATGACTCACCAGAATGTTAGTTTGACTACTTTAAAGGTGCACTGTGTAACTTTTCTGCTGTAGATTTCATCACCTGCAGGTTGCCAGGGGGACGTTATTGCATTGACTGAAATGTGCAAAGTATAACCTTAAGCATATCCATGTTGTATTTATTCAATTATTAGTGTATTTATTGAGCTGGAATATCTTTGCCTTCTTACCTTGAGGAAGGGGGGGGGTGTCCTCTTCACAGATCTGACCCGTAACTTGAACTAGTAACGTCACCTGCTTGTATAGATATGATTATAGTCATACAGTGTAATAGTCTAGGCCTAGGCAAAGCTGTCACATCCCCATGAGAGGCGAAAGTGACTAAACATTTAGTGTATCTTGCATATTGTTGTAAGCCCAGTGTAACTGCTATCTTCATATTCAATAAATAAATCAAAAGTACCCACTCAGTATTCTATTTATAAATGAGACTTTTTGTAATGCATTGGCGTGTCACATTTTTGTAATTTGTAAAGATTCACTGAGTAAGTTTGAAGGTGAAGGGTCAAAAACCTCTCCATGGATATGTTGCTGTTGTTGTTGTTTTGCCTGCTATGTTCCACAGTATGGCATTTACTATCTCCATGGAAACAAGCAAGCGTCACAAGCCCAAGTTACATGTCAGATGTGTGTAGCGACCCCGCTCATAGTAAGTATGTTTTTTCGAGGTATTTTTAAGCAAAGAAAAAAAAACACTAACAGAATAAATGCAAGACTGTGGAACATTCCTGGCAAAGAAATCACATCTCCATGGTTATATTTCTCCATAAACAGTGATGGGAAGAATACTTTGATAAGGTATTTAGTTACAGAATACGGAATGCCTGCATTAAAATGTATCTTGTAACGTATTCCTATACATGGGGCAATCAGAGTACTGTATTCTGAATACTGGTACTTAGAATACTTTCACAGTAGAAAAAAACAGCTTTATATTTGCTTCACTGTTGGTTATGCATTTTCTGTCACTAGAAAAAACTGCACACACTATAAGAGCAATGTTTTCTATTTTTTGTCTCACTAATTATAACTGTGAAACCTAAATTGTGTGATACAGTACTGCAATGTATTCCTTTTATTTTAGGAAAGTAACTCATAATTAGTATCACATATTCCAACACTGTATGTAAAGCAATAAGGCATGCTAGTCTTACTGTCTCTGCAACAATGTAAAATATATATTATTTACTGTACAAACTCCATTCTTTTTTCTGTGTGAATGTCTTTTTCTTGACCCAGACTCACCTTAAATGCTGTGTGTTTGCAGGTTTGAACCATAGAGGCCACTCTTGACTGGAGCGTCAGGTGGCCTTCCTGCTGTCAGGGACTGTCTGTGTGAGACTTTTACATCAGTGGACCGCCTCAGGGAAGGACAAGCACAGCAGGTCTTCATCTGTCAGAACGTGTGGTCAGCTGACACCTGGACACAATGTTGAGGTGAGTCTGGAGTAAAAGTTCACTCAAGCACTAGTGAAATTTACAACCATATACACAAAATGGAAGACAAGAAAGTTCAAATCTATACTTCTTTAAAAGAGGATTACAATTATAATCTGTTTACAAGGTGTGGTCAGCTGACAAGTGGACATAACGTTAATTGTGCACTATTTAACTTTTCAACTGGGGGTCCACTATCTGTTTGTTTCTATGGATATGTCATTGCTCTGCCTGGAATGTTCCACAGTATGGCAGCTCTACCTTAATTACTTATTTATTAAATTACAGGTGGTTTTATAGCTAAAAAATACCTAAAAAAAAACAGACATTCTGACTGTGAGCAGGGTTGCCTCTACACAGATCTGTCCTGTAAGACTAGTTTGGTCTCCATGGTGATAGAAAGGTTTACAATCCTACTCCAGACAAAGCAATAATATCTCCATGGAGACAAGCATTTGATGGACCCTTCACCAGAAAAGTAACACAATGACACAATGTACCTTTAAAGTGAGCCTGGATGAAAAATTCATTCAAGCGTTAGAAATGTACAACAATATACACAAAATAGAGTTTAAGTCTATACTACTTCAAAAGATATTTACAATTACAATATGTTTACAAGGTGTGGTCAGCTGACAAGTGGTGCACTGTGTAACTTTTCAGGTGGAGGGTCTGCCACCTGCTTGTTTCCACGTTGATATTACTGGTTTGCCTTGAATGTTATACAGTATGGAAATAAACTTGGTCATCACAATGGAGACAAGTTAATGGTCAGATCTATACAGAAGCAAGCCTGCCACGGTTTTAAGGTATTTCTGTAAGACGCATAACTGAATAAATGCAAGGCAGATATGTTTAATGCTCTACTGTGGAACATTCCAGGCAAAGAAATAAAATCTCCATGGAGACTATTTACACAGTGCTCTTTTAAAATCTGAACTACTTCAAAAAAAACATTTACAGTTATAATATGCTTACAAGGTGTGGTCAGCTGGCAAGTGGACACAATGTTAAAGGAGAATTAACGTTTTTTACAATCTGAGCCTTATTTCGGTAATAAAACAAGTTGTTTTACTCACCCATAGCACTTTGGTGTCATATGGAGCACTTCCAGAGATGTTTTAGATTAGCGATAGCCATAGCGCGAGTTCTCGGGGCATATAATATATGCCCCGAGCATGTAATATATGCCCCGAGCGATCTCCAAATAACACAAACTTTAGCATTTTTCAAATCATAGAAGCTTGACGTCTTAGTCTACACTTTCGTTTGAGTCAAAAGTGGCCTGTAATCTGAGATTTATCCATAATTTACAGCTTTGCGTTTCATGTTTGGGTCCCGGGAGCTGAGAGTGAAATAAGATGTGACTCCGCACATGCGCACTGGCGTCCTCATCTACTCGAAACTATGGATAAATCTCGGATTACAGGCCACTTTTGACTCAAACGAAAGTGTAGACTAAGACATCGAGCTTCTATGATTTGAAAAGTGCTAAAGTTTGTGTTATTTGGAGACCGCTAGGGGCATATATTACATGCTCTTGGCATATATTATATGCCCCGAGAACTCGCGCTATGGCTATCGCTAATCTAAAACATCTCTGGAAGTGCTCCATATGACACCAAAGTGCTATGGGTGAGTAAAACAACTTGTTTTATTACCGAAATAAGGCTCAGATTGTAAAAAAACATTAATTCTCCTTTAAGGTAAGTCTGGAGTAAAGGTTCACTCAAGCACTAGTGAAATGTACAAAAATATACACAAAATGGAAGACAATAAAACAGCACACACATCCCTCCCTCAGACACTAATCTACTTCATCAGCAGATATTTACAATTATAATATGTGGTTAGCTTACAAGCAGACACAATGCTAAAGCTGCGTTGTGTAACTATTCTGAAGGAGGGTTCGTCAAATGATTTTCTCCATGGACAAAATATTTGTCTGTAATGTTTCACAGTATGGCATTAGAATGGTTATTCTGTGTTCATAGAGACCAAGTTACAGGTCAAATCTGTGGAGAGGCAACCCCACTCAGAATTCCTGTTTTTTGTAGGTATTTTGGAGTTATACAATCACTTGCAATTTAATCAATCTAAGGCACCTTTAAAGTGAGTCTGGACTGAAGATTAACTCAAGCACTAGCGAAATTTACAACAACATAAAATGGCAGACAAGAAAGTTAAAATCTAAATTGCTTCTTAGAAGATATTTACAATTATAATATGATTACAATGTGTGGTCAGCTGACAAATGGACACAATGTTAAGGTGAGCCTGGGCTAAATGCTCACTCAAGGGCTGGTGGAATTTACAATAATATAGGCAAGGGAAGTTTATTTGTATCGCACATTTGTACACAAAGTAAGTCAATGTGCTTTACAGAATAAGAAAGACTTTAAAATCATAATACAAACAAATCAAAACATAAATAATCATGAAATCATAAAATGAACATTTTGAGCCTGGATATACACAAAATTAAAGTCTAAGCTACTTCTTCAAAAGACATTTACAATTATAATAGGCAAGGTGTAGTCAGCTGAAAAGTAGACACAATGTTAAGGTGAGTCTGGACTAAAAGTTCACTCAAGCGCTGGTGGAATTTATGACAATATAACCGAAATGGAAAACAAAATCTAAACTAACAAGCTACTTCAGAAGAGCATAAAGTAATATTATTATTATCTAGGCTTTACAGACATTAAACACATGTAAAAAGGCATTTTAATACTAAGACAGCACAATAATTCAAAATTCATTCATTCAAAATAGCAAGAATGAAGTTGTATTTTTTAATAGTATTATACTACTAGTTTATATCTATCTTTCATTTCATCTATGTTTTTTCTTATTTAAGCTCAAAAAGGACTGGGAAGAAGATAAATAAATCTTGAAGCAATAAGTATGCATCTGGTTATGCTTTTAAAAACCTAAATTTTCAATATAATCAATTAAATTCTATTAATTAAGAGTGATTAACGATAATGTACAAGTTTTCCAAATACAAAGCAATTCAAGAGTAAAAAGCACATTATATTTATTAATATTTTTTCATTACACTATGTTTAACATAAAATAATCATGTCAATAAATAAGGGTCCCATTGAACTACATTGTAAATCTAAAACTAAAGTAAAATTGAACCTGCGTTATAAAAAAAATATAATATTTCCCATTGCACTACAATAGCGGCATATACAACAGCAGAAAAGAATCTCCATGAACACAAATAAATGCCTTAAATTCTAATTCACCAAAAATTAAAGTGTATTCTCAGCATACAACCCTTTTTTCCTGCTATTTTCTCGCTGTCTGTTTGCCTTATAGCAGCTAACAAACTGACCACCCAAAAGGGAAAACAAATAGATCGGAGGTAATTTGAGGTTCAATTTCACATTTAACACTAAAATGCATTAAAGCAATAAAGGTGATGTGAGAGGAGCCATATTTCCTGGGGCTGTGTTGCCGTACGTCTACCCCTATTTGTCTCCCTGGACTGGGCCATTAGTCTAGCAGCGCTCCCTTCCTAACACAGGCACTCCGACCCAAATGCCGGCGATCAATGCGTGATACATCGCCACATCATCACTTAAAGAATGTGGATGAGAGGAGAAATGTCCCCCCACTCGGCATTTTATTTCCTGGGAGAAGTCTCTATTGAAAGTCTGATGGTAAAGTGATTTTTGTTAGTCTTTGCTGATGTAGTACGGGGGATTGTTGTGGTCCACTGACATCAATGAATCGCCAGTGTAATGTGGAAGCTGGTAATAGTTGAATAGTTTATATCAACGTGATAAATATAGCTCTCATAAATCACCAAAGTGTTATATATTGCAGCTTTTTCTTCACGCTTGGCTCCAACCAGGAAGCTCTGGAGAATATCAGAGTGGAGTGTACAATTCTGTGCAGCCAGTGGAAACTTCGGGGTCTTTGGAGGAGTGAGTTTGATAATAGTGCTATAGAAGTACCATTATACAAATATACTGTAGATTTACTGTATATCACCATGTGCTACTGAGAGGGTATGTTTGCATTATCCAAAAATGGTTGAGAGAAATAATAATAATGCATGTTTAAATCACTTTTCTATAGGGTGAAATGCATGTTAGCTCAAATGCAAATGTTATAAATAATACTTAAAGGTTTTATATTACACAGAACTGACTGTTGTGATCTTCTAGCCATGTTATAATGCTGTTACCGTATAAAAAACATACCTGGAGTTGTGTTTTGTTTCATTTACACATGTTTGAGTAAGCCTTTATTATTAGTCTTTCTACTTCTTCGTTGTGACGTCAGGAAGCAGTAATTTTCAAGTGTACAGCTACCTTTTACCTTTCGTTCAATAGAGATTGGAAACTCCAGGGCTGAAATCATCAAAATTATTCTAGGGAAGGCATATGGAGTTTAAAAACACAGTGGAGCACTTCCTGTTTGACCACTTATGTTTGAGAGAAGAACTAAGCCTAAATTTGCTGGGTTTGTATGTTACGCATGCATTTTGCAATATCAATATAATTTAATTCATTTTAGCAATTAACCCCAGACATTATGGTATAGAATAACGCTAATATATACACAAGCTATATAACTGTTCAAACTAGGGATGTCAACAATTAATCGACTTACAATTAATTGTCGATCAAGACGTTGGCCGAACAAAATGCATTAATTGTAACTAATCGCTAGAGGGCGCTACTCTGGAATGTGAACACGAGATGTGAACCCACTTGCGAGAAAGACCATAGTGTTACATCATGTAACCCTTTCCTCTCTGGATGTTGCCGTACAACTCACAGTAGAGCTGGACCTAGAATCATATATTTTTGAAATGATAAAAGCATGTAACTTACATGCTTTTATCATTTCTTGATTGTTCTGGTTTGAGGCCCTGTAATGTTTTATGCTGTGTCCAGGGGCCCTGTGAAATGTATATTTTGTACTGTAACCCTTCACAGATTAAGGGAGAGAAATAATGTTGATGCCTTAGTTCAAAATAAATGTTGAGAATGTCGTAAAAATAGCCTGGATTCACTGGTTTCATCATAATATGTAGACTAAATAACATTCTGTTATTTAATTTCTTCTGTTCCTTTTAATTTCAAGATTTCCATGCTGCAAGTGCAACAACTGAGCCAGTCCTCAGTTTATTTTCAATAAAGAATGTATTTTGTTATTCACCATCAATACATTTGTCTGTTTTTTTACTAAGGAATAATTAATTGAGGAATATACAATATAATAATACTATGATATATTTATGACTCAGTGTTATGTTACTATAGCTTATATTCTTAAAGACCCTATTGAAACACTAAAATTCAGGTGAAAAACGCCGCTTATCAGTTAATCGTAAGTCAATCGATAAGGTCAATCAACTATAGATTAATGAATTAATCGATCATTTGCATCCCTAATTGAAACACTGCAGATAATGCCATGAACACATGTGCAACCTTTTATAGTAAGAGATTATTAGATGTCATACAAGGCTTTGAATGGCACTGCAAACAGATCACATGGGGCCAGTTTATTTGTCATGATAGTGTGTCAAAACAATATGTCAAGTTAGCGAGCAGGATATAATCATAAAGCATCCATGAGAAGGCTCCATTTCCTATAGACACTAATTACATAGTTAATGTGCGATGAAAACAAGGCAGTGACATTGAAATACCTTTGCTAAGTATCCGCACCAAAACAAACTTAAAAACGTTCCAAAGTTTGTGTCTAATTTTTAGCTAGCGTGGTCTTTCAGAACTATCCTCTGACACTTAAGTTTGCAGAGTGCTTTGAAAATCCTTCAGAGAATATGCATGTGCTTGCTACATTGACTGGTTAGACTTGTGTAGGTGGACTGAGTAATCACACTTTTAAGAGCTAGTTTCTCTACTCTAGAAAAAGTGTCTGAGAGTGTTACCTTTGCTGGGAGGGCAGCATGCCTCATGGCTACAGCACTCCATGGTATGCAGGTGCCGATGAACTATGGCATTCCAACACAAAATACATCTTTATCTCCGCTAATAGGGAAGAGGCTGAAAGGGGAATCTGGAAAATTAAGACTTAAAATTTGTTCCACATTTCCCACCTAAAATTGTGGACTTTATTCATTCATTCATGTTCTTCCACTTTTCCATTTTCTGGGTCGCGGGGACAGCAGTCCAAGCAGTGTTCTGCTGCCCAGAACACAATGCACCAGCCTCCATGAATCCTCTCGCGGGTGGTGGGTTCACAGGAGGACGGCTCACGTCACAACAGGCCTTGATGCATCTTCTTTTGTGGACTTTAACATTGTGCTATAGAAGAAGTTAAAGGAAAAGTAACGTGTTTTACAATTTGAGCCTTATTTCGGTAATAAAACAAGTTGTTTTACTCACCCATAGCACTTTGGTGTCATATGGAGCATTTCCGGAGATGTTTTAGATTAGCGTTAGGCTAACACCGTTAGCCTAGCGCGACTTATAGCCATAGCTCGGGGCATTCCCCGAGCATGTAATATGCCCCGTGCAGGCTCCAAATAACACAAACTTTAGCACTTTTCAAATCATAGAAGCTCGATGTCTTTAGTCTACGATTTCGTTTGGTCAAAAGTGGCCTGTAATCCGAGATTTAGCCATAGTTTAGAGTAGATGAGGACACCAGTGCGCATGTGCGGAGTGTGCTCTCAGCTCCCGGGACCCAAACATGGAACGCATAGCTGTAAACTATGGATAAATCTCAGGCATGGGCCCGGGGGCCATATGCGGCCCGTTAAGCTTCTTAATCCGGCCCGCTGAACTTGAAGATATTATATTAATAAGCCTTGTTAATGTTTTAATGTTTTAATTTCCCTGCAATTCTGGTGTTTTCCAACAGCTGGCGCACTAGATACATTGACTTTTGTTGAGATGCAGCGTTTTTGCTCCACGTTTGTGCTTTACTCTTTGGCCCCTCAGCCCTCCTGTAAAGATGAGCTGAGCTAAGAAAAGAAAAGTGGACAGAGAATGTCGAGTGTTTAGGAGTGGACATGTAAATATTTTTTCACCGAATACTTATCAGCTGCTGTATGCCTGATATGCCACGAGACTGTAGCGGGTTTTAAATAATATAATATCAGCCGTCACTTTGCCACAAAACATGCTAACAAGCAGTCAACGAAAGAATAAAAGAACCTGAAGGAGAACAGAACTTTCAGTGCTTTAAAATAGTAACTTTTAGTAATAAAAAAAGCTGTATTTTATTAATAAAATGTTCTGTGTTTTAAGAGTCATTTCAATAAATAGCTAAATACCGTGGAACTTGAAAGATGGACATTTTTTGTAATGCTTTTGTTCATTTTTAATTGAAATAAAGCACATGTTTTCTACATATCCCATGTTATTTTTAGTGTTTTTACCAAAACACTACATTCACCTGCTCCTGGTCTGGCCCTTCTGTCAAATTTTAGAACCCTTTGTGGCCCACGAGTCAAAAAGTTTGCCCACCCCTGCCATAGACTGTATATATAAATGGACATAGCTAACACGCTAGCTCCAGCATTCCAAATAGGAAGTGAGCGTGGGCACACTTCCAGCTCCAATTCAGTTTGTACTGAAAAATTCTCATCCCTGTCTCTGTAACTGCTGCTGTCAGGCTCCTCATTTTATTCGTATTAACCCGCTCTACATGATCCCGGGGTTTTTATTTCTCTCTTTTGTCCGTAAATCTATTTCTGTTCCTAATATGAAACCTGGCTCCAAATTCACCTTTATAATTGCTAGCTTTATTTGACTGGAGCCGAATGCTATGGGTGACGTCATACTCCCTTAGTCCACTTCTTTATACAGTCTATGGTCCACACACAATCACTTATCAATAACTCCAAAATGGACTTTTTTCAGTTACTGGATATAGGTTCATAGACTGTAATGTGAACAGGTGCTAGGTTGCAGCATCTACTCCATCGTTATAGCTTGACATACCGTACTGTTTATTTGAATAAGATCTCTATCACGGTGTCTTAGCTATGGTCATCTTTCAAGCTGGAATTGTGAACAAACTTTGTGTCATTTTAAATATACACTGAGAGTCATTTGTGACGCCTTACATAAAATGGGGCCCTGTGAGTTACACTTCAAAGTCCACAACGGGTCATGTGCAGAGTACAAAGGATGCAACTACAAACTCTATTATTTAAAAAAAAAAACAAAAAAAAAAACTCTTGGGCCTGTACGATTTTTCTCATGTATTTGAGCAAATTGTGTCTTGCCCTAGTACAGACATTTTCTATAAGCAGCTCTTGAGGTCAAAATAAGTCTCCAATCCAATCCAATCCAACTTTATTTCTATAGCACATTTTATAAACAGAGACAGTTTCCAAAGTGCTGCACATAAAATCAATAAAACTTAAAGGGACAGTGTGTAAGATTTTTACCCGTTAATTATTGAAATTGAAGATTCCCATTCAAAAATACATTGTTTTCCAAGCCTTTTCACTTCCATCATGAAATCAAAGTATTCTTTTGGACTTAGATATAGTCACATAAAAGGGGGATCTTCCCCATGCAGAGGCAGCCATTTTGAATACGAGAGCCGCAGAAGGACATTTGGGCTCCGCCTTCGCCTTCGGCAAGGCTCGTGATTTTGGGTAAACAACACAAGCATGCTGCCGGATCAGACGTTGTAATGGATCTAACACGTGTTTTGGACTAAATTGTTTTACTGGATTTTATTCGCTGGATCCTTACGGACAAATTGAGAGCAAGTTTATGGTGAAATACAGAGTTTGACCTGTGCAGAGCCTTCAAAGGTAAGCAAAGTAACTAACCTCGTTTTGTGCTTTTCCGTATAAAAGCCCCATGTGCTCGGGGAGTGATTGTTTTGCAGGGAAATTGCATAGTCAAAAAGAGGAGACTGTAAGGTTTCATTTGATGTGTAGAGTGTCATGGTACATGATCGGGAATGTGTGTTTTCATGAGAAAAGGAAAAACAAAACAAAAACGGGACCGCGTTTTATTTATACAGTAGCGGCTCGTGTGCGCGCCCGGGTGACCCTCGAGGTCTGCCGTAGCTAAAACAGAAAGTGCATTAGCACCATCCACCTATGTGCCACGAATCCTACACACTGGGGCTTTAATAAAAAACATGACTAAAATAGCAATAAATAAAGTGATAATAATAAAATAACTAAAAACAAAAGCAATTTTAAAAAACACAGAGGACCACAGTCTGCTGCATCCTGTCTGCATTTAAATTATAAATGATTTTATTGTCTGATTATCTGGAAGTACGCATTAGCATGCTAGTTGCTGTTTGCTTTATAGTCATGGTAAAACACCTCTCTGGTCTGAGCGTTGTGAAAAGTGCTCGTAAACTCATGGCAGTGAAAAATGATTAGGATGCTGCATGTGGAATGCATATGTGAGGAATAACTTTGGACCACTTATAAACCTTTTCAAATGAACTACTTGGGTTTTCTCTCAGTAGCTCATGGTTCATTTCTGTTTTTTCATGCAAAGTCAGGAAAAGCAAAAGAATAGTTGGCTTATGTGTTCATGATTCAAGATTCTTTATTGTCATTATGCAAGCATAACGAAATTTTGATGGACTCCTGGCTACAGAAGTATAAAAATACAACACAACGAGCATAAATTCACACATGCACACTCTGCAAACAACATCGAAATCGGGGCTAAGCTGAAACTAAACACAGAATTAAAGGAAAATTAATGTTTTTTTACAATCTGAGCCTTTTTTCGGCAATAAAACAAGTAGTTTTACTCACCCATAGCAGTTTGGTGGCAATTGGAGCAGTATCGCAGAACTTATGTTGAGCCGTTCTGTTCTACTAATGATCCCGTATCCGTTAGCGTGAGTGCTCGGGGCACTGATTTGCGGTGTCCAAATAACACAAACTTTAGCACTTTTCAAATCACAGAAGATCGCTGTGTCAGGGTAGACTTTTAGTAGATTCCAAAACGGCCTGAAACCCGATATTGCAACAGAAGTAAAGTAAAGTTCAGAGCGGTGTTAGCTTCTTTCGGACTAGCGGTGTTTGCAAAACAGCTGAGTTCACGCATGCGCACTGTCCTCTCTGATGACGTCATCAAATGAAACTATAGCTGGATATCGGGTTTCAGGCCGTTTTGGAATCCACTAAAAGTCTACCCTGACACAGCGATCTTCTGTGATTTGAAAAGTGCTAAAGTTTGTGTTATTTGGAGAGCGCAAAGTAATGCCCCGAGCACTCATGCTAACGGATACGGGATCATAAGTAGAACAGAACGGCTCCAACATAAGTTCTGCGATACCGCTCCAATTGACACCAAACTGCTATGGGTGAGTAAAACTACTTGTTTTATTGCCGAAAGAAGGCTCAGATTGTTAAAACGTTACTTTTCCTTTAAGGCTAGACTAAAACAAAACTATACCAGGAAATGAATAACACAGGAACAAAGCTATTTTTAATCATGGCAAAAATAGAATCAATGATGATAGATTTATAATGGTGTCTAGCAGTAAGTCTTTCTTATTACGACTTCATAAAGCAACGTATTAAATAATGATTAACTTGCAGCTTCCTTTGTAACTGCAATTTAATTTATGTGTTTACTGTAGTGAGTATACTGCCTGAGTCATTATAATTGTTGGTCCACACCCATATGGAGAACAGGTCATGCACTTGTACCATTGTGTACAAGGCCCAGTGACACACAAACTGGGTTTACTCATAAAAGGATCCAATGATGGCAATTATATGGTAGACTGAAACTTTAACTGTTAAAAATGTTTCATTAAATCTTTCAAATGTTGTTGGTATTAGGTTGTACTTTATAACCCTAATTAACCCTAATGGGGTCTTATGCAGTATACCATATTATAATGTTGTTCTTTCATCAAAAATGTGCTTGAAGAGGTTTTAGATGTCAACCTTGCATGTTTCAGTAATTTAGCGATCTCTCCTTTGCCCTATTCGAACCCACCTCACGGTTAGCTGTAAGATTCTGTCCAATGCTCATCCATGCTTCCGTATGACAATAAATATACAACAAAAACATGATATAAAACTGTACATAACAACAACCCTTAGTTTCATTAGCGGGATGCAAGCTCATTGTGTTGTGATAGAATTCTGAAATGCGATTCCCTTGAGCAAAGGGAAATTAGACTCAGAATATCAAAAACTAATGTGAAACTTATAAAATATGTTACTACGTTGTTTTCGGCAAATGTACTGTAGCATTTTAAAAACAATAAAGGGTAACATGGTGATCTAAATATGTTGTGTGTTAGCAGTTAATAACCTATAGAAGTAAAATAGCCCCTCTTTTAAGATCCCATGACATGGTACTTCTTGATGCTTTTATATGGCTCCTTAATGGTTCCCTAATACTGTAAATGAATCCTTCTTCAAAATCAACACTCAGTGCATGAGAAACAGAGATAAGATGAGAGAGTATTTTTTCTCTCTCTGAACACTCCATAATGGGCGTTGTTGCTTGAATGCAAATGAGGAGAAAAGAGCTGGCCTATAGTAGAGGGTGGGGGTGTGGCCAAACTCTCCGCTCTCGGCTCTGAGCCCTCAGCTGATCCATTTCCTTGTTTTTGCACGGGGGAGAGATTTGAAGCGTTCCATTGAAAAATAAACACATTTCCACAGAAAATAAAATTAAACCACTGCTGTTCAAAGGTCCAGAGGCTCAGATAAAGGACTTCCGAGCCTAGAAACACTCGGACGTGCCTCCAGGCAAATAAAAAAACGCATTTCGCATTGCCTAGCGCATTCGCAGTCCAAACTCTCTGGGCGTGATTTACAGAGACGCTGAGTACAGACAGACGGGGGTGGAACTGCATTTGCATTTCTTTTTTCGATCTGACGTCAATCAGGTGCCTTGTTCAAAATCGCCCGTTTGAGCTCCGATTTTTTGTAACGCAGAAAAGGATCGCAAATGCTCAGTTTAGCCATTTCGCAACTTTTAACCATGGGGGGGGCTAAACAGGGTAGGGGAGCTCACATTAACGTTCAAAAACCTCAGAAAGTGAAAATTTCATGCCATGGGACCTTTAAGGTTGTTAATAGTGTAGTTATTATAAAGTGTTAATGGTCAGGCACAGGGAGAAAGGCCCCACCTGGACCAGGAAAATGAACCCATACCACAGACAAGACATCAACTGTATATATTGTATTCATGTTGCTTCATACCATTAGACTAACCTTGTGATTGTGCATTGCAGATTTCCAATGAAGACATGATTCTCCCAAGCCGAGCCTCCAAGTGACATTTCCTGTACTTTTTTGCATTTATCAGTGACAGACAGCCACCTCATCAGCTACGCACTCCACTCCAGCACACTCCATTAAGGTACGTGGAATAAGGGTGCATTTCCATAATATATTCTTTGTCAGAATCCCAAAATGGCCAAATTATCCGAGCGCTAAAACACCCCGGCGCACCGTACATCGCCAAAGCAGACAGAAATGACCTCAATTAGGTTGTCTAACCACGAACGGGTGTCGTACGGGCCGAAGGTTTGAGTGGCACGGATAGATCAACACGCCACTTCTCCCACATCACCTGGATGAGCACTTTCCATTTGTAAAGCAGTGAGAAGGCTAGAACCGCGTGAACAAGAGAAAACCAATAGGGATTCCTGTCTGGATTGGCACAGACTTTTGAGAACCTAATGGCTTTGATTGAAGTGCACAGTTGGGGAGTATACTCTAAAATCAGGCTGTCAGAAATGCTGGGAGATGTGGTAAATGACCAGCTAGAATGGGCATTTTACATGTGGCGCAATTTTGTCATGGTTAAACTATAGAGCAATAGTATTCTTGTTATTAAATAATTATCTGATTGTGGAGTTAGTGTTGTGAAGTTTAAATTAATTGAAATACATGGATGTTGTAGTGGGCTTGCAGACACTTAAAAATGTATATTTATATAAAATCAAGTGTTTAAAGGGTTGCTAATCTAATTAAGCATGTAACTCATAAGCGCAAGAATGCAATTATGCAGTTATATACAACAGAATAATAAAAACTACTGAAAGATTTGCTAATTCTTTTTCATATACACAATGTATTAAGGTCTGAAAAAAAATATCTAAAAAAAAATCTAAAAATGGAAAAAAAATATATAATAATAAAAAAATAAATTATACATAAAAAATAAATGAATATGTAAATAAATACTCAAATAAATAAATAATACATAATATATAAAAAAATAAATACATAACTAAGAAATTAAAAGGGAGTCTAAGAACTTTTTGAGGTGACTGTAGAAGCTTGTCAGAGATGTTGGTCATCAAAAAAAAAGTTTTTGTTCCGTTGCTAACGTCACGTGGATTTAACACCAAAATGTCCCCGACGTCCATTACAGAGGACATGGATGGATGGATGGATGGATGGATGTTACAACATGAATAAAAATAAAATGACAAAATGTAAATGCTAAGGTGTTCATTTACCTCCAAATAGAAAATTAAAATAATCATAATAATAATAATAATAATTTAGATACACTTTTTTTCTTCAGGTCCCAGGAGGATATGACACTTTTTCTTTTTAATTTACTTTTTCTGCAATATGATGCCCCTAGTGTCCAAACATGTCACTGCATGCTTTCTGAATTAAAAATATTTTGAGCATACCTTTAGTCTTCTTGATAGCAAGGTTTTTAACTTTCAAAATCCTGTTGATGTGTAAATTGTAGCTGTCTTCAACATATACAAAAATACATTTTTTAGGACTCACAGTAAAAAATAATAACATAAAAATAAACTAATTATTTTAGCATAGTGGCATTACTTATAGCTCAATGTGTATTGTTTAAATCTTAATTATGTAACATTGACACATTTTCACTCCATAATTTTAATACTCCTGCTACATTTATTCCACAAGTGGACTTAATATTTAATATCTAACCAATGGGCTGCTTAGTATGCTTTGTATCTTTATGATCATCTTTATGATTTCTGTTTTTCACCCTGTTTCTTTTTTTTTTTTGTCAGTATTTTACAACCACCTCTGAAGATCCAGCGTGTAATAGATGACCAGCTCGAATGTTGATTTTCTAATCTGAGAGATAACAAGTGAATTTAGCACACATTTCCCCCAAGCTGCTGATCTATTTACAAGCACTGAGTGGCTGCTTTGTCTCATGCTGTTCATTTTATGGCTTCATTACTGCAATCACAAAGCAGCGGACACCTCTACAGCCTATATAACCATAAATCACATACTGAGATAATGGCAGTTAGCTGTTGGGGATGTTATTACAGATTTTACTGCTATTGAAGTACAGGATATGTACTTCAAAGATTAGTCAATACAAATACTGGTACTACAATGACAGAGGTATTGCTAGTTCTCTTTGAAAATATAAGAAGAACTATAAAAGTATAATCTACATCCCGTAAAACTCATATCCGTTAACAATTGATAGACTCCTGCTATTACCTGTATTATATTGTAATTATCGCCATGATGACCACACATACAGTGCATCAAAGATAATAACGGCTTTGGAGTCAAGAGTTACGAGTTTATAGCGACTTCCCCTATTGACACAGCTGTTGCCAAACTATAGACTTGCCTGCTAAGGTGACGCTGTGTCTCTATTGTGCCACACACCCTCTAATGACAGCTCCGATGCATGCTGGTAGTTCTGCCGGGCTGATCTGGGTGAGTCATGTCCTGGGCTCCCCCTTCAACAGATGTCCAGCTTAGGCGCAAGGAAATGTGGAAATCCAAAATGGCCTGAGCACCTTTTAATCACTGTGTAATGTCATGTATTTAGTGCATTATTTATGCACGTTGTTAATCATTTTGTAATATGTTTTGCTGTCTTGTTACTACAGAAAAAATGGTTTAGAGACAGTAAGAAGCAGCTGAGATAGAATTCTACATATGCACTGCAAGTTAAGCCACACAACATGGATTTGTTTGTGTTTTAAAGCAATAATAAGCAGTCCAGAAACATGCTATGTCTTTTGAAATTATCATTATTATTATTATTATTAGTAGTAGTAGTAGTATTATATTTTTGCTCTTTGTTATTATATTATATTGTGATGCGTGAGCTACCATGTCCATATTTCCTTTGTGGATCAATAAAGTTTGTCTAAGCCTAAAACAAAGCTTATAAATTATAAACTAAACTTTTTTTTTTCCTATTTTAAATATCAAGTCTCAACTAATAGCAGGTCTATATTCTAAATCTAAGACACAATTTGTGTGTGTGTATTGTCTATCCATTTTTTTATTGCTCAAGTTAAAAATTTCCTCTTGATTATAATTACTAACATTTTATCTAACATTTTACAGTACAGTTAACATTTTTGTACCACAAATATGCTCAAGTCATAAGTTATAAATATAGAATAACTTTATGCTTCTATTAAATGAACAAAACTCTGATAAAGCTTACTGTGTGGGTGGTTTCAGTAGATACACAAGCTCACATTTTCTGTGTAACCGGTATTCCAAATAACTCAAATACTTCTTACGATTATAGGAGCAGTTTAAAGCTCTTTTAATTACTCAACTAAATGCTGGCCTTTAAATCCCATCTGAACGTGTGTGTTGAAACACAGTTTTTGCTCTGACTAAACACTCTTGAGCTCCACGCCTGTGCGCCTTGACGGACAAAGTGAATGTGTACTTTTTACTTTTGCATACTCTAATCCCCGTGTTCCTGTGCAGTGTGTCACATCCCCACAGTCAGAGGAGGGCGCAGAGGAAGGGGAGAGAAGGAGGGAGAGCCGGGCTGCCTAATTCATGCGCACATGTGCCTGCCTGTTCCTCCGCTGACAGGGCCAGGGGGAGGGGCACATGATAAATTGCCTTCCACCGGGGACCTCCGCGCACAGCCACCATGATGTGGGTAAAAATGGAAATTGCTCCCTTTCACCGTCATTACATCAGTTTAGGACGCGTGTGGGCCCTCTACGCACCACGAGAGGAGTTTGTTTCATTTGACTAACTGCTGGGCCGTGGACAGGGCACGGCGTACCTGAGGAGATGTTTCATATAAATAAGAACAGTGGGCGAGCGCAGCTGGGTCAACAGTGCGGCCATAAGGAGATGTTGTGCGTAAAAGTGCCCAGTTCTGCGATAGTTTGGATCATTTGGTCAAATAAAATAAGCTTCTGTGTGACTCAAATCATATTCGAGAATATAAGGAAAGAGGTTTACATTATTTGTAGCACATTATGGTGTGAGCAAGTTCGTACTGAGATATTTAAATAAAAATTAAACACAATAAAATGTAACTTTGAAAACGCCTTTTAACTACTTGTAACACACAGGCTAAGTGTGTGTGTGTGTGTGTGTGTGTGTGTGTGTGTGTGTGCTCAAACCATACAATACATGACCGATTTACGCATTAAAATGACTTTAAATGTATACATTATTAATATTTTTTAAAGTTGACTATAATAAAGTAACAATTTTAAGCATTTTTAATTACGTGCAGGTGGTGCGGAGCGTAAATCATCAAGTGTGAATATTTAGAACTGTAATAAAATTATAATAACAGTAGACATTATGTACTGTATCCAAGGCCAGACTGTTTAATACATTATTTTTATTTTATTTTTTTTATCAATTCACATTTGTCCTCATAATTTATTTACCCTTTAACAAAACATAATATTCTCTATTTGCATTTGGGCATTTTCGGACTGAGAAAGTTACTAAACACAGATGAAAACGCCTTTCTCCAAATTTGCGCAAAAATAAGCACATGTGACATAGCGCCATTTTAAAGTCAATAATAGTAAGTGCGCGTGCTGGAGCGCGCTACACTCGAACCATGGATGGTTTTAAACAATAATACATCACGAAACACGTGAGCTCTAAAATGCAAACAGCGTTTCATTCTTTGGCACATTTTAGATGAGGAAAACCAAGCCTTTATGGACCTGAAATTAGTTTTACACAAACTAATTAATTCAAAAGGCCAATTCATAGTTGTAAGTGCTGAATAATTTTTAAAAATATAGTTTGGGTGAATATTGTATACACGTGAGAAAATGAGGCACACTGGAGTATGGAACAGAATCGTTTGTTATTTTTCCAGAATACATACAAAAAAATACCAATTCTCTTTCCAAGGTTTACATCTGAAAAATAACGGCAATTTAAAATGTGGACAATTTGAATTTTAAGAAACAAACATGCATGTAAATTATTTTCTTTTCCATGAGACATTAAATAAGAACAAATACAATCATAGCAATTTCAAATGAACATCGAAATGATGACCCTATTTGAATTAGTGTCTAACGTGTGTGTTTGACTTTACCATAGAGTTCAGCTCAACATAATGCACTTTGAATTGCTTGATCCGTTTGCAGCTATTTTCGCTTACTTTAAACCGACATATAAATAAATACACGAAGTCCACGGATCCTGCCCTGTTCAGCGCAGTTCATAGAAACGTCTTTATATTTGCATCTTATATAAACTTTGTGTTTCACTGGTATCCCAGCGCAGACGCTGTGGTCAGTCTCTGGCCGTACAGTGCATATGGGGAATAGTAGGGGCCGGTGGCTGCGGGCACGGGCACGGGGGCACCGGGAGTGGGTAGGGGACTTTTGGAGTAGGGGTGATATCGGCTGCTCAGCCCTAGCGCGTGGTGCGGGCTCCTCAGAGCCAGAGTCCCGGGGCTCCCAGGGGCCCCAGAGGGAGGCATGTGCATGTGACAGGCCATGGCCGCTGCTGCAGCGCTGGCCAGGGACGAGGAGCCGGGATATCCAGACATAAGCTTGTCAGCCCCGGTGAACGCAGTGTGAGTCCGTAGGTGGCTCAGCAGCTCCTCGGAGCTGGAAAAGCGCTTGTCACACGGTCCGTTAGCTGAAACCCAGTTACATACATGAGGGAGGGGGTCATTGGGCAGCATGAAGCCATATGGATACAACGGGTGTCCGCTAAAAGAGGGCGCCGAGGAGTGGACGCCGTGGATAGGGTGCGTGGGGTACATGAGAGGATAACTGGACTTGAGGGCGTTCGCTGCTGCTGCAGCTGCCGAGTCGTGTGTGCACGATGCTCCAGCTGCGCCCGCCAAGTGACTGGCACAGTGATAGCTAAGGCAGTAAGGGTCTCTGCACAGGCTGGCCGACATGATGGAGGGTGGGGAGGCCCCGGCCAGTGGGCTAGAGCCGGCCTTACTGCAGCCCAGGGAGCTGGCAAGCTGCGCGTTCACCAGACTACCACCGTGCGGCAGAAAGTGCTGAGGATACCCTGCGTAGGCCCCGGCCAGACTCCCCGGGTATGTCATGCCAGCAGGAGGCAAGGGGAAAACTGTCTGTCCGGGTTTGTACGGAGAAACGGGGGCTACAAGTCCTGACCCGAGTACAGACGCAGAGGAAACAGAAGTTACAGAAGATGACTCCGAGGAGGACGTGTTTTTAGAGCCTGGCGTCGTCTCCTGGTGCTGGTTCACCTCTACGTTTATTCCACCACAACTCACACTTATCCGACTGTGGCTCGTGGTGCCAGAGCTGTCCGTAGTGCCGTTTTTATTAGAATCTCCCTCTTTCTTGTCCTCCCGCTCCCCGCACTTTCCCTCTGTCGGCATAGGGGAGGCTGAAGTGCTGGAGTTGGGGCTGCCTGTCCGCGGCGTAAACGGCTGGCAGGTGGCGCTCGGCACTCGAAAACCAGACTTCTCTCCTCCTGAGACCCCAGAGGACGAGTCCTTCTTGTCGGAAGGCTTAGAGTATGGTTTGAAACTAGATTTGTCATCCACACCGATGTCGCTGAGTTTCAAAGGGCCAGATTTAGATTCCTTCTCACTAGATCCATTTGGCGTCACGGAAGATAGTTTAGAAGAAGGCGGTGGGTCCGGTTTGCCGATCTGAGAGCACGTCTGCGCCAGAAGTGCCAGCGGACTTTTCTTGGCATCTAACTGTAAAAGAAATAATAATAAAAACGGTCACTTTCGTATATAGCAGTTATGGAGAGATATTTAAGTAAACCATATACGCTTTCGACATTTCCTTGTTTACGCACGCCAAAATCATCAAATTAAAATGAGAGTTATACTGGCAAACTACTTTTACGCACACATTAGATATTTAAAACACAGACCGCCTTAGAGAGTATACAGTGTAATTTCCCTGAAATGTAATAAACGACTGTACCAAGCCAAGATAAAGCAAAAAAAGTTGCAATTAATTGTGACCGTACCTCAATAGGACTGACTGGGGTAGAAGGCAAAGGCTGCAGATACTCCGGGTGCAAAATGTGTCCCGAGCGTGCGGTAAGCATTTTCAAAACCTTGATGGGAAGTCTGTTAGCTTGCCGTTGTGGATCAGTCGGAGGTGAGGAGTGGAGAAAGGGCTTGGCGCTCGCCGAGCTGCTATTCCGTGAACTGCTCCTTACCCAGGCTACACAAATATCGCTATTTTTCAGAATAGACGCCGATGGCGACGTGCTCATGTCCCACTAGTCAGGAAATTAAACGGCGACGCTTTTGTCAGATTCATCTAGTAAGCCAAAACGCATCAAGCTTCTCTCTCGGGCGAAAAGGGTCGAAAACGTAGGAAAACAAGTAAATCCTAGTGGTGAAGGAGTGAGATGCTGCTACTGGGAGACCGTGCGAGGCTATCGCAGATCCGAGGCTGCGTCTGCACCATGAGCGCTGTTCCGCGTGTGCGTCTGTCTGTAGCTCCTCGCTCTGTACTCCCGAAGACCGAACTGCGCGAAATGTTCACTTCAAAAGCAGCTGAATTAGTCCGAGATTAAAGCCTTTGCCGCCTTCCAATCAAATGGGACCCTGAGGTGATTGGAGGGTCAAGGGGATGTGACGTTCTCCTCTTTGTAAGCGCCTCTATTTTGACAGCTCGGGGGAGGAGATATGCGCAAATACGCTGGTTGCTGGGAACGCTCACACTTTTTAAAGAGGAGGTCGGGCGTCTCGGAGCTTTTCATTCTCGTGTTAACGACGAAGAGACACTGTATTTACTTGATTTGCTTACAATTAGGCGCATTTTAGCTTTTTTTTTGAATTATGGATGCGAGAAGAACACATTCAAATTAAATGACACTGTTCTTCCACACACTGTTTTGCAAACTGCTATAGTAGCATGTATATACACAAGTAATGAAGGCACTCACGTTCAGTCGTTTTGTTCAATCTTACTGTGTTTTCACTCCAAGACACTAGCGCGCCATTCGTGCGCATTTACGCACCACCAAGACGTGGTACTTTTTGTGCCTCGGCAAACATAAGACCAACCACTTGGACTTGAATTCCCTAAACAGACAAGCGTTGACAGGAATAGACCAATGTAGTGATGGAGGGATGTGAATGTCACATGTTTTCAGTATAATATACACCGCCCTTCTATTTCTGTCTCCACCCCTCCGTCAAGTGTCAATTCTGCTCCACCGCAATCAATCAGTTATTTGTCAGACGCTGTCAATCCGTGGCTTGATTTATGTCAGCCATTGTAGCTGATTACATGCCAGTGCGACTGTGGGAAGAGAACAAACGCAAAGAAAGGTTCAAGAAAGGAGACACAAAGTTTTAAGGAACAAATCTTCCGAGTTCACATTTAATTTGGAGGCGGACGGACAAAGGATACTGCACTGAAACAATAAGGCAATTCCCCAGAGACGCGAGAGTTTTGGCAGCAGCGCCTGTTCTAGATTTGATCTCTTCATAGAGCACCTGGAGGTGACGGGACACATGATGAAACTTTAATAACTTGCAGACAGTGGCGCTCACATGTTAACTGCTAAAAGGTGCTCAGATACTTGCTCTAGTTTGCGTATTATCCCGTTAGGAAAGAGCCTCGGGTGAAGCGGCGACTTGGAAAAAAAAACACTTAACTAAGCAAATATATCTTTATACTGTAAACAAGTTATTCATTTAAGATAGGCCCATATACAACACACATTTTATATTACAATTAAAATCATTGAAATGTGAGCAGGTCAGTGCGTAACAAGACACTCCAAACAGAACCATGTCCATTTTCTCCAAACGCGTCTGTCCAAACGTGTCACATGCCTCGGGGACACTGTCACCTAAAACAAGAACAACAAAGCCCCGCACAAAAAGAACTCCAGACATTTTTATATCCATGTCACTTCGATTTTATTTACATACAATGAAAATGATTTATTTCCTTTAGGAGCCAGAAAAGCGCACTGGGCGAAAGAAAAGAAGAGGAATGGGGTGTCAGGCCGCGGAGAAAAGAAGTTGAAAATGCCTTGAACTATTCACCGCTGAGATGGCTAATCAGTATTGAGGCTCCGGGGCAATCGGGCAGCTTTTCAATGCGGTTTTCCTTTCATCTCAATCGGGATGGAGGCGCTCAATTAAAAGGCTATCAGTTTGTAAGTAAATCAACGCCTATCAAAGTTGTCACATCAAACAAAACGATTATTATTGCAACCCGCCTCTGCCATTAATCTCTTTCTGTGGTAATCTGTTTGACAGGTCAAGTTGGAGAGCAAGAAAACCTGGAGTGGACAGCTGACACGCAAATGAAACAAAAATATAAAGTAGATTTTACATTTTTGGTAAGTACAACTCCGTGCGTAAAAGTTGCACTTCATAATCAGGCCTTTATTCAACACCTCGTTTCAATCTGTTTTTGTCTTAACATTGAGATCAATTTTGTTCACGTTGATACTTTTTTTTTTTTTTAAAACAACATTTATTCATATACATTTTTTCCAGCCTAATGTAATTTTTTATGCTGGCAATATTTCTAAAGAATGGAAAAGAAAAAGGGAAAAAGTCCAAAATGTGCGCGCTGTAAATGTGCCTCCAATGCTCTCACAGATTTGTCTGGCAGTAAAAAGGGGAACAATATGCAAAGATGTGTGATTGATAACAGGCTTGCTGTTTTGTGCAAGGCCTGTCAGTCCGTGACACAATATGTGAGTTATTAGGGCAAAGAAGGGCAACCATAAATTTTCACTGTCAGGCGAAAACCCTCTTTATTGTCCGTATGACGAATGGGCTCCTGCAGCAGACACCAAAATACTCGGCATTCTCCTTAAATGGAACACAATTTTGCAAGCATAATTCATGATATTTAAATAGAAAGTTTTAATATCGTCATATATTTTATAACCCTGACATGTTTATGAATCACCCCTTGCATGCAAATACAACTATTTACATGTAATAATAAAAAAATATGCAGAAGACTTTGCCTATGTGTGAGATTCTCCAAAATTCTCCCCTGAATTATTGATTTGGTATATGCATGGAACGTAAAATAATTCAATAAAAATACAACCAGAACTGTTAATGCATTTTTATTATAATGTTTGTAACTTTAACAATTCAAGAAAGTTGCAATTACTTGATAAAACTTGAATGTGCCTAATTTCGACATATTGTTACATAATTTTAATAAAAGAGAGAAACTGATTAGGCTGTAGATTAGTTTAAAAATAATAAACACATGCACGAGTAAGATCTGTCTGAAAGTCCAAGCAGGAAGGAGGACAGGTTTACAGCAAAGTCCGTGTACCAACTGTACCTTCACAGCAAAGCAAAACTCCCACGCAAACGGTTAGAATTAACGCTTAAAAATAGAAGCACAGTAATGCTAAAAAAAAAAAGTTGTGCTCCTGTGAAATCTTTTTCACTATTTCACTGGATGCATGTGCAGGCGCGAGAGGAGCTCTGCACACTAAAGCCGCGCGCCCGGCTCTCCCCCGCGCGCCCCTCTCTCTCCTCTGTCTCAGGGCGAGCGAGCCAGGGGGAGGAGCTACTGACGTCACAACAGGAAGGAACACAATCCACAAGTTCAACACAACCTTAGAACACTTTCTGAGAGTACTTATTGACTCATATTCTTCCATTACTGTAAATTTAATACAAATCACGACTATCTTAAATAATGAGGTATACACTTTTGGGAACAGTCTATAAAAGTAGTAATTTGTGTGTATTAAAGGAGAATTAACGTTTTTTTTTTTTACAATCTGAGCCTTATTTCGGTAATAAATCAAGTTGTTTTACTCACCCATAGCACTTTGGTGTCATATGGAGCACTTCCGGAGATGTTTTAGATTTGCGATCTCCGTAATGTGAGTTCTCGGGGCAAATGTTTGCGGTCTCCAAATAACACAAACTTTAGCGCTTTTCAAATCATAGAAGCTCGATGTCTTAGTCTGCGCTTTCGTTTGAGTCAAAAGTGGCCTGTAATCCGAGATTTATCCATAGTTTTAAGTAGATGAGGACGCCAGTGCGCATGTGCGGAGTCACAGTTTATTTCGCTCTCAGCTCCCGGGACCCAAACATGAAACGCAAAGCTGTAAGTTATGGATAAATCTCGGATTACAGGCCACTTTTGACTCAAACGAAAGTGTAGACTAAGACATTGAGCTTCTATGATTTGAAAAGTGCTAAAGTTTGTATTATTTGGAGACCGCTCGGGGCATATATTAATATTAACTCGCATTACGGAGATCGCAAATCTAAAACATCTCTGGAAGTGCTCCATATGACACCAAAGTGCTATGGGTGAGTAAAACAACTTGTTTTATTACCGAAATAAGGCTCAGATTGTAAAAAATGTTAATTCTCCTTTAAGATTACTATGACCAAAAAGAAAGTTTAAAAAGTAAAATGATAATAGTGCTTATATAATGATATCAAAATGATCTTTGAAACTTCCAACAAAGATAAAGTTTTATTATAGCCTAGGTTAATTTGAAAATAATTAAGCCTTTTGTCTATTTCTCTCTGCAGTATCTATAGTGTGATGATGACTAACATTTTACTTACCTTATTATAAAAGTTTCATATTTTTAATAGGCTACAGGCTATAGATTTTACATTGTGCTCCTATAAGCAGCCTTTTGTAAAGTGGTCTTGCTTGTGTAGCATAGTAGTAATACGACAAAGTGCGTGCGTTGCCCATGGAAACGTTTACGCTCAAATGCCCCCCAAAGGCAAGTATATTTTAAGTTTTTGAATCAAAACAATACTTTTAAAGAGTTTAAAGTGTGATGTAACGCAAATATGAGACAAAAAAGTGTTCATGCGTAATAATCAGGCCAATAATCAGGCCTAAACTCTCTAAAACTGTCATTTTTATATAATATTTATCATATATTTCACCGTCTCCCCCCAGCTTTATGTTTACAATTGATTAATAATTGTGATTGAAATGGAATGTATTGATGAAATGTTTTATAGTCACTATGTCTGGAAAAGGGAAGAGGGGCAGATAACGTAAGATTACTCTTCTTTCTGCTTCCTTTCATTCAATATTTTGTATTGCTATCACGCTGATGATGTGTTTTTATACTTTATGAATGAAATAAATAAAACAAAAATCCAAAGTAAGTAACAGAAATAACAAGAGACCGGTGTCAAATAAGGCATAATTATATAAATGTATACTGTACAAGTAAAAATATAATATAGAAATATAGAAATACAACAAGAGATCATAAAGAATACAAGGATGATCTGATGATTGACAGGACGTAGGGTTTATCTGTTACATAAGGGTGAGTTGTTGTACAGTTGTAGGGAGTATGGTATAAATGTAAACAGTTGATGAAGTATGTCAAATATACGTTTTTATGATGTTGTGTTTTTGTAGTGTAAAGTACTGTGCCTAAGTATAAATTTGAGGGTTTTGTACTTTACTTAAGTAAAGAAAAAAATAGCATTGTAAGCAGTGTAATGTATATTTTAAGTTTTTGAATCAAAACAATACTTTTAATGAGTTTAAAGTGTGATGTAACGCAAATATGAGACAAAAAAAGTGTTCATGTGTAATAATCAGGCAAACACGCACAAGGGACACAGGAGCCTTTGGCATTCATTTAAACCAGGCCTGGACTGGTAATCGGGCATACCGGGCATTTTCCCGGTGGGCCGACAGTCCTAGGGGCCGATGCCCTTCTTTTTTTTTTTACTTGGAGACCGGCCCACGATTTAGGACTGAACCAGGACTAAACCAGGACTAAACCAGGACTAATCAGGTCTAAATCAGGACTAAATCAGGTCTGAACCAGGACTAAACCAGGACTAAATCAGGTCTGAACCAGGACTAAATCAGGATTGAACCAGGACTAAATCAGGTCTGAACCAGGACTAAACCAGGACTAAACCAGGACTAAATCAGGATTGAACCAGGACTAAACCAGGACTAAATCAGGATTGAACCAGGACTAAATCAGGTCTGAACCAGGACTAAACCAGGACTAAATCAGGATTGAACCAGGACTAAACCAGGACTAATTATCTAAATCAGGACTAAATCAGGTCTGAACCAGGACTAAACCAGGACTAAATCAGGTCTGAACCAGGACTAAATCAGGATTGAACCAGGACTAAATCAGGTCTGAACCAGGACTAAACCAGGACTAAACCAGGACTAAATCAGGATTGAACCAGGACTAAATCAGGTCTGAACCAGGACTAAACCTAGCCTGGGAATTCCCAAGCCGCTTCCGTTCGTTTCGAACTGGAAGGCGGCCTGGAAACTCGTCCAAGCGAGAGTCCCAGATTTAGGGCCCCAATCAGAGAGCGGGGGAGGTGTGGCAAGACGGTGACGCGTACTACATGACAAACGGAAGCTTGTAGTTTGAACTGACAACTGACATGATTGGCTATAGACTTACGTATACGCTCAATGATAGACATTCATAACGCCCAATAAACGGCCGTTGGCAATCGCTAACCACACCTCCGCTACGGGATTTTTCGAAGCGAGTTTCCAGACCCATATCTCACTTGTGATATGGTCAGGTGTTAACCAGACTAGGACTAAACCAGGACTAAACCAGGACTAAATCAGGATTGAACCAGGACTAAACCAGGACTAAATCAGGATTGAACCAGGACTAAACCAGGACTAATTATCTAAATCAGGATTAAATCAGGTCTGAACCAGGACTAAACCAGGACTAATTACATCTAAATCAGGACTAAATCAGGTCTGAACCAGGACTAAATCAGGACTGAACCAGGACTAAATCAGGACTGAACCAGGACTAAACCAGGACTAATCGGGTCTAAATCAGGACTAAATCAGGTCTGAACCAGGACTAAACCAGGACTAATTATGAGGGGCCGGTCTAAGCCAAAAATGCCAGGGCCATTTTTTTGTCCCAGTCCAGACCTGATTTAAACTCTCTAAAACTGTCATTTTTATATAATATTTATGATATATTTCACCGTCTTTCCGCAGTTGTAAGTCTGATAAGGTTGTGTCTGTGTCAGGAGACAGTCAGCAGCACTTTATCACTTTATCAATAACAAGCGCAATACCCACGTGCTTCCGCATAACACAAGGGTCAGCTGACTCCAGCGGCACGCGGAAACTGTAAAGGCTGAAGCTACAACGCGCTCAGTCTGTAAAAAAGTGTACGGCAGAGTCTTTAACAACACACATTTGTATGCTAAACGTGTGCGTAAGGTCGGATTCCTAACATCAGAGGGGGAATAAGAGCGATCCAGGGGTGTCATTCTTCACTGGACTTATGGCAGGCAGCGTCGCTCTCCACGGGACACAAGTAAGTTATGACGAGTTTGATAAGATGCTATTGAAGGTGCAACCACGTAACATCAATGACGTTTTTAGTTTTTAGCGATAAAATGCAGGAGATAGAAGGTATTTTCTAACATCACCATGTCATGTGACGCGCCGAGGCATGACTTTCAGTTTAGATGTTCCTCCCACAACTTAAGTGATCTATGATAACAGACTCTTTATACTGTATTATCCGTTATGTTGATGACAGGATTATTAATTCAATGCACAATTTGTTCAACAGATACGTACATTTCACTTTTCACCTATTCAAATAGCATTAATTTATATTGTAGTCCTAACATAACACATCATAACACATTCTTGATAAGAGATATTGTGAAAATTCTTCAAAAGTTTATCCAATCACACCAGAAAAACAGCATTAACCTGTCATCTTTTCAGTAAAACTGTATAGAATGCCATCTGAAAGCCAACAGAAATAAGTAAATGCTTATTACAGCGATATAGTACTGTACTACAATACTCAATTTGTCTTTTTCTTAGCTTTCCTACATCGGAAATGACTGCAGAGAAATTCCAGAGTACATCGGGAAAACGTACGGACACGTCACAAAGCGGCTGGACCTGAGCTTCAACCAACTCAGGTAAGAAGCTCACCTGTTTACATGTAACAGGTCTGAGCTAAATAGTGTGGGGTCAAAATGTTAATGATGCTGTTTGAATATTGTCTTTCAATACTCTCCTAGTTACTGTTTCTTATTATTATTATATAACTATTTTATAACTCCACTGTATGGTCCTATCGTGCAATATCGTTTTTCCAACGTGCAATATTGTTTTTTCAATACTCTCCCTGTCACTGTTTTATTATTATAATTACTTATTTGAATTATTAATTATTTTATTATTATTATTACTTATCTTTATGCCATTCTTTTCTTTCATGTTCAAACTGTCCCTACCTGGAGCTACTGTGACAAGTAAATTTCTCCTGTGTGAGATCAATAAAGTCTTATCTTATCTTATCTTATCTTATCTTAAAGGTGCACTATGTAACTTTTCAAATCATGGATCCACCATTTGCTTGTCTCCATTGAGATGTTATTGCTTTGAAGTGTTCCACAGTATGACATTAAATTTATCTATCTCCACAGAGACTAGTTACAAGTTAGAACTGTACAGAGGTAAGCTTGCTAGAAATGGATATAGGGACAAAATAGCAAACTATATACAGTAGTAAAAAACACAAGGATCATGTAGAGCTGATTAATATGAAAATTTTAAGACCAAAATGACAAACCTGACAGCAGCAGTCACAGAAAGTGAATGCTAGCTATGTCAATGTATATATACGGTCTATGCACTATCCTATATTATTATAATTTGACATCAGTTTTATTTTTAGCTACACTGCCCACTTATGAACTCTATAAGAATACAGATTCTAAAAGATCCCATGACATGGTACTTCTTGATGCTTTTATATGGCTCCTTAATGGTTCCCTAATACTGTAAATGAATCCTTCTTCAAAATCAACACTCGAACATGAGAAAGACCCATGAACACAGGTAGGGTCAAAAAATATGTCTCTGAACACTTCATTATGGGCGTTGTTGCTTGAATGCAAATGAGAAGGACAGAGATAGGCCAGAGCAGCGGGTGGGGGCGGGGCAAACTCTCCGCTGTTTACTCGTTTAGCGGTGCGCTGTGCGCTGGCCCCACTTCCGCGTTTTATGCGTGAAGGAAGAAAGGAGAGGCGTTTCAATGAAAAAAACACAGAAAATAAAATTAAACCACTGCTGTTTCAGAGGTCCAGAGGCTCGGATAAAGGACATCCGAGCCTGGAAACACTCACACGTGCCTCCAGGCAAATTAAAAAAACGCATTTTGGATTGCGTAGCTCGTTTGCGGTCCAAACTCTGGCCGTGACGGTGGGTAGATATCTAGACGGGAGGTGGAACTGCATTTGCAGTTTTTCTTCAATGTGACGTCACATAGTTTCCTTGTTCAGAATCGCCCGTTTGAGCTGTCTTTTTTTCAAACGCGGAAAAGGATCGCAAATGCTCAGTTTACACATTTCGCAACTTTTAGCCATGGGGGGGCTAAACAGGGTAGGGGAGCTCACATTAACGTTCAAAAACCTCAGAAAGTGAAAATTTCATGCCATGGGACCTTAAACACAATTATGTTACCAAAAGACTCTGTGTGTGTCACTGCTGGTTCAAGTGTTTTAAAGCAAATGTTTGGTTTGATATCTCCCTTAATTTGACATGACGGTCTGACAGATATAGGTATAATTGAATGTGCTCATGTTCTGTAGGTGGTCAAAGTGTCTCGAGCACTTGAAAGAGCTGAATAAGTTTATGGGCCAGTCTGGTGCCACGCTGTGTCAAGATAAAAGGTGTGATCGATAAATGTGACATGCTAATTTGGGGCAAATAGAAGAAAAGATTCCCCTGTCAGGACATGAAGGAACACCTCGTGGCAGCTGCTTCAGAGGGGGCTGTCTCTTCACCAGCAGGACTTGCACACTTGATCTGGCAAGTAAAAGGGGAGCCATGATGGTTTTAAGGTGCTTTTGTTTCTGAAGCCCCTTTCACGACTGTCAGGCCATGGGGCTGTCTCTATAGACACTCAGACAGTGTTTGGTTGATATTTGTCATCTTCAGGCAGCTGTCTGTGGCGGTGACATGAGGACTGCAGCTACCTGATTTAAACCTGACATATTGCAAAAGCTTAGACAATTAGAAGCAGGCAATATATTGTTTATAAGATAATAGAAATTGTTGTTTTGTAGACATGCAATATAAGAACAGCAAGTTTATCATTTAAAGATCCCATGACATGGTACTTCTTGATGCTTTTATATGGCGCCTTAATGGTTCCCTAATACTGTAAATGAATCCTTCTTCAAAATCAACACTCAGTGCATGAGAAAGTCTCATTATTCTTTATTCTGGGCGTTGTTGCTTGAATGCAAATGAGGAGGACAGAGACAGGCCAGTGCAGCGGGTGGGGGTGTGGCCAAACTCTCCGCTCTTTCCTTGTTTAGCGGTGCGCGGTGCACTGGCCCCACTTCCACGTTTAAGCGCGGAGGAAGATATGAGATGATTTCCATTGAAAAATAAACACATTTCCACAGTAAATAAAATTAAACCACTGCTGTTTCAGAGGTTCGGAGGCTCGGATAAAGGACATTCGAGCCTGGAAACACTCTCACGTGCCTCCAGGCAAATAAAAGAAACGCATCTCGCATTGCGTAGCTCGTTTGCGGTCCAAACTCTCTGAGCATGAATTCCATAGACGGTGGGTAGACATCCAGACAGGGGGTGGAACTGCATTTGCATTTTTCCCCGAGTGTGACGTCAGAAATTTCCCTTGTTCAGAATTTCCCGTTTGGGCTGTCTTTTTTTCAAACGCGGAAAAGGATCACAAATGCTCAGTTTACACATTTCGCAACTTTTAGCCATGGGGGGGCTAAACAGGGTAGGGGAGCTCACATTAACGTTCAAAAACCTCAGAAAGTGAAAATTTCATGCCATGGGACCTTTAAAAAAAATCTATCTTTAAAAGTGCATTATGAAACTTCCATTACTTGCTTGTATCCATGGAGATGTTATTGCTTTTCCTGGAGTGTTCCATGGTATGACATTAAACACATCTATTGTATTGCTCAAAAATAGTCTTTCTGTGCATAGGATTGCCTCTCCACGGATCTGACCTATAATGTAGACTGTAGTTGTTTCCCTTGAGATAGACAGGTTTAATCTCTACTGTGGAACATTCTAGACAAAGCAAAAACATCTCCATGAAGATAAGCAGGTGACAGACCCTCCACCACAAAAGTTGCGCAATCGGCTCTTTGTCATTAAATTATTGTAATGTGTCTAAACCTAAGTCTATAAAAAATAAATAAAACTGAAGCTTGCTATTTAATCTTCGTAAGGGAACATTTATGCACTTTCGGCATTTCATTTCACCGTTCATTCACTTTTTATGCAGTACTTGAAGTTCAACCAAGACATTTTACAGACATGTTTTGGCACATTTCTGATGGACTGCTGAAATATGATATTGAGAGAATTAAAAAATATGCATTGACACAATTATTTTTGTTCCACCAGCCTTACCCACAATGTCCTGGACTGTGAAATATAGAGAAATGAAAGATAAAGTAATGGTCAGTCTGGTGTCATAATCGATCAAACTTAATTGATCCACAAGGGAAATCACTTACATAGTAGCTCACATGTCATAATATTTTATAATAACACAGAGCAAAAATATAATTGGTGATAATACATTCTCGATGCTCGATTCATGGGCCCCAATTATTTATTTTATATATGAATGATTTTGTTAAAGTATCTGATCTGATTTGCTGATGATACAACATTATTTTAGCATGGAAAAGATATGAAAGAGGTCACAAACAGAGTAAACGAAGAGCTAAAAAAAAAAAGTAAAATATTGGTTTGGTTTAAATGGATTGATTCTTAATGTTAAAAAAACAAATTTCATTTTATTTAATGATAAAAATAAAAAAGATGACATATCATTACAAATAGATGGGATACAGATTAAAAGAGTAAGTGAAACAAACATTTTTAGGACTCATGATTGATGTCTAACGTCTAAACTGGAGGTCTCATATAAATTACACTAAAAGCAAAATTTCCAAAGCAATTTCTGTGTTGCATAAAGTAAGTTCTCACTAAACGGTGCAGCACCTTGTATAACTCCATAATCACGCCATATCTGATACTGTGTGGAAATTTGGGGGTCAACATGTAAAACTTACCTACAGCCATTATTTATTTTACAGAAAAGGCCTTTGAGAATAATCACCAACAGTCATTATAGAGAGCCATCCAAGCCATTATTTGTTAAACTTAAAGTGTTGAAAATGTGTGATATTGTTGAATTAAGTCTCCTCAAAGTCATGTATAAAGCAAAGTGCAGTGTTACCTGTAAACAGAGGTGTGGACTCGAGTTATATGACTTCGACTCGAGTCAGACTCGAGTCACGAATTTGATAACTTTAGACTCGACTCGACAAAATGTACAAACACTTGCAACTCGACTTGGACTTCAATATCAATAACTCGTGACTTCACTTGGACTTAGGCCTTTTGACTTGTGATGACTTGCTACGTCCAATGAAAAAAAAAAACTCCAAGTATGTATAAGGACCGCACTCGTACTTGTGAATCTGCGAAAATGTATGCAAAGAGCATGTGCGCGCGGCTTGCACAACATCCAATCATGAATACAGATCTTGCACACATTATATGATTTGTAGAAATTGTATTTCTTTGTAAAGGGGACTCGAAATGACTCGAAACTAAAATGCTAGGACTTTGGACTCGACTTGAGACTTGTGAGCTTTGACTTCGGACTTGACTCGGCACTTGGATACTCTTGACTCGGGACTTCACTCGGACTTGAGTGCAAAAGACTTAGACTTACTTGGGACTTGCCCAGCAATGACTTTGTCCCACCCCTGCCTGTAAATATTTAAAGAATATTCAATTTAAAAGGAACCGACATGTTTAAAAAACCCAGATTTAGAACCAATTTTATGGAGCGAAGCTTATGGAATAATCTTGACAAAGAAATCAAAGAATCAATTACAATAATGGCATTTAAAAGTACATAAAATCCTGTGTAATGTGTATGTATGAAAAAGAAAACTAAATTGTTTTGCTTAAAAATGAAGTTTTATGTTTATAATTGATTGATAATTGTGATTGAAATGGAATGTATTGATGAAATGTTTTATGGTCACTATCGGTGTCAATGTCTGGAAAAGGGAAGAGGAGCAGATAACGTAAGATTACTCTTCTTTCTGCTTCCTTTCATTCAATATTTTGTATTGCTATCGCACTGATGATGTCTTTTTATACAAATAAAACAAACAATACAAACAACCATTCAATGTAAGTAACAGAAATAGCAAGAGACCGGTGTCAAATAATAATAATAATAATAATAATTATATAAATGTATACTGTACAAGTAAAAAATATAATATAGAAATATAGAAATACAAATATATCTCAGCTATATTCAAGAGATCGTAAGGAATACAAGGATGATATGATGATTGACAGGACGTAGGGTTTATCTGTTACATAAGGGTGAGTTGTTGTACAGTTGTAGGGAGTATGGTATAAATGTAAACAGTTGATGAAGTATGTCAAATATATGTTTTTATGATGTTTTGTTTTGTTTTTGTAGTGTAAAGTACTGTGCCTAAGTATAAATTTGACGTTTTTGTACTTTTTGCATTTACTTCACTACATTTGAGAGCAGGTACCTGTACTTTCTACTCCACTACATTTTTGTACTGGACTGAAAAGTAAAAGTATTTTTATTATAGTACATTTGAAGCTTTATTAGACCTCAAACTCTGCGCATAATACTATTTACTTTGTACTCATTTGGTACATTTTTAAACAGGTACTTTCATACTTTTATTTAAAGCCCCAGTGTGTAGGATTAGTGGCGCATAGGTGGATGGTGCTATTGCACTTTCTGTTTTAGCTACGGCAGACCTCGAGGGTCACCCGGGCGCGCGCACGAGCCGCGCGACGCTACTGTATAAATAAAATGCGGTCCCGTTTTTTTTTTTTTTTTCTCAAGAAAACACACATTCCCGATCATGTACCATGACACTCTACACATCAAATGAAACCTTACAGTCTCCTCTTTTTGACTATGCAATTCATTTCCCTGCACAACAATCACTCCCCGAGCACATGGGGCTTTTATACGGAAAAGCACAAAACGAGGTTAGCTTACCTTAGAATGCTTTGCACAGGTCAAACTCTGTATTTCACCATAAACTTGCTCTCAATTTGTCCGTAAGGATCCAGCGAATAAAATCCAGTAAAACTATTTAGTCCAAAACACGTGTTAGATCCATTACGACGTCTGATCCGGCAGCATGCTTGTGTTGTTTATCCAAAACCACGAGCCTTGCCGAAGGCGAAGGCAGAGCCCAAATGTCCTTCTGCGGCTCTCGTATTCAAAATGGCTGCCTCTGCATGGGGAAGATCCCCCTTTTATGTGACTATATCTAAGTCCAAAAGAATACTTTGATTTCATGATGGAAGTGAAAAGGCTTGGAAAACAATGTATTTTTGAATGGGTATCTTCAATTTCAGTAATTAAGGGGTAAAAATCTTACACACTGTCCCTTTAAGTAGATGTTTTCCATGTCATACTTAAACTTTTACTTATTTTTTTGCTCTGGTATCTGTACTTTTACTTAAGCGTAATAAAATTGAGTATTTCTTCCATCACTGATCTTGAGCCGGTGAGTTGGATTGCATTGGGACTATTAAATGTTACATCTCCAGCTTCATGGAGACTGACTGAAACAGACCTTGCGTGTATGTTGGTTTTTGTGAAGATCAAGGCTACCATTATGTTTCTTGCCCTTGAACCTGTCACATTACGGACTTGATGTTTAGGAATCAAATATTTATAAGTCCGATATTACTAATTCATTACTAATTTTCTCTCCAGTTAATCTCACGCATCAGATATCATTACCAAACATCAAAGGCAGCTGTGGGCAGAGGTGCAGTGAAGAAGGGGTGCTTAAATCATTAGGCGGTTGTATCAGTGGATTATTGATTGAAGCTTTTGCTGCTGGGGAAATGCTCTGTTCCATCCTTCTTAATACATCTCTTACATGGATAAGAGAGTTGAATGAATGCTGTCTGCACACTGTCTGAAGATTGACATTAAGCAGATCTAATGTTTGGTTTTGTTTTTTGAAAATGAAATGTGACCTGTTCTGCTGTTAGTTTAGAAATACTTTATTATCTCAAAGGAAATTATTATAACTATGGTGGTTAGTGAAGAAGGGTCTTTGAATGCCTGGTTAAAGTCTGAAAAAGAAGAACTCTGGGATATTTTACACCATGGTCAGTGAGAAGTCTAATGTTAAAGGAGAATTAACGTTTTTTTTTACAATCTGAGCCTTATTTCGGTAATAAAACAAGTAGTTTTACTCACCCATAGCACTTTGGTGTCATATGGAGCACTTCCGGAGATGTTTATATCCGTAACGCGAGTTCTCGGGGCATATAATATATGCCCCGAGCGGTCTCCAAATAACACAAACTTTAGCACTTTTCAAATCATAGAAGCTCAATGTCTTAGTCTACACTTTCGTTTGAGTCAAAAGTGGCCTGTAATCCGAGATTTATCCATAATTTACAGCTTTGCGTTTCATGTTTGGGTCCCGGGAGCTGAGAGTGAAATAAACTTTGACTCCGCACATGCGCACTGGCGTCCTCATCTACTCGAAACTATGGATAAATCTCGGATTACAGGCCACTTTTGACTCAAACAAAAGTGTAGACTAAGACATCGGGCTTCTATGATTTGAAAAGTGCTAAAGTTTGTGTTATTTGGAGACCGCAAACATGTGCCCCGAGAACTCAAATTACGGAGATCGCAAATCTAAAACATCTCTGGAAGTGCTCCATATGACACCAAAGTGCTATGGGTGAGTAAAACAACTTGTTTTATTACCGAAATAAGGCTCAGATTGTACAAAAACGTTAATTCTCCTTTAAGTGCTGTGCATTATTTCTGAAGAACTGCACAGGTACAGTAGTTCTGGCAAAAGTTAATCACTCTTCTATCATTACGCTGTGAGAATCACCACAGCAACGAGTGAACAAATGTACCACTTTTAGGAGGGACCAGCTTCACCTAAAACAGAAATAACTAATGCTTTGACCATCCATTGACAGCCAAAAGGTGGTCAGATTTAAAAGTGAGTTTGTGGGACCATGGCATACGCAGATTAAAAATGTAATCCTTACTTATACAGCAGTAGTATAAATGAAAACTAATACATAATCCTATCTAAAGTCTGAGCCCAATTGCATATAGGAATCTAAAGAATGCTGGACTATCTAATATAGAAGTAACTCTATATCAGCATTTTTATAAGCACCAAGTATATTTTCTTGTTTTTGTGTAGTTGTGTAGATTTGTGTAGTTTATTTTTGTTTTTACAAGTGAGAAAAAACAACATAAGTGTCAGTATGACAGCAACAGCTAAGGCCTGCACCTTAGCCACACTCGTTTAACTCTAAAGCTGCCTCACATCTATCCTTACATTAGAGTGACCTGGCAGTTTGGTCATGCACACTACTCATCCCCTCACTCCTCATAAACCCCTCTCCTGGGCTGTGCTTACGTGACAGTGTTGAGAGGTCAGCACTGGGTGAAACTGTGAAATTCAATAAGCAGCTCTACATGCTGTATTGTTATATGCTCGCCAGCCCCCAGCGCCAATCTCTGCAACAATGCAGCCTACAGGCCAAAGATTCAGCACAGTGGCAGTTTTCATAAATCAGTATCATTTTTAATTCGCTATCAATATTTACACCAGCTAATGTGAACATTTGTTTTTTTTTGGGCATATTAGCTATCGGTCTTAAATCTCCTGCATAGGCTGTTTGGTTTGATCAATTGTCACAGAGAGCTTCATTTATTTTTATTTATTTTTTGTCATTTACTTTTTCTTGTTTTTTTTTTTTGTAATGTACAAAGGCAGCATTAATACAGTAATAACAAAACAATGGGGGTTGGTATACAGACAAAATTACATCATGCAAAGTCTGGCCTTTCTGTCGATATGTAAATCAACCATCTTAGGCTTCAAATATATCATTCTCTAGCTTAATTTAATAGTTTAATGCGAACAAAATATGATTACACTGCTCCATTTTAAGATTTAGTAGTAAGAGTTGTGATTCTTTGAAATTATTTTACTTTAATTATGCAGAGCAGTGAAAATAATGGACAATATTTAGGTTAGTAATCATTTCAAATCATAAACTTTTAAGGAAATGATCAAAATCAGCCCTATGTTTGTCTCGAAATACCGACAGAGCTTATCAACCATCAGTTTCGATAGATTCTAATATATCGGTATCAGCGTTGCCCATGAACAAACCCTTATCAGCCGATCTCTAATTACTATGCTTACTCCAAACACCAGGAATGATTATTTTTCTTTATTGACACCATGGCCTCATTTTGGTGTCACCCAACATCTATATGTTCACGAAAAGAGTGGACTGTCTTATACATCCTGCACACAGCTCTTGATATTGTTTGGAAGAAGAAGACATGGCGGCTAATATGCGCATCTCTGTCAGCTAGCATGACAAGTTGTATCCGCCGCCCTGAAAACAAGTCTCAATGAGAAGGAAGGCATTGGCTCTTCTGTCGTTCTTGTATATGAGATGTGCTTTTGTAGGCCTGTGTTTGTGTGGGCATAACATGAGTGGCTGGGCACATAATGGCAAGATGAAATGATGCTAGCAGCCTGTCACGGCCCCAGCACTGTCAGCCTGTCTCATCAGCGTGTGCTCCTTCGGTGTGGCTCTCGGGGACCTGGTTGCTGCGGAGACGGTGATGCGCGGTCCACTTTGTTTGAGTTCAGGTGTGCACATGCTGTAGTGAAGGGCCCAGTGCTTTGCTGACACCGTTCCCCTCTGTGTCGGGATGACGGCCTCTGTTACATGCAGAGTTAGCACATGAACACAAGGGGAGTACGACACAACACGAAGTACAGCTCAAGAATAGTGATAGTTATCTCTGATTCAACATGGTATTTTGGTAAACACATTGTGGTATTGAATAGCCAAGGCAGAAGAATATATAGTTACTAATATACAGGTCTGGGAAAAAAATAAGACACCACTGCAAAATTAGAAAGAAAAAAGAAAAGTATTTTTCTCATTTTACTACTTATAGGTATGTGTTTGGGCAAAAGGAACATTTTTGTTTGAGTCTATAAACTACTGACAACATTTCCCCCAAATTCCAAATAAAATATGATCGTTTTAGTATTTATTTGCAGAAAATGACAAATGGTCAAAATAACAAAAAAGATACATGTTTTCAGACCTCAAACAATGCAAAGAAACAAGATCAAATTCATTTTAAAACAACATAATACTAATGTTTACACTCAAGAAGAGTTCAGAAATCAATATTTGGTGCTTATTTTTAATCACAGCTTTCATGCGTCTTGTCATGCTCTCCACAATCTTTCACATTGTTCTTGGGTGACTTTATTCCACTCCTGGTGCAAGAACTGAAGTAGCTCAGCTTTGTGTTTGTGTTGGAATTCACCAGATGCTGGAATGGAATGGCTGTAATACATGTAGAGAAGCTGATTTCAGAAAAAAATGCAGTGGTCTCTTTTTTTCTTCAGAGCTGTAGTTGTGATAAAATCAGTCATAAAATTCAATAAACCATTAATTTGTTTGCTAGCTTCCATCCTAGCACATTTTTTACTGTGACTTGTTTATTAACATGATCTCATTCTGTTTCCCACAGTCTTTTTAAGAAAAGAGCGGACTGTCTTGGGCACTGGAGATCATCACATCTCTTGATATTGTTGGGAAGAAGACGAGGTCATGTCAGTTAACGATGACAGATTAAATGAAAATAAAATATATTATAATATGTATATAAGAGTATACTCAGTTTCTTATAGGGGTCTGTGACAAAATCAGTTGATATAGTAAAAACAAAATTGTGGCAGTTCTTGGCAATTCTGGAAATGTTACATCACTGGACAAACTGTGTAAATTAAATTAGTGTTTAAATTAGTGCATTGCAAATATTATATTGTCATATATTATTATTGTCTGCATCATAAGCCATGTATTAACTGTGAGTTACCAGGGACTCTTAAATACACTTGTAAAAGGTAAGCCCCTGTTCCAGTTGACCAGTTACACTGTTTCTTGCCTTTATTATTCTAGACAGTAGTGCTACCTTTATTTGTGTATGTGCTGTGGAGATATGACATGGCGCATCTGAGAGGGTCTCTGTGCACTCGGGCTATGTTAGTGATGGCAGGCATTTTGCATTTTAATGACAAATCAAGTATGCTAACTCGCATTTTAAAAGGAAAGTGCTCCAAATGTCGGCCGGCTGTCAAAATGAGATGTAAGTAGTCTGATGAAAAGAGAACAAAGAAGACAAAGTACGGAGGCCTGGTACACCGAGAAATGAAATAAAACCTTGTATGGGCTGTCAGCTGTGTCATTTTATATTCATATCTAAAGAACATTATAGTATTACGGCGCCGCACAAACCTCACTCATCTGTCTTTCTTAATTCGTCACAGGCGCCGCACTATCTTTCAAGTGGCTGTGTGTCAACACAGGAAAGGGCCTGCTAATTGACAAATGAGTGTCACACACATCAAGTACTCCTTTTCTACCCCAGTGTGCGAGGCTGAGGTGTTTGATGTGAGGGTGGAGGGCCCAGCAAGAGGCGCTCAGACTGGGCCCGGAATGAGAAGTGACAACAGGAAGAGAGCCTGTCATTGTCTTGCCTAAGTGTTCAATCTGCTGAGATGCCGTATGCAGATAAAGTGTCAGTTAGCAGGAGAGGAGAGCTAAAACACTGCCACTATGAAGTCCTCAAATCACTTAACTGGGCCTAAAGGTGTGTGTCTGTGTGTGTGGTAATGGTCTAGGCATTATGTTTAGGAAATCCCATATCCTATCTATCAGGCTTGTTTAGATGTAGGGACTAAGCTCATCTGTCTTTAATACATTAGGGATGCAGAGTTTCATTTTCTGAATCAGTTCAGACCACAGAAAAGAGCAAATACATATGATAGTTTGTTGGTCCTCTTAAATTTTCCTGGGGTATGTTTTCACAGTGAAGTACTGTTCTAATTTGTTCTATCCTGTATTTTCACTATTCTTTCCCATTTGGACAGTAAAGTATACATCTTTGATCAAAGTTATTGTCAAATTACATTGAGATTTCAGACATTCTGGATGCCCTTCCTGGTGCATCCCCTTTGGCTTGTGACCCTGATCTCCGAATTGTAAAACACTGTTTAAAATAGACAACACCTCTAGGCAGCTGGACAGGCCTTCAGTGAACCTTGAACTTATAGTACCTCTCCTTGGCTGAAATATGGACCATAAGTTAGTATCTGTGTAAAACACAACAAAAGCTCAGTGCTGGGAGATCTGTTGGGACTGGGGACATTCCTCAGTCTGCTCTCTTCCTCTGTCCTGGGCCATCTCATGGCCTTGCTTTGTGAATGGAACATCTTTATGTTCCTTTTGTTCACATTATATATACTGGCCAGTGTTGCCATTCCTTTTATGACTGCGTCACATTTTTTATTGTATATCCCGAGATGGATGGCGTGCCTCTGACACAGAGATTTACAGGCCTTCAGCTGGCAGTGGCAGAGCTTTAGAAGGTCCTGCTGACATGTAGCCAGTGAGTTGGAGGAGGAGAATAAAAGCTGACATTTTATTGGCTCCCAGAGAAAGTGAGTGAGAGGAGAAGAGAGATGAGAAGGGGCAGAAGAGGGGTGAGGGAGGAAAGGAAAAGACATTTTGTTTTCCTACTTTCTATTTTTCAACAGCTGTGGCACTGACCCGCTTAAAAGTGGGGATTTATGAGGTATTATTTAGAAAGTTGTCAGTGGTAATGACTACAGCTATGATTTCAATTATCACCCACTAAGTATAGCTTAATTCACTGGCTTGCCAGTCATAATGAGCAGCTCTGACATAATTTTTCAAAAAATTCAATACTTTGCTATTTTAATATTTTATGTTGACCACCGATTGAATTTTCCTCCCTGGTGCTTGGCATGTGGCAAGGTCCCACTCCCTCATGCACAGTCGGATAGTCAAAGCTATTGAGTTCAAAGCAGTCCCAGGGATATATATTTTCCATTGACAGAAATCCAATTAGTTTTAGTACACAGTCTGGCTGAATAAAAAGGGTCTTAAAATCTACAATATGTTTCCTTAGCGTTTTAGCAGAGTGCAGTGCCGGTGATGGATCTTTATGATTGAACCTGATGGGGCCCAAGTGGACACAGTGCATTTTCTGTTTTGGCGATGGAAAAACAAACCGCCAGTATGTCTTACTCATTTTGATGGGCATATCAAAGTCTTTTGATATTGTGTAAACATCGTACTGTACAGCTATGATGTTGACTCTTGTGCATATTTAAACACTTATTAAATACTTTACAGCTAAAAATGAAATTTTGCCGAAAACCCGTGTAAATACGAGGAAGGAGATGTATAATTTATCAGTGACATGTGTAGTAAGTAAGACCATGTGGGGGTAGAGTTAATATGTGCTCTGGTTTTGACATGAGGGTGTGCATTTTTAGTGAACATTTAAAGGAGGATGATTAGCTCTGGCATTTAGATGTCAATAACAATGCTGCTACTTGAAGCTGATGACAGGAGAACATTTTGGATTCTTCTCCTTGACTTTGAAACACATGCAAAGTCATTTAGGCACCCCGCCAGCGATCAGAATCTGCCCATGTGAGCGTTTTACGGGGGGGGGAGAAATTACATCGAGAACGCCAACTTATGTTTGAGCTACAACCTGTGTCTCTCTTAGTCCATAATTCAGGCTGTGTTTATGTTCAGCCCATCTCGCAGATTGATGATGTAAGCAACTGGAAGGCATGGAACATATTAAGAGGAGAAAGCAAGCAGAAGGGCAGCTATACTTCTACTTCCCCTGGCACGGTCCCAGATAGGAAAAAAAAAAGAAAAGATTTTGGAGTCTGTTTTGGAAGAGGAACAAAGGAACGTCTTCTGGTACAGTCTAGGCAGTTTTGGTTGCTTCATGGCATTCAATCACCCAGTCTTTCCTAAAGGACCCAAGGGTGAAAAGTGAAGACAGATCCCAGTGTACAGGTGCCAGAGTTCAGAGATGATTGCAGTTAGCTGTTGTCTGGGGTTTAAGGACTTCATAATAAATAATGTGAGGGAAATAATAAATCTTTTCAAATGCATTAGACGTCAAAATATTTGGTCCGTAATGATTGCTAGAATTGTTTTTGTATCCATGTGTGGGAACCAGATATTATTGTAGAGATGCACTGATGTCAATATATCTATATATTGGGTACAATCCAGAAAAAAACTGGGTCAGTTATCGCTTCAGGATATCAGTAAAGGGTTAGTGTGTACATGAAATACCTTGGCCTGTCGTAATAAAACAATGTAATCACGATATTAAAATTACTTTATGACACAAAGCAAGATAATCCCAGTAAAACTATTCAGTATCATAAAAAGTCTGAGCTGCAACAAGCAGAATAAACCAATAATTGGCTATAGAAGTTATTTATTCAAACCTCTACAGCTCAAATCTTACCGTATTACATAAAAAAATTGGTACAATTTACTAACTAATGCAATACGAAATTGTACACGCAATACATATTAAAGGAAAAGTAACATTTTTTACAATCTGAGCCTTATTTCGGTAATAAAACAAGTTGTTTTACTCACCCATAGCACTTTGGTGTCATATGGAGCACTTCCAGAGATGTTTTAGATTTGCGATCTCCGTAATGTGAGTTCTCGGGGCACATGTTTGCGGTCTCCAAATAACACAAACTTTAGCACTTTTCAAATCATAGAAGCTCAATGTCTTAGTCTATGATTTCGTTTGGTCAAAAAAGGCCTATAATCCAAGATTTAGATTTAGTTTCAAGTAGATGAGGACGCCAGTGCGCATGTGCGGCGTGTGCTCTCAGCTCCCGGGACCCAAACATGAAACGCAAAGCTGTAAACTATGGCTAAATCTCGGATTACAGGCCACTTTTGACTCAAACGAAATCGTAGACTAAGACATCGAGCTTCTATCATTTGAAAAGTGCTAAAGTTTGTGTTATTTGGAGACCGCATGGGGCATATTACATGCTCAGGGAATATATTATAAGCCCCGAGCTATGGCTAGAAGTCACGCTAGGCTAACCACAAATCTAAAACATCTCCGGAAGTGCTCCATATGACACCAAATTGCTATGGGTGAGTAAAACAACTTGTTTTATTACCGAAATAAGGCTCAGATTGTTAAAAACGTTACTTTTCCTTTAAGCCCTAAAATATATTGTTCCAGCTTTCATATATTGCAGTTCACTTTTGCATCTGTTCTGCAAATTTTGCCTTCTGAAATTTTTAACATTTTTGTATGAGTTCATATTTTCATTTTGTTTATTAAAGCATTTACACTACAGTTTTAGGATCAACAGGACACTCCAAACCTATAGATTGTTTTGGAACTTAAAAGCTAGTTAATTATTTCAGTAATATGATCCCATTTTAATCACAACAATCACTTCTTTATAATGTATAAAATGGAAGCTGTAATTTGCCTGTTTTTTCCTCTGCGCTGAAATACCCAGACCAACTTCTGGGCTGGACAGCTGTGGCACATTCTCCTCATGCTTGTATCTCATATCCTGTTTGCATTTGAGATAAACATATACTCACGTCTCACAGTTTTTTTTCACTCACTCAATCTCACATTGTGAAACTGCTCCATTCTGCACAGGAAGCTGAGCCTTTGACTTTTCATCACTTTTGGGTTTTACTTCCTCTTGTGAGCTTTAAAGGAGAATTAACGTTTTTTACAATCTGAGCCTTATTTCAGTAATAAAACAAGTTGTTTTACTCACCCATAGCACTTCACATATGGAGCACTTCCAGAGATGTTTTAGATTAGCGATATCCGTAGCGCGAGTTGTAGCTGTAGCTTGGGGCATATAATATATGCCCCAAGCATGTAATATATGCCCCGTGCGGTCTCTAAATAACACAAACTTTAGCACTTTTCAAATCATAGAAGCTTGATATCTTAGCCTACACTTTCGTTTGAGTCAAAAGTGGCCTGTAATCCGAGATTTATCCATAAGTTACAGCTTTGCGTTTCATGTTTGGGTCCCGAGAGCTGAGAGCGAAATAAACTGTGACTCGGCACATGCGCACTGGCGTCCTCATCTACTCGAAACTATGGCTAAATCTCGGATTACAGGCCACTTTTGACTCAAATGAAAGCGTAGACTAAGACATTGAGCTTCTATGATTTGGAAAAGTGCTAAAGTTTGTGTTATTTGGAGACCGCACGGGGCATATATTATATGCCCCAAGAACTTGCGCTACGGCTATTGCTAATCTAAAACATCTCTGGAAGTGCTCCATATGACACCAAAGTGCTATGGGTGAGTAAAACAACTTGTTTTATTACTGAAATAAGGCTCAGATTGTAAAAAAACACACAAAAAACGTTAATTCTCCTTTAAGTCATGTTAGAATGTTGTTTCCTCATCAAAAACATACCTATTTTATTTAATTCACAAATGTTCCAGTAATCCTGCATTATTAGTGTGTGTACATCTCGAAAGCTCAGAATGCTCTGTTCCACCTTTTGATATCATGAAGTGGCAGTGGGTGTTTGTTTTGGGTTGTTGTTTGGGTTTGGAGATCTGACCTATAACTTGATATGGTTTGGTCTCCATGATAGAAAGGTCTAATTCTCCAAATTCTCCACCAGAAAAGTTACACAATGCACCTTGTATCATTAGCAAAGCACTTGGAGACACTTTTGAGATCTGTAGTTGAGAAATGAATTACATACTGTGTTTTTAAGTGTAGATCTAACACCCATCAGAATGGAAATGTGTTTTAATGGTCTGGCAGGCTGCAACACATCACACGATGTTGCCTCACTTTGCACCCAGGGACATAGAGATACGAAACAGTGACAGTGTGATTCATGTCTGTACTCCTGACATGTTTGAGCTCAAAGACTTTAAGAAACCACACTATCTGTATAGCTGGGTGTCCTCCTAGGATCTCACACCAGTCGAGTACATTGCTAGTTACATGTTAGCCTAGCCTTGGTGATTATCTGCAACAACAACAGAATGTTGTGAGGTTCTTTGACTGTCCATGTGTTTGGTGATGTTTAAGAGCAGCTCCCCAGTGATAATGGTTAGAGCATATTTGTACTGGGGGCACACTGGAGTTTGCTTTATTTGCTCCACTGTCTGGATTGCAGGGCCCTTGGGTGCTCCAAAGCTCACTACACGTCTGCGCTCAGATGTTTGAAAACACGAAACAGCAGAGGAAGAGAGTGAGCAGGAGGAGGAAGAAGAAGGGAGAGAGGAGAGGAGTGGGAGATGGTAGGAGGGCAGGCTATCCTCCCCAGGCAGAGTGTGTGTATAGAGGCGGAGAGGCCCAGCCGGGTCTGCAGACAGTGATCTGAGGGCCGTTTGAGTGTCAGTCAGATCAAAGCCCGCCAACACTAGCACAAACCCTGCACCTTCTCAGCCCATGGCAGCCTGATCTGGCACAGAGACGAAGGAGGGCTGTGTGGACGCTGCAATGAGGAAGATGAGATGTTTTTATTATTCTGTTCTGGTAAACACAAATCATATTGTGGCATAAGCCTGTGTCACTCTCAGATCCAAGTAGCAATGTTTTAATGTGAAATAATTAGACACAACTCAACAGAACTATAGTATGTAGAGGAAACATCCTAGAAATATTGCCAAAGCTAACCACATGGTGAGATGGTGTGGTGTCCTTATTTGAAAGATGCAGAATGTGAATAAAATTATCAAATCTGTTTCTCTGTTATACTGAATTGATGGATGCCAAATTACTAATTAATATACATAAATCGTGTTTCTATTTCTATGGCACTGTGTCCAAAGGGTTTGGTCACCGTACACACACATCTTTTTCAATCTTTTTGCAATTTTGCAGTACTCACCCCATGTCATGTTGTGTAATAAAACTAATGGGTCAAAAAATAACAAAGTAGTTCATAAAAGTCTTATTTTCATGTAAGCTTGGTGTTACTTTCAAAATACCCTCATATTTGAATACATGTGATATATATTGGTGACAGACACATCCTCACAGCCCCTGTTTTATGGCGGTCCAGACAGGCCGTCAATCAGCACACCTCTTCCATGCTATGATGGTGGAGTGAGCGTATCCTTCCATAGGGTTGGCTGTTTAAATTAATTATTAGTTTTATAGTGAACCCCGAGGCCCTGCACAGGCAGCTAATCCCTGCAGAGGGCTAATCCGCACCCGCGTTACAGAAAATCAATGTTGGTCTTTGGTGTTGGCATGCCATCAGGGCACGGGGACACATGTCAGACAGACCTCCTGATTATTTTATGAGCTCGCTGTTTTGAAGTGGGAGAGTCAGTGCAGGATGCTTGAGGTACCCAGAATTGAAAAGAATATCCGGAAGCCACAAAAGGCCCAGTATCACCAAAGCCCTCGTGGGGTAAGGGTGATGCAAGTTTGGGTTTATGCACGGTGAAGATGCATACAGCAAAGGTAACGGTTTAGGCAAGAAGTAGAATTTTGGTCCAACTTAAGTTTTAAAGAGTGTACTGGTGGGTTTCAGCTTCTAGATTATGTCCAGCTACTCTCAGAGGGGGATAAGCAGCCAATTGTTCACATTGATTATAAGGTAATGTCATTTGTATAACTCACTAGGCCCTTGAACTCACAATATTTCAACTAGAGCTGGGAATCGCAGGGTCCTTCATGATTTGATATGATACATACGATACGGTATTATCGCGATATGATGATACATGCGATATTCAATATATTGCACATGATATTGCATTGTTACATACAATACATATTATTAGCAATATTACTTTGTTAAATGTACAGTGTGTAGGATTTGTGGCGCATAGGTGGATGGTGCTATTGCACTTCCTGTTTTAGCTACGGCAGACCACGAGGGTCACCCGGGCGCGCCGTAACGCGGACAGCTCGCGTACCCGTGCACGAATGCGTGAGGCGCACCCGGCGCTACTATATAAATAAAACGCGGTCCCGTTCACTGTGTACCATGACAATCTACACATCAAATGAAACCTTACAGTCTCCTCTTTTTGACTATGCAATTCATTTCCCTGCACAACAATCACTCCCCGAGCACATGGGGCTTTTATACGGAAAAGCACAAAACGAGGTTTGTTACTTTGCTTACCTTGAAGGCTCTGGACAGGTCAAACTCAGTATTTCACCATAAGCTTGGTCTCAATCCAGTAAAACAATTTAGTCCAAAACACGTGTTAGATCCATTACGACGTGTGATCCGGCAAAATGCTTGTCATTGTTTATCCAAGCGCGTACTATCTCGTGTGAAAACAACCAGCCCTTGCCGAAGGCGAAGGCGGAGCCCAAATGTCCTTCTGCGGCTCTCGTAATCAAAATGGCTGCCTCTATATGGGGAAGATCCCCCTTTTATGCAGGTATATCTAAGTCCAACAGAATACTTTGATTTCATGATGGAAGTGAAAAGGCTTGGAAAACACTGTATTTTTGAATGGGTATCTTCAATTTCAGTAATTAACAGGTAAAAATCTTACACACTGTCCCTTTAAACCACTACTTTAACAAAGTACCAACTACTAACTAACTACTAAAGTTAATTAGTTAAGTACTAAGTTACTAAGTTAAGTACTACAAAGTTAATATGAAATACATCTAATTTATCTAAACAGTGAATATATCATGTGTATTGTATAAACAAGTTTCCTACCACTAAATAAGCAACAAAACTGAAGTGCAGTCACAAAAGAAAGTTACTAAAAGATACCAAAAATACAGTAAAGTATCACCAAATTTAGTACCATGATATATAGATATATTAATATTTTTACATACCTTTAATTGCAACACAAATCAGCATTTTAGCATTAATAATTTTGCCTATTTCCTCCAAAAAAACAAAAACAAAACAAAAAACCTATAGACCTGCTAGCAATAGTGTACTTTGCACATTGGAACAAGATGTGTGGGTGAGTGGGGATGAATGGAAGGGTGTGTGGGCGTGTTATTTTTTGTTTTTTTTAAAATATCTCATTAATTTTAGTTTTCACACTTTAAGTCAGCATGTTATAAAAAAATACTGTAGACCTGTATGTTATGATGTCATCTGATATCCAGCCCTAGTGTCTAGTGTGGCAACCTTGTAATGACCTGTGTTGATGGATGGATTTAAAGGGATTTTGTCTCCTGTGACAGGCTGCAGATAAACTACTCTGTCAAAGCTGGAGTTTGACACGGCTCATTCAAAAACTGACTGAATGACTAATGATTTTATGAGTGTAATGTTTTGGAAGAGTTATTTCCAAAGTGTCACTCCACCTACTTTTGGTAATAAATCTTTTTTTCGTGACACACAACAAGAATATTTAATTTTGTCCATGCCATAATCCAGACAGTCTGTGTCTTGTGATCAGTTTAATATTCTGTCAGATTTAATAGATTGTCAAAACCGAAGCCACCTCCAATTTTCTTTTACCTAGTCAGAAGTTAATACCATTCAATCAAAAATGTGAATATTTCTCATTTTTCAGTCTGGTGCCATATTGGGGAGTGTCTGTCAGTAATTGAAGCAGAGAGGCAGAGGCGCTGTGACGTGACCTAGTCCCCTACTTCTTTGCACCTCTCATTCTGCCCATTAGTTTTGGATTACCCGCTCACTCTTCGCTCTCACTCAGACTGGCAGCTGAAGATAATAGCTTTCATAATGTGTGGAGATTCATTTGGAGCTCCTCTGTGTTTCGCCTTATGAGAGAACAAAAATGTCGAGCCCACTGAGCCTATTCATTTTCTGTATTGGGAGATTAATGAGAACAGTGCTGTCCCAGGCCCTTTGTGACAGGCTTCAGAGAATGGAGAAGGACTGCTGTCTGCCACAGTCACACCACTGACACGGGCCTCTCCTGTGACACTTCATTAGAAGTCTGGCACATGAGCATGACTTTACCAAACTATGACTTCATTATCTTCTACTCATTTCACATGAGCGTGGGTCAGTCAGGGAGGGACTTTTCTAATTCAATTTTAAAGGGTATATGACACTATCTTCTAATATAGGGTATAATTTTGTTTCCGTGTCAAAAACCGACAGTAAGCTTTAGTTTGTGCCACTGTGTTTGTTTACTTTGAATTCATCACATTTAGAAATTCTTAAAGATCCCATGACATGGTACTTCTTGATGCTTTTATATGGCTCCTTAATGGTTCCCTAATACTGTAAATGAATCCTTCTTCAAAATCAACACTCAGTGCATGAGAAAGAGAGATAAGATGAGAAAGAGTAATTTTTCTCTCTCTGAACAGTCTATAATGGGCGTTGTTGCTTGAATGCAAATGAGGAGAAAAGAGCTGGCCAATAGTAGAGGGTGGGGGCGTGGCCAAACACTCCGCTCTCCGCTGTCAGCCCACAGCTGATCCATTTCCTTGTTTTTGCACGGGGGGAAAGATTTGAAGCGTTCCACTGAAAAATAAACACATTTCCACATAAAATAAAATTAAACCACTGCTGTTCAAAGGTCCAGAGGCTCAGATAAAGGACTTCCGAGCCTAGAAACACTCGGACGTGCCTCCAGGCAAATAAAAAAACGCATTTCGCATTGCCTAGTGCATTCGCAGTCCAAACTCTCTGGGCGTGATTTACAGAGACGCTGAGTACAGACAGACGGGGGTGGAACTGCATTTGCATTTCTTTTTTCGATCTGACGTCATTAAGGTGCCTTGTTCAAACTCGCCCGTTTGAGCTCCGATTTTTTGTAACGCAGAAAAGGATCGCAAATGCTCAGTTTAGACATTTCGCAACTTTTAACCATGGGGGGGGGGCTAAACAGGGTAGGGGAGCTCACATTAACGTTCAAAAACCTCAGAAAGTGAAAATTTCATGCCATGGGACCTTTAAAGAATAGCTTTTGATTGTAACTTTTTCCATAATATTAAAGTGGAATTTTTCTGGTGGAGGGTCCATGACCTGTTTTTCTTCATGGAAATGTTATTGCTTTGCCTGTAATGTTTCACAGTGTGGCATTAAGCCTTTCTATTATCATGAAGACCAAACCAGTCTAAGTTACTGATCAGATCAGTGGAGAGGCAACCCTGCTCACAGTCCAAATGCCTCTTTTTCTAGGTATTTTTGAGGAATAAAACCACCTGTAATTTAATACATATAAGACAGATCTGTTTAATGTCATATTGTGAAACATTCGAAGCAGAGCAATGACATGAGCCCAACCAAAAAGCTACATAGTGCACCTTTAAAACAAGGACTTTTGTAAAACTTAGTTGTTGTTTGTTTGCCTTACATGCTGTTGATTAAAGGTTTCTAGATAGACATTTCTGTGTTTTATGCCTCTGTGTGCCAGCTTGGCAGCAGCACTAGCACTTAAATGTCCATTAACAAGCTTGTAACTGTCTAGATTCCTTGAAATATGGATATTTGCTTTTCCTTTGATTCTGCCACCAAATGTGCACCATGCGTTGGTACTATGCTTCTTCAGGAGTGCTCAGCTCACTGTGTGTCTTTGCAGTACAGAGTTGGCCAATGATGTCTGATTAGGAGTGTGAGGGGAGATTAATAGATGTTCCTTCCTCTCATTTGTTATCACTCTTTTCGAGCCTTGACTGACTCGGCCGTGTGATAAACTGAGGAAAGGCTGTGCATTTCCTGAATGTGACATTATCGTTGTTCTCGTCAGCCTGGCTCCTTGTTGACGCCATGTCTGCTCTGACAGCACATCCCCAGTCACTGCCTATAGGCCTGCGCAATCTCAGCTGCAGAGTGAAGGTGTTTGGATGTGCATTTTAATCCTGGCCTGTGTAATGTTTGCCCCCTGACAATCTGGGCCAGACATCATTTTAATGGTATGTACAGTGATAAAGCCAATAAAGTGTCAGGATGATTGATAATCGCAGCATTATAGCAATATGACTTTCCAGTTCTCCTCTGCGCTCCAGTGATGGTTCCCAAATTGAATTCTTTATGTGTGCGTGCATGTGGAGGCAGCACGCACACATGGACTGTATGTGCCTCAGTTAAACCTTAGGTGAGAGCAAATCTTGTTAGTTTCTTCTGAATCCGCTTTTAGTCCTTATGCAATACATTATTTCCCAAATAAGAAACTCTGTCTCCTGAATATATTATTTCTGAATTGGTGGCATCTTTGTGTATTAGTCTGAAAAATATGGATTTGGGAAGGAACAATTATAAGGAGCATTAGCATATTTCCTGTGTTAAATAAATCCAATGAAGTCTTGTTTTCTTTGGGCTGTCAGGATATGTGCATACATTAACCATGCCTCCAAGGCGTGTGTTTCATATCAGGACTAGAGTCATATCTCTGACTTGTGAACTTGTCTAAACAGTGTTAGACTCTGACACAGTGCAGATGCAAGAGGAATAATGCTACATTACATCTTTTTTATTAGTTTTACTTTGTTCAAACATATTTCTAAACATTTTTTTCTTTTGTCTTCTTAGACGTCCAACCTACTGTACAGTTTCAGAATGCCTTTGCGACAGTCCATTGATTCAGTGCTGTGTGTTTGTTATTGGTTTCAGATTGACAGCACATGTAGGCCTGTGCACGCTCAGTCTCTGTGGACTTGCAAGGCTTTTATCTGGAGCAGACCTGCCTCTCACTCTGCCTCTCATACAGCGCTCTTTGTTTTATGTAAATGGTGATTGATGACTCGTCTGGCACAGCCTGCAGTTTTTGACAAAAACTATTGATGGCTGCTCTCAGTAAAGTGTTAGTCCAGGTGACAGAGCAATCCATTTTAAGATGAATGAGAGAAAGGGAGTTGGAGAGAGGGAGAGTGAGGGAGAGAGAAAGAAAGAGAGAAAGAGGGAGGTATTATCAGGGCTATCAGACAGAAGTCTAACTCTAAAAACCACTCACACATACATGCTCTCAAACTGACATAGCACACTTTTTACTACTGTTGAAAGATAAAATCAAAGTTACCATTTATCATAAAGAAAGTCTTGGTTAAGATGTGTATAAATTCTTAGTTAACTAAGGACATGCCCCTGTGCATTAATTAATCGAATCGAATTAATTAATCGAATAAAGGGGGGCACAGCACTGGGAAAAGTTCTCAGTTTTATTAGGATCTGCAAAAAAACAACTGTGTATACACTACAGCAAAGTAGCAGTAAACAACATCTTCAAATGAAAAGGAAGATTAAACTGTGCAGTCACTGCCAGTCAACCTATCTACTGACTAAAGGAGTACAGCCAAAGTGCCTTTTGAATAAACATAGGAGGAGCCCTGGCATAAATAAACCTTTAAAGGGCCCATATTTGTGTTATAATGTTGTTTTCTCATCAAATACCCAGAGATGGGGTTTATTTCATTCACACATGTTTAACACACAAATCCTGCATATTTACTTCTCTTAAGCAGAAAGTACTCTTTCCCTTCTTGTGATGTCATGCGGTAATACAGGAAGTTCTCCCAACTCCTTATACTTTCATTACTTGGATAATTTCAGTCAGAAACAGAACGTAAAAGCAGATAAATTGAAACTGAAACAAAATTGAAACAAAACACAACATTCTAACATGGCTTAAAGCTCAAAAGAGTCAATTTACGTTGCCCGGATTAGGGTTACCGGGTCCCCACTCTGGAGCCTGGCCTGGGGTGGGTGCTCAACAGCAAGCGTCTGGTGGCCGGGCCTTCCCCCATGGGGCCTGACTGGGCACAGCTCGAAGGATCAACGTGGGGCCATCATCCCATAGGTTCCAGAGCCCATGGGAGATACACAAAAGTATGTGTATCTCGTATTAAACTTCGTATTAAACTGCGGGCCGCGCGAGCCCGTGTCTGGAGCCGCAGACCGAGCGAGCGCAGCTCTTTTGCAACAGCGTGTACCATTGCGTGTACACAGGTTAAACTTTATAAAACATCCTATACCTCATCCTACCTGCCCGTGCCCCACTTAACGCATCGCTCCTCGCTTTTTCACCTGCGCCTTTTAGCGCGCATAAGCTCCTCCTCAATGCCTCTGATTAGACAAAGTGCAAAGCAAAAACAAATCCAATATATACTACTAGTAGGCCTACCTGTTAATAAAATGTGTGGGTTTTTTTGTACTTTTATGTACAGTTTTACTTTATTGTTAACATATAGCATATAGAAATCCAAATTTCAGAAATTTTAAATTTTCCGTGACTTTCCGGTTTTTTCATGATTGGCCACTTTCATCCAAATCAGCTCCTCCAAATCTGAGGCCAAGGTTCTTGACCGGAAAAAGGGGGCTTGCCCTCTCTGGGTGGGTGAGTGGAGGATGGATCGTGAGATTGACAGGCGGATCGGTGCAGCGTCGGCAGTGATGTGGTCACTGTATCGGACCGTCGTGGTGTAGAGGGCCGAAAGGCAAAGCTCTTGATTTGCCTGTTAATTTGCGTTCCTACCCTCACCTATGGTCATGAGCTTTGGGTAATGACCGAAAGGACACGATCGCAGATACAAGCGCCCGAAATGAGTTTCCAGTGGCTGGGCGTTCCCTTAGAGATAGGGTAAGGAGTTCTGTCACACGGGAGGAGCTCGGAGTAAAGCCTCTGCTCCTCCACGTCTAGAGGAGCCAGCTGAGGTGGCTCGGGCATCTGTTCAGGCATGTCCTACCGGGAAGACCCAGGACACAATGGAGAGACTCTGTCTCTCGGCTGGCCTGGGAACACCTTGGGTTGTTCCCAGGCCGAAGGAGTTGGAGGAAGTGTCCAGGGTGAAGGAAGTATGGGAGTCCCTGCTTGGACTGTTGCCCCCACGACCTAAGCGGAAGAAAATGGATGGATGATGGAGATAATGGCTGGATGAAGCCATTTTTTATTGTTGAAATTATTGGGTTTCAACATCTGGGACTAGACCAGTCTTTCTATTGAAGTGAGTAATAAATTAAAAACTCTTTATTCTTTGTTCAGATATACCTATCTATTTGTTCGGGCCCATGTACAGTGTGTCACTCATTCCCATTCACAGTCCCTGGGTTTGTTTGAGCAGGATAATGGAGCCATGATCCAAAAGTCCACTGCATTTACTCCATCTGCACTCTTGACATTAACAAGATAAATGCACATTTACATTTACTCTGCCAGCGCTGTACTCACTCCAACAGGTTCTGTATCAAAGGAGAAGTTTGGCTCAGTGCAGTCATCAGATCCTAATCGATGCTAAAAACCAACATCGAAGCAAGTATTGATACTGCAAAAAAATCTCATTAACAGGACAGAATTTCAGCTTTCCTGTTTTAGTATGCATTAAAACAAGTATAAGAACTCATGGTAACATAAAGAAAGTACTATTATTTTGTGTTGAAAATTGCGTTCTTTTACTAAAAAGTAGCATTTTTTCTCCAAATTGTGGTATCGTAATTAGTATTGACTATTGAGTCAGTTCCTTAGGCCCTGTCCCCACGACAACGTTTTTTGGAGGAAACGGAGAAGTTTGTGTGCGTTTGGGCCTGCCGTCCAGACGGCGCCGGCGTTTTTGGGGGCGAGAACGGAGTTTTTCAAAAACGGGTTCCAGAGTGGAGAAGTCGGAGAACGCCCCCCGTTGCGTTGGCATGTGGGCGGCAAAAAAGCGCGGCAGGTGAGAAAATGATGACGTCGCGCTGCCGTAATCATCACTTGACCGGTGACCAGAGGGTGTAACCCTGCGCCTTCCGCAGTTTATTGGCACTGCTGCATCAAACTCTGTTCATATGCAATGCATTGCGACAACAGCAGAGGACCATGCACAATTACGCCTTTCACGGAACCGGAGGCAGAGGAGCTTGTTTCGGGCTTCCTCCGTGTGCATGACATGCCACAATGTTTGGGAGCGATCGATGGGACACATGTTGAAATCAAGCAGCCATCCACCAACGCCATGGCCTTCATCAACAGAAAGGGCAAACATCCCCTCAACATACAAGCGGTGTGTGACTACAGGTACCGGTTTATGGACGTTACTGTGAAGTGGCCTGGCAGTACGCACGACGCACGGGTGTTTGTCAATTCAAAGCTAAACACGTATTTTAAAACTGGAAAGATCCCATCGCTGGAAAGGCAGATAGTGGACAATGAGGAGCACATACCAATTTGAGTGTGTTGTGTGCTGTAAATAAAGAAAAAGAGCAACCATTTCTTGTCTTTTTTTATTAAATGAAAATTTACCTTTTACAAACAGGCACATGCAGTATCACACACAAAAATATATAGCTGCCCGTTGTGATGGTCCCCGGTTGTATATTCTCGCCGAAAAGCCAACATAATGTCCGAGTATGTTTAACATTCCCGTAGTAAGATCCAAACAAGCATTTTGCCTAAATAACACGACCAAGGTTAACGAGAGTTCTACTTGTTAATGTCTATCTAATAAAACGATAGCAAGTAATGCTAACTATCGATTTATAGACAAAAACTCTGCTCACGCAGCGCAAATCTTCGTTCTGTGGCGTCTGTCTATGTTAGGGACGGTCAGCATTTTCACATTACCGGAGTGAGTCGCTGCTACATTGGTGGAGCAGGGGGACAAAATATATTCGCTTGTGTTGACGGTCCCTAAAGTACACGTGTTTGCTTGTTTACGAAAGAGAAAGGACTTTCTGCGCATGTGCTCTTTGTAGTCTTGCGTTACTGGTGGCTCTGGCTCTTTCCGGTTTACAGCGCCACTTATCGGTGTGACATATGTACTACATCGTTTTCACTCAGCGCTCCGTGCTCATCTTGACACGAAGGTTTTCTGATCCAACACGTGTCTGGACGAGACTTTTTTTCACCCCGGGTAAAAAAAACAAACAGGAACGTTGTCGTGGGGACAGGGCCTCAGTATCAAAATAAAGATTTTTGTCACAACAGGGCTGTCAAAAAAAGTCAAAAAGTCATTAGATCAGGAGACCCATCTACTATTTTGGTGAGATCGTAGTCTTATGAGTCATATCATGATTCATTGCTTTTCTTATTAATGCCACTCTTTGCTCAGACACAGACATCTTTAAACACCCACTCCTATTGGTCAGTCTCTGTGAGACTCTGAACGAATGACAGCTCAGTTTAACCAATCACAGTGAAACGTGAACTCTCAGAACCAGGAGACAGCTTGAGTTACCTCTAAATGCCAGATAAAAAGAATCATCACAAAATCAAAATGGTGATCTAGACTTTTTCAACATATTACCCACCCCAAATGTAAAGAGAGCAGATTATACTCCAGTGAGAGCAAAAAGTCATAGAAAATGCAAAACCAAGCTCCTTCCCAAAATGGCGGTGCTGCTGACGTGTGTATGACAGAAGCAGATTTAACAGATGCTTCAAGGGGACCTTAACCCATGAAATCACGCTGTCCTGCATCCAGTGCCCCGCCCTCTAACTGCTGTATAAATAGATCCGCGTGACAGGGTAATTCATCTCTGGCCATGAAAACATCAGCTTTAAAAGACAGCTCGCCGAGACCCCGTGCTTGTTAGGGGCCAGATCAGCAGCCCAGATGCCTACGATGTAAACTCATGAAGAGAAGATTAATTTATCTGTCATCCCCGACTTTGACAGTTGTTGTAAATTTGACTCTGGTCTGTGCTCACGGAAGGGGAGGGAGGAGAAGGAGAGATATAGATGGTTGTAGGAAGGGTAGGAAAGGCAAAGGGGGGAGAGTGTCAGACATTTTAAATACGCCATATTGACTTGAACACTTGGGCTTAGAGGGGGGGCGATATATATAATCTATAACAAGAGAATATCTAAATAGATATGAAGATATTTAAAATTAGAGATTTTATTATCATATACATATTGTCTTATACTTTGCAATTATATCACTTTTGGGGTGTGTATGTATGGCAGAATGTACAGAGGATTCCATGGTGATACAATGTACACATTAGCAAGCACTGTCAAAAAGTTTTAAGATAGTCTGAAAACTCAAGAAAAAATGCTAAATGGATTTAAACAGCACATTTTCAGGAGCCTGTGATCAATTAAAGTGTTCATGGTCCTGTTTAGTTGTTTGATTTTCAACAAAAGGTTACAGTGCCGTGAAAAAGTATTTGCCCCCTTCCTGATTTCTGTGTTTTTTGCATATTTATCACTCAAAACATTGTCAGATCATCAAACCAATTTTAATATCACACAGAAACAACCCAAGGAAAGACAAAATTCAGTTTTTGAATGATGATTCCATTTATTAGTGCACAAAAAAAATCTAAACCTATCTGGCCCTATGTGAAAAAGTAATTGCCCCCTTAATCTAATAGCCAGTTGAGCCTCCTTTGACAGCAATAACTGTAACCAAACGTTTGCGATAATTGGTGATGAGTCTTTCACACCGCTGGGGAGGGATTTTGGCCCACTCTTCTATGCAGAATTGTTTCAATTCTGCCATATTGGAGGGTTTTCTTGTATGAACTGCCCGTTTAAGGTCACACCACAGCATCTCAATCGGATTTAAATCCGGACTTTGACTTGGCCACTCCAAAACCTTAATTTTGTTTTCTTTGAGCCATTCAGAGGTGGACTTGCTGGTGTGTTTTGGATCATTGTCCTGTTGCATGATCCAAGAGCGCTTGAGTTTGAGGGCACGAACTGATGGCCGGACATTCTCCTTCAGGATCTTCTGGTAAACAGCAGAATTCATTTTTCCGTCAATCACAGCAAGTTGTCCTGGTCCTGAGGCAGCAAAGCAGGCCCAGACCATCACACTGCCACCACCATGCTTTACTGTGGGCACCATGTTCTTTTTATCAAATGCTGTGCCATTTTTACGCCAGATGAAACGGGCTGCAGACCTTCCAAAAAGTTCAATTTTAGACTCATCGGTCCACAAAATGTTTCTCCAAAAGTCTTGAGGGTCATCAAGGTGCTTTTTGGCAAAGGTGAGACGAGCCTTTGTGTTCTTTTGTGAAAGCAGTGGTTTTCTCCTGGGAACTCTTCCATGGATGCCATTTTTGGCCAGTGTTTTTCTAATGGTGGAGTCATGAACACTGACCTTAACTGAGGCCAACGAGGCCTGTAGTTCTTTCGATGTGCGTCTAGGTTCTTTTGTGACTTCCTGAATGAGCCGTCGTCGCACTCTTGGAGTAATCTTAGTTGGTCGACCACTCCTGGGAAGGGTTGCAACTGTTCCCAGTTTCCTCCATTTTTGAATAATGGCTCTGACAGTGGTTCGCTGGAGCCCCAGAGCTTTGGGAATGGCTTTGTAACCTTTTCCTGAATTATAGACTTCTATCACTTTTTTTCTCATTTGTTCTTGAATTTCTTTGGATCGTGGCATGATGTGTTTGTTCTTGAGATGTTGTAGCCAACTTCACTTTGTTTGACAGGAACTATTTAAGTGATTTCTTGATTCAACACAGGTGGTGACAATCAGGTGTGGGTGTGGCATGTAGAACTGAACTAAGTTTTCTCAAAACTGTGGTTAGTCACAGTTAGTTTGTGATTTAACAAGGGGGGGCAATTACTTTTTCACATAGGGCCAGATAGGTTTAGATTTTTTTTGTGCACTAATAAATGGAATCATCATTCAAAAACTGAATTTTGTCTTTCCTTGGGTTGTTTCTGTGTGATATTAAAATTGGTTTGATGATCTGACAATGTTTTGAGTGATAAATATGCAAAAAACACAGAAATCAGGAAGGGGGCAAATACTTTTTCACGGCACTGTAGAGTGACTAACTGAAAAACTGTCGACTGATGCTAGCTAGCTTATTATTTGAGAGGGACTTGTTTAACAGCACTTAAGAGATCTTCCGACAGAGCGATGTCTTCAGTTAGCTTCGCAACCCCAGGTTATGTTGATAACATCAGCTGCAAAGTATCAATATTGTCTAAAATGTGTAAAACAGATCTTGTTCATTTTTAATAGTTTACAGTGGTCCAAAGTTATTTCTCACTTTCCTACCACATTCCTATAATCCTAATTAGTCACTATGATGAGTTTATAAGCACTTTTGCTATCACTGTAATGCTAAACATTAGCATTCTACCAGCGCACTTCCTGATTCTTTGAGGAGAATCTCTCTATACTAGATGCTAATAGCTCACATTGGGTACAGCCACAAAAAAATATTTTTTTACTTTTTTCAGAAGTGATTTGACATTTCAGTATTTACCGTTACAAAACATCAAGGCATTTTCAAAGTTCTGATGGATTGGAAAACTATCATATGATCATTGTGAACTGTGTATTGTATTGTCCAACCTCGCCATAAGCTGACCTCTTCACATTGTCGCCATAGTTGTTGCTGTAAATTCTATCCCTTCTTTCCTCCACCGTTCTTCAAAACATGCCCTTCATATTTTTTTTTTCTCAGCGCTGCTCTCTTTAAGATGGTGTCCACACAGGGCAAGTCTGCAAAATGAGCAGTGGTAGTGTCAGAGAAGCCATTTGGAGGCTGATTGATGGTGGCAGGCGAAGCGCAGCAGCCATGTTCCCTGATCTCCCTGTGTGCGAGGCATGCACGGCACTTTCGGCGAAATGGGAGAAGTCCCTTTAAACCGCTGACCACTGGATGGGTTGCATTAGATCTCATCGTATTTGTCAGTGTAGCTCTAAATAGATGATGAATTTGAATATATGACATGCCTTGTCCAGGATGATCATGTATAATGTGATAGTTGTCATAGTTTAAACCAGTTATGCTGTGGCCTGTGGTCATCTTAATAGGGCCCAACAATTATTTATAAAACTTGTATTATGAGTATAACTGCAGTATATTGGGTTGTAATGAGCACACTTCTTTTTCACCCATCATCTTGAACACAAACTTGCACTAACAGTTATTGTATGGATATTGTGCGTATGTGTGTATATTAGCCCATCCTTTTGTGAGATCCGACCAGGAGGAAGTGACAAATATCACCGGAGAGATCATGGGCTTTTATTGTGGATTAGCATGCTAATAGGCTTTGAGCTTGATGTGACAGATCTGGCTTCCCCTCAGAGACGGACAGCTTGGAGTAAGCGGAGAGGGGAGGGGGAAGCAGGAAGTAGCTAAATATGGCTGAAAAGGGGTGTGGCTGTGTGGAGGTGGTGCACAGAGTTATTGCTAATTAGCATGTGGAGAGAAAGGTTCTGACACAGGCAATAACCCAGTCATAACGCTCTGACTTGTCTCTCCTCCTCCTCTTTGTGTGTTAGGGCTCACAGCTGTGGACTTAAGCACTTCTTTTTTACGGAAAAGGAAATCTAAAGATAATCCCAGGTTTGATGTTGGGAGAAACTTTGCAGTGGGGGGGGAAAGGGGGCACCGGTCTATAGGCCAATGGGTTTAAGCTGTAAACCTCCAACAAAGGCTGTGACAATGTGAGTGCCTCCCAGTCTCATTGAGTGTATTAGGAAAAGTTCTGAGCACCCTCTCTGTGCATGACTGAACCCACAGAAGAATAGAGAGATAAACAGCACCGCGACTCTAAAGCTCATTTTCAATTTGCCTCCAAAACTAATTCTATAGAGGCGAGATGATTCCTCTCACCTGGTTCTGTGGGTGTCAGAAAGCAGTTGTTATATTGTGTGAATAGACCAGGGTTTGACTGACATCCCTGTTGTTACCTAGTCATTTCTATTGGGTTATTGAAAAAGTAATTGTCAACTTTGGTAAATAATTTATATAGGTATTTCCAAGTGTTAGTCTGGACAAAAGGTTAAAAAGTTAACTATTATTTTCATGTGCTTTGCAATTTTGATTTTGATTTTTGATTTAATCCTACCTGCACCTTTGTACATTGTACCTTGTATTTTTTTTATTACATTTTATTACATATTTTATTATATTGTTTATTATATTGTTTACTTCTTCCCCTGCACTTTTGCAACACTTTGCATGTTATTAGTACTTCTGACTATCTTAGCGAGTCAACGGTTCTTCTGATCCTAAGCATTTCATTGCATTGTTCACAGTGTGTTGATTCTGCATATGACAAATAAACAATCTTGAATCTTGAATCTTGAATTTTAACACAGGTTGTGGGTAGGAAAAACTCAAAGTTGTGGGTTATTGTGAGAACAAAAATGAATTTAAAAGCAAGTACATTCAACAAAAAATGAACTTTGTAGTGTATGTTTAAACAGCACCAGTTTGTACACGCTGTCTCATTCAGTGTTTTTATTTTTCTTCTGCATTCTGACATAAAACATCAAAAGTGTGTGCCCAGATTTTTGTTAGTGTGTATCAAGTCTTTGTTCATCTTGTATTGTACACTGATGTAACTCATTAACATTTGTAAAACCCATCAGTCCAGGATCAGTCCTAAGCCGCCTTAAATGGCCACAGTCTGTTTGCTCCATATTTTTGTCCAAGGACGAAGCTGCAGAGCATTAGTGTCTGAGGAGATAATGCTGCTCTGATGATGGCTGCTGACCTTGACCTCCTCTTCTGACAGTAACCTTGTCATCCGAAGAACCCTGGTCTCTGGGACATATCTGAGGACACACTCTGAAGTCCCACCTTACCTAGACCCCCTGACAGTTACCATGGCACCTGCAACCTCCGCCTCGTTTGAACCCTCACAAGTCCTTTTAAAGATGGAGGAGTGGCCCTAATGACTTTATTTTATGGGTCAGTTTTGGAGGTCTGAGGGTCAGCTCTAGTTCATGGTGCCAAAAATGAGACTTAAAACCAAAGGGACTGGGCCTTTCCCATGACTGAACATATAAGGAGGGCAGGGGTGTTAAAAATGTTATCCTAAATGCGCGGTACCTACTTTTTATTTAAAAGCTGTAAAACAAAAATAGTTTAAACAGTTTGCAGAAGTCAAAGTTATTCCTCACTTTGCTACTTCATTCCGAGCATTCAAATTATTCTCCGCAATGAGTTTATAAGTGCATTACAGAACTTTCAGAGACATCACAGTAATGCTAACTACAATTATCATGCATACATCAGCATTACTTCCTGGCTCTCAGATGATAAAACACTGTGTGTGTGTATGTAAAATCCCTCAGTTGTCCAAGTTAAATCCATGGCAAAAGGAGAAATTCAATTTGTCAACTGGACAAAAGTTTTTTTGGGCGAATATGTTTTGCAGCTCATCCAAGCTGCTTTTTCAGTTCTGGAGAACTGACCAAAAAAACTTTTGTCCAGTTGACAAATTGAATTTCTTCTTTGCCGAAATACTCTTACACTTTTAATTTTCTGGCTTTACACAGGAAGTAATATTTAATAATATGATTATCATGATATTATTTTCATTATCAATATCATCAATTGAACGTTTATTCTGTCTCTGCAGAACTTTATCCTGTTTTGTTTATATTTGTAATATATAAATATTATATATATGTATATATAATATTTTATGGCTGAGTGGCTGGCGCTCATGCTTCACAGCAAGAAGGTTCCGGGTTCGATCCCCGGGTCACCCAGGCCTTTCTGTGTGGAGTTTGCATGTTCTCCCCGTGTCTGGGTGGGTTTCCTCCGGGCACTCCGGTTTCCCCCACCAACCCAAAACATGCACCATAGGTAAAATCCTCCAGCTGAGGTCCTGACCAAACTGAAGCAAGAAGATCATGGAGATGGTCCCCGGGCGCAGTCATGTGCTGCCCACTGCTCCTAATAACAGGATGGGTTAAATGCAGAGAAGAATTTCTCCTTTGTGAGATCAATAAAGTCACTTCTTCTTCTTCTTCTTTATATATAATATTATATATAATATTATATATAATATTTATTTATTTGTAGTATATAGAGTTCATTTGGATTTTAGCTCCTGGATAATAAATAATACTGAACTCTCAATAATACTGCACTAAACTACTTTTCATTATGCATAATATGTTTACTGCTGCTGCTCTGTATGAATGTATCATGTTTGTCACTACCTCACTGTAAACTACTGTTACCTGTGCAATAATCTGGGCAATAACCCATGTGCAATATCTATACCATACTATGTGCAATACGAAATCCACATACAACACCTGTACCACACCATATTATGTGCAATCTGTGAAATACTCTACTTACACCTTATTTGATCCTACCTGCACCTTTGTACATTGTACTTTGTATTTTTATTACATTTTATTACATTGTTTACTTCTTCCCCTGCACTTTTGCAACATTTTTACCATGTACTATTATTGCATGTTATTAGTACTTCTGACTATCTTAGCAAGTCAACGGTTCTTCTGATCCTAAGCATTTCATTGCATTGTTGACCCTGTGTTGATTCTGCGTATGACAAATAAACAATCTTGAATCTTGAATCTTGAAATCTCAATGAAAAAAAGAAAGAAAACATTGCATAATTTCCCAATCCACATTCAGTTTATGCCTCTGCAGCTATCTCTAAAGCAGATTAGCTTACCATAAGAATGTGATTTTCACTTATAAGGCACTGGTATTTGGCAGAAGCTCGGTGCGTGTGTGTGTGTGTGTGTGTGTGTGTGTGTGTGTGTGTGTGTGTGTGTGTGTGTGTGTGTGTGTGTGTGTGTGCGCGTGTGTGTGTGTGTTCTGGGTGATCCGGGGTCTTGCCCGGGGTCTTGCCCTCGGGGACATCTCTGGTTGAATGAGCCCCAATAATGTCACTCTCTGGAAAAATTATTAATCTATTCCTGCCTGTCATTTCCCACTAGAAGACACAGGTGCAGTAGGCCTCCAATTGGATTATCAGGGCAAATGCAATCTTTTATTAGTGTAATAGGCTCATTAATTAATACATTTGTGTCTTAATATTCGTTTTCTTTTCTGCTACTGGCTGTGTAGGTATCTTCTTTAAAAAGCAGTTATATGAATTCTATAGCAGAGATCAGACTTCTAGAGCAGAGCCTCCCATATTATCCTGGTCAGAGCTGTCAGGGAGAACACTGCTCTTGTGTCTCTCTTGTTTTACTGTTAATCCCCATCACAGGCCTAGTGTGAGGAAGAAGCAGGCCACCAGCTCAGTGCCTATGCTGTGGCTAAAGCGTGCGTGGTGGGAGAAAAACATACTGTGAAGCTCTCTGTGAATCCATAATAGTGCCACTTAATGACACAAACTATCTGGCCGTGCTGTCACACAGACTGGGCTTCCTTGGAGCCTCAGAGCCCTCTGTTACAAAACACAAGACAGTAGGGCTTTGACAGCTCCAAGTGTCTAGAGCCAGGGAAATAATTGATAGCAGGCTGCCTGCATCCAAGGTCCTTTAGCAGTAATTGCAAGCAGAATCTGACTCTCTGATCTCACCAGTGGTATTGGCTATGCCAGAATAGCCTGGCTTTGACAGATTGCCTTCCTGCAGTAATAACTTAGGCATGTTCCCTGTTTTCTCACACAAGGCCATACAGCACTGTCTCCACCGCAGAACTAGCCCCGAATCATCAGACATTATTGTAGATGTGTATTTTTCTTTTAGCTGAGGGCTGATTTTTCTGACAGAACACTAAAGTAATGGTTTTGCCTGCAATAAACATCCAACTACATTGTTTTCCACTGTCATACTGTATTTTATATAAGTTCATGACATGCAATTTAAAGTGCAGTATGGGCAGTATGGGCATGACAGCATATATTTATGGCATAAGTATTACCATATCTCCTGAACAGCAGATGGACCTAGTCAATTTGATTTATTTATAATTGCATCATAAAATCAGACTTTTATTAGCTATAATAAGGAGTGATATGTGCAGATTTTTTCTTTAAAAAAAGTGGTATTCCCAAACATTGTCTGTTGCCATGGTTTTTCTGTTTGAATGACAGCCTGAAGGTTTTATGGCCTTTGGAGGCATAGCCTCCCTCTCCCCCTCTTCTCCCCCCACCCGCTCTCTGTGGCACTCTTCCATGTTCACTGTCTGCTCTGTAAAGCACTCAGGGATTTATTGTCAGCTGGAGTTTCCTTGATGGGGTGTAATAATACTGTGCCTTTCTCACCCACTAAGGTGGTAGATCCCCCTCCCTCGGCCGATGAGAGGACCCCTGCGGGCTGCCCTGTGTGTGCCTGTGTTCTGTGGCAGACTTATAAGCCTGGCAGCTCCACCCCATGGCTGTCCAAACAAGGTTTCTCTACAGGCGCCTACATCAAAAAGAGCAGTGGAAGGGGGCTGCAGGAAAGTCAAATGGCAGGATGTAGCCTTTAGTTATTTATTTATCTCTCCTTTCACAAGCAAACACAAGAGAGGAGAGAAAAGCTGTGAGCCCACTGGGGTGGCAAGGCATTATTGTTTAGCATCGTGGCAGTTTTGATTCTCGCTGGTGATAATTACAGTGGAGTAAATGTGTGATGTTTAGGTGCAGGAACGAGAATAAACTAAATGAAATGATGTGACAAATAGCACTAGTCGGTATTAGCTTTGTATAAAGAATCGCGTTGACATAAAACTTTATAAGGAACACATAGTCATACTGAGGAGGATTTATGGTCATACCGCACTTACCCCGCCCCCTACACAAGCCCCACCCACTGCCCGATCACAAGACCCTCAGCTGAACTACAGTCAACCTGCAGACCCAAGGCCACATGGGTTCAGATAGCATAAGGATTAGCATTCAGTGCATTAGCCATAGCCATCATTGTTAGACCACTGGAAAGACTATCTATTTCAGTATTGTTTTATTGGCTCTAATTGTTTCAATATGGTGGTTTATATCTAAGCTGAAATAGTTGTTTTGATGGTATCCAAAATTAAAGGGCCAGTACCTGATTTTTTCATTTAATAAAGTAAAATCTGTTTTGCCCCAGCGCAGATATATTGTAAAAGATCTTTTTAGAGTGGAAATGAAACCGATGTCTAATTATAGAACATTTTATATGAAATTTGTATGATACATTTTATGTGATAAAGAATGTGCACGGGTAGCATGCTAATGTTTGTTAGCTTGACCGTCTGCTCTAGCCTCCAAACGTTGTGAAAGGCACTTAATAAACTCATCATGGTGAATTATTAGTATGCTTTGGAATGCATAAGATAAATGTGGGCCACTGCAACCTGTTTTTCACGTTTTAAGACAATAATACAGCAGCTTTAAAATATCAACAGGTAAATTGTCAAAAAGCTGCAGTATAAGTTGATTTAAAATACTTAACTTGCAGCTTATTTTTCAAACAAGGGTATCAAACTTTTATAAACAGACATTCTGAATCATCAGTCATTTTAGGCACATCTGACAAAAATCCTCACATCCATGTCAACCAGTGGCACGTCACATACACATTAAACTTCCCATGACATGGTACTTCTTGATGCTTTTATATGGCTCCTTAATGGTTCCCTAATACTGTAAATGAATCCTTCTTCAAAATCAACACTCAGTGCATGAGAAACAGAGATAAGATGAGAAAGAGTCATAAATGTCACTCTGGAACACTCCATTATGGGCTTTGTTGCTTGAATGCAAATGAGGAGGGCGTGGCCAAACTCTCCACTCTTCCTTTTCAGCTGTGCCCTGTGCGCTCTGACCCACTTCCGTGTTTTTGCGCGGAGGGAGAGATGAGAAGCATTCCATTGAAAAATAAACACATTTCCACAGAAAATAAAATGAAACCACTGCTGTTTCAGATATCCACAGGCTCAGATAAAGGACTTCCGAGCCTAGAAACACTCGCAATTTCCTCCAGGCAAATAAAAAAACGCATTTCGCATTGCCTAGCGCATTCGCAGTCCAAACTCTCTGGGCGTGATTTACAGAGACGCTGAGTACAGACAGACGGGGGTGGAACTGCATTTGCATTTCTTTTTTCGAGCTGACGTCAATAAGTTTCCTTGTTCAAACTCGCCCGTTTGAGCTCAGATTTTTTCTAACGCAGAAAAGGATCGCAAATGCTCAGTTTAGACATTTCACAACTTTTAACCATGGGGGGGGGGGGACCTAAACAGGGTAGGGGAGCTCACATTAACGTTCAAAAACCTCAGAAAGTGAAAATTTCATGCCATGGGACCTTTAACCCTAAGGATGTATCAAAAGAAATACAGTATGGACGGTGGCTTGGGAAAACACTTTCAGCACAGAGGTTTGCAAAAAAAAGCAACAACAAAAAAAAAGAAAACAGACGGCAATATTTATTACTTTTTTTTGCCGTTTTTTGTTTTGTTTTTGCACACTTTTGGGGCCACCATTTTGGACTTTTCTAACAGGGACTGTAGCTGTGTCTGTGTTTACTTATTTACACACTAATGCTTGTCATGCCAGTGTTCCCAAATTATGAAGACGTAACAGTCCCGTTTCTGTCGGGTGGGATCGCACTAAACAACATCTGTCTGTTGCTCTATCACACTTTTGTTTTGGGTAAATAACATATGTCAGAACTATTGTATTCCCCTGTAGACAGTTTGTGTATGAAGCAAATTATATGTGTTTGATAGTCGCTCTAATCATTATGCATGGTAATGTGATCAACTTGAAATGGAATCTGGGACAGTCCCTGGGATCTTATGGAAACATGACTAAGATGTTAAATTAAAGACATGCAAAAAAAAAAAACTTTAAAAAAGTCTAAATTGCTATATGAATGAAAAACCATATAATATATTCTGCAAACAACTAATTATGTCTTAGCTGATGTCATCACCATTCCCTGGGTGTGTGATAATAACTGTAGGCACTGGTCTGTCTGAGGCTTTGTTAGACTATAATCTGAGCTTTATTTTAATACCATTTGACCAGAAAGAACTAACTTAGTTGGAACTACATCAGGTGAAGTTGATTTCTGCTGTTAAACATTACAATTACAATCTTTCTAGTATTAGCCAACAGTTTTTCCATTTAGTCACTGCTTTTTTTGTTGTTGACCATGAACACTCATATTGCTCACAGGCTTCTAAAAAGTACTTGTTTAAATCCATTTTGTGTTTTTCCTTCTTTTTCTATTTTGTCTGTAAACCAATTCCTATTCCTAATATCCATGCACTGTGTCTGTATAGCAGAGGACACCAGCTTCTGATGATGGAGGGTCAGATGGGAAGCCCTTTGATCACTGTGTCAGTTTGACTGCATGGAAGGGAGTGGCATTCATAATCCTTTATCTTAACTCATGCTTTTTGGCCTAGCTGGGGTCCTGTACGGGACTAAAGCAGTGGGCTAAAGTCTTAATCAAACCCCATGCTCCACGGCACTATGAAGGGACGGGCTCAGAGGGAGTGAGAGTGTGGAAGGGCACATTTAGGACAGGGATGAACACACACAAATGGAGGATTAGACTGTTTTGCTTACTGGCAAATGGGAAAGCATTAGGGGGTACTGAAGGAATAAAGCTCTCAGTTTAGCAGAGGGATCGGTGTATTGTCAGTGAATGGTAATTGGCTTTAACTGCTTATTCCAGCAAATTATGTGTCTTTTACATATTTAACCTCGCTCCATGCACAAGAATGCAATGTGTATTGATTTGTTTAGTGTGTATTGTTATGTTTATTTTTAAACTATCTTTATACTGGTGACATTAAAATGAACAAATAAACATTTGTCAAAAATGTACCTAGAATATTTATAATAATATTAGATTCACTGGTTGAAAACACTAATTCTAATATTGAAAACATTGATGATAAACTGTTAAAAATGACAGAATTTTAAATATATTTATATATGTGACAAAGTGGGCCTTTGTCCCATTTTAAACTCACATTAATGTGTTTCATTTCACATACTGTTAATTTCTCAATATCCAACTAATCAGTTACATATAATTCTTAGTTCTTTTGTTTAATTATCACATTGTTCATTTAAATATACTTTTTTGTTAATTAATTTCAGTTACATCCATATTCACTATATTTAACTGCAGCTCCACATGGCCTGGACACAAAAGAGGGCGTGTGCCCCATATCGACCATTTTTAAAGCCTTGGGATGAGGTCATGGGCTGGACCACATGGAGGGGAGGACTGTTTTCGTTCATTTTCATTTTGTGTAATTGACTTAAATATTTCAATGTTTAATTTATGTTAAACACTTTGATTTAAAAGGGGACTTAGATCCATGTAATCCTAGCTTTAGACTTTTGAAAGTTTTGAGTTTAAGGAAATGATACTTACCTAGGGGAGGTACTTCCTGCTGGGGGTATAAAAGCAAGCAGGTTTTGTCAGTTTGGAGAGGAAAAGACTTCTGTGCAGTTGGGTTCATGTTGTTGTTGCAGTGTATTTGATTTAAGTTACTTATTTTCTGTTTATTTGTTTGACCACTTTATTTGTGATTAAGTTATTTTGCATTACCCCCAACTCCGGAAGTCTACTTTAATAAATCTTTGTCTGGCCAAAGAAACATTTTTGTTTTCAGTCTGCCTCCTACGTGGACCACATGGGGCCAGCTTCCCTGTAATATCGGTAGTCATGTTTAGTTGAGGAGTAGGATGCCATTCATATAAAGACAAATAATCTGTTGTGAGGTGTAAACTCTACTCTATAATGTTTTGCTCCTATCACCTGATCTGACTGTCATTGTCTCATAACAGGAGGCCCAGATCCAATGAAAGAGCCACTTTGTTTGTGTGCTAATGAATTGCCTGCTGGATACAAGCCCATTACGTGGCTAGCAGGCTTTTACACGGCACTTACTCCTCTCTTTTGGCATTTAGACAATGGTTAATGTGGAGAACATGCAGTGCACTTTTATATCACACAGGTTATGTTACTAAGAGATTGGTGACCTGCTGTTTACAGCAAGGAAGGATGCAGTACAGCTCATTTAGGAGCATAAAGGCTTTTTGGTTTGTCACTGGTATTGATCTTCTCAGCCCCCATCTCTCATAATTTATATCTGGCTATAAGATATCCTCCCCAAAAAGATGTATGACTGCTCTGTGAATGGCTCACTATAGTTCTGCCAAAACAGCTGATGAAGAAGGACCCACATTATTGGATAACACAGAGTAGGCTAATGCTGATCATCTACCTACTTTTTTTTTTAATCAATATAATCAGTAATGCGAAAGGAAACGCTAAAGAAATATGGATGAATATAAAGAAACTGACAGGGAAATATGCTAAAAATAATTTTCCTAAGGAGTTAAAGGTAAATGACAATTTAACAAATAATACAAGTGAAATGGCTCAGGCACTTAATACTTACTTTATTGACTCAGTTAAGGCACTATCAACCACAGTACACAATATGACCCAGCAAGCAAAGCCTCTTGACATCACAGCCCCAATTTTTACATTTACTGAAGTGTCTGAATCTATTGTGGACAGGATCATATGCAGTCTCAAGAATTCAAGAGCCAAAGATGCGTTCGGTTTGGACACCATCTTTTTAAAAAATCATAAGCAATCACTTGTTATGCCAATTACAAATATTGTCAATAAGTCTCTTCAAGAAGGCATTTTTCCAAGTCCCTGGAAGGTTGGAGTCATTACACCAATCTTCAAACAGGGGGACCCCACTTTAATCAATAATTATAGGCCAAACAACATTTTGCCAGTTATCTCAAAAGTAGCTGAAAAGTGGGTCGCAGAGCTACTTATTGAGCATTTAAATACAACCACTTACAATCTAAACCCAATGCAATTTGGCTTTCGTAAATACCACTCTACAGAGACTGCTTTATGTTACCTTGTTGAAAACATCAAGTCCAGCATCGATGCTGGCGGTGTTGTTGGCGCAGTGTTCATCGACCTAACAAAAGCATTTGACACTGTCAACCACCACACGCTACTACAAAAGCTCACTTATTTCAATTTTTCAGAAACAACTTTAAACTGGTTACAATCATATCTGGCCTTGAGAAAGCAGTGTGTCTGTGTACACAATGTAAAATCTCCAATATCCCAAAATAATCTTGGTGTGCCTTAAGGCTCGATTTTTGGTCCATTATTGTTTAGCATGTACATAAATGACTTGCCTCAAATTTGTCCATCTAATGTCGTCTGTCAGATGTACGCTGACGATGCAGTTTTGTATGTTCATTCTAAAAACAAACAGCAAGCTGCACAGGACCTGTCAGTTGCTATGTTAAAGGTAGCAAACTGGCTACAAAATTCACATTTACATCTCAACATCTCAAAGTCAGTTTGTATGTTTTTCTCTAAAAAGCCCAGCATGGATACAGACCCAGATGTATCTGTGCTTGGAACGAAACTGAAATTGGCCCATGAAGTGAAGTATCTGGGAGTCACATTGGACCCACAACTATCATTTAAACAACATGTCAAAAGAACAGTGAATAAAATCAAATATCATTTATCAAATTTTCGTCATATAAGAAATAACCTAACACAAACTCTGCAGTTATGTATTTAAATTCAATGATCTTGCCGCACCTAAATTATTGTATCACTAGTTGGACTCTGACAAATAAAACTACTCTTAAATTAGTTGAAACTGTTTATAAAAAAGCACTCAAAGTATTGGACAAAAAGCCTGCAAGTTACCACCATTGTAGAATTCTGGACAAATATAAATTTCTTAATTGGGACAACACCATCAAATATGCAGATTTAATTTTGGTTTACAAAGTTTTTAATAATCTTGCTCCACCTCCTTTAGAAGAGTTTGTGAAAAGAAATACAAATCGCACAACAAGAGCCGGTTCTAGAGGTGACTGCTCTGTGCCGTTAAGGAAAAGCGCTTTTGGACAGTCCTCTTTTGCTTATCGAGCAGGTCAAACATGGAACACACTGCCTGCTCACATACGAGAGCTTCCAACACTGGCAGCATTTTCTAAAGCTGTAAAACAGTGGCTGTCCACTAGTCAAACATGCAACCATATTTAACAAAATTGAAATATACTGAGGTGTTATTGATTTAACTCTGAGACTCTTTACTTGAAATGACTGAATTGTGTGTACAGTGAGTGCTGGTTTTATGTACTTTGTGTGATTGTTGTTGTACTTTTCCCTGTCCCTGATTTGACATCAACCTGCCGAGGGACTGAAGATGGAAATTAGCCACGCTGGCTATATAATCTTTACATATTTACATTTTAAATGTTCATTAATATGTGCTGTCCCTTTACAAATAAATAAATACAAATACAAACAGACACACAGACACACATCCTGTCGAGTGGTGTGTGTAGACTGGAGCTATGGACCAGTGGAAATAGAACATGGTGGACAAACGCTGTCTTTGGGCACATCCCTCATCTGTCTGTCAGACGTGACTGTCAGGAGGCGAGGAGGAAGCTTGCTCCTCTTCCTCCCCCTCCACTTCCGAGTTACCTGCTGGGTCCGAGCTCTTTTATGCTCTTGTTGTGACAGGTAGATTTATAAGGCTTGAAATTTGTACAAATCAGTTGTCATTCAGCGGCAGCTGTCAATGTGTCAAGCTGTCAGGGCCTGCTGTGAGGGAGATGCCTGAGGGGCTGAGCGAGGGGCAACCGCCCAGAAAAGAAAATGAGTTCAAACAGACCTGAGAAGCTCCTCTATTCCACAGGCCCTCTGCCCCTGTGGAGACGCCATTGATTTCTCTTGATGTTGAGCAACAGTGCACCCCAAATGACACACCACACCGTGGTAAGCCTGGTCCGGCTGCTACACGCCTGAGCATGCTGCGCCTATCCCATCCATGTACAAGCACACTCCTCATTCAGAGCTAAATGTATGTGATCCTCTGAGGACAAAACGCCAGAGTTGTGTTGAGATACACTGATGGCTTTGTTTATTGTGCACTCTTAACTTTAGCTTCACAGATCTCAGAGGAGATTGACAAGCATGTGTAAAGCTGTGTAAAGTGGTACTGCACTGTTGTCTTGTTTACTCATGTTCTCTGGCCTTGTCTCAGCATGGGCCTGTGTGTGTGTGATTGGCGGGCCTGCTGGGCCAGTGATGGGCCTGACAGCCTCTCTGTCATGGGACCCCAGGTGACATACACCTTTCCATTCAGCCTTCAACACATCTTCAGTACAGCCTCAGTACTCCCTCTGTACAGGCTCACAGAGCCATGGCACAGACAGGTGCTGCAGACAGGTGCTGTAGCCAGTGTGAGGCGTGGCCTGAGCAGAGACGAGCTGGCAGGGGCTGTGCGTGCTCATGTGTACACGCTGACTGGTGTATGACATGCATATGCTCAACATGCATATGCTCATAGCCTCTCAAGTGTGTGGCTTTATGGTATTATTGGTGTTGTCACGTTCAGTCGATGGGAACAGATGAAGAGAACAGGTTAATATTGATAACACTTCATTAGCACACTGTCAAAAGCACTGAGATCAAGTGCACAAGTGCGCTCCAGGTATTAACCAGTGTTATGAATAATTAACATTCAAGAAGGTTGCTCCTTTCTTCTATTTTGTAATGTTTTAAATTTGTGTCTTGTTTGGATATACACAGGGACTGTTTCTAACTTTTACATTTTTTTGTTTTGTTTTTACCATATTATGCAGTGACTTCCAGTATAATATTGATTTGTGCTCCCCTTTCTTCTCCAATTTATGATGACAAACAATGAAACACGCTATGGAATAGTGTGTGTATCCCCCATGTGTCAGGGAAGTGAGCTCACACATCAGGCCTCTGTTATATATCACCCAGAGTCTGTGCTTTCTCCAGGGACAGACTGCAGCCAGAGGTGGGAGCAAAGGTGTGTCTGTAACAGTGACACAACAAGGTGATCTAAATCCTGCCTCTTCATTTGTTTGTTTGAAATATGAGGAGTGTATTTGTCCACAGCAGCTCTAAGCATGGCCCTGGATTCTGTCCAAAGCTCAGCCTAAACATGTGTGCACACAGCCAGTGACATGGACATGCATCAGAGCCACATGGCCACGTTGTAATTAGCCTGATGAGGTTTTGGGGACCTCGCTAACAGATTTATCATCCCACCTGGCAATGCGGGGCCTGAAAGAAAAGGTTCTGTGGGACACTGTTTGGAAGGTGACACTTGCTCAGCTGCACGGCAACAAGGGGTGAAATATTAATCAAAGATTGTGTGCAGCTATTAGCAGCTGCTGGCCTTGGCCTGTGCCTAACTCTGTGTGTGTTTATTGTGTGGCTCTGAGTCGCACGTTAGTCCACTGAGAGAAGGCTGTGACGCGCCCGACTTTGTCTTGTAAAAATGCAGCTGTCCAGGACATGACAGCTACAGCGTTAGAGGGGCCATTACTGGGTGTACAACATTTCCTGGGAAATGGCTTGAAAAATGACAATGCAGCCTGTGCAATATTAATTGCTACACAGTCCCCATAAATAAGTCAAAAAGCTTTAAGAGGGAACAAAGTAGAACAGTGCTAGTTATTCATTGATCATAAAACACAAGAACAGGCATTACATGGTACGCATCAGTTGTTTTTATTGTGTTCTTTTCTTAGTAATTATACTGTAGATATGGTTTTATGTTCCGTTGCCTTACCTCTGAGTCACTGTTTTACTATGTGCCTGTACCAATACTGTCTCCCTTTCTGTGAATGACCCCTTTCTTCATCTTTGACCTCTGAGCTCTGCCTTGTTAAATGTAGGAGATTTGTACTTCAAAGGGGCAGCTTTGCTTTGCAAATGACATCTTTGAGGTGCTCTGGATTTCCTTTTAGTTGCAAATTAACATGACATTGTTAGGAAGTGGTTGGCACACGTTTAGCAAACCGTTTCTGTAATGAATAGCTAACACATCATCCATTTGCAAGGCACACAACAAAGTGACTTAACATTAGTCATTTTTATAAGTCACCTATAACTCAGTGAGCTTTGGCTTTGTAGAAGCAGCATTTGAAAGACTGAGATGAAATGACATCACTATAAGATAACAAGTATAGATTTATGACATAGATTCTGCAGAGCTGTAGTCAAAGAACTGCAGATTATATAGCATTACTTCAGCTGAAGTCTGTATGGGGCTCATATAAAGCAAAGGTAAAGGGGAGTCTACAGTAGTTACTATTTTGCAGTGTGCTTGTCTTCATTTAATAAGGGGCATATGTTGGTTAAAGGAAATTAATTCTCACCCCCACTGCCTAGGCCCTGCAAATCAGGCACGTGAAACCAAAACCCCAACGCAGTGACTAATTAGAATCAAAAGGGCCAGAATGCATAATGGGGCTCCTTCACTCAAAACACTAGTGTATAATTGGCCATAAATAAACCCTTGCTGTTTCTGTGTGAGTTGTAAACAGCTGAACGCCTCAATTAACCACAAGTACACCCGCGCCATGTTAAATGCAGGGAGCTGGAGGACTGCTGGCATGTGGCTATGATCTAGGGCTGCCCGATATGAAGAAATATATTTTTGTATCACATTTTGTATTGCGATATTATTGGAATATTTTAAGGTACATTTTGACATAAACCCAGTTAAGTAAAAAAAAAAAAGAATTTTAACGTACCAAAAATAGTAAAATAATTATATATTTATATTACTTTCTAAAAACAGTAGGTCAGATGGAGAAGTTTGCCATAACGGTTATTGCACTAGCCAGTAGTGTTGTCACAATACAATTTCAAACTCGATTTTGATACCAAGGAGTTCACTGGATAGTACTCAATACTGATTACAATACTACAATAAAGATGAAAAAAATATACTCCTTTTTTAGTAATGGAATGTAATTTTCATATTCAGAATAATAGTTCTTTCTTTATTTTAGCATGAGGTCTTATATTTGTTTTGATAAAGCTCAAAATCATACTAAAACAGGAAAGCTCAAGCTTGATTTTTATGCAGTACTGTATTGTTACCTGCTCGAATGGATGTCTAATTTCAATATCGGTTTTAGTATCTGATTTTCCAACCTTTTGACTAGCCTTTATTGCGATATTGATACTTTTTTTTAATCTTATTATTCTATACCCCTGGATGATCCATATATATTGGTCAAATGTGTGAGATAGAATGTAAGATGAGACCCCTGATAAATAGACTCTAACCTGTTTGGTGCTTCAAGATTTCATTAAAGACTAAGCCTGAGTTTTGTTATTGACACCGCGGGTTGTCTATGCAGGGAAACGCAGTAAAATTTATCAGTGCGCTTTTCCTCACCCAATAAATCATCTAAACAGGGCTGGCCATATGGCAGATAAGACCTTGGAAATGTGGCCTCGGCATGCGAAGAGTCAAGTTGCCTGAAATCAGGGACGATCACGAAACGCCCCCCCACCCCCTTCCCCTCTCTCACAGAATATCTCCCAGTTATTTTACACGCCATTTTCTTGTTCACCTTATCACCTCTTTGTCACTTGTTTTTTCCCACTTTCCAGTTAGAGAAAGAGAGGAGCAATTGGTGCATGGAAGGGGCTGCGGAGTAGATAACTGTCTCCCCTCCTACCTTCCTACCTTCCCTCCCTCCCTCCTCCCTCACCCTCACCCACCCCACCCCCCTGCTCTGCCGAGAGGGTCCTGGGAGGTGCACAGACTGATGGGAGAGGATGATATATGTAGCGCCTGTGTCCCGGCTCTCCTCTGGCCCTTTGTCATTAATCATAGCCATTAGCTTTTCTCACTGCAGCCCTGTCTGAGCGCCGCCATGAAAAAGCAGCCTCTCCTCTCATATCCCACACTGCGATAGTCTACTAATTCTCCTCCTTCACCATTTTGGTCAGCAACAAGCTTTTTTATGTAGAAAACCAATAGTGTTCAAAACCTACCATTGTAAAGTACGCAGGACACACTCCGATATGCTATAGGGGGACGTATTGACCGGCTGTAAGGTACAATCAATCGTCAATATTGATTTTGGTATATACTTTCTCCATGTCCAAACCTATTCTTGTTTTTCAGTGCACGTTTTACTAAGAGGTGTAACTGGGTTTTTGAATGAGAGCGTTGGAAAGTGGAGCAGAAGACTTGGCTTTGTCGGGAGCAGGTTTGGACAGCCACCATGAGAGCTAATGAGAATAAACAGCTGGCCACTGCGGTGACCGTCCAGTGTAATAGAGATGTATGGCCAGTGGCTTCTGCACGCCTACTCCTCTGCTCCCAAACCGGGCCTGACAGATATACTAAAGTCTCATCAAGCTAGTCCCAGTCACAGCACTCTCCCACACATATGCATCATACAAATACACAGGCGTTTAAGCAAACTACTGCCGTATGTTCGCAAACTAATCAGAATTTACATGGATTTATCAAAGGGCACTGACAGCTGTAGTGTGCATGATGAACCAGTGGCGGAGCTGTGACCAAAACAAGATACTTCATGGTAGAACTTCTGAACTCTGGTACTGTATTTGATATAGGTGGTATGTGTATTTCATGGGCCACACCTTTCTAAATTTAATATCAGGGCAGTTTACTGTTTGCACTAGCCACGCTACTGTTTAAATGCTCTGAAGGTAATTGTTACTTGTGACACTGACAGTAAATTCTTGAATCTGAATCTGAACCTACTCATAGTTTGATATCCTATGATTTATAGTGGACCGATATGGATTTCTAATAGAGCTGGTGTAATTTTGTCATTCTCAGAGCTCGGTTTCTCAGACAGTCTTTGTTAAACCACACAGATCTGAACAATAGGTTCATAAAGCCAATACTTGGAGCTTTAAAGTGCAGCCTCTTTTTCTCATTTCCCTAACTGTATCATCCATACTGTACCTAATGAAATGATTGCAAGTAGTTATTGCTGACTTATTATCTAGACACACAGCTTTATCAAAGTGCTGCATTGATTTAGTGGACCGTGTCACAGGGGAAACTCTAGGGATATTTCATTTGCCGGGCTACGCCATAATAATGGGAGCCATCCCAGAATGCATTATGCATAGATAGAGCATAGATAATTCAAACAGGAGGAACACATGCATTACCGTGCTGCTGTAGCCTGCTATATGTTCTATTAGGCCCAATGCTGTTTGCACTGCAGAAGCGTCCCATTACAGTGAAATGATAAGAAGCTACAGTGCAGCCGCTGCCTGTACAATTTGTGTCATAGTTTTCAGCTTTGATAAATTCCAAAGCCCTTATTCAGCAGGTATTTGTGCTGGGGCTCATTTGACGCTGTTTTGTGCTCCCAAACAGAGTACTAGCTCCAGGTGGTTATGTGCCTCCCCCAGGGTTTGTAGAGCCAGATAAGCGTTTGTCTTTCCCATTCTAAAGTGGCTCCTGGTAAGCCCCATTCCAAGAAGATGACTGATTTTGACACGGCAATTTACATGTCTGTATAAAACAATCTCACAGTGCGCCTTCCTTTTTACAACGGATTAAAGTGTTTGTCTTCGTCATGGGGTAACCACACCATCTATCAGGGCCTTTTCCGATATCACATTCGCTCTCTGCTCCCTGGAGAACACAACATTGATCCCGGATGCCTCCCCCTTTCAAATTGCTACAACAGCTTTGCAGGTCCGACAATTATTGAAACATGCAGATGTCAGTAATTTCAATAAAACTGATATGGTAGTAATGAAAACATCTGACTGAGGGGGCGCCGGTCTCAGGATTTATGACTGCATTAGTGGAAAAAGGCTGAGAAGACACTTCTGAGGCGTGACTGGGCTCTCCCTTGTTCCATGCACATTAAAGGCACAGATCAATTAGCGTCCAGCGCCGTTTGCTTTGCCACAGACAGTCTTTTTACAGTGACATGAAAAATGCATGGGATCCTTAGAGGAATTTTGGAACCATTTGCTGTTCGCACCTACACATTTTATATTATTAAAGGCCTATATTATGCAAAATTGATTCTTGCAAGCTTTAAGCCATGTTAGAACACTGTTATCTTCTCAAAATCATACCTGGAGTCTACATCTATAAAGCTATAAAGGGACAGTGTGTAAGATTTTTACCCGTTAATTACCGAAATTGAAGATACCCATTCAAAAATACGGTGTTTTCCAAGCCTTTTCACTTCCATCATGAAATCAAAGTATTCTGTTGGACTTAGATATAGTCACATAAAAGGGGGATCTTCCCCATGTAGAGGCAGCCATTTTGATTACGAGAGCCGCAGAAGGACATTTGGGCTCCGCCTTCGCCTTTTCTTTATACAATAGTTCTCAAAGGGCTCGTGGTTTTCACACGAGATAGTATGCGTTTGGATAAACAACAACAAGCATGTTGCCGGATCACACTTACTCCGCACATACATCGCAGGAGCAAGCACCTTCATCTAAGAGGAAAAGAAGAAGGACATAGTACCTACCGCGGCTGGGGCTTTGTTGCAGCGCAGGCCCGCACCCCGGGTTCAGACCGCCCTCCGCCCTTTGCGGTCCGGTTCCCGAATCCCCCCACCCGCGCACAGCGCCGGGTGCGCTTCACACGTGCGCACGGTTCGTGCGCGGCTGTTGGAACCCACCTCCGGGTACACCGAGCTGTCCACGTTACGGCGCGCCCGGGTGACCCTCGAGGTCTGCCGTAGCTAGAACAGGAATTGCAATACCCACCATCCACCAATGCGCCATCAATCCTACACACTGTCCCTTTAAGATATGCTTTTCCACCTTGTGATGTCATGTAGTGGTAGTTTTTGTTAACAGCTACCTTTTGTCTTTCTTTACTAGAAATAATCCAAGCAATAATCCAAATGAGTTTAGTGAAGGTGTATGGAGTTTAAAAACACGGTGGTGCACTTCCTGTATTATCACATGACATCACAATGAGGAACAGAATTTTTTCAGTTTGAGAGAAGAATACAGGCTGAATCTGCAGGGTGTTTAACATGTGTGAATGAAACAAAACACTCAAAAACACATATTTTTGAGGAAGAAACTATATTATAACTATAGATATCCTCCTGAGACCCATTCATTTGTGTCCTTTATAGTGGACATTGAGTTAAGTTGAGTTATCTTTTAAGTGTTTTGAGATAGACTCTAGTTTGTGGCTGCGCTATGATAATAAAATAAATAAATAATAATAATAATAATAATAAATAAATAAATAAATAAATAAAAGAATAAAAAATAATAAATAAAAATACACAAATAAGTACATAAATAATAAATACAAATATAAATAAAATAAAATACATAAATAAATACATAAATAAGTAAATAAGAAATTAAAAGGGAATCTAAAAACTTTTTGAGCTGACTGTAGAAGCTTCACATGGATTTAACACCATTACATGTTACACGTTGTAACATGTCCTCTCTAATGGACATGTTACAACTTTAATTTTTTATTTATTTATTTACTTATTTATGTATTTATTTATGTATTTTTATTTTATTTATATTTTTTTTATTTATTATTTATTTTATTTTTTTACTTATTTATGCATGTTTATTTATAATTTTTTATTTATATTTTTATTTATTTATTTATTTACTTATTTATGTATTTTTATTTATCTTTTTTTTATTTATTTTTTTTATTTTTATTTTTTCATAGCGCAGCCACAAACTAGAGTCTATCTCCAAACACTTAGAAGATAGACTGGTTAACTCAATGTGCACTATGAAGGACACAAATGAATGGGCGGGTCTCAGGAGGATATCACAAAAAAAAGTGTAATATGCGCCATTTAAGTATAACGTACAATTAAACAATTTACATAACTACACACACGATTTTACAAATATTGGTTTACATGGAAATCAGCTAATTGCAGTGCTAATGCTAATTTTCATGGTATGCAGTAGGTGTATCCTGCAACTCCGCTCTTCTTTATTTCACAATGATCTCATAAGTCTGAGTGCTACTCCTCAGGTGAGTCATTGCCGGGTCTGTCACCCTCTTTGCTCCTTATGCCATACGTCTAAAACTAATTTAATGAGCGCTGTGCCCCCATTTCTCCTTCCACCCCTTAACTCCGTCTCCCCGATGCTATCTGGACCCCAATGTTAAGCTAATGAATGTGGGCGCTGGTACGGTGACTCCACACCAGGGCTTGGTCACACTCGATTTGCATAACCTGCTAAAAGCTATCAGAGGCCCCAGCAATTGATTGAATTTCACCTCTGAGAAGTGCTAATTAATAACACGGTGGCTATGACAGGGCTTTTATTATGCGCGTGGGACAGGAGATGATGTCTGTATTAGCAGGACCCATGGAAGCTGCACAGGAGAATATAGAATGATGAATTAATGGAACTATGTCCGGGCTCTATCATCATATCATTAGAAGACCATTGATGGTTTCACACTACAGGTAGAAATCTATAACAGTGTAATGGTGCGGTATCATTTTGGCTGCATCTTATATTATCTGCGTTATATCACACAGGCTGGAGGGGCTTTATCCGTTACACAAGATCACATGTGTCGGATAAATGTACAAGGATTTAAAGGAAAATTTACGTTTTTTTTTACAATCTGAGCCTTCTTTCGGCAATAAAACAAGTAGTTTTACTCACCCATAGCAGTTTGGTGTCAATTGGAGCAGTATCGCAGAACTTATGTTGGGCCGTTCTGTTCTACTAATGATCCCGTATCCGTTAGCGTGAGTGCTCGGGGCACTGATTTGCGGTGTCCAAATAACACAAACTTTAGCACTTTTCAAATCACAGAAGATCGCTGTGTCAGGGTAGACTTTTAGTAGATTCCAAAATGGCCTGAAACCCGATATCGCAACAGAAAAGTAAAGTTCAGAGCGGTGTTAGCTTCTTTCGGACTAGCGGTGTTTACAAAACAGCTGAGTTCACGCATGCGCACTGTCCTCTCTGATGACGTCATCAAATGAAACTATAGCTGGATATCGGGTTTCAGGCCGTTTTGGAATCTACTAAAAGTCTACCCTGACACAGCGATCTTCTGTGATTTGAAAAGTGCTAAAGTTTGCGTTATTTGGAGAGCGCAAAGTAATGCCCCGAGCATATGATACGAGCACCATGTTAACGGATACGGGATAATTAGTAGAACAGAACGGCTCCAACATAAGTTCTGCGATACTGCTCCAATTGACACCAAACTGCTATGGGTGAGTAAAACTACTTGTTTTATTGCCGAAAGAAGGCTCAGATTGTAAAAAAAACTTTACTTTTCCTTTAATATAACTGAAAATAGTCAGCTTTGAATTATTGGGCTGTATCTGTGTTCTGGGTAGTACTGAAATATTTACTTTAAAAGATGATATAGTCCAGCGTCAAGCCCCGCTTGGACCATACCATTTTCTATGGTGCTGTGGGAATCCAAAGCATTTAATTTGCATAAATGATTAGTTTTTTATTCACTGTGACAATAAACACTCTAGGGTCATATGCAAACATTTGTGTGCCAGACTTTAGCTGTTCAGAGCTGTTTTTAATCCAATGCTCATATGGTCTTAACCAATTGTAGCCTTTATGTTTGGTGGAAATTCAGTGCGTATACTGGATACTGGACTAGAAACCAGTCAAATTTGGTTAAACTCAAGCAAAACATTATGACTGAAAGGTAAATGCTTTTAAAACTTATTCAAAACTTACTCTGTACATTTTAAGATGGAAAAAAACATGTTAGTAGCATGTTAGCTACACTGTCTTGAGTAATCCTCCCCTGTCATTCATTCATTCATAGGAATCAAACATAATTTCTTGAGAAACCATGACACAACATGTATATATCATATAATGTTTTGTACCACAATGTCCATATGCTTCCTTGTTAGTGACAGAACTACATCTGTGTGTACTAGCTGTTACTTCACCTTTTGTTACATGTACCACCAGGCAGGTGATAAGATGAAAAACCAACTCTGTGTTTTGTTTATTGGAATGACCTCCACAGTATCTCCCTGTGTGGAGAAAGTATTGCTCTGCTATGAATAGCAGTTCAGCGGTAAACGAGATACAATAATGTAAACATCTCTCTTTTTATGTCTTTTATTAAGCCACTATATGAGCACACATATTTTAGAGGCACTGGCACTGTGTTGGAAACAGATTAGAGTATTCTTCAGATAAAGAACCCCATTATGTTGCTTTACTACTTATTCAAGGTCATACAGTATACTAGTGGCGCTGTGATGCTTTCATGGTGTTCAATGCTTATTGCTCTAAATTAGCTCTCCTAAATCATTGCGGCCTTTCAGATAGGACGCTGGAGAGTCCTGCATGTGTTAATGTGGTATACAGCCCACTATTCTACTTGAAACAGGCATACTCGATCACAGGCTGAAACAGGGAAATGCCCGTGGGTAATGAGACTGACTGCAATTGAGAATAACTTATGGATCTAATATTGTATATCTGTGCATATCCACAGCCCTGCGTCTTCCACATACACAGGGGTGCATTTTGTGCACATAATTCTGCCATGCATATTATAGGCCTGTCTGTTTTTGTGGTTGCGCTGTAATTGTTGGGCTCCATAAACTGCACTGATGTGTCCTAGCAGAGGTTATCTGATGCTGCTGTAGGCCTGTGATATGGTCCATGATTTTAAAGCTGAAATGAGGAGCTAACATGGTGTTGTAAAGGTGTGTTGTCCCTGTAAAGGCTCCACTAACACTACATGTAAATCCACCAGGGGACCTCCCACTGAGTCATTTGTCCAAATGAACACTAGTCATTATTCCTTAAGCCCTTATTGGAGCTCATGGATCTCCTAACAAATAGGTGGCCTGTGACAGAAATAAGGTGTAAGCATTCGATATCCCCCGCCTTACTTCACTCCCACCTCTTTGCTCACTAGCTTTTTCTCTCAGTGTAACACAAAGACATGCATAATGTGGACTGCAATCTGATAAGTGTTGGTGCATGCTAGCCCTCCCGGCTCCATACATCACAGCAGTCAGAGGCAGTGTGTACTTGTGTAGATGTGTGTGTATTTGTGTGTGTGTGAGGAGAGAGAGGCAGATTGGAGCGGCAGAGCTGTGGTTGGGATTGAACCGGGCTGTCTGAAGTTGATTAATCGGCCTGTGAGGGTGAGAGACTCCCGGGCCAGGCAGCAGGGTCCATCCCCGTGGCATGTGATGCTGATTGGCTTTGTCCTGTGCGTCTGCGCTGGAGGAGCGGACATTAAGATTAAGTGATGCTGTCGTGTTGGGGAGCACTGCACTGCATCATTCTGGGAAGAGACAGCTGTGCTGCTTAATCCTTCATCACCAGGGGAGAGCTGCCAGGACCCAGATATACAGCCAAAGATAACCCTCCATAACTTCTGCTAAAGATCAGGAAACTTTGAATTCACATCCATCTGCTGGGCTGTGTTTTGCTCAGCCCCCTCTGTCTGAACGCTCCAAATGAGCAGTCAGTGAGAACGCTAAATAAAGGGAGCCGAAGGAGGAGAGTGAGGGATGGTTATAGGGAGGAACCCAGACCAGTAGTGTGCATGAGATGTGTATGGATAACCTCTGGCACCAGGGCCGCACTTTGTCTTTGAGAATATTACACTTATAACAGTATTATGCCAAACCCTAACGAGAAAATGAGACTATAACAATGCAATAGATTGCACCAAGAGGAAGCTTCTCCTCTAAAACTGTGAGTTAGTGCCTCCTTCCTAGGTCATCTTCCGCATGCGTGGTCCTTGTGTTCAAATGGATTGTATTTACCCTGGCTGTGGCAGAGAGAGGTCCAGGTCTGTGCGTTGCAGAGCAGATAAATGGTGGGCGAGGCCAGTGAGTGATTGGTGGTGTATGCAGCGGCGGGTGGCGTCAGCAGCTTTCACACTGCTGGCCTTTGCATGTTTGCAGCTGGCTTGATGCAGCTGTCAGCCCGTGATTGATGAGTATCATCATTTAAAGTGTAAAAGAAAACGTCTGTGTGAAGGGAGACATGATGAAGTGCCGCCTGCTGGCCCTCTCACAGACACGCTCTGCGCTTCCTCCCCTCCTCTCACCCCTCTTTTCTACTCCACCGCTCCTGTCTATCCCTCCATCTTCTCCTTCTATGCTGCTTTCACCTCCTCTTAACTCTTATGTATTTCTACTTCTGTACTTAAAGGTCCTACATTACACAAAATGGCTTTATAATGCTGTTACCTCATCAAAACATGCCTGGAGTTGTGTTTTGTTTCATACACACATGTTTGAATAACCCTTTATTATTAATCTGTCTACATCTCCCAAAGCTCAAAATGCTCAGTTCCACCTTGTGATGTCATGAAGAGGTAGCTACATTTGACCTTTTCAGTTAAATAGAGATTGGCAATTCCAGGGCTGGAAATCAACTAAATCAACTAAATGATTCTAGTGAGGGAGTTTTTGATTTGACTGAAGAAGCCTAAATATGCAGTGTTAAACATGTGGGAATGAAACAAAACACAGCTCCAGGTATGTTTTTGATGTGGAAGGAGACATTACAACAAAGATCCAAAAATATAGTTCTTTTAATAAAGTCAATAAAGTTTTTTCAGGTAATATTTGCCAGACAAGCCTACTTACTTAACTACTTAAACATTTACTACAGTTGAATAGTTTTGTATCCATTTTTAAAGACTACTACATACTACTACATATGACCTTTTACACATTCTCTCTCTGTCTCAAAACCTTCTATACCTTTACCACTTTTTGTATTTGCTCCAAGTAGTGAGCTGCGTGTGCCTCTGCCTGATATGTACTACTTAGAAAACGTCAAAACTCATATGCTGCTCAGAAGGCGATATATTTAGTCCCCACTGCATACCTCCACGGCAACTATGACAGTGACATATTAGTTATGCTGTCTTTTGCAATGTGATATCTTTAAATTTGCCACCTTGTTAAGTTTTGATTAATGCGATTCCATTTCAGCAAAGTAATTGGCTTTGCCCTGTTGTGAGCGATACACAGGCGCAACATGGTAATGAGCCTATGAGTTTGTTCTATGGATGTTGGCAAGTGACAGTTATTAATGATTGTTATGATAAACAGACGCATGTGGATGGGCGGGGGATGAGCGGGGCCAGACAGACAGTTTAAAAATAACGCACACTAGAAAGTACTAACCAAGTAATACAGTGTTAGCAAAACAATCATGCACGTTGTCAACGGAAGAGGTGTAATTACAGAGATACACCGGCCCCTTTGGATAATAGAGCCAGAGGGATAGGCCCTGACACAAGCCCTGTACAATGATATACAACTTTAATTGGATCATCTCATTGCCCCCTTTTCTTTTCGAGGGAATACAAAGCAGGATTGCGACTCCCACAGCTGTGTTATGATAGGTTTGGTCTCCTGTGAAGAGTGGTGACCCAGTGTAAATGGATGTGGAGGACTGGGGAAGCACTGCGTAGGCCCATTCTGTTCTCTATCAAAGCTCGGATGTCTCCTTTAACGTGTGAAACCATTTCTTATTGGTCGTACTTCAGGGTTGAAAAAAGGATAAAGCATGCATTCATTTTGAAGGAAAGAAACAATATCCTCCTGGGACCCGAAGAAAAAAAGTGTATCTAAATTATTACTATTATTATTTTAATTTTCTATTTGGAGGTAAATGAACACCTTAGCATTTACATTTTGTTAATTTTATTTTATTCATATTTTTGTAACATGTCCTCTGTAATGGACTGTGATAGTGTTAAATCCATGTCAAGTTAACCTAACCTAAACCGAACAAAAACATTTTTTCGGTCGGTTTTACAGTCGCCTCAAAAAGTTTTTAGACTCCTTTTTATTTATTTATTTATTTTATTTTATTTTATTTTATTTTATTTTATTTTATTTATTATTTTTTATGTTTTGTTAATTTTTTAAATGTATTATTTATTTATTTACTTATTTATGTATTTTATTTATATATTTTTGATTTATTATGCATTATTATTATTATTTATGTATTTATTTATTTATTTATTTTATTGTTATTCTTTTTTTTTTATCATAGTACAACCACAAACTAGAGTCTATCTCAAAACTTAAAAGATGTCCAGGAGGATATTGTGCTTTACTAAGAAATTTTAGTTGTGTACTTATTTTTTTTTTACCATATCAAAAGGGTGGCTAAGGTTAAGGTAAGGTAACATCTTAATTATTCGCTGCGATGAGTTTATAAGCACTTTTCACAACTTTCATATGCCGGAGCAAGCGTTCTGCCTTCACAGTAATGTTAACGACAACTAACATGCTAACAGTGCACATTACTTCCTGGTTCATGCATGGACAGTTCCATTTCTTTATAATTAGATACAGAGAGCACACAATACACATATTACAATTAGGGATGCACTGATCCGATACTGGTATTGAATATCGTCACCAATACTGACAAAAATTGCTGGCTCAAATATCGGCTTCCAAATATTGGTTCAACCTTTATTCTGACATATAAAATGATGTAATAGGCAATTTACTGGTCGTAGTTAGCCCAGAAAGTCTAAATGTATTCATGCAAAGCTGTTGTGTAGTTACTGGGGATAAATAACAGCTACATGACCAGTGCTGTCTTATTTTCTATTTGTTTAAAGGTCCCATGGGATGAAATTTTCACTTTCTGAAGTTTTTGAACGTTAATGTGAGCTCCCCTACCCTGTTTAGCCCCCCCCCGGTTAAAAGTTGTGAAATGTCTAAACTGAGCATTTGCGATCCTTTTCTGCGTTACAAAAAAATCGGAGCTCAAACGGGCAATTTTGAACAAGGCACCTTGTTGACGTCAGATCGAAAAAAGAAATGCAAATGCAGTTCCACCCCCGTCTGTCTGTACTCAGCGTCTCTGTAAATCACGCCCAGAGAGTTTGGACTGCGAATGCGCTAGGCAATGCGAAATGCGTTTTTTTATTTGCCTGGAGGCACGTCCGAGTGTTTCTAGGCTCAGAAGTCCTTTATCTGAGCCTCTGGACCTTTGAACAGCAGTGGTTTAATTTTATTTTCTGTGGAAATGTGTTTATTTTTCAATGGAACGCTTCAAATCTCTCCCCCCGTGCAAAAACACGGAAATGGATCAGCTGAGGGCTCAGAGCGAGAGCGGAGTGTTTGGCCACGCCCCCACCCTCTACTATTGGCCATCTCTATTGCCGTGGCGGCACGGTAGTGGTTAGCGCTCTTGCTTCACAGCAAGAAGGTTCCGGGTTCGATCCCCGGGTCGCCCGAGCCTTTCTGTGTGGAGTTTGCATGTTCTCCCCGTGTCTGGGTGGGTTTCCTCCGGGCACTCCGGTTTCCCCCACCAACCCAAAACATGCACCATAGGTACCTCCAGCTTAGGTCCTGACCAAACCGAAGCAAGAAGATCATGGAGATGGTCCCCGGGCGCCCTAATGTGTGTGCTGCCCACTGCTCCTAATATATGTATATATATATATATAGGATGGGTTAAAATGCAGAGAAGAATTTCTCCAGTGTGAGATCAATAAAGTTCACTTCTTCTCTTTTCTCCTCATTTGCATTCAAGCAACAACGCCCATTTTATGGAGTGTTCCAGAGAGAGAAAAATTACTCTTTCTCATCTTATCTCTGTTTCTCATGCAGTGTGTTCTGCGATGTTGATTTTGAAGAAGGATTCATTTACAGTATTAGGGAACCATTAAGGAGCCATATAAAAGCATCAAGAAGTACCATGTCATGGGATCTTTAAAGAAAATATATTAAATTTTTTCTCTCCGCCCTGGTATCAGTTGATATTGGGTATCAGCAGATACTTAAAGACATAGTACATAGTTAAAGATATAGTACATAGAATTGGTATTGGAACTGAAAAAGCTGGATTGGTCCGTTCCTAATTACAATATATCTGTACTGGCTTAACTTTATTACATGGAAAACGTGAGTACAACCTGTTTAAGCCATTTCAAATTGTTTTTTTAATCTCTAGCTCTTTTTGGAGTCAATGTAATTTGATCATTACATTTGCAGAATTGTCATAGATTTTGTTTGTAATTAAAAAGGAAAAGCCTTGTCTTTCCCTCAGGTGGTGAGAATATTATCATATGTCTGTCTCCTGTCCTGTTACGTAGATATGGAGTTATTTAGCACAAACACATTTCTTGTAGTTAGTGGTTTTTGGGGGTTTGTTAAATTTGTCCCTCTTCCTCCACCGTGGCTGAACTCTGGGTGACATTTAACCTGCACCGGTGTGTGGCTGTCATGAAATAGTCTGAGCAGGAATGTGATGATCAGATGACTTGGCTGACCCCCGGCTGAACCTTGTCTTGTGTTGATTTAGGGAGGCACAGAGATCAAAGCACGCTCCTCTCCCCAGCCCTGTGTGTGAACAAAAGCAGCTCTACCGGCACAGCTACCTGCCCCGGGACCACGCTACCAGCAACCGCTCATGCACTCAAATCTGTGGGAGACTTTAGACAGAGATGAGAATACCCACAGGTGACAAAATGTGATCTTGGGTTTGCGAACTGAATGCTACTTCCCATACAAAGATCATGTGAAGTCTTTTACCTTACTTTCATTGGTATGGTAAACTATCTATCTTTCCCTGATTAGCTTAATGACACCACTGAGCAAATTAACCAAAGACAACATTAATTTGTAACTGTGGACATTGCCGGTCCCCTTATAGGCTTGATTACCAGTGGAAATCGCCTCGAATGGCCTCATGAATCAAATTATGAATTCAATGTCACACTATCCCTAAACACAGGCCTCTACTTCTGCGCTGTTCAAACAGTTTAATGTGCTCAATGGAGATTTGTGAACAAAAGAAACCGACAAAGCCTCTTAGTAAAGAGTTAATAATTCATTTTCCTCTCTCCCTCATAAAGACGTCTGGTGGGGGAATTGATTGTGGTTAGATGGTCAGGGAGTCTGTGGTGATTCACTACAATTTTCAAATAAACTGAAAAGAATTGTCATTCTGTAATGGTTTTAGTTGGCAGTAACTGCCTGTTTGGAATTTCAGGGCCCTACACTTATCCATTATCCAAGTTTTCCAGCACCCTGTCATTGTTGACAGGTGGATTATGATTTTTCCTCAGCAGAACAATTGAAATGACAGTGGTTGAACAAACTTGGATGGGACAGAGGAGACGTGAGGTTTCCAAAAGGAAACTCTCTGCCAACTTGTGTATGTGCTTGGTCTTCGGAAGTGAAAAGTCCTGCTTTCTGTCATCCTCCAACTTCAGATTTTTCCAGATTGTCTAAGTATGGACTAAACAGAGCTGCACATGATGAATGAGTGGTCAGAGCCATTTCTACATGAATGCAAAACCTCTAGTCAAGCTAAGAAACCACAAAATGTTGACACAGACAGTCCAAACAGCCAAACAAACTCAACATAAACCGTATCCACTACATGTTTAAATACTGACTCATTCAGACAGTTGGGATTTCTTCAGCAGTGGCACATACAGTATTACAAGCAGCTTTAGCATCACTGGGCTTGTGTTGGCTGGTGTCCCTCCTGTCTGCAGCCTCCTCCCTGGTACTGTCACCCTTCCTCGCTCTGTTTGGGCCTGGTTTGTGGGCTTGTTGAAGGCTGGGGTCCAGGGCCATATGGAGCCCATCCGTTTGTCTGCAGCAGTACGATCACATAAGGGGGGCCATGACTGTCCGCCTGCTCCTCTCCTGTTTGTTGACATGTGAGGCAGGCTAGCATACTGTAAGCCTGATGTTAATGCTCACTTACAATTAACTGGAGAAGACAATGACACTGGGCCTTCTGTCTGTAAATATGGGGACTGGACAGCTGCATTTGACTCAGCAAACCATAAATCACTTTTCATTCTTTTTAGGGACACTCTCTGGCCCTCAACTTAACCTTAAAGGGACAGTGTGTACGATTTTACCCGTTAATTACTGAAATTGAAGATACCCATTCAAAAATACATTGTTTTCCAAGCCTTTTCACTTCCATCATGAAATCAAAGTATTCTTTTGGACTTAGATATAGTCACATAAAAGGGGGATCTTCCCCATGCAGAGGCAGCCATTTTGAATACGAGAGCCGCAGAAGGACATTTGGGCTCCGCCTTCACCTTCCGCAAGGCTCGTGGTTTTGGGTAAACAACACAAGCATGCTGCCGGATCAGACGTCATAATGGATCTAACACGTGTTTTGGACTAAATAGTTTTACTGGATTTTATTCGCTGGATCCTTACGGACAAATTGAGAGCAAGTTTATGGTGAAATACAGAGTTTGACCTGTGCAAAGCATTCTAAGGTAAGCTAACCTCGTTTTGTGCTTTTCCATATAAAAGCCCCATGTGCTCGGGGAGTGATTGTTTTGCAGGGAAATGAATTGCATAGTCAAAAAGAGAAGACTGTAAGGTTTCATTTGATGTGTAGAGTGTCATGGTACATGATCGGGAATATGTGTTTTCATGAGAAAAGAAAAAAAAACAAAAAAAAAACGGGAACCCCTCATCGTGGACAAATCCGTGACAGAGCAGCACGTGTCGCGCACTTCTCCAAGGGGTTGGTGCGCGTCGCGTCCGCGCGTCCAGCGGGGCTTCCGGAGCCGTGTCTCCCCCCACGCGTCACTATTAATACATTTTGTTGAAAATCTATGAAAGTTTGAGTGTTTAAACTAGAGACAAATGTGAGAAAATGTTAATACCAGTCTGAGAAAAACGTATAATGTGTGTGGTGAGGCATTTACAGCCTTAAAACATGTAGAATAATTGTAAAATATAAAATTGTCCTACTTCGTGGATTTCTCTTATTGCGGGCTATTTCTGGAACCTAACCCCCGCGATAAACGAGGGATTACTGTAATACATAATATAGGCCATTTAAGTGACAGAAGTGCTTAATAACAATTATTTCTGCATGTAGTGCACTGAAATGGAGCAAAGAATCATGGTCTATGTAGTTCCCTCTAACATTTTGGCTGCTGTAACAAAGCAATACCTTAACAAATGAGCTATTAATTTGATACATGTATTATTGTCATTGATACATTTCCTATTTATGTATGAGCAGTTTGGAGTAACCGGAAGTCAAAGGAGTTGAAGGCAAATTAACGTTTTTTTACAATCTGAGCCTTCTTTCGGCAATAAAACAAGTAGTTTTACTCACCCATAGCATTTTTCTGTCAATTGGAGCAGTATCGCAGAACTTATGTTGAGCCGTTCTGTTCTACTAATGATCCCGTATCCGTTAACATGGTGCTCGTATCATATGCTCGGGGCATTACTTTGCGGTGTCCAAATAACACAAACTTTAGCACTTTTCAAATCATAGAAGCCCGATGTCTTAATGTAAGATTTCGTTTGAAGCAAAAGTGGCCTGTAATCCGAGATTTAGCCATAGTTTTGAGTAGATGAGGACGCCAGTGCGCATGCGCGGACTGTGCTATCAGCTCCCGGGACCCAAACATGAAACGCAAAGCTGAAAACTATGGATAAATCTCGGATTACAGGCCACTTTTGCTTCAAACGAAATCTTACATTAAGACATCGGGCTTCTATGATTTGAAAAGTGCTAAAGTTTGTGTTATTTGGACACCGCAAAGTAATGCCCCGAGCATATGATACGAGCACCATGTTAATGGATACGGGATCATTAGTAGAACAGAAATGCTCAACATAAGTTCTGCGATACTGCTCCAATTGACACCAAACTGCTATGGGTGAGTAAAACTACTTGTTTTATTGCCGAAAGAAGGCTCAGATTGTAAAAAAAACGTTAAATTGCCTTTAAGTCTGTATCGCACTTGCATCAACTCTACACTGCTCCCTACACCCTTGTTCTCATACTTCCATACCCCCAAGCCCCAGCGCCTTCATAATGAGTTTAGTCAGAGTGATTAGAGCTCTAGTATTCTTCTGTCAGTGCTTATTAGACACCACCTAAAGCTGAAGACCTTTGTCAGCGATTATTTTAATAGCGCCATTACTACGAGTCCTTGGTGACCATAACCTTCATCAGTCATCATAAAGCTAATTGTGTAACGTGCACAGATAATGTAACTATTATCACTCAAGTGTGTGTTTTTGCTCATGATTCGGCGGGCCTGCTTTAAATGACTATTGTCCTTTTGGAAGCAGTCATTATGTTGTTTTAATGTACAGTGTAGTTTGACCAAGAAAAATGAAAAATCTCAAAACTTCATGAATCGGCTTGGACAAAAACTGAACTAATTTGAAATCATAATTTGAGTTGTATTATACAGTTGTAACAAATTGGCAGTGTGTTTTTTTTCCTAATATAAAAATTAGGGTCAATACTGGTAATGAAAGTGGATTCTAAATTTCATTGAGACAATATCCTGGTTGGATATTTAAATTGATAAGTAGTAAGAGTAATAAGACAATTTACTGGTCATAGACGGTCCAGAAAGTCTCATAATGTTTTATTTTAGATTTATACTTAAGTTGTTCTGTAGTTACTTGAGAGATAAATAACAGTAAAGACAAAACTGGTCCAACCATAAACTTACTTGTTCCACAGTGTACAGGAGAAGAGAAGTATTGGTAAGTTGCATGCTTTTATGTAACATTTTGTTGACTAAGACACCATCAACAGATTAATTGACTACAGGTTTTGATTTGAGCCCAGGTTAGTCCAGATGTAGAATGTAGTCCTTGTTTAGTCCTGATTTAGTCCAGGATTAAAACTAAATTTGGTCCCACTTTAATCCCAGTTTTGATAATGTCCATGTGTAAAGTGTGAAAGCACCCTGAATGACACTCTATAGCCATAGTGAGCACTGTCAAAAACTCTATCTACTCACTTGTCATTGTTTATTGATTAACACCTCAAATTGTGACTGGTAGCATGTTTGTCACTTGGAGTATAGCACGTACTTGCGGTCTTTCAGTATTCTCATCTCCTATGGCATGAGAACGATAACTGCGGGCCCTTCCTCAGGAGTACATGCTGTATGCTATGTGATATGTGGAGCTAGTGTAACAGGAGCAGGGGCAGGTAACAGATTGTGCCAAAGAATTCTGTCTTGAAGACGGCCATGTTGATGATTGATTTTTGAAGTAGTGGATCATTTTACTATTGGCTGTCCTTGTTGGCCATAGCCTCTACTAACTGTCTTAACCAGTGTGTAAAAAAACAAAAAAAACAAAAAAGTGCTCCTCACCTACCACGGTGGTTGGTCTCTCACTCTCATCCAGCTCGGGTCCTCTACCAGAGGCCTGGGAGCTTGAGATTTCTGCGCAGTATCTTTGCTGTTCCTAGTACTGCACTTTTCTGGACTGAGATGTCTGATGTTTTTCCTGGGATCTGTTGTAGCCACTCCTCCAGTTTGGGGGTTACAGCCCCGAGTGCTCCGATCACCACGGGCACCACTGATGCCTTCACCTTCCAGGCCTTCTCCAGCTCTTCCTTGAGCCCCTGGCATTTCTCTAGTTTCTCGTGTTCCTTTTTCCTGATGTTACCATCACTTGGTATTGCAATGTCCACCACCACGGCTCTCTTCTGTTGCTTATCCACCACCACTATGTCTGGTTGGTTCGCCATCACCATTCTGTCAGTCTGTGTCTGGAAGTCCCACAGAATAAGATATGCCTTTATTAGTCCCTCAGTGGGGAAATTCCATTCTCCGCAACCTTCGGAGGTGTTTCCCACCTTGACCTTGGGGTCTCCAGCCCGTTCTCTGCACAGATGTTTCTGTACACTATGCCCACCACTTGGTTGTGTCGCTCCATGTATGCTTTCCCTGCCAGCATCTTACACCCTGCAGTTATGTGCTGGACTGTCTCAGGAGCCTCTTTGCACTGCCTACACCTTGGGTCTTGTCTGGTGTGGTAGATCTGGGCCTCTATTGCTCGGGTGCTCAAGGCCTGCTCCTGTGCAGCCAGGATGAGGGCCTCTGTGCTGTCCTTCAGACCAGCCCTCTCCAGCCATTGGTAGGATTTCTTGATATCAGCCACTTCAGTTATGTTTCGGTGGTACGCCCCATGTAGGGGCCTGTCCTGCCAGGATGGTCCCTCCAGCACCTCTTCCTCTGAGCACCACTATCTGAGGCATTTCTTGAGCACATCATCTGTTGGGGCCTTGTCCTTGATGTACTTATGGATTTTGGATCATGGTATGTGATCACTGACAGGGCGTAGCTGTTTATTGCCTGGGCCTTGTTCTTGCCATTGAGCTGACTTCTGAGGACTTGCCTTACTCGTTGCAGGTATTTGGCTGTAGCCGCTTTCCTTGTTGCCTCTTCAAGGTTGCCATTTGCTTGTGGGATACCAAGGTACTTATAACTGTCCTCAATGTCTGTTATTGTTCCCTCTGGGAGAGAGACCCTGTCTGTGTGGACTACCTTCCCTCTCTTTGTCACCATCCTACTACATTTTTCAAGTCCGAATGACATTCCAATGTCTGTGCTGTAGATCCTGGTGATGTGGATGAGTGAGTCGACGTCTCACTCGCTCTTAGCGTACAGCTTGATGTCATCGCAACACAGCCTGCAAAAGTGTACGCTCAATGGCAGGGGGATAACACCAGAGCAGACCCACCAAGGCTGGAGACTGAAAGGTACTGGAAAGGCATATGGGAAATGGAGGCATCACATAACACCGATGCACAGTGGCTGGTGGCTCTGAGGAAAGACCACAGCAACCTCCCTGAACAAGATCCAGTCACCATCACAGTGGCAGACATTCAGGAAAGAGTCTCAGGCATGAAAAGTTGGACAGCACAGGGCCCTGACATGATCCACGCGTACTGGCTAAATAAGCTCACTGCTCTCCATGAGCGCCTGGCAGCACAAATGAACCAGCTGCTAAGGGATGGGACTCACCCTGAATGGCTAACCCAAGGGCGTACGATCCTGATCCTGAAGGATCCCTCGAAGGGTACAGTCCCATCCAACTATCGGCCAATAACCATGTCAGGCCATGGCCATGTCAGGCATCATGGCAGCTAAGATAAGTGGGCACATGGATCAATACATGAGCGCAGCACAGAAGGGCATCGGCAAAAACTCAGGGGAGCCAAACACTAACTCCTGGTTGACCGAACAGTCGCCCGTGATTGCAGAACCCGTCAGACCAACCTGTGCACTGCCTGGATTGATTACAAGAAAGCCTATGACTCAATGCCACACACATGGATCACTGAGTGCTTGAAGCTGTACAACATCAATAAGACTCTAAGGGCTTTCCTTAGAGTATATATATATATATATATATATATATATATATATATATATATATATATATATAGGGGTGTGCAAAATAATCGTCATGACAACGCATCGCGATACTAACTTTCACAATATACTGCATCGATTCTTGATGCCAAAATCGATTATTATTAATTAATAATTTAATATTTAATAATTTAATATGTAATATTAATAAATAAATTAATTATTAGTTGTTGTTTTTTTATAAATCCTATGCACTTTTTTCTTTGTGAAAGGGTATTGTTTGTTATGATGGTAGCTACCTCCAAAATGGCAAATGTTTGAACATCATTTTTTGTTTTAGAAAAAAATCCTATGCACTTTTTTTGTTATTGGTTTGGTTTATTTGTTTTTGTTATTCAATAAATTCAGTTATGAATTGAGTTGCTCAGAGTTATGTATCAATTGAAGACACTACCCAGATACACAGCCACTGATATTTAAGTTATCCTCTTTTTTTTTTGGTACATTTTCACTGAAGTATGTCAAATATATTGCAATGCATCGCAATAATTCAAGTATCGTGATGCATCGTGATAGTATTCGAATTGAATCGTGACTTCTTTGCCAATACCCACCCCTAATATATATATATATATTAGGGGTGTAAAGATTAACCGATTTGGATCGGTTATCAGTCTGTGACCTCTGCGATCTGAGTGTACCGATCAGCGGAGCCCGGATCGGTCCAAATTCACTACGAAAGGTCCGATGCACCGGATTTACGGCCAAGAATCGGTTCTCGGCTCCTGAGCGGTCTCTCTCATGGCGCAGAAGTCGCCTGTGGGTGTTTGCGTTCTTTAGCGAATGGTGGCTGGTTCACTTACCTGGGATTGAAGCTTATTGGCCGGTTAACTGCCAATCATGCGAGCGGCGCGGGCTGTATGCGGAAGCGAGCAATGTTTGTATGCGTCTCATCAGGACAGCGTAGGACAGATCGCCTTGTTTGACAAGGTAGGAAGATTCGACAGAACACCGGTAAGATACGCTGTTTCCATTTATTGAGCTGTTGTTTAAGTTAATTTGGTGCGCTACTGCTATTTATGGACATGGTTCATATGTATGGTTAACTTTTGTGCCAGTGTTGTGTCGCGGTGATATCAGTCTGATGTTTCACTGTCAGCTTGATAGTTTCCATGGCAGCTATAGACCATAACTATTGTATGATACTAGCGTTTTTATTGTCACGGTTAGTGGATTGGGTGATTTATTTAGACAACATTCATGTATTGGCAATGTATATTTGATTTGGGCTAAAATTGACTTGGCTAATTTACTTTTGTGTGGAAAATACAATGTATAATCAGAATTGGTGCATTTCTGTATTTAGACTTATAGACTACTTATGATTTGTGTGTATAGAAATGCACTTCACACACACACAGATGATTTTTGTCTCAAAGGAGACTAAGGAAATGTTATAAGATGGAGAGAAAGTATTAGTTATTCAGTGGATTTAACATGCTAGTGTTTTCTATAACTGCCTAGTAATATCTATCTTCTTGTCAGTGATATGTTACACTTTTACAGTTACTGAAACTCATGAGTGACTGAAGCACTAATTACTAACTCATTCTGATTCATTCTGATTTTTGACTTTAATAGGCAACTTGCTTGTTTTATAAGGTCTTTTTTATTTTTTATATCTAACCTTATTGTTTTGTGTTGCTTGAGGGAAGGAATGTGCTGTATTTTAAGTATGAGCAGAGTTTTGCAAACCGGATTGTCAGTTTTTCAGTAGGCCTGGTGTAGTGTCTGTTGGACACTAAATAAACAAAAGGATACTATTTTGAAATTTAATTTCTGTTTCTCTCTTTTTCTTCTAAATAACTTTAAAGCACTTGGGAGTAAAGTTTTAAGTAAAATTTGTATTGAATCGAAATTAACCGAACCGGATTGGATCGGATCGAATCGAATCGTACCGGATCGTTTACTAATTTTATGAATCGTCCCTGAATCGAATCGTAGCCTGTGAATCGAGATTCGAATCAAACCGTTTTGTGAATGAAAGATCCACACCCCTAAAAAAAAAATATATATATATATATATATATATATATATATATATATATATATATATATATATATATACTATATATAAATATATATTGTATATATATATATATATATATATATTGTATATATATATATATATATATACCACACACACCCTATCACCTAGGTAGCAGTTTTGTGTAATTAAATGTAACTAACTTTATTTTTTTCTCTTTTCTCTTCTCTCATATGTCACCCTGATTCTGCTGTTTTCTACATACCTACATCTCCTTCAAAGGTAAGGACTTGTTTTATTGTTTTTCGTTTGCTTTGACATCCACTGCGAAATCACATTGTCTTTTGAAACCCCAGACTGTTTTAAACATATAGCTCAACCATTCAACCATCTGGCTGCCTTGTTTACTGCACATCGGACGGAGGAGCGCTTATTAATCATGCTTACACAAGTGTCTTAATTACTCCCAATGTAGCTGCTCCCGGTAGAACCCAGGAGATGACCTTTCCTCGCCTGCTCCTTTATGCCATTAATCATCCATAATCAACGGCGTCAGAGTCAAGGATAGGGCCACTGTGAGCTGCCCGCCACTGCCCACAACCCCTCCGTCACACGCCCGCTGTTTATTAATGGGCCCACACACACAGCACAGACACACTCCAAATGAATGCCCAGAACTGGGTTTCATTTGCCTATCCACAGTGTACGATGCAACTGACATGACACGGGATGACGTATTCTTTCTTATGAAGGTCACTTTGTCATTGAAGGGCCCATATTGCGCTGTTTTCTTATCTATGTTATAATGTTTTTTCCTCACCACAAACATACCTGGAGTGTTTTGATATGTGTTTTCATTCACACTTTTAACACACAAAACCTCATGTGGTAATACAGGAAGTGATCCACAGGGTTTTAAACTCCATACACCTTCACTAGAACCATTTGTATAATTTCAGTCATGGAATTTAGTCTCTGCTACACAAAAGGTAAAAAGTAGCTGTTAACATGAAACTACCACTTCATTTTATCATAAGGTAGAACAGAGCTTTGGAGATATAGACAGACTAAAAATAAAAGATGACTCAAACATCTGTGTGAATGAAACAAAACAACTCAGACATGCTTTTGATGAGGTAACAACATTTTAACATTGCTTGATGCTCAGTTTTGCAGAATATAGGGATTTTAATGTGCAGCGGTCAATTGTCATTTTAAAGGTACATTGTGTAACTTTTCTGGTGGAGAGTATGCCACATTTTTTGTCTTTAGGGAGATGTTATTTCTTTGCTTGGTATGTTCCAGAGTATGGCATCCGCTACTAAAAGTCTATTCAGCCTTTGTTTCACTGGAGGTGATTTTATTGCTCAGAAATACCTTTTAGAACATGCATTCTTCTGTAAGCAGGCCCACATCTCCACCAAACTGATCTGTGTCTTGGGACCGATGTGGGTCCTGCTGCAGTGTGCGCTCCTCCGTGGGTTTGTGGATGTGGTGGCGGCACAGGTGAGTGGGGGTGGCCGGTGGATAGAGGCTGCGGGGCTTCTGTCGCTGTCCGCTATCCTTGTCGGCGGATTTGCTATATATTTTGGAGCGGACTTTGTTTCATGTTTTCCTCATGTGGGTGACATCAGCGCGCCCATGCACTCACAGCGAGTGCATGGCCGGCTGTGCTGTGCTTTGGCCCACCTCCTCCAGCTGAGACTCCTCAGTTTCGTGTATATATATATATATATATATATATATATATATATATATATATATATATATATATATATATATATATATACACACACTATATATATATATATATATATATATATATATATATATATATATATATATATATATATATATATATATATATATATACACACAGGGTAAGCAGCCTAACAAATGGTATTTCACTTGTAAATGCGATACTCTGGCATTCATAGTAGACACTGATTCATAGGCGTCACTTGGTTGATATGTCAGGGTGCCAGGGACGTGCGGGCAAGTGAAAAACTCCAGAGTGCAGAGGCTTTTAACATTTCAGATCTTGTTTAGTCGTGGCAATGGCAGATTGACAGGTGGAGTTTGGGCCGGAGCAGGTAACTGACATGCCTGGCTTCTCCCCCCCACTGACTGAAAGCTTAATATATCATTTGTCAGTCAGGGATGGCCTTTCATTCAATCATGCCATGGCATCCACTCAACTGCCTAGCAGAGGTGGAAAGGCAAAGTATATAGGCCGAGATGTGCTCTTTCCGAGAGGGCAAGAACAGACTGAGAATCATTGCTACATTGTATATGCTCAAATATCCCTATGTGAGTAGAAGGAAAAGGATAAATGCAGCCAAAATCTTATATGGCACTATTGCTTCTTCCATTTATTTTTCTTTCTTTCTTTCTTTTGCTGGGACAGTGCATAAAATATACAATAAAATATTGCACACTCCACTCAGCTACTACTTGACTACTACTTCCAATACTGTTAATACTACTACTAAGTGCTACTGCTACTACTACTACTACTACTAACTACTACTGCTTCTGGGAACAGGTAAGGCAAGATGTTTATTTGAATGGAGTTTAGATATTATGTGTATATTATGTAGTTCATTGATTGAAATGATTAGTACAATTTCCATAAATAAACAATTCAAACCATCAATAATAATAATAATAATAATAATAATAATAATAATAATAATAATAATACTGGTATAAATAAAGGATAATAAATGGCAAAATAAATGGCAGAAATTCAATTTGTCAATGATGAGCTGCGATACGTATTCCACCAAATAAACTTTTGTCCAGTTGACAAATTGAATTTCTCCTTTTGCCATGGATTCTACCTGGACGACTGAGGGATTCTACACACAAAGGATAATTAAAAAAAAAAAAAAACACCTTTCTATAATTTGGATGGCCAAAGAAGTACCCAAAATGGCATCCATAAAAGGAAAAATGAATGTGACTGAAACCCAAAATTAATCTGATTAGCTTTAGCTCTTAGCTAACAGATGATGTTTGCATATGAAGAGAGAGTGGAGTTTAAAAATATGAATACCAGTTGTCAAGTCTTCGAACCAACCCTCCCCAAAAATATTTTAGCAAACATTTCCTATTAGTTTCTCTCCTAACTATGGATCCTAATCTAATAACACCCCTAGTCAGTGGTCATCTCCTTGTGGGATTTGGGTAACAGTGAATCATCCAGCTTCACTTGCATGCAAAGGGACAAAACACCACTTCAAAGTTCTATAATAGTTTTATGACTGCCCACAAATTGCTGTCATAAATTTTTCATTCTTTTTAATTTACTACCATAAATCAAAGCCACAGCGCACTCCCCCCTCTGTAAATGGGATTGCTCCATAGTTTTGGCATGCCACGATCTGGCCCCGGATCTCTGGAAAACAGACAGCACACGGAAAGGTAGTGCATTCATTTGGGCCCATAAATTATGCACTTAGTTTTATAATGTCAAACCATAAATAATGTTGATGCATGAGGAACTGCAACACATCACCCATAGAAATTGTGCATTGGAGATGAATGAGGAAGCTGTGATTGATAATGTATCTTAGGCGGGGCCATCTATTTAAGCACGCTCCCCAGAGGAAATGATGGAGTGGAATTAAGACTGAACTTTTAAGGGCTGTTTGATATTCATGAAGGCTCCTTTGACTTAGGTCACTTCATCTGTAAATCTTCTAATGTTCTTGTTTGGCAGGTCAGCTTTTATTGTTGCTCTTGTTAATGAATACGCACTGAAAACACCTGCACTTGTGTTTTCTCGGGCTGGCCTGCCTCTGATTACTGCTGCCTGCTCCCCAGAGAACCAAACGCATGATTTAGTGCTAAGTTTAGTGCAGCTTTTGGTGAATATGCTCCCAACTTTGAACTACCAACTAATGTGTATTAGTTAGCATTAGCCTGGGATGATGTAGCCATAATGTAGCTAAAACAACAACAGTACATGAAACACAATTATTTTGATTATTTTACAGTAATTGCTTCAACTGTACTACATAACCTAGTTTCATTTTTCCCAATAATAAACAAAATATGGTAATATAAAGTACATAAAAAATGTTTTGCAGAAACAACAATGCAGGATTAACTTTGTGTACACATACAGTACACAGTGGTTTATTGAAGTAATGCAAAGTGTAACCACAGCTCCATCAACTCTTACCATTTCATAATGGTGTGAATGTATTAATTATGTGCAGAAAAGCTTGTTTAGACAGGTCATTCATTTTTGCTTGATTGTAATGACAGGGCATGTGAGAATCTACGTGTGTAAATGTGTATTAATGGTATTATCTAAAAGTATAAGTACATAGCTGCATCACAGGGCACCTTCCCTTCCTCAAAAGCTCCTCTGTGCTTTTACTAACATAAGGTCCATGCTGCTTTTAAATGTAATAAGTTATGAAGCGCTCACACAAAGCCAGGGTTTTAAAGTCTGGGCAGAATAAATCATCACATGGTGGTCTTGTATACTCTATTGAGGAGACGCTACATCAGCTGCACCGCCAAGTTCTGCGCTGTGGCAAAGTCATTAAACTAGGGATTGCAGGCAAAGTCTGTGGCCTTTTTATCAACACATCTGATATTTCTCCAGTTAGTCATTCACTCTTTCAAACTGAAGTCTGATGCTCTAACACTCACGCTATTGTTCAGTCTACTAACAAATCAGCTTTTTATTATGCACATGTGAATAGTTTTCTGCAGATATTGTCCAGTGACCCCATTACATTGGCAACACTGACGTAAATGGTTTGATTTGTCAGATAATTATTGGGCAAATATACACAGTAGAAAATTTCCACTGTAAAGCCATAGTTTTTACATCCATAGTACCCTCATGCTACCTTGTCAAGAGTAGTTTTTGTGGCCTTACTGCACCAGCACTGTGTTGGATAAATGTCTTGGAAAAGTATATCACCCGTTTATATGGCAGCTCTGGACTGCAGTTTATTGTAGTGTGCGACGCAGCAGTACAGTATATCCATGTCTCCGAACCTTGGGTGCCCTTGCCACAAAGTCAACAGACTGCGGGCTGGAGTCAGCGTCCCTGCCCCCTTGATTTAAGACTGCACTTAGCAGAAGGCAGCCTGCCTGTTGGTCCTCTCCTTCTCTGAGAGCTGTCACTCTTGTGTGTAATTTGCCCTACTGAAGGAAAAAAGCCCAACTCAAAGCGTGAATAATGAGCGGTTGTTAGCTTTCGAGACAGAACAAGCAAAGCGAAACACAAAACACTCCAGCCAAAGAACTGTAATTACCACCAGGCTGTGAGTGCACTCTTAGAGCCATTGTTATTGTGTGTGAATGACCTTTCATGTCTTTGCCATGCTATTCTGCCACTCTTTAGCTGGACCACTGTAGGCTTATGTACGCTACTATACAGACACATTTGCCATTGTAATTAAGGAGGCTTTCACAGAAACATCCAACATAATGTATGATTTAGTTAGGAAATGTTCGTATTCAGCTTAATGGGCACAGTTGTCTGTTGTTTCTATTTGTCTCTGGTCCCAAATGAATACATGTGATTTATGAATGCAAGTTAGATTTATAATAAACAAGCTGAAAGACTGGCAAATCATTTCCTAAATGAAGGTAACAATGTGCTGATCCTTAAGGACCACCCATGGGGAGATGGATTAGCTGGAGATATGTGTCAAGAATGCAGAGGCCTCTCTCAGCCGGTGCACATTTTAACAGGCTGCTCAGCCAACAACAAATGGACAGATTACACAGTGACTATGGGATGACAGATAACGCAGAGCAAGCACAAAGTGTAGTGCGGGAACCTCCTGTTCTAAGGCTGACTGCCACAGACTGACTTTTGAAGATTTATTCCATCAGTCAAGTAATTAACATGATTTATGGTGCTGGGGTGACTGTTAGAGACAACAAAGAGGTCGGGCGGTGCCTCCCCCGAGGAGATGCTATCAGGTGTTTTCTGCTGTGCTTGCAATGCAGTCAGCATGCAGCTGTAAATCCAGCCATTCTACATTCAGATCCCCTCCTTCCTTCCCCTGCCTTCCCTCTGGTTCTCTCCCCCTTCCTACTCACCTCAGGAGGTCACAAGTTCACAGCTTGGCCTTAACTGTTAAAACCTGGGGGCTGAACTTCTGACCCCAGCTAGTGTAAAAAAGGAGACCAGTGAATAGTGTTTATAAGGGATGCCATTCGGAGAGGCCAAGGGGGGTTAGAGCCCAGTATCCAGCATTCCACACACTGGGCCAAGACTGCCCCTTAAGGCCAAGAGAGGAGACAGTGTAAGCCCTTCTTCATTAGGCTGTCATTAGTGTCTCTATTCTTTCACTGCACATGATAACAAGTAAGGTAAACAAACTGTGCAACTAATACCACTTGTGCGTCATGGGTTTCTTCTGGTGGATTTTTGTATCCTCTCAAATGTGTCTCACAGTTTTCTAAATAAGTTACTTTATCTTTTCACCAACCTTTCTTCCTGTCATATCTCTTCTGTTTGCCTTGAAAATCATTTTGAAGTACAATAACAGACTGATCACTCAAAAACACTTATGGAGCCTAACTAATTTTGACTCATAATACCCCTGCCATCTTGTAGTATCCTAAGGCTTAATCCCATTCATGTGACAACACCAGAACTTTTAATTGAACCTGCTACAGCTTCCCTGGGAGACTGGCTGCTGCCATTATAGACATTGCCTTGAAGCATTAGCATAGTAACTGTCTGAAAACACACTCATTTGCAATTGTTCCTTATTCATCTGTCGAGTGAAATCCACACAAGCTCTTACCTGGCAGTTCCCACACTTATTGTCGCTCCCAGGCAAAAGGCAAACTCATAAGAAGTATTCGGCGTAGCCCTGTTTACGCACCCTCTGCTTTTCCTGTAACCTCTATAAAAACAAAACACGATTTCTCTAGGCTGCCTGTTTCCCCGTTAAAACAAGAGGGGGGAAAATTAAATGCCTACAAGCAGATTTTATGATCTGATAAAAGATGGCATTTACTGTTGACTGATTTACCGCCTGTCAAAGTTTGTGAGTACATTGTAATACTACAGCAGCCCTGCCACAACACTGCTTGTTGAGAGGACTTTCATCTGTGTGTAGTTTGGAAAGCTCAGTGTAACATCACAGGTATGCTCTGTTATAAAATATTTGGGTATATAATCATGATACCCTTATATTTGGGAATATAAGGGTTTGAGATAGACTTAACAGTAGATGTTTAAATGGCCCATATTACACTATTTTGTGTGCATAATGTGAAATCTCTAACATCTCAAAACAATCTTTGTGTGCCTCAAGGCTCGATACTGGGTCCTTTGTTATTTAGCATGTACATTAATGACTTTCCCCAAATTTGTCCCAGCTAATGTAGTCTGTGAGATCCATGCTGACGGTGCGGTTTTGTATGTAAAAAAAAAAAAACAGCAAGCTGCACAGGACCTGTCAGTTGCTATGTCAGAGGTTGTCAGTTAGTATGTTTTTCTCAAAAAAACCTGGCATGGATACAGACCCAGATGTATGCGTGCTTGGAACAAATCTGAAACCATGAAGTGAAGTATCTGGGAGTTACATTGGACCCACAACTATGGTTCAAACAACATGCCAAAAGAACAGCGACTAAAATCAAATATAATTTATCATTATTTTTGTCATATGATTTTGCCGCACCTAAATTATTGCATTACTAGTTGGTCTCTGACAAGCAAAACTATTCTTAAATTAGCTGAAACTATCTATAAAAAGCTCTTAAGGTATTAGACGTAAAGTCCACTCATTATCACTACTGCAGAATACTTGACAATATGTATGCAGTATATGCAACATATGCAGATTTAATTTTGGTATACAAAGTTTTTAATAATCTTGAGAAGAAATTCAACTCAGACACCAAGAGCAGACTCTAGAGATGACTGCTCTGTGCTGTTTAGGAAAAGTGGTTTAAGCCAGCTCTTTTGCTTATCGAGCGGGTCAAACATGGGATATTGCTTATACAGTATATGAGAGCTTTCAACAGCTGGGTGCACCTTTAAAGATGAGGTGAGGAGCTCAGTCACACGGGAGGGCTTGGAGTAGAGCCACTGCTCCTCCACGTCGGGAGGAGCCAGCTGAGGTGGCTTGGGCATCCGGATGCCTCCTGGACGCCTCCCTCGGGAGGTGTTCTCAGCATGTCCCATCGGGAGGAAGACCCCGGACACGCTGGAGGGACTATGTCTCTCGGCTGGCCTGGGAACACCTTGGGGTTTCTCTGGAGGAGCTGGAGGAAGTGTCCGGGATGAAGGAAATCTGGGAGTCCCTGGTTAGACTGTTGCCCCTGCGATCTGGCCCCGGATAAGTGGGAGAAAATGGATGGATGGATGTATAGTGAATGTGTTGGTGTTATGTACTTTTGTGTGATTGTCACTCTTCTTTTCCCAGTTCTGTAGATGAGTTCACATCAACCTGACTGACTGAAGATGGAAATTAGCCACACTGGCTATAATCTTTACATATTTACATTTGTCCCTTTACAAATGCATAAATAAGAAATACGATTTTTTTTTTTTTTTTTTGGAATCTTGAATATTCTTGTAGTTTTTATCAAGAGCTTAAAATGTGTTCCATTTACGCGCTCATGTCATAAAGTGGTCAACCTCCGCACTGGACTTCTAATAATTTTAGTGGTAATACTGCCTCCATTACAAGGCAAGAGCTATTGTTTTTAGCCTTATTTAAACTACTTCACTCTCTGTTTGCCAGAAGCAGTCAAATCCAGGTGTTTTGTATGCTTGGATATTAGGTTATATCTGTTTTGTTTATTTATTTGGTTTATTTAACAGGGACAGTGTACATTAATCATTTCTGTGATGTACCAGAATTAGCCAGAGAGGCTATTTTTCATCTGCAGTCTGTGGACGATTCTATAACTTCTATGCTTTTCATATACTTTATTTATTGCAATATGTGAAAGTAAAAACACAGTCTGGGAAGTCTGGGCGTCCCTGCTTAGACTGTTGCCCCCGCGACCCGGCCCCGGATAAGTGGAAGAAAATGGATGGATGGTTGGATGGATGGATAAAATAAAATAAAATACAACACATACAAAGGAAAAATGGGCCTATCTATAGTAGAAGTAGGCCTAGTAACATGTAATGAAACCCATCTTGAGTGATTTGTCCCTGCCATACAAATATTAGTTCAGCTAAGCCAGTACAGTCCTGGCTCTAATCACATGTGGTGATCTGCTATGTAAGTGACAGCCTGGAGATCTCAAAGAGTGCTCTTTACATTTGCTCACCAGATCCTAACATAGACTTGTGTTAACAAAATAAGCCTGGCTGACGCGTGAGGAATTTCAGCCCTGATTGCAACCACAGCACAGCAGTGACAGAAGTGTTTGTACATGAAGGATTTACGGCTTCTTGGAGCTTTGGTAATTGTCCATTGTGCTGCCCTTTCTGGTCAGGCCTTTCTGTGAAGAATATAATGGCCATATATTAACTGTTAAGGGCTTTACTTAGAAGAATGTTGACCTGTCAGTTGTGTTAATGGATAAAGTGAAACAATAAAGGTGGATGCTAATGCTTGCGACACTTGCAAATCACTGCAGTTTGCAATAAGATGCTAGTTAATGTATAATTCAACAGGCTGCTAAATAAGTTTGACTGTATGATTTGTCCATTGTTTCAATTGTATTGAAATTGTAAAGGTGCCTGCTGATCAAATAAAAAAAATAAAAAAGGTCATACTAGCTAGTTTCCAGATTTTCAGAAAGCCAACAACCAAGCCTGTAAAAAAGCCCAAAAGCAGTCACCAAAGCCCAAAGGTAGTTAGAAAAAGAAGGAACTAGCTAAACGTGTACTAATGCATATGTTTTTCATTGCAAATTTAACATCAATAATGGCTTTAAAATGTTAACAGCTTGTATTTCAATCATTAAACCTAAAAAAAAGAAGCAGACTTGGCATCTCTAGTTGCTAGCCGTGTGTAGTTAGCATAGTTACCATAGATAGTAGGGTTCTCACAAGAGCCTCCCTGTCTGCTCAGATCAAAGAGGGCATGTAGCAGGGGGCAGCAGCTTCCGCCTTCAATTTCACTATCACCTCTTCCTATGTTTGCATCTCTAATTGAGGAAAAGCACACCAGAGGAAGTTCCCTGTGTAGCGTTGGCATTCTCTGTCGTTCTTCTTTTGTTTATCCACACACTCCTCCCCTCGTCCCCTTTTAGCCTGTTGAACTCTGAATGCACTCTGACCTCTCTGTGGCTACCTCTCAGGCATGGGGACTTTTCACTTGCATACTAGCCCCTTCCTCCGGCTCTCGACTTCCCATGAAACCCCGTGGTGACCTTTGAACGGCACAGGCCTGGTCTGTCCCTCCTACACTGGCCCTGCTGCTGTCCCGCTGACCACATGGGACCACAGCCAAGTGCATTCACGTGAAGATGCTGTGTACCCGCTGTGAGCATCAAAGCAAGGAGGCAAGGCTTGATAAACATTAGGAGGAATTAAAACAGATAAAAGGGATTTCGCTGGAGGTCTCTTCTTGAGGAACGCATAGGCTAGTGGTGTGAATTCTTTACTCCCTCTAGTGGTACTAAGATGTTTTTCAGTGTCTCAGGACACCATCCTTAAAAATATTGTTTTGTTTTGGTGTGTCCTAATAATTACTATATATCATTATTCATTACACATTTGAACTTGTTCTAAACCAGCTATGCCTCAAAGGACATATAATAAGCAAATTTGACTTTCTGAGCTTTTGACTATGTTATAACATTGTTCACTCATCAAAAACATACTTGGAAATTAGGGATGTCAACAATTAATCGACTTACAATTAATTGTCGATCAAGACGTTGGCCGAACAAAATGCATTAATTGTAACTAATCGCTAGAGGGCGCTACTCTGGAATGTGAACACGAGATGTGAACCCACTCGCGAGAAAGACCATAGCGTTACATCATGTAACCCTTTCCTCTCTGGATGTTCCCAGTAGAGCTGGACCTAGAACCATATATTTTTGAAATTATAAAAGCATGTAACTTACATGCTTTTATAATTTCTTGATTGTTCTGGTTTGAGGCCCTGTAATGTTTTATGCTGTGTCCAGGGGCCCTGTGAAATGTATATTTTGTACTGTAACCCTTCACAGATTAAGGGAGAGAAATATTGTTGATGCCTTAGTTCAAAATACATGTTGAGAATGTCCTAAAAATAGCCTGGATTCACTGGTTTCATCATAATGTGTCCATCATAATATTTCCATGCTGCAAGTGCAACAACTGAGCCAGTCCTCAATTTATTTTCATTAAATAATGTATTTTGTTATTCAGCATCAATACATTTGTCTGCTTTTTACTAAGGAATAATTAATTGAGGAATATACAATATAATAATACTATGATATATTTTTGACTCAGTGTTATGTATACTATAGCTTATATTCTTAAAGACCCTATTGAAACACTAAAATTCAGGTGAAAAACGCCGCTATAATTTTAATTTGCATCCCTATTGGCAATACATTTAGCTTCATTCCCATTTCATTAATCCTGTTGAAAAGGACCTCTTTTCACTCATTTAAAATATTTCCTGAATTGTTATGTCAAAGGTAGAAACCAGAGTTATCCTCGCTAGACTGGTTCTGAGCATTATGTTCATTACAACTACTTGTATCAACATTACATGTATAGCTAGCTTTTTTCATGTTAATTTCAATGGCTGCCAGTAGATGGTATGCTAAAAACAAATCCAGATGAGGGATTGCAGACTGATGGAAAGTAATGGCTGTTTTCTATACATGTGTTTTATTATTATAAGTTCTAAAAGATGAGATGCCAAAGCAAAGATACTGAAGAATAATTTAATGGTCATGATTAAATTACATTACTACAATTTATTGCAGTTTCCTCTGGCAATACCTCATTCTTTATAAATATGTTAACCTACATAATATGTGACCTATATAATGATCTGTTTAAACCATTTAATAGCTTTGATGCAAGACCCAGGATTTCTTTTCTATTATTAATTCTTCAGGTATTGGTGTGTAGCCCAATACTCCAAAGTGATTAATGGCATATTTTAGCTTCTTAACTATCTCTTACAGAAAGTCATTAAACTGAAATAGTGTGTGTTATGCTTGCTAAGGGAAAACCCATGTATCGCAGCAAAAATATTAAAATGTCTTTATTTAAGGCTGTATGAATATAATTTTCCATAATCACAGCCCATTACATTTGCTTTCATAGCCCGTTTCGCTGCGCGTAATATGTGCAGTGTACTGTGAGCCTGTGCCCTCATGCATATGTATGGCTGCTTTGTGCATACACTGTTTTTCATGCTTGTGTAAGATTAGTAGAGGGCTAAATGACATAGTTTGATCAATGTAGCCAGGCTCTGCCCCCGGTTCCATAGCTTTTTGTTCATCATCGCTCGCCCAGACTCAAATATGTGGGTAACAAAAATTGATATAATGACTGAGTGTGCCTTATTATCTTCAAGCTGCATCAGATTGCCAAACTTCTGAAGGAAAAGCGAGCGTCTGGGAAGTATTACAAGTCATTTATCAAGTCCCTCTCATTAGCATATTGCCTACAGAAGCACTAGCAGAAATCTAAATACAAGTGGCCGATTGGGAGTTGCTTCCATTTTTCTCGCCGTCGAAAATATAACAGTGCCCCGTAAACCTTTCGCATCCATGACTTTAAAGCGACCTTTTCCAGTTGACATCGAAAGCACTCCCACTTATAAGTCTTATCTCACAGATGGGAGAAGAGTCTTTGTCACGTTTTGGCGACGCTGCCCCCATCCTCCACTCATGGTAATGCGAGTGGCTGGGACTGGTTGAGTAGCTTTATGATCAGTTGTGAATGTCCTTACTTGTACAACAACAGTGGCGGAGCTATATTAATTAGGGGGTGACTGCATACTCCATTTTTCCTTGTCAAGTTGAGCGCAGTCCCAGGTGTATGCTGACGGAGATCAGGGCCCAGTGCAGTCCAGATGAGGTACGCCTGGTCCTGCATCCAGCAAGCCAAAATAATGAGTTTCCTTCCCCCTTTAGCCACTGTATGCACTGTGATATACAACTTGCAATTAAGCATGGCTTGGTGATCCAGTGATTAATGTGTCTTGTGGCAAGCATGAAGGCACTATGGGACCGGGGTTGGGGAGCGCAGCGCTGGCTAAGTCTGCGTGTTTATATTCCTATCATGGGCTCCCTGTCTCCTTCCCTCTCCTCTTATAACCGCTCTCCATTACGGGGAAGATGGAGAGGACCATTTGCAATTCAGTAACCTTTATGACAGTACACTCTTTAATCAGAGCCCCCTATTTCCTTTGTGGTGCAACACACTTGTACTTACTACACACTAGTGTCCCCACACTCAGAGGACTATATACAAGCTCATGAAATGCCCAGGCTGCTGCTCCAAGTGATTTACAACGGATCCCTAGTTTCATTTGTTGTTGTTGAAGGCTTTTAATTTTTATGGAGGGACAGCACTAAGTAAATTGTGTCTTGTTTAAGAGAGTTGGACTTGGGTTTTAAAGAGAAGACGAGGGAGGTAGCGACAGAGAAGATCCTGTTATGAGATGTCCAACGTCGTCATCAACAATATGCAAGTCATCAGAGAGTCAGGCAGTGAATATTATGCTTCTCCAGTATTTAAAATGAAGTGACAGACTTTGATTTTATTGAGGCTGTTTATAATAGACAACTTGTACTGGGAAATCAACCTTATGTCCTGCCAGTCATCATATTATTGCACTGCCTTTCTTGTCTTTTGTATATAGCTGTGATTTGATTTTTTTTTATTTTTTTTACTTATTTTATTTTGACTTGTACATATATACTTATATTAGGGATGCAAATTATCGGTTAATTCATTAACTGATAGTTGATTGACCTTATCGATCGATTAACGATTAACTGATAAGCGGCGTTTTTTACCTGAATTTTAGTGTTTCAATAGGATCTTTAAGAAAATAAGCTATAGTAACATAACACTGAGTCATAAATATATCATAGTATTATTATATTGTATATTCCTCAATTAATTATTCCTTAGTAAAAAGCAGACAAATGTTTTGATGCTGAATAACAAAATACAGTAATCCCTCGCTCTATCCAATTTTTTTTTTATAGTGTAACATTTTTTTATAGTGTAACATTGTGTTCTGTCCTGATTGGCTAAGAGACTAGACCAGGACTGAACGTGGACTGGACCAGGTCTGAACCAGGTCTGGACCTGGACTGGACCGGGACTGGACTGGGTCTAGACCTGGACTAGACCAGGATTAAACCACCATGCGCCGCTGCTGGTTTCACCGCGGCCCGCGCTCCGAGCCGCAGGCCAGCCGCGCGGGGCTCGGGGCGTGGCGAAACCAGCAGCAGCGGCACGCATTCCGGGTTCGATCTCGCCTCGCGCGTACACCCGGGGCTGCTGAGCAGTGCCGTTGGCGCCTGCGGTCGGCTGTGAGTCGAGCTTGACGCAGCGCGGTTGCCTTGTTTCATGACCGTGCGGGTGCGCATGTCCGCGTGTCCGCGGTTAGCGGTTAATTACAATTAATGCATTTTGATCGACCAACGTCTTAATCGACAATTAACCGTTAATCGATTAATTGTTGACATCCCTAACTTATATACTATATAATAATGCCTTATTTGACACCTGTCTCTTCTATATCTGTATCTGTATCTTTTTTGCTACGTATTTAGAATTTATTATTACCATTCATTTTTTACTCTTTCTTATTATATTGTGATTAGTGAGCTACTGTGTCCAAATAATTTCCCTTGCGGATCAATAAAGTTGGTCTAGGTCTAAGTCTGAAATCAAGACTTGCAGAAAGACTTGCATCCCGCATTGCACACAGGCTGTAATGGGGCCGAGTGTAGATGGTGTTTGCAGCCACTTTGCTGTTCTGTTTAGTGATGAAGGCTTTTGATTTGCTTTATCCTCCAGAGTCCTATTGGAGCGAGTGAGAGACACTCATCGCACAGCCCCCCTTCTCTTTACTGGATCATTTCCCTTCACACCCAGAAAGGCTTTGTAGTGCTGGCATCGCTCTCTCGCCTGCCCTCTCTCCTCTTTTTCTGCTCCTTCACTCCAACTTTCATAAGCTCAGTAAAGCATGGCCTTCAATTCCCTTGTTCTAGTGTTTTCACTTAAGATCAGGAGTGATGAGCAAAAGGTTTCTGGCTCAATCCTTGAGCAAAGGCCCGGCGTGACAGGGATTATTATTTATTTGTCATCGTGGATGTAATAAGCTGTAGGTACAGAGTGGAGAGCGGGTGATTTATTGCTCTGTCGAGCTCCAGTAGCAGTCCGGCCGCTGGGGCGTGCAGGATGAATACGGGCCTGTCACTCCCGTCCATCCGTCTACTGCGCCTGCCGCCCTCACAACACCGCCCCATTTCATGCCAGAATACATAAACAATCTTTCATTACTCCCAGGCCTTTTTCATTTTGCTCTTCACACAACACAAAGATTGAATGTATGAATCTCCCTCTCTTTCCACTACTTTATCCCTCCTTGTTGCACATTAGCTGTTTTTCTTCGTCAGGCAGGATTTCGTAAACTCTTCAGAAGAATCCCACACCCATGCGTTTCTTCCACTCATTCTTCAGTTTCATTGTCATTTCCGACCCCTTTCGCCGCAACTTCATTTTTCTCCTCCAAAGCGATTATGTGAAGAACAGCTGAGCAGTCCCACTTGCTCTTGAACTTTTCAGACTGGATTATTCCTGGAGCAGAAGCTTCCTGAGCGGCTGCTGATCGGACAGCAGTATGTCGGCTGCTGTCAGCGCGCTGTCCCTCCAATGCATTAGCGTCAGTCTCCACACTGCAGCAAGCCATGAAATGAGTGATGAAATATCAAATCCTCCCACTCCCCTCCACCACACCCACCAACACACAGGACACCATATCGACCGCCAGTCCATTTAGACAGGAATTTAATATTTTCAGCTAAACCAATCACATATGGTTAGTGCAGGGTGTAATCCAATCACATTCTATCATAAATGCCCCTCTTGTGGGCCTATTCACAGTGCTGATAAACTGGTAGGAATCAAGACGTTGAAAAACCTGGCCTTAATAGATTGTCTTGGCTGCTTTAGGGAAGCTTGTCCCACTCCTTTATGTCGATACACTGCTGCAAGTTCTTCCTGCGAGCGTAGATTGGCTAAAGTGGAGCTGACTTTGTGAATAGGTCTTTCATTTATTAGGCCCTTTATCTGTAAGGGCAGACCGGGAGAAGGCTAAAGGAAGACGCTTAGCCCACATCAGATGGATAGGGCAAGACATGGGATAATTATGAGGCATTTATTATGGAGAGGTGATTAATAGCCCTTTCTGGACAGGGCCAGTACCGCTGGGTGTGCTGTGGCTGAACTTACTTTGTCCTTTGCAAACTGTTTTCAATGACGTTCCTTTCACGAGGCAGAGACAGTGCTGGCCTGTGCGCCGGGCCTCCAGAGCAGCCCTGTGAATGGAGAGCATTTGTTAGGGGACAGAGGTGGCCATGCTTCACACAGCCACTGAACTGAGAATACTCATTTGGTTCCTGAATGCAGCCCTGACAACCACCATTTATATCTGGCTGCTTGTACACTGTCCAGACCATTAATAACAGTTTATCGCTGTCTAATTAGTGTCGGCTGATTGGAAAGCGCAACAGAAGCGAGGCAGAGACTGGCTTGCTTTGTTTCACACTCTGTATCCATAGACTTAATGCAAAGGTGATTCGCATTGGCGTTAGCAATGGCACTTTTAATGGTTGGCCTGTCATGATCATTACTTATCGTTCAATATATCGTGAATGAAACAGTAATTTTTGGAGGTCAGTGTTTATCTTGGGAAATTTTCTTTGTCTAGTGGGACATTTTTGGCTTATTTTTTCCTGCAATATAATAAGATTTGAGCTGTAGAAGATTAAAATGTGAACCAAAATTACGAATAAGTACTTAAATGTGCATTGTGTAACTTTTCTGGTGGAGGGTCCGCCACAAGCTTGTCTCCATGGAGATAATACTGTTTTTTACCTAGATTATTCCACAGTATGGAAATAAACTTGGCAATCACAATGGAGACTGGTTAATGGTCATATCTATAGAGAAGCAAGCCTGCACATGTAAGAATTCATGTTGGGTATGGGTATTTGTGAGCTATAAAACAGCTGTAGTTGAACAAATGTAAGGGAGTTATATTTAATGCCCTACTGTGGAACATTCCAAGAAAAGAAATAAAATCTCCATGGAAACAAGCAAGTAGTGGACCCTTCACCTTGGAAGTTACACAGCGCACCTTTAAATGTTGCATTCTGCTTTTTATTTATATTAAACAATATCGTATCATATCATACTTTTTGTGGATAATTTAGCTTTATGGTTTGGTTTCAATATTATCATTTATTTATTTACTTAAAGCCCCAGTGTGTAGGATTCGTGGCGCATAGGTGGATGGTGCTATTGCACTTTCTGTTTTAGCTACAGCAGACCTCGAGGGTCACCCGGGCGCGCCGTAACGCGGACAGCTCTCGTAGCCGCACACGAGCCGCGCGCCACTACTGTACGTATAAATAAAACGCGGTCCCGGTTATTTTGTTTTATGTTTTTTTTTTTCTCCTGAAAACACACATTCCCGATCATGTACCATGACACTCTACACATCAAATGAAACCTTACAGTCTCCTCTTTTTGACTATGCAATTCATTTCCCTGCACAACAATCACTCCCCGAGCACATGGGGCTTTTATACGGAAAAGCACAAAACGAGGTTAGCTTACCTTAGAATGCTTTGCACAGGTCAAACTCTGTATTTCACCATAAACTTGCTCAATTTGTCCGTAAGGATCCAGCGAATAGGATCCAGCGAATAAAATCCAGTAAAACAATTTAGTCCAAAACACGTGTTAGATCCATTACGACGTCTGATCCGGCAGCATGCTTGTGTTGTTTACCCAAAACCACGAGCCTTGCCGAAGGCGGAGCCCAAATGTCCTTCTGCGGCTCTCGTATTCAAAATGGCTGCCTCTGCATGGGGAAGATCCCCCTTTTATGTGACTATATCTAAGTCCAAAAGAATACTTTGATTTCATGATGGAAGAGAAAAGGCTTGGAAAACAATGTATTTTTGAATGGGTATCTTCAATTTCAGGAATTAACGGGTAAAAATCTTACACACTGTCCCTTTAAGCAATATATCACATTTCAAAATTTGTTATCACGACAAACCAATTTAATGGTAGAACTTACAGTATGTACTTATACTTTGTGTGGCCTGATCATTACAATCTATAGAGATCAAGTTGTGCGTCGGTCATATTTGGGAGTAGCAGACAAGTTGCTTTAAAGTTATGCAGTAATTGGGGTTTGATCAGCCATTACGAGCACTGCCACGTTCGCCCTTTGAAGATGCCCTGACTCAAGGGGGATAGTTCCTCGCACTGCTCATTCTGTGGGGATGGTGTTATTATTACCAGTAACAACCTGTTCATCTAAATTAGCCCCACATGCTTGTTTAAATTAGGCTCAAATAGTGATTTCAGCCTGTGTATGGAATTTGAATGAGAAAAAAAATCTGCTAATAGCTGTGTGGTAGTTTGAAAGTAAACTAAAGGGATATGATGGATTTATAGTTATATTCACATAACATCACTCATTCATTAAGGCAGCACATATTATGTTGATTTCTGATCTATGTTCTAATATTGTTTCCTTATCAAAAAAGATACCTGGAGTTGTGTTTTGTTTCATTCACACATTTGACAAATGCATATTCAGATTAAGTTCTGGAGTTCCCTGGAATTGCCAGTGTTGTTAACTTGAAAACTACCATCACATGACATCACAAAGTAGAACAGAGTATTTTGAGCTTTGGAGATGTAGACAAACTAATAATAAAGGATTACTCAAACATGTGTGAATGAAACAAAACACAACTCTGGGTATGATTTTGAGGCAGTCACAACTTTATAATATGGCTTAAAGCTCCCAAGAATCTGCTTTGTGTAATAGGATCTTTAAAATGCAACCTGCGCAAATGAGTAATAAGTACACAATTATTTGAACAGAAACATCCATACATGTTAAGGTGAAACAAATGCATCAGACTTAACTAAACAACGAGAGAGGGAGATATGGGAGGAATTCCAATTTGTATTAGATATCCAAAGGCCAGTGTATTGAATGCGGCCGGTCTCCCAGCTGGCACTAGAAATGTCCAAACACCTCTTCTCATTTGTATTTCCGATAAAGTGAACGCTTGGGTCAGTGAGGGCCCCAGACTCGCCTCAACCTCCAAACCACCACTGACACACAGCTGATCAAGCTCTAATTAAGCAGACATTTTCTCCTTGTGATTTCTATTGATGCTCTGGGCGAGGAGAAAAACTACACTAACAAACTAGGCCACTTTTCTACCAGGTTGTTTGCAACATTGAGTATTCCTCTTTAAGTCGTTTGTCTCACTTCAGGTTTTACTTGTTTGAAGGAGTATGTGTATTTTTACTTATCTGTCAGGTCGTACTTAGCATTATAGCCAACTCTCTCGAAGTGCTTTTCTAAGAGTGACTGCATGGTCAGTATTGGGTTGAGTTAACAATTTCCTTAAAGGAGAATTAAGTTTTTTTACAATCTGAGCCTTATTTCGGTAATAAAACAAGTTGTTTTACTCACCCATAGCACTTTGGTGTCATATGGAGCACTTCCAGAGATGTTTTAGGCCTTGTCCCCACGACAACGTTCCTGTTTTTTTTTTTTACCCGGGGTGAAAAAAAGTCTCGTCCAGACACGTGTTGGATCAGAAAACCTTCGCGTCAAGATGAGCACGGAGCGCTGAGTGAAAACGATGTAGTACATATGTCACACCGATAAGTGGCGCTGTAAACCGGAAAGAGCCAGAGCCACCAGTAACGCAGGACTACAAAGAGCACATGCGCAGAAAGTCCTTTCTCTTTCATAAACAAGCAAACACGTGTACTTTAGGGGCCGTCAACACAAGCGAATATATTTTGTCCCCCTGCTCCACCAATGTAGCAGCGACTCACTCCGGTAATGTGAAAATGCTGACCGTCCCTAACATAGACAGACGCCACAGAACAAAGATTTGCGCTGCGTGAGCAGAGTTTTTGCCTATAAATCGATAGTTAGCATTACTTGCTATCGTTTTATTAGATAGACATTAACAAGTAGAACTCTCGTTAACCTTGGGCGTGTTATTTAGGCAAAATGCTTGTTTGGATCTTACTACGGGAATGTTAAACATACTCGGACATTATGTTGGCTTTTCGGCGAGAATATACAACCGGGGACCATCACCAACGGGCAGCTATATATTTTTGTGTGTGATACTGCATGTGCCTGTTTGTAAAAGGTAAATTTTCATTTAATAAAAAAGACAAGAAATCGTTGCTCTTTCTCTTTATTTACAGCACACAACACACTCAAATTGGTATGTGCTCCTCATTGTCCACTATCTGCCTTTCCAGCGATGGGATCTTTCCAGTTTTAAAATACGTGTTTAGCTTTGCATTGGCAAACACCCGTGCGTCGTGCGTACTGCTGCCAGGCCACTTCACAGTAACGTCCATAAACCGGTACCTGTAGTCACACACCGCTTGTATGTTGAGGGGATGTGTCCCATCGATCGATCCCAAACATTGTGGCATGTCATGCACACGGAGGAAGCCCGAAACAAGCTCCTCTGCCTCCGGTTCCGTGAAAGGCGTAATTGTGCATGGTCCTCTGCTGTTGTCGCAATGCATTGCATATGAACAGAGTTTGATGCAGCATTGCCAATAAACCAAAAGTCCAAAAGTCTGCAAAAGATACTGAAGTCCATTGTCCGCCATGGCTGTTGTTATCTGGTTGTTACCTGCGGAAGGCGCCGGGTTCCACCCTCTGGTCACCGGTCACGTGATGATTACGGCAGCGCGACGTCATCATTTTCTCACCTGCCGCGCTTTTTTTCCGCCCACATTCCAACGCAACGGGGGGCGTTCTCCGACTTCTCCACTCTGGAAGCCGTTTTTGAAAAACTCCGTTCTCGCCCCCAAAAACGCCGGCGCCGTCTGGACGGCAAGCCCAAACGCACCCAAACTTCTCCGTTTCCTCCAAAAAACGTTGTCGTGGGGACAGGGCCTTAGATTAGCGATTAGCGATTAGTGTTCTCGGGGCACATGCTCTGAGCGGTCTCCAAATAACACAAACTTTAGCACTTTTCAAATCATAGAAGCTCAATGTCTTAGTCTACACTTTCGTTTGAGTCAAAAGTGGCCTGTAATCCGAGATTTATCCATAATTTACAGCTTTGCGTTTCATGTTTGGGTCCCGAGAGCTGAGAGCGAAATAAACTGTGACTCCGCACATGCGCACTGGCGTCCTCATCTACTCGAAACTATGGATAAACAGGCCACTTTTGACTCAAACGAAAGCGTAGACTAAGACATTGAGCTTATATGATTTGAAAAGTGCTAAAGTTTGTGTTATTTGGAGACCGCTCGGGGAATTTATTACATGCCCCGAGAACGCTAATCGCTAATTGCTAATCTAAAACATCTCTGGAAGCGCTCCATATGACACCAAAGTGCTATGGGTGAGTAAAACAACTTGTTTTATTACTGAAATAAGGCTCAGATTGTAAAAAACGTTAATTCTCCTTTAATACTTAAATTTCCTTGTGAACTTAAATATTTCATATAGATTGCACTGAAGCTACATATGTTCAAATAAAATAAAAAAAAATCTGTTATTATGTTTCTTTATTCACAATTGTGAAAATAATTACTTTAGGTTGCAAGGTCCTATGATTAAAACCAGTTTGCAATAAAACCAAAAGATACAGGAGCGATACAGGACTACATTCATACCATATTGAATTGAACTGTCAATACAACAAGTCACCCTTATGTAACAGATAACCCTGTGTCCTGTCAATTATCATTATCATATTATTTTTACACTAGTTGCCTTACAACCTCTTCTATCTAGCAGAGACATATTTTTATTACTATATTGCTATATTTTATTTTTACTATTTTCGGTCTCTTGCTATTTCTGCTACTTATTTAGAACCTTTTATACCATTTCTCTTTGTTATTTTAATATCCTATGAGCTACTGTGTCCAGATATTTTCCCCTGTGGAACAATAAAGTTTGTCTAAGTATAAAAGAGCTCTTTACGACTTTGTGTCTTCAGTTGGTCATTTGACGACTAGTGACTTCCTATGTGCAGTTGTGATTGTAATTCCATTTTTAACCAGTAGGAGCGCCCATTACAGCTTTTACCATTAACAAAGTCTTTTGCAAGTGTCTTCAGTACATATTATCTTGATTGTTTTTGTTTACACACATACAGTAATCTATATTCTTCCTTCCTCTGCTCCCATCTGCCTCTCCCTCTCCTGTCTCTCCACTGTGGCGTTGTAACTGCCAGAGCAGCTGTCTGTCCGGGCTGTCAGCCGTGTAGGCGAGCAGCAGCATTACTGTTTGTGCTTGCCTGTGCAATAGAAGGCGACGCGCGTCAGGGCCTCTGTCAGCACCATCACCAGAGCCCCAGATGCAGATGGGAGGCGAAAAGCTCCTGGTGAAAAGGCGGCTCCCACAGTAACGACAGACCAATCCCCTAGCCCCGCTCAGACTGTCCACCGCTTTATTGCGCACGTCTCTCCACCTTCATGGCGCTCCTTTGTTATTGCAGACCATAAGAAGAGTAGAAGAAGAGAAGGGAGCGGACCCTGACGAAGTGCGGGATTGATGGATGGACGTAGGCACAGGGTGGATGAGGGGACGGATGTGAAGGTTTAACACAGGCAAACAGAGAGAGACAGAGAGGAATGACCCCCTCGTTCCACATCGCTCTTTCACAGTCCCACAGCAATTAAAAGCCACGCTAACCCACTGCACTGGACTCTCTCTGGCTCTCAGGTGTCTGTGCATATGAACTACTACTGCTATTACAAGTGGAGTGGTCCATTACAAAACAACAAACACTGGTATTTTTGTAATAGCTTTATGGAGCTGTGTTCACCTGATGTATTGCATTTGAAAACCGATGAAATATAGTTTAACTCAGCTTATATAAAGGCTGCAACTTTTTCAATATTTGCCTTATTCTAATTTGAGTGGGCTTTTCCGTTCGCCAGAAGCTGTTCCCAAATCTCAGCAGTGGTGTGTACTGTACTTGCAGGTAATTTTTCACACCGTGCATACCTAACCAGCCCTAGAGCGAAGATGGGAGAGAGCTAGTGTTGTTATTACTAATGTCTTCCTCTGCATTTTGGGTGGGGCCTGCTTCTGTGCGCTGTGTATCCTCTCATTACACTGCTACCTGCTCTGCATTACTTGTCAGTGGAGTCGGAGCACCCCGTTCAGATTAAGACTAATGCCAATGGCCCCAGGAACTACGATTAGAATCACACTCATTACTCAGGGCCCACTGACGGAAGCAATTTAAAGCCCTGGTCTTTACAGTACAAGAGGCAGGGCAAGCCCCCACTGTCAGGAGCAGGCTGGCCCACACTGCCACACACTACACTCTCTACCCTCCAAGGACACCTGAAGGCCAGACCCTCGCCGCCTTAATTGACTCACTCTACTTCCTTTTGGCTTTTCATTTATTTAAGCTTTGGAAAGGCAGTGGAGCCTAGTGTGCATGTTGCCTAGAAGTTGGCACAATAAGAGAAGGGATGAGATGAGACCGTAGACTGTATAAAAAAATTTGATTAAATGAGTGTGACGTCAGCCATAGCGTTCAGTGAATTTGGACCCAGGCTCTGTATTATGAATAGGATTTTTTGACAAACAAAATAGCAAAAAAAGAACACCAGGATCATGTAGAACGGGTTAATACGAACATTTTAAGATCAAAATGACGAGGCTCACAGCAGCAGCTACAGAGCCAGGGTTAGGAGGAGCCAGAAGAGCTGCATGCAAACTTCCTATTTGGAACAGGGCAGCTAGCGCATTAGCTATGTCCATTTATAAATACAATCTATGGAGACAAATTTCTGTGAGAAGAGACACGCAAGATTCAGCTCATGAAAATGAGACGAGATTTTGATATCATTTTTCACTGTTCGCGGCCTAGCTGTTTCGCAGATTTTTTATTTATTTTTTTCAAATTTTTTTATAGTGTAACATGTTTTTTTTTATAGTGTAACATTGTGTTCTGCGTCCTGATTGGCTAAGAGACTGTAAACCTTTGCCGATTGATAGATGGGGGACGTGGGGGGGACCGGACTAAACCGGGACTAGACCAGAACCAGACTGGGACTAGACCGGGACTAGACCAGGACTAGACCAGGACTAAATGTGGACTAAACCAGGTCTAGGTCAGAACTAAACCAGGTCTAGACCAGGTCTAAACCAGGTCTAAACCTGGACTGGTCCTGGACTAAACCAGGACTGGACCAGGTCTAAACCAGGATTAAACCACCACGTGCCGCTCTTTGCTGGTTTCGTGCGGCTGGTTTGTGGCTTGGGCTGAGAGGACGCGGTTCGATCTCGTGCTCGCAGCCCCGGTGTACGCGTGACCTCGCACCGGTCGTGCTGCTCTGTCACGGATTTGACCACGATGAGGGGTACACGTGTAGCGCACTTCTCCAAGGGGTTGGTGCGCGTCACTGGATTCCTGCAGATCCAGTGACTCATGTCTCCGCTCCCCTCGCGCGTCCGGCAGGGCTCCCGGCAGAGCCCCCACGCTTCACTATTAATACATTTTATTGAAAATCTATGAAAGTTTGAGTGTTTAAACGAGAGATAAATCTGAGAAAAGTGTATAATGTGTGTGGTGAGGCATTTACAGCTTTAAAACATGTAGAATAATTGTAAAATATAAAGTTGTCCTACTTCGCGGATTTCTCTTATTGCGGGTTATTTCTGGAACCTAACCCCCGCGATAAATGAGGGATGACTGTATATCAATTGCGCCATTCAGTTCACAATTTTGGCTTCACAATTTTTTAAAGTATTAATTTTACAATATTGCTCGTCATTGTAGCACTGAGTTACTCAACATAAACCTTTTTTATCCATGTAAAAATATAAGGGGAAAAAATCTCACAAGATCATTTCCTCATGTGTGCACAATTTGGTGGCAATTTAGTCTCACAAGATCTTGTCCCATCTCTAATAAGAGGCCGTACTGTTTGTGCATTTAAGGTGTGTAGAGTCCGCACTGCACCGAGACAGATTAGATGGTCAATAATTGTCAGAGTCTTGTCATTGAGACTGATGGTGTGTACAGTGTGTAGTGTGTGTACTTCTATTGTGTGTGAACCCCCAGTGAGGTTACAGCTGCTACTGTCCCTCTGTGACACTTGTCCAGAAGAATGCTAGTCAGGGCCAACTCCAGGCCGCCTGCCACTCAATAATAAATGATAGGCTCATCAATTAACACCTGTCACCATGGCAACTCTGTTAAAGCAATGACAGCACGGCAGGCTAAGAGAGCACTTTCATCTCGGTGTCAGTCAAATACGAGATGATTACTTTTTAAACTTAAAGCCCCAGTGTGTAGGATTCGTGGCGCATAGGTGGATGGTGCTATTGCACTGTTTTAGCTACGGCAGACCTCGAGGGTCACCCGCGCACGAGCGGCACGCCGCTACTGTATAAATAAAACGCGGTCCCGGTTTTTTTTTTTTCTCATGAAAACACACATTCCCGATCATGTACCATGACACTCTACACATCAAATGAAACCTTACAGTCTCCTCTTTTTGACTATGCAATTCATTTCCCTGCACAACAATCACTCCCCGAGCACATGGGGCTTTTATACGGAAAAGCACAAAACGAGGTTAGCTTACCTTAGAATGCTTTGCACAGGTCAAACTCTGTATTTCACCATAAACTTGCTCTCAATTTGTCCGTAAGGATCCAGCGAATAAAATCCAGTCAAACAATTTAGTCCAAAACACGTGTTAGATCCATTACGAGTCTGATCCGGCAGCATGCTTGTGTTGTTTACCCAAAACCACGAGCCTTGCCGAAGGCGAAGGCGGAGCCCAAATGTCCTTTTTTTTTTTTTTTTTTTTTCCATTGCATTTATATAGCGCCTTTCATGACATGCCTTGTCATCCCAAAGCGCTCCATAGTTCACCGTTCATTCACTCCACACTTGGTGGTGGTAAGCTACCTTCTGTAGCCACAGCTGCCCTGGGGCAAACTGACGGAAGCGAGGCTGCCAATCTGCGCCATCGGCCCCTCCGACCACCTCCAACACTCACGCACACTCCACTTTCATACTAGGCAATGTGGGTGAAGTGTCTTGCCTAAGGACACAGCGACAGTTTTTTTGCAACTGGCGCCCCCCTGTGGCACCTGGAATTCCCAGCGGTCTCCCATCCAAGTACTAACCAGGCCCTGCCTTGCTTAGCTTCTGAGATCTGACGGGATCAGGCTTTGACAGGCAGGTATGGCCACCTCCTTCTGCGGCTCTCGTATTCAAAATGGCTGCCTCTGCATGGGGAAGATCCCCCTTTTATGTGACTATATCTAAGTCCAAAAGAATACTTTGATTTCATGATGGAAGTGAAAAGGCTTGGAAAACAATGTATTTTTGAATGGGTATCTTTAATTTCAGTAATTAACGGGTAAAAATCTTACACACTGTCCCTTTAAGAACTAAACAAAGGAATTGTTTTATGATCAGTATTAAGAAGGACCTTTCTCTGTAGCTTACCTCCCAAAATGATGCATCCCTCTCAGTCACAATAAACTAAAAAATACAGGAATACTTTCATGAGCATATTTAGTTACACAGATGTATAGGATCAGTGCAGTACTTTTACTCTTGTTGAATGGAGAGTGTCATTGACTGATCGCTATTGTAATGCTCCTTGTGTAGTAATGTTTTACAGGCCTGGTAGAGTCACTTGTATTGCCCCCCTGCTGAACCCCTTTCACACACACACGTGCATACATACACATACTGTAGGTGTAGATGTGCCCAGTGCTCAGCTCGACTTAAATGCTGTCACTCATTGATTTGGGACTGTGACAGCAGACGGATGGCTACAGTGATTGAAGGAGTCAGGTTTTTGTCTTTCTCCCTGTGCTGTGAGGATTCAAGTGAGAAATCCTCACACGTTCTACGGCCCGTCACTGCCCCTCCTCTTCCTCCCCAATTTCCCTCTCTCCCTTTCTCTCTCTCTCTTTTAACAAATGGGCATCAACAGGCCATGAAATAATCAATGCTGATGATCCATCTTGGAGCCTGTCGATATGTTAATGAGCACGCCTCATCGTTATTGCGGCCGGGTCATAAATCACTGCCTCTTAGCAGAATGCACAGCAGCTGCTGCGGCAAACCCCAGGCCAGGAATAAATACTGTCTTTTAACGATTAATGTCCAAACATTCTGCTGCCCTGTGCCTTGATTGTTTTCAGATGCCAAAAAAGTAGGACGGATTGTAAATCAATAAAACAATAAGACAAAGTGTTTTAATAAAAGGAGAGGTTGCGAGTAAATCATTGCAGTGCTCCATTTAGCACTGCTTCCTGGCTAAGGAATAATTGGATACCTGGTGCCCAGAAGTCATTTTTAAGGTTATAAATGCCTCTGTCGGCTAGCCATGAGAAGCAGGCTAGCTCGCAGCCCAACATTTTTCAAATACGCTTTTTTTCAAAGAGACCGAGAGCAGCACAGGGAAGGTTTAGTGGCTATTTATTTCACCATGAGAAATGAAAAAATAACATGTTTTCTGTGGGTAGAGCGTAAATCATAATGATACATCTTTGAAATGCAGCAAACATTACCAAGTGCTATGTTTTGCCAATTACTAAAAACATGTTATACAAATGGTAAAATCACATGATCACAGAGACCTTAGAAAATAGGAAATATAGTCGCAATTTTGCAACCTTCATACTTCCATCACCTGAAAATTTTGGTTTAATTACTGCACAAATTCAACCAGATATGCATTCTAATAGAAAACTTTCAAATTTGTGTTTTGTTTTTATTATAAATATACACTTTAAGGTGCACTATGTAACTTTTTGGTTGAGGGTCCATCACCTGCTTGTTTCTGTGGCTCTTCCTGGTATGACATTAAACAGTTTTACCTTATATGTATTGAGTTGCAGGCGGTTTTATAGCTCAAATATCTAGAAAAAACAAGCATTTTGACTGTGAGTGGGATCGCCTTTCCAAAAATCTGACTGGTAACTTCTTTCTTTTTTTGATCTCCATGAAAATATAAATGTTTAATACCATACTGTGAAACATTCCAGACAAAGGAATAACATCTGTATGGAGAAAAACATTTGATGGGCCTGCCACCAGAAAAGATGCACATTTAGGCTACGTTTATACGGCGACGATCAAAACAGAAGACGCAAAAGTGGCGTCTCGTCAATTTTTTATCCGCGTTTATACGAAGACGCAAAAGTGGACGCAAAAGCCAGCGAAGGGAGGCGCTGGACTGAAAAAAAAAAACAAAAAAAAAAAAAAAAAAAACATCAGTATGGTACACCAGTACCAACCTTACCAATTTCTAAAGCATAGATCACAGTTCACATACTCAATCAACTATATCAATATATGAACTCTGGAACAATATATTTGAATCAGTATTTATCGTGTGTACAGTTTCTTTGCACTACTGGGAAATTTGTGGTTATTCTTTGGCTATAGGTTCAAATTTAAGGTTGAATTAATCACGTTTATGACTCAGACTAAGTACTAAAGTGTTTCATTCTCCTGTTTATGTAGTGCAGCTTATGATTTTTTTTTAACAATATTGTACATTTAGAATAGGTTTTGTGGTTTAAACCTGCTCTTGGGTTATTGTGTCATTAGTTTTGGCGGCACGGTAGCAGAGTGGTTAGCGCTCTTGCTTCACAGCAAGAAGGTTCCGGGTTCGATCCCCGGGTCGCCCAGACCTTTCCGTGTGTGTTCTGTGTGGCGTTTGCATGCATGGTCTGGTTTCGATCCCCGGGTCGCCCGAGCCTTTCTGTGTGGAGTTTGCATGTTCTCCCCGTGTCTGGGTGGGTTTCCTCCGGGCACTCCGGTTTCCCCCACCAACCCAAAACATGCACCATAGGTACTCCAGCTTAGGTCCTGACCAAGCCGAAGCAAGAAGATCATGGAGATGGTCCCCGGGCGCCCTAATGTGTGCTGCCCACTGCTCCTAATATATGTATATATATAGGATGGGTTAAAATGCAGAGAAGAATTTCTCCAGTGTGAGATCAATAAAGTTCACTTCTTCTTCTTTTTTTTTTTGTTTTTTTGTTTTTTTCCAGCAACATATCAAACAAAATTTGTTATCATCAGTGGTGGAAGAAGTATTCAATTTTGTTACTTAAGTAAAAGTACAGATACTGGAACAAGAAAATACTCAAGTAAAAGTAAAAGTATCACATGAAAAACTCTCCTTAAATATTGACACTTCTGTTGAAAAACGTACTTGAGTAAAAAGTATTTCACGCAGATTTTCAGATCTAATAAAGCTTCAAGTTGCTTTTAACTGTCTATAATGTATATTGTACTTGAGTGTCCAGAAAGGCGCCTAATAAATAAAATGTATTATTATTATTATTATTATTATTATTATTATTATTATTATTATTATTATTATTATTATTATTATTATTATTATTATTATTATTATTATTAGGCCTGGGCGCTAAAGCGTAGGGCCTATTGTTATTGTTCTGTTTTTTCTTATTATTTCTTCTTCTTATTATTATTATTAATAATAATAATAGGGTTCGGGTACTTCCAACCGATGAAAACTCATGAAATTTTGCACAAAATTCAAGAATGCCAAAAAAGGAATTTACAAATAATCTGTATTAAAAAATCTTAAATAATGGCTCGACAGCGCCCCCTGGAAAATCAAAATACATTGCGCCTATGGCTATACACGTGTTGCCATGGCAACAGGCCAAACATCTGTCCTCGCCAATGGGACGCCCGGCAAAAGCGTTTTCACGGAAACACCGTTCTTTTAAAAAGCTTTTAATAACTTTTAATGTCCCATTTGTCTAGATGATCCAGCACGATTCTGGTGAGTCTGGGTCAAAAACCCCAGGAGGAGTTCGTTAAAATATGAAGACAGGAACATTTGCCTTCGGCGCCGGGTCACGTGCTCGGTCCAATATGGCTGACTTCCTGTTGGTTGCCTAGCAATGGTGTTTCTGTGTACCAAATTTGGTTTGGCTACGACAAAGTCTTTGCTGGGCGTCCCATTGGCGAGGACAAGCAAGCGAGGGCCGATCAGCTATATTTATTATTATTATTTTTATTATTATTATTTTTATTATTATTATTATTCTTGTTCATACACGCTGGGGCAATTTTGAGCATGTTCCCATGCTTCAAAACAAACGAAACTTTGCACGGGCCTCACAAAGTGCTGCCAGTACGACCACACAAAGTCTCGTCCCTGGGGGACCTGGGGGTCCCTGGGAGACCCCCCACTGGGGGACCCCCAGTGGGGGGTCTCCTAGACCGTACCTCAGATGGGCATAAATTTTGGTAAGCATAATCTTAAGACGTTGGAGATGTTAAATTGCGAAGGATTTTCAAATAGGCGGTAATATGACGATACGGCGGATCGATAAAGTTAGGTATGGAATTTGAAACACTTCTCCTACACCGTACCTCAGATAGGCTTAAATTTTGGTGAACATAATCTTAAGACGTTGGAGATGTTAAATTGCGAAGGATTTTCAAATAGGCGGTAATATGACGACATGGCGGATCGATAAAATTAGGTATTTATTGAATGGGAGTGATGAGTTATGAATGGGAGGTATTTGTTGCTAGGCAACGCCCTGATCAAAGGTCTTTGATCTTTGTACCTTTGATCTGATATAGCTGCAAGCAGCAATGTGGGGACAAGCATCGAAGGTTCATGTAGGCCTCAGCATGGAGGCCTACATGTTTTCAAATAGGCGATAATATGACGATACGGCGGATCGATAAAATTAGGTATTTATTAAATGGGAGTTATGAATGGGAGGTTTTTATTGAATTTGGAGTTCTTCCTCAGACTAAACCTTCACAGGGTAATGTAGATGAGGACTACCAAGATTTTCATGCCAAATAACTGGCAGTCTGACATAGCGCCCCCATATGACAGGCCAGGGAACTGTCAGAAATCTACCGCTAGCTGAGCCCCTAACAGGATAAATTGTCCGATATGGCTTACCATTTTTGCCAGGCACACGAAATTCGGTATGGGTGTGCGTCTCAGTGAGACGAACAAACGCAGGTGCGAGGTCCCGACCAACGCCGCTTGCGGCTTTAATTATTATTATTATTATTATTATTATTATTATTATTATTATTATTATTATTATTATTATTCATTCATTCATTTTCTTCTGCTTTTCCATTTTCTGGGTCGCGGGGGCAGCAGACCAAGCAGTGTTCTGCTGCCCAGAACACAATGCACAATGAACACAAAATTATTATTATTATTATTAAATGTAATGCTTTTGATACAGATTTATGCTAAATATTTTTCAACAGAAACAGTTTAATTTGTGTGTTTGTATTTTAACTGTTTTTATTTGTATATTTGTGTTTACTGAAACTACAAATATGTTAAAAATAAACTCCCAGCCTTTTCAGCAAGTGTCAAGCAATAATGAAAAAATACTTTTACTTTTCAGTTCTGTTCAAAAATGGGGTAGATATACAGATACCTGCTCTCAAAGTAAAAAGTATCCGCTTTAAAATCTACTTAACTAAAGGAGGTCCTTGGGTTACGACGGTCTCGACTTACGCCGTTTCGTGGTTATGAACGCGCCCCCATAAAAAAATAAAATAAAATTACGCGTCATTCCGTCTTACGCGGTTTAGCGTGGTAAGAGACGTAAACAAACGCGAACGGCGCGCGGCGCACGGCGGAAGAATACGCTCTGTTGTGGTTGTAGGGCGGAGAAGACGGCCTCGTGTGCGTGCCCAGTGTGGGCGGAAGTACCTGATGTGGGCTCTGATCTGCTCCTATGAAAGTGGCAGTGATAACCAAGCAGCGTAGTGGTCCAATTATTGAGATGGAAAGGTTATTGGTGCTTTGGTTGGAAGATCAAAGTCAAAATCCGACTTACGATGAAATTCGGGTTACGACGCGCCTTAAGAACGGATCAACGTCATAACCCGAGGACCCCCTGTACTATTTTTACTTTGTTATGATCCATCACTACATATTGTCACTTGTTTCAGATCACGATCCAATTCTTTATCACCATATCCCCCGCTGTACAGTACTCACCATTGACATGATTTATCAAGCCCGAAGAGCACAGTCTAACCTCTGTATGTACTCTTGTGGGATGGACAGTTTTATGTTGTAGCCCTTGGACTCGGGAGGATGGATGAATCATAAAAGCTATCCTTTATTTCAGTGTCATCCCAGCATCACTCATGCACCGTCAATATTGGCAGTACTCACAGCTCCATTGTTTGTGTCACTTATCTGGAAGCCTCTCTCCGGTGAGTCCAGAGATGTGATGACAGTGCTTTTCCCCTCTGTGCTGAGACAATATGGCTGCCAATATTTCTCTGTAGTCCATAGATGTGGCAAATTATAAGAGACTGATAGTGGGAAAGAGAGCAGAAAAATAAAGCAAAATTAATTAAAGTACTGTACGCAAAACTGAAAAAAGACTTAACTTGTTAGTTTATATCCAAACAAGAAAATATCCTTGTTTTGTCATGTAAAAAGTTGGCTAATTTTGTAGATTACACTGCAGTAGTAGTAACTAGTAAGTAAGTAAAGTCCAATTACTCAAATTTAGATTTTTCTAGACTTCTGGATTAACTTTTTTTTTTCTTAAAGCCCCAGTGTGTAGGATTCGTGGCGCATAGGTGGATGGTGCTATTGCACTTTCTGTTTTAGCTACGGCAGACCTCGAGGGTCACCCGCGCACGAGAACGAGAAAACGCGGTCCCGTTTTTTTGTTTTTTTTTTCTCATGAAAACACACATTCCCGATCATGTACCATGACACTCTACACATCAAATGAAACCTTACAGTCTCCTCTTTTTGACTATGCAATTCATTTCCCTGCAAAACAATCACTCCCTGAGCACATGGGGCTTTTATACGGAAAAGCACAAAACGAGGTTAGCTTACCTTAGAATGCTTTGCACAGGTCAAACTCTGTATTTCACCATAAACTTGCTCTCAATTTGTCCGTAAGGATCCAGCGAATAAAATCCAGTAAAACAATTTAGTCCAAAACACGTGTTAGATCCATTACGACGTCTGATCCGGCAGCATGCTTGTGTTGTTTACCCAAAACCACGAGCCTTGCCGAAGGCGAAGGCGGAGCCCAAATGTCCTTCTGCGGCTCTCGTATTCAAAATGGCTGCCTCTGCATGGGGAAGATCCCCCTTTTATGTGACTATATCTAAGTCCAAAAGAATACTTTGATTTCATGATGGAAGTGAAAAGGCTTGGAAAACAATGTATTTTTGAATGGGCATCTTCAATTTCAGTAATTAACGGGTAAAAATCTTACACACTGTCCCTTTAACTAAAAGTTGTTGTTTTTTCTTGTCTTCAGTGTAACTAGGTGTATTTCCCTATTTCAAGTACAAAAATACGTGTTCCATTGGTAGAGAATTCAAGTTATTGTAACTTTGTAGTTTTTGTAGTACGGACCCCTCAAAGTATGTTCTGAAATGCATGGGATTCTTATATCAGTTTATCAAGTCATATTCAGTCTTTTCCCAAGCGTTACTGTTTTCAGAGATGAGTTTAAAATACTTAAAACATATGTCGCAAATCTAAGCACATTTGCAATACAATAAGAACTCCATATGTATTATTTCAATTCAATTTATTTTTGTAAAGCCCTTCTTCTTGGCAAAAAAAAAAAAAATGTGGGAAGGTTATTAGATTGCTATTTGAGTTGTCGCAGTTACCAAATTGCAAAGGCTGCAGTTGTTTCGATAATATAATGTGCTTTGCGAAGAACAACTTTTATCTTGTCTTTTTACTTAAAGGGCCCATATTACACTATTTTCTGATCTATGATATAATGTTGTTTTTTCAACATAAACATACCTAGAGTTGTGTTTTGTTTCAAACACACAAAACCTGCATATTTAGGCTGAGTTCTTCTCTCAACCGGAAGACTTCCACCTTGTGATGTCATGTGGTAATACATGAAGTGCCCCACTGTGTTTTTTAAACTCCATAAACCTTCACTAGAATCATTTGGATAATTTCAGCCCTGGAATTGCCCATCTCTACTGAACTAAAGGTAAACTTGAAAACTACAACCTGATGACATCACAAACTGGAACGGAGCATTTTGAGTTTTGGAGATGTAGGCGGAGTAATAATGAAGGTTTCTTCAAGAATGTGTCAGTGAAACAAAACACAACTCTGGGTATGTGTTTGATGGTGTAACAGCATTCTACTTCACACTTCCTTTATTTCTTTATTTTGAGTCCGCATTAGTTATTACCACAGCAATAACTAGTCTTCCTTTGGTCCACATACACTGCCTGACAAAAGTATTAGGGTGATAGTCCTAGTCTAGTCCTGGTTTAGACCTGAGGTAGACCTACACTGTGATGAGTCCCCATTTTTGCAATAATATGCATGAAATTTTTCACTTTCTGAGGTTTTTGAACGTTAATGTGAGCTCCCCTACCCTGTTTAGGCCCCCCCATGGTTAAAAGTTGCGAAATGTCTAAACTGAGCATTTACGATCCTTTTCTGCTTTAGAAAAAAATCAGAGCTCAAACGGTCGATTTTGAACAAAGCACCTTATTGACGTCAGATCGAAAAAAGAAATGCAAATGCAGTTCCACCCCCGTCTGTCTGAACTCAGCGTCTCTGTAAATCACGCCCAGAGAGTTTGGACTGCGAATGCGCTAGGCAATGCAAAATGCGTTTTTTTATTTGCCTGGAGGCACGTCCGAGTGTTTCTAGGCTCAGAAGTCCTTTATCTGAGCCTCTGGACCTTTGAACAGCAGTGGTTTAATTTTATTTTCCTGTGGAAATGTGTTTATTTTTCAATGGAACGCTTCAAATCTTTCCCCCCGTGCAAAAACACGGAAGTGGGTCGCAGAGCGGAGCGGAGAGCTTGGCCACTCCCCCACCCCCTACTATAGGCCACCTCTGTCCTCCTCATTTGCATTCAAGCAACAACGCCCATAATGGAGTGTTCCAGAGTGACATTTATGACTCTTTCTCATCTTATCTCTGTTTCTCATGCACTGAGTGTTGATTTTGAAGAAGGATTCATTTACAGTATTAGGGAACCATTAAGGAGCCATATAAAAGCATCAAGAAGTACCATGTCATGGGACCTTTAATATATCAATACATTGATTTGTTGTCATTACCAATACGTCTCATTATCATTATTTATGAAAGTTCAGAAATACACAATCGTCCTAATACTTTTGTCAGACAGTGTAAAACACATAGACAAGTACATTAAAAAGTACATTACAAAAACTTGTTAATTTCACATATATAGTCATTCTCTTAATAAAAAAAATAATTAAGTTAGTTTTACATACAAACATAATTGCCGCATTCAGTTTACACATACAGATACCTGTAGTATAGACCTCTACAAACATGTTCTGAAATTCATGGTATTACTGTATCATTAGTTCATATTTCAGTCTTCTCTCAAATGTGAAAGCTCCTGGAGTTGTTTACAATGTGCACTCTGACCAAAATCTTACTTTTTACCCATAAATTGAATCACAATATGAATACACAAAAATCAAAATTATTTCCAAAACCGTCCTAATATCCACAGAAAATAGTTCAGCCCTACAGTAGAGACACTTTGTTTACTGTCAACAACTACAATATGAAACCCTCTCAGTTTTTTCCCCTCCCGTATACAAATACATCAGAGTACAAACTGCTCCTCTTCGATAAAGTGTGATAGTTTATGCTAGCACTGGTCGCCCATATTTATTACAAGGAACGGAATTTACTTGATGCTCTGACAGGCTGGATTCCAGTGGCCTGCGATATAGTGCAGTGCTGCATTTTTCTGCCTCACTTCTAAGTATTTTAATGATGAATCGGCTCCTCGGGCTTATGCCGGCTCTGGGGCGGACATAACGGCAGTTGTTTAAGTTTTCCAAAATAAATAGTGGATATTTCAATGGAGACAGATAGCAGAGAGGAGCCTGGGAAATGGCATAGTTTGACTTGTGGAAGTTGCCTTTCTAAATTGTTTTTGTTACCACGATAAGGAACATTAACTCCAGATGTCAAACAAAAGTAAATAATTTATCAGTCGGCCGCAATAAATGCCATGTGCGGAAAAGCGAATGGAGGTTTTTATTTGTGCTACCTGTCATCTATCAGTATACGCTCCGTCTTGCACTGATCCGACCACATTTCTATATATGCAGCCAGCCAGCCATGGCACATATGATCACTATCCCCCTTGATTTTGGGATCACAGCTGCGCAGCGTGCCATTGGAGAACAGATGGGCCCTCGTGCTGGTTATTAGCGTGAATTTATGGCCTTACAACATAGACTTTCATTAGACAGGGTTGCCATTTAACACGGGTTAAAGAGAAGACGCTTTACACTTCTCTGCACTGATCTATATTCAGAGCAGCTCATTCTGGATATTCATTATTGCTCGGGGACCTGTGTGTGTCTGATTTATTTGTCGACACAAGAGGCTGTGTCTGGGAGTGCATTTTCAGCACTGTTATCTGTAGCTACGAAATGTGTTGAGTTGTACACTTTGGGAATGATTCTATCTGCAAAGTAATTCAGTGGCCTTTAATATTCAGTTACATAGAAATTGGTGATACTGTTTCAGAATCATTGTAAGTTAATTGAGTTTATAGTATCCAAAAAGAAACATGCATATATCATGTATATCATAGTTAGTTTTCTGCACAAACTGACCACTCCATGTTTGAAAGCATTTGGTTCTGTAAGGCGCTGTACCTGATTTTTAAAATGTGAAAACCAGAACTAGCTCATTTTAAATGTCATGTTTCACAAAAATGACTCTTGTGAACTTTCACCCATGTTATAATGTTGTTACCTAATCAAAAATATACCTCGAGCTGTGTGTTGTTTCATTCACACAGGTTTGAGTAATGCTCATTTATTAGTCTATCTACAGTATATCTCCAAAGCTCAAAACACTCTATTGCACCTTGTGATGTTATGAAGCAGTAGTTTTCAAGTTAACAGCTACCTTTTTGCTTTAGTTTAGTAGAGATGGGCAATTCCAGGGCAGAAATTATGCAAATGATTCTAGTGAAGGTGTATGGAGTTTAAAAACACAGTAGTGCACTTCCTGTATATCACATGACATCACAAGGTGCAAAAGAGTATTTTATGTTTGAGAGAAGAACACAGCCTAAATATGCAGGATCTGTGTGTTAAATATGTCTGAATGAAACAAAATAACTCCAGGTGTGCTTTGCTAAGGAAACAACATTATAACATGTTTTAAAGTTCACAAAAAACAATGTTGTGTAATACAGGACCTTAAAGGAAAAGTAACATTTTTTTACAATCTGAGCCTTCTTTCGGCAATAAAACAAGTAGCATAGCAGTTTGGTGTCTATTGGAGTGATATCGCAGAAGTTATGTTGTAGCCATTCTGTTCTACTAATGATCCCGTATCCGTTAGCGTGAGTGCTCGGGGCACTGCTTTGCGCTCTCCAAATAACACAAACTTTAGCACTTTTCAAATCACAGAAGATCGCTGTGTCAGGGTAGACTTTTAGTAGATTCCAAAACGGCCTGAAACCCGATATCGCAACAGAAAAGTAAAGTTCAGAGCGGTGTTAGCTTCTTTCGGACTAGCGGTGTTTACAAAACAGCTGAGTTCACGCATGCGCACTGTCCTCTCTGATGACGTCATCAAATGAAACTATAGCTGGATATCGGGTTTAAGGCCATTTTGGAATCCACTAAAAGTCTACCCTAACACAGCGATCTTCTGTGATTTGAAAAGTGCTAAAGTTTGTGTTATTTGGAGAGCGCAAAGTAATGCCCCGAGCATATGATACGAGCACCATGTTAATGGATACGGGATCATTAGTAGAACAGAATGGCTCCAACATAACTTCTGCGATACCACTCCAATTGACACCAAACTGCTATGGGTGAGTAAAACTACTTGTTTTATTGCCGAAAGAAGGCTCAGATTGTAAAAAAAAAACGTTACTTTTCCTTTAAAGAAATCCTGCACTGTTTAATTATAATGGGTTTTTACATTTCTTATGTTTTTTTTTTGTTTTGTTTTTTGTTTTTTTTTACTAAAACTGTTATAGATCCATCAGTCATCAGTCTTGTATTATGCAGTGTTCTTAAAAGTTGTTAAGTTGAACCTTTGAAAGTGTGGCTCATTAAAGGGTCTATAATTGTAATGGGCATTTGAGCTTATTAGAGAAAAGCTGTTAATAGGAATATTCTGGTTGGAGTGAGAAATGATTAGCAGCAGGAGATCTGAAATGGCGCTGCATTGTAAAAACAGCCATTTTATGCAAAATGAAAGTGATTTTACAGCATTTGTTGTGGTGTTACGCTAAATGCTAATTAAGCCCTACAACCATAATTAGAACCCAGCGCTCGACAGACCAATTTAACTAGTAGCACAGTATGAGGAGATTAACACATATAGAAGCTCACATATAAAATCACACTTAGTTATAAACATCTCACCTTATAATTACACAGGTTAACTATCAGCCCAAATGTATGTACCACTTTCATATGTCCTTGTTCAGGAGCAGATGGGTCACAGATGTAAAGATAAGACCAATTATCATCAAATGTCCTATATTACAAAAAAATGACTCTTGTGAGCTTTAAGTCATGTTGTAATGTTGTTACCTTCTCAAAAACATAACTGGAGTTGTGTTTTGTTTCATTCATACATGTTGAAGTAATCCTTTATTATTAGTTTGTCTATATCTCCAAAGCTCAAAATGCTCTGTTCCACCTTGTGATGTATGGAGTTTAAAAACACAGTGGAGCACTTCCTGTACATGACATCACATTACACAGTTATGTTTTTGATGAGGAAACAACACCCTAACTCCTATATTTAGTCCTCTTATGAAACTTCTAATGTATATTAGTTTGTGAAAGCAATATTACAAAGAATATCCTGATATCCAACTTTTTTCTATACTATAATAACTACCTTAGATCATTCCATATACCTTTGCATGGAGCAATTTACACTATATTGCCAAAAGTATTCGCTCAACTGCCTCAACTTGCATATGAACTTAAGTGACATCCCTTTCTTAATCCACAGGGTTTAATATGACGTTGATCCACCCTTTGCAGCTATAACAGCTTCACCTCTTCTGGGAAGGCTGCCCACAAGGCTTAGGAGTGTGCTTATTGGAATTTTTGACCACTCTTCCAGAAGCACATTTGTGAGGTCACACACTGATTTTGACCAGATGTTGAGGAGCCAGCTGAGGTGGCTCGGGCATCTGTTCCGGATGCCTTCTCAACGCCTCCCTTGGAAGGTGTTCCAGGCATGTCCCACCGGGAGGTGGGGAGCTGGAGGAAGTGTCCGGGTGAAGAAAGTCTGGGAGTCCCTGCTTAGACTGTTGCCCCTGTGACCCGGCCCAGGATAAGCATAAGAAAATGGATGGGCAGATGGACACTGATGTTGGACGTGAAGGCTTGGCTCTCTGTCTCTGTCTCTGCTTTCATTCGGGTTGAGGTCAGGAGTGTGCAGGCTAGTCAAGTTTATCCACACCAAACTCTCTCATCCATGTCTTTATGGACCTTGTAATATTGCAAACTGTTCCCACAAAGTTGGGAGCATGGAAGTGTCCAAAATCTCTTGGTATACTGAAGCATTCAGAGTTCCTTTCACTGGAACTAAGCGGCCAGGCCCAGCGCCTGAAAAACAACCCCACACTATCCTCCCTCCACCTAATTTTACACTTGGCACAATGCGGTCAGACAAGTACCATTCTCCTGGCAACCACCAAACCCAGACTTGTCCATCAGATTGCCAGATGGAGAAACGGGATTTGTCACTCCAGAGAATGTGTCTCCACTGCTCTAGAGTCCAGTGGCAGCGCTTTACATCACTGCATTCTACACTTTGCATTGCACTTGTGTGGCTTGGTTGCAGCTGCTTGGCCATGGAAACCCATTCCATGAATCTCTCTACGCACTGTTCTTGAGCTAATCTGAAGGCCACATGAAGTTTGGTTGTCTGTAGCAATTGACTCTGCTAAAAGTTGACCTCAGCATCCACTGACCTCGCCCCGTCAGTTTACGTGCCCTACCATTTCATGGCTGAGTTGCTGTCATTCCAAATCACTTCCACTTTGTTATAATACCACTGACAGTTGACTGGAGAATATTTAGGAGTGAGGAAGTTTCACGACTGGACTTGTTGCACAGGTGACATCCTATCACAGTGATAAAAGGAGAAGTTCAATTTGTCAACTGGACAACCAGCACTAGAACCAGAACTGAAGAAGCCTCTCGGATGAGCGGCAAAACGTTTTCAACCAAACAAACTTTGTCCAATTGACAAATTGAACTCCTTTTATCATGGATTCTACCTGGACGACTGAGGGACTTTTCCCGCATATCACAGTACCACACTGGAATTCACTGAGCTCCTGAGAGTGACCCATTCTTTCACAAATGTTTGTAGAAACAGTCTGCAGGCCTCTGTGTTTGATTTTATTCACCTGTGACCATGGAAGTGATTGTAATACCTGATTTCCATTATTTGGATGGGTGAGTGAATACTTTTGGAAATATAATGTATCTATTTAAAAGCAGATTTGGTTAATTCCAGTAAATTCAATTTTTTTTGGCCTTTGCACTAATAATCAACAACTAAGACCTGGGGTTAGAACACTGTCTTCTTTGTTGTATTAGATTTCACTGGCATAAAACTGGAGAAGCAATTCACTGTTGATATCACAGAGTTAAGTGTTGGCAGATCTCATTGGGCAGGTCTGCGTTGCTGTCTTTTTGCACCAGGGATGCTTTTGATTAGACTAATTCTCACATGTCAAAGGAGGGAAGGGTTGGACTGTCCTGGAGCTCACAGTTTCCAGTCAGCCCCAGTGTGAAGTCTCTTCGTCAGGACTATGGCATACACCTCTGGCTCCTGTGCTGGCTTCTTCCATCTTCCATCAGCCATACTTCTCAATCATCCACTGACAGTGTTGGAGAGGATTAAAAGGCACGGCTCACGCTCCTGGGTTGTTACTGTCTACTGGCGGCTAACGTTGCTTTATTACGCAATTGTTTACATTTGAAAAGAATGGGGCCACAATACAAGAATAACATACATTGTAATCCTAACGGCTGGACTGTTTGATACAAGTCCACAATTTTGAATCATTATATTGCCGGTGTTGTTATACCTCTAAGTATTTTTTTATTTTCTAAATGCTAAAGTTATTCACACACTCATGAATACAACAATTGTAATGTTGCAGAATGAACTGAAGTAATCTGAGAGTGCATGAGGGTGTAATGCAGGAGACAAGACATTGTGATAGTGTCCATTTCAGTCTAGTGCAGTCCAGTCTGGCCACAGTCCAGTTTGGCTATGCTTCTGTTGTAGGGAGTATTATATCTCTGATGACAAATGCCAAGATAATAAGGACTGAGTTGGCAGTGAGTGTACTCGATATAGCACAGTAGCACAGAAATGCAATTTCTCTAGCATGTAATATTGTCGATGTATTTACAATAAAAAAAAATAAATAAAAAAATCATATATTGTTAAAGATTTTTGGAGTATCCCAATAACGCTGTTTAGATGATTTTAGATTAAAATGCATTAGTTGATGTTTAATTATCACACAGATGTGAATTGACTGAAAAAAATGTTTGGAAATGTATTTATTTATTTATTTATTTGCCTTTATTTAACCAGGAAAAAAAAAGTCCCATTGAGATTCAAAGATCTCTTTTTCAAGGGAGTCCTGGCCAAGAGGCCCACACAATACAACTCACAAGACGACAATTAAATATAAGGTCAACACAGATAAAATGTTAAAAACAATTAGAAACACAATACGACTCACCAGACAACAAATAAATATAAAATCAACACAAATAAAATGATGAAAAACAGTTTAAAAACATTGGCATATCATCGATTGCGTTTCCAGGTCCTTTAAAAGAGTATTAAAAGAAGCCATAGGTACGAGTGTTTGAAGTTTTAAAACTCTCTGCAAAGAATTCCAGTCTGCTGGAGCACGATACTGAAAACACAGTTTTCCTTTCTCTGTTCTCACAGTAGAAACCAACAACGTGAAAACATCCTGAGAACGTAAATTCTGGGGTCCGTCAGGCCTCCGCTGAAGATACACACTGAGGTATTGAGGGAGCAGAAATATCACTTATGCAAAAAAAAAAACAGTATTATACAAAAAAATCTTTAACACTGACGTAACAAATTTTGGTGTAGAAAGATCAGATTGTGAAATTGATAGTTTAAAATAAGATCAGCAACAACCGTTTTTATGTCTAATATTCTCACCCCTTCCTTCCTTGCACGAATATAACAGAGCTCTCAACACATTACATTGTTTCCTCACAATAGCCATAAACAATAGGGAACACTGTTTGTATTACCAGCAGGTATTGTCTCATAGTGGATCAGGTTCGTGTCCACAGTAATACATATTGTCTACTGTCACTTCACATTATGCCTGGGGGAAGTTTGTAGGTCACTTTTCACAGTGCAGAGGCAGATGACTTGAATTACATGTTTTTTTTTGGTTTTAGTTGTTTGGCCTGTGGCTAAGATAGCACCATATTTACCCTCCCATCTGTAAGTAATGCCCCGAATGCTGCTTCTGATGCTACATGATGATTGATTTGTTGATGCCTAGCTTATTAAATATGCCCTCTAGTGTCCTACTAATTCACTGTGATGCATTTATAGTAGTTGCTAACAACAACTAGCATGATAAAGGCGCACCAGCGTTACTTCCTAGTTCTCGGATGATAAAAAACTCTTTATAATGTGAGGCAGGCAAAACACAGCTGTCTTATTTTGTCTCTAATATCTGCCTTTACAATATATATGTACTGGGGCAAAGTATATTTGAATCCTGCTGGTTATAAAAGTCCTTTCTAATCAACTTTGTACGTCACTTTTTGCAGTGCAGATGATTTGGATGACAACAGCTAGCATGCTAACAGTGCACCAATGTTACATCCTAGTTCTCGGACGATAAAAAATGCTTCATAATTTGATGCATACATAAAACAGTGGTCTTATTTTGTCTGTAACAGCTACTTTTATAATATCCTCCTGGGACCCGAAGGAAAAAAGTGTATCTAAATTATTATTATTATTATTATTTTAATTTTTTATTTGGAGGTAAATGAACACCTTAGCATTTACATTTTGTTAATTTTATTTGTATTCATAATGTTGTAACATGTCCTCTGTAATGGACTGGAATAGTGTTAAAGCCAAAACCTGACAAAAACATTTATTCGGTCGGTTCTACAGTCACCTCAAAAAGCTTTTAGACTCTCTTGTAATTTCTTATTTATTTATGTATTTTTATGTATTATTTTTTCATGTTTAATTTTTTATGTATTATTTATTAATTTACTTATTTATGTATTTTATTTATATATGTTTTATTTATTATTATTATTAATGTATTTTATTATTAGTATTTTTTTTTATCATATTGCAGCCACAAACTAGAGTCTATCTCAAAACTTAAAGGGACAGTGTGTAAGATTTTTACCCGTTAATTACTGAAATTGAAGATACCCATTCAAAAATACATTGTTTTCCAAGCCTTTTCACTTCCATCATGAAATCAAAGTATTCTTTTGGACTTAGATATAGTCACATAAAAGGGGGATCTTCCCCATGCAGAGGCAGCCATTTTGAATACGCGAGCCGCAGAAGGACATTTGGGCTCCGCCTTCGCCTTCGGCAAGGCTCGTGGTTTTGGGTAAACAACACAAGCATGCTGCCGGATCAGACGTCGTAATGGATCTAACACGTGTTTTGGACTAAATTGTTTTACTGGATTTTATTCGCTGGATCCTTACGGACAAATTGAGAGCAAGTTTATGGTGAAATACAGAGTTTGACCTGTGCAAAGCATTCTAAGGTAAGCTAACCTCGTTTTGTGCTTTTCCGTATAAAAGCCCCATGTGCTCGGGGAGTGATTGTTGTGCAGGGAAATGAATTGCATAGTCAAAAAGAGGAGACTGTAAGGTTTCATTTGATGTGTAGAGTGTCATGGTACATGATCGGGAATGTGTGTTTTCATGAGAAAAGAAAAAAACAAAACAAAACGGGACCGCGTTTTATTTATACAGTAGCGGTGCGCGGCTTGTGCGCGCGCCCGGGTGACCCTCGAGGTCTGCCGTAGCTAAAACAGAAAGTACAATAGCACCATCCACCTATGCGCCACGAATCCTACACACTGGGGCTTTAAAAGATGTCTACTATAAAGGACACAAATGAATGGGCGGGTCTCGGGAGGATATACCTGTTGTAGGGAGTATTATACCTCTGATGACGTTGGACAAGATAATGGCTGAGTATTAGATGATGACTGATCTGTGGGTGCCTGGCTTAGTAAATATACCCGCTTCTGTCATAGGGAGTATTATATTACTTTTTATTTTGTCTCTAGGAGCTGCTTTCACAATATACCTGTACTGGGGCAAAACAAATGGTACACTATGCACTATATTGGGGTAAAAAGCAAGAAGTTGGGTGCCAGCTGTAATATTTGAATCCTGCTAGTTATAAAAGTCCACTCTAATCAAGTTTGTAGGTCACTTGATGACTTGGATTACGTGTTTTTTTTGCTCTTAGCTGTTTGGCCCGTGGCTAAGACAGGGCCGTATTTACCCTCCCATCTGAAAGTAACGCTGTGAATGTGCTGCTCATGATGATTGATTTGTTGACGCGCTGTCTCGGATTCTGTCTAGCTTCATGTTTCACATTTGGAGCTAGAGACGGAGGAAAGCCAAATTGACCCAAGACGCACTTAGATACATGTAAATACCTCCATTATTTATTTAAGCAGAGGGGGAGACGCTATTGTTCGGGAGCGTGGCCAGCTTTGGGCTATACGACCTGGGGGCCTGCTGTAAAATACTTGATCATGTTTTTAGCCCTCATGAATAATTAAAAACTCAAATTACTTGCCATGTACAAAATTCATATGCTGGGGGTTTAGGTTTAGGAGGGGGTAGGTGGAGGATGGGGGGGTGTACACGGGAATTAATTTTCTTTTCTCTACGAGTGTGACAGGAAATCAATTAATCTTGATGTATTATTTCATGCAGGGCAGGGTTGCGACGGAGAGAGAGACAGAGAGAGGGAGTACAGCTGTTCTCATTGGAGAGGCTATATATTATACTTGGCGGTTTTGACAGCGACTGAAGAAATGGCTGAAGGATATCAAGCAGGTGAAGCTATGGTGGAAAAATATTAGGGAATACAAAATGTCTCTCAGCAAGAAGCAGCGGATTATCAAACGTACTGGTGTGTTTTGATTAGCGACAAATACCGTCACTTCTCACTGACAGTATTAATGGTTATTTTGGTCTCTCAAGTCGTGTTGGTTTATAATGGTCTCCTGTGTCTTTTTGGGGGGTAAGCAAGCATAGACTGTATAAAGAAGTGGTCTAAGGGAGTGTCAAATGAAGCTCAAGAGGCAAGCAGTTATTGGTTGAATTTGGAGCTGACTGCCGTATTAGGAAAAGGAATTTATTTACAGACAAAATATCCAAATGAAAACACCAGGATCATGTAGATTTAAATGACGAGGGTCGCTGCAGCAGTTGCAGAGAGACGGTTTTTCAATATAAATTCAGTCGATGAAGACTTCCTATTTGGAACGATGTGGCTAGTGGGTTAGCTATGTCCAGTTATTTATAAGTCTCTGGGGGGAAGAGAGATTGAGATTTAGCACCCGTCAAATAAATGAGTCCAGATAATGCAACATTGGTTGGCTAGAGTGACATAGCTATTTACTGCACACTTTAAACTTTTATAACATGTCACAGTTTGCTACTTGTTGTCTGTGCCCACATACTCTCCCAGTGACTGCAAAGAGATTATTATTGTATAAATAAAGTGTGTCATGGGGGACTCCAGTTATATAAAAGTCTCATATTATGAAAAGTGCACTATTGTGAGGTTTAAAGGAAAAGTAACGTTTTTTGTTTTTTGTTTTTTTACAATTTGAGCCTTATTTCGGTAATAAAACAAGTTGTTTTACTCACCCATAGCACTTTGGTGTCATATGGAGCACTTCCAGAGATGTTTTAAGATTTGCGGTTAGCCTAGCGCGACTTCTAGCCATAGCTCGGGGCATATAATATATTCCCCAAGCATGTAATATGCCCCGTGCGGGCTCCAAATAACACAAACTTTAGCACTTTTCAAATCATAGAAGCTCGATGTCTTAGTCTACGATTTCATTTGAGTCAAAAGTGGCCTGTAATCCGAGATTTATCCATAGTTTACAGCTTTGCGTTTCATGTTTGGGTCCCGGGAGCTGAGAGTGAAATAAGATGCGACTCCACACATGCGCACTGGCGTCCTCATCTACTCGAAACTATGGATAAATCTCGGATTACAGGCCACTTTTGACCACACAAAATCGTAGGCTAAATCGGGCTTCTATGATTTGAAAAGTGCTAAAGTTTGTGTTATTTGGAGACCGCAAACAAGTGCCCCGAGAACTCACATGATGGAGATCGCAAATCTAAAACATCTCCGGAAGTGCTCCATATGACACCAAATTACTATGGGTGAGTAAAACAACTTGTTTTATTACCGAAATAAGGCTCAGATTGTAAAAAACGTTACTTTTCCTTTAAGCCATGTTATAATGCTGTTACCTGATCAGAAACATACCTGGAGTTGTGTTTTGTTTCATTCATGCATATTTGAGTAATTGTCTGCATCTCCAAAGCTCAAAATGCTCTGTTCCACCTTGTGATGTGATCTAGTGGTAGTTTTCACACTAACAGCCACCTTTTACCTTTTGTTCATTAGAGATAGGCAATTCCAGGGTTGAAATCATCCAAGAGACTCTTGTGAAGGTGTATGGAATTTAAAAACACAGTGGAGCTCTTCCTGTATTACTACATAAACTGACCCACAAAACTTAATACCCTTAATATTTGTAAGATTACACTACATGTACAGTCATTTTGCTGTAATTTCTTTTGTTACAGATGATATTCTCGATATTCCAGTTTCTCCAAAACGTCAAAATCCATCTCCCATCTCTAGCTGGCACAAACTATCAACTATACACAGTTTTGTTACTCTAATCTTTATCATTACACAAGCAGCTGTAGACTTTTCCATACGCTGACAGTATGGAACATGTTAAATACTAGCTTTGTAACTCTGTGACATTTAATTATAGTTTCATGCAAACTTTTCTCCAAAGTGCTGTTGCCTTGTGTCGGAAGTCAGTCCCGTCCCACTTACTGAAAGATGGATGGGTGCACTGCAGCTGCCACCCTGATGAGTGACAAGTGAGATGTGTCATGTCCGCCTCCTGAGATGGGTTTGTCAGGAGCACGTCTGTGGACAAACTGTTAGTTTCACCAACTGTGGACAAACAAGCAACAAAGGAGCACTGAGTTTAGAGCCCTAAAAAGCCCAAATAATACACAGCTTGCCATCAATCACACAGACAAGTGCGGATGTGAGGTGAGAGCAGAACGCTGCAGCTGAGATGGGCCTTATGGGTCAGTGTTCAGGTTACAGTTGCCCAGATTACAGGCTGGCCACGGGACATGGAGCAGACCCTGTCAGCAAAGGGACGTATACTTTCTGTAAAATAGGCTAGTATACCTTTTAGGATTATCAGAAGTACTAAAACTGGTATAAAAGCTAGATACTCATTTGAGCAGGTTTCGATACTAAAACAGTCACATTCACAGGACAGAAATAATCCTGAATATCTGAATAGCTGGAATTTTACTCCTGTTGTACTGTTGTTTACTACTGTTATTGCACATTACTACTGGATTTTTTTTTACTACTGCTGTTTACTCCTGTTATTGCACTAGAATTACTACTGCTGCACATTTATTTTATCTTAACTCCAATGCACATTCTATTGCACATCACCATTTCACTGCTGTATCTTTCATTGCACATTTTTGATGCACACTGCACACTTTTGGACATCTGTATATAGGTATTTATTTATTATGTTGCACTGCTTTAAGATTTTAGATCTTAGACTTTAGTTTAACCTTAGATCTCTGTCTTAGATAGTTTTGGTTGTGTTTTGTCTTTATATTGTATTTTGTACACTGTCTTTTTGCACTACCTGGCCAGAGAGAAACGTAATTTCAATTCACTGTATGTTGAACACATATGGCAGAATTGACAATAAAGCTGACTTTGACTTTGACTTGACTTTGAGAATGATCTTGAACCTTATCAGAACAAGTATGAGACCATATAGTCTAGTATATGCCCATAGACCACGATGAAACCTACCTGCATTACTGAAGGAGTGCATATATATAACACTTCATGGCGATGTACGATAAAGTATCATCAAAGTATTGGAATCTGTATTAACTATCGAGTCGATGCCTGTCTTTGGTTTCAAACTTCTACACCCCAGCTGACCACTGGGTGAAGAGCAAAACATTCTTACATGATTTGAAAGCGCTATAAACAACAACAGCGTATTTATTATCCGCTTAGTAAATGACAAATCTGAACATTTTATGGTGCTTATAAAATGAATATTGAGTGTATTGCATTATGACTGTTAGTCTTTTAAAGTGATATCAAGTGTTCCCTGGGAGCAGCTTGTCCTGTGCCCTGCCATAAATTGCATTCCATTTCAGAACAGATTTCAGTGGTCAGACGCACTGGTAATCAACAATCAGCAAACATCTGTTACTATCTATTAATATAGCAGAGCTCAGATTTATGTGCAGCAGAAGGCCCTGGTGAGATGTATTCTTGCTCAGATGAGAGGCAGCCTGGTACGCACGGCCACTGCCATTTGTAAATGTGAGACAAATTAGAGAACACCAGACAACTAAATTAAAAAGCCAAATGACCCAGGCCAGATGGAGCACCGTATAACAAATGGAACAAGTTGTGGAGGTGCCAGTGGTACAGACGCGCAGGGACACTGAGAGCAGATTGATTCAGGAGAGGCATTGGCCGAGCAGATGAAAAGGTTATATTAACACTTTGAGCAGTAGAAACGCCTGGGTGCCCTCCAGCTTTATGTAGCAGTCATTCACCCATATGGACCGTGTGACTGTCAATCAGGACAAATACACTGTTGTGCTCTATGTTCAGGCTCTGGTCAATAATACATCTCTATTTAGGTTTTATGTCACACACAACATTATATCAGAGTCTTTTTATGTCAGATGCACTTCCTTTTGCTACCACCAATGTTACTGTGACTGGTGCAAGGCCGTTTCAACCTATGTGGAGGCCGTAAACAAAATGTTTCTTTGGGGCCTATATTTGGCTAAAATGGGGAGATTCAGTATTATTTATTATTACATATTTTTGTCCTACAATTTCTGGTCCTTATACTGTAGAATGTAAGTAGATTGACCTGTATCAATCACTTTCACCTTTTGCTCGACGGGGAGGTCCCAGTATTGATTGAACATGCAGCTTATTCCAACTGGTTGGAGAATCAAACAAGCTGCTTTTTCAAAAGACAAACAGATTACTGTTCTGAAGGCATGAAGGACCAGTATTTCCCTCCACAATATTTACTGTTGACCATTCAATTGTAACATTATATTTGCAGGAGTCTACATACCTTAAAGGAGAATTAACAAGCCTTATTTTGGTAATAAAACAAGTTGTTTTACTCACCCATAGCACTTTGGTGTCATATGGAGCACTTCCAGAGATGTTTTAGATTTGCGATATCCGTAATGTGAGTTCTCGGGGCGCATGTTTGGGGTCTCCAAATAACACAAACTTTAGCACTTTTCAAATCATAGAAGCTCAATGTCTGAGTCTACGCTTTCGTTTGAGTCAAAAGTGGCCTGTAATCCGAGATTTAGCCATAGTTTCGAGTAGATGGGGACGCCAGTGCGCATGTGCGGAGTCACAGTTTATTTCACTCTCAGCTCCCGGGACCCAAACATGAAACGCAAAGCTGTAAATTATGGATAAATCTCGGATTACAGGCCACTTTTGACTCAAACGAAAGTGTAGACTAAGACATTGAGCTTCTATGATTTGAAAAGTGCTAAAGTTTGTGTTATTTGGAGACCGCTCGGGGCATATAATATATGCGAACTCGCGCTACGGCTATCGCTAATCTAAAACATCTCCGGAAGTGCTCCATATGACACCAAAATGCTATGGGTGAGTAAAACAACTTGTTTTATTACCAAAATAAGGCTCAGATTGTAAAAAAACGTTAATTCTCCTTTAAATTATTCCATTATTCGCTATTGGGTTAGCACTATAGATCTTGGGATTGTATTGTCACGTAGCCTATTAAAAAAAAAAGAATTTTAAAGATGCCAAATACTAAACACTAACACATAACTCTTTCAAAAGTAATCTGAGGTAGTGTGACAATGATAAACTTACCAGTAGTGACCCAGCTTATCATGTTGCTCTATATGGCTCTTTTGTATACTTATTAACATAGTTTTGGCTAATGCATCTCTATGGACCTTTTGCACAAACATGGCAGATTTTATTAGTAATGGTCGCTGTTAGACATACAATCCTGAGCTCTATACTCTATAGAACCTTTGAACTTCTTGTCTCCTCTTAAATCGTTTATCGTCTCAATGTAACAGGCTTGTCATAGCTGTTCATGTATAATAACATAATGTAATCTATATAGACCCACGGTTTATGGCAGTAGATGTGTCACACCTGCACCTCCCCGGCCACAGACACAGTGAACATTTGTGTGTGTTAAATGGCTGTGCGGCTCTGGGGTGAGGAGCACATTTGTTTGGGTTAAAGACTGCATGTTAATGAAATAGATCATGAACATTGCCATTACCGTAATGGATTGCAGCACTTTTCTTGTGGCGTCATATTTTATTTATGACCATTTTGGATTCCTCCGACAAAAAAAGAAGAAAAAAAACATCTCACCAGTCTCTCAGGTCTTTTTCCTCCCCACACAAAACAAGTATTTACCGAAAGCGTCTTCCTTTTGGCGTGTACAGATCACAGAATTTGAATGGGGCACTAGCTTGGGGTTAATGAAGTCTGCAGTCGGCGAGGAGAGGAACGGTTATTGCCTGTAATGTCGACTCTTTTAATTTCCACCGTGGCAGTCAAGCCTAATGTGTTATTTTACATTCACTTTTAGACTGCATAAAGTGGTCACTGCTATTTGTCTTACTCATTTAAATCACCATTATTCAGATGTAGCACAGATGATGCATGGGGCCCGCTCCCGACGCCATTCGCCTTCCTGCTTATACTGAAAAATAAACTGCACTCCTTGTGGGAGGACAGTACTACTACAATAACAGGCTCTATCGCTGTGTCTTTCTTCCTCTGTGACATACATAAGCTGTTTACGCCTAATATGCTACCATTTGTACCTCTAATCTTCACCTTTATCCCTTTTTTGTACTCTTGAGGCATCATTACGGGCATCTGAGCTCTCATCACTCACCCCCAATTCTGTTTTTTAGGGTTTTTTTCCGTATTTTATTTTATTTTTTACAGTACCTCTCGGCCCCGATAAAGGAAGCCTAGGCTGACAGCGGCTATTTGTTATGGCGATGAGACGGCTGACACGCGCTAGATTATAAAATGCAGAGACGCGCAGAGGTCAGATAAACAATTTGCCACCAAACTCGGGCTACCCATGATGCCTTTCTGCTCACTGTCGAGGGGGAGAGAGAGAGGGAAGGAAAGGAAAGCAAAGGAAAGGGGGATGGAGGTAGGAGAGTAGGTGTGAAATATCATATAGGGGACAGAGGAGCACAGTGAACCAGGGTGTGAGCGAGGAAGAGGAAGAGAGGAAAAAGAGAGGTGGACAGAGAGAAAAAGTAATGTAAGGAAAGTATGAAATATCAGTAGCCAGAAATACTGATGGGCCCAATATCCGATATTTGTCTTGCTGCTCTGGCTGATAACTGATATTTAGAGATACCGATATTACTATACTGATAATACATAGCAAGACCCACACATTTATGTCAAGTTTTATTATAGTTCTAGTGATGATTCACTTTTTCTTCTTTAAATGTACATGATTTCTTACCTTAAAACACAAATTATAACATTTGTTCACAAATTAACTTCACTTTTGTAAAAAACAAAACAAAAACAAATGTATTTCATATTTATCCGGGGTATAAACTATTTTAATAATGCAAATAAACAGCCTAATTGCTCTGCACTCATTAGTCTGTTCAAAAAGACCCATCTGATGCACTGAGGACAGTTACACATGGGCACGCAGAGACTGAGGCAGCTTAATAAAATATTTGAAAGCGATATCTGGGAAAACTCTCCAATATGACCAATATCGATATGGGAACCAATATATTGCCCATCCCTTGCTAGAAGATTACAATGCACAATGTAAAGAGACAGTAAAAGGCATAGAAAGAGAGAGAAAAAGGAAAGAGAGGGAGAGCGGATGAAGAGAAAGAAATATCAGAGCGTCCAGAGGAGCACAATGGACCTGTAAGGGTGAGAAAAAGAGAGAGGGGACCGCTGGCTGGTGTCAGGTCTGCATTTCTCGAACCCCTCCCTCTCTCCCTCCCTCTCTCCACCCATCCCGGCTCTCTGGGTTAATTCACAGGATGAAAAGGCGCTCTCGGTGATGTGTCATATATCAGCGACAGGGCATCAGTAATCTTTGCTCAAGGGCACAGATAACAGACAGATAGACATGTGAATGAGATGGAAAAAAAGCAACTCATCCTTTTCTGCTACCACCACGGAGCCGATAAAACAAGATTTATGGCTCATCCCGGACCACAGAGCGCCTCCACGCACCATTTTTCACATGCTCCAAAAATTGGTAGTGGAAAGCAATCTGCCTGTCACTGTGTCCATCAGGTGCTTCAGGAGGAAATTGGGTCCTTCGGGGTTTTTGCTCTGCAGTCAGCTATTTTCTCCATAGCACTTTTGTTTTTAATGGCGTCCATAAATACATGTAGTGTTATAAGTACCTTTATCACCCAAGGAGCTTCGCCACATCACGCGGCCACTGTGCACTACTAGCGCTTTGCAAAATTGGCGATGCCATTGTGGTAGCTAGTCTGTGGATGGGCTGTCGATATGCTGTGACTGTAATCCACAAGTAGAGCTGGTAAATATAGGTGGAAGTCTATAAGAGAATTATATAAAGCATTCAAAAATATACTATGCTTATGTAAAGTAAAAGATGTGAGGGCTATAGAAGAAGAAGTGAACTTTATTGATCTCACACTGGAGAAATTCTTCTCTGCATTTTAACCCATCCTATATATATATATATATATATATATTAGGAGCAGTGGGCAGCACACATTAGGGCGCCCGGGGACCATCTCCATGATCTTCTTGCTTCGGTTTGGTCAGGACCTAAGCTATGGTGCATGTTTTGGGTTGGTGGGGGAAACCGGAGTGCCTGGAGGACACGGGGAGAACATGCAAACTCCACACAGAAAGGCTCGGGCGACCCGGGGATCGAACCCGGAACCTTCTTGCTGTGAAGCAAGAGCGCTACCCACTCAGCTACCGTGCCGCTATAGAACTTATTTGTGATAATCAATGGTCAGCTTGGGTGTTTTAAAAGTGGAACTAAATACTAAATCACCTTTTTTTATTATTAAGCTCTGTATGGAGTTTTAAAGGGATATGCCACCCCCAGGTCAAATTTGGGCATCTCCCCACAGTCCAGAGATTAAAACAAGTGATGAAAAGCGTTTTCCTGGTCACCCAGCCATTGTCCGAGTCTGTCAGCACTGACCGCCGCGGTATCTGCAGCTCCTCCGCGTTAGACTGGAGTCTAACGTCGCCAGAGAAAGATTTCGGCCAAAAGGAATTAATTTGCTCGATGCTTTTCCCAATTACTTTCTGTGTAGTGCGCATTCATATCGAGTGCAAATAAATGTGCAAATCAACACGGAGAGCTTGACTTGGTCATTTTGGGTGAGAACTATTTTTCAGTGCGGAAAAAGACAGACGAAGCACGCACCGAGGCAAGTTCTCCGTGTTGATTTGCACATTTATTTGCACTCGATATGAATGTGCACTACACAGAAAGTAATTGGGAAAAGCATCGAGCAAATTAATTCCTTTTGGCCGAAATCTTTCTCTGGCGCCGTTGCCTCCAGTCTAAGGCGGAGGAGCAGCAGCTGCGCGCGGCGGTCAGTGCTGACAGACTCGGACAATGGCTGGGTGACCAGGAAAACGCTTTTCATCACTTGTTTTAGTCTCTGGACTGTGGGGAGATGCCCAAATTTGACCTGGGGGTGGCATATCCCTTTAATTGCGTCACATACTGTTTCTATTCTGGGGGGTTTTCGGCATTTTAGTGCAAGGTAGGTATTTTTCGGAGTGCTCCCTCCAGTGGCCACTATATTTTCAAATTCTATGTGACATCACGTATGACTGCCCTGATTACACCCAATTGTTACTGATTACAAACAACTGGCTCCAGGGATAGTTTTTGAAGTGTGTATAGCTGTTAGACCAATCACACTGTTCCTTATACCTTCAGACCCACCTCTCCTTCTCTCTCATTCTCTTCTTCTTCCTCCAGGTAATGCCCATTTTAGCCACTCTATTTGAAATGTGGTTGTGGGCAGAGTTGTTTAGTACCACTTTAATAGTGAAATCAACAGCCTGTCCTCTGTCAGTAAAAACATGTGATTTGGAGCAGAGGCCATAATTTGGGGGAAAATATTTGACTTTTTGTATTTTTTTCATATTCAGCCCTAGCTACAACTACTAATATTAAATACCACTTATTATTACTTTGTTTGATAATACTTTGTAAAATCAAAATAACAACTAATTTTGTAACGTCAAAATATCTTGCACCCTTCTGTCTGGGTCACTTATGAAGTCATGGAGTAGCAAGAGCAGTAGAAAATTATTATTGGTTGATTTTTTTAAAATTGGATTCTAAAGATTTATAGCAGCAGGCAATGTCATAGAGTAAGTCAGCTGGAGTTTTGGGAGTGAATAAAGAGTTACATCTTCATTTTTACATAAATACACAGTTTACTGTTTCTCTGTATGCATAGTCTTTGCGACTTATGCAAGCAGTTTTGGTCTAATTCCTAGTCAGATGCTTTAAGAATAGTACTTAAAGAGGGGGTGTTATGCAAAGTCTGCGTTTTGGAGCTTTCTACCATGTTACAACATTCTTCCCTCATCAAAAACATGCCTGAAGATTTTTTAAATATATATTTTTTTTACCTGGCTGCCCTATTGTTTTCTTTGTTTGTTTATATATGGGAGACAAATTGTGTCTGAACCCTCCATTCCTGTTCAAGGAAGGATTCCAAAATGACAAAAAATAGCCTCTTTAACTCCTCTCTCAAACCAGCTCTTTTCCCTGGCTAAGATCTGTACCTCACTGTCCTCAAAGGAGTGGCCCGTGGCTCCTAGGTGAAGATGTACGGCAGATGAAGGTCCACTCTGGCACGCCCGTCTGTGTTGGTACATCCTCTTGTGAAGTGGCTGTTTGGTTTCTCCAGTGTAGCGCTCACTGCAGTCTTCACTACACTGAATGGAGTAGACCACATTGCTTTGTTTGTATGTAATGTAGTCTACTCCATAGGGCAGCCAGGCCAGGTCCAGAGGTGTGAAAATACCCATTATGGTACTGAATGGGTATGCTAAACAAGATCCCAGACAGAAACTGAAAACAAAGAGGTGGGATAGTTTCATAGTAATTTAATTATAGTTAGCTCCTCCCTTCAGGCAGATATAAGCAGTGTCCACCAGCACTCTAGCCAGAACTGACGAAGTAGCTTGGATGATCTGCAAAACGTCTTCGACCAAATAAACTTTGTCCAGTTGACAAATTGAATTTCTCCCTTTAACATGGATTTTACCTGGAAGACTGAGGGATTCTTCACACGTCATCCATGTATGTTTGACTAAACTGTGATCTCGTCTTGACCCTATTCAAACCCTCTTTATGATTAGCTGTATGAGCCAGTACAATGCTCAGCCCTCACACCTATGTCACCCATGTTCCTTTGCAATCATTTTTCATATGTTTACATACAGCATGGTATAAAAACAATACATTTTCACAATACAATTTCACAAACTTTGTAGTTTAATTAGCAGAACACATGCTGATTGTGTTATGATAGTGGTCTGAAGGAGGAGGGGACTCACCAAGGGGAGGGGTATATTCTGTGAATATAGCATTTTCAGAACATCTAACAAGATCTAAATATGTTATGTCATATTGACAAGTAACCCCATAGAAGTGCAAAACCTCCTCTATAATTGTTTACCCTTGTCCAATTTTAGTTGATCGGGTATTCCCAGGCAATATATCTAAATTGGAAATTACTATGTTGAGTTTTCCTAAATCTAATTAAATCCATAAAGATTGTAAGAATGTGACTGTGTGCATATAATTTTTAGTCAATATGTACATATGATAAGTGAGGCTTCTCTGGTCTAACTTATTATTTTATCATACTGTCAACAAGTGGTGACTGGTGCATGAGGAATATGCATATGTGAGCTTGTGTGACAGTGTGGCTCCTGAGCTGCCATGTGGGACAGATCTCCTGCTGTGTGAGGAGTGGTGATGGTGTGAGAGCGGCTCTGCTCTGAGGCTGGGTCCGGTTGCACTGAGGGGACATGTGAAGGCTCCTATGTACTTGTAGTGAACACTATGCACTTATAGAGAACACTGCTGACTTTTGCTGACTTTGATATGTTGTGTGATTGTGAAAGCAGTTCATCCAGTTTTACATCCGTGCGTCTGTCCCACATTAGCAGATCCTCCTTCAGCCCACCACAGGTTCTCTGCTCTGATAGTGGATGACTGAGCCTCTGGATAATGTGCTGTAACTGTGAATGAGGAGCGCTGTAGCGCCGCAGCACAGCGGGCACTGTTGTGTGGGCTCATTGTGAAGAGCAGTGAGGTGTTTGATGTAAAACATGGACTGTTTTGCACAGTGTCTTGTCCCTCTGGTCTCCTGAGCCTCTTGAGTGGCCCTACCTGCTGTTCTTGTCTAGACTGCTGCCAACAATGACATCTGCTAAAGATGAACGCTTGGGCAAAATCTGAATGTCAGTATCATGTTTGTGGACACACAAAATGAGCCAGTGCAGTGTCAGTGCTTGGCAATCATCCTTCAAATGAAAGGTTAGTGTGGCACTTTGTGTGGGGAGAAATGAGAGTGTTTAATCAGACAGCAGGGGACACATCTGTCACCAGTAAAGCTGCAGTTAGAGCCAAGACTAGCACACTCAGTGCAAATCATCTATGGCTCCTCCAGCTCAGCACTGACCATGTACTGCTCATCCTGCTAACTCTACAGGACATTTTGTAAAAGGCCACCATCATGTGAGTGTCCAGGACCATGATGGTGGCTGCTCCACTCCTTAATACCATTTAAATAAAGCCTTGCTTATTATGGGATGTAAGAGCTTAAGAGGCTCACCACATTCAGAATTCAGTAGATTAAGATTTTTAGACTTGACTTTTTAACATGCACATGTCAGTTTCCTCTGGAACAGAAGTTGCTCTGGTCCTGGCTCATGTTGTTAACAGGTTAACAGTAAAAATAAGACAGAATTAGCCCTCAGCAGTCCACTGTTGCATCCATGTGCTTCCTGTGTTGTGTGTTTTGGCCTGACCAAACTCTTGTAAAAGTGTACGTTCAGACCTTAGACTTTGCCCTATTCAAGGGCCTTCACCTTAAGATTACATCTACAGAGGGCTTGAAAACGGTCAGAGCTGGAAAAGTAATTGCAAAGCTAAGGTTAGTAATTTTGTGGTATTAAATTGCCTGTCATTGCTAAATGAAGTAGGGCTAGCGCAGTGCCAAAAGCCATACGCACAGGCTATGTGCAGAGCGGTGTAGCCTTACCCCGAGTAGCTAGCATTTTCCCCCACCACATCATTTTATCATTCAGCCGAGCTAGTGCTGTTGTTTTAAGAGATTTAAGTCTCATTACCCCAACCTAGGTCCTCCGTGATTTATTCTGTTATTACTGCCCTGGTTCTCACAATAGAAATGATGCATGGATCACATTTGTACCAGAAGACAAATGCCTCTTTTCGCAAAAGAGAGACGTTGGAGCTAGTTAAAGGGAGCCTCATTAAGCTCTCGTTATTGGATAAGTGGTGCTCATTTTCACTGGGAGATTTCAGGCCTGACTAACTGGTCTCTCTCTACCTCTGCAGATTATGGTGGGGCCATAGACACGCCGGTAATTCGCTCTCTGTACATTTATTTCCACTGTCCGGCCCTGCGTCATTGACCTTCAGTTCTTGCTGAGTCTAACACCTGCTGACCCCAGTCCTAAATTTGTCATAGAGATAAATACAGTTACCCACACCAACAGACCACAGATAGTTTCGTGTCTTTAAGAGATTGGATACTACGTGGGTGACATTTCATTTTATTTAGTTTATACAGGAGACAGTCATGCAAGGGAAAATTAAATGAAAGGTAGTGTATTATACTTTAAATTCATTTACCACAGAAGAAACTAGCACAGATTTGAGCTGATATAACAAACATAACCTCAGTAACAATAAGAGCTGTGTATACTGTACTTTTTAAATAACAATTTGTCAAGTGAATCAAGTTATCACAATGAATTGATTTTAAAAGAAAGTGTAAATAATGATGATCTTAAGCGTACAAATCTGCAGTAAAATTCTGAAAACAAAAAATTATAAAATACACCAAAGTTACTAGCTACCAGTCCATCTATCCATTTTCTTCCGCTTATCCGGGGCTGGGTCACGGGGGCAGTAGTCTAAGCAGGGACTCCCAAACTTCCTTCACCACGGACACTTCCTCCAGGTCCTCTGGGAGGACACGAAGGCGTTCCCAGGCCAGCCGGGACACATAGTCCCTCCAGCGTGTCCTGGGTCTTCCCCGGGGCCTCCTCCCGGTGGGACATGCCTGAAACACCTCCTGAGGGAGGAGTCCAGGAGGCATCCGGAACAGATGCCCGAGCCACCTCAGCTGGCTCCTCTCCACATGGTGGAGCAGCGGCTCTACTCCAAGCTCCTCCCATGTGACAGCTCCTTACCCTATCTCTAAGGGAGTGCCCAGCCATTCTGCGGAGGAAATTCATTTCACCAGCTTGTATCTGCAATCTTGTCCTTTCGGTCATTACCCAAAGCTCATGACCATACGTCATAGGCTATAGGTTATGATCTAGTATATAATGGAAATTGTAAAATAATAATGAATACAAAAATATAACTTAAGATTGTGTAACTTGTTTTACATTTAAAACATTTGCTCTCATTATGTATTTACTTATTTATTTGCTTAACTAAAGGTTAAATGACAGAAATGATGAAAAGTAAATAATTTATCGTAAGCAATGCCAGTGTCTACAGTTACTAGCATTATCTGTACATTTGTTGTTTGTCTTTTGTCACATTTTCTCATTAAAATGTATTGGTCATGTACAGGTCACACTATTTACACTATATACCCTTAATCCTCTGTAATACTAGTTAAATGCCTTTGGTGGTAATGTTATTTCTCACACCACATACAAACGCAGCAGGTTCAAATGGTCTGGAAGCCTCACTGAGCTGCTCCCCTGCTGGCTGGAAAGCTATCATTTTCCTGGATTCATAGGTGAAAATTGCCATTGATTCGGCGGATGACACATGCTAAGAGTTTCTTTATTGACGTCCACATTGGCACTTTGAGTATATTGTGCATCTAATTATCATGCCAGGTCCAATGATAAATGTCTGTATTGTGTGAGAGGAAGTCGATGGAGCCAAGTGCATTGTTCTAGAAGGAGATATCGAGCCACCTGTCACCGCTGTGTGATCCAGGACAGGACAAAGCACCAGGTTTTTGTGGATCATAATTAAACCTGCTGCTTTATAACTGTGCTTGACTTTGGTGTTGTTACTAACAAAGATGGCATAGGGCAACAGCAGCTCAGTTGGTAGAGCGTTTGTCCACTGATCTGACGGTTGGCAGTTGAAATCCCACTCTCAACTTCAACATCATTGGGAGAGACCATACTGGACCACAGGTTGGGGGTGCAGTTCCAGCTGCCACAGACGAATACTGTTATTGTGCCTTTGGGCAATATACTTAAGCCACCTCGCCCCCACTGTCTACATACACTGGTTTGAATGTGTGTGTGAATGGGTGAGTGGTTCCTTCATCTGAAGTGTCATTTTCATCAGATGTTGAAGTGGCTCTTGGAGTTTTGTGACATGACATTACTCTGAAAAATAGGCACAATAGGCTAATCCTCAAGCCAAGTACTCCCTGGCACTGCACTGGCTAGTACATTTAATAATGGATTGAACCTGGGAGGCCTGTACCTGGCATATAGAAGAAGAAGAAGAAGAAGAAGAAGAAGAAGAAGAAGAAGAAGAAGAAGAAGAAGAAGAAGAAGAAGAAGTAGAATTACTTTATTGATCTCACACAGAAGAAATTGTTCTCTGCATTTAACCCATCCTTATTATTAGGAGAAGTGGGCAGCACATTACTGCGCCCGGGGACCCAGCTCCATGATCTTCTTGCTTAGGTTTGGTCAGGACCTAAGCTGGAGGATTTTTACCTATGGAGAATGTTTTTTTTTTTTGTTTTTTTTTGGGTTGATGGGGGAAACTGGAGTGCCCGGAAGAAACCCATCCAGACACGGGGAGAACGTGCAAACTCCACACAGAAAGGCCCGGGCGACCCAGAGATCGAACCCGGACCATGCATGCAAACTCCACACAGAAAGGCCCAGGACCCGGAACCTTCTTGCTGTGAAGCGTGAGTGCGATATTGAGGACACATAATATCATAGAGATTCGGTTTGGGTTTATTTAAAGCTGGTTTTGGTCCTAGGATCTGGCAACCCAAAGTGAGGGGTATTCTGTTCTCTGATAGTATAATTGCATTGAGAACTAAAACTCAAAAATGAACACATACAACTTTGGATTTCAATATGTTTCATTGTGAATTAATATACATTTACAAGGAGAGGACATACCTTCTTGTCAGCGAATGATCTCATCAGATATCAGAAGCTAAGCAAGCCAGGGCCTAGTTTTATTTGGATGGGAGACCACTGGCAATACCATGAGCCACAGCGGAAAGTGCCATTGTGTCATTGGGCAAGACAACCACATTACCTTGTCTGAATGTGTGAGTTTGAGTGTTGGAGGAGTTGATGGCACAGATTCCGTCAGTCTACCCCCAGGGAAGCTGTGACTACAACCTCGAAGTATAGTGAATGAATATAATGAATGTACAGCACTTCAAATCAAAACACTAATACAATAAAAATAGTATGCTGTATTGTTGGAATGAAGAAGTATGCTCTCATATTCTGAGAAGACCACCATGAAACTGCGTGATCTCAGAGGGACATGAACCTGCCAGGGCCCACAGCAGGTGCCAGGAGCAGACACCTTCTCCAGACCCCTTCCCTTTCCTCTGGTGCTGATGCCCACTCCAAGTGCATTGGAGCTGGATGCTGAAGGAGGCGAAACATGAGTCCATAGTCCCCTGGCTTTTCCCACAGCGGCCTGGAGCACCTTTGCATAGTCCTGTTAGCTAACTAGCGGCTCACTTGACTGGGCGTACAGGAAGCCCATTGTCGAAGGGGACAGAATTCAGGGGGGAAGTGGTGTAATCCTGGCTCTGTCCTGGATCAGTCACTTTGGATTTCACACAGGTCCCACTATTAAGGCCCCTGGACAGCATGTTCCCCTAGAGACAGGAAAACAACACTTGTTCTGCAGGCATACGAACTTGTATTTAAGCAGTGGTTTTATTCACATTCAGAATAGGTTCATGTGAGATATTCTAATATATTAAACTGACCCTAGTTTTGATTGATTAGTTTTGACATTGACATTGTTTCAAGAATAATGTTACTGCATCATTTACATATGTATTTATTTGTCACATACACAAATGCTCACAGTACAGTGTATAGTGAAATTCTTATGTACCATCCAACAACATATTTTTATTATTTTTTTTTCAAATGTTTATTGCTGGGACTGGTATAATAGCTGCTAGCCTTTCCAGTGCCATCTTTACAGGCACTACAATATACACTCACATACTTAAACAGAAAAGTACAGTTTAAATTTCAGTTGGAGGACAGGTCAGACCTCAGTGATAGAATTGTCTGTTAATACATATGTATGCTAATATTTTGGTACCTGTCTACATGAATTAAAAAGAAATATTAATCAGAAGAAGGATTATTCAAACACAAACACTTGTTGTCAGTTGAAAAAGCTTTAGGACATCAATAAGGGAAGCTTGTGTATCCAATATCAAACAAAGATTAAAACTAAAATTTGATTACTTTCAGTGAACTGCCCATAGTTATATATTGGCCCCTGTCCTCCATCTAAAACTATGGCAACAAATCCTATAATGGTGTAAACACAACTCATTTGTGTTCTGTTACTGCATATTAACCTAACCTGCATAACCAGCGCTGGCTGGTTAGCTCAACTGGTAAGTCACTTGACTTTTACCCATGGGACCTGGATCCAAATCCCCCCCCCCCTTCCCCCGGGCAATGAGCAAACCAGTGTGGGTCCTTGGGCAAGACCCTTCACGGTACTGCCCTCCGGGTGCCTGAAAGACGAGCTGCCCACTGCTCCTGAAAAGGATGGGTCAAATGCAGAGAAATAATTTCCCTATGGGGATAAATAAAGGATATCTTCTTTCTTCTCTAATTTATATGTACACTTGTTAAGTGTAATCAACATATATTATAGCTGCATAATCTAGTGCAGGGGTCGGCAACGCACAGCTCCCGAGCCGCATGCGGCTCTTTGATCCCTCTGATGCGGCTCAGTACAGTGGTTCCTCATTTATCGCTGGGGTTACATTGTAAAAATAACCCGCAATAGGCTAAATCAGTGAAGTAGTCAGCTTTATATTGCGTGTATAAACATGCGTGTATTTCACAGTTCCTCTGACCGAGGCGCCTGGCGCCGCTGCGCTGTTGCGGGTTTTGTTGTAGTGAGAATGCATCAGTGCGCTCTCAGGACTGGTTCCGCCGCCTGGACTCCAGGTTCCACCAGTTCGTTCTGCGGAAACACTGCTGCTACGTCCCGATGCACATTGACCACCCGGAGAAGTGTGCGCGCGGACATGTGCACCTGCTCATCGTGGTAAAATCCTGGCGCAACCGGCCCCAGGTGAGACGCACGGCCGCGGCCCTTCTGGCATGTGCCCAAATGCCAGACCGCTCAGTCCGTCACTGCTTCAGAGTCACACTGATCGTGATCGAACATTTAAATAAATTTGGCAAACTGACTGCATTCTGTAGAGTACAGGAGACATGGCACAGAGGAGAATGACTGACGAATCGGCAAAGCTCTACAGTCCCTCAGCCAATCAGGATGCAGAACACAATGCGCGTTGATTAAAAAAAAAATCAGCGAAACAGCGAGGGACCACTGTATTTAATTAAAATATATCTTATTTTAGTTCGTTCATTTTCAAAATGTAATTCTATGGCACAAAAAAAAAAAAGTTATATGCAGTGTTATTTCATTTTAAATTTCAAAATGGTTTTGTGGCTCCCAGTGTTTTCTTTACTGTGTGAAATGGGTCCATATGGCTCTTTGAGTGGTAAAGGTTGCCGACCCCTGATCTAGTGTATTTCTGTGAGTTGTTCACTTGTGGCCATACCTGATCCCGTCAGATCTCAGAAGCCAAGCAAGGCCAGGCCTGGTTAGCACTTGGATGGGAGACTGCTAGGAATTCCAGGTGCCACAGGGGGATGCCAGTGGTAAAAAAAACAAACAGTTGTTGTGTCCTTAGGCAAGGCACTTCACCTACTTGCTTCCGTCAGTCTGCCCCAGAGCAGTGTATTAGTAACTTACCACTACCGAGTGTCCAGTGAATGTACGAGATATAATATAATGCTCTGTAAAGCATCTTTCTTTGACTATCCAGAAAAGCTCTATATAAAACTCTTCCATTATTATTATTATTATTATTATTATTATTATTATTATTATTATTATTATTATTATTATTATTATTATTATTATTATTAATTGCTTTGATTGGAATTTTGTAACACATTTGACCACATGAATCTCTTCTTTTAGCTCAATATGTTCTTTATATAACCACAACATCCTTACTTTCTCTTCTTGTAGCATATGGCGTGGTTCCAGCAGTCAGCTCAGAATCCTGTTCGAACTAATAACATATGAAATACTCAGTTTGGTATTCACTTTAGTCTATTTAAAGTTAGCTGAAGATCTGTGATGCAAACTCCACACTGTGATTTGTGCAGCATGTAACTCGGAAAGGCCAGTGAAGTCATGTCCAGTGTGAAACGCGCCACTTTTCATTCAATTAGACTCAGCTTAGCTCACACAAATGACATTGAAATAAATTGATGTAATGACAAGGATTCATGCCTTGCTTCAGTAAAAGGTGAAAATCCTCCCCTGCAATCTGAAGCTTTGCACTGGGCATGGCACGTAATGGGATCTTCGCAGAGTCTTAGGAAAACAAATGCGCTTCCTCTTTGTTTTACATACCAGCAGAAGGGTGTGTGGACTTGTCTGAGCTCAGGGAGAGGGCTGCAGGGGTTGCCAGTTCAATCTCTACCTATGTTACGAAGAACAGATAATTGCTCCATGGCCAGAAGGCTTTGATTGGCCGGCTGGTGAGCGCTGCCTGTCTCTCTGTGGACACTGCATATGGCTGAGAGGAAGTGGGCGTAGGTCTTTTAACTTGCTCCGATTCTCATTTTCTCTGCGCCCTCTTCCATGGGTTACAGTGTCATGAGCATGCCATGCAGTTTGAAGTTAGCCATGGGTATTTCTAGTGCTTAAGAGATTTGAAAATGCAAGTATGGATTTGACCATAAGCGTGATCTGTGTGTCAGGCTGCATGCTCCCAATAGTTTTTGTAAACCAGGCTAAAACTCAGCCTCTTGCTTCAAAAGGAATGAGCTTCTAGGTACTGTGTAAGCTTGTTACTTTATTGGCCTTTGCACAAAGTTTCCCCAAACAAATTGGCTGTTTTGTGCTTTGCTTCATAGGGCTGGTATTATAATGATTGTAATATTTCGTAGTGCAAGCAAAACAATTTATCAAACTCACTCAAACGCTTGCAGTGGGCAAGATTTTCACAGCTGTTTTATTGTAAATCATTCTATAGTGATGCAATGGATGATTATTTTGCAAATAATAATGATAATAATCTTGCAATTTATCATAACTAATTAATTAGTTGTTTAAATCACAAAAATTTGACTCTCTTGAAGGCATCTGTTTTGAGTACACTTAAAGACTAAATAGGGTTTTCATCAAAAACACTTGTTATTTATTACTTCAGTAATAATAAGATAAGATAAGATAATCCTTTATTTGTCTCACAATGGGGAAATTGCAGTGTCACAACGCAGGTTTCAGAAACAGTTGGAAAAAAAGAGCATGCATCAAAAATGAAGATAAATAGAGCGTTGCGACGGGCAGCTAGCTCGCGCCAGCGCCGGAAGTAGATCGTAATAATCAGCTTGTTTTCAGGTACAATGGTTAATCTCTTGGTATTTAATCATGAAATTAACTGTGTGTTTACTTCTTTGTCTGCATCATAAAATGTCTTCTCTCAGCATATGGCATTTTGGTGTGTACAGTTCAGACATTTATTTGACAACCTTTATTATGCTACATTCGTTATATTTTTATGCTTAAAGGAGAATTAACGTTTTTTACAATCTGAGCCTTATTTCGGTAATAAAACAAGTGGTTTTACTCACCCATAGCACTTTGGTGTCATTTGGAGCACTTCCAGAGATGTTTATATCCGTAACACGAGGTCTCCAAATAACACAAACTTTAGCACTTTTCAAATCATAGAAGCTCAATGTCTTAGTCTACGCTTTTGTTTGAGTCAAAAGTGGCCTGTAATCCGAGATTTATCCATAATTTACAGCTTTGCGTTTCATGTTTGGGTCCCGGGAGCTGAGAGTGAAATAAGCTGTGACTCCGCACATGCGCATCTACTCGAAACTACTCGAAACTATGGATAAATCTCGGATTACAGACCACTTTTGACTCAAACGAAAGCGTAGACTAAGACATTGAGCTTCTATGATTTGAAAAGTGCTAAAGTTTGTGTTATTTGGAGACCGCAAACATTTGCCCCGAGAACTCACATTACGGAGATCGCAAATCTAAAACATCTCTGGAAGTGCTCCATATGACACCTAAGTGCTATGGGTGAGTAAAACAACTTGTTTTATTACCGAAATAAGGCTCAGATTGTAAAAAAAAACCCTTAATTCTCCTTTAACAGATACATATATTTAAATAATATGATGCTCCTGTAGCTATCCACTCTCATATTAGCTAAAACTTGTCACATACTCATTTCAGTTTGAGCTTGGTGGTATGAACCCATCAAAGAGAGACAGCCCCATATGTGTTTAGACATTTGGCCTAACTCATGAATAGAATTTATTGAATAGAATAATCAGTTATAGAAGGCTCCATTCATCTCTCAGGGTTATCAGCGTTCTCCTCACCAACGCTGTTTTGGGAAGTTTGCTCAGTAACAATTGTCCCCTTTCACATAGGCCCAGCCCAGTGATGGACAGAGCCTCTCCACACACCACAGGGGGTAGACTGTGGAGCGTGAACTTGAGGCTAAGAAAAGCGCTCTTAAGACCAGCCCTAACCTCCCAGTAACCCCAGTGCCAACCTTCAGTCTCCCCATTCATCTACAAGTTTAGTCTTACAACAATGAGGAGCCATTGAGGAGTGTATTTAGACCTGTCAGGATAACACATTTTGAAGTGTGATGTATTGCTGTAGTGAATATAGACGATAAATGATAATGTTGAAACTACCCAAGAATGGATTTAAACCACAGAAAAGAACTATTCTATATCTACAATATTGTTGAAATAAATAACAGAATGAAACACTTTAGTAATTAGTATGCATCTGTACTGAGTAATACGGGTTAATTTAACCTTTTACCTTAGATTTGATCATATTGCCAAAAAATAAGATAAGATAAGATAAGATAAGATATGCTTTTATTAGTCCCACAGTGGGGAAATTCCAGTGTTGCAACGCACAGATCAAGAACAGCAAGAAAAAGTAGCATGCAACAGAACAATATAATAAATAAATAATGGCCTAGGATAATTTAAATTTAAATAACCAAACATTTCGCAGTAGGTTTTTTTTTTTTTTGTCAGTTTGTCAGTAATTTGTCTAGTTTAAACAAGCCAGCCTGATCACATTTGATCAAAGACCGAATCACTGTTATATCATCAGTTACATGATCTTAAAATGATAAATATATTTTAAAGTGAACATTTGCGATAGGGATGACTGATTGAAGTGACAACTAGCAAGACTAGAATAACCATGGCTTTTAGCCTAACAGTGCTAACATGCTTAAGGCTATATTATTTATATTTGCACACTGAAATGATTTTGTTTAGTATAAACTGTGCAAACTCATCGTGGCTGTGGTCACTCTTGTAAGTTTAATCAAAACAAAACGTATTAACAAAACGTATTTAAAAAAAAAATATATATATATATATATATATATATATATACAGGGGGTCCTCGGGTTACGACGTTGATCCGTTCTTAAGTAACCTGAATTTCGTCGTAAACCGGATTTTGCCTTTGATCTTCCAACCAAAGCACCAATAACCTTTCCATCTCAATAATTAGACCACTACGCTGCTTGGTTATCACTGCCGCTTTCATAGGGGCAGATCAGAGTCCACATCAGGTACTTCCGCCCACATTGGGCACACACACGAGGCCGTCTTCTCCGCCCTACAACCACAACAGAGCGTATTCTTCCGCCGTGCGCCGCGCGCCGTTCACGTTTGTTTACATCTCTTACCACGCTAAACTGCGTAAGACGGAATGACGCGTAATATATATATATATTTTTTAATGGGGGCGCGTTCGTAACCACGAAACGTCGTAAACCGAGACCGTCGTAACCCGAGGACCCCCTGTATATATATATATATATATATATATATATATATATATATATATATATATATATATATATATACACTTGAATCATGCTATATATCCATTCAGTAAAAATAAAAATGAGTTTCTTTTCTCCAATGAGATGAGCTGTTTATGTTAAAGAGTTAAACAGTGGTTCAAACTGACACTGCCCTGAGCGTCACTAATGCCTACACAGACGGATTGAGTTATACGTGATCCTGTGTTTGTCCTTGGTGTGTACATAGTGCTGGTAGATGTTTGCGATGGCAGACTGGCCTCTCAGAGAACAATGTGAGGAATGAAAAAAAGGACTCTTCCCCTTTCTCTCCCCTGCCTCCTCGTCTGCTCTGAGTTTACATGACCCCACAGCCCTCTCTTCACAAGCTGTTGAGTTGCGTTCACTGGCCCCTGTTTGCTCATATAAGGCTCCATTGTTGACCGGGTCACAGCCGATTGATGCCGAGTTCAGGAGTTTACGTAAGAAATCTCGCTCAGCTCCAACACCATGAAAAACTTTTCAACAGAAAGACACACTATTGTATTTAGCTTGGCATTTGTACTTTCCCAAAATATCTGTTGTTGAAAGATGTCAATGACAACTGTAAATCAAGGTGTCATCATCATCAGGCGTGTGTTTGTAGGTAATTTATATCCTCTAAATTGCCTGCACACTCTGTCCTGTCTGTCAGCTTTCTCTCCAATGATTTTGAGTTGTTTACTCAAGCGCATCAACTCACTTTTCACTCTCACTTAAACTGAATGAGCCTCACACATCTACAATATTTCACCAAGCCTGTTTGTCAGTGTTGGATGTGTCCATCACAGTGAGTCCTATTCAAGACAAGACAATAGATTTATTAGGGAGACAGATGAAGTTCATTTCAAATCCCATCATTCTGCTGCATGTGTGAAAGGCAGCGGCTGATGTGCAGATGACAGCTGTCACATCCATCAGCCTCGTCACAAACAGCACAACACCAGATTCATGGCACTAGTTTGTGTAAAGTGCAGCCTGCACCAGGCTCTGCGGAGGAGCATAAAACCCACATTCTGACTGCTGCACTACGATTTATGTTGCCTTGAGACATCATTTGGGCTCAACCCACAGCCAAGCATACACTTGGAGAAAGGCTATGGCTTTGAGATGAAATAAACAAATCCCTAATGCCCTATCAAGGTCCTTCCTGTTGGAAACACAAGAACTCCTTTCACTTACCAAAAGGAAAATATATCATCAGATAAATGCTCCCTAGAAATAGGAAGCCAGGGACAGGCTTAACCACTTCTAAGGTCTGCTTCCCCATAGGCCTCTGTTTATGATAAAGAGTAATGAATGGAAAGTGGATTTTATCACTGAAAGATGGAGGAGTGGTTAGCTTGAGTGATGCGTTTTGTCCCACATGGCACAATCAAGGCCTATTTTTGAAGTATAGTCCCTTGTGTCAGAGTAGGCCTATCTGTGTGGATATTGGCTGTGGGATTTTGCAGCCACTGGTGTACAGTACAGAGTATGGAGGCACGCCATGTATCTGAGATACTATATACGAGTACTGTCTGCCATGCAAGTGGAATAATCACGTCTGTTACAGTCATTTGAACACAGACTTGGCTTCACATTTCAAATGGCGTCGATCTCTGCTATCAGCTGCAGGAGCTGTATGGTAGATTTCTGGATTGAAAATGTCTATAACATTTTTTTTTATACATATACTTTTTTCATGGCCAATGCTGATACTGACTGTTCGGAATCCAGAGGAAACGATGGCTGATGACCACAACCGATATTTTTCGGCCAATATGCAGAGCCGATTTAGGTCATTCTTCCCAAATGATCAAATTCAAATTTATTACAAACTCATCCACAGCCTTCTGTTACTACAAACAGTCTATAGAGCAGAGTAGTCACATGTTTGCAGTACCCTCCTTGGAGTAAAGTGTTGAAACAAAGCTTTATGCATATTTTCATAAATATTTAGGCTGCTAGTTGGGCCAAACAAAATATCGGCCTCTGCTGGAGACTTATGGCCTATAGCCGATACACTAAAAAGGCAAATATAGGCCTAAAATAGGTATCAACCAACTGATATATCGACCTATCACCATTATTTTTGTTTCTTTTTTCTGTCTGTCCTCTCTATCCTCTCTAGATGCTCCTGATGACAATTTTCACAAAAAGTAATAGTCATAGACATATTAAATGCACCATCACATGCCCTTGCAATGAGTATTTATCCTTTTCCTTCCTGCAGAACATGGGAGTCTCCTCATTCAAACAGTGCCCATCTGTTTTAATATGTGCTTCTAATGGAGAAAACAATAATAAAAGGTTAGTGCAGATCAATGCTCTGTCTGAAAGATTAATAAAGTATTGTTTGATTCGCACAACTTTGGCCCATTTACACCTTCTGCACCACAGCCTTCTTTCATCAGCTCCTAATTGACTGTAGGATTTGGCTGGAGTGTATTATCAATCTCTATCTGTTTCTGTTGGAAGGACATTGATCAATGAAAATAGCTTTCCTTTGTTGACCAGATTGGACACTGTTGCCGGCCACAGCTCGCGCCGTGTAATGGAGCATATGAGAACCCAGCCGCTAGATCAATACGCCATTGAAATAAAAAAGATGAAATTCCGCCTTGCCCGGTGATTACAAGCTCAATGGCCGAATTTGTTACATTTGAAAACTTTGTATTTTTCCTTTGAGTTTCGAAGCAAGTTGTAGCAGGAAAAAAAGCGTCCAAACAGCCATCTCAAAGTATTTTCCTTGCCTTCTCAGCCTCCAGCCCATTAAAATTCCTCAGAAGTTTTTTTTTTTTTACATATCACTACATCAAATACACATAAATTATGAATGTCTGGTATAGCAGTCTTGCGCGTGTAGCCCCCGGGTTCCCTTGAAACTGATTTGGTGTCTATGAACTTTGTTGTTATGAGGGCCGGAGAAAATTGGAGTAATGTGTTCTCATAGTGATTGATCATTCACAACCCATATCACAGAACAGCCCATAATAAACATCTCCACCTCATGTATTACTCTGAGAATGTGTTACTTTCACTGCTAATGAATTTACGGTCGCAGAGTCACTTTTTATATATATACATGAGACCGACTTTGTCGTAAAGAACCAATCCGTTAAGATCCTTCATAGCAGAACTTGCAGCGCGCTGGTTAAAGATATCACAGGCATCGCTAGGCTTTCTCAGTGATAAATCCAGGCTAGAGGAGGGCACTCGAGTCCACATCCACTCGTTATTTTTATATGTGATATGAATACACTTTCACAGCACTCATCATTTAACTTAATTACCAGAGATACACAAGCAGTAATTAGACGTGATATATTCAGGCCATGTCACCAATCTGATCTCCAGGACTATACTTCACAGTGTGGGAAAATGGGTCCAGTAGTTTAAGTATGAGGGATTTATTTGCAGGCGAAATTGTAATCGAATTTAAAATGTTGTCGTGCAAATCGTGTCAACCCTGTTAGTTAATGGCGTTTTAGTTGACCAAAAATTTAGATTGTTGACTAACTATTTTATGAGATTACATGGATACGTACTGACAACAACAGAAAGAAGAAGGCTTTTCAATGGGTCAAATATTTTGGTCGGATCATAAAGATAGTTTTGCTAATACACATCAATGCATAAGGCAAGTCTTTAGCCGACTAAGATTTTCTTTATTCGACTACAGCTATATATATATATATATACACGAGCCGCAAGGAAGGGGGCCGATGACTAGTGAGTGTGGGAACCACTGTCCAGGATGAAACATCCAAAATCCATAAGTACATCAAGGACAAGGCCCCAGCAGATGATGTGCTCAAGGAATACCTCAGACAGTGGAGTGCAGAGGAAGAGGTGCTGGAGGGACCATCATGGCAGGACAAACCCCTGGGGCGTACCACCGAAACATAACTGAAGTGGCTGATATCAAGAAATCCTACCAATGGCTGCGTGTGGTCTGAAGGACAGCACAGAGGCCCTCATCCTGGCTGCACAGGAGAAACTAGAGAAATACCAGGGGCTCAAGGAAGAGCTGGAGAAGGCCTGGAAGGTGAAGGCATCAGTGGTGCCTGTGGTGATCAGAGCACTCGGGGCTGTAACCCCCAAACTGGAGGAGTGGCTACAACAGATCCCAGGAAAAACATCAGACATCTCAGTCCAGAAAAGCAAGAAGGTTCGGGTTGCCCGGGCCTTTCTGTGTGGAGACTGCATGTTCTCCCCGTGTCTGGGTGGGTTTCCTCCGGGCACTCCGGTTTGCCCCACCAACCTAAACATGCGCCATATGTAAAATCCTCCAGCTTAGGGCCTGACCAAGCCTAAATAACAAAACAAAATCATGGGGATGGTCCCCGGGTCAAATAAAGAAACAACTTCTCCTGTGCGAGATCAAATAAGGTCAATCTTCTAATCCTTGACCACTGTAAGGCGCTTTGTGTTACAATTTTGTATGAAAAGCGCCTTATAAATATTTGATTGATTGATTGATTGAATTGACTTTACACTTGACAATTGTCACCCCTCTCTCTGTAACTTGTTTTTTTTTAGCCTCATCATTTTGGTCTTAAAACATTCCTATTAACCCACTCTACATGATCCTGGTGTTTTTATTTCACCATTTTGTTTGTAAATACATTTCTTTTCCTAATATGGACCTGGCTCCAAATTTGCTCCTATAACTGCTAGCATCGCAAGCATCATTTGACTAGAGCCGAACGCTACGGGTGACATCACACTCCCTTAATCCATTTCTTTATACACACTGTGCTTCCCAGTAGTCTTTCCTCTTCCCAAGTATGTCATTTTCATATAACTATAATAAAAATATATCATGCAATTCAATCTAATGTAGTATTTACTGGCAGTGAAGAGCTTGACTTGTCCATTTGTCATGTGTAGTGTTCTTAAGTGTCCTGCTGAGTCTGCCTGGCTTCCGGAATGTGCTTCATCCCCTTCAGTCCAGCTGTTTGTGAATGGGATGATTTGGTTCTGGCTCTGGCCCCTCAGTTCTCCTCTTTTACAACACTGGGCTACTGCAGACTTAGCTTCTCCTGATCTCCGGAACATTGGGCTGAAAACACATGTGTCATGAAGCTCGCACAGTGCACTTCTTCCTACTGGCTGTTTGCCCTTCAGATAACAAGTGGAACAGCATAGTTTTGACAAGAAAATTAAATATATTCTTAGTTTTTTTATATATCCTCCTGAGACCCAGCCCATTCATTTGTGTCCTTTATAGTGGACATTGAGTTAACCAATCTATCTGCGTGTTTTGAGATAGTGCAGCCAAAACTAGTCTATGATTGAAAAATAAATAGATAACACATTAAAAGGGAGTCTAAAAACTTTTTGAGGCAACTGTAGAAGCTTGTCAGAGATGCTGGTCATCAAAAAAAAAAAAAAAAAAGGTTTTTTGTTTGGTTGTTAACGTCACATGGATTTAACACCATGACAGTCCGTTACAGAGGACATGTTACAAAATTACGAATACAAAAAAAATCTACAAAATTAACAAAAGGTAAACCTCCAAATAGAATATCACAAAAAATAATAATAATTAAAAATAATGATAATAAATATATAAATAAATAAATCTAATAAAACAAAAAATTTAAAAAAAAAATTGAAATACAGTACACTTTTTTTTTTTTTTTTTTCAGGAGGATATATATATATATATATTTTTTTGTTTGTTTGTTTGTTTTAGCCAAGATTTAGTTAAAAGTGCTTTGTGTAACTTTTATGGTGGGGTGTCTGTCAAATGCTTTTCTCTGTGGAGATATTCGTAATTTATTTTATTTTATTTTTTTTTTCAATACTCTCCCGGTCACTGTTTTTTATTATTATCACTACTATTATTATTATTCGATTTATTACTTATTTTTAAATTATTATTATCACCTATCTTTATGCCTTTTTTTGCCTGCATGCACTTGTCTTCTTGTTCAAACTGTCCCTACCTGGAGTTACTGTGACAAGTAAATTTCTCCTGTGTGAGATCAATAAAGTCTTGTCTTATCTTATCTTATCTTATCTTATCTTATCTTATTGTTTTATCTGGAATCACAGTATGGCATTAAACCTTTCATCATCATGGATCAAGTTACAGGTCAGATCTGTGGAAAGGTGACCCTGCTCACAGTCAGAATGCCTGTTTTTTCTAGGTATTTTGAGCTATAAAACCACCAGTGATTGAATAAATGTAAGGTAGAGCTGTTTAATGCCATACTATGGAACATTCCAAGCAGAGCAGGGACATATCCATAGAAACAAGCAGGTGACTGACCCCCTACTGAAAAGTTACATAGTGCAGCTTTAAATAATAGTTTTATTGTAGTTTTGTCTTGTTTTTGTAAACAAAAATGCCTTGCTTATTTAGCTGACTAAATCCATAATAGCTCTTAAGGTCAAATTAAGACTGCTGTGTGCATTTATAGTCTGTGAACCAGGAAGTGTGTTATGCTAACTTTAGTCGTTGAAAATGTCACGCTAATCTAGTCAGCTAAAGCCATAATAGCTGTTAAGGTCAAAGTAAAAGTGCTAAGTGCATTTAATTATAATGGGATGTTATAGTCTGTGAACCAGGAAGTGATTTATGCTAACTGTACTTGAAAACGGAAAATGTCATGCTAATCTAGTCGACTAAATCCAGGATAGCTAGGTCAAAAGAGTGTGTGAACCAGGAACTAACACTGTTGTACTATTAGCATACTATTTGTTGTTAGCAACGGTAAAACTGAGCCACTCCGGAAGACTCTGAAAGTTTTGAAAAAATATATTTCTAAATAATTAGGATGCTTGGAAGTTATTCTCAGAATGAATAACTGGACCATTGCAAACTGTTTAAAGGAGAATTAACGTTTTTTACAATCTGAGCCTTATTTCCCCCCATGAATCCTCCCGCAGGTGGTGGGTCCACGGGAGGACGGCCCACATCACAACAGGCCTTGATGTACTTTTTTGGGGGCTGGTGCGTTGTGTTCTGGGCAGCAGATCTGCTTGGACTGCGACCCAGAAATGAAAAAGTGGAAGAAGATAGATGGATGGAGCCTTATTTCGGTAATAAAACTAGTTGTTTTACTCACCCATAGCACTTTGGTCATTTGGAGCACTTCCAGAGATGTTTTAGATCAGCGATCTCCGTAACGTGAGTTCTCGGGGCAAATGTTTGCGGTCTCCAAATAACACAAACTTTAGCACTTTTCAAATAGAAGCTCAATGTCTTAGTCTACACTTTGGTTTGAGTCAAAAGTGGCCTGCAGTCCGAGATTTATACATAATTTACAGCTTTGCGTTTCATGTTTGGGTCCCGAGAGCTGAGAGCGAAATAAGCTGTGACTCCGCACATGCGCACTGGCCTCCTCATCTACTCGAAACTATGGATAAATCTCGGATTACAGGCCACTTTTGACTCAAACAAAAGCGTAGACTAAGACATTGAGCTTCTATGATTTGAAAAGTGCTAAAGTTTGTGTTATTTGGAGACCGCAAACATGTGCCCCGAGAACTCCCATTACGGAGATCGCAAATCTAAAACATCTCCGGAAGTGCTCCATATGACACCAAAGTGCTATGGGTGAGTAAAACAACTTGTTTTATTACCGAAATAAGGCTCAGATTGTAAAAAAAACATTAATTCTCCTTTAAGCAAGAATAGTCATGTTTTTAAGGCTTTAAGAACAGGATATGCCATAGTGTGTAGAATCCCTCAGTCGTCCAGGTAGAATCCATGGCAAAAGCAGAAATTCAATTTGGCAGAAATTGAATTTCTCCTTTTGCCAAGATATGCCAATATAACAATTTAAGGTGTTACTGTTAATTCACAGTAATAGACTTGTTTGGTTGGACTATTTAATTTTAGTCGGGGGCCCTTCTTAACCACACTTGTCACCACATTAGCTCCTCACACATTGTTTCCCTTCTCAGACTTGAACACAGTCCAAGGTCATCTGACAATCTGTTTTCACTCATGACCTTATTTATAACTTATTTACTGCTCTGACACGTCCCCGGAGTCTCCCTAAATGCGTTCCCATGCTCAGAGAGGGTGCCTGACTCATGGCCCCCTCTTCTCCCTCCTCTCCTTTTCTCTCTCCCGTCTTTCCAAACTTAACCAGCTGCACATCAAAAGGAATATGATTTATTAGTGGTGCAACTGCCGAGAAGACTTTGAACGACCATCGACTTGTTTATCCGAGAGTTAGCATTCTCGGGTCTGTCCATATATTTTTTCTATTTGCGTTTTTCATGTGGTTCTGCTGGGATACAGGCTCTGGATGCATGGTTGTGGTATACCTACAGTAAAATTATCGGCGAGGTTAATGCTAAGATATTTGGGTTGGGGCCATAGCGGTAGTGACTTAGTTCAGCTGAGTTCACAAGAGGCTTTACATGTTTCACAGTGGATTCAGCTCAGAATATTAATCTTGTTTTTTTTTTCAAGTAAATAAGAAAGCACTTAGAAATGCCTGAATCAAATCTGGGCATTGTCTTTGCCTGGAATGTACCACAGTATGGCTTTTAACTAATCCATCTTGGATTTATTTTGTTACAGGTGTCACCCAAAAATACCGTAAATTCATGCATTCTTACTGATTTGACCTTCTTTGCCTGCTGGAATCACCTTGTCTCCAGAAAATTTTATACATTTAATGCCATACTGTGGAACATTCCAAGTAATGTAATAATCTCCAAGCAGGTGATGGACCCTCACCAAAAAAAAAGTTACAAAGTGCACTATTAATATTCTTATGGCAAAAGGAGAAATTCAATTTGTCAACTGGACAAAAGTTATTTGGTTCTTTCAGAACTGAAGAAGCAGCTTGGATTGGCGGCACGGTGGCTGAGTGGCTAGCGCTCATGCTTCACAGCAAGAAGGTTCCGGGTTCAATCCCCGGGTTTGCATGCATGGTCTGGGTTTGATCCCCGGGTCGCCTGGGCCTTTCTGTGTGGAGTTTGCATGTTCTCCCCGTGTCTGGGTGGGTTTCCTCCGGGCACTCCGGTTTCCCCCATCAACCCAAAACATGCACCATAGGTACCTCCAGCTGAGGTCCTGACCAAACCGAAGCAAGAAGATCATGGAGATGGTCCCCGGGTGCAGTTATGTGCTGCCCACTGCTCCTAATAACAGGATGGGTTAAATGGAGAGAACAATTTCTCCAGTGTGAGATCAATAAAGTCACTTCTTCTTGAAACATGTTTGACCAAATAACTTTTGTCCAGTTGACAAATTGAATTTCTCCTTTTGCCATGGATTCTACCTAACCTGGGAAATCCCAGGCTGCTTTCATTCGTTCCGATCTGAAAGACAGCCTGGCGACTATGGCAAGCAAGCTCTCCCGATTCTGGGAGCCAATCAGAGAGCGGGGAGGGGTGGAAAGACGGTGACGTGTACTACGTGACAAATGGAAGCTTGTAGTTTGAACTGACAACTGACATGATTGGCTATGGGCTACGTATACGCCAAATGATAGACATTCGTAACACCCAATAAACGGCCGTTGGCGATCGTAAACCACACCCCCGCTACGAGATATTTCGAAGGTGACTTCCAGACCATATATCACTTGTGATATGGTCAGAAGTAAACCAGCCTACCTGGACGACTGAGGGATTCTACACACTATTCTTAATATTTTCTTAAATACATGGTATGTACAGGGGGAGTTTCCGTTCAGAGTGTTGATGATAATTTTACAAAAATCAAAATTCAAGATTTGGAACCTTTTACTGCACATATCAATTCTGTAGATCCTAATATCAAATTCACCCGTGAAGATGCCAAGGATAACACATTGGCGTTCTTAGATTGTGCAGTAACGATAGGAGGAGACCGGGGACTCCAAGTAGAAGTCTTCAGGAAGCCCACACACACAGACCAATACCTGCTTTTTGATTCACACCACCCACTGCAGCACAAACTGGGTGTTATTCGGACATTACAACACAGGGCCCAAGTGGTTCCCACAAGCACAGAGGGTAAGGAGAAAGAAGAACAACATGTGCAGGAAGCCCTCTCTGTTTGTGGTTATCCCAAATGGTCTGTTAACAAAACCAAGAGAGACAAGGGCAAGAAACAAGATAATAGAGAATCCGAACCCAGGAGGAAAGGGGTAGCGATTCCGTACCTGGCCGGCGTGTCGGAAAAACTACAGAGGATTTTCAGACAATATGAAATCCCAGTTTATTTCAAACCCACAAACACTTTAAGACAAAAACTCGTCCACCCAAAGGACAAAACACCGAGCCACAAACAAAGCAATGTGGTCTACTCCATTCAGTGTAGTGAAGACTGCAGTGAGCGCTACACTGGAGAAACCAAGCAGCCACTTCACAAGAGGATGTACCAACACAGACGGGCGTGCCAGAGTGGACCGTCTTCTGCCGTATATCTTCACCTAGAAGCCACGGGTCATTCATTTGAGGACAGTGAGGTTCAGATCTTAGCCAGGGAAAAGAATTGGTTTGAGAGGGGAGTTAAAGAGGCTATTTTTGTCAAAAAAGAGAATCCTTCTCTGAACAGAAATGGTGGAGTCAGACATAATTTGCATTCCATCTACAATTCCATTGTTAAGCCTAGATCAAGCAAACAGGGGAACAATAGGGCTAGCCAGGTCAGGGCCAGAGGTGTGAAAAACAGGCGTGTAGGGATGAATAGGGATCGTTAGCTAGACGCCAGAGAAACAAAAGACGGAAACCAATGAGATAGTTCCGGAAAGTAGTTAGCTAGTTAGCTCCTCCCTGCAGCAAGATATAAGCAAGTGTCTTACCAGTATTCTTATTAGAGCTGACGAAGCCTCTCGGATGAGCGGCGAAACGTTTTCAACCAAACAAACTTTGTCCAGTTGACAAATTGAACTTCTCCTGTTATCATACATGGTATGTAACTTTTTTGTAAAAAAAAAATTGACTAAAATAAAGGCATATTTTTTAAAAATTATTAATATTTATTGCACTGAAAAGCTGAGTATGTTCTCACTTTTAGCGAGCTTGCATTTCCACAAACCTCCTTTGGCTATAAACATTTGGCTATATCTTATGCTGAGAGTGTATTGTATAGTATTGTATGGTATTTCTATTTCGATGGAATCATATAGTTAACTTTGCACCTCCAGAAAGTTCCACACTATCACTTTAAGTCAGCATATTCTGTTTTGTAGTGTAACTTGAAGGCATTACATAACTCATGTCCTTTCACAGTGTGGTTAGCTGATGTACAGGGGGAGTTTCCGTTCAGAGTTCAGACTTCATGGACTCCAGAAGCTGCCCACTCCCTGGCCCTGTGAACGTGGTCTCTCTCTCTCTCTCTCTATCTCTCTCTCCCTCATTCTCTCCATGTGTGCAAATGGAAAACATGTGGCCGGGCTGGTCATTTGTAAACGTTCGGGGGGAGAGAGTGAAGGCGGCCACGGGACGGCTCATCAGGAACACTCATTCAGGAAGATGGATGTGGCCAAACACAGATTTGTCCGTAAAAAGTTGCCGAGTGGATCAGCATCATTAGGCATGAGGAATAGGTGGAGCCCGCTGAGAAGTGAATGCAGCAAACAGATGTTGCAGATTTGCAGCGGCATCTTTCATCCCCACCACTGCCATTAATAAAGTTGAAGGTGATCCTCGCGTTTTCATCTAATAAGACCAAATAAAGTATAGAGGGGCTGGCAGGAAATCGCTGAATAAACTGAATATTGCCATGGCTTTTTAAACAAGGACTCGAGGTGCTCTGTCTGTTTTAAATGAGACGTGTTGGTTATGCTGCAGAGTCAAAGTGTGACTGTCAGCACAAGTATAAAGTCCTCACAGCGGGTTCATGTGAATTATCGTTTACTTCACACAAATGATACACCACAAACAAGCTTCATAAACAACAACAGAAGAGCTCAATGTGGAGAATATGTGCAGGTTTTTGTCTGAACCAGTATAAACAAAAATTGTTTAAACTATGGTGTCCTACAGGAATCTTGGTGTACGACATCATTGGCCACATGTTGTTAGAACAAGTATAACGTAATCACAGCGGGTTCTTCAACAAAAGAGCTCAATGTGGAGAAAATGGGCAAGTATTTTGTTCAAAAACAGGTCTCAGATTTGATGCAGAACGTATTACTAATGATGTACTACACAATTGTCCACATTTTAATGGCATTTTATGTTTTCACATAGTTTCAAAGTTCAAAGTCAATAAACACAATAACTAAAACATCACACCCATAGCTAGAGTACAAGACAATAATAACATTTTAGTAAGTAGTAGGTTAATATTATTTGAAATTTACCATTTCACAAATAATAGGAACTTGTGTCATACTAAATTATCACTGTTTTAGTTTGCACATGTGGGTTGCTTGTTTTCATGGATATTTTATTGCTTTGCCTTTATTTTTTAACAATATGGAAATAAACTGATCCGTATTTATTCCATTGCATTACAAACCTGATGGCGCCACATGTCTACATGAAGATAATAAAGTTAAACTACCGTATTTTCCACACTATAAGGCGCACCTAAAAGCCTTCAATTTTCTCTAAAGCCGACAGTGCGCCTTGTAATCCGATGCGCCTTATATATGGATCAATATTGGTTAAAGCCTCAGTGTGTGGGATTCGTGGCGCATAGGTGGATGGTGCTATTGCACTTTCTGTTTTAGCTACGGCAGACCTCGAGGGACCCGCGCGCTGTGTGGTCCCGTTTTTTTGTTTTTTTCTTTTCTCATGAAAACACACATTCCCGATCATGTACCATGACACTAACACATCAAATGAACCCTTACAGTCTCCTCTTTTTGACTATGCAATTCATTTCCCTGCAAAACAATCACTCCCCGAGCACATGGGGCTTTTATACGGAAAAGCACAAAACAAGGTTAGCTTACCTTAGAATGCTTTGCACAGGTCAAACTCTGTATTTCACCATAAACTTGCTCTCAATTTGTCCGTAAGGATCCAGCGAATAAAATCCAGTAAAACAATTTAGTCCAAAACACGTGTTAGATCCATTACGACGTGTGATCCGGCAGCATGCTTGTGTTGTTTACCCAAAACCACGAGCCTTGCCGAAGGCGGAGCCCAAATGTCCTTCTGCGGCTCTCGTATTCAAAATGGCTGCCTCTACATGGGGAAGATCCCCCTTTTATGTGACTATATCTAAGTCCTAAAGAATACTTTGATTTCATGATGGAAGTGAAAAGGCTTGGAAAACAATGTACTTTTGAATGGGTATCTTCAATTTCGGTAATTAACGGGTAAAAATCTTACACACTGTCCCTTTAATCATGGCTACCATAGTCAGCCACTACTGTAGCTTCTATTCTAGGCGCCTTATAATGCGGTGCGGCTTATATATGATATGTTATATATATGTATATATGTTTTATATATGTTTTAAAATAGGCCATTCATTGAAGGTGCGCCTTATAATCCGGTGCGCCTTATAGTGCGGAAAATACGGTAACTGTATAACATTCGAGGCAAAGCAGCAAAGCATAACATTTTCATGGTAGACAAGCAGGTGGCAAACCCTTCCCCAGAAACACTACTTAGTGTCCCTTGTAATTTCAGATTGAAAAGTATTTTTATTAGTGCAAGTTTCATTTTTAATACTAATACAATAAACAGCAGTTCACGACATCACTAGAGCTCCGAGCTGATAAAAGATGGTTGCCCCTCTTGTTGTTGCGTTGTATTTTGAAGCTGTCAATCTCCCGCTGTATTCACGGTGAAGAGAGGCTGGGGCTGGTGCCATGGCCATGTCAGGTGACAGAGGCTCATGTCGCAGCAGCTTGGCCCTGTTGTAGAGCGCCTCCATCTTTGTCAGGCCTGTCTCATCTTATAAACACAAGCTTTACCATGAATAATGCCTGAGGTCCAGAGAATCCCAACACCTATAAATCTTAATAGAGCCTCCCAGATACCGATGGGCTGCTCTGAGCGTCGCACCTCCCCAGTCGAGCCCCCAATTTTCTCTCCCCAAAGAAATCCTAACTGGAATTGGCCACGCTATCATTTACCTACACACAGGATTACATGCATATAGCTCATGCAAATCAATACAAACACGTCAAGACTGCTTAGCCTCCCTCGTACGGCTAAATGCAATTTATCACTCAGGGAGTCGGAGCAGGGGAATGGGTTAACAAATAGCAGTCTGATCATTTGCGTTGGTCCTGTTGTCACGTCTTTGAAGAGTCCATTTTTCATTTTTGGTACAGTAAATTGCATTGGCGCTGTGTTTATTTCACAGGGACTCTCAGATTTGCTGCTTATTTCATTTAGTATGGAAACCATGTGTCTTGTGTAAACTTGTTTATTGTGATCTGCAGATAGCTTTATAGACCGGGTTGTCACACTATAGTGATAGTACCTTTAATGAAGTGCATTTGTGTCAATATGCAGAGTATTATGTGAAGACTTCTTCTCCAACTGCCCAGGTTTATACTTGCAATTCGCATTTATATCATTCAAAATCATTTACTACTAACTAAACTTAACTTGCTACTACTAAATTTGCAAAACAATGTGTGACATAAGACTATTATTATCTATTTTTATGTGTTTTGGGCATTTGGTACATCTATCCATCACAAATTAAAGAGTATAATTAAAGTGATCTTTGTATAGTGGCAAGTGGTTATTTTCCAACTCCAAATATGATAATCCACCAGTCAAATACTGCTTTGTTGTGTGCTTACTGATGGTCTAGAGGTTTAAGGCACAATGTGGTTCTAAGCACCTCGGCGTTTGCCTACCAGCCTCAACCAAATTTCTTGCCCCATGTCATGCCACACCTGCCCTAAGAAAAATATAAAAATATAAAAATAATGAAAAGTAAATAAATACTGCTGAAATTTGGATTACAAATGCATTACGCAAAATTTTCGCTTGTAAGCTTTAAAGGGATAGTGCGTTTTGTTTTGTTTTTAATGTTAATCTTTATGGGTTTCCTTCTAAAAGTTACGTGTGTTGACGCCGGGTTACCTCTGACAGTTTCCGCTCAGCCCGGTTCGGCTCGCGTTCTGGAGAACACGTAATTAGGTCCAGTAACTTCGCAGGGATAGGAAATAAAGCTTATTTTTCTTCTCAAAACAAGGTGACCAGGCTGATAGAGTTAACATGGGCGTAGTGATACGAGTGGAGAGAGAGACAAGACCCGAATGCGAAATACGCCGCTGGATTTTTCGTGGACAACTGTTTCGGACGCAAATATATCACCTTTCAGACAAATGTTTTGTTTTGAGAAGAAAAACAAGCTTTATTTCATATCGCCACGAAGTTACCGGACCTAATTACGTGTTCTCCAGAACGCGAGCCGAACCGGGCTGAGTGGAAACTCAGCAGTAAGCCAGTGTCAACACACGTAACTTTTAGAAGGAAACCCATACAGATTAACATTAAAAAACCCGCACTATCCCTTAAAGCCATGTTATAATGTTGTTACCTCTTCAAAAACATTGCTAGTGTTGTGTTTTATTTCATTCTTACATCTTTGTGTAATCCAGAATTATTAGCCACTCTGTATCTCTAAAGCCCAAATTGCTCTGGTCCACCGTGGGATGTCATATAGTGGTAGTTTTCAAGTTAACAACGTTTTGCTCAGTAGAGATTAGAAAGTCCAGGTTTGAAATTATCCAAATGATTCTAGTGAATCTATATGGACTTTAAAGACACAGACACAGTGTAGCATATAAAGCTAGCGGTCTATAAAGCTCTCTGTTTTCTGTTTGAGAGAAGAACACAGCCTATGAAACAAAACACAACTCCAGGTTTGTTTTTGATGAGGAAATGACATTCTAAGATCAGAAAATAGTGTAATATGGACACTTTAACTCAAAGAAAATGTCCCATAGTCTGAGCATCAAACTCATGGACTGTGTTTTTGAGAGTTAAGAGTATCAAACCATTTTCTAAATACATGATCCATCATTTCAAATTGATAAAGCTTCACATTTTCCTCGGGAGTACTTTGAATGTAAATTAACTGTTTATACTTCAAATTTCCAGCAGTACAAGTCAGACCAGATGAGGTATTCTGCCAATTTAGTCCCGTAACTCTCCAGTCTGTGCCCATCACTCACCATCTAACTCACTCTCCAACGATCCTTTGGAATTCTATTAACAGACTTTGAAGTGGAGACAAATCTCGCTCTAAATGAAGTGATCTTGTGTCTATAGTTTTGAGTAGGGGGCACAGTTATCAGGAATGCCTCACCTCACACAGAGAGGCCAGATATTGACACTTTTAGACATATTTGGTTTTGATATCTGCATCTTTGCTTTTGGGTCCAGCCTGGTCAACGCTCTTCATTCCCGAAACTGAGCCTGAGATTCATCATTCATAAATTGGGAATATGTCACCTTTGAAGTGTAATTACGGTGCATGCCACAAAGGAGAGTCTAGTGAATCAAGTTTAAAGGTCCCATGGCATGAAATTTTCACTTTCTGAGGTTTTTGAACGTTAATGTGAGCTCCCCTACCCATGGCTAAAAGTTGCGAAATGTCTAAACTGAGCATTTGCGATCCTTTTCTGCGTTAGAAAAAAACAGAGCTGAAACGGGCGATTCTGAACAAGGCACCTTATTGACGTCAGATCGAAAAATGCAGCTCCACCCCCCGTCTGTGTCTACTTAGCGTCTCTGTAAATCACGCCCAGAGATTTTGGACCGCGAATGCGCTAGGCAATGCGAAATGCGTTTTTTTATTTGCTTGGAGGCACGTCCGAGTGTTTCTAGGCTCGGAAGTCCTTTATCTGAGCCTCTGGACCTTTGAACAGCAGTGGTTTAATTTTATTTTCTGTGGAAATGTGTTTATTTTTCAATGGAACGCTTCTCATCTCTTCAAAAACGCGGAAATGGGTCAGAGCGGACAGCTGAGAGCTTAGAGCTGAGAGCGGAGAGTTTGGCCACGCCCCCACCCTCTACTAAAGGCCATCTCTTTTCTCCTCATTTGCAATCAAGCAACAAGTCCCATAATGGACTGTTCAGAGAGAGAAAAATGACTCTTTCTCATCTTATCTCTGTTTCTCATGCACTGAGTGTTGATTTTGAAGAAGGATTCATTTACAGTATTAGGGAACCATTAAGGAGCCATATAAAAGCATCAAGAAGTACCATGTCATGGTGTCTGTCTGTCTGTCGGAGTGTCTGTCCGCTCTCTCGGAGTGTCTGTCCGCTCTAGGTATCAAAGCAAGTTCCTAATGTTGTGAACCTGTTCACTCATATGGCAATAAAACCTTCCTGTTTCCTGATTCCTGATTCCTGATCTTCAATGTCCCTGGAGACGGAGAGGTATATGTGTCCTGCTGGCATGCATTCAAACTACTAGGGCTGAGAATCACACTGTCCCTCATGATACGATATTATCAAGATATGGCGATACACGCAATAATTGATATATTGCTATTTTTTTTAAAGATGCACTATGTAACTTTTTGGTTGGGGGTCCGTCAGCTGCTTGTTTCTATTGCTATGTCATTGCTCTACCTTAGATTTATTAAATTACAGGTGGTTTTATGGCTCAACTTTGTTTGGTAGGTAGCATTTGACAGACCCTCCACCAGAAATGTTACATAATGCACCTTTACCAATCAAAACAACAGCATTTCTTTGTTAAACCACTACTTATCAACACTCAACAGTGAATATGTCAAGTGTATTGCATAAAAAAGTTTATATGTGGGATTTAATAAAACATCTGTGTTCCCTCAAATGAAGAAATAACTTATTATTTGTTGCCATGACTTTTTAGGTCTTACAATTTAATTTGAAAAGCATATAAATTGCAAAAATACAAGTTATGTGGTTTAGACTTGAAATTAATTGAAGCTCAGAGCAGAAGATTTGAGGCCAAAGACTTGCAAAACAGCCACTTGGTCCCACCTCTGCCAATTACAAAAACTGTTGACATAATACTAAAATACTGTAAATTCAATTTTGTGCTTTGGTCTCAACCCAAGTATCCAATCAGAAAGCAGAATGCGCTAATCTCTTTGGGTTGCCAGATTGTAAACCTAAAATTACAATAAATCCAAAATAGCTCTTTCTGATATGATGTGTCCTAGTATTTAACAGCTAATGATATCCCAGATTCACTTGTTAAACCAGTAGAAGTGCTTGTTACTAATTATTACCTTTATAATGACACTTCCCCCTTTACCATTCCTAAAGTTCTGGTGCTAAAGAGCTAAAACTGTTTAATATTCTGAGCCCATGGGTGGTGATGATTTAAAGCCTCAGTCTCTTCTGACCTGCATTGGAGTTCTTTATTTTGATCCCTAATGTCATTAATCTTTATTATGAATATGTCAGTGGAGTGATTTAGGACAGTGTGCTTTGTGGCCAACAGTGGCTCCATACAAAATCAGGCTGTAAGTCTGGTGGAATCGTCCAGGGCATCTGAAGCAAGGAGGTGTGTTCCAGCGGCTGCTCCCACAACTATTCTTCTTGCGTGGTTCAAAGATAAATTAGCAGCTTCTAAATAATGCAGTGAACCCTAATTCTCTTTGATTAGTAGCAAGTTAGAGGATAGCGACCCATTGAAATTGGTCATCAGCATAAATAATGACTGAATGAACTGATAAAATGCAAAGTCGCTGGCCTTCATAAATCAAATGAAAACCACTTGGTGTGGAAGTCATTGGAATTAGAAGTCCATGCTCCTATTAATTATGTTGCCTTGCCAGGGCGACAGTGTTATAAATCAGTTGTGAAAGGTACTCCAGCCGGCTGGCCTGCCCAGCAAGGCTCAGTGCAAACTGCAAATGGCTCTGTATACCCCCTAATTGTTTCTTAAACAAGCCACCTCCAGAGGCCCATGCTGATAGACGTGCAGAGAACACCATTCAAATGCACTGGAGAGTTACAACACACCAAACTGTGGGCTATGACCAAGAGTTTTATCTTTGATCAGTACTAATGGAAAAAATTACTTTATGTTCATTTACAAAGTCCAGCCAAACTTATCATCTGCTTCTTGTAGCTCTAAAAGGTGATCTCATCCCTCTAACAACTGGCTATTCTGTCATACCGTATTGTGATTCATTCAATCAAAATTGTGAAGAAAATTAAATTGTGATATGGCCCATATCACAAGCTACTTATAAGTAGGGGTGTGCAAAATAATCGCCATGACAACGCATCGCGATACTAACTTTCACAATATACTGCATCGATTCTTGATGCCAAAAATCAATTATTATTAATTAATAATTTAATATTTAATATTTAATATTAATAAATAAATACATTATTAGTTGTTTTTTTATAAATCCTATGCACTTTTTTCTTTGTGAAAGGGTATTGTTTGTTATGATGGTAGCTACCTCCAAAATGGCAAATGTTTGAACATCATTTTTTGTTTAAGAAAAAATCCTATGCACTTTTTTTGTTATTGGTTTGGTTTATTTGTTTTTGTTATTCAATAAATTCAGTTATGAATTGAGTTGCTCAGAGTTATGTATCAAGACACGACCCAGATACACAGCCACTGATATTTAAGTTATCCTCTTTTTTTTTGGTACATTTTCACTGAAGTATGTCGAATATATTGCAATGCATCGCAATAATTCAAGTATCGTGATGCATCGTGATAGTATCGCATTGTGGCATATGAATCGTGATTCGAATTGAATCGTGACTTCTTTGCCAATACCCACCTCTACTTATAAGCTATCAGACTTTTTTTGTTTTTACTTTCCCACACGTATCAGCAAATACCTAGCAAGATGTGTGTTGTGTGAAAGCCCTGTCTGCTGTGTCAGCCACATGTGTTTTAGAGCGTCTCAGTGCTACACAGTGACCTGAGAGTTACCTCTGACCCACGCCTGTGCTTAAGATCTCAGTTTACACTATGTGACGGTCAGGTCCTCTGTAAGCAGCCTGTAGTGGAGTGGAGCTGTGCTAATGCGCATGCCCGCTCTGTGAAGGCTCCACCAGCCCACCATCAATCACTAGCTCCTTATTAGCCTGTCTATAACTGACTGCAGCTATTTTGCTGGCTATGCTATTAGAATAATTGCATTCCTATGCAGTTGGCTGTTCTGCTAGATTTATTTGTTTTTACAACACAGAGCTCGTATGAGGTTAAACAACTTGTGATGGTGCCTGTAAATGTGGGTTTGGAGATGTCAGGAGCGTAATGGACTAGTGGCAGATAGGACAAGATTGTAAAGTGTTTACTCAGTGTGTCACCTTAAACACAGGGAAAGTGTAGCGCTGCTTGTGTTGTGTGTTTAATGTCCAGACTGTGGGAGGATATCTATATCTATCTATATATCTGTGTAAAGGCCTCAGAACTCCCTGCCCTGCACTAAACGTGACTGTGCAGCTCCATAATGGCCTTATTGAGTTTAAAGTGACTGCAGGCAGCAGCGGCGGCCTCTAACCTGTGCTCCTGTATGAATCCTCCTGTTTGGCCCGTTAGTTATCTCAAATGGCCCGGTAATCTCAATCATCTGATTTGGCACTGCTCTCCCCTCTGCTACTGGATTAGGAGCGCGCTGGACTCACAATCTATTACAGCAGGCGAACAAAATAGCTCTCTCCTTTTAAATGAGGCCTGCTCTGTCAATCCACCCCCCCCTCGCTCTTCCGCTCTCCCTCTCTTCGTCCTCACGTGTACAGGAGGGTCCCACTGAAACCATTTAGGCTGTAGAAGTGGAGCGGGCTGGGCCTCAGGTGTCTGTGTCACAGTGATGAATCACACAGAGCACATATTAAACCTTCCTTATGTGAGAGAGACCTGTGCTGAGCCCGGCCCCGCCCCTCCCCAAAAACCCAGCGCTACTGGAAAAGATGCAGTGAATATGAGTGTGTGTGGCAGACATAAAGGCCGGCTTGTCCCTGAGAAATTGATTTATTGAATTCCCTGACATTTTAGTTGTGGTCGTTATGTTATATTTATGGGGGAATTGCCGGAGCCTCTCATTATGCTCTCCTAATTTATTTTACATACTTTTACGGCCGCTTGTGCTCAGCAGGCCTTTACAGCAGCTGTTATTGAAAAAGAGAAAAAGGCAAGTACATATCGATCAAGATTTACATGTTTATTGCGTAGGTAGAGATTTATGGTATGGCCATGCTTGGGTCAGGCTGTTTTTCACTCTTTGCTCTCATACTTACAGAGAAGCAGCAGTCATGCACTTTCTCATGGGATATGAAGGGTGAGGAGTGTATAGGCCTAAAACAGGTAAACTAATAGGATTTCTCATAGGACTGCAATGAAATCAAAATCACAATTTAAATGGGAACAGTTAGCAAATCATGTAACATATGGCATCAGTAGAACCTGGACACCTTACTAGTGTTTTTTCTGTATTTTTTTTGTATGTATTGAGTATGGAGAGAGGGGTGGGATGTTGGGGTGTGGGAGGGTTGTGTTTTTGTCTATTTTTATTTTTGTTTGTGTTTAATTTCAAAATTGGAAAAAAAGAAAAGAAAAAAGAAAGTCGATTCCTGAACCTATAGAGAGTCTATAGTATTAGTAGGTTATTTGGCCATTTACAGTAGTACAAAGACATAGACTACAACCCCATTTGGATCATGAGTGTTTGAACAACAAGTTTGCATTTACAGTTTCACCTAAAACTTACAATATGTAAGTAGACCGGTCTGGTCCGGTCTAGTCCCGGACCAGACCGGGACTAGACCGGAACTAGACCAGGACTAGACCAGGACTAGACCAGGACTAGACCAGGACTAAACGTGGACTAAACCAGGACTAGACCAGGTCTAAACCAGGGATGGTCACACAGGGTGGTAGGGACAGAGTCTATGATGTCCTTCACGAGAGCGCCTGGGTGACAGGAGGTGTGGTCTTTGTTTACTTGCACGTGCGTGCTGAGAGGGGACAGTGGGTCTTCCCCCATCACGCCTAGCGGACGAGCTCAGCACGTGCAAGGCCAGATCTCCGGGCGGCACTGGGGCCATTGTTGGGGAAGTGCTGGTGGTGACGCATTGATAGCCATGCCCCGAACTCCGGGGCGGTCTGATTTTGGAGCCGGGATGAAATGCAACCAACCCTTGTGAGCGTGGGTTAGTGGGGGAAATCCTCATGATCCAGGATATTGGATCTTAACCTAACCCCGCGATAAACGAGGGACCACTGTAAATCCAAACAAAATTGAATTCATGGATCATTCCAGAGCTCTAAATCTTTCAAAAAAATTATGCTTAATACAACTTTGTAAAGGCTTCTACAGTATCGGACATTAAAGTCCATCATTAAGGTTGTTCCGTACTAACCTCACTAACAGTAGCTTAGTTTATCTTAGCTAAGCTACTGTTAGATTAGTTCTAGTTTTTTTTGTCTGTTTCGTCTGTTCTTCTAAGGTTTTACTGACTCTCTGCTCAAATAACTCCTGTATACGAGGAGGGAGCATATGACTATGACTCTACTCAGGTCAACAAGATCAACAAAGTACAAAAAGAGGATTGCTTAGAGTTCTATCTATTCTGCCACTGCCACCATTAGTATTAGTAATTCTGAATACAAATCATCAGCACAGGCTAAACTGTCTCCTCTTTGCAATGCCAGAGTCCAGGGGAGCAGTGCTTGTAGTCTGCTGTAGTCTCCTCGATCTGAGTTCTGGTCCTGTCACAGCTGACTGATGAGCAGGCTGCCTCTGAAAGCATCGCAGGTGGAAATAAAGACAGCAACGTGTCACCCATCCACCCCCCACCAGCACCCGCCAACCCTTCCCTCGCACTCGTCACCCGCTGGATGTATTGACAGGGACAGAGGAGACACCTGTCCCCCCAGTCACCGCTCACCTTGACTCAGGCCGCAAAGTCAGCGACCACGCGGCCATCACTCCGCTTGCTGTCCGGCGGATTATTTAAAGCCAAACAAATATGGTCACCCTGAATGTCACGGCAAGGACACCCCGCCTCATCTCCACCAATCAGTGTCGCCCGTTTCAAATCACCCTTTCTCCTTCTCGCGCCCACAAATCCATCTTCTACCCCAGCGCACTCCCCCATTCGACCCCTCCACAGCACATTGAGGGGCGGGTCCGTGCGGCAGATTTACGAGCAGCCCCCATCAACTGGCCAGGGAGGATTTATTGACATCGGTTGTCAGCTTTCTTTTTGAGGAATTGCACATGGAATTAATTTTAACTACGTCTTAATGTTAAATATCCTGGAAACACTAAATTTCATGGTAGGTGATGGTCAGAGAAGCATATATCATGTCCGCGGAGCTGCACTGGTGGAGGAGGCTTTTTAAGTCTTTAATTTAATCAGAAGAGAGATCGTAACTGCTCCAACTCAGCTGTTAATTACACGTCTTTATGCAGAGGAATGATCCTGGGACCCTATTTAATGCATCGAAAGTTTAAGTGATTTGATTTTATTGTTTTTATTACTTAATCATGTCCAAGGCCACGGAAGTGTACTGCAAAAGGTAATGCTGTGTCACTTAAAAACAAGAGGACTGTTTCGCAAATCAGCATTAGGCATTAGATATTATAGCTGAAGTGATTTTAAGATATGCAATTTATATCTAAAAATCCAGATAAAATTCACATGCACATTTTACCCAGGAGCTTGCTATAACCCAACCCCAAGCATGTGCATTAGGGGAGGTAGCTGAAGGATGGGACAGATGTAGAGGACACATTTTCAGTACCTCCGCACATTGGTGAATTCAGCTGTTAATAGTGGATAACTGCTTAGAATTAAACTTTCCTGTAAAGCACATATCCCAATACCGGGCCAACAGCATTACACTGCAATATTTGTACATCCCAATACAGTACCCATGCATTTCACGGGTCTCTATATCAACATGTATTGTCAGAAAGTTCCTCATAGTTATGAGTATGACTCTAGTACTTGTTCTGTATCTTTTCATACTAAAATAAGTGGCTCCTTTATCAGTGTAATTCTGATAGAGCAGAGGAGTGAGGGGAGTGCTGTGCAGATACAGGGCTGGACACAAGGCTGTACATGGGGCTGTACAAAGGGCTATACACAGGGTTGTACACAGGGTTGTACACAAAGCTGTACACGGGGTTGTACACGGGGCTGTACACGGGGCTGTACACGGGGCTGTACACGGGGCGTGGTGTGACCAGGACCACAGTCATGGCCTCTCTGTACAGGTCTCATCCTCACAGCTGCTGATGTGTCCTTTAGAGGAATGCTCATCTCCACAAACAAGTGTCTGCTTTGCTCTGTCATTAGAAGCATCTCACTGACAGTGAGATTTACATTCAAATAAAGTTTGGTCTGAGACACCGCCATCATCAGGAGATCAGTGATCTGTGCACAGTTATGTGGTCACTGGGGATTTTTGTCTTTATGGTAGAGCCATATGTTTGTAGATAAAGAATTTTACTGTTCTATTCTAAAATTATAGACATAAAATGTCTATAAAAATATAGAAATAGACATTACAGCTCTGATATATTACCAAACTATCCAAATAAAGAAAAAAATGCTAGACTTTATTTCAAATAAAAAGAAAAACAGTATCCAAAAATATTCAAAATCATTAAAAAGTAGCTTCAGTGCAGTAGGCAAATCAAACATGACTGTGTACAGCCAGTACTGTGCAGTAACCACAGGACCATATATTGCTTAACGGGGGCTGTAGTACACAGCACATACAGTAGTTCATGTATGATGACTTCTTAATCTTCTGATTGGCTCCATGACTCATATATGTCAGCTCTGATTAAGTCCGAGCTTCTTGTTGTTGTTCGTGTTTCTAAACTCACAGATCAGTCTGATTTTGGCCTTAGGGAAAAGCAATTACTCTCCCTTCTGAAGAGAGGGGCTGCTCCCTCTCCCCTGTCAGGATAATAATAACACAAATGTCACATCATGTCTTAATGAGGCCTTTATATAATACTTAATGACACCACTGTGTCCAATAGCACTGCAGCAGCCTTTGTCTCTCCTCTATTACTCTTTTAAATGGGCCTGTATTGTCCTCCTCATAAGGTAATGCCCTGCATATTAAACTAAACACTCAGCTTTATATGACATTACAACCAACATATGTGTAGAGATAAATGCAACTGCAGACTAACTATACAATTATATTGTTAGAGGTCTATTACATTTATTGAGAATGTTTTCTTTTCTCTATATAAGGTTTGTTTTATCATAATAATTCAGATTATCTACCTGAAAAGCGATGTATGTGCATCTGTGTTTAAGTCACTGTATCGCACACATTTTGGCCCCGGGGTCAGGTTGAAGGGCCCCTGTGATTAAAAACCTCAGCTCTGACAAATCCCCCGCTCTGTCATATAGACTGTGTGCTCCCCTCAGGCTGCTGTGGCACACCAGTCAGTCCTGTGCCTCCTGGTTCAAATGGACAAATACTCTAAGAAAACAAAAGTGGGGAGAGGAGCACCTCACCAGTCCCTCTGCTCCACTGTCTGCTGCACTGGCAACCACTCAGTGCATATAATTACAAGTAATTGGCAAATAGTAGGCTCTGACCAAACAGAAATGGTTTAATTATGGCTAATTAACACCTAGTTGATTATGGTTAATTACTAGTGTTTGATAATGGAGGAGCAAAGTTGTCAGTCTGGAGACAAGCAGGAGCCATCTGGATCATTGAGAGCCATATGCTGATGACTGCTCTGCTTTGTGGGACCAGAGCTGTCAGGGCACAGACACAGGCAGGTGTGTGCTTTCAGCATCTGCATCATAAACGTGTTAGCAAACACACAAACACGCTAATACACACATGCTAACACACAAACTAGAGCAGATTTAATTAAAGAGCCTCACAATATTTACACTGTTTATCTGCTCAATCAGAACCATAGCAGTGAGGTCTCTGCGGGCTGGAAGCACAGTACCCACCATTCAATACACATTACATTGCAAAGAATATTTTTCTCACATTAAACAATATTGTAATAATCCATATTGCGCAGGACAACCGAAGAAAACTGGGGCGGCATGGTGGCACAGTGGTTAGCTTTTCAGCCTCACAGCAAGAACCTTTGCATGTTTTCCTTGTGCCTGTGCAGGTGCTCTGGTTTCCACTGCTACTGAAAACAACTGGGACCAGGACTAACCAGAAAATGACATTCAAAATCTCACAAGGACTTGCCTGGTAAAATAAGGAATAATAATAATAATAATAAAAAACAACAACTAAATGATACATTTGTATATTGCATGGGTAAAACAGCTATTATTTTTATACCAATCTTGTATGTATGTCTGCTGTTTGCAACAACAATACAAAACATAGTGGTATTTGTACATAGTATGATTTAGGTCATTGCTTGGTCTTCGTCTCCACATGTGTCTCTGTCTCAGTTCAGCCTGGACACTGTCTTCAGAGCGCTCCATCACAGGTTTACAGGTTTACACACTCTTATTAAGGCTGCAGTGATGAATGGTCCCAAAGTTTGGGGAAGCTGAGTGTTGTGCCATTAGACCAAAGTGACTGCTAAGAGCCGTGGAAATGATTGGAAACAGAAGGCTCCCTGCTGTAAACAAAAGAAATGAGCCTGCACTAAAATTGTCTGTCTGTCCCTGTTAATTAGTGGCACATGCAAAGTGAAATTAGCTATGACGCACTTGCGCAAGAGAAAGACAAATAGGGCCTTATTGGGAAAGAAGAAAGTCAGGATTTGCCATACATTACATTAGTCATGTTTAATTGTGGAATCAATTAAAATTTGCTGGGTAATGATGATTTATATGTGTTTGTGTATAATTTGATATTCATTAAGTCCGCCAGACACACGCTGCTATCAGCTTGTTAATTGTGTTTCCTTTTTGTTGAAGGGTGGCTTTTGAATGCAATTGGCTTAAAGTTAACAAACTCTGTTGATGGAGCGATCCTGAATGTGCAGTAGAGCTGTGTAGTGCTGCTGTAGCACTTTGTCACTTCTTATTTGCCTGATTTCAGTAATCTTTATCAAACACTGCTGAGTTCTGTTATATATGTGTGTATGTGTTTTTTGTTTTTTTACTGCATTTGAATCAACATTCCACTGCCTCACATATTTACAATGAAACAGACGTCTTACAATTAAAAAAAAATTAAAAAGGGCCTATATTAGGCTGTTTTCTGATCCATGTTATAATGTTTCCTCATCAAAATCATACCTGGAGTTGTGTTTTGTTTCATTCACACAGGTTTAATACTCAAATCCTGCACATTTAGTTCTTCTCTCAAACAGAAATCACTTGTAATATCATGTGGTAATACAGTAAGCGCCCAGTGTGTGGGCTTCGCTATTTGGATAATTTCAGCCTTGGAATTGCTCATCTCTACTGAACCAAATGTAAAAGGTAGCTGTTAACTTGAAAAGTACTGTTTCATGACATCACAAGGTGGAACAGAGCATTTTGAGCTTGGGAGCTGTAGACAATGTACAATGTAGACAGACTAATAATAAAGGTTTACTCAAACATGTGTGGAAAAACAAAACACTCCAGGTCTGTTTTTGAGAGGAAAATACCATTTTAACTTGATTTAAAGCTCACATGAGTCCATTTAATATAGGACCTTTAAAGGTCCCATGGCATGAAATTTTCACTTTCTGAGGTTTTTGAACGTTAATGTGAGCTCCCCTACCCTGTTTACCCCCCCCCCCCCCCCCCATGGTTAAAAGTTGCGAAATGTCTAAACTGAGCATTTGCGATCCTTTTCTGCGTTACAAAAAATCGGAGCTCAAACGGGCGATTTTGAACAAGGCACCTTATTGACGTCAGATCGAAAAAAGAAATGCAAATGCAGTTCCACCCCCGTCTGTCTGTACTCAGCGTCTCTGTAAATCACGCCCAGAGAGTTTGGACTGCGAATGCGCTAGGCAATGCGAAATGCGTTTTTTTATTTGCCTGGAGGCACGTCCGAGTGTTTCTAGGCTCGGAAGTCCTTTATCTGAGCCTCTGGACCTTTGAACAGCAGTGGTTTAATTTTATTTTCTGTGGAAATGTGTTTATTATTCAATGGAACGCTTCAAATCTCTCCCCCCGTGCAAAAACAAGGAAATGGATCAGCTGAGGGCTCAGAGCCGAAAGCGGAGTTTGGCCACGCCCCCACCCTCTACTATTGGCCAGCTCTTTTCTCCTCATTTGCATTCAAGCAACAACGCCCATTATAGAGTGTTCCAGAGAGAGAAAAATTACTCTTTCTCATCTTATCTCTGTTTCTTATGCACTTATGCATGAGTGTTGATTTTGAAGAAGGATTCATTTACAGTATTAGGGAACCATTAAGGAGCCATATAAAAGCATCAAGAAGTACCATGTCATGGGATCTTTAAGCAAAAGTAGTCATAGTCCAGTATCATATTTGTATATTCCAAATGCCCCTTGTGCTTCCTTGTACGGTGAGCTGCAGAGTGGTTGGAGCTGTGCATAATGCAGCTTCATCATGCACATGTAATGCGTGTGTTTTGGAGCACCAGACAGTAGTGCTAGACCCCCCTCTCCACTGTAACGCTGAGATGTAGGCCAAGTGGAAGAGTGCCAAATGATCCAACGCGGGACAAGATTTCCCATTCAAACAGCGCAGGGCTTTTCCTCCTTATTCATTTTCTTAGATTACCATCAAATTTGTGTCACCAGCTCAGCAGCATTATTGACTCACAGCGATGCTCTCCTTTGCGGTGCTTGTTATTAGCTGACATGCTGACATTTTCATATGTGTCTTTGCTAATGCCTGCAAATTGCTCTGACCGGAGAACGTGAGAATTGAACAGATAATTTTAATAGGATCCAACTGAGGATGCCTTGCGATGCGCTCACTTTACACATATAGAATACCAATTGTAACCTGTTTTAGAGGCGACTAAGGGAACAAACTCTAATGGCTTTTGACAACATTGTATTAGGCACAACAACTACGCATAATGTACCGAAAAATTGGACGTGAAATTGGAAACATAGCCGAGAACAAAGTAAATTTACATGGTTTGGTAGGTTTGGTGATGTCTGATATCATACTCTCTCATGCAAGCTCTATCTGCAGGGAGAAGGCAGGAGCAGCGAGGGGGGCTTAACAATGGATATCAGTGCAGAGAGCTTTTAAAGTTAAGGCTGATGGATGGCTTGTCAAAAAAATAATTGCACTGGTATGGAAGTGGGCTCGCACGCGCCTGCCGAGGAGGGAGGGAGGGAGGGAGGGGCAGGCGGGTGGAGGGGGAAGGCATATACGGGGGTGTGAGAGTGGCAGAGGAGGAGCGAGGCGCCATCAGCGGAGAGCATGATGGGAAGTGACACTGGTCTGTCAAGAGGCTGTGGCTGCCCAGGGAAGTGTGAAGCCGGAGCTGTGAGGTGGCAGGAGAGAGCAGGCTGTCAGAGCACGAAAGTGGCTTTAATATGGCCAAAAGCAAAGGAATCCGCCTGTCACGCGCGCTACGCCAAACCCAGCGCCGCGGCAGTGAGGCAGGGTGCAAAACAAAGGGATGAGGAGGAGGAGGAGCTACCAGCCAGAGAGGAGCATGATGGGAAATTGTGTGGGACAGAGGAACAGGCCCAGACGTCAATTAGAAGTTCCACAGGAGAGGTTTGGAGAGGTGATAAGACTCATCAGACTGTAGGTGGCTGTGCACAACTTACTCACCACAACTCCACTGTGCCGCTCTCTCCGCACTCTCCCTTGTCTCCCACCCACACTCCTGTCCTACTGTACTACTGTAGACTGCATGTGCCCAGTGCCCATACTATACCCGTACTCAGTGAAGCAGCTGAAGATGGTTTATGGTAGAATACAGTTACTTAAAATGAATATGACAAGGTTGACTTCTCATTTCACTAAACATAGTTAACATTTTTTTTTTTTTTAAGATTTTACTAATGGAAATCTTGCCTAATTTTTTATAGTTTATCATTTTACTTCCTGGTTGGACATGGCAAGGATATGACCATAGACCAGGGGTGTCAAATATGCGGCCCGGGGGCCAGATCTGGCCCTCCAAGACCTTTAATCTGGCCCTCGGCTGATTTTCTATTAAAATATTGGTAATTTTCTGCACCACTTTTCTGCTATTCCCAGAGCAGCACAAATTTGCCTCTTGCCTCTTTCCAAACGCTCTTAAAGGACCATCGTTTTGACTGTTGACCGTGACACCCTCATCAACAAAATGTCCAAAATGAGAAAAGTGGACGTCGAGTGCAGGATTTTCCAACAAAAATGGACTAATTCCTATTTGTTCACGGAGGTGAATGGGAAACCTGTACGCTTGCTGTGTTTACAACAAGTGGCAGTGCTCGAGGAATATAATCTTAAACGCCAATACGAGACACGGCATTTCCAACAATACAAGAACCTGAACGGAGAATTGAGAAGACAGAAGATAAACGAATTATTGCTGCGACTAAAGAAACAGCAGTCTGTAATAGATTTGTGTTTCTCTGCACAAATATTTGGACTTATTGCTATTTTTGGGGTATATTTGCCATGAGTTTTCTGATCCGGCCCCTTTGGGATCAAAGTCAGTTGGATACGGCCCCCGGACCAAAATCAGTTTGACACCCCTGCCATAGACTGTATACAGCGGATAAGTGTTTGGCTCCAGTCAAATGAAGCTCACTGAGGCTTGCAGTTATAGGGGCAAATTTGGAGCCAGTTCATATTAGGGAAAAATTGACTTATGGACATAATAGCAAAATAAAAACACCAGGATCATGTACAGCAGGATAAAATGACCATTTTAAGACCAAACTGAGGAGGCTGGTAGCAGCATGTTTCAGTACAAAGTGAATTGGAGCCAGAGTTCAGCCATGCTCACTTCCTGTTTGGAACACAGAGGCTAGCTACAGTATGTCCTCTATTCAGCTTCCTGTTATATGCAACATTTTGAGGACTTTTTCTCAGTCAAAACATTATAATATTCTGTTTTAAACTGTTCATCACAATGACAACAGTTATCACTTTTCATCATTCAAAAATCCATGGATACGGCACTATCCCGCCAAACCAAGTAATAATTAGAAAAACATAAACATCTTATATACTCTTTGAATGTAGTGATCTGGAGGAGAACTGAGACTAGCATGGGCAGATCACTCCCATAACACGCCTGTTTTCCAGTGGCACTACTTTCTCTGTCCCTCGGTGATGGAGCTTCATGTATGCTGATCAGCTGGATGATTGATGCCACATGTCAACATCCCATAATGACCATGTCACTTTAGTAATATGGTTTCATGTTACATTATGCCCTAGCCTGGCTTCACGAATGCCAATTTTCACTATAGCTTCTGTTGCTGAGCTTGCGTTTACATATTCATTGATGCTTGTATGTGGTGAGTGGTTATCAAATATATAGTAGAGACAACTAGGGCTTAGTGTTGTTACAATAATAACATTTCAAACTTGATTTCATATCTAGGGAATAGACTTGATACTAGATACTCAATGCCGATTCCAATACCACACTGATTATTAAAGACAGTAGAATGAGATTTTTAAAGATCCCATGACATGGTACTTCTTGATGCTTTTATATGGCACCTTAAAAGAAAAGTAACGTTTTTTTTTTATTTGAGCCTTATTGTGGTAATAAAACAAGTTGTTTTACTCACCCATAGCACTTTGGTGTCATATGGAGCACTTCCAGAGATGTTTTAAGATTTGCGGTTAGCCTAGCGCGACTTCTAGCCATAGCTCGGGGCATATAATATATTCCCCAAGCATGTAATATGCCCCGTGCGGTCTCCAAATAACACAAACTTTAGCACTTTTCAAATCATAGAAGCCCGATGTCTTAGGCTACGATTTCGTTTGAGTCAAAAGTGGCCTGTAATCCGAGATTTATCCATAGTTTACAGCTGTGCATTTCATGTTTGGGTCCCGGGAGCTGAGAGCACAGTCCGCACATGCGCACTGGCCTCCTCATCTACTCGAAACTATGGTTAAATCTCGGATTACAGGCCACTTTTGACAACACAAAATCGTAGGCTAAGACATTGGGCTTCTATGATTTGAAAAGTGCTAAAGTTTGTGTTATTTGGAGACCGCAAACAAGTGCCCCAAGAACTCACATTATGGAGATCGCAAATCTAAAACATCTCTGGAAGTGCTCCATATGACACCAAAGTGCTATGGGTGAGTAAAACAACTTGTTTTATTACCGAAATAAGGCTCAGATTGTAAAAACGTTACTTTTCCTTTAATGGTTCCCTAATACTGTAAATGAATCCTTCTTCAAAATCAAGACTCAGTGCATGAGAAAGCCTCATGAACACAGTCAGAGTCATAAATATGTCTCTCAAACACTTTATTCTGGGCGTTGTTGCTTGAATGCAAATGAGGAGGACAGAGACAGGCCAGTGCAGCGGGTGGGGGTGTGGCCAAACTCTCCGCTCTTTCCTCTTTATCGGTGCGATGTGCACTGGCCCCACTTCCGCGTTTAAGCGCGGAGCAAGATATGAGACGATTTCCATTGAAAAATAAACACATTTCCACAGAAAACACATTTCCACAGAAAATAAAATTAGTTTCAGAGGTTCGGAGGCTCGGATAAAGGACATCCGAGCCTGGAAACACTCTCACGTGCCTCCAGGGGGGTAGACATGGGTAGACATCCAGACGGGGAGTGGAACTGCATTTGTATTTTTCCCTGAGTGTGACGTCAGAAAGTTCCCTTGTTCAGAATCGCCCATTTGGGCTGTCTTTTTTTCAAACGCGGAAAAGGATCGCAAATGCTCAGTTTCGCAACTTTTAGCCTTGGGGGGGGGCTAAACAGGGTAGGGGAGCTCACATTAACGTTCAAAAACCTCAGAAAGTGAAAATTTCATGCCATGGGACCTTTAACTTTAAATCAAACTACTTTTTAGGGTATGTTCCATAGTGGTCCATGGGCATATACTAGTCTATGTTCTCTTATACTTGTTCTGATACAGCTCAAGATCATTCTAAAGTTATTCAGGAAAGGTTCATTTCTGTCCTGTGAATGTGAACATTTTAGTATTGATACTTGCTCAAATGAGTATTTAGATTCGATACTAATTTTATTGATTAGTATCAGGCTTTCGATACTATTGAAAACCCTCGCAATGGAAATCACAATTTGAATGGTTGCAACTGGCAAATTTCAAAGCCTGTAATCTTTGAAGTACCATAATTTCTTCCACAAACAACAAAATATCCTGTTCTGTTCTGCATAAACTGCTAACCCTGTTGTTTAGATCTGTACAAACATCTTCTGAAATGTGATTCTTGTATCAGTCTTTTAGTTAGTTCTTCAGGATGGGTTTGAAATGTAAACTTCGAACAGAATACTATCATTAAAATATAACTGCAAATCTAACCACAATCACTATACTAGACATTATTCCTAAAATATTCAGCCCTAGAGAGAGACAACAGCTAATTACTGGACTGTCCTGTCTGCTGTAGCTGTGTGTGGAGGACAGACCAAGCTCTCATCCAAGTCTTCACATTCATAAGCAATTAGCCAGCACATAATTTATTCCTCATTAAGAACATATCATTAACGTTCTCTGTAAATTCTTTGCACATTAAATTACACACTAATTTTCTACAGTTAAAATGTGTGATATTTAAAGGGCCACTAACCCTCGCACAATCCAAAGACTTTAAAGTTATCATTACACATCATTTTATAACGATTCGTCACCCAGCTCAGAGCGTGGAGGTACATGGTCAAAATGCATTATTGTTATTCTAGTTTTTTTTGGTTTTTTTGTTTTTTTATGTACATTTTTCATAAAATTCCTTAAATATATTATAGTGATTGACTTTTTTTTTTAAATTATTGGATTATCATGATTGATACTTTGCAGCAACATGTAGAACACACTGGGGGTGTTCTACACGTATCTCTATGTTGGAATGTTTAGCAGTTACCATGGTGACACAATGCACAAATTAGCAAATTGTCAAAAGTGTTTTTTTCACGGTTGATGCAGATGCTGTAGATATTTCGGGCCTAAATTTTAGGGCCAATTTTGATTATTTTCCCCAAATTATGTAATTTATTTACCACAAAATCACCCACAACCCTTTTTTACCACAGTTATCTATTGCGCAGTTATCTATTTGCACTGAAGTGTTAAAATAAAGCTTGTCTGTACTCTTTAGGCAGCTGGTCGGCCAAAATAATAAATATTGGCCTATAAAATAAAATAAAATATCGGCCAACTAATATAGTGATTACATTCTGTTGACTAAAAATTGTGGTATTGTCGTATGTAAAATGGTATCAAGCCTTTTCCTTAGTATCAAAATCAAATTTAAAATGTTCAATCAATCAATATTTATAAAGCGCTTTTCATACAAAATGTAACACAAAGCGCCTAAAATGTTTGTATTGTGCCACCTCTCACATAAATAATAAAAAAGTTCAGCAAATGTAATAATCTTTAATCGATTTACCTTCAAATTTTGAATTGCCAATAGCCTCTTGATGATACCTCAATTACTGCTCCTGCTCAGGACTGACAGAAGAAAGGCTCTGTCTGACCATCAGGAACCTTAAGCCGAGACTCCGCACTTGTTTCAATACCTGCGAGAGAGGGACTGTGTCAGCGCTGATTGGAAGAAGAAAGATATATAGACTACCAAATTGATGAAGTGACTCTAAGAGGGCGGTAGAGAAAGAGAGAGAAAGACATAGAGAGAATGAGAGGATGGATGGATAGCGAAGGGAAAAGCCTCATTTAGTGGAGAGAGAGAGAGAGAGAGAGGGAGAGAGAGAGGGGGGGGGCTGTTTGGTCTGCCACTATACGACGAGGGAGAGTCCAGAGCCATTGATCTACTAGAGCCAATGACAGTCCCGAACTCAGCAATAATCATGACAAATGAGCCGCTGTGCACTCTGAGGAGAAAGTGACGATAATCGCACAAAGCTCCAAAAAGAGACGGAAGGTTGCGGAGAGGAGAGAGCGAGTGTGAGTGATCCTGGGTGTGTACTGTCTGGACAGAGGAGAGGGGCGAGATGAGACTAAACATGGGGGAAGTTGACAGTTGAATTTGCAGTAGGGAAATGCAATCTATATTGCCATATTGTGGAACATTCCAGTTTGCCTTAAGTCAGGGGTGTCAAACATGCGGCCCGGGGGCCTGATCCGGCCCTCCAAGACCTTTGATTTGGCCCTCGGCTGATTTTCTGTTAAAATATTTTAATTATATTTCAAGTTTCTATTAAGATATTGGAAATTTTCTGTGCAATTTAACATAGCAGCCCCTCAGTGTGTGTCCGCCTTCCACCAGAGCAGCACAAATGAACAAATGTTCTTAAAGGACCATCGTTTTGTCAGCAAAATGTCAAAAATTTGAAAAGTGAACGCCGTGTGCAGGATTTTCCCAAAAAAATGTACGAATTCCTATTTGTTCACGGAGGTGAATGGGAAACCTGTATGCTCGGTGTGTTTACAACAAGTGGCGGTGCTCAAAAAATATAATCTTAAACGCCACTACGAGACACGGCATTTCGAACAATACAATAACTTGAAGGGAGAATTGAGAAGACAGAAGATAAACAAATTATTGTTGGGACTGAAGAAATAGCAGTCTGTAATAGATTTGTGTTTCTCTGCACAAATATTTGGACTTCTTGCTATTTTTGGGGTATATTTGCCATGAGTTTTCTGATCCGGCCCCTTTGGGATAAAAGTAGGTTGGATACGGCCCCCGGACCAAAATGAGTTTGACATCCCTGCCTTAAGTCATTTGACTAAAAGACAGATAAGATCATTAGGGCGAGTCAGTGACTAGTCCACTGCTCTATTGTATTTGCAAAATTTTGAGGGAAATCACAAAAATCAACGACAACAAACAATAATGTATGAACGAGTAACTGGTATCAAAAATTATAGTTCAGTGAGCTCTAATTTTCAGTGAAGACCCGAGAAAAAATATTGGAGGCTAGCCCGGAAAATTTTAAACATAGGCTAAAGAAACTTCAAATAAAATATAGACCATGTCAGTACATTTCCTTCAACAGTTTCAATCCAAAACAGTCGTCACTTTCACCTTTTTGTTGAAAATCAAACTCCTAAACAGGACCAAGAACACTTGTATTGATCACATGCTCATGAAAATCTGTTGTTTAAATCTGTTTGGTATTTTTTCTTGAGTTTTCATCCTACTTTAAAACTGTTTTGACAATGTTTGCTAATGTGTACTTTGTGCCTTCATGGTAACTACTGAACATTGTGCCATTGATACACATGTAGAACACCCCCAGCGTGATGCCATCGCAAAGTGTCAATAAATAATACTGTACATTTAAATGAACTGTTTCCATGGAGATATTATCGCTTTGCCTAAAAGGTTTCACAGTATGGCTTTAAACTCATCTATGTTGCCTTTATTGGTCAAAAAAACTACGAAAAATAAAATAGATGCGCTAAAGGAGAATTAACGTTTTTTTACAATCTGAGCCTTATTTCGGTAATAAAACAAGTTGTTTTACTCACCCATAGCACTTTGGTGTCATATGGAGCACTTCCAGAGATGTTTTAGATTAGCGATTAGCGTTCTTGGGGCATAGAGCATGTAATATATGTCCCGAGCGGTCTCCACACAAACTTTAGCACTTTTCAAATCATAGAAGCTCGATGTCTTAGTCTACGCCTTCGTTTGAGTCAAAAGTGGCCTGTAATCTGAGATTTAGCCATAATTTACAGCTTTGCGTTTCATGTTTGGGTCCCGGGAGTTGAGAGTGAAATAAGCTGTGACTCCGCACATGCGCACTGGCGTCCTCATCTACTCGAAACTATGGATAAATCTCGGATTACAGGCCACTTTTGACTCAAACGAAAGCGTAGACTAAGACATTGAGCTTATATGATTTGAAAAGTGTTAAAGTTTGTGTTATTTGGAGACCGCTCGGGGCATATATTACATGCTCTATGCCCCGAGAACGCTAATCGCTAATCATCTCCGGAAGTGCTCTATATGACACCAAAGTGCTATGGGTGAGTAAAACAACTTGTTTTATTACTGAAATAAGGCTCAGATTGTAAAAAAACATTAATTCTCCTTTAAATCCCTTACTGACGGACATTCTAGACAAAGCTATTCCATTTTTTAATAATGTGGTATCTATCTTTTATAATAACACATTTTATTGTGTCTTGTTTTGAAGACTATCAATCCTTGCTGTATCAAACTCAGTTAGCGCGCAGCTCGGTTCTTTCTCCCCTCTGTGTTTGTCAGGTGTCTGTGTAAAATAAATGACAGCGCTGACATTGGCCCATAAAGACATTCCTGCCTGGAGTGTTCCTCTTTGTAGATTAGACTTAAACAATAATGATTGAATTGCTGCAGCCAATCCATCTGCGTCTTGATAAAGTATGACTGCAAACACATCTCCCGCTCCTATAGTCCCCCAGCCCCACCAAACACTTTCTAATCAGCGTTATCTCACACAGCCAAATTTATCTTCTGTGTGAAAAATGTCAATATATTAAGCAACTAGTATGATACACAAGGTGACCCCAGCGATTTAATGACACAATACATTATCGCTAATGAAGTCAATATCTCGTCTTTTAGCTGTCTGTCTATTGGCGCGATTAATTGCGGTGTCATTAAAGTTAGCTCTCTTTTCATTTGAGCTTGGCAAGTGGCATAAAACTAATGTTCTTAGTTATCAGGCGCTGAAATAGGATGGAGGGTGGAGGAAATTACAGGGGGAACGAGGGGGGTGTCTTACAGGCCCACCGCAGGGGCTTTTCTCAGTGACAATACACATGCACGTGGGCCTGTATTATTATTACTGGAGAACAAATGATGTGGCGAGATTAGGACTTATTATTATTGCAGTAGCCTAGGGTTTTAATTCACTGTAACTAGACTCTGCAGTGGGGCCTAAATATGATTGAATTTGCTCCATGCAGACAGTTGCCATATGAAGCTGTTGTTAGTCCAATCCTTTCTACAAACCACTCTCTTTTTGTGTCATTAGATTTGGTATATTCATAATTTGGCAATGCTTTATAATAACTACACCTTAATTTGCTTTTATAAAACTCCTCCTCGTTATGTTTGAAATAGGGATGTCAACAATTAATCGACTTACAATTAATTGTCGATCAAGACGTTGGCCGAACAAAATGCATTAATTGTAACTAATCGCTAGAGGGCGCTACTCTGGAATGTGAACACGAGATGCGAACCCACTCGCGAGAAAGACCATAGCGTTACATCATGTAACTCTTTCCTCTCTGGATGTTGCCGTACAACTCACAGTAGAGCTGGACCTAGAACCATATATTTTTGAAATTATAAAATCATGTAACTTACATGCTTTTATCATTTCTTGATTGTTCTGGTTTGAGGCCCTGTAATGTTTTATGCTGTGTCCAGGGGCCCTGTGAAATGTATATTTTGTACTGTAACCCTTCACAGATTAAGGGAGATAAATATTGTTGATGCCTTAGTTCAAAATAAATGTTGAGAATGTCCTAAAAATAGCCTGGATTCACTGGTTTCATCATAATATGTAGACTAAATAACATTCTGTTATTTAATTTCTTCTGTTCCTTTTAATTTCAAGATTTCCATGCTGCAAGTGCAACAACTGAGCCAGTCCTCAATTTATTTTCAATGAAGAATGTATTCGTTATTCAGCGTCAATACATTTGTCTGCTTTTTACTCAGGAATAATTAATTGAGGAATATACAATATAATAATACTATGATATATTTTTGACTCAGTGTTATGTTACTATAGCTTATATTCTTAAAGACCCTATTGAAACACTAAAATTCAGGTGAAAAACGCCGCTTATCAGTTAATCGTAAGTCGATAGATAAGGTCAATCAACTATAGATTAATGAATTAATTGATAATTTGCATCCCTAGTTTGAAATATGCACTATGAACAGAATCCTACTTTTTATACATAAATCACAAATCATCATAATCTCACAATACTTCACAAGTCAGTGTTTTTCTAAAATCATGCATCCCTCATACAGCACTATCAGAAAACATAACTATAATGGTCCATATAGTTTTGCTTCGTAAACACCAACCCCGTGGCATAGAGGACCTGCAAAAATATACAACATCCACACTATAAAACTTGTATGTGTCACTTATGGAGCTGTGTAGTGAATGAAAGCTATGATACAGCACTTTTGGCTCTGTGTGCTGTGATTGGCAGGCCGCTCAGCGATTTAGTTAGACTCCTGCTCCTGTGGTTTGGCTGTGGGTGCATTAGGGTGGGAGAAGAGGCCAGTCCTATGGTCCTGCTAAACTCACACTGCACTGACAGGAACACCTCAACACCTGCCTCTTTCAGCTCCTGCCAATTGCCCCAGGGCTCCAAGTGACACCTGCTCACCAAACACAATAGTGCTGCCACATAACAATGTAGTGTAAGTGTCAGGCAAGTTTTAGATAGTTTAGCTACAGAAAGGACAAGTTCAGAAGCTAGGTTTGGCTGTTGGCTAAATGCAGTAATAGGCCTCTCATGATAATTACTATAGACAGTATGATTTTATTTATCATGGGTACTTTTTGGGTGCAGGTACAGGTTGTTCTGGACTACAACAGGATTTGAGCTGTAGTTGTGGTTGAATAACTTTTAAGTCTTATTATGCAAACTTAAGTGTTTTATCCTGCTATGTATTTACTGTCGCTCATTTTTTAACAATGTATTGTAGCTTTAGAAGAGTTTTTAAGGATAATCCTCCTTTATATTTATACATGTCAGTGGCATAAATGAGTTTCACTATTAATTTATTGTCTATATATTTACTTGAAAAATATGTATATAAATATTATTAAGATTAATAAGATTAAAGGAGAATTAACATTTTTTTTACAATCTGAGCCTTATTTTGGTAATAAAACAAGTTGTTTTACTCACCCATAGCACTTTAGTGTCATATGGAGCACTTCCAGAGATGTTTTAGATTAGCGATAGCCGTAGCGCCGAGCATGTAATATTTTTAATACTTTTTCACTGCTCCTGAAAAAGGATGGGTCAAATGCAGAAGTCAAATTTCTCCCGTGTGTCACTGTGTGTCATTGTGTGTGAGACCAATAAAGGCTAAAAGCCCAAGCTTAATCTTAATCTTAATCTTATGCCCCGAGCGGTCTCCAAATAACACAAACTTTAGCACTTTTCAAATCATAGAAGCTCGATGTCTTAGTCTACACTTTCGTTTGAGTCAAAAGTGGCCTGTAATCCGAGATTTAGCCATAGTTTCGAGTAGATGAAGACGCCAGTGCACATGTGCGGAGTCACAGCTTATTTCACTCTCAGCTCCCGGGACCCAAACATGAAACGCAAAGCTGTAAATTATGGACATTTTTGACATTTTGCTGACAAAACGATGGTCCTTTAAGAACATTTGTTCATATGTGCTGCTCTGGTGGAAGGCGGACACGCACAGAGGGGCTGCTATGTTAAACTGCACAGAAAATATCCAATATCTTAATAGAAACTTGAAATATAATTAAAATATTTTAATAGAAAATCAGCCGAGGGCCAAATTAAAGGTCTTGGAGTAGATGAGGACGCCAGTGCGCATGTGTGGAGTTTATTTCGCTCTCAGCTCCCGGGACACAAACATGAAACGCAAAGCTGTAAATATGGCTAAATTATGGATTACAGGCCACTTTTGACTCAAACATCGAGCTTCTATGATTTGAAAAGTGCTAAAGTTTGTGTTATTTGGAGACCGCTCGGGGCATATATTAGCGCTACGGCTATCGCTAATCTAAAACATCTCTGGAAGTGCTCCATATGACACCAAAGTGCTATGGGTGAGTAAAACAACAACAACCGAAATAAGGCTCAGATTGTAAAAAACGTTAATTCTCCTTTAAGCCTTTATTTGGTTTCACACACAATGACACACAGGAGAAATTTGACTTCTGCATTTGACCCATCCTTTTCAGGAGCAGTGTTTGTATATTATTTTCTGGGTGTTTTATTAACTCATATTATGTCCTAATATGTTAGAGGTTCTGTTATTCCGCAAACACGACTCTTGTGAGCTTTAAGCCATGTTAGAAAGTTATGAGCTCATGAAAAACATATGGTTGTGTTTTTTGTCATTCACATTTTTTTTTAGTAATCCTTTCTTTATTAGTCTGTTTCGCAGGCTGTACAAAGAAGTCACCCATAATGTTCTGTTCCAGTCAAATGAAGCTCACGAGGCTAGCAGTTATAATTGGGAATTTGGAGCCAAGTTTGATATTAGGAATAGGAATTTATTTGCACACAAAACAGTGAAATAAAAACCCAAGAATCGTGTAGAGTTACGGGTTGTTCCTATTTGCTCTAGTTTTTTGCTCTACAGGTAGTCTTCATTATCATAAAGGTAATAAGTCAATGTGTTATAATAGCATATGATTTGCATAGCCTACCCTATCCAGCACAGTATCACACATTACAAATGATAAAAAAGATACATTTTCTCCTGTTTCGTGACATAAAATTACCGACCATCGTGCTCTCAGGCAGCGATATAGTGGAGAAATGGTCTCTATAAACACAAGTGTCTAATATGCGGGTGTTAAGAGCGATTTAAACGGCATTTAAAGTTTAAATGTACATTTTACCAGCACACTTCATTGGCTGTCAAAGATGCATCTCTGTTAGGGCAGCTTGCACCTGAACCCCCTCTCATGCCCTGCTCCCCCCTCGAGCCCCCCTCCCCCCTCTGCACCGCTGAAACAAGCACACAAGGATGGCTGTAATTTACTACCTGTTATCTTTGTCCGTGGCTGTGAAATGATATGGAGTAAATCAGGGTGGGAGTAATGAAAGACTGAGGATTCATCGGCGTGAGCACGTTTTAAGTGTAGTATCCGTTATGGTGGCAGCGCCTGAAGAGGCTGGAATGAGACAGGCTGAGGGGCCATAAAGCAGCCGGGCCCATGTTAATGCTGTCTGTCTGGCCTTAGTAATTGGGTTGCACTGATGAGTTGCTCGGAAGACAAAGTGTAAATCCCTCACGCCGGCTGTAAATCTTACATTGTTGGAACAAGGTGCAATCCCAACAAATATTGATCCTGCCTGAGGCCTGGTGAGTGTGTGCACAGCCCTCCGCTAATGCTCAAATGCAGCACCACCCGCTTTGTTCTATATACACACTGCTGCTGTATCGCTGTGGTAACCATACATGCACCCTCTAGGGCTGTTTAAGGAGCTAAACTGTCACAGAACCACCGGCTGGGATTCACACACAGCTCACTCAAAGTCACTTTAAATGGATACTGTTGTAAACAGTGGTAGATTGTGTGTCATTAGCATGAATAGCTTTATCAATATAGTTTATAATACAGCATAAACCTGTCAATAGTTTAATGGGCCCGTATTACACTATTTTCTGATCTATGTTATAATGCTTTTTCCTTATCAAAAACATACCTGGAGTTATGTTTTGTTTCATTTCTGCATTCTGCGTTGTTCTTTCGAACAGAAAACAATCTGTTCCATCTTGTGATGTCATGTGGTAATACAGTGCTCCGCTGTGTTTTTAAACTCCATATACACCTTCACTAGAATCATTTGTATTATTTCAGCCCAGGAATCGCCAATTTCTACTGAAATAAATGTAAAAGGTTTAGCAGTTAACTTGAAAACTACCACTACATGACATCACATGGTGGAACAGAGCATTTTGAGATTTTGAGATTAATAATAAAGGGTTACTCAAACGTGTGAATGAAACAAACACAACTCCAGGTGTGTTTTTGTTATGTAACAGCATTATAACATGGCTTAAGCCATATAGGACCTTTAAAAGTCAAGAATTGATTGTAATGTTTTGTGATCACATTTTGATCACTGATGACTTGATGACTTTGGTTACATGCACATTCCAAATCAGAGTATTGTCAGGTTTTTGGAGTTATAAAACTATTACAATAAGATGTAAACAGCTAAATCAGTTTCTGTCTGTGTGTCATTTAAGTATTCGTAAAGGTCCAGAAATAAGATTAAGGATTTTGGTGTGCCTGTGAGCACAGCCAATGATGATTTTCAGTTCCATTTTATTTTAATTTTTTTTACTAAAACAAATATATTTGTCTTTCAAACTTAGTTTCCTGAATATAAACAAGCCAGACTTTCAATCAGTTCTATTTAACACAAAACATAGTCCAAATTCTGCTCCAAACCACAAGTGTGTACTGAAAGAGGGCCCATATTACGCAGTTTTGTGATCTATGTTTGAATGTTGTTTCTTCATCACAAATATACATATTGAGTTTTTCTCAAACAGAAAACAGGTTGAACACAGCATTTTGAGCTTTGGAAATGTAGACAGGCTAATAATAAAGGGCTACTCAGACAGATGTGAATGAAACTAAACACAACTCTGGGTATGTTTTTCATGGGGTATAATTATAACATGCCTAAAACCTCACAAGAGTCAGTCTTGCGTAATTTAGGACCTTAAAAAACCCAAGCTGATCATTGACCGACATCTGGATCTCAATTTGATTACAGTGTGAACCATAGTTGACATAGATTTATTTTCCTAAGCTAACGCAAAACATTTTACTCCAATACTTTGTTACAATCTTCCAGCATTGTTCCTTCCCTATAGTTAATACATCTAATTGTGTTGTATGTAATGACAGCTGATATTTAGACACAATCAGCTCACATTGTGCGCTTTCCCCTTGTCTAACCTCTGAGCCTGTGAAATGTCATTAGGTGCTCGAGTTGTCCACTCCTGTCCCCATGTACGTATGCTTGTGTGTACATGTGTGTGCCTGTATATGTGTGTGATGGAGGCCGACAGCTTATCGTTAAACACATCCGATATGGTGTGACAGGTCACTGTCAGGTGCAGCGCCCCTCCTCTCTCACTCCCACTGATACCATGTGTCAGCCTCTCAAATCTACCTGCACCGCTATGCTAATGTGCTGTGATGGGAGGAATGCTAATGCTAACCTATCAAAGAGTGTTTTTACATTCTATAATTCTAAATGCTTATTGGTAAATGTAACACATATTGATTTGGAATTGACTGTTTTAACCTATACTTCAAAAATGCTATCTGTATGAGTTATAGGGTTAAATGTTACGTGGCTTAAACCTTTAAAGGTCCCATGGCATGAAATTTTCACTTTCTGAGGTTTTTGAACGTTAATGTGAGCTCCCCTACCCTGTTTAGCCCCCCACCCATGGTTAAAAGTTGCGAAATGTCTAAACTGAGCATTTGCGATCCTTTTCTGCGTTTGAAAAAAAGACAGCTCAAACAGGCGGTTCTGAACAAGGAAACTATGTGACGTCACATTGAAGAAAAAATGCAAATGCAGTTCCACCTCCCGTCTAGATATCTACCCATCGCCACGGCCAGAGTTTGGACCGCAAACGAGCTACGTAATGCGAAATGCGTTTTTTTATTTGCCTGGAGGCACGTGAGAATGTTTCCAGTAGTGATGGGCGGATCGATACCAAAGTATCGATATATCGATCCTGATGGAGTATTGAATATGCATCGATCCTGGTATTAAAATATCGATACCAAGTCATGTTTTCTTACTGACTTAACTTTCAGTGTATTTAGTTCAAATTCATATGTGTTTTGTTCATTATTCAACCATTGCCACTTGTCAGGCACTACTTTTCCTTCCGCGTTCTCATCAAACGTGGGGTAGTACGTCATCCCGCGACAGACTCACTGCTGTCAGATTTCAGTCAAAGCGGCGCGGGGCTGCGGGAGCCATGGGAGACCGCAAGTGAAGTGTGGTGTGGAGTTACTTCCACACCGTGGACGACAATGTTGCGAAGAGCAGTGTGTGCCAAAAATGATCCGATATTGTGGCAATACCACAAATTTTAAATAAACACTTGATCATAAATCATAAACTTCAGCATGACGAAATGCTACTGACCAAACGACGACAGGAGGCGAGTCAGGCAGCTCCCTCCAGCACAGCAGCAACAGCAGTACGACAGAGGTCAGCTGCCGAGGCGTTTGAGAGAGGGAGAATCCAGGGAACCATCAAGCATGTAGAAGACTAAGAGTCGTGTATGTGAGAGGAGAATGTGTATGTGAGAGTGAGAATAGTGATACTTCATTTGTTGTCTTTTTTCATAAGCTGCAAGTGCCCAACCTCAATAGATTTATTTATTTTATTTTATTTATTTATTTATTTATTTGATAGGGACAATGCACATTAATGAACATAAGTATAAAACAAATGTAAATATGCCGAATTTTAGCTACAAAGCTAGTTTTCATCCGCAGTCCCTAGGCAGGCAAATGCATAAAAATACAACGTGCAATACAAGCAGCACAAACAAAAGTCTAGTGGTCACATTTGATGTTTGCATTGCCATTTTCATTTCATCAAAGAATTTTTTTCAGACATCTGGTGTTAGAATGTGTGGAGCTAAGCCCCCTGGTGGAGCTTTGTGAAGCCAAGGTATCTAGTTAGAGCCAGGTTAGTGTTTTTCTGTAGTATTAAAAAATGTATGAAAGTATCGGTATCGGTATCGATATCGGTATCGATATCGCGATTCTAACCCTGGTATTACTTGGTATCGTATCGAAACAAAAATAACTGGTATCGCCCATCCCTAGTTTCCAGGCTCGAATGTCCTTTATCCGAGCCTCTGGACCTCTGAAACAGCAGTGGTTTAATTTTAGTTTTTTTCATTGAAACGCCTCTCCTTTCTTCCTTCGCGCATAAAACGTGGAAGTGGGGCCAGCGCACCAGCGCACCAGCGCACCAGCGTACCGCTAAACGAGTAAACAGCGGAGAGTTTGCCCCCCACCCCCCACCCCCACCCGCTGCTCTGGCCTGTCTGTGTCCTTCTCATTTGCATTCAAGCAACAACGCCCATAATGAGGTGTTCAGAGACATATTTTTTGACTCTACCTGTGTACAGGGGTCTTTCTCATGCACTGAGTGTTGATTTTGAAGAAGGATTCATTTACAGTATTAGGGAACCATTAAGGCACCATATAAAAGCAGAAGTACCATGTCATGGGATCTTTAATATCTAACTTAGGCCTCATGCTTTTTCAATACAGATATTATTACTTTGCTGGAAAGTTCCACAGTATGGCATTAAACCTGTCTGTCTGCATAGAGACACCACAGGGCCAAGTTACAGATCAGATCAGTGGAGAGCTGAGCCCCTTCATATACTAAGAATGCATGTTTTTTTTTACTTTTTAGTAACAATATCACTTATAGTTAAATAACTGGTGGAGACGTGTAATGTCATACTATGGAACATTGCAGAAAAAGCAATGACATCTCCATGGAGACCACCAAAAAGTTAAAAATTTAAGTTATAAATTCAGAATATGGTATTAATCTTGTTTTTTAAGCATATATTTGTTTGTATATTTATTTATATATTGTTTGACTTGTTGTCATTTTGTAAAAAAAAAAAAATTAAAAAATCAAGTTCTGGTTTAGTCCTGGTCTAGTTCTGGTTTAGTTTACTTTATAGATAGATCATTTTACTATTACAAATATAAATGTAACATATTGAAACTCGTTTGCAGCCTCTCAAATTCAAATACAAAAAACTGAATCTATAAGACCTACAAACTAAATGTAAATGAGTCTAAATTACAGAATCCAGATGAACATGAGGTTCTGTGCAGTGTAAAGGCGGCCTGAAGGGAAAGGCAGATGTGGTGAGGAGTAGTGACATGTCTCTGACTTTAACAGTGAATATGTTTGACTCCCAAAAAAGGTCATGTCATTTGCAATAGGCCCGTGCCTGTCACCTCCGCCACCTGTCAGAACCGTGCATTAACCACACTAATCTTCACCGGACCCTGCCTGATGCGGGCCTGTCTGCTGGAGCTAAGGCTATCCATCATACGGTCTACACATACCACACACACCCAAAATCAGAGGAGACTGGTAGTTTAAATGGAGGCACTCTAACATGATAAGAGGTGCATGTGGGTCTAATATCAGTCAAGGGGATTGGATTAGGATTAAATGCAACAGAAAAGGTTTTGGAATCAGTGAGATGGTTTGATTGAATTTTCACAAAAGTGTAGGAAGATCTGGACTCGCTTGCTGGTGATAAAAAAAAATGTGAAAAATTTGCAATGGGGCTGAACAATCAGGAATAAAATACAAGTAGACTACTATACTAGGCCAAGTTCTGTCATTGTGTCCTTAAAGGAAAATTAACGTTTTTTTTTACAATCTGAGCCTTCTTTCGGCAATAAAACAAGTAGTTTTACTCACCCATAGCAGTTTGGTGTCAATTGGAGCAGTATCGCAGAACTTATGTTGAGCCGTTCTGTTCTACTAATGATCCCGTATCCGTTAGCGTGAGTGCTCGGGGCATTACTTTGCGGTGTCCAAATAACACAAACTTTAGCACTTTTCAAATCACAGAAGATCGCTGTGTCAGGGTAGACTTTTAGTAGATTCCAAAACGGCCTGAAACCCGATATCCAGCTATAGTTTCATTTGATGACGTCATCAGAGAGGACAGTGCGGATGCGTGAACTCAGCTGTTTTGTAAACACCGCTAGTCCGAAAGAAGCTAACACCGCTCTGAACTTTACTTTTCTGTTGCGATATCGGGTTTCAGGCCGTTTTGGAATCTACTAAAAGTCTACCCTGACACAGCGATCTTCTGTGATTTGAAAAGTGCTAAAGTTTGTGTTATTTGGACACCGCAAATCAGTGCCCCGAGCACTCACGGATACGGGATCATTAGTAGAACAGAACGGCTCAACATAAGTTCTGCGATACTGCTCCAATTGACACCAAACTGCTATGGGTGAGTAAAACTACTTGTTTTATTGCCGAAAGAAGGCTCAGATTGTAAAAGAAAACTTTAATTTTCCTTTAAGCAAGACACTTGGCCCTCATTGCCGGTAGTGGTCATACAGGGGAGGCCAATGGCACAGATTGGCAGCCTCGCTACAATAGTAACTACAATAGTTTAGTGTGAATGAATAATGACTGCAGTGTGACTATTATTTTGAGGGGCTTTTTCAAGCCTGTAAAGCACATTACAAGTCTAAGGCATTATCATCTGAGTCACTTTATTGTAGTGATATTATATATTACTATACAGGGGGTCCTCGGGTTACGACGTTGATCCGTTCTTAAGACGCGTCGTAACCCGAATTTCGTCGTAAGTCGGATTTTGACTTTGATCTTCCAACCAAAGCACCAATAACCTTTCCATCTCAATAATTAGACCACTACGCTGCTTGGTTATCACTGCCGCTTTCATAGGAGCAGATCAGAGCCCACATCAGGTACTTCCGCCCACATTGGGCACACACACGAGGCTGTCTTCTTCTCCCTACAACCACAACAAAGCGTATTCTTCCGCAGTGCGCCGCGCGCCGTTCGCATTTGTTTATGTCCCTTACCACGCTAAACCGAGTAAGACGGAATGACGCGTAATATATATATATATTTTTTAATGGGGGCGCATTCGTAACCACGAAACGTCGTAAGTCGAGACAGTCGTAACCCGAGGACCCCCTGTACTGGAGTCACTTTAGCTGCTGTTTGTTCACTGCCCAGAATCAAAGACATTTATTGTGCAGTTCCTGTGCCTTTTAACCTTACAGTGTTGTGTTTTTTAGTTGATTGTACATACTTATTATTATTATTATTTATCTTAATTTTAATGCATGCTCATATTTTCCTACTGTTTCTGAAACTTGCGTTGTGACACTGCAATTTCCCCATTGTGGGACAAATAAAGGATTATCTTATCTTATCTTATCTTATCTTATTATTGCTAATAGGGCTGGGTGATATGACAAAAGAGATCATCCAAATTTTTTTCCATTTTCTTTTTAATTTTGTCTTATTAAAAAACAAAAAATAATGTCTTCAGTATTAATTTTCCTAACATAAACAACACAGACTTTTAATAGTTTTCATGTAAAATTGTCAATTTTTTTCAGACAAAATGACAGAATCATGATTTCAGTTCAAACTGCACACCGCTACTCCCTAATAATAAGTACAACAAAGTAACTATTCCCAAACCCTGAGTGTGCTTTCCATGCATGCCTTTCAAAACAGTAGAAATATGCTGTTTACTACGGGGCCTTTGCTGTTGCTGTTGCTGGGATGCACTGTGGATAACTCATGCTCTGTACGTCCATCTGTAAAGGAGGGAAACCTGGAGCTGCCTCGATGCTACAAGATAAACCAGCACCAGGGAGTGCGCCATTAATAATTCTCTTATTTGGGAACAGCGCCCTGTGCTTACTGAACGCAGCACCGTCCATCTCCCCCAGCCGGACGGGAGGGGTGAGGAGAGGAGAGAGAGGTGAAGAAGTATAAGGTCAGCACCACCCCCCTCCACATCCGTCTCTCTCTCTCTGTCTATCTCTTTCTCTCTCTTTCTCTCACTCACTCTTTGTCTCTCTATCTTCTTTCTCTCTCTCTGCTCTCTATTTCTTTTTTTTCTATCTCACCTCACCCTCTCTCTCACTTTCTCACTTTTCCTTCCTTTCTCTCTCTCCTACTCTCTTGCTCCCTCTCTTTCTCCACCCCTCCTCCTCCTCCGCCGCTCCTCCCCTTTTTAGAGTGATGGGCCCAGCTTTTCCAAGGTAGTGCATTTGTCTGTCAGGAGTGCACACTGGCAGCCATGATTTAGCTCCTGTCAGCTGATGCCAGTGTCCGGAGCTTGATAGCGCCTGGCTGGATGGGGGGAAATTTGTTACCTTTAGCTTTGACAGGGAGATAATTGCTGATGGTTAACAGAACGCTATGGAATCCAAAAGGGTCCGGACGAAGCCAGCAAAGTAATGGGGCTGTACGCATCCGTAGAGCTCAGGCCATAACTCTGCTCCCTGCGCTCACCTCCCCTCTCTCCTCTCCCCTCACACCTTGCACACTGAATTAAAGCCTTTAATTGTCTTGATGGATGGGTGCTGATGAATGCCCAGGGAAATGTACTCAATATATGGTAGATTTGAATTTGCGCAATATATCAGTGTAGTAGATGTAGATGTAATGTAAACAGAGATATTAGAAAGTAGCCTAGCATAGCATAAAGTAAATGTGCAGTACATTTTCATAATTGTTATTGATAGAGGGTGCACTACTGTAAGGAAACTGCCAGCTCATTTATGTGAGGTCATCAGAGGTATGATACAATGAAAACGTAGCCAGGCTTGATTGGACAATATTTCCACAATGTTAATGTTAATTTTTTTCTGAATTCTGAACTGATGGCAATTTAAATTCCTGCCGCTGTTTACATCTCTCTTGAGTTGATCTACACCTGTAATCATAATAATAGTAGATTTAATTTATATTGCACAAGTCTTGGAGCTAACTACAGTATAGCTGCCCTGGGGCAATTTGTGCCTGTTATCTGCACTGATCGCCCATTCATCCCATTTATACATATGCAAAGTTGAGGAAGTGTCTTGCCCAAGGACACAATTACAGTAAGATTTGGTCATAGCTGGTAATGAACTCTCAACCTTGTGATTTTGAGTTGGGTTGTAGTCGGCTTCTTGGTCGTGTCCTGCAGATGGATTAGCTGACTAAAAAGGGGGTGTGGCAAAAGTTCTCAAAACTATGGTGTATTTCTTTGTAACTGTGTACAGTAATCCCTCGTTTATCGCGGGGGTTAGGTTCCAGAAATAACCCGCAATAAGAGAAATCCGCAAAGTAGGACAGCTTTATATTTTACAATTATTCTACATGTTTTAAGCCTGTAAATGCCTCACCACACACATTATACGCTTTTCTCAGACTGGAATTAACCTTTTCTCACATTTCTCTCTCGTTTAAACACTCAGACTTTCACAGATTTTCAACAAAATGTATTAATAGTGACGTGTGGGGGCTCCGCCGGGAGCCCAGCCGACATGAGTCACTGGATTCACAGGAATCCAGTGACTCGCATCCTGACACTGCCACGCCCTGGATGCGACGTGCACCAACCCCTTGGAGAAGTGCGCGACACGTGCACCCCTCATCGTGGACAAATCCGTGACAGAGCAGCACGACCGGCGCGAGGCCGCGCATACACCGGGGCTGCGAGCACGAGATCGAACCGCAGCGCCCGGACCGCGTCCTCTCAGCCCGAGCCACAAACCAGCCGCACGAAACCAGGAAAGAGCGGCACGTGGTCTAGTCCCAGTTTAGTCCAGGTCTAGACCTGGTCCAGTCCTGGTATGGTCCAGGACCAGTCCAGGTTTAGACCTGGTTTAGACCTGGTCTAGACCTGGTTTAGTTCTGATCTAGTCCCAGTCTAGTCCTGGTCTGGTCCTGGTCTAGTTCCAGTCTGGACCCGGTCCCCCCGCGTCCCCCATCTATCAATCGGCAAAGGTCTACAGTCTTAGCCAATCAGGACGCAGAACACAATGTTACACTATAGAGAAAATTTAAAAAAAAAAAAAAAAATCTGCGAAACAGCGAGGCCGCAAACAGTGAACCGCGATAGAGTGAGGGACCACAGTAGACACAAATTGCTCTCACCAGACTACAACTGCATGGAAGTTCATGCAAAAACAACTATTTATGAAGAATAAAGTACTAGGAAACAATGTATTTCTATTAAGACAGATTTCACTCACTAACTTTCTTTCTGATGTCTTCCCATATAAATCCATAAATAAAATACAAAATAATTAGTCAACCAATACAAATTTTGGTTGACTAAGACACCATTAACTGATTAATCAACTAAATGACTGCTCTGCTACCTGAGCCTCTTACTGCCTGATATTGCATTTAGAGTACCAAAATAGATCTGCCTTATCTCAGTATCTCTGGTCTGGTTCTGCTGTTTTGCACATCTAATTACAAAGCACATTCCTGGCACTTCATCTCTCTTTAGGTCCATTGACTGCAGCCTCACACGTCCGCCCCAATCTCTGTCTTCCTGGTCCCAGACGGCCAATGCAGCGCCTCCCCCGTCCTGACCAGGCCTGCGTCACTCAGCCCATCCAAACTGCCAGCAGCATATCACACAAGAGCTAAGGAGGAGGCGGGCCCCACAGCACTCCCCTGATAGGTTGACAGGATTTGATTGACAGCTTAAACTCCTGGTTAATTGTCTCCCTCTCACTGTGATGTAGAATGTGCTCGCTGTAATGTGGTGGGCGTGGTTAAGCAGCTTATTTGGGACTATTTTGTTGCATTTTATGTTGTTTACAAGATGTGAGCCACTTTCACGGAGCTTTGAACAGAAAAATACAATGCCAAGTCCAATACTGCACTTATTATCCTAAAGTAGTGCATTCTGTGACTCAAAGATGGCCATTATTGTCAGGCTAAATATTGTTTTTACCTAACCTGATCCAGAAAAGGCTTTTAGAAATGATTCTGCCACTATTTTTCTTGATTGATGTCAGTAATGATAGGGCTACATTTTGTTGTGTCTTTACCCAAGTAGGTGTTATGTAGTCTAAAAATACAGTATTCAATAGTTACTTACTCACTAGTCTAAATCTAAATAATTATTAGACCATTATATCAATAGAAAAAAAATACTTTGTCATAAGGATGGTGTTGTCTTTAAAGATGCACTATGTAACTTTTAACTGCTTGTCGCCCTGAAGATGTTATTGGTCTAGTCTGCCTGGAATGTTCCATAGTATGGCAAAGGAAAAATTAAATTCTTCAGGTGACAGAGTTTAATTTTTCTTTTGCCATATGAATCATACGATTACAGAGACGTTCCACAATATTATATATTTCAGTCTTCATGGAGATAAGCAGTAGACACCACCAGGCCAAGTTACAGAACATTCACTGTCAAAATGCATGTTTTTTTGTTTTTGTTTTTAACAGTATGAACTCCTTTAAGACCATTTTAAAGGGACAGTGCGATTTTTTAATGTTAATCTGTATGGGTTTCCTTCTAAAAGTTACGTGTGTTGACACCGGCTTACCTCTGACAGTCTCAGCTGATCCCGGTTCGGCTCGCTTTCTGGAGCCCATGTAAGTAGGTCCGGTAACTTCCCTGGAACATGAAATAAAGCTTGTTTTTCTTCTCAAAACAAAACATTTGTCCGAAAGGTGATATATTTGCGTCTGAAACAGTTGTCCACGAAACATCCAGCAGCGTATTTCGCATTTGCGTATTGTCTCTCTCCACTCGTATCACTACGCCCATGTTAACTCTATCAGCCTTTTCACCTTCAGCGGATGTCTACGCCGAAGTTTACAAGTGAACAGGCTGATAGAGTTAACATGGGCGTAGTGATACGAGTCGAAAGAGTCAATACGCAAATGCAAAATACGCTGCTGGATGTTTCATGGACAACTGTTTCAGACGCAAATATATAACCTTTCTAACAAATGTTTTGTTTTGAGAAGAAAAACAAGCTTTATTTCATGTTCCAGGGAAGTTACCGGACCTACTTACGTGGGCTCCAGAAAGCGAGCCGAACCGGGATCAGCTGAGACTATCAGAGGTTAAACCGGTGTCAACACACGTAACTTTTAGAAGGAAACCCATACAGATTAACATTTTAAAAAACACACTATCCCTTTAAAGCCATAGTGTGGAACATCTCAACATTTCCAAATTGCTGTTGGATCCCTCATCCCTCAAATGTTACACAGTGCCCCTTTAATGCACTAGCTTATTTCAATCTAACTGAATACAAATGTGGACTCACCACTGACATACGTGCAGTTTGTGATGGCCTGTCTGCATTAATAAGCATGGCTGATAGCTGCTTAATCCATTGTCATTTGTGAGCTGACCTCAACATCATATTTTTATTTTCCCTCTGACAATGAGAGTAATAGGAAATATTGATTGGCAGCACAGTTAAGTTGTCAGCATAGTCATTGAATGTGTCAAGAGAACCTGTTAAATTGTCAAAAAAATCACTGGAGAACTCTTCCCTTCCTTAACGCTGTCCTATAAAACCCTCTCCGTCCGTCAGGAAGCTCCACTATCCTCGTTGAATTACCCAGTTTATTGATTTCTCTCACTGCATTTTTTCCTATATGTATTTTAATCGGCTCCTAATGACCCCATTTTTAATCACAGATTATACGGGCTCATCTATTAGGAAACCTAGTACAAGCGAAACTGTCTTTGAGGTTTCAATACTTAGACTTAGACAGATTTTATTGATCCACAAGAGAAATTATCTGGACGCAGTACCTCACACATCACAATATATTATAAAAACAAAGAGTAAAATAAAAATAGAATAGAAAATTTGCTTGGGTCTCATCTCTGGGCTCTGGGGCAGTTCCTGGGGGCGGCAGACGGCTCTCGGCCCCTGGTGTAGACGGCTCCTGTGATGGTGCTCTCTCAACTGGTTCGCCTGTATTCAGCCTCACATTTTACTGTATAGTTTTATGTATTTTAGCATGTGTGTGTGTGTGCATGTTACTGTTTGGGGTGTTTGGCTGTGTGGGGGGGTCAGGCAGCTGTGGGGGCAGGTTGGGTGGGTGGAAAGAAATGTGGGATTGTTTTTAATCACTGTAAAGCACTTTATGTTATATTTTTTGTATGAAAAGTGCTTTTTAAATAAAGTTTGATTGATTGATAGCAAGAGAATGGTGTCAAATATGGCATGATTATATAAATGTACAGTATTTTTCAGATTATAAGTCGCAGTTTTTTTCATAGTTTGGCCGGGGGTGCGACTTATACTCTGGAGCGACTTATGTGTGAAATTATTAACACATTATTATATCATTTCACATGTTATTTTCACACTAAAGTGCAAGAGGGCGCTCTAGGCCTGTGAATTGAAGATTTCATTGGATTTAGTGATTTGGAGTGACACTGATGGTTTGGTAAACTTGTTAGCATGTTCTTTATGCTATAGTTATCTGAATAACTCTTAATATGTTACGTTAACATACCAGGCACGTTCTCAGTTCATTGTTTATGCGTCATGTAACGTTAGCATACCGTACACTTATTCAGCCTGTTGTTCTCTATTTTTATTTTAAATTGCCTTTCAAGATGACATGTCTGTTCTTGGTGTTGGATTTTATCAAATAAATTTCCCCCAAAAAATGCGACTTATATATGTTTTTTCCTTCTTTATTATGCATTTTATGGCTGGTGCGACTTATACGCCGGAGCGATTTATAATCCGGAAAATGTGTATAAGTAACAAAAATACGTCTAAATATTTAAGTTTCAGTTTAAGACCCACTTTTATTCTCTGGCTTCTAACACCGCATGAGTTGTGTGGTCCTCTGTTGTCTTTTATTGTTTTTGTTTGATTGCTTTTATTTATTTATTCTTATGGGTCTTTTTTTTTTTTTTTTACATTTTTATTAATTTGTTTTTACTCTGTTTTTACAATTGTTTTATTGTATTCAATTCTAGATTTTTTCCTGTGTGCAGCACTTTGGTCTTTGCTTATAAAATGTGCTATTGAAATAAAGTGGATTGGAAATAGATTACAGAGCGGCATGCTAGATGCTGATGTTAGCTGTAGTTAGCGCTAGTTAAAGCTGTAAGTCTGTGTGTTCAGATGGGGCTGATATAAGCCTCGTAAACACTTCCCCATCAGTTTGATCTGTCTGCCTTGTGTTTCCTGGATGCATTTGCTTGTCAATTAGCCATCGCTTTAATCTTCTCGACCAAACAGGGGAGAAAATGTGATGCAATAAGTGATGGAGCGAGAGAGAGAGATAGAGTGAAAGAGAGAGAGAGAGAAAGTCAAGGTTGATATCAAATTGCAGCTGTTAGATATGACTCTTTTTTTTTTTTTTTATTAGACAACATGTCCAAAATTATTCGAGGACAAAAAATACATTGGAAATTATCTGCTCAGTAGCTTTTATTTATTTTATGTATGTATTTATTTTATTTATTTGAGTTATTCTGTTGGAGTGTACATTATAGCTCTCAAACATAGCTCTTTATAGCTCTCATAAAGCACAGAGAGCTGGTTGTTGGCTTACGCGAGAAGTTTTTGGAGAAAACAAAATGTATTTGAGAATATGAAATGATTTCTTTGCTATTAAGATAAGATAAGACAGAAGAGAAATTTACTTGCCACAGTAACTCCAGGCAGGGACAGTTTGAACAAGAAGGAAAAAGTGCATGCGGGCAAGAATGGGATAAAATAAGTAATAACAAAATAAGTAATAAAAATAATAATAAGAACAGTAACTAGGAGAGTATGGAAAAAGGATATTGCACGTTTGGACTATACAGTAGAATTATACAGTCTGATGGCGGTGGGGATGAAGGATCTGCGGTAGCGCTCCTTCTTGCACTGGGGGTGCCTCAGTCGGCTGCTAAAGGAGCTGCTCAGGTCCTCTACAGTCCGGTGCAGAGGGTGAGATTTGTCGTCCATGATGGACATGAATTTGGCCAGTACCCTCCTCTCAGCCACCTCCTCTACAGAGTCCAGAGGACAGCCCAGGACAGAGCTGGCCCTCCTGACCAGCTTATTGAGTCTCTTCCTGTCCCGCTCTGTGCTGCTATTAATGTTCATATCTTGATTTACAGAAAAAAATAGAGAAAATAAAAACACCAGGATCATGTACAGTGCAAACATCCATCCATCCATCCATTTTCTTCCGCTTATCCGGGGCCGGGTCGCGGGGGCAACAGTCTAATCAGGGACGCCCAGACCCCCTTCACCCCGGACACTTCCTCCAGCTCCTCCGGGGGGACCCCAAGGCGTTCCCAGGCCAGCCAGGAAACATAGTCCCGCCAGCGCGTCCTGGGTCTTCCCCGGGGCCTCCTCCCGGTGGGACATGCCTGAAACACCTCCTGAGGGAGGCGTCCAGGAGGCATCCGAAACAGATGCCCAGTGCAAACATTTTAAGACCAAAATGAGGTGGGAAACAGTAGAAAGTAAATGGAGCTGGAAGTGCTCCCATTCTTACTTCCTATTTGGAACGCAGTGATTAGCAGGTTAACTATGTCCTTTTATATTTACGGTTTATGAATCTAACGTATATACTTTTTTACTTTTAGTTTCCTGCACTACATTACTTGAGTGGAATTGATCTTATTGAGACTACCCACCATACTATACCCATCTCTATTCCATATTTTATTATTTAGCATAGTAAATAACAAGGTTATTTGAAGCTTTCCACACAAACAACACACAACCCACAAAGACCACATTAGATTGGGTTGCCTGATATGAGTAGTAGTATAGGCAAGAATTTATGTCACATTACATAGGGCACAGTATGACTAGTTCTGTCACTCTTCTCTTTATTGTATAGACCGTACAACATTGCTTCCCCAGCTCTTAACCTGATTTCAATATCACCAGTGGGAGTGCACGGCAGAAACAATGTTATTTGAGGATGTTTAGCTGGAGCTTTGATTGAATTTGTCCCTGGGTGCAGAGACAGGCTCCATTAGGCAGAAGCAACAGGGTCTGGGGACACAGCAGTTAAAGATAAGAGGGGCAGCTGGCAGAGCAGTGCAGACTACAGGCCTGCACTGGGGCTTATGGGAATACAGCCCCATAATATCTGATCTGGGGTCAGACACGGCCCCTTTTACCAAGTGCTTCTGGTTAAGTAACAGTCAACGCAATGGGGAATAGGGGAGTGTGGGGAGTGGAGAGTTTGAAGGGTAGGCCAGTTTTATTATGTACTCTGTATTAATAATTCCACCACTGGAAATAGGTTAAAACATTTTAAGTCTAGAGGTTGGAGATGTATTGAAAAACTGATTACATCACAATTGTTATTTTGGAGATATGCAAAATTAGAAATGTAACAAAAACAAGGGTGTAAAGTTTGTAGTTGATTTTATGAAAATTAAATGAGTTTAATTTAATTACCAACCTTGGAGCTTATCAAATAAATGTACTAGGATCAGAATTTAAATAATGTTTTAATGGTGTCAGCAGAACTGACAGAAAGGGATTCCTGTGTGCTAGTTTACAACACACTAGGTGTATTCATCTGGTACCAGAGTGAGGGGTTACTGGAAGTGTGAGACAGCGTTTAGGGGTACTCAAGACAAAAACAAGGATGCACTGTAACAGACCACCAGTGGCCTCCCCTCTGTTCTCACAGGTGTATGATCTGTGACAGTGTACTGCAGTAGTTGCTGTAGGAACAGTAGGACGTGACAGTGTGTTTTATATACCTCAGTGAAGTGAGTGAGAGAGTGTGCGTACATGGCCCTTTCCTCCGGGCCCTTGGCCCCTGGCCTCTATCTCCTCTCTCCCTCACAGTAATGAAGCCTGCCTTTAAGGAGCAGGGTGCAGCCAGCGAGGCATCACAGATTAGGTCAGTGGAACGGCCAGCGGCTGAGCATGATGGATGAGGGCCAGAATGAGTTTCTGCCGCGGCTGTATTGTGAAATCTTTTCATTGTCACCGACGGGCCTATGAGGGCCTGATGAACGAGGGAGCGAGTGTCAGAGCCGCCCTCCTGCTCCTGTTTCTCCTCTGTAATATCTCCCTAAGCTGCCTGGCCGCATGCCTGCTCCGCTGGCCTCCTGACCAGCCACACCAGCGGTCACAGCACTATTGATAAAAGTTATGGCTGAAAATAGGCCAGGTTCAGTTCAGAACAAGAGAGAGAAGGCACTAATGAGAGAGAAATGGCAGAATCATAGACACTGTTGGAGCAGAGTCTACGTTTACAGTTCTTAAAGTTCATCATGTACTCCTCCTCATCCAGTGGACCTGACTGCACACAGGAGCAGAGGAGGAGAGGAGAAGATGGGCAGAGGAGGAGAGGAGCAGGGGAGGAGGGTGCAGAGGAGGAGTGGGGCAGCGGCAGTGGGGTGTCTTTATGGGAAAGGTTTGTGGCTGGGGTGACAGCTCAGCTTGATGGATGGGCCGCCTCCATCTGGTTGCAGTGCATGTAATAAATATCCATGCTGGTGTTTGACCTCTCTCACTTACCAGACACATCTTTCACTTTTGGGACGTCCAAGGGGGACTCACAATTATGCTGCTCTCCTCTGGCCGGTGTGGGGGAGAGACGCTCTGTTTACGGGCTGCAGCCCAAGGGCAAAGAGTCAAAAAAATAGATAGCTGTAAACAATGCTTGTGCCGCCAGGAGAGTTCTCCTGCATTCAATAACCTTTAACACCTCCTAAGCCCTCATCTCCCTGAGCCCACTGCCTGCCCACAATGCACTGCTGCACTACTCCAAACGCCTCCATCTTTCCTCTCAGGATGGAATGGGTGTCTATGCTTAGGTCAAAGAATCAAAGGCCGGTTGTCTGTTCAGAACATACAAAAAGTGCTAGTGACAACAGCAGTAAAATGGACAGACATAATAATGTAGTGTAGGTTGGTTTGTGTACTCGGAGCATGTAATGAAGCACATATATAGTACACTGGTATATATGGGGAGGTTAGAAAGGCCAAGTGGATATGTGTGCGCTGTGGCCAGGGTCATGCAGCTCAGTTAGCGGCCGCTCTGTTTGCGAACACAAACAGTTCATAAGGCATATTCAATAGCCATTAGCATTGCTCTGAGAGTGCTCATAAGCAGCAGTGGTGTTTGCCCTTAGCTTTGACCCAGTGCATTAGACTGGTCAGCCTCTCAGTAATAGAAACAGATAGGCGGCCATTGGATTTTAATAAACCTGGATAATAATGAGGCTGAAAGCTGAGTGAATTGTAAAGCAGAAGGCTAATGAAGTGCCTATGTGGGCAGTATGTGAGAAATAACCTATAACCTATTAAGCAGCAGCTCACTCCCTCTGCCCCAGCTCCAGCTCCTGATTGAATTAGTGCACTTTTTAATTACTGAGCATCCAAGATGGAGCTCAGAATCTAATTGAACTTTTTCATGCTGACTGCTCCCCAGCCAAACAATTTGTTCTGTAAAAAATGGAATTAACACTCCCACTTTGTCTCCCTTTTTTGCATTGATTCTCCAACATTAGGACTGTCTGAGGAATTTCTAGGCCGTAAAGAATCTGATCGCGCAGCATTATTCACAATAACGCATATGTTATAATTGCAGAGAGAACTTACTTAAAATTCAATCCACTTTGGCATCATTATCATGTATCAACATAATAAATGAGCCCTTCAGAGCATGGTAATTATAATTTGATAAATCATCAGCAGAAAATTAACTGGATGTCAAAACATTCATTGGAAAGGGTGATGAATGGAGGATGATTGTGGTGATGAATTGTGTTAATCTGCGCAGTATGAAGCCAGCGAAATGGCTAAGCAGCCCAAGATGGATGGGCCATGGAAGCTGCAAGGTCAGGACACACAACTGCAGAACGGAGGGAAGAAAAATACAAGGGAATGGAACCAAAGGAAAGAAAGGAGGACTCTCTCGCTCGCGCTCTCTCTCTCTCTTTCTCTCTCCTTCTGCTGCTGTGCTATTACTCTGTTGCAGACAGTATCTTTTAGCTTCTTATACATTTGTTTTTAGAACAGTTTTACCTTAATGTTTGTGCTATCAAGCCTGCTCAGAACGGCCATATCCATATTTATAACATGTACTAAGGACATTTTAAAATATACTGCATAAGTCACCTTTCATGATCAAAAAGAATACTTGTGTGTGCCGTCAGAGAGTGGCTGTGAATGGTAACCTAACATTAAAAGCAACATATAGTGTAAAATCAACTATGGGCTTGTAATAAAGTTATAATATAGGCCTGAAAATACAAAAGACAAGCATTGCGATTGTGATTTTCATGTTTTAATTATAGGATTCTGTTCAAAGTTCACATTTTAAAAGCGTCATGAAGGTTTGACTGAGAAGACTAAAATATAAACTGACAAACTAACATAAGAATCACATTTGAGAGTATGTTTGTGTAGATTATAAACTACAGGGTTAGCAGTTTTTATGCATTGTACCCTTATAATTAGCTTCCTTAAAGGTCCCATGGCATGAAATTTTCACTTTCTGAGGTTTTTGAACGTTAATGTGAGCTCCCCTACCCTGTTTAGCCCCCCCCCATGGTTAAAAGTTGCGAAATGTCTAAACTGAGCATTTGCGATCCTTTTCTGCGTTACAAAAAATCAGAGCTCAAACGGGCGATTTTGAACAAGGCACCTTATTGACGTCAGATCGAAAAAAGAAATGCAAATGCAGTTCCACCCCCGTCTGTCTGAACTCAGCGTCTCTGTAAATCACGCCCAGAGAGTTTGGACTGCGAATGCGCTAGGCAATGCGAAATGCGTTTTTTTATTTGCCTGGAGGCACGTCCGAGTGTTTCTAGGCTCGGAAGTCCTTTATCTGAGCCTCTGGACCTTTGAACAGCAGTGGTTTAATTTTATTTTCTGTGGAAATGTGTTTATTTTTCAATGGAACGCTTCAAATCTCTCCCCCCGTGCAAAAACAAGGAAATGGATCAGCTGAGGGCTCAGAGCCGAGAGCGGAGCGTTTGGCCACGCCCCCACCCTCTACTATTGGCCAGCTCTTTTCTCCTCATTTGCATTCAAGCAACAACGCCCATTATAGAGTGTTCAGAGAGAGAAAAATTACTCTTTCTCATCTTATCTCTGTTTCTCATGCACTGAGTGTTGATTTTGAAGAAGGATTCATTTACAGTATTAGGGAACCATTAAGGAGCCATATAAAAGCATCAAGAAGTACCATGTCATGGGATCTTTAAAGTTTTATTTCAAGAGATTTATGCATATTTTAGTATATATATTTTAATCCTGTATTGTCTTGCTTTTGAGGTTTGAGTGCCCAGAAAAAAACAAAACAAAACAATCTGTTTTCACCTAACCTCTATCCCCACCCACTACTCTATACTAATTTGCCTTCATACATGTAGGGTTCAGAAATGTTTTTAAATAAAAGGACCTTACATTGTTGTGGATCAGCTTTTTTTTTTTTTTTAATATTGCAGTTTACAGTGAACAAAATGGAAAATTATGATCTATGTTTGTACAGTTTAATACAAAAATAGAAATATAATTTTTTTGTTTTAGCTAGTTTGATCATACATTTACGTGATCGGACTTTTAATTTTGCTTTTGTGAATTTCGATGTATTCAATTCCCTCTGTACTCTTTTCATACGCTTTTAAACACAGCTATACAAATGCTAATAGAACATTTCCATTCATCAGAACCACAACAGGAAATGCAAAATATCAAACGAGAGTTAGCTTAACGTTAACCTTTTGTTGATGAAATCCGCAAAACAAACTCCAATCTCCCACATTTGGGATGACTGCATTGCAACTGGGGGACGCTGAATGCCTTTTTTTTTTTTTCAATAGAAGGACCCTCACTGATGATAATGAAGGCTATTTCTACAAATAACTGTAATTACATGTCAACGCTTGTGAAATGTGACAACGCGGACAATGTTGCTTTTATTGAATTCATTATGTTGACAGCCACTTCATCCTTTCATTTATCCAGTATTCACTATAATGGCCAAGAGCACATCTCAACCACTGACAATGGCGTTTGTTTTGTGTGTCTTTTAGCCTAATCCATACGCGCTTTGACCCCACGGAGATCCACGTTACTGCGGTAGTCGGAGATCTAAACTGCCTTTCCTCTGCATCCTGTGTCATGGCGCAGAAGTTGTAATCTCATCTTTGGTTTTAGACACCTCTTATCTGGCTGGCAGCTTGACATGTACTGGGTATTTGCTGAGAGCAGCGCAGGCTATCACTTGGCCCACACTGCGTAAGGAAGGAGGACGGAGGAGGAATCACACCTCTCGTCTCCTCCATTTTCATTTGTTCTGCTCCCCTCCTGTGTATTATCAGCAGCAGTGTCTGTCATAAGCACCGTGGAATGGAGGGATGGGGAGGGATGGGGAGAGATGTACCGGCGGCTCTTAAGTTTTCTGATTGTCTAAATGACACTGAATCTCATCATACAGCTGTCTCCCCCCATGACACTACAATTACCTATAATTCCCTCTGCCATTCACTATCTCAAGGTTAGTGTTTTATACCCGGAGCCCAAGCTGAGGCTATTTACATTTAAATGGTCAAGTAAAAACAATGTGGTGCATGGGGCCAATGGAAGATCAAATCTGGTTTCAAATTATAAATGCACATTATGCACCTGCTTTTATTCTGCATTGCAACATGATTATATAAATATATTCTCCTGGGACCCGCCCATTCATTTGTGTCCTTTATAGTGGACATCGTTTAAGTTTTGAGATAGACTCTAGTTTGTGGCTGCACTATGATAAAAAAAAAGAATAATAATGACATAAATTAATAATAATAATAATAATAATAATAATAATAATAATAATAATAATAATAATAATAATAATAATAATAATAAAATACATAAATAAGTAAATAAATAATACATTAAAGATCCCATGACATGGTACTTCTTGATGCTTTTATATGGCTCCTTAATGGTTCCCTAATACTGTAAATGAATCCTTCTTCAAAATCAACACTCTGTGCATGAGAAACAGAGATAAGATGAGAAAGAGTAATTTTTCTCTCTGAACAGGCCATAATGGGCGTTGTTGCTTGAATGCAAATGAGGAGAAAAGAGCTGGCCTATAGTAGAGGGTGGGGGCGTGGCCAAACTCTCCGCTCTCGGCTCTGAGCTCTCAGCTGATCCATTTCCTTGTTTTTGCACGGGGGGAGAGATTTGAAGCGTTCCATTGAAAAATAAACACATTTCCACAGAAAATAAAATTAAACCACTGCTGTTCAAAGGTCCAGAGGCTCAGATAAAGGACTTCCGAGCCTAGAAACACTCGGACGTGCCTCCAGGCAAATCAAAAAACGCATTTCGAATTGCCTAGCGCATTCGCAGTCCAAACTCTCTGGGCGTGATTTACAGAGACGCTGAGTTCAGACAGACGGGGGTGGAACTGCATTTGCATTTCTTTTTTCGATCTGACGTCAATAAGTTTCCTTGTTCAAAATCGCCCGTTTGAGCTCCGATTTTTTGTAACGCAGAAAAGGATCACAAATGCTCAGTTTAGACATTTCGCAACTTTTAACCATGGGGGGGGGGGCTAAACAGGGTAGGGGAGCTCACATTAACGTTCAAAAACCTCAGAAAGTGAAAATTTCATGCCATGGGACCTTTAAAAAAATAAATAAAACATAAAAAATAATAAATAAAGATACATAAATAAAAATAAATAAATACGTTAAATAAATAAATAAATAATAAATTAAACAGGAGTCTAAAAACTTTTTGAGGCAACTGTAAAACCGACCGAAATTTTTTTTTTGTTCGGTTTAGGTTAGGTTAACTTGACATGGATTTAACACTATTACAGTCCATTACAGAGGACATGTTACAAAAATATGAATAAAAATAAAATTAACAAAATGTAAATGCTAAGGTGTTCATTTACCTCCAAATAGAAAATTAAAAATAATAATAATAATAATTTAGATACACTTTTTTTCTTCGGGTCCCAGGAGGATATACCTATACCGCTTTATTGTTTCAGAATCAGGAAGTGTGGTTAGCATGCTAGTTGTTGTTTGTTGACGGCCCCTGAAGTTGCGCTCGTAAACTCACCACTGTCAATAATTAAAAATGCTTGGATGCGTTAGGAAAATGAGGAATAATTTCGGACTGCCGCAAAATCTTTGTTGTTCATGTTTTTAAAGACAAAGATCAGTTTCTGCGCCCTGAAGTTCTGTAGTCAATTTGTCTGTGAAGACTAAATTAATAGGATTTTGTACATTTTCTAGTAGTAGTCTGAAAACTCAAGAAAAAAAATACAAACTGGAAATCCAACAAATTGAAAAACTTGTTTAGGTGTTTGATTTTGTTGGCTGATGCTTGCTAGCTTGTGGCTTGTTTAACAGCTCAAATCATCTCATCTGTTGCTGTTCCAGCTTAGTCAGTTCTTTATGGTCAGATTATGTTCAAACAAACCTCAGATTTAAGTCCAATTTGAGCACCCCCATATGTCTTTTTTTATGTCTTTGTTATATGAAAATGCTATTGTACACGTTATGAGCTCCACAATCTGTAATATGTTCTAACAATCTATTAGCCTGTTCCAAAAACATATATTGTAAACCCCGTCTGCCCATTAACTTAATCACTGCAGTAATTACTCTGCACCTTGTTACAGCTGATATCATTAATCAACCTCGCCTTTAATATGATCTTCCCTGATGTTCCCTCTCTTTCCCGACGCCCCAGCACTCCTTTTTCCTGTTTGACAAAGTGCATGTGCCTGAAAATGGGCCATTATTGCCGCTTGCATTTTTTACTCCGTCATCTCTGATATTCCTTCTCCGGGTTAAACACTACATCTCTCCCCATCGCCTTCACTCTCTCCTCGCCCATCCCCGGAGTAAAGTGTTCTTCAAAGGTATATATTTCATCGGCATCTGACAGCCCTGACACCATAATTGACCTGAGAGCTTCCATCTTACTCTTTTGAAATTCTCCGTTGTAATGTGTGTCAACTAGATAAAATGATTCTCATCTCGTACCTTTCTTTTCCGGATTTCCATTTGCAAAGAAGGTAGTGGCGGGCTGGCTGCTATTGCTGAGTGACTGGCATCGCCTCCATTATCTTTTCCCTTTCATTGCCCGTGATCGGGGGAAAGATGTGTGCAGGTCTATTGTTTGAAACAGGTGCTAACACTTAAGTCCTTTATATTAGCGTTTAAATAATCTCCGATACTGCTCAGATTTGCTATTCCAAGACAGACTAAGGCAGGTCTGTCAGTGTGTCATGGTTTCTCTGAGCTGAATGATCCATAGTGCTTTCATTACATCCCCTAATAGCGTTCATGATATTCACATTATTAAGCGTGAACTGGAAGAATGACGATTTTAATGCACTCTTTGACCTTAAATGTGCGGTGATTAGTCCCGCCCAGTCTCCCAAATCTAATGTTCCACTCAAGATGTGTCAAGGAACTGTCAGGCTCCTTCAGACCTGGTGTAACCATTTAATGATCATTTTATTTGACTTTGAATGGATTTATATAGATTTTACTGGAGTATTGTTAGGAAGGTGATTTCATGTTTTACTCTTAAAGGTCCCATATTACACTATTTTGCGATCTATGTTATTCTTGTTTCCTCATCGAAAACCAAATACCTGGAGTTGTACTTTGTTTCATTTACACATGTTTAATACAAACCCTGCATATATAGGCTGAGTTCCTCTCTCAAACAGAAAACACTGTGGTAATACAGGAAGTGCTCCACTGTGTTTTTAAATGCCATACACCTTCATTAGAATAATTTGGATGATTTCAGACCTGAAACTACCAATCTTTACTGAACAAAACATAAAAGGTCACTGTTAATTTGAAAACTACCTCTACATGACATCACAAGGTGGAACAAAGCATTTTGAGCTTTGGAGATATAGACAAACTAATAACAAAGGATTACTCAGACATGTGTGAATGAAACAAAACACAACTCCATATGTTTTTGATGAGGTAACCGCATTATAAAATGGCTGAAAGTTCACAAGAGTCAGTTTTGCGTAATATAGGAAGTTTAACATATGTATTCTGAAATCTGAACATTGATTTGAAGTTTATATTTTTTTGTTAACTGAATTTATGTTTCATTTAGTCAATTACAAGTCTTGTCATTTTCATAGTTTTCAATAACAACAAGAAAACAACAAAAAAGAAAAAAAAACACTAACAAAACAGAAGTAATAGTATATATGTGTGTGTGCATGTGTGTGTGTGTGTGTGTGTATATATATATATATATATACACACACATTTACTATAATCATTCATTTATACATACAGGGGGTCCTCGGGTTACGACGTTGATCCGTTCTTAAGACGCGTCGTAACCCGAATTTTGTCGTAAGTCGGATTTTGACTTTGATCTTCCAACCAAAGCACCAATAACCTTTCCATCTCAATAATTAGACCACTACGCTGCTTGGTTATCACTGCCGCTTTCATAGGAGCAGATCAGAGCCCACATCAGGTACTTCCGCCCACATTGGGCACACACACGAGGCTGTCTTCTCTGCCCTACAACCACAACAAAGCGTATTCTTCCGCCGTGTGCCGCGCGCCGTTCGCGTTCGTTTACATCGCTTACCACGCTAAACCGCGTAAGACGGAATGACGCGTAATATTATATTTTTTTTTTTAGTGGGGGTGCGTTCGTAACCACGAAACGTCGTAAGTCGAGACCGTCGTAACCCGAGGACCCCCTGTACATACATATACACACGTATGCATACACATGTATACACCTACACACATACATACAGTACATACATACATATGGGGGCAGTAAATATTATCTGCAGGGACTGTTCATTATCTACACAGTAGATTTTTTTTCTTCTTTTTCTTTCCTTTTCCCTTTTATAGTTTATAAATTAAAACTTTACATATCTTTTTCATTTCATACTGATTATTGTCACATTCAGAGCCAAGAAGTTTCTTAAAGGTAACCAGAACATTATACAGTCTTTCGTAAGGCAGAATTGATAATACATTTTCAAGCCAGAGTTTAAAAGTCCATACATGTAATCTAGAGAGGCGGGCAGCATACATCATAATGGCTCGTGTTTTTGTATCCTGTATATCCTTGCATTCTTACTGTGTAACTTGGGTAGTGTCACCTGCTTCAGTGGAGGTAGACAAGATTAATCCCATACTGTGGAACCTTCTAGACAAAGTAATAACATCTCCATGGAGACAAGTACTGTAGGTACCAGAAAAGTTACATAGTACACACTTAAAATAATAACTCTAGTATCGGAAGGTAACTTGTAACAATATTAAGCTGACTAAAAAAAATTCAAAGACCATGATCCTTTGCTCTTATCAGTGCAGCCATTATTACCATCCACAGCAGTAGTAGATGATTGTGATTCAGGTGTTACGTATGCCTTATGTATCTCTACACACCTTCTGAATCTCATGACAGTATTGTAATTACAGTAGATTTTAGTGACACACATGCTAAGAAGTGCTACACAGTACACAACAAATCCTGCATCATAAATTTTGCGTTTTGTTCCTGACACTTTTCCCATAATGAATCCTCCGCATTTGCCTGTCTATACCAATTATTCATACCAGACTCAAAAACATGCTCTTATGAACGGAGCAGATTGAAACTTTCGAGACCATTGAATTTGTCGTGCCCATATTTATCCCCGTAATAAATACTGGCTGGCCCCCTCTGTAGGCTCCTGTAATGGTTGCATCTGTTTCGCTCAGGGCTTTTATTACCCCGGCATGCTCATCACATCTATCACGCCACTTAGATCAACATAACCAAAACAAAAAAAACAAAAAAAAACTAGCGCACCAACAACCCCTGACAAATCTCCTAGCATAGCCTTTTCTTGTTTCCTTTTCATTCTCACATGCAGCTATAAAAAGACTTGCACGCCTTGTCGTATTATTACTTGGTCGGTGAGCGTGGGACATATTTTCTGCTTTTCCTTGTGGCTAATTGGGGCGTAGTTATAGCTTCTCAAACCCCAAAATGTTTCAACGTGCCCTCGCGCTTCTACCACAATCCTCCTCTTCTTCCTGTCAGCTCAGGGCACATTATGAAGCCTTTTGCAATCAGATTAATTAACACTGTTTTGACAAACTGTGATATGAATTTTTTGGACTTGCTTTTCTCACCTGTGTGTGTGTGTGTGTGTGTATATGTGTATATATATATATATATATAATTCTGCTGTGCTTGGACACTCCCAAGGACATCACAGCTCACCATAATCAAAAGGACATTTTTATATATTTATTTTTATTTATTAAAACACACTGCTCTTCTTACATAGCTTTCCGTAATGTATTACACTGTATTATGTCTTTGTCTATTGTTATTGATTGTATTGCATTCCTATTCTGTTTATGTTCTTGTATCATTGATGAGAGAGGGGGGATGTTAGCGCCCCATGTCGGCTGCTTTAAGGTCCATGGACCCATCCGTTTCCAAGTCTTTTCGTTGTTTACAATGACAAATAAAGCTTCCATTCCATTCCATTCCATATTTTACAAGACAGGTTTCTACGTTATACTCACTGGCCAAGTATATGGGTATTGTCCCCAGAAAGGATAGACGAGAACTAAAATAGGTGTATAATTTTGAACTGAACGTGTCTTTTACCATATAAATTGACTCTTAAAGGTAGAATGTATCGTCTGTGGTGTCATCTGATGGTGGACGGGTAAGGCAGTGATATATAGTGCTTTTCCAAGGCGCTTTACAATTTCATTATTCATTCACTCCGTACTCTGTGCTGGTACTGTATGCTACTCTTGGAACAACAGCTGCCCTAGACTGACAAAAGTGAAGCGGCCAATCTGCTCCACTGGCCCCTCCATCCCCATCAATCACTCTCACAACGCATTCATACCAGGGTGAAGTGTCTTGCCTAAGGGCACAACAACAGTTCACATTAGAGCCATAACTGGAATACCCACTAACCAGGCCCAACTTTGCTCAGCTTCCGAGATCACATGAGACTGGGCATTGATAGGTAATAGATATATATTAGTCTAGATATGTAATAATTAGGGATGCAAATTATCGATTAATTCATTAATCTATAGTTGACCTTATTGATCGACTTACGATTAACTGATAAGCGGTGCTTTTTACCTGAATTTTAGTGTTTCAATAGGGTCTTTAAGAATATAAGCTATAGTAACATAACACTGAGTCAAAAATATATCATAGTATTATTATATTGTATATTCCTCAATTAATTATTCCTTAGTAAAAAGCAGACAAATGCATTGATGCTGAATAACAAAATACATTCTTTATTGAAAATAAACTGAGGACTGGCTCAGTTGTTGCACTTGCAGCATGGAAATCTTGAAATTAAAAGGAACAGAAGAAATTAAATAACAGAATGTTATTTAGTCTACATATTATGATGAAACCAGTGAATCCAGGCTATTTTTAGGACATTCTCAACATTTATTTTGAACTAAGGCATCAACAATATTTCTCTCCCTTAATCTGTGAAGAGTTACAGTACAAAATATACATTTCACAGGGCCCCTGGACACAGCATAAAACATTACAGGGCCTCAAACCAGAACAATCAAGAAATTATAAAAGAATGTAAGTTACATGCTCTTATAATTTCAAAAATATATGGTTCTAGGTCCAGCTCTACTGTGAGTTGTACGGCAACATCCAGAGAGGAAAGGGTTACATGATGTAACGCTATGGTCTTTCTCGCGAGTGGGTTCTCATCTCGTGTTCACATTCCAGAGTAGCGCCCTCTAGCGATTAGTTACAATTAATGCATTTTGTTCGACCAATGTCTTGATCGACAATTAATTGTAAGTCGATTAATTGTTGACATCCCTAGTAATAATATGACTAGATCTCAATGTTGCTAAACTTCTCTATACCCTTTGTCCACTTCACCTCTTTTCAAAACAGAGTAGAGGAGCTACTGTATTTTGAAACAGCCTGTTAAATTCAACCTTTGATATTTAAATTCGCATATCTCTTGCATATCTCAAGATATTGGGCTAGAACTGGGGCAGAAGTCACATAGGGCCTCCCCATTATAGAACTTATTGGCTCTATACGCTTGCTATGAATTATTGTCACAGATTTGCGTTAAAGTTGCACTGCGTAACTTTTCTGGTGGATAGTCCGCTACCTACATATCTCCATCAATATATTACTGCTTCACCTAGAAGCATGTCATTAAACCTGTTTTACATTTTAATCAACTACACATATTTTTACTACTCAAAATACATTGGTAAACATGCATTTTTACTGTGAATGGGCCTCTCCACAGATACGAACTGTAAATTTGACTTGTGGTCTACTTGTAGATAGAAATGTTTAATGCCATTCTGTGTGAAACATCTTAGGCAAAACAACGTGACAGCATGCGTGGGATCCTCCACCAGAAAAGTTACGCAGTCCCCCTTTAAGCATCTTGTCAATAACCAAAGAACTGTCTTTCTCATTCTACCACTGCGACCACACGGAGACCCCGAGCATCTTCTGATCCAGAGAAAGGACATGAATACATAACACTGCTGATTCCCCTGCTCGTGTGTTTGTTTCGAATCATCACCTTTACAAAAGCATCCCTAGTCTCTATAGTCCACAGTGGGACCTCAGTGGTAGGGACTTTCTTTACAGGAGCACCCCTCTTTAGTGCTGCTTAAGCCTGTTGGACATCCACCTTTGTCCCCCCATACACCGTTGATCATTGACCTGTTGCGCTTGTCCACTCCCATGTTCCTCTTGCCCCTCATCCTAGCCTCCTTCAATGACCTAACTGCACCAAATTGAGCTATTTTGTCTTTGCGGAAAACGGCCCCATTATTAGTGTGTTTTCTTATTCATACCCTCATCTGCTTGGCTGGCCTTCTTGTATATGTACTTAGTCGGTCTTTCTCTAATGTTGCGTTGGCGGCTCTGGTCTTGTGAGGGGTCACTGTGTCCACTCCAGTGCTGTCAACTTCAATCTGGCCGTTTGGTGTAAAATGCGTGCTTGTGAGGGGGGGCAGGTCAAAGCCTTGGTAATTGATGTTGCTTATTCATCTGCTTTTACGTACACCCCTCTCTCCACTTCTCCTCAGCGCTTCATTTTTTTGTTTGTTCTACATAGTTTGAAGATTTAGTGTAGGTCTTAAAGGTCATATTACACAAAATTGACTCATGAGCTTTTAGCCATTTATGATGTTGTTACCGCCTCAAAAACATACTCAAGTTGTGTTTTGCTTCATTCACACTTTTATTATGTTGTTTGTTATTACGCCATCTACATTTCCAAAGCTCAAAATGTTCTTTTCCACCTTGGGATGTCATCAAGTGTTTAAGAAGTAACAGCAATTTTAGTCATTTGACCTGATTTACTCTGCACCAAGAAGGAAAGAAGTTTTTTAGCAAGACTAAAGCAATAGTGTAGGTTCAACATTGGCCAATTCCAGGGCTGCAAATCAGCCAAATTATTCTAGTGAAGGTGTATGGAGTTTGAAAACACAGTGGAGTACTTCCTGTATTACCATATGGCAATCAAAAGTTGGAACAGTGTTTTCAGTTTGAGAGAGAACAATGTAAATATGCCAGATTTATGTGTTAAACATGTGAGAATGAAACAAAAAACAACTCCAGGTGTGTTTTTGATGAGGCCACAACGTTTTAACGCAGAGTAAAAATGCGCGTAATACAAACCCTTTAAGGTTCCAGAAGCATCCCCCCGCTGAACCCGGTCTGTGTCTTTGCCCAGCAGGGGGCAAGCACAATGGCGGTGGGGGACAAAGGAAGGTTTTCCCCATCGCGAGGCCTAGCGGACATCTCATAGCGTGCTCCGTAGCTTTAGAATGGTGCTGCTACAAAAGAGGAGGGGGCACAGAGCATGACAAGCAGGCAAGCGCTCACTCTAATTAGCCATGGAGCTAGCCTGACCAATGGACCTATGAGACCAGGCCTTAGTTACAAACATGAGAGGGATGGGCAGATCATGACCCATCGAAACCAGTTATAATGAAGCACCAACAAGCTTTATATAACTTCTTAGAGTTGTTTGCTCAAGTGTTCAGTGTGTAGTAAACTGGGCATGATGAATATATATACAACACACTTCACAATGTTTCTGTAGTTGTTTGCAAAACTATTGATTTTATTCCTGAACAGTTTGCTGATTAACAAAGTTTTAATTTACACTAGCCCTGAGCATACACTGTATACGTAAATGGACATAGCTAACCTGCTAGCCACCGTGTTCCAAATATGAAGTGAGCATGGGCGTGCTTTCGACTCCATCGATTCAGGCTCCAATTCACTTTGTACTGAAAAACTGTTGCCCATCTCTCTGTAACTGCTGCTGTCAGGCTCGTCATTTTAAACTTAAAGGAGAATTAACGTTTTTTACAATCTGAGCCTTATTTCGGTAATAAAACAAGTTGTTTTACTCACCCATAGCACTTTGGTGTCATATGGAGCACTTCCAGAGATGTTTTAGATTAGCGATATCTGTAGTTATAATATATGCCCCGAGCGGTCTCCAAATAACACAAATTTTAGCACTTTTCAAATCAAAGAAGCTCAATGTCTTAGTCTACGCTTTCGTTTGAGTCAAAAGTGGCCTGTAATCCGAGATTTATCCATAATTTACAGCTTTGCGTTTCATGTTTGGGTCCCGGGAGCTGAGAGCGAAATAAACTGTGACTCCGCACATGCGCACTGGCGTCCTCATCTACTCGAAACTATGGATAAATCTCAGATTACAGGCCACTTTTGACTCAAATGAAAGCGTAGACTAAGACATTGAGCTTCTCTGATTTGAAAAGTGCTAAAGTTTGTGTTATTTGGAGACTGCTCGGGGCATATATTATAGCTACGGCTATCGCTAATCCAAAACATCTCTGGAAGTGCTCCATATGACACCAAAGTGCTATGGGTGAGTAAAACAACTTGTTTTATTACTGAAATAAGGCTCAGATTGTAAAAAACGTTAATTCTCCTTTAATCTGTTTGTATTAATAGTTCTATTTTTCATCTTTTTAAGTAAAAATCAGGTACAGTGCTTTTAACCCTTAATCACACCTTTTTTGTACACATGAAATAAAATTTGAAATGTCAAATTTTTTTATTTGTTCAACCAAGATCTCTCTATTTTATCCCTTAAATTGTCAAAAAAGTGAAGTGAATTGTGTTCATATTCCTTTTTACAGAACAAAAAAAAGGCAAAAACAAAATCCTCCCACACCCTGCCCTCTCTCCACATTCCAAACACGCAGAAGAACACACGTGTCCATGTCTTATTTTCCATATTCTCGATGCAAACTCACTCTTCTCACTCATAAAAACCATTCCATTACATCTACATAACCAGCCTTCCTTCCAGACACTCTCCCTCTTCTGATTCCCTTAAAAGGCTTCACAGCAGTCGGTCACTGCGCTTGTCTGACCCGTGGCCTTATGAGATCTTGCCTCTTTCTGTAAACACTGTTAAAGTCTTGAACCAGGCAGAAAATGTGTGATGGGAGAACAGCTGACACAGCCCACCATTAGTTAAACTTGACAAAACAGTCTTATGAAATGGCTGAACTCTGCCTTTATAATCCTCATTCCGCTCTGGTCCCTCTGTGGAATGGTACCTGCGCAGATGAAGCGGGTAGTGGACTTATCCACCCTGTGCCCTGCCTGTCAGCCGGCCACATGGGTGGTAGGTCTGGGCCCCTTTGAAGAGAGGGGAAGATTTGGATCATTAAACAATAAAGAGTACTTCAGACAGACTGCAGTGAGCACTTGGAGAGATGACACTTAATGATGTTGACAACAATTCGCCTCTACCGAATTACTAAGGTTTTACTCAACTTGCCTTTTTAATCAGGCTCACTCTGTAAAAGTAATGGGCCAGCGGTGAGGGGGGTCGGACACAAGACGGGGTAGAATACACTACTGTTGGAGAGACTTTCTATCACTAGTCTGGATAGGGGTGGAAGACGTTGACAAAATGCATATCTTTTAAAGGTCCCATGGCATGAAATTTTCACTTTCTGAGGTTTTTGAACGTTAATGTGAGCCCCCCTACCCTGTTTAGCCCCCCCCATGGTTAAAAGTTGCGAAATGTCTAAACTGAGCATTTGCGATCCTTTTCTGCGTTACAAAAAATCGGAGCTCAAACGGGCGATTTTGAACAAGGCACCTTATTGACGTCAGATCGAAAAAATAAATGCAAATGCAGTTCCACCCCCGTCTGTCTGAACTCAGCGTCTCTGTAAATCACGCCCAGAGAGTTTGGACTGCGAATGCGCTAGGCAATGCGAAATGTGTTTTTTTATTTGCCTGGAGGCACGTCTGAGTGTTTCTAGGCTCGGAAGTCCTTTATCTGAGCCTCTGGACCTTTGAACAGCAGTGGTTTAATTTTATTTTCTGTGGAAATGTGTTTATTTTTCAATGGAACGCTTCAAATCTCTCCCCCCATGCAAAAACACGGAAATGGATCAGCTGAGAGCTTAGAGCGGAGAGCGGAGAGTTTGGCCACGCCCCCACCGTCTACTATAGGCCAGCTCTTTTCTCCTCATTTGCATTCAAGCAACAACGCCCATTATGGAGTGTTCAGAGAGAGAAAAATTACTCTTTCTCATCTTATCTCTGTTTCTCATGCACTGAGTGTTGATTTTGAAGAAGGATTCATTTACAGTATTAGGGAACCATTAAGGAGCCATATAAAAGCATCAAGAAGTACCATGTCATGGGATCTTTAAACTATCCCCATAACACTTTATCATAAAGTATTTTCGGCGGTGTGTTGGCATAGTGATAGGGTTTCAGCCAGGGTTGCAGTGATCAAGCTTTTTCAGTTTCCGATACTGATTTTGATATTAGAGCTTCAAATATCTGCCTGTGACCGATATCAGCCGATATCAATCCAGGGACTATTATTTCCTTTACACAAAAAAGAACTAAGCCAATACTGATTTATGTAACTGTTATTTATCTCTCAAGTGACTAAGAGTAAATACTATATACACGATATCTGCTGAATGGATATTTGAAGGCCAATACAGTATATGATCCACCAATTTGATCAGTATTGGCGCTGATATCAGATACCAGTATCAGATTGGTGCATCACTAGCTTCAGCCTCACTTCAAGCAGGTTTGGAGAATTTGTATGTTCTTCCTATGTCTGCATAGATTTCTTCTGGAACCTCAGTTTCTCCTACCTCTGTGTATGTTAGTGTCCTCTCTGAGGGCAGGTCTTCCATGAAATTAGGATTCCAAATTTCTAAGACTGCACAGGATAAATAAAGGGTAAATCAATTTAAAAGAACATGAAAAATCAATGTGTGTGTTAAAAGGTGTCTGTCAGTGTTATGGCTGAGGTTCAAGTATTGCAAAAATGTAAATGGACAGTTAAATTAACCTAAAATGTACCTATTTTTCTGACCCAAAGGCTTTAATGTGGCAGAAGAGCTGTTGTATGAAATTGAGAGAGAGGGTAGAGACATGTCTTTAAACCTCTTCATTGTCAAGTCCTTTTTTGCAGCTTTTTGACAGTTTTTTTGAATCATATTTTTCCATTATCCTTAAAACAGTAATTCTTTATGATAATATATGATAATTTATTGTATATCACCCTCCTTAACTCTTGACACTGCTGTTGGCGGTTAACACTGCACAGATAGAAGATAACAGAGCCCCTTTAAGCTGTCATGTCTCCACACGTCACACAGAGAACAGCCATCCACAATAAAGAGACAGCAGTGTGCCAAAGCCAAAGCCGGGCACATATGGATCACTGCATCTGATAATATAACATTGTCTTCATGTTCTTTGTCTGCCTTTTCCACACAATCCATAGAGCCCATGCAGAGGATGGCCTGGCCTCTTATTCCGTCGGCTAAACCCATTGTACTCTCCACACTTTACTTTGTCGTTGTATTGGGGGGAGTTCTATGTGTCTATCAATTACTATCATTTCCCTGGGAGTCTGTCTTGTACATTTTCTTCACTCCACTAGGATCAAATAAGCCGTTTACAGAGCGGAGGAGCGGGGACAGTAATTCCAGCCCACAGCGTGTTTGCTATTTCTAATCATGCATGTTTATGTGCAACTTTGTGACAAAAAGCTCCGGAGACAGTTGATTTGCAGTTCTATTTTTTTCCGCATCTGACTGTCATCCCATCAAAGTGGCAGATCTGTCACCGGTTTTGAGCGACTCACACTGAATGATAAATATGTACATCAAAACTGGAATTCAGTGCCAATTATGCATTGACAGAGATGTCAGGCAGACTGTAACACTTAAATTAAAATGATGGCATTCCATTTCAAAGTGCAGTGTTTGGTGACATGTTCTATTATCTCTCACCATGGTATAAGAAGAGGCGAAAACAACTGCCAGGAGGAAGAAACTCTTCCAAAGGTTAAATCAATAACTCTGTTGTCAAGAGCTTTCTTTTGTACACATACCTACATGTCAATCAGGAGGGCTATTAATAAGTTTGTTAGTGCCAAACAGAGAAGCTCCTGGCATTTATATCACTAGCTCATCACAAACCAAGTATTGCAAAAATGTAAATGGACAGTTTGATAGACTACAAAAGTGAATTATTTTTTATCTCCTTTTTTACCAGATTTTTATTTTGTTTTATTTTCTGACCCAGCTGTTTTATGAAATGGAGAGCCAGAGTGGAGAGACATTCAGCAGTTGTGGCAAGTTAACTGACACTTCAACTCCATAAACCTCTACATCATCAAGCATTTTTTTACAACATTCTGACTTTTTTCTCTTAGGTGCTTTACTGAATAATGCAATTTTGCATTGTCTTTAAAACAGTAATTCTTGATGATAATCTAGACAATCCTATACTGTATTACAAAACTGTTATAATGTTCTTACCTTATGAAAAACATACCTGGGGTTGTGATTTTCTTTCATTCACACATGTTTGAGTAATCCTTTATTATTAATCTGTCTACATCTCCAAAGCTCAAAATGCTCTGTTCAACCTTGTTGAATGTAGTAGCAGTTTTAAAGTTAACTTTTACTTTTAGTTCAGTAGAGATTGGCAATTCCAGGGCTGAAATCATCCCCAGCTCATCACAGACTGGAATGTGTCTTGTAAACACACATATAGACAGTAAGTGCTTGGACAGTGACAAGAGTTCTCCATGTGATGTAATGGGATGATTGAGTTGCTTTTATTGGCCTTGTGATGTTAAAGATCCCATGACATGGTACTTCTTGAGGCTTTTATATGGCTCCTTAATGGTTCCCTAATACTGTAAATGAATCCTTCTTCAAAATCAACACTCAGTGCATGAGAAACAGAGATAAGATGAGAAAGAGTAATTTTTCTCTCTCTGAACACTCCATAATGGGCCTTGTTGCTTGAATGCAAATGAGGAGAAAAGAGCTGGCCAATAGTAGAGGGTGGGGGCGTGGCCAAACGCTCCGCTCTCCGCTGTAGCTCACAGCTGATCCATTTCCTTGTTTTTGCACGGGGGGAGAGATTTGAAGCGTTCCATTGAAAAATAAACACATTTCCATATAAAATAAAATTAAACCACTGCTGTTCAAAGGTCCAGAGGCTCAGATAAAGGACTTCCGAGCCTAGAAACACTCGGACGTGCCTCCAGGCAAATAAAAAATTGCATTTCGCATTGCCTAGCGCATTCGCAGTCCAAACTCTCTGGGCGTGATTTACAGAGACGCTGAGTTCAGACAGACGGGGGTGGAACTGCATTTGCATTTCTTTTTTTGATCTGACGTCAATAAGGTGCCTTGTTCAAAATCGCCCGTTTGAGCTCCAATTTTTTGTAACGCAGAAAAGGATCGCAAATGCTCAGTTTAGACATTTCGCAACTTTTAACCATGGGGGGGGGGGGCTAAACAGGGTAGGGGAGCTCACATTAACGTTCAAAAACCTCAGAAAGTGAAAAATTTCATGCCATGGGACCTTTAATTATTCTGTTGGGTCAGTTTGACAAGACTTTATATCAGTGGGGCTCATTTTGTCAATAGTTAAAGTCATGACAGCATTGATTCGGCAGCCCTGACTTTTGTGTGTGAGATCAAAATAGTTCAATCTAATATAGCAGTCTAATTGGATGTGTTCTGGCTCAGTGACAATCTGCCTATTTGAAAGCATTTTACTCAAACACAGAAGTAGGTATGTTACAGCTTACAAGGATACAAGGGTTAGGTAAGAAAACATTGTAAAAACACCAAAGTGCTCTTTTGGGATGTGAACATTTACAGTACTTAAAGAGATAGCCAAAAATTGGTGTACTGGTAGGCAAAAGAATTCAAGCGGAAAAGTGACTGAATAGGTCTTCTTCAGGGCATTCAGATTCTTCTGCTTACCTACAGTATACACCTCTTTTTAGGCAATTTTTGGCTAAAATATTTCAAGATTTAAAATGCTAGTAAAGTAAGAATTGCAACTGCTGTAAAATATGCTTATGAATGAAGTATAGAGCGGGATTGAACATCAAATAATGATTGTTATTAGGTCCAGCAGGGTTGTGTAGTACACAAGTACACAAAATGTCCGTAAAGATGCATTCGCCAAAACGATATTAAAAACAAAATATCCTGGTCACGTGTTAACATCTTACAGTCTCCATTGTGTTAGACATACACTACACCTTAACCTACATTTGACTTTTCTTTCCCGGCTCATGTTCCTCCTGTTGAAACAATATAATTCTGGCATTTGTTACATTTGGTGTGACAACTGTAGACACAATTTTTTCATATTTGTCTGCTCTCATCCTCCTCTCATTTCCTATTGTATCCATTAGTGGCTGCATTATCTCTGACTCTAATAACTTTATGATAGCAGAAACGCTCTCATGCACGCTGCTTGAATAAAAGCCCTGATAGTTTAATTGGCAGGAGTACTTGTCTAATTATCACTTTTCTTGCTTGTTCTCCGCGCCTGGATTATGTAATTATCTTTCGGAAACACTGGCGGAGCGATAGTGCTTTTTTGTGTGTCACTTCTCTGAGACGCTCGCTACCTGACACTCAGCCAGCCACTTAATAACATGCTGGAAAGGCGGCTAATTATATCATAATAATGGCTTGATGAAAGCAATAAGGCAGGCGGTGGTATGAGTGATGGCCGTGCTACAGCGCCATGCCTGGATCTCAAATGGTTAGAATCACACCAAACAGGAAGCCCTTTAATTACACTTACAGTCAGTACGCCACACTATTCTCTTTCATTATGCAAATCATTGTTTATACTAAATTATACCTTTCTGCGCAATGATATTTCCAGCAAATTGAATCCCTTATCAAGTTAATTACTCGTGTGTTTACAAGCCCCCCAAGCTAGGATATCCCAATTAAAGACTCCACCTGTTCCATGGGTGAGGTCTGTATTTGTAACAAGTGTCATTACATGCCATCCCGCAGAGAGGAGCTTTGTCAGGGGGAAGGACCTCCAATAGACCCCTTGCTGAGCGCCCACATTTCACCTACAATCTCCCCAGCGTTCAGCGTTGTCGCCCGCTCGTGGCATCGCAGAGCCGATTCTCACATCCGCAGCAGAAGAGGAGGAAGAAGAGGGGGACGACGGGTAATCTTGACGGAGGGGCGCGGCGTCGGCTGCTTTCGAAACTTTTTAATTAGCGCTAATTACCTTTGCAGGGAAATGTTGAGGCTGCAAAGGATTTGTGTCAGCGAGAGGGAGATCAAAGATGGTGGCGCGGCGCATTTTAATCGGGGTAGGAGAGGAGGGAAGGAGGCAAGGGAGGAGGAGGAGAGGAAGCATCCCAGGTGGTACACGAGGACGCTACCTCCGAGATCGCTGTCGACCAATCACGCCGCGGGGCCCGTCACATTATCAAACGCTCTGCTCAGAGAGAGGGATTAACTTTTTCATTTAGTGACTTTTGTCAAATCACTCATGGCTCTCATTTATGCCATTCTTTTCTTGTAGTAATTCTGTCTTCTTATTATTCATTTATTCGACATTTGCACAGTTATGAGACAAATTATAAAGATCCCAAATGATGGAGGAGCATCTTGTCTCGTTGCTTCCTGTCTCAACTTGTTTGTGTACTTGTTTAAATAGCAAATGTAAATCATTAAAGCTAGCTTCATTGTATCTCATGGTAACTGTTTAGCGTTAAAGCTATTAGCACCAATAGCTATTCAGACAATACTTCGTCAGTCTAATAAGCAGGCTAATAACACTGGCTAATTTTAGGTTCTGCAGTGGTCACCCTGGATAGCTCTTTTTAAAAAATTATTATTATTTATTTATTTGTTTTTAGATTAAAGGTCCTATGGCATGAAATTTTCACTTTCTGAGGTTTTTGAACGTTAATGTGAGCTCCCCTACCCTGTTTAGGGCCCCGCATGGCTAAAAGTTGCGAAATGTGTAAACTGAGCATTTGCGATCCTTTTCCGCATTTGAAAAAAAGACAGACCAAACGGGCGATTCTGAATTTTCTGACGTCACATTCAAGAAAAAATGCAAATGCAGTTCAACCCCCCATCTGAATGTTTTGGAACTCATGGCCATAGAGTTTGGACCACAAACGAGCTACGCAATGCGAGATGCGTTTTTTTATTTGCCTGGAAACACGTGGGAGTGTTTCCAGGCTCGGATGTCCTTTATCTGAGCCTCCGAACCTCTGAAACAGCAGTTGTTTAATTTTATTTTCTGTGGAAATGTGTTCATTTTTCATTGGAACGCTTCTCATATCTTCCTCTGCGCTTAAATGCGGAAGTGGGGCCAGCGCACCGCTAAACGAGGAAAGAGCGGAGAGTTTGGCCCCCGCCACCCGCTGCACTGGCCTGTCTCTGTCCTCCTCATTTGCATTCAAGCAACAACGCCCAGAATAAAGTGTTTGAGAGAGATATTTTTGAGACTGACAGGGTTCATGAGGCTTTCTCATGCTTTCTCATGAGTCTTGATTTTGAAGAAGGATTCATTTACAGTATTAGGGAACCATTAAGGCGCCATATAAAAGCATCAAGAAGTACCATGTCATGGGATCTTTAAGCAAACTGAAACAAAAAAACTCTCCTACATCCCACCCCTCTCTCTCCACACTAGACTACACAAAAAACACTAGGTACATAAACTTCAAATGTTAACTCCTAGCTATAACTGGTATGGTTGAATATTGTTGAGTTTCTTCTATTGTTGTTGCTAGTAAACACAACTGGATCTACGTTGGTAGCTGAAGAATATTTTTTTCTTTTTTTTACCTATGCTGCCTATGCTATACTTACATATGCAAATAAATAAGTGTAACTGTTTTTTAATTATTATATTATAATTATTATACAATTATAATTATTATATTTTTTTTTTCTGTTGGCCTATCTATTTTTTGTCACCCTGGTGGTACCCTTTAACAGTATTAGCAGCACCCATTCCTAATCACCAGCTATATCGGCTGTAAACTACAACACCACCCGGCACTCCCAGAGCATCGCCCAAAACAAACGCCTCAGACTTCACCCTAATTGAGTGTAGTTTTTCTCATCTTTGCCGCCATCTTCGAGCGCGTGCGCCGGGCCGCGATTGGGCGTGCGGCGCTTCATCCGCCTGACAGGCATTTCATAGAGGTGCTTTTTAATGCATGCCTGGACATCACTGTGGCAGGGTCATCCATCAGACTTCAAGACAACATCGATCATTTGCCACGAAGAGCGCGCCGGGTAGTGATTATTTGCTATTAGGTGGATGCTGAGGCATACAAATGGCTGGCAGTTGACAGTTGAACTCACTCAAACGTAATGTGAAATGGCTCCCCCTCTCACAGAGATGTTGACAAGCAGCAAGCTCGAACACTGTAATGACAGGCCCAAGCACAGACAGTCAGGCCAGCAGAAATCCTATATATATATAACAACGCAACTATTAGCATTTTTACTCCCTATTTGTTTACACTGAGTGCTATATAAATAAGAGCAATGTCTAACAGAAAATAGCTGCTAATTACAATGACTGAATATCCTTTCCCTATGATGGCCTGTCAGGGCTGTGGTGTATCATTATATGAGCAGTGTGTTTGTACTGCCAGTGTCACTTTGATCCGCGCATTGGCTGCCATGTCATCAGCAAATTGATTTTAGCTCACAGTCACTGAGGAAGGGCGGCGTTTGTCATGTGGAGAGACAACTAATCTTTGGCTACAAACAGTCACAAGAGCCACGGCCGGGACCACATTCTCCTGCATATTGGATATGTCTGCATGCGCTTCAGTGAGAGGGGCAAGCAAGAGAGCCTCGCCTTTCATCGCATACAGCGGGCAATTTACAATTATGGACCCAATCTCTCAAGTCTATAAACGCGTGTGCCATAGTTAAAAATCTGCACACTTTAACAGAACTGTGGTAATTTTGGAGTGGTAATTTTCAAGGAATTCAGATTTTAATTTAGTCTTACAGTATAGCATATTCTATTCATTAGTTTCTTTGTCCAGTAGTAGGTGACAGCTGTTTGTTTTTTTTTGTTTTTTTTCCGATGACACAAAGCTTTTCAGATAGACCAAGTCCTGTTAAAACTTAAAGGCACTGATTTATTCCTACATTTTAAAATGAAAAACAGAAATGGTTCCTAATACATCGTTTTCGGCGGTCCAAAATGATAGCTGGTTATTGGATCTCAACATTATTTATTCAAATTCGTTCGAGATTCTGTCATGTCTAATCGTCAATGATGTGATCTTATTAATCAAGAGGTCAACAGATAATCCTTTGTATTGGCACTCTTATATTACGCAAAATTGACTCCTGTGGACTTTAAGCCATATTAGAATGTTGTTACCTCATCAAAAACATACCTGGAGTTGTGTTTGAGTGAGCCAAATTTCATTCATGTGATGTCATGAAGAAGTAGATTTAAACTTTACAGCTATCTTATCCAAATTATTCTAGTGAAGCCCTAAACCCAAACCTAAAAAACATGCACCAGGGACTACAGGTGTAAATTAGCTCTAGTGCTACAACCTAGCACAATGCATCTCTCCTGTTAAAGGTCCCATGGCATGAAATTTTCACTTTCTGAGGTTTTTGAACGTTAATGTGAGCTCCCCTACCCTGTTTAGCCCCCCTCCATGGCTAAAAGTTGCGAAATGTGTAAACTGAGCATTTGCGATCCTCTTCTGCATTTGAAAAAAAGACAGCTCAAACGGGAGATTCTGAACAAGGAAACTATGTGACGTCACATTGAAGAAAAAATGCAAATGCAGTTCCACCGCCCGTCTGTGTTTCTACCCACACTCTCTGTATATCACACCCAGAGAGTTTGGACTGCGAACGAGCTACGCAATGCGAGATGCGCTTTTTTATTTGCCTGGAGGCACGTGAGAGTGTTTCCAGGCTCGGATGTCCTTTATCTGACCCTACGAACCTCTGAAACAACAGTCGTTTCATTTTATTTTCTGTGGAAATGTGTTTATTTTTCAATGGACATATCTTGGTCATATCTTCCTCCGCGAAAAACGTGGAAGTGGGAACAGCGCACCAGCGCACCGCTAAAGAGGACGGAGCGGAGAGTTTGGCCACGCCCCCACCCGCTGCACTGGCCTGTCTCTGTCCTCCTTTGCATTCAAGCAACAATGCCCAGAATAAAGTGTTTCAGAGAGATATTTATGACTCTGTGTTCATGGGTCTTCCTCATGCACTGAGTCTTGATTTTGAAGAAGGATTCATTTACAGTATTAGGGAACCATTAAGGAGCCATATAAAAGCATCAAGAAGTACCATGTCATGGGATCTTTAATGTTAATGTATATTGTGCACTGTCCCTGTCTCATAAATAAACTAAATAAAGGTGTATGGAGTTTAAAAACACAGTAGAGCACTTGCTACATTACTACATGACATGACAAAGTGCAGCCCATCCGCTATTATCAATGCATTTTCAATATCAGCTTGGTATACTTTGTTTAGTTCACCTGTCACGATTTTTTTGCAATAACGGGGAAAATTATAAGTAACTTCTATGGCTATTTAAATAACTAGTGTCAATATTATCGATTATCACAATATAACACTGTAGTAATATATCATGCTTCAAAATGTGTTATTGTGACAGGCCTATTGCTTAGCACTATCATACATACATGCTTATATCTCCATCTCCTTGTGGCCCACCTTCCCTGCTCCTCTCCCCCCATCCTCCTCTCCTCCATCGGGTCATTTGTGCGGCTTACACTTCATCCCGATCCAAAGCAGGGTCAAACACAGGCTTACGTGGCTCTCCCTGACAGCGCTCTGTGTCTGTCAGCTCCTTATCCCTGGGCCAGGCCTGATCCAGGGTCATTCATCAGACAGGGCTTTGAGATGCAGGGGGAGCGCGTGGGCCAGGACAGGGTGACCTCACTACAGTGGCTCTCATTTAGTCTGGACCAATACTCCTCCCTCCCCTCTCTCTCTATCACTCTTCCTCTCACTCACTCACTTATTCTGCCTCTTTTTTATGTCTCTCTTTAAAGGGGCCATATCACGCTGTCTTCTGGTTTATTGTGTTATAATGTTGTTTCTTCATTACAAACATACCTGGAGTTGTGTTTTGTTTCATTCATACATGGTATCTCTCTCTCTCCTTTCTCTTAGCCCCTGCATTCTTCCTTCCTCCTCCTCTCTCTCTCTTTTTTTACCCTTTCTTTCTGTCACCCCCCTTTTCCACACCTTTTTCTCCATCTCTCTTGTCCCCATTGCTTGCACAGTCTCTCTCGCTTTCTCCCTTTCTTTCTCTTTCTCTCTCTAATTTCTCCCCCTCCTTTCTTCCCCCTATCTCTTGTCTCTCTTGCATTGACAGTACCAGTGGCAGTCTGATTCACAGTGCTCCCTCCCAGTCCCGGTGGCAGCACTAATGACATTGGCAGGGAATATTACCCTCACACACTCAGCGGGCAGATCCACGGGGGCAGTCTATAACTCCACAGCACAGTCTCTTCACCACTCTCGTCATTCAAAAATGTCCCAGATAGAACACTCAGCGCTTAAAAGTAAACATAGTCAATATAGCGATAATACTGTATTGAAATCACATCAAAAGTTGCAAAGTAAACAGTCTTAAAAATATAAAAAGCTGCTAGTTCATTGTAAAGTAAATTTAAAAAAATCAGATAAGGTCAGAATAAGACGGCTGTTTAGCTGTTTGTTAGCATGCTAGTTGTGTTTAGTAACTCTGGCCCCTTAAAGTTATTTTATTTTTACTTGTACATACACTATATACTATTCTCTTGCTATTTTTGCGACTTATTTTGAATTTATTTTTACCGTTTATATTTTTTCTCTTTGTTTTTATAATATTCTTGTGACATGTGAGCTACTGTGTCCAAATAATTTCCCTTGCGGGTCAATAAAGTGTGTCTAGCTACGTCTAAATTATGAAAATCTCTTGTAAACTCATCACGGTGAATCATGAGAGTGTTAGGAATGTGTTAAGAAAATAATGTTCGATACATTTCAACGTCAACTTTTCCTTTACCAATAATAACGTTACCCCCAGTATCTCAAGAACTTTTAGCGCCGCATTCTAACTCGTGATGTAACCACCCTGTGCAAACTCCAATCTGACATGCCGCCTTCTTCCTCATCGCTGGTGGTACGTTCCATCCTGTAAAGACACACGCAGGCATCAGAGCCTCGCAATTTGCACAATATTCAAAAACAGATTAGGAGTGAACGCGCATAGAGAGGGGGAGATGGCCCGGCGGCGCCAAATGTACTCTAATGATTTGCATTGCCATTAATAGTAATTTGCAGCTGCTCGGAGAGGAGACGTGTAATCCCGTTTCTATGTGTGAAGTGACACGCGCGGAGGGAGGGCTGCTTGTGTCCGGGGCGTGTGATCTTTAAATGAGTGCCACCTGAGGCCTGGCACCACAGAGGGGGCAAAGGAGGGGGCAGATACAGACAGATAATGACAGTCTAATCGCACACGCGTACACCGCACTGGTATAGGTTTTAAAGCATGGCTGCAGGCTACGGCATAGGCGGGCTCAGGGCTCGTGTGGAGGTGGTACGGGTGGGTTCTGCATGGGGGCATTAATTTGCTTTAAAGATAATGTATTACCATGACGTATAGCCCTGATAGTGTTTTGATGCCTTATTTTAGTGTTGTGTTGTGGGTAGGCGATGAAAGAGAGCGGTGCTGTAGGGTTTGGTTAATATTTGCTCTTTTCTCATTTAAAGTCTGGTTTATTTGACATCACTGGCTTTATTAGCATTTTGCCATTAGCATTAACTAACAGCATTCAGTCTTATTTAACTTTCTGGCACTTCCTGAATGTAAAGTTTAAAGAGGTATTGTGGCCATACCTGCCTGTCAAAGCCTGATCCCGTCAGATCTCAGAAGCTAAACAAGGCAGGGCCTGGTTAGTACTTGGATGGGAGACCACTGGGAATTCCAGGTGCCACAGTGGGGCGCCAGTCGCAAAAACTGTCGCTGTGTCCTTAGGCAAGACACTTTACCCACATTTGCCTAGTATGAAAGTGGAGTGTGCGTGAGTGTTGGAGGTGGTCGGAGGGGCCGATGGCGCAGATTGGCAGCCTCGCCTCCGTCAGTCTGCCCCAGGGCAGCTGTGGCTACAGAAAGTAGCTTACCACCACCAAGTGTGGAGTGAATGAACAATGAACTGTAAAGCGCTTTGGGTGTCATGAAAGGCGCTATATAAATGCTATGATAAAAGGAGAAATTCAATTTGTCAACTGGACAAAGTTTGTTTGGTCGAAAACGTTTCGCCGCTCATCTGAGAGGCTCATCCGAGAGGCTCATCTGAGAGGCGCATCCGAGAGGCTCATCCGAGAGGCTTCGTCAGCGTCAGAGTTGACGAAGCCTCTCGGATAAGCGGCGAAACCTTTTCGACCAAACAAACTTTGTCCAGTTGACAAACTGAATTTCTCCTTTTATCATGGACTCTACCTGGACAACTGAGGGACTCTTCACACATAAATGCAATGAATTATTATTATTATTATTATTATTATTATTATTATTATTATTATTATTATTATTATTATTAATCGCAATAGCTGTTAGCGTTGATGTTGGTTAGCTGTGCAATGAAGGAAGTTTGTGTATGAACTTCAACCTACAGGCAATCAGAATGAACACATAAAAATGCTAATCATTTTGTCAATATAGTGACAGAGAAGAGTAACCAAAATCTTTACTCTGCTCAGGTTAGAGGAATTACTTCAAACTAAATATTCCTCAAGTAGGAGTAAAAGTAAACAGAAAACTACAATTTTTCAAACAGTTCCAGTCATGTAAGTGTGTACCAACCGTATTACCGTAAAGGGGTGTCCAAGCTTTTTTCATGAAAACACAGATGAAATAAAAAGCCAATCGAGGGCCATCAACGGCTGCTCAGTTCAGTAAATAACTGTAATGAGTACATTCATGACAGGTTAGGTTGAGCCACCAGAGGTTTATTCCTGCTGAAATACTCAAAAGGAGACACTAAATATTTGATGTTGTAATAAAGGTAGATTAAAAAATGCAGTAAAAAATACTGCTTAAGGTAATTTGGGAACCTGAGGGGCAAGAGGCCCGCATTTGGTCCCCGGGCCATAGTTCGTCTAACGTAACATATGGAAAACTAAACAACCACACTGCTAGGTTAATAGATGATCAGTCTCTGTATGATACTCTTGTACCCTGCCAGCCATGACCTTTGACCTTCTAAACAGATACATTCCTGAGACATACATCATTTTCGACACACGACTGCATGTGCCTGACGTAAACCGACTGATCAACACTTTCACTCTCTTTGCCCCTCTAACCCTGCATTTAAGCTGACCATGCTCACTTTTCTATCCATTCTCCACCATACCGTCCCCTCAGCCTCCTCCCATATTCACCGTTCTTATTAAGTTTATTAAAGCCAGTCCCCGTCCCCGGCTTGAGTCCACTCCCTCTCCCATTCATTACAGCGCCTTATCCTGGCAGGCCATCAGAAGTGCGCTCCCAATAGTCCATTATGCACATATGAAGGCCATCACGGTCCCAGTATTGGTCAATTCATCAAACATCTATCTGCTGGCCTGTGCGCTGGCCGTCAGGGTGGCTGTCAGTCTGTGGGGTGTGGAGCTGCTCTCTCCCCATAACCTTCATAGGGGACATAAGGACTTTAGTCTGTAGGCTCCGTCATGCTTTTTCTTTATACTAATTTCAACGGTCTATATTACATTATTTTCTGAGCTATGTTATAATGTTTCATCATCAAAAGACATGCCTGGAGTTGTGTTTTGTTTCATTCATGCATGTTTAAAGCACAATTCCTGCATATTTAGTCTGAGTCCTTCGCTGTTCCACCTTGTGCTGATACAGAAAGTCAGTGCTCCACTATGTTTTTAAACTCCATACAGTACCAGTAGAATCATTTGGATGATTTTGGCCCTGGAACTGAGCATTTCTATTGAACTAAACGTAAAATGTAGCTGTTAACTTGAAAACCACCACTTCATGACATCACAAGGTGGAACAGAGCATTTTTGTTTTGCCAGAAATGTACAGCGTCTATACCAGATTTACCAGATTTATTTATTTTTTTCATATACGTGAGCCACATTTGTCTTGCCCCACCACAGCTATATTATGTCAGGCTGCTGTGTGCTGTCTGCATCTAATTATGAAGTATGCAGGGTAAGCATGCTAGTTGTTATTAGTTTTAGCTTCATGGCAAAACTGTGTCTCTGAAAGTTGTGAAAAGCACTGTGAAAAGCACTTTTAACGCAATCAATAACTGGCATGCTCAAAATGCATAAGGTAAATGAGGAATGACTTCAGACCACTGCAAACTGTTTAAATGGTACATTAAATGGTGATATCTGCTTTTATTGCTATAAAAATACCTTGAGAAACTTGCGTGGAAGAATCCATGACTCATCGCTGTACCAGCGGCGAGTCTGGTAATGCTTGGTCCAGAATGCGCTGCCGTTGCGCGTAGACAGACAGCTAAGTGAACCAATCAGAGAACAGTTAACGGACAGCGAAGTGAACCAATCAAACAAAAGAAAAGAAAGAAAAGAAAGGCCTCTAGAGCTGTCAGCTGCTGTGGTTTTAAGGAATCGATGTGTTTTAGGTTATTTAAGACCAATTTTACAGCTGAATGGAAGTTGACGTTCAGTTCTCCGATGCGCCATCTTGATTCAAAACTGAGGAGGAACTTCTGCTGCCTAAGAGTGACGTTGCGGGCAAAGGCGGGTGCACTGACGTCACCATCTTTGAACGAATCAGAATCGCGGAGTCCGTTGTTAACCGGGGGAGCGAGGGTGTCCAAATGGTATCTCGCTGTATAGCAAATACAGAGAGATATCATTTGGCTGGCCAGGTAATTGAGAAACATGCATTCTTAACTGTGATTTGATCTGTAACTTCGCCTGATAGTTACCTGTTTGCCTCCTCGGCGACTGATAAACTTGCGATATACTGACACAAGCAGGTGTCTGACGAGCTCCACCCAGAAAGTTCCATAATGCACCTTTAATCGACAACATATTATATATTTATTAATGAACTGAATTATTTATGCAGACACGTTTACTCTATTTCCGGGGACACAGATGGGTAATGAAATATTAAATCAATGTCTTTATACTCTTTTAAAGGGCATATATTATGCTATTTTCTATGTTATAACATTGTTTTTACTTTTGAAAATATCTGTGTGACCTAGATGCTGACTTTTTTTGAGTAATTGTCAACCTGAGACAAATCAACGCAGTAAATTGTTTGGATGTCTGGAATTGCACATGAAGTTGTCAGTCAGTATGGCAGAAATGTGTGTCTATTGTAATTACCTGTCAAAACCTCAAAGGGAGTATTGTACTGAATTGAAGAAGTTTACTGTTCGTAACATTAACATCAAAATATCAAACTCATCAGGCACTTGTAAAGGTCTTATATTATACAAAGCTTTAAAGGAGAATTAACGTTTTTTTTACAATCTAAGCCTTATTTCGGTAATAAAACAAGTTGTTTTACTCACCCATAGGACTTTGGTGTCATATGGAGCACTTCCGGAGATATTTTAGATTAGCGATAGCCGTAGCGCGAGTTCTCAGGGCATATAATATATGCCCCGAGCGGTCTCCAAATAACACAAACTTTAGCACTTTTCAAATCATAGAAGCTCGATGTCTTAGTCTACGCTTTCGTTTGAGTCAAAAGTGGCCTGTAATCCGAGATTTATCCATAGTTTCGAGTAGATGAGGACGCGAGTGCACATGTGCGGAGTCACAGTTTATTTTGCTCTCAGCTCCCAGGACCCAAACATGAAACGCAAAGCTGTAAATTATGGATAAATCTCGGAGCAAGACATTGAGCTTCTATGATTTGAAAAGTGCTAGTTTGTTTGCCTGGAAGAATCCATGACTCATCGCTGTACCAGCGGCGAGTCTGGTAACGCTTGGTCCAGAATGCGCTGCCGTTGCGCGTAGACAGACAGCTAAGTGAACCAATCAGAGAACAGTTAACGGACAGCGACGTGAACCAAGCCGGTAGGAAGCAATGCAAAAACATCTTTTTTGAAAAGAAAGGCCTCTAGAGCTGTCAGCTGCTGTGGTTTTAAGGAATCGATGTGTTTTAGGTCATTTAAGACCAGTTTTACAGCTGAATGGAAGGGACGTTCAGTTCTCCGATGCGCCATCTTGATTCAAAACTGAGGAGGAACTTCCACTGCCTAAGAGTGACATTGCGGGCAAAGGCGGGTGCACTGACATCACCATCTTTGAACGAATCAGAATCGCGGAGTCCGTTGTTAACCGGGGGAGCGAGGGTGGAGCGAGGGTGTCCAAATGGTATCTCGCTGTATAGCAAATACAGAGAGATATCATTTGGCTGGCCAGGTAAAAAGTTTGTGTTATTTGGAGACCGCTCGGGGCATATAATATATGCCCCGAGAACTCGCACTACGGCTATCGCTAATCTAAAACATCTCTGGAAGTGCTCCATATGACACCAAAGTGCTATGGGTGAGTAAAACAACTTGTTTTATTACCGAAATAAGGCTCAGATGGTAAAAAACGTTAATTCTCCTTTAAGCCATGTTTTAATGTTATCTCATCAAAAATGTACCTGAAGTTGTTTTGTTTCATTCACACATTTGACTAATCCTGATTTATTAGTCGGGCTACATCTCCAAAGCTCAAAATGCTCTTGCTCGTACTTACACCTTGCGATGTCATAGTGGTATTTTTCGCAACAGTTTATCTTTAGTTCAGTAGAGACGGGCAATTCCAGGGCTGAAAATCCCCAAATGATTCTAGTGTGTATGGAGTGCTTCCTGTATTAACCACATGACGTCACAAGTTACCATTAGTCTTTTCTGTTTGAGAGAAGAATTCAGCCTAAATATGCATAAAAGAAACAAAACACAACTCTAGGTATGTTTGTGATGAGGAAACAACATTATAACATAGCTCAGAAAACATAAGCATAATATGAGCCCTTTAAAGGAAAAGTAACGTTTTTTTTACAATCTGAGCCTTATTTCTGTAATAAAACAAGTTGTTTTACTCACCCATAGCACTTTGGTGTCATATGGAGGATTTCCGGAGATGTTTTAGATTAGCGTTAGGCTAACGCCGTTAGCCTAGCGCGACTTATAGCCATAGCTCGGGGCATTCCCCGAGCATGTAATATGCCCCGTGTGGGCTCCAAATAAAACAAACTTTAGCACTTTTCAAATCATAGAAGCTTGATGTGTTTAGTCTACGATTTTGTGTGGTCAAAAGTGGCCTGTAATCCGAGATTTAGCTATAGTTTCGAGTAGATGAGGACGCCAGTGCGCATGCACGGAGTGTGCTCTCAGCTCCCGGGACCCAAACATGGAACGCAAAGCTGTAAACTATGGATAAATCTCGGATTACAGGCCACTTTTGATTCAAACGAAATCGTAGAGTAAGATATCGAGCTTCTATGATTTGAAAAGTGCTAAAGTTTGTGTTATTTGGAGCCCGCACGGGGCATATTACATGCTCGGGGAATGCCCCGAGCTATGGCTATAAGTCGCGCTAGGCTAACGGCGTTCTAAAACATCTAAAACATCTCCGGAAATCCTCCATATGACACCAAAGTGCTATGGGTGAGTAAAACAACTTGTTTTATTGCCGAAATAAGGCTCAAATTGTAAAAAACGTTACTTTTCCTTTAACATTTGACCTCTCTCTTACTACTCTACCCACCCAGCTCTTCACCTCTACATACATCAGATTCGTTGTGTAGTCTCTATGTAAAGAAAATCTGTGTTCTGTCACCTCTCCTCCCATCACCCAGAGGAGATTTGACATGACACGCACACACCCCACCGGCCCCTCTGACTGACACTTCAGCCAATAACTGTGGAGACTGCTCTTCCCCATGTTGTCAGCACTGGTTTATCAATCACTACGTCTGCATTAGTATTAGACCATCGATCGCCCCTTCCCCGGGTCACAAACGCCTCCTCTGCTCTGTCCTTGTCGTGTGTCCTGTGTCCTTCCTATCTACACTGTAAAAAAAATGGACATAGGTTAAAATGATGTGAATTTGGCAATGGTAAGTGTTGAGTTCTTAAAGGGCCCATGTTACGCTGTTTTCTGATTTATGTTGTAATGTTGTTTCCTCATCGCAAACAAACCTGGAGTTGTGTTTCGTTTCATTCACACCTGTTTATCCCACATATTTATTTTGAGTTCTTCTCTCAAACAGAAAACACTCTGTTCCACCTTGTGATGTCATGTGGCAATACAGGAAGTGTTCCAGTGTGTTTTTGAACTTGATACACCTTTACTAGAAGCATTTGGATCGTTTCAACCCCACAATTGCTCATCTATACTTAACAAAAGGTAAAAGGTAGTTGTTAACATAAAAACACTTCACCACTTCATGACATCACAAGGTAGAACCAAGTATTTTGAGCTGTGGAGATGTAGACAGACTAATAATAAAAGATTACTCAAATGTGTGAATGAAACAAATACATTTCCAGGGATGTTTTTGAGGAGGTAACATTATAACATGGCTAAAAGCTCACAAAAGTCAAGTTTGTGTAATTGAAATGGTTGAGTGGAGTTTAAAAACACAGTGGAGCACTTCCCGTATTACCACATGACATCACAAGGAGGAACAGATTGTTTTCTGTTTGAGAGAAGAACTCAGCCTAAATATATAGGATTTGTGTGTTAAACATGTGAATGAAACAAAGCACAACTCTGGGTATATGTTTGATGAGGAAACAACATTATAACATAGATCAAAAAATAGTGTAATACAGGCCTGGACTGGTAATCGGGCATACCGGGCATTTTCCCGGTGGGCCGACAGTCCTAGGGGCCGATGCCCTTCTTTTTTTTTTTTTTTTTTTTTACTTAGAGACCGGCCCACAATTTAGGACTGAACCAGGACTAAACCAGGACTAATCAGGTCTAAATCAGGACTAAATCAGGTCTGAACCAGGACTAAACCAGGACTAAACCAGGACTACATCAGGTCTGAACCAGGACTAAACCAGGACTAAATCAGGATTGAACCAGGACTAATCAGGTCTAAATCAGGATTAAAACAGGTTTGAACCAGGACTAAACCAGGACTAATCAGGTCTAAATCAGGGCTAAATCAGGTCTGAACCAGGACTAAATCAGGATTGAACCAGGACTAAACCAGGACTAATTACATCTAAATCAGGACTAAATCAGATCTGAACCAGGACTAAACCAGGACTAAACCAGGACTACATCAGGTCTGAACCAGGACTAAACCAGGTCTGAACCAGGACTAAACCAGGCTAAATCAGGATTGAACCAGGACTACACCAGGACTAATCAGGTCTAAATCAGGACTAAAACAGGATTGAACCAGGACTAATCAGGTCTAAATCAGGACTAAAACAGGATTGAACCAGGACTAAACCAGGACTAATCAGGTCTAAATCAGGGCTAAATCAGGTCTGAACCAGGACTAAACCAGGACTAATTACATCTAAATCAGGACTAAATCAGGTCTGAACCAGGACTAAACCAGGACTAAATCAGGACTGAACCAGGACTAAACCAGGACTAAACCAGGACTACATCAGGTCTGAACCAGGACTAAACCAGGTCTGAACCAGGACTAAACCAGGACTAAATCAGGATTGAACCAGGACTACACCAGGACTAATCAGGTCTAAATCAGGGCTAAATCAGGTCTGAACCAGGACTAATTATATCTAAATCAGGGCTAAATCAGGTCTGAACCAGGACTAAACCAGGACTAAATCAGGACTGATCCAGGACTAAACCAGGACTAATCAGGTCTAAATCAGGACTAAATCAGGTCTGAACCAGGACTAAACCAGGACTAAATCAGGACTGAACCAGGCCTAAACCAGGACTAAATCAGGACTAATTATGAGGGGCCGGTCTAAGCCAAAAATGCCAGGGCCATTTTTTTGTCCCAGTCCAGACCTGGTGTAATATGACTTACATAACTTATAACAGGTAATACGCACATATTTTTTTTTATCTTGATAAGTATCTTGAAACCACATAGAATGAAAAACAGAAATATACAATAAATAAACTCAACTAAAAGCCTTTACATAACTTTTTGCAGTGCTCTAACTTACGTTCCTGCTCGCTGTATAAATATATGCATGTGGATCATTGCGGTGGCTGTTAGTGGGTTTAACACCTATATGTAAGCACAGGCGTGATGTGGCGTGATAGGGGGCGCCGGAGCGTAACCGGGGTAAGTGCTAGTCAAAGCGTGAAGAGGCGAGCGTGCGCTGAGGTATTAGAGCTGACAATGAGCCTGATCATAATTATCTTAACAAGGAGCCCATTCATCAGCTCGTTAAAGCCTTCTGCCTCAGCCCCTCCGTCACAATCACACACACTGATGAGGAGGAGGGGGCGCCGCTGCTGCTGGAGTCTTTGTCTTGTCTTGTCTTTTTTTTTTTTGACATATTTTTTGAATATTTATTAATTGACACATTTTCATTATTTTAAATTTGCTATTGCTGTGACAGATTATAACAAATTAAATAGAGACCACACATACAGCAATACAAATGAAACAATTATCAATCAATCAAATAATATTTTTAAAGCACTTTTCATACAAAAAATGTAACACAAAGCGCCTTACAGTGATTAAGGATTAGAAGATTGACTTTTATTGATCTCACACAGGAGAAATCATACTTTTTTTTAAAGTAAAATACAACATAGGACATACAAAAACAACACAACATAAAGCATCACAAGACACTGAGACACAATTTATAGATAGATGTATAAGATATTGTCACAATCTATTTTTTTGTTCATTTTTAGTGAAAACGTTTTAGTGATCCATGTTTTTCAGTTTCGATACTGATTTTGATATTATGGCTTTAAAGGAAAAGTAGCGTTTTTTTACAATCTGAGCCTTCTTTCGGCAATAAAACAAGTACTTTTACTCACCCATAGCAGTTTGGTGTCAATTGGAGCAGTATCGCAGAACTTATGTTGTAGCCATTCTGTTCTACCAATGATCCCGTATCCGTTAGCGTGAGTGCTCGGGGCACTGATTTGCGGTGTCCAAATAACACAAACTTTAGCACTTTTCAAATCACAGAAGATCGCTGTGTCAGGGTAGACTTTTAGTAGATTCCAAAACGGCCTGAAACCCGATATGCAGCTATAGTTTCATTTGATGACGTCATCAGAGAGGACAGTGCGCATGCGTGAACTCAGCTGTTTTGTAAACACCGCTAGTCCGAAAGAAGCTAACACCGCTCTGAACTTTACTTTTCTGTTGCGATATCGGGTTTCAGGCCGTTTTGGAATCCACTAAAAGTCTACCCTGACACAGCAATCTTCTGTGATTTGAAAAGTGCTAAAGTTTGTGTTACTTGGACACCGCAAATCAGTGCCCCGAGCACTCACGCTAACGGATACGGGATCATTAGTAGAACAGAACGGCTCAACATAAGTTCTGCGATACTGCTCCAATTGACACCAAACTGCTATGGGTGAGTAAAACTACTTGTTTTATTGCCGAAAGAAGGCTCAGATTGTAAAAAAACGTTACTTTTCCTTTAAGTATCTGCTGATATCCGATATCAACCGATACCTATGCAGAGGCTGAATTAGCATTTCTTTAAAAAAAATAATAAAGCCAAAGCCTATCCAAATGTGTCATGTAGTTATTTATTGAATCTGGTCATCCTTATTTTTATTTTCTAGCATTTTCCTTCTTTACTTTGTTTGTACATAGGAATTTAATAATATATTTCATAAACATTACATGCTGATTATGAATCCAAAATGTGAATGAAACCTTTGTTTTAGGATGCCAGATTTTACTAGGTTATACAGCTAATGACATCCCACTATAAATTATGATTTAAGTACGTTTTTTTAAATCAGTAGTGCGTGCTACATATGATACTACCGTAAAGTAGATTGAAGTTAGCATTTAGCTTGTTTTAGCTGCATCAAATGAAGACCAGTTTGTTTTGATGCATTTTTACACTTTTTGTCATTTAATTATTTTTATTTTTAACCCAAATCCAACCTCTTTAGACCCAATGTTGGTATCTGCTCCTCTCCTCTGCCTCCTCATCCCCGGGCACCCAGTCAAAACTCGCTCATTTGTTCTATTAAAAGCCAAACTGCTGCAAACTACTTTACTGTAATGCCTTCCACTTTGTTAGTTTTCTAAGCCGGGCGCATTAAAACCAGAAAAGCTTATAAAAAGTAATGAAAGGGGCTATGGAAATGTGCAGAGGGAGCAGAGGCGACGCTGCATTAGAAGTTGGATCTTGGCACTGTAGTTAATAGTAGATGGGACTCAGTGGTTTTCCCCTGGCTGTGAATTTAACTGATTAAATCAACCAGTGCACGCAGCAGTGGTGACATGAAAACAACAATTAATATGGCTCCCCCCTGTGCCGCCGAGCTCCCTTTAACCAGGCAGCTAATAACACAACCCAGAGGACTACAGCGCACACACCCACACACACACATGCAGGTGGAGATGGTTAGTTAGCTAGCAACGTGGCTCTAGAGCTGCCAAAGTACGCAATTATGAAGATATTAGACATGCAAATTAATTACAGTATGGCCCTTGTTATTGCGCGTTTGTCAATACAGTAATTATACACAGCTTAATGTGTATGTAGGGTGATATTATGTTGTGTTATAGTATATGTGGTAAATTGGTAAAGGTTTAATTAATAATACGGGGTATGAGGAAAATGTTTGGTTTTAATTGTGCTTCTTTTTGTTCTTAATCAGTACATACGTAAACACATTTTTGTATTAAACTAAGATTAATTTAAGAAGAAAGAGTATTTATTCTACATCTCATAAATGTTATACCATAGAAGTTGTTAGGGTTGTCAAAAGTATTCACAATCAGATAGTAATCAATACTAAAACTAGTATGGAAACTAGATACTCATTTGAGCAGGTATCAATACTAAAATGTAACATTCACAGGGCAGAAATTAGCCTTTCCTGAATGTCTTTAGAATGATCTTGAGCTGTACCAGAACAAATATAAGACCATATAGAATACGCCCATGGACCACTGAGGAAGTACACAGATACAAAGTGCAAGGTAATTTAAAAGAAAAGTACTATGATTTAATGTCTAAATAAAGAGTGTTTTCTATTAAAGGTCCCATGGCATGAAATTTTCACTTTCTGAGGTTTTTGAACGTTAATGTGAGCTCCCCTACCCTGTTTAGGCCCCCCCCATGGTTAAAAGTTGCAAAATGTCTAAACTGAGCATTTGCGATCCTTTTCTGCGTTACAAAAAATCGGAGCTCAAACGGGCGAGTTTGAACAAGGCACCTTATTGACGTCAGATCGATAAAAGAAATGCAAATGCAGTTCCACCCCCGTCTGTCTGTACTCAGCGTCTCTGTAAATCAGGCCCAGAGAGTTTGGACTGCGAATGCGCTAGGCAATGCGAAATGCGTTTTTTTATTTGCCTGGAGGCACGTCCGAGTGTTTCTAGGCTCTGAAGTCCTTTATCTGAGCCTCTGGACCTTTGAACAGCAGTGGTTTAATTTTATTTTATGTGGAAATGTGTTTATTTTTCAATGGAACGCTTCAAATCTCTCCCCCCGTGCAAAAACAAGGAAATGGATCAGCTGAGAGCTGACCGGAGCGTTTGGCCACGCCCCCACCCTCTACTATTGGCCAGCTTTTTTCTCCTCATTTGCATTCAAGCAACAACGCCCATAATAAAGAGTTTGAGAGAGATATTTATGACTCTTTCTCATCTTATCTCTGTTTCTCATGCACTGAGTGTTGATTTTGAAGAAGGATTCATTTACAGTATTAGGGAACCATTAAGGAGCCATATAAAAGCATCAAGAAGTACCATGTCATGGGATCTTTAACATTGTGATATCGGAATTAGTTTTGAGACTAATCCTTGGTATTGAAATCGAGTTTGAAAGTTGACAATACAACTAAATTAGACTTGCTCCAGCACAGTAGAGAATAACAAAAATAAAGGAATAACAAATAAGGAACAATAACATTTTTGTAAATATCCATTCTTAACAGCGATTTCTCTATTGACTGTTGATGGGCTGATTTCATTAAGCAGTCACTTGTCTCCTCCCTCCGTCTCGTCCATGTGTTAAACAGCCTAAGGGCCGTCAGCGGGTGCTTTGGCAGCACACGGGCCCGTGCTGTCAGCTGTTGGAGCAGGTATCTGTGAGTTTGGCTCTGGAGTCTATAACATGTGGCTATCCTGCTTTATTTCATTTTTATTTCACATTTATTAGGCTAGTTGTTTGGGACAAGCTTTGGTTTCTTACGTTTGTTTTTTTTTGGTCATGTATACGGGGAAAAGAAAGCACTATAAAACACTATGACCATGTTAGTATTTTAGTTTGTATTAGTTTTAATACGAAGATAATAAGAAGAATACTTCATAATTGTTAGTTTGTTTTTTTTGTTTTTGTTTTTTAGGACAGTAAGTAGTGTGAAATGGGGGGTATAGAATGGGGAGCGACATTCATGGCCATTCAGAGGCATAAAACCCACACTTGGTAGGACCAGTAGCACCCTATACAATCAATTCTATGAAATTATTATTATTTAAAATGGTAGGATGACATGGTTCATTTGTTTTATGATTTAACATAATTAACTTCAAGGTCCTATATTACGCAAAATTGACTCCTCTGAGCTTTTAGCCATGTTATAGTGTTGTTACCTCATCAAAAGCATACCCGTACTTGTGTTTTGTTTCATTCTGTATTATTAGTCTGTCCACCTTATGATGTCATATAGTGGTAGCTTTTAAATTAACAGTTACCTTTTGTTTAGTTTAGATTCCAGGGCTGAAAATACCCAAATGATTCTAGTGAAGGTGTATGGAGCGCTTCCTGTATTACCAAGCGACATCACAAGTCATCATTAGTCTTTTCTGTTTGAGAGAAGAGCCTAAATATACAGTGTTTGTGTGTTAAACGTGTGAATGAAAACACAAAACACACCTCTAGATATGTTTGTGATGAGGAAACAACATTATAACATAGCTCAATATGGACACTTTAAAGGAGAATTAACATTTTTTTACAATCTGAGCCTTATTTCGGTAATAAAACAAGTTGTTTTACTCACCCATAGCACTTTGGTGTCATATGGAGCATTTCCGGAGATGTTTTAGATTTGCAATAGCCGTAGCGCGAGTTCTCGGGGCATACGGAGCTATCGGATGCTACCCTTGTGGGTATCATCTGTACTTATTCTGATATTTATTGCATTTTATATGTCTTGCACTTTAATACCTTGTAGTTTGCACTAGGTATCGAAATTTACTCTGAAATTTATTGCATTTTAAATGTCTCGCATTTTAATAACTTGTAGTTTGTACTAGGTATCGAAAATTGCACTATGTATTGAAAATCTGAAATTTTGCACGCCTGTATATTGTCTTTTTGTATTGCACCTTTTATATGTAATTGTTTTTAATGTTTTTAATGTTTGCTAAGGACTACAGATGGAAATTAGCATTCTGCTAAATCTGGTGCAGCCATCTTTTTAATGTACCTGCACATTGTCCTTCAAATAAACAAGTAAATAAATATAATATAAGCTCCGAGCATGTAATATATGCCCCGTGCGGTCTCCAAATAACACAAACTTTAGCACTTTTCAAATCATAGCAGCTCGATGTCTTAGTCTACGCTTTCGTTTGTGTCAAAAGTGGCCTGTAATCCGAGATCCCGGGACCCAAACATGAAACGCAAAACTGTAAATTATATTATATATGTAATCATATATTACATGCCCCGAGAACTCGCGCTACGGCTATCGCTAATCTAAAACATCTCTGGAAGTGCTCCATATGACACCAAAGTGCTATGGGTGAGTAAAACAACTTGTTTTATTACTGAAATAAGGCTCAGATTGTAAAAAAAAAACGTTAATTCTCCTTTAAGCTTAACCAGGCACAGAACCTACATACAGTAGAATTCACACTTTACCCCAATGGCACTAATCATCTCCGTACCTATGTGTTACTTTATAATTCCCGTTCCCTACCCTACCCCTTCTTTCCTTTACCTCAGAGGGTGCTTCATTTGCAGATTGTCATGGTGAAAGTGTTGTATTTACAGCCCTGTGGTGTGTGCTTTGGCAGCCATTGACACTAGCCAGAGCCAGGAAGGAGCATCACCTGACACTGCAGCTGTTTAACCCAAGCTCTCCTTGAGTTTGTCACATGGCGATACGACTGTCAAACTTATATTTACCCAACCGTCTTCTAATGTGCTAAACAGTCAGATTGTTTATTATGTAAAACTCAAACACGGATAACAACGCCGTGTCTTTAATCATTAAGCTCGGGGATGTTTGTGTTGAAGTGACTTGTCATAAATATAGGTGTAAAAATGTGCAACAGGCTGACAGCTTGAGTTACGCTAGCAGTTGGCTTAGCGCACCTTGTGACTTGAACTTAGCGGGGCCCTATAGCATTAGCGCTAACAGCCTCCTCCATCATTTTTATACCGGTGAGAATGTATGTTTGCGCGAGACAAAGAAGGAAGGAGCTACCGTGCCCTTTGACCTTCCCTCGCATCGCCTCATAAAAGTAAAAAAAAAAAAAAGAAGCCCCCCCCTTGCCCAATTCACTCATTTCACTCAGATTTTGAGATCTAATAAAGCTTCAAATGTAGTCCTTTTACAGATTCCCACTGAATTTTGTTCAGCAAAATCTATTAAATCGATTTTTGTATATTTTTGGTTTTCAAGAAAATAAGCCCTCAGCCTTTTCAGCAGGTAATGAAAAATACTTTTACTTTCAGCGGAGTAGAAAGCACATATACCTGCTCACAAATGTAGAGAAGTAAAAGAAAAAGTATCCACTTTAAAATCTATTTAAGTAATAAGTACAGTACTTTACTACTTTCACTGCGTTACGTTCCAGCACTGCTAGCTAGCCCAAAGTTTTCGCACAACTGTGAGTGTATTCCGCTTCCTCCGTGGAAAATGATGGATGACAAGTTAAATTTGTGTCTGGGGAGTGAAGGTGAAGTGTGACAGAGTGATTTGTCTTGGGAATGGAGGGTTAGGGTCAGGCGAAACTGGGCGCCTCCAGGCACAAGACATTGACAAATTCATCCTGCCCGCCGCATTTCTGAAGCCTTTTGTTTTGAATCCTGGCTACTCACAAGTGACCCCCATCCCTCATCCTGCCAGCCGCTGAAGGATGCCTCGCCATGCCAGGGGAGCTCACCGCCACTAATTCTTGTCATTCACCGGCGCTGACAGGCCCGGACATATCCAGCCTCTATACCAAAGCACAAAGTCGACTTGTATTTATTCAAAACCAGCACACTTAAAGTTCCTACATTACGCAGAGGTGTCTCTTGTGAGCTTTAAGCCGTGTTAGAATGTTGAGATGATGATGAGATAGCATATCTCATCAGAAATATACCTGGAGTTGTAATTCTGTTGCATTCACACGTTTGAGTAACCATTTATCATTATTCTATCTACATCCCCAAAGCTTAAAATGCTCTGTTCCAGGTTGTGATGTCATGATGGTGCTACTTTTTACCTTTTGTTCAGTAGAGAATCACAATTCCAGGGCTGATTTATGTATTACCACATGACCTGTGTTTTCTGTTTGAGAGAAGAACACAGGGTTTGTGTTAAACATGTGTGAAGGAAACAAAACACAACTCTGGGTATGTTTTTGATGAGGAAACATAGATCACAAAATAGTCTAATATGGGCCCTTAAAAATATTTGTCTTGTTTTGTCTTTGCAGGTTTCTGTCTGGGCTGAATATGTTCCCAGAGCTGGAGGAGCTGATCGTGGACAACAATCAGATCGGGAATGATGTCCAGTTGCCAAAGTTACCTCATCTTCACACCCTGACCCTCAACAAGAACCACATATCCTTTGAATCATATATAAGTCAAGTCAAGTCAAATTTATTTATAAAGTTATTTAAAAAACAACCACAGCTGCCCAGTGTTATACAAAGGTAATACAAAGTGCAGACTAATACATACAAAACACAATAAAACAATACAATACAAATGTCCCACTCATAATGTGCACATTTTAAATTATAGAAAGAGAGGGACACATTACTGAATGTGGTGAGACATGAAGTTACAGAGTCAGGAAATGTAAGCACATACATACATAACTGCAATAACACCGTTTGATTTTCACTTCTTCTCAATCGTAAAACAGTGAGATTAAAATAGGAATAGATACAAACATATTACCAAAATGCCATTAGAGGCAAAAGTCTTGATTTCTTTGCTAGGAATTGTTTTATTCAATTTGTGTTGCATCAGTAAAATGAAGTGGAAGGAGCAATAAGAGCCAACCAAAAGAGGGGCAGGTGGGGCTTACCTATGAACAAATGAATCAGAAATTAACAACAGGGCAAATTTTGGATAGTTAAATTAATACAACACTTTAATGCCATATAGATTTGAGGATAGAACTCTGTATTGAGGGAATACAGCAGGAAATGTACTCTCCCACAGCCTCAGCACTAGATTCTGAACCACAGGGACCTCTAGTGGAGCTGAATTTAAGAATCAGCGTTACATGGATTTTCAAATAGACTAGGAAAAACACACCAAAACATATGCACATAGAATACTTATTATTTTAATTTGGAAAAAAAAAAGAAAAGAAATTAAATATGTTTATAATGCGCTCCAAAATGTTCCAAAAGTAAATTTAAAAAAAAGAGCAAATTGAAAATTGTAGTCAATATAAAGGGAACTGAATGAATTGAATAATGAATGAGTTTCATTAATAATAAAATTACCACAAAGCCTCTCGTGAATACACCTTTAAACGCCAACTTTAAATTTGTACTATGGCAGCAATGTTAAAAATGATCATGGATAAAACCAGGTGCACAGAACTGCAAATGGGACTACTTCATCTCATATGCTCTAGTATAGAGTACAGTGTATATATATATATATATATATATAGAGTAGTAGTATAAAACGCAGTCTATATCATTTTCCAAAACATGACTTTTAGTGGAAACATTATTTTGTTTCCACGAGATGTATAATTCATTACGGAGCAGATTTATTTATGCCGAATCAGGCCGAAATCGTAGCTTTAATTCGAGTTGTCACTAAACACACATGCTCACTCATCACTTATAATGGCACCGCTGTGTGTCCTACTTACCACCTTGAGCAAACACTTTTCCAGGCTAGGCCCCCCTCTCCCCTCCACCAGCCTACATTTATATTTGCCCTCCAGTGCCAGGCTGTTTATGATCTACCCCCAACGTGTGAACTCGCCTCTTAGCTTCAGAACTGGTTTAGCAATGTGTCTTGCTTTCCGCTAGTCGTGTCTCTTCCTAGCTAACGATGTCTTCCCAGTTTTTTTTTTCCTTTTTTTTCTTTACGCGTACACACTTTTCCAGAGTCAACATACAAAAAAAAAATCTCCTTGAAGGATTCGTCTGGAGCTGCTAGCTAACTTTTGGTTGTGAAGTGGTCGGCACATGCTAATAGGCCAATTATGTACATCCTGACGTGGCGCGGTGCCATTTTAAAGCTAGCGCGGCGCATTAGAGCTGTTGTATTTTGACACTTTGGGGCTCAATTTTCCATGCGAATGTATTAGTGATGAATGTGCTTGCTTAGAGGCTGTTTGTTTTTTCACCACTTTTTTTTTTCACCCAAGTTTTTTTTTTTTTTTTTTTTCCACGACTTTGGGAAGCACAGACCGTTTGAACCGCAGGGCATCCATCATTTTGTCACTGTTGTGCGCCCGGCCACCTAGGAAATGAAAGGGAAGGAGAGAGAGCGAGAAAGCAGAGCCGCCACAGCCAAATCGTGTCACTCGTATATGCCAAATCTGCACCTTAAATTGCCCCTATGTCTGGCCAGTCTCACAAAGGCCCTGACTCGGGCCCTTTGAGCACCTCAGTAAATTTGACAGTGATGTGTTTCAGTGCTCCGCAAAAAGAGAATCCAAGAGGGGAGGGCATGGGATGGTGGTTGGGTTAGCGTCGGGAGGGGGCTAAATGCTAATGTAATTAACCGAGCAGGGTCCTTGACATGCGGCCCCTGACACCTGACTGATATAGAGGCGCTGTTGGAGCACTTGGCGGAGGTGACCCCAGCCCTGGAGTACCTCAGTCTGCTGGGCAACGAAGCCTGCCCCAACCAGCTGGTCAGCCCAGACAAGGATGAAGATGACTACCAAAGATACAGGTCAGACGCACACTTTAGACAGTAAATGTGCATTTGTATAAAGCGTATATATAAAGGGCTCATATTACACTGTTTTCTGATCTATGCTATGATGTTGTTTCCTTATCAAAAACATGCCCAGAGTTCTGTTTGGTTTCATTCACACACAAATTCTGCATATTAGGCTGAGTTCTGAGCACTCTGTTCCACCTTTTGATGTCATGTGGTAATACAGGAAGTGCTCCACTGTGTTTTTAAATTCCATACACCTTCACTATAATTTCAGCCCTGGAATTGCCCATCTCTTCTAAACTAAAGGTAGCTGTTAAAGGTTGTATAGAGGATTTTCCAAGGAAGGAGAAATCCAGCCACTGTCCTTTTTCAAATGTTGCACATGCGTGAAACCACCCCCTCCCCCAAAGCTCCCTAAGTAGGAACGCCTCCTCCCGCCTCCTCCTTATACTTGCGCTGCTTGTTTAGAGCCGGTGCGCGTTCAGAATCGCTGTTGCTGCTGTAACTATACGGTACGTTTTCAAATGATAAGCATGAGTGACCTGTTTAGAAGTAATTTAGAGACCAACTCGTCAGTCTTTAGACCCTCTGCTTCAGTGCACGCCATCGCTGGAAGGAATCGCTGAGAATCACCTTAGTTTGGCTTCGCTCTTTTTCCCCTTCTTTTCTTCTTTCATCCATCCATCCATCCATTTTCATCTGCTTATCCAGGGCTGGGTCATGGGGTAACAGTCTAAGCAGGGACTTCCTTCACTCCGGACACTTCCTCCAGCTCCTCCGGGGGGACCCCAAGGCGTTCCCAGGCCAGCCGGGAGACATATTCCCTCCAGCGTGTCATGGGTCTTCCCTGGGGCCTTCTCCCAGTGAGACATGCCCAGAACACTTCCCAAGGGAGGTGTCCAGGAGGCATCCGGAACAGATGCCCGAGCCACCTCAGCTGGCTCCTCTTGACGTAGAGGATCAGTGGCTCTACTCCGAGCTCCTCCCATGTGACTGAGCTCCTCACCCTATCTTTAGGGGAGCACTCAGCCAGTCTGAAGAGGAAACTTGCATGCCAGCAAGTCAGTTACGATAGATGTGTAGGGAGTTTGATTGACAACCTAACAGCCAATAGATAACAAGGAAGCCTCGTTATCTATTGGCTAATGTTTATCTGGCCCCACCACATCCAAAGTTGATGGATTTTTTATTTTTTTTGTTCACCATAATTACAAGGGTGCTGCATCTCTATAATGCAAATTAACAATTTGAATCAAACAAACAAACAAAAAAAATCCTCCATACAACCTTTCACTTGAAAATTGCCACTACATGACATCACAAGGTGGAACAGAGCATTTTGAGCTTTTTGATGAGATAATATTATAGCATGGCTTACAGTTCACAAGAGTCAATTTTGTACTTGTACTTTTTTTTATTATGTTATAATGTTGTCACCTGATTTGCTTGTAAAATGTATTTAAAAACACGTAAATTAATATCTGTTATTTAGTATGTAGGTTTCTCTGTTCTGCAGTTTTTAACAATATAATTATGATTTAGATCAAGTTCCATGGTATGCCATTTGATTGAATTATTTAAACATTAGTGTTTAAATACATTAGTGTTTTTATTGCACAAAATACCATGAAATGTATTAATGTAATTAATGAGAGCATGCTTGTCTCTCCATAGATCTGACCCGTAACATGGCCTGTTGATGCCAACTGTTTGTCTCTATGTACATATAACTCAAGAAATATTTTAGGTAAACCAATACAAAACAACTGAAGACAATCATATATCCTCTAGTCTAGAAAAGTTACGCAGTGCTCCTTTATACTACACCTCCGGATATGCATGTAGTCTTATTTTCAATTAGAATACAGGAAAAGACCCATTCTAGTTCCCCCTGACTTTAGGATGAACTTTCTGTGGGTTGTATATAGTTTGGGTGTAAACAATATGTAAGATAACTTTTTTCTCTTACTTTTCGGAACAAGCTTTAAGTTAAGTTCACACTCCTTTACAAAGTGTTATTGTGTGAGATAATATGCTGACATAAATTACAGAAATAGGTTTTAAGGATGGCAAGCTTAATTAAAATTTAAGAACTTATACATTTAACTATTTTTGAGGTAAACCTTTTTTAAGACCTAATACCTGATTTTTTTTTCTCCATATATTTGAGCAATGTTTGTCAGTACAGATACTGTATATTGTATACGCAAATAAGTCTGTGTACTGAATGCATCCAATTAGAAAGCATTTTATTTTCTGATAATCAAAGTTTTAGCATGCTAGTTGTTGTTAGCAAACCTCTGAAAGGTGTGTGTGGAATCCCTCAGTCGTCCAGGTAGAAGGTGTGGAAAGCAGTCATTGCAGTGAATAATTAGGATATTCAGAATGCATTTAAAGGTCCCACATTACACAAAATTGACACTTCTGAGCTTTAAGCCATTTTATAATGTTGTTACTGCTTCAAAAACATACCTGGAGCTTTGTTTCTGTTTGAGTAACCCTTTATTATTATTATCTGTCTACATCTCCAAAGCGCAAAAATGTTCCGTTCCATCTTGTGATGTCATGAAGCTGTAGTTTTCAAGTTAACAGCTGCCTTTTACCTTTAGTTCAGTAGAGATGGGCAATTCCAGGGCTGATATTTTCCAAATGATTCTAGTGAATGTGTATGAAGTTTAAAAACACAGTGGTGCACTTCCGGTACTTCCCACATGACATCACAAAGTGGAGTGTTTGAGAGAAGAGCTTAGCCAAAATATGCAGGGTTTGTGAGTTCAATGTGTGTGAACGAAACAAAACACAACTCCAGGTATGTTTTGTATAAGTATATGTGATGAAACAGCACTATGACATAGATCAGAAAACAGCATAATATGGGCCCTTTAAGGTAAGTGAAGAATAACTTTATACCACTATTTTCACATTTTTAAACCAGTATAAGTCAGGTCCTGCACATCTTAAAGATCCCATGACATGGTACTTCTTGATGCTTTTATATGGCTCCTTAATGGTTCCCTAATACTGTAAATGAATCCTTCTTCAAAATCAACACTCAGTGCATGAGAAACAGAGATAAGATGAGAAAGAGTAATTTCTCTCTCTTTGAACAGGCCATTATGGGAGTTGTTGCTCGAATGCAAATGAGGAGAAAAGAGATGGCCTATAGTAGAGGGTGGGGGCGTGGCCAAACTCTCCGCTGTCAGCTCTCAGCTGTGCGCTCTCTGATCCATTTCCGCGTTTTGCGTGGAGAAGAGATTAGAAGCGTTCCATTGAAAAATAAACACATTTCCACAGAAAATAAAATTAAACCACTGCTGTTCAAAGGTCCAGAGGCTCAGATAAAGGACTTCCGAGCCTAGAAACACTCAGATGTGCCTCCAGGCAAATAAAAAAAACGCATTTCGCATTGCCTAGCGCATTCGCAGTCCAAACTCTCTGGGCGTGATTTACAGAGACGCTGAGTACAGACAGACGGGGGTGGAACTGCATTTGCATTTCTTTTTTCGATTTGACGTCAATAAGGTGCCTTGTTCAAAATCGCCCGTTTGAGCTCTGTTTTTTTCTAACGCAGAAAAGGATCGCAAATGCTCAGTTTAGACATTTCGCAACTTTTAACCATGGGGGAGGGGGACCTAAACAGGGTAGGGGAGCTCACATTAACGTTCAAAAACCTCAGAAAGTGAAAATTTCATACCATGGGACCTTTAAGTTATTTAGAAATAGTTAACATGTCCCCATACTGTACAGCACATACCACAAAACCACCTCCTCCAGGGCTGGATAAATAATAGAATAAGCAGGTAGTGCGTTACAGGGAGAGGCTCATTGCATTGCGGTGAGTTTATGTTTCCGGACAGATAGTTTGGATCGGGAGCTATTGGGAGTGATGGCTTGTGTGTGTGTAATGGCTCTAAGATGTTCCTCTCTTTTAAATCCCACCCCCTGCATTTCACATCCAGCTTGCACATTCAACCACATCACTCTAAAAGCTTTGTCAACCGGCCTCTCCGTCCAGTCTCTTGCAAAATGGATTTCATGAGTGACTAGTCAGCTCCACAAATGACTGTTTACTAGCTTCGTTGTACCAGGGCGAATGATGTATTAAACATAAGGCCAGACCCCAAGCCATGCAATATGACCACCATTTGTCAGGGTCTTTTACATGAAACCACACCATAAAAGGCCAAACGCGCACTCCCTTTTGTCTCTTTTAGCCTTAAGTGCTTGTTTCTGACTCTGTGTTGCTTATTAATCATTTAGCAGCAGTGCCTTTCTTGAATAATCTTCGGTCTATCTTTTTGTCTCTCTCCTCCTTCTCCCTCCCTCCTCCCTTTCTCCTTGCATGCTTATCTCGCGGGTGAGGAGAGCTGTTGTGTTTTGACTGACAATGTCGACGGAGCTGTAATGTAATATTCATAATGTGTCACATAGTAAAACATCAATTTGAGCGTGATGCAGATTTCATGTCTGACAAGGTTAGGCTGAATGCAGGTCGTGACAGCACTGGGCCTTGGGCAATAAATACCCGGCTCAGTGCCCCGAGAGCAGGCTCTCTCAAGTGCGATGCCCCCGTGTACACCAGTGGTGCCCCAATTAGTGCAATGACATAGAAGCAGTAGATCTGTGCGCTGTGTTACTGTGTGTGCTGTAGGGCAAGGTTAAAGGACCTGACCAGGCATGTCCTCTGTGGCCGTATGTAGTATTACAATAACACAGGGGGATTTACAATATGTCTTATTATAACAGATAAGCATATGCTTATGTTCACTAGAACAACGGTCAGTTTTTAATTAGTTTATTTTTATTACTGACATCATTGTATTTTGTTTAGTGCTGTCAATTGATTAAAATATTTAATTGCGATTAATCTCATGAATGTATCTCGTGAATGTGAACTCGTAATTACTCGCATATTAATCGCACATTTTTGTCCCTTGAATCATCATTTTAATACTCGTATTAACACAGAAAAGTAGATATCCTTGCTCTGTGTAAATGTATTTTTATTCCAAACTGTAACAATTGTCAGTGAGACAACTTTGTGTTCCGCTCTCATTCCACTTTCCTGAAGTGCTCTGCAACAGTGTCAGTGAAGTGCTTCTCTTGTCTTCATAAAAGTCAAAGTGACTGAAGTTCTCACTGTGGGTGAAATAATGTGCTGTGACCCCGAGGTAGTTCGCATTACTGAAGCATGTCCAGTAAACTCCAGTTAGCACCATTGTGTTTGTCTGTCCCTGCTGCTGTACTAAGGTCGCACTCACACTAGGACTTTAGAACCATGCCGTGCTCAAGCACGATTGCATAGAATTCTATGGCCCACGTTCACACCTGCACAACCGAACCAACCCACAGGCTAATGACGTCATCACACGGTGCTGTTTGTTTACATGTGGCGCAGCAGAGAAATAAGTCCAGCGACAGAAATATCCCTCAAATAGTGAGACAGGTATGAGTCCTGCTGTGATACGTGCTCCTCTGTGAATTTATGGATATAAACAGCACGGAGCAGTGAGGACAGACGGAAACGAGGTTGCAAAACTTCTGTCTCTGTCACAGTCCTTATCGAAGGTAAGCGTGGATTCACCATATGTTTTGGAGCAGATTTTATTTCGTGTTTTCCTTGTATGAGTAACATCAGCACACCTGACAGGGTTTGTATAGTGAAGTACATGAGCAACTGTGCTGTGCTTTGTCCCACCTCCTCCAACCGGGACTTTTCAGTTTAGTACAAACTGTTTTGCTTCCGGTTTCCATCTGGATCCTGCAGTTTTTCTAACGTTACTAGCAATGACCACAGCTTATGAAAAAACTAGTTCACTATAAAGAGCGTTAATCTCACGATAAAATAAATAAACACAGTTAAAATTGTTTTGTGCTAACTCATTAATAACTCAATATTTTACACTGGAGATGAAACTTTTGGATTTACTAACTACTGAACCATTTGTAAGTATAGTACTGCTTTATGCCCTACACAATTCCTTATTATAAAACATGTTAAAGGGCATATATTACTCAAAATGGAGCTTTGAGCAGCGTTATAACGTTGTTAACTCATCAAAAACATACCTGGAGTTGTGTTTTGTTTTATTCACATATGTTTGAGTAAGCCTGTATTATTTGACTGTCTACATTTCCAAAACTCAATATGCTCAGTTGCTTGTGATATCATGTTTTACTGTTTGTTTTAACTCTTTGTATTTTGACTGTTGCTTTTAACTGCTTTTAACTGCTTTTAACTGCCTATAATGTATATTATACTTGTTGTAAGGCGACCTTGAGCGTCCAGAAAGGCGCCTAATAAATAAAATGTATTATTATTATTATTATTATTATTATTATTATTATTATTATTATTATTATTATTATTATTATTATTATTATTATTATTATGAAGCAGGAGTTTACAAGATAATAGCTCCTTTTACTTTTTATTCAGTAGAGATGGGCAATTCTGGGGCTGAAATTATACAAATGATTCTAGTGAAAGTGTGTGGAGTTTAAAAACACAGGGGACCACTTCCTTTATTACCACATGACATCGCAAGGTGGAACGGAGCGTTTTTTTGTTTGAGAGAAGAACTCCTAAATATGCAGGATATGTGTGTTAAATATGTGAATGAAACAAAACAAATGAAACTCCAGTTATGTTTTGATGAGGAAACAACATTATGACACAGATCAGAAAACAACACAGTCCCATGCCTTTCTGACCTCACATGTTTGATAGTGTAACTGATTTGCTTGACCCCCTCTTTGCCCCTCAGTCCTCCCGGTGCGGCTGCCTTGAATCATTCATATCTCTGTATCCCCACTGCCTGACACAGACTTGACACCTGCTCTGACCCTCTCATACTGAAGAACACAGGGACAACAGCTCAGCCATTGTATTAGGCCTGTCTCCCAAGGGCATCTTAAAGATCCCATGACATGGTACTTCTTGATGCTTTTATATGGCTCCTTAATGGTTCCCTAATACTGTAAATGAATCCTTCTTCAAAATCAACACTCAGTGCATGAGAAAGAGAGATAAGATGAGAAAGAGTCATAAATATCTCTCTGAAACACTCCATAATGGGCGTTGTTGCTTGAATGCAAATGAGGAGAAAAGAGCTGGCCTATAGTAGAGGGTGGGGGCGTGGCCAAACTCTCCGCTCTCCGCTCTCCGCTCTAGGTCTCAGCTGATCCATTTCCGTGTTTTTGCACGGGGGGAGAGATTTGAAGCGTTCCATTGAAAAATAAACACATTTCCACAGAAAATAAAATTAAACCACTGCTGTTCAAAGGTCCAGAGGCTCAGATAAAGGACTTCCGAGCCTAGAAACACTCGGACGTGCCTCCAGGCAAATTTCGCAATGAGAAACGCATTTCGCATTGCCTAGTGCATTCGCAGTCCAAACTCTCTGGGCGTGATTTACAGAGACGCTGAGTACAGACAGACGGGGGTGGAACTGCATTTGCATTTCTTTTTTCGATCTGACGTCAATAAGGTGCCTTGTTCAAAATCGCCCGTTTGAGCTCTGATTTTTTGTAACGCAGAAAAGGATCGCAAATGCTCAGTTTAGACATTTCGCAACTTTTAACCATGGGGGGGGGGGGCTAAACAGGGTAGGGGAGCTCACATTAACGTTCAAAAACCTCAGAAAGTGAAAATTTCATGCCATGGGACCTTTAAAAGGCCCATATTGCTAGTTTCTGATCTATGTTATAATGCTGCTTTCTTATCTTCCCTCAACCTGCAAACACTCTTCGACCTTACAATGTCACGTGGTAATACAGGAAGTGCTCCAATCTGTTTTTAACCTTGAAACAACCGTAACATGACATCACAAAGTGGAACAGAGCATTTTCAGCTTTGGAGATGTAAACAGTCCAATGTGTGAATGAAACAAAACACAAAAGAGTATGTTTCTGAGGAGGTAACTGCTTTCTAACACAGCCTAAACCTTTGTGTGGACCTGCTGCTCACTGCTCACACATGACAATATCATAACAACAAAGAGCAAAAATTTGGATCTGATTGTTACACTAATTTATCCAAACTATAAACCCAGTTACAGTTTGGTCTGGTTTACGCTCGCTTCCTCTCATCCTCCCATCTCCATCCTCTTGCATTCCGCTCTCATAATCCGCAGGTGCTGAAAACCTCGCCGCCGCATGTCGTCTTGGCGCCGTCATCGATGTGTCACGGCCTGTCTCCTCCGCGCCCGTACCTCCGCCCTGTCCTTTCACACCCTCTACTTACAAGCCCTACTGCCAGCCGCCTTCCCCACCCGCCGCCGCTGCCCCACCAGACTCATCCCTGACATACTGGCCCCTCTATTCCTGCCTGGGCGCATGTGAAAGGATCTGTTGTCATCTGTGTGTTCCCGCTATTATCTTGTGACGTCCCCCTGCCTCCCAGTGAAAGACGGGAGTGCGTTTGAGAGAGATACGCTGATGCAGGCCGACTGACAGCTGTGGCAGGCGTTGGCTCCTATCTGCTTTCGTGCTATTTATATGTTGTGCTTATTCTTATCGGCTTTGAAGGTTATTAGATACAAGGGAGCGTGATTGCGTTTTAAATGTGCGTGCAAAGTGAAATTGGACTCAACATCTTTTTAACGAAGTGTGATTTACATATGTGAGTTTGTGTTTGGTTGATTAGTGTGTATCGCTGTTTGCTCTTTTCTGAGGCCTTTTGCTCAAAGACTATCAATAAAATATGTTATAGCTATAATCAAGGCAGGTCTAGACAGCAAATGATTATGAGAATGAAGTGTTGACAAGTTCTATTATTATACTTTTTTTTCTTTTAATTGTTTATCAGTTGGGGACAGTGCAAGTTAATAAACATACATCGTCATGTAGCCCTGCCCCTGTAACTGCTCACCACTGTGTAATTGAGTGCTATTACAGCTTGTTACCTGTGTGTAAACTGAGTTCATTTCTGGGTAGGTTTTCCCTTAGTTTCTCTAAACATGCACAATTAGATCCTCTGAGCGATCAAGACTTCATCCCAAAAGACTTCGTGAAACAGAGTGAGACTTTTGTGAAATAAATGATAAATACTGGCACAAATTATATAAAAACATTCTAGTACAATGGACTTCAACCAGTGTAGTTATTTGCATTGGGAATGTTGCTGGCAGCATTTGCGCGCACAAGTTTTGTCTTTCTTTCCAGCTAATCATACGCTTGTAAACTTGTATTACTTTGACGTATTTTGTAGTGTTGACAACTGATCGTCACTGGGAACAAATCATTTTCAAAGTAAAATTATTTGCTTTTGTTACATGGAAAAACATATTCCAAAACTTCATATTAAAAGTCTTATATTAACCTCCTGGGACCCGGAGAAAAAAAGTGTATCTAAATGATAATGATGATGATGATGATGATGATGATGATGATGATGATGATTATTATTAACATTTTCTATTTGAACACCTTAGCATTTACATTTTGTTTATTTTATTTTTATTCATAATGTAACATGTCCTCTGTAATAGACTGTAATGGTGTTAAATCCATGTGAAGTTAACAACCTAAACATTTTTTATTTTATTTATTTATTATTTTTTTAATGACATAACAAGCTTCTACAAACACCTCAAAAAGTTTTTAGATTCCCTTTTAATTTCTTATTTATTTAATTATTTACTTATTTATGTATTTATTTATGTATTTTTATACATTTTTTATTTTATTTATATTTTTTATTTACTTATTCATGTATTTTTTTATTTTATTTTATTTATATTTTTATTTACTTATTTATGTATTTATTTATGTATTTTTATACATTTTTTATTTTATTTATATTTTTATTTACTTATTTATGTATTTATTTATGTATTTTTATACATTTTTTATTTTATTTATATTTTTATTTACTTATTTATGTATTTTTATAAATTTTTTATTTTATTTATATTTTTTATTTACTTATTTATGTATTTATTTATGTATTTTTATAAATTTTTTATTTTATTTATATTTTTATTTACTTATTTATGTATTTATTTATGTATTTTTATACATTTTTTATTTTATTTATATTTTTATTTACTTATTTATGTATTTATTTATGTATTTTTATACATTTTTTATTTTATTTATATTTTTATTTACTTATTTATGTATTTTTATACATTTTTTTATTTTATTTAAATTTTTATTTACTTATTTATGTATTTATTTATGTATTTTTATACATTTTTAATTGTATTTATATTTTTATTTACTTATTTATGTATTTATTTATGTATTTTTATACATGTTTTATTTTATTTATATTTTTATTTACTTATTTATGTATTTATTTATGTATTTTTATTTTTTTATTTTATGTATATTTTTTATTGATATTTTTATTTATTATTTATTGGTTTACTTATTTATGCATGTTTATTTATTATTTTTTATTTATATGTTTATTTATTTACTTATTTATGTATTTTTATTTTTTGTTTTATTTTTTTATTTATTTATAATTATTTATTTTATTATTATTTATTTTATTTTATTTTAATCATAGTGCAGCCACAAACACTTGACATATTGGTTAAATCAATATCCACTATAAAGGACACAAATGAATGGGCCGGGTCTAAGAGGATATACATAATATACTTTTGTGAGTTTTATGCCATGTTAGAATGCTGTCACCTCATCAATCACATCCTAAAATGCAGGATTTGTGTGTCAAACGTGTGAAAACAACAAACAAAACTTCAACAAAACTTTTTGATGAGGAAACATTATAACAGATCAGAAAACAGCATAATATGGGCCCTTTAAAGGTAAGATGATTAGTATTAACTGTTTACCTGTATTATTTTTCACAGATACTTCGTCCTCCACAAGTTACCCCAGCTCAAGTTCCTGGACACGCGAAAGGTATCGAAGCTGGAGGCGTTGGAAGCCCGCGCGAGGGGGGAGTACATGAAGGTGGTCAAACCGAAGCGTGACGGTGTAAGTGAAGCTCTTATTGTCTTACACCCCTTTGTAGCCCTTCATTTGGACTGGACTTGGCACCTCCCCTCCCTCCTCCCCTTCTTTCCTCTCCCCTTTCATCCTGTCTCCACTGAGCGCCCCTGACAGTGGCTCTACCTTCGCAGGGGCCCTATTCTTTGAACACGGGGCCCGGTTCCTATTGCTTTAAGTGCCACTGTCCATGTGAGTGAGCTGATTGTGAATGCATGAGGCCAGATCAAAGGCGACGGGCGGCTGTCCTCTCGCGGCTCCGTTGCCCGCGGTGATGTGCTCGACCATTGGAGTGACGGAGCACGTACATTCCTCTCACAATCGCTTAATTATCCACAGCCCGTGCACTTAGACCCTGTTCTGCAGAGGGGGCACCGCCGACAAATTAGGAATCACAAAGGTTCACATGTATTAGCGCTACTGTTTTGATCTTCAGTGAGATAAGAGAAGGGCCTGAGCTGCTCATTACTGCAAATGTCAGGGTTCATACAGTCACGCACAGCCAGGAAGTTATTACAATGTTTTTATGTAGTAATCTAGCTAACAGGCTATAATCTAACTAACAGGGGGTTACCTTGAAAAAACATTATTCAAGGAGGTAGAAGTAAAAAAACAATGAAAAATGAACAAACGACTGTACCATCTGATTTATAATTTTGAATGAATGTAATAAAATAGACAATATGTACTCAGTGACTATACAGACGCTCCTCCACATACGAACATTCGACTTACAAACATTCGGAGTTACGAACAGGGTCGAAAATTTATTTTAAAAAAGTTAAATGTTTGGGCAAAAGTGCTGTACATGTACGTAAGTGAGTTTTTGTATTTAGCGCCTATTCCGACTTCCGAGTACAGTACGTAGTGCGTATTTCCGCCGCTGATGCACAGGCAGGGCGCTGCGATCGTGTGCCCAGCATCCCCCAAGCATCACGCCCACTCAGTTGAAACTACCCAAGTGTTCAGACGTACTTGCGGTGTTACGAACTTTGTTGTTTTATCTTGCATCCGTAATCCAATATGGTTGGTGAAAAGCGAAAAGCTTCTAGTGAAAGTGGAAATGTGAAAAAGCGGCAAGCCATCTCATTTGAAAAGAAGGTGGCGATAATAAAGAAACTTGATGCTGGTGAGAAGATGGTGAATGTGGCACGTGCATACAACATGAACCGTTGCTCTCGCTGGCTGGCTGGCTCGCTCTCTCTCTCAGCTGTGTCTACTGCATCTGCCTGTGTCTCTCTCTGTGTCTCTCTCTGTGTCTCTCTCTTCTTTTTATCTCATCAGTTTTCTATATTTTTAAAAAGCATATTGTTTTGTTACTATGTAGTGTTATTTAAATGCAGTACAAATCCATATAGATTACTTATACAAGCCTTAAACATACATTCCTTTCTAAAGAATGCCCTATAACGACTTACGAACAAATTCAGCAAACGTACGGTCGTTCGGAACGTAACTCGTTCGTAGGTTGAGGAGCGTCTGTACCATCAAAATCTGCAAACATATACCAAATCTATATTTTTAAAGATCCCGTGACATGGTACTTCTTGATGCTTTTATATGGCTCCTTAATGGTTCCCTAATACTGTAAATGAATCCTTCTTCAAAATCAACACTCAGTGCATGAGAAACAGAGATAAGATGAGAAAGAGTCATAAATATCTCTTATTCTGGGCGTTGTTGCTTGAATGCAAATGAGGAGAAAACAGCTGGCCAATAGTAGAGGGTGAGGGCGTGGCCAAACGCTCCGCTCAGAGCTCAGAGCCCACAGCTGATCCATTTCCTTGTTTTTGCACGGGGGAGAGATTTGAAGCGTTCCATTGAAAAATAAACACATTTCCACATAAAATAAAATTAAACCACTGCTGTTCAAAGGTCCAGAGGCTCAGATAAAGGACTTCCGAGCCTAGAAACACTCGGACGTGGCTCCAGGCAAATAAAAAAACGCATTTTGCATTGCCTAGCGCATTCGCAGTCCAAACTCTCTGGGCGTGATTTACGGAGACGCTGAGTACAGACAGACGGGGGTGGAACTGCATTTGCATTTCTTTTTTCGATCTGACGTCAATAAGGTGCCTTGTTCAAAATCCCCCATTTGAGCTCTGATTTTTTGTAACGCAGAAAAGGACCGCAAATGCTCAGTTTAGACATTTTGCAACTTTTAACCATGGGGGGGGCTAAACAGGGTAGGGGAGCTCACATTAACGTTCAAAAACCTCAGAAAGTGAAAATTTCATGCCATGGGACCTTTAAATCTGAAAATGTAATTTGGTATATTAGACCTTCCTGTAGCTTCTGTTATTTGATAAGGCCCATCTATTTAAACAAATTAATTTTAAGACACATATTTGTACCTATAGCTTTGAAAACTGCTTCACTTCTGAGCCGGCACCTTCTAACTCTTTCTCCTGCTTTGCTAGATCCATAAATGATTCTATTTACAGTTCAGATCAGTTCATCTCCGTCACTTCACAGCCTACAGGGTTTAAACTGTACCATTTTAAATCTATAATCCATCTGCGGTCTCACTCACTCCCAAATCAGAAGCATGTGTGGCTGGGTCAAATCTAAACAACATATTTACCAATCAGAGACAATAGCGTAGTCTTTTTTAATGTCTCTTAATGCTCCGCTTTGTTCCCCATTCGTCACACGAATGCCAAACACAAAGGTAAACACTAAAATAATTTAACCTCAGCGTGGCATGTTTGTAGATGGGGACAAGCTGAATCAAAACACTGTTCATCCACAAAAACCAAGGACCTGCAGCTTTCGCTTTTTTCTCATCGCAAGGGTAAAAGGACTTTATGAGACTTTATTTACACAGTCTGTCAGTGGGAGAGAAAGCCACAGATGAAAGCGCAGATAATCATTGATTGGAGTTGACGGTGCGCGCGGAGTTTTGTGTCAGATTGTCTTTGAACATAGCGCTGGTGGTTATTTATTCCGTATGCGCCGAAGTAAAAGGTTGAGGCTTTGATGAAATCGCTGGCTTGGCAGATCTCCGGTTCTCTCTTATTAGGAGGCGAAGTGTGAAGCTACGTGTGAAGTAAGCCTGTGTCACTGTGCTGTTTGTTATGAGTCACGAGTAGCATGTCAGCTATATATCTGCATCTTTTCTGGGAGTCTGGAGTCTCGACCCATAATGTGTTGCATTCACGCGACAGCTCAACGTTATAAATATGCCATAGTTTAAAATTAAAGGGCCTTATTACACTATTTTCTGATCTATGTTATAATCTTGTTTCCTCATCACAAACATACCTGGAGTTATGTTTTGTTTCATTCACACATGTTTAACACACAAACCCTGCGTATTTAAGCTGTGTTTTTCCTCTCAAACAGAAAAGGCTCTGTTCTACCTTGTGATGTCATGTGGTAATACAGGAAGCGCTTCGCTGTTTTTTAAACTCCTTGCACCTTTCACTAGAATCATTTGGATCATTTCAGGCCTGGAATTGCCCATTTCTACTGAACAAAAGGTAAAAAGTCGCTTGAAAAGTTCACTTGAAAACTACAGCTTCATGACATCACAAGGTGGAACAGCATTCCCACATTTTGAGTATAGGAGATTAATAAACCAAGATTACTCAAGCATGTGAATGAAACAAAACACAACTTCAGATATGTTTTTGTGGCTCAGATATGTTTTTAACATGGCTTAAAGCTCACAAGAGTACATTTTTCGTAATATAGGATTATCTTTAAAGCCCCAGTGTGTAGGATTCGTGGCGCATAGGTGGATGGTGCTATTGCACTTTCTGTTTTAGCTACGGCAGACCTCGAGGGTCACCCGGGCGCGCGCACAAGCCGCTACTGTATAAATAAAACGCGGTCCCTTTTTTTTTTTTTTTTCTTTTCTCATGAAAACACACATTCCCGATCATGTACCATGACACTCTACACATCAAATGAAACCTTACAGTCTCCTCTTTTTGACTATGCAATTCATTTCCCTGCAAAACAATCACTCCCCGAGCACATGGGGCTTTTATACGGAAAAGCACAAAACGAGGTTAGCTTACCTTAGAATGCTTTGCACAGGTCAAACTCTGTATTTCACCATAAACTTGCTCTCAATTTGTCCGTAAGGATCCAGCGAATAAAATCCAGTAAAACAATTTAGTCCAAAACACGTGTTAGATCCATTACGACGTCTGATCCGGCAGCATGCTTGTGTTGTTTACCCAAAACCACGAGCCTTGCCGAAGGCGAAGGCGGAGCCCAAATGTCCTTCTGCGGCTCTCGTATTCAAAATGGCTGCCTCTGCATGGGGAAGATCCCCCTTTTATGTGACTATATCTAAGTCCAACAGAATACTTTGATTTCATGATGGAAGTGAAAAGGCTTGGAAAACAATGTATTTTTGAATGGGTATCTTCAATTTCAATAATTAACGGGTAAAAATCTTACACACTGTCCCTTTAAAGAGTGGTTAATATATTTCTACAAGGTATTCATTGCTGACACTCCCCACGCTAAGTCACTCCCCCTTCAGAGTGCAATCACAACACAATCACCTTTAAAATAAATGGCATGGCATGGCAAAATTGTGGACGCAAACTCAAACAAAAGTTCAATATGTGTATTTCCTGTTTTGTTATACAGCCCCTCCCTTCCATTTGAAATTATGACATCAAATTCTCAAACAGATGTCCACTGACTAGAAAGTACAAAACATGATGGTTTTGTACTTTCTGCACGCAAGGTGTTGTTCATAACAGTAGCTCCTCTTACCGCCGATCCCATTTGTTCCATTACAAAGAGTGGTAATTAGCAGTCTGGCTGTCAGTAGTGCTAAGATTTGAGTCTCAATTAGCCCCTGTATCGGAATAGAGAAATGCAATATAATAGCTTATTCATGACCGTATTTGACTTGCACTTGTGTGTTTGACAGTTGTTTTTCCACTGCGTTCTTTTTTCCCTCTAAAATCCAAAATGACAAATCTCCCCTACTGTTTACTGTAGATAAATTGGAACCATAGCAACAGCGATTCGTGCCCACTCATGACGCCATCAATCTGGAGAAATAGCCCTGTTTCTGTCAGATGCCTCACCGTGCATGATGTACATATTGGAACAGTTAATGTGAGGGAGCAGAGAGACGGGGATGAACTTTGGAGACCTCTCTAGAGTCAGTTTTGAGTGGGTTGTGACCATAGTTTAAACTCCTTTTCAATCATGCCATTACGCCCTGGCACTGCGAGCGCCACGTGGTTCTGATAAAGCTCCCTCGCTCCTCCAAGTATATAAGCCATAACTTTTCATACATTTACAGTGTTTTCCCTGTCGGCTAAATCACATCCAGACAACGAGCAGTGGTTTGTAGTGAAAGAAGCACTCGCACAGTGGAAAGTGGACAGGAGACATACATTCACTTATTTTTAGATAGAAGTTACGGTTTCATGGTGAGGCAGACACAACACAGATGCAAAACATATTGGGACTTTTATCGTGCATCCAAATATGTTTATGCAACGATTCTATCAACTTGTCCTTATGTTACCATAAGTTTTCTTGGTAGTTCATGTGAGAGTGTAAAAGCAGTGGGAGCATGCACTTTTTAAAGGGACAGTGTGTAAGATTTTTACCCGTTAATTACTGAAATTGAAGATACCCATTCAAAAATACATTGTTTTCCAAGCCTTTTCACTTCCATCATGAAATCAAAGTATTCTTTTGGACTTAGATATAGTCACATAAAAGGGGGATCTTCCCCATGCAGAGGCAGCCATTTTGAATACGAGAGCCGCAGAAGGACATTTGGGCTCCGCCTTCGCCTTCGGCAAGGCTCGTGGTTTTGGGTAAACAACACAAGCATGCTGCCGGATCAGACGTCGTAATGGATCTAACACGTGTTTTGGACTAAATAGTTTTACTGGATTTTATTCGCTGGATCCTTACGGACAGATTGAGAGCAAGTTTATGGTGAAATACAGAGTTTGACCTGTGCAAAGCATTCTAAGGTAAGCTAACCTCGTTTTGTGCTTTTCCGTATAAAAGCCCCATGTGCTCGGGGAGTGTTTGTTGTGCAGGGAAATGAATTGCATAGTCAAAAAGAGGAGACTGTAAGGTTTCATTTGATGTGTAGAGTGTCATGGTACATGATCGGGAATGTGTGTTTTCATGAGAGAAAAAAAAAAAAAAAACGGGACCGCGTTTTATTTATACAGTAGCGGTGCGCGGACTTCGAGGTCTGCCATAGCTAAAACAGAAAGTGCAATAGCACCATCCACCTATGCGCCACGAATCCTACACACTGGGGCTTTAAAGACATTCTCGGAGTCGTTTTTGTGTTGCGTACTTTTACTCCTACTGGTAATATTTTAGTAGTAGTTTGATCATAATATTTAGTTTTAAGTACTTGAGTGGGCGTTTTTGTCACTCTTCTCACTGTGAGTAAGTCTACAAATGTCAAAAGCTTCATGCTGATAAGATTACGTTATTTGAACTTTTGTGTTTCTTGCTCCTTCAGATTTGGCTTTTTGTGGTCTGTACTTTGAAAACTAGATTTTGTGATTTAATGTGCATTATTGAATATTTTTGTACTCAATTGAATCAACTTTATTATATGCTGAACTTATAAATCAGACCTTTCTCTTACTTGAGTAATTTCTTGGACTGTTACTTTGCGTTTTTATTACAGTAATATTATTTGCAAGTAAAATTTGCCATTGCCCAGAGTACAGCCCATCCCACACTCAACCTAGGTGGGACTAATAGAGAATTTATATGGTCCAAATAGTAAGACACATTTCCTTGTGTCTTCCAAATGTGATGGATGATTTCGCTTGTGTGTTTGAATAGTATGAAGTCAAAATAATGTGTTTCAAATTCAACACAAATCCCACCAGCTATCACCACCTTTAACCAAGAATATATTCATAAGTATAGATAGAATTGTCATTACGTTGCATTCTACCACTTACACTCCCTTGCAGCTAACACTAACCCTTTTTTTTTTTTTTACAACTAATAAAGAAGAGGAGATATTGGTGTATTTAGTTACATATACAGTAACAATGTGCAATTAGAATTCTATCCAGTCACAGTGATCACATTTGGATGGATCTAATACAGCAGAATTTATAACAAAACAATTGCAGTGACATGTCAAAAGAGAGGGTTCTAAATATATTTTCTGTATGTTATCTAGAAGCTACAATGTGCACAAATCTCAGATGAATAAATCTAACTTGGTGATTTCTTTACTACATAAAATGTTCATCCATTTTTTGGCCCGGAGGCTCCAAGTTGCTGACAATGCGCTGTTTTTTCGAAGTTCTGCTGTTCACCGCATGTGTAAGCAAGCCATTTTGTGTGTTTGGTTTATGTTTTATCACATTTCTGAGAAGAGGGGACACATAATGACAACTGTACAGCAGCCAAGGCACAGGCAAAAGAACAGGCAACAAATATAAATACCTGAAGTAAACAAGAAACAACTCATCCACAGCCATTGAAGTACTTTCCTCCAAACCACAACACTAAGCAGATTCTGCCTGTGAAAGCCTTGAGCTGTATTTTGGGAAATTGGGCGTGTTGGAATGCTATAATGTGATAATTCTCTTTGAGGACTAAGAGGTCATGGAACCAAATGGCGCTAAACCACATAAAACCATTTTGACTGAGAAAGGGCTTTTGGAAAATACATGCCGTGCCTTATTTGGGGTGATTTTGAACTTCTCTAGGTCTATATTATGCTGTCGAAGCCTCAGTTTTAACTGGCCTTGTCTATCAAAACACCAGTACACCACTTTCTATTTGCACATCCTTAACTTTGTAGAAAAAAAGCCCTCCCTGTAGAATAACATTTACCTCTTGCCTCTCACACAGGATAAAGTACCTCCACGGTTTTACCCGGTTAGCGACGTCAGCGAGTATAAGTGCTCCTCGCATGTCACTTCGATTTCTCTCCACTGATGTATCCCTCTTGATTTTTTGGAGCATGCACACCAATTTTTTTTCTTTCTAGCCCACATCCCGGTGCGTATAATGTAAAGCAGACTATTGGCGCGGTGGTTTGAGCCAGCTGCCCGTCCCATGAGCCTTTGCACACAGGCTAAGGCTTCTTCAGGGAGATTGGTGATGACAGAGCCAGGAAAGTCCTCAAGTGGATCTTTTCACTTCTGTTTGGCGCTGCCCGGACACTAACCTGTTTGAGACGGCAGTAGACAGCGCTTCATTTTGAGTTTGCCGTTCTAATCCAAACAGAGACTGCAGCTTTTAGGGCCATGATTGTGCATTATGCTATTCGAAGCTGTGGCTTTTTCTCTCTGTGATTTTATATTATACTTCAGGTTTTTATAGTCAGGAGTTTCATCTACTGTCTGGTAAAATTGCGTTTTTCTGCCTGTATTGGGTACTCAAAGCACTAGGGCCGTACATCTTTAGTCGATTATTCACTCAGTGGTGTCAACCAAAATCTGTATTAGTCATCTAATCATTTTATTTGGTTTATAATCAAAAGTTTAATGAGTGAGTTATCTGATTCTTACTATCTTAACAATAAATAAGCCTGACTTCCTGGTTCGTGTACAATAATAGTTCTCAGATAGCACATGGTCATCTCATTTTGACATTTTACAATAAAAATAGTGTACAGCCCCTTCTACAAACTAAGGGCCTGTTTACACGAGAACGCTTACGGGTAAAAACGACAAAATATTTTATCGGAAGTGCCTTTTGTTTACACGATGACGGTGTTTTTGGGGCCTAAAAACGCAAAAATCTGAAACCACCCTCCAGAGTGGAAAAGTTAAATACGCTCCGCTGTAGCGTTTCCGTGTAAACTGCCCAAGACGCAAAACTGGTCAGATCTGCTCACGTCGCGTACGCGTTTACGTCACATAGATGCGGCATACCTTGATACTACGGATGTTCAAGCTACACTAGCAGCTCTAGTCAACATACAAGAGTCATTTCAACAACTGTATAAATCGCACCCACACACGTCTACGGTCTTTCTCACACTCTCACAGCCACACAGACGCCAAGACAAGTGACTTCCGCATGAGGCACTTCAAATGTATAACCCGATGTGATTTTATATTTTCTAATTCACTGTAATCCTCCTGTAATGTCACTATTTTCAGTACAATATTCAAAAACATGTAAATAAAAATACAAGTCACTGAAATGTTTGGAGCGGAACTTAACAACTCATTTAAAACGCAACTAGAACATTTTATTTTGAAGTTTTACCTTTCTCTTTTCCGGTACAGTCGTGGTTAGAAATTGTCGCTGTTGTGATGTTTTTTTGTTTTGTTTTTTCAGTCCAGTTATTTACAGCGCCTCCCTTCGCTGGCTTTTGCGTCCACTTTTTGCGTCTTCGTATAAACAAACATTTCCTGTTGAGAACGCTCGTCTAAACGCGGATTAAAAAATTGAAGACGAGACGCCACTTTTGCGTCTTCTGTTTTGATCGTCGCCTAATAAGTTAGTTTAGCAAAGTAGCTTATAGGTCTTGGAAAAATCTTGAAAGAACTCTCAAACCCTGCATATTTAGACTGAGTTCTCTCAAACTGAAAACACTCTGTTCCACCGTGTGATGTCATGTGGTAATACAGGAAGTGCTTCACTGTTTTTAAACTCCATATACCTTCATAACAATCAATTGGATGATTTCACTCCTGGAATTGCCAATCTATACTGAACTAAAAGTATAAAGTAGCTGTAACTATCCTGGTCACTATCGCTTCATGACATCACAAGTTTGAACGGAGCATTTTGAGCTTTGGAGATGTAAACAGGCTAATAAAGCAGAATTATTCAAATGTGTGTTAATGAAACAAAACACAAATCCAGGTATGTTTTTGATGAGGTAACAATATTCTAACAGGTCTTAAAGCTCACAAGAGTCAATTTTGGACCTTTATAGGACCTTTAACACTTTATTAGTTGGTCACAAAAATGTATAATGTTAGAAAGTTCATAAAAGATACTTGCAACTAAAGATCTACCACGTGTGCTCATGTGGTCTGTCTCCCTCTATAAACCAGATTAACCACTAAAATGTCAGAAGAGGTCCAACTCGCCCTTAGGCCACTGGAGACAAATCTGATTGGCTGATGCGTCAGTCTAACCGGTCACTTTAATCTAAGTCTATTGACAGCAATGCACACAGCCTCTAGCTATCCGCCTTCACCAAACTCAGGCTACACTTATTGCGATTACTTCATGATGCCTCAGAGTGCAATAACTAATCACTGACTTAACCATAGCCTTGTTGACTTGCCACCACTGTACATTTCTGCACATTTCTGCACATTTGGGTAAATCATATCTACTAGCTCATTTCATTTGCATGATTCCAGCCAATCTCTGCTGAACTAAAGGTAAAATGTAGCTGTTAACTTGATCATCTATCCAGGACCTGTACGTCTCCAGGACTCGGGGGCGAGCAGGCCGGATAGCAGCTGACACTTCTCACCCTGGACATGGACTATTTGAGCCACTTCCCTCTGGCAGGAGGCTACGGTCCATCGGGACCAGAACCTCCCGTCACAAGAACAGTTTCTTTCCCTCTGCTGTTGGACTCATGAACAATTCATAACATCTGCACAAAGCTGGACACTTTATATCACTAGTCACTTTAATTAAGTCATGTTTGCACTACTGTTCTGATGCTGCTCATCTGGACCTTTTTGTTATTTGGATTGTTTATTATTTTTTTACTATATTATAGCTATATTTTAGTTATTATTATTATTTAGTGCCTATACTCCAGTTATTACTATTATTATTTAGTCTTTTATGTTTGCACCTTATCACCGAGACAAGTTCCTAGTTTTGTGAATTCTGTTCACTTGACAATGGCAATAAAAGTCTTTCTGATTCTGATTCTGAAATACCTCTTCATGACATCACATGGTGGAGCATTTTGAGCTTTGCAGATGTAGACCGATTACTCCATGATGCCTCAAAGTACAATACCAAATCACTGACTTACACATAGTCGTGTTGTCTTACCACCACTGTACATTTCTGCACCACTTGTGTGGGTAAATCAAATCTACTAGTTGGACTTTTTCCTCTATTTGTTGCTATTTCTCCCTTTAAAATCTCAAACACTCAGTGTAAAGTATGTGGTGGCATTCATCTCTTGTGCTTGAGAGTAATGAGCTCCCCGAAGCTCTCCAGCATAACAAACAGTTTGCCATGCAGCGCTTTGCCAGTGTGCCTTCTGCGGGCCTGCCCAATCACTTCACAGAAAGAATACATCCTCCGAGAAAACTCAAAGAATATGGTTCTCAACTGGGGATGTAGCAGTACCGCAACTGAAAACACCCCTTCAAAAGCTTGTTTATAACTGCTTTCTGCTTCTCGCTATGTTTTGCTATGTTCTTTCAACGGTAAATTCATCATATTTGCTCCATGACATTTTTCTGAATGGGAATATTAAGGGCGAGTGAGGACAACCATTTGAACTGGGCTACACGCGAAAGCTAACTCCAGTCTGTTTTATGTTTAATAACGTCAATGGCCCATAAAGTTCTGCTTACTGTCAGCCTGTCCGTGCATACTGCCCCGCTATCTGCAAATCGCATCACCACATCTTTTAATAACAACCTATTCTGGAGGTGGAGGCATCTGTGTGTAATAGTTTGGACATGTTTGGTTAACGCCGGGCTAGCGTGGAGGCAAGGAGCATGTTTATTCTCCAGGTGTCTGTCAGTGTCTGGCAGGCAGAGAATCAGAGTGTATGGGGCTGTGTTGTGAATGCTGAAAGATTGGCTCAGCAGTCTGGACCAGAGAGGGACCGCATTTTGAAAGCCCACTGGCAGCTGGAATCTGAGGTCGCAGTAGGGTCAGGGGCTGGGAAAGAAACTTCAAAATGTCTGTGTTAAGATATGGTCAAAGTGAAAATGTGGGTTATTTTTTATGAAAGTTATTGTTTAAAAAAAACTGAAATCAAAGCGTAAGAATTAGACACAGATATAAATATATAATAGGCTTTATTCATGGCCATAAGACAAAAGTGAAATATAAATTAGAAATAGAAGTAGTAATAAAATGTGTCTATGGGTTTCAACTTTCCTGCTTATAGGCAACATTTTGAGGACTAAAAGTTTTTGTTTTGAATGATTAATTGCTATGGTAACTCTGAAACCAATGGATTAATTTCTTTTACTTGGATAAGGTAAATTTCCATTTAAATCATCATTGCATTTGTGAAATTAGTCATTATGTTTTGTTGTTCCCCAAAATTGCATTCTTGATGTACCCACTTGTGTAAGCTAGTTCAATTTATCTATTTTTAAATAATTGTTTATCTTGATTTTTGATTAAATATTTTGATTCAAACAGCCAACTCTTCTTGTACTTTGTGTTGCCATCATAGACTACATCCACACGGCAACGCAACGCAGGATTTTTTCTTACCGGGTAAAAAAATGATCACGTCCACACTGGGAACGGATCAGTAAAATATCACGTACACATGGCAATGGAACGCTTGCTGAAAACGACGCAATACACATGCCACGCCTCATGCACTGTAAGCCCGTCCCACCGGATACTCCAAAACAATACAAGAAGTAAGGCGCATGTGCATGCACCCCTTTTTCTACCTGCGCGAAACGCACGCCGGACACAAACAACAACAAGAACACGAAGATGACAGTGAAGATTGCAGTGACTACATGAGGAAAAAACGAATCTCTTGTCTGGACTGATGATGAAGTGGAGTTACTCCTGGTCGCTGTCTTGTTACGAATGAATGTTGCGTGCGAGGCTGCTATTTGTTCTGGCCATGTGGTTGTGACGTAGGCGTAAAAAAATCCGTTCTACTCGTCCAGACGACTCCACAATGGTGACGTTGCCAGTTGAGTTTTCCACTCTAGAACCCATTCCCAAAAAATATCGTTTTGGGGTACCCAGAACACTGGTGCCATGTGGACAAGAGACCGAAACGATAAAAAACTTTATCGGATTCACTCCACAACGTTGCCGTGTAGACAGACTGTATAAAGAAGGACTAAGTGTGGGACGCCACCCATATTGTTCGGCTCCAGTCAAATGAATCTCATTAGGCTAGCAGTTATAAGAGCGAATTTGGAGCTGAGTTTCATATTAGGAATGTGATTTTATTTACAGATAAAATAGTGAAATAAAAACACTAGGATCATGTAGAGCAGGTTAAAGATCCTATGACATGGTACTTCTTGATGCTTTTATATGGCTCCTTAATGATTCCCTAATACTGTAAATGAATCCTTCTTCAAAATCAACACTGAGAAACAGAGATAAGATGAGAAAGAGTAATTTCTCTCTCTCTGAACACTCCATTATGGGCGTTGTTGCTTGAATGCAAATGAGGAGAAAAGAGCTGGCCTATAGTAGAGGGTGGGGGCGTGGCCAAACTCTCCGCTCTCCGTTCTCAGCTGATCCATTTCCGTGTTTTTGCACGGGGGGAGAGATTTGAAGCGTTCCATTGAAAAATAAACACATTTCCACATAAAATAAAATTAAACCACTGCTGTTCAAAGGTCCAGAGGCTCAGATAAAGGACTTCCGAGCCTAGAAACACTCGGACGTGCCTCCAGGCAAATAAAAAAACGCATTTCGCATTGCCTAGCGCATTCGCAGTCCAAACTCTCTGGGCGTGATTTACAGAGACGCTGAGTACAGACAGACGGGGGTGGAACTGCATTTGCATTTCTTTTTTCGATCTGACGTCAATAAGGTGCCTTGTTCAAAATCGCCCGTTTGAGCTCCGATTTTTTGTAACGCAGAAAAGGATCGCAAATGCTCAGTTTAGACATTTCACAACTTTTAACCATGGGGGGCTAAACAGGGTAGGGGAGCTCACATTAACGTTCAAAAACCTCAGAAAGTGAAAATTTCATGCCATGGGACCTTTAATGCAAACATTTTAAATCCAAAATGATGAGGCTCACAGCATAATTTACAGAGAGAGGGGTGACAATGTTTTTAACGTAAAGTCAGTTGGACCCAGAGTCGATGGAACTAGAAGAGCCGCCATGCTAACTTCCTATTTGGAACGTGGCAGCTAATGGGCTCCATTTATATACACAGTCTATGCTGCAATACTGAAAGTTCCCCATTGTGGGTCGCATAAAGGATAATTTATCTTACCTTATGCTCTTGAGCAGTTACAAATCGACCTGTCATTTATTTGAATGCTTAAAATAAAAACGTCGTCATTAAATAAACATATAATAATAAATAAAGTTTGTGGTGTGCTGAAGTCCACACCACTTGAGCATGAACCAGCGTTTTCGAAACATCCTGGCAGCTATCGGCAGTGGTCACGACGGGGTCATAAGCTGGAAACTAAGCAATTAAAGAAAGTGAAGGAGTGAGTCAGTGTGCCGACATAAATCACCCGAGCCTGTATATCATAAACACAGTCAAACTTTAAAGCCGAATTAATAGTTAGTAATAGAGGCAAGATTGATTTATGGCCTCTTTCAAAGACTGGGGCCTGGCGGTGCATGACCCTGGTGTCGTATCAGCCTCCCCTGCAAATATGATGGATGCTTTCTCTAGCTTTGGCACGGCAGAAATAACTTGTTTTGGTAAGGGCGTTTTATGGGCTGCTCTTGAGTGGCCATCTTGCATTAACTGATTTTCCTGTGAATGTGCTGGCAGACACTACAGAGGAGGAGTGCCTGCGCTTTCAGACATTTGTTGTCTTGAAGTCTCTGGTGTTTAGTGGTGCCGTTTGAGTCCTGTCAGAAAGCGTGCCAAGTCCAGTCAGCCATAATGAGACGTCTCCCTTTCTCATTTTGATATAAAGTTTTCATAAACTTTGACAAATCGCACCGCGGAATATACAACTTTTTCGATTTTGGAACTGACGAAATGGGAGTTATTTTATTAGCGCAATAACATCGAGTGTACAGAGTCGTCGTGTCACTTTGCTTTCAGCTTGTACATATATATAGCCCCGGATTGATTTTTATGAGACATTTTTAATGGAGATTTCACTGGTTTCAAAGTCTGATTTGGAAAACTGTGGGATGTGGCTCTCTTCCATCTTCCGGTATCAGGATATAATTACTTGAACATATGAAAGAAATATTGCTGGTATATGCTGTACTTGTGAGTCATTAAGCCATAAAAGTTAGCTGGGTTTACTTTATGAAAAGCCACAGTCCACAAACATGATGAGAGTTCTGCTGCTACATCAGAGCCACTAAAGACATGTTGTCAATGATTCCACTTATCAAATGATGCTTTTACGACATCCCTGGTGCCTGGCCCTATCAGCCCAATCACAGCTAATCCCCGCTCTGGTCTCCGCGGTGACGGGGAGGCGCTGCTAGTCTAATGAGAGACAGCTGGCTTACTGCTTTTTATCCCTCTTTGTTTGCCTGAAAAAAAAAAAAAAATCATGCATCGTCTTCATGCTTTCTCTCTCTCTTCCCTTATTTCTTTCTTTCAATCTATCTCTCTCTCTACCCACAGGGCGTTACAGGAAGCGTGCCAAAAAGTTGAAATCGCTCAGAGAGATCAGTGGCTGTTTGCGCTGTCTGTTGTAGTTGATGTTGACAGAGCGCATTAATCACAATTTCATCACTCACATTTACAGGGCGCTTTGAAGAAGGTTGTCACGCGGGGCCTTGTGAGCCGTGGGGGAGCCAGTCGCATTTTAATACAGATTTTTATTAGATAACACTGATGCATGTTGTTGTTTTCGGATCAGACTTCCAAATCCATGCAACGCAACTTTGGAAAGAAAACAGTATCACATTTTAATAGTTACCATTGCGGTTTGGATTTTGATTTATGGCTCTCTTAGTGTGTAAAACCCTAAGAAAACACACATTATACACTGTTGAAATTCTGTAGAAAATAATGAAAGTTTTAATAAGTTTTGTTTCTTGTTTTATGACTTCATGATGGAGAGATGGAGTACGGTTGGAGTTGGAGAAGCAGTGTATACAGTATATAAAAGTACAATTGTTGTTGTTTTATTACCCCTGTGTTTGTGTGGTAAAATCATCTAGTCATACATATGACTATACCAGCATGCCCCTGCAGAGCACTGTGTTTTGGAAATTTAAACTTAATAGGTCCTATATTGTGCAAAGTTAACTCTAGGATGTTGTTCCCTACTCAAACGTATATCTGGAGTTGTGTTTTGTTTCATTCACACGTTTCAGCATTTTTATTTTGTTTACATCTCTAAGCTCAAAATGCTCTGTTCCACCTTGTGATGCCATGAAGCTGTAGTTTTTAAAGGAGAATTAACATTTTTTCTGAGCCTTATTTTGGTAATAAAACAAGTTGTTTTACTCACCCATAGCACTTTATAATATATGCCCCAAGCGGTCTCCAAATAACACAAACTTTAGCACTTTTCAAATCATAGAAGCTCGATGTCTTTAGTCTACGATTTCGTTTGAATCAAAAGTGGCCTGTAATCCGAGATTTATCCATAGTTTACAGCTTTGCGTTCCATGTTTGGGTCCCGGGAGCTGAGAGCACACTCCGCGCATGCGCACTGGCCTCCTCATCTACTCGAAACTATGGCTAAATCTCGGATTACAGGCCACTTTTGACCAAACGAAATCGTAGACTAAAGAAATCGAGCTTCTATGATTTGAAAAGTGCTAAAGTTTGTGTTATTTGGAGCCCGCACGGGGTATATTACATGCTCGGGGAATGCCCCGAACTATGGCTATAAGAATGATGTTTTTATGTGTTATGGTTATTGTGAATGATATGGTGTGTAAATAGTACATGGATGTGTGTGATTGTGTGTTTTGGGTTAATGTTAGTGGGTGTATATTATGTTTTGCTGTGTTACTGCGTAATGAGATGTGTGTCAAAGTTAAATGTGTGATGCTGTGTGTGTGTATGTGTGTGTTTTAAGAGAAAATCTTTGATTGTTTTTAATTATTTAGACCGTTGTTTTTTTATCCATGTAACCAGGGACTGCGGATGGAAATTAGCTTTGTAGCTATACTCTGGTGCAGAACATCTCTGTCTTTGGACATAATGGCTCTGTACATTGTCCCTTCAAATAAAGACTAAACTAAAGTCGTGCTAGGCTAACGGCGTTAGCCTAACGCTAATCTAAAACATCTCTGGAAATGCTCCATATGACACCAAAGTGATATGGGTGAGTAAAACAACTTGTTTTATTACCGAAATAAGGCTCAAATTGTAAAAAAAAAAAAACGTTACTTTTCCTTTAAGACTCCGGGAAGTATAATGTAATGTAAAGATGCGCTACCTAACTTTTCTGTGGAACATTTTAGGCAAAGCAACAATGTATCCATGGTGACAAGCAGGTGGGGGACTCTCTACCAGAAAAAGTTACATAGTGGACCTGTATGCGTTACTGAATTCTCCTTTTAACTCCTTTTAACAAAATGTAGACGTATTATTTATTTTCCTTTTACCACTTGCACCGTACAACTTTTAATATAAGGACTTTTGTAACATATCCTGCTATTTCCATTCTACATGTCAACATTGATTTTTTTCTGATTAAATTGTCACTCCTTTTTAAATTCACAATGTTGGTACAGTCCCACCCCTGTGTGCAGCTGATCCACCGTGTCCAGTTTAATAGAATTCAAAAGAATAATATTTCCCAAAATAATGATCAAACTTCACATTTTATGACCGACATGGCGGTTTTGAAATGAATATAGCAAGCCCATAATCCCCTGGTCTTTGGTGGTCTGTGGTCTCTCTTTTAATACACAGTAAAGTGCATAGAGGATTCTTTTCATCCGTATCATCTTATTGCCAAGACTTACTTCATCACCGTCCAAGTCACTATTAAAACTTCTGTTATGTTACATTAGATCCCGTCTTTATAAAGGCTTCTATAATCGTGCATATCATATTCTCATATTCTCCTTTGAGCCTGCTTAGTACTTGGGCAAATTACCAATCAATTTATTTTCGCGTTCCCTCTGAGCACGGCCGGACTTTCCCTGTGTCAGTATCAAGTCACCATGACGCATACTGCTCATTGTCCCCACGCATGTTGACAACTGCTAACGGTGGTCCAAACTTCTTTTCAACAGCACTCATTTTCATAAACACGCAAAAGAGAACCCGGCCAGAGTTCCCAAAGTCTTTCTACTCGACTTCGATTGCTCTTTGTGGTTTTTAGAGCTTGTCAAAACCATAAAAAAGAGAGGAAAAGTATATTGTTTCCCAGTGCTTGGATTCCTTTTGGCCCTGACATCTGCCACTCTGAAGCGATGATAAATTCTTGCCTCATTAAGCGTGGGTGTGGGATTACAGGCTGACAACACATTAATCACTGGACTGGGTGGCAGCAGCCTTGCACCAGCCACCGGCATTGTTAACCAAACTTTTCTAATGTGTCACTCTCCTCCCCGACAGCCCATAATCAATCATGGTGATTGGCAGGCCTGATAGATTACACTATTTATACATTGTGTAATGAAAGCTAGCGTGTCCACCTACTGTCATTGTCAGACCACACCATACGAACACAGAGCTGGTGAAAGAGAAGAAAGGAAAGGGTAGGCAGACCTTGGAAAACCATTGTGAACTTTGTTGAAGAACAGAACTCCGTGCGGGGGAGGGTTTCAGTAAGTTGGCGCATTGTTCGACCCGCACGATATAGCCTTAAGGCAAGTCGTCACACAGTCATCGTGCTTTTGTCTTTTTTTTTCTTTTTTGTCACTATCAGTGGCAGGTTGCGCAGGTAAAATCTATGCTTTGTCCGCTGCGTGGAGATCCGGTTTCTCCGTGACCCCACTGGTGAGGTGAGCTATTGTGTTTGGAGCGTTGATCCTGACAGAAAGTGAATGATTTACACATGTATAACAACAACTCAACAGGACACTGTACACGGGCCTATGTGCGCCTGTCATCGCCCCGAAAGTTGCATAGGAGAATGGAGAATGGATTTGCCTGCTTCCTTTTGCAAAGAAGAGCTTCAGAACGGCGCATAACTACCCCCCCAGCGCTCATGTTTTTTTGTGCATGGGAACTTGTGGATGAAATGACACACTGCTGGTAGCCTTCAAACATAATAAGGTTATGTTTCGTTTTTGTTCATTTTCAGCCACGTCTGGAATTAGAGATGTCCTGGGTGCACGGAGAGACGATATCGAATATGAGCTCTTAGTGGAGGAGCTGCCAAGCATTCACAGAAGGAAAAACAGTCCATCATGCTTTTGACAGCTAGTAAATCTGAGAGCTTTTATGAGACACAGTGCTGTCAGGGAATTAGTTAACTAGACTATATTATGGAAAGCCAGGTAATTTAGCCTCACAAATAACTAGCAGGAGGCCACATCCGTGACCTGACATTGCTTTGTGTATAATGCAAAATCTGGTGACACGCTCAATGGGTCCTGTCAGCCATTGGATTGAATTCTCTACCTACTGCGTCTCAGTTTGGAGCATGCTGGTCAATTATTTCTGAGGCTGTCAGCGCGTGGGGAGACACTGTTATTTAGTATGTGTTAACTCGGCATCATTAAGACAGTGAGCTGACATAGAACCGTACACCTGAATCATATTTATTTTGATTCGCAGACAGGGGTAACCTTCAAACAGGCTGACCCCTCTGTGTTTTGTGAAATCCATTAGAAACAGGAGCTGAGGAGATGTTTGGGGAATCAGGTGACCCACGCTGGTCTAATCTCGTGCGCTAATGTGTGGGGGAAGAAGACATTTGTTTGGACATCGGTCTGTGATCACACCGTGGCAGTTACCGTGGCGTCCAGACAGCTTCTCCAGAGCAGCCATGACGCCTTATCACAGATCCGGCAGGGACACACACAAATAGAAGATCTGGTTTTAGGTTGCACACTGCTTTCAAGTCTCCGATAATAACAGGGAAACAATACTTCACGGTGACACGCTCTAATATTTCACGTCTGACAGCCGGGCATAGATTTACAGTGACACTTTTAATAACTACACCATTCATCTTTCTCCTTCCTGTCTTTGGGCGCTTTTACACAAGGCCATGACTGGATGTTACAGATACAGTTTCCACACGCACAGAAAAGTGCATTTTTAGACTTTATTTCACAGTGTTGGTCAGGATTTTGAAATGGCATAGTCACAAATCAGTTTATATTGGTCCAATACTTGTCAAACAGCTCTTGAACTTATTTGACATTCTCATAAGCCAACACGAGAAAACTGAATTATACTGTAGTACTTAAAGTAAACTTAAAGGTGCACTCTGTAACTTTTCCGGTGGAGGTGTGGTGGTGATATGATATGAAACTTGCCAACAGGACAAGTTACAATTCAGATCTGTAGAGAGGAGACCCCACTCAGAGTAAGAATGAAGGTATTTCTGGCCAATACCTATACCAGAATTTGAATAAATGCTGGATAAATACATTTAATGCTACTGTGGAACTTTCCAGGCAAAGCAGTAACATTTCCATGGAGACAGAACACATGCTATACCCTCCATTAGAAAAGCTACATCAACTTTAAAGGTCCCATGGCATGAAATTTTCACTTTCTGAGGTTTTTGAACGTTAATGTGAGCTCCCCTACCCTGTTTAGCCCCCCCCCCCCCCCCCATGGTTAAAAGTTGTGAAATGTCTAAACTGAGCATTTGCGATCCTTTTCTGCGTTACAAAAAATCGGAGCTCAAACGGGCGATTTTGAACAAGGCACCTTATTGACGTCAGATCGAAAAAAGAAATGCAAATGCAGTTCCACCCCCGTCTGTCTGTACTCAGCGTCTCTGTAAATCACGCACAGAGAGTTTGGACTGCGAATGCGCTAGGCAATGCGAAATGCGTTTTTTTATTTGCCTGGAGGCACGTCCAAGTGTTTCTAGGCTCGGAAGTCCTTTATCTGAGCCTCTGGACCTTTGAACAGCAGTGGTTTAATTTTATTTTCTGTGGAAATGTGTTTATTTTTCAATGGAACGCTTCAAATCTCTCCCCCCGTGCAAAAACAAGGAAATGGATCAGCTGAGAGCTCAGAGCCAAGAGCGGAGAGTTTGGCCACGCCCCCACCCTCTACTATAGGCCAGCTCTTTTCTCCTCATTTGCATTCAAGCAACAACGCCCATTATGGAGTGTTCAGAGTGAGAAAAATTACTCTTTCTCATCTTATCTCTGTTTCTCATGCACTGAGTGTTGATTTTGAAGAAGGATTCATTTACAGTATTAATAATACATTTTATTTATAAAGCGCTTTTCAAGACACTCAAAGACGCTGTACAAGAGGTATTAGGGAACCATTAAGGAGCCATATAAAAGCATCAAGAAGTACCATGTCATGGGATCATTAACTAAGAATGTGATGTTTTAGTCATGGTGTTTATTGTCTTGTTTATGTTTTATGTTCACTGTGGGCCTAGGGGGCGCTGCAATTGTGCAACCTGTACATACGTTTTTTGACAATAAAGCTGACTTTGGATTTTGGAAGCAAAAAAACTTTGTACACTAAAACTTTTTTGCCAAGTGACAAGTTACTATAGCCACAGCTGCCCTAGGGCTTAGTAAGAGAGATATGGCTACCTCCCAGTCTTGAGCCAGCGGCCTTTGTGTCCATCATTAATCACTGACTCACTCACATGAGTCACTGTCATGCAATTTATACCATAATGAATAATACAAATACAAAGATTTGAGATTTTGAAGCCAAGGATTATTGTTACGCCTTTTGTGTACTTTTGACTCTATTTTCAACAAAGTGAAATATATTATTTACAATTCCCACCTTGTGACATCCAAGTTTCAAGTGTAATCCATGCGAGAAAACTAGTCCTCCTGGTTGCTCTCCCAAACCCAGCTTTTCTGCTCCTGCCCCAGTGATGAATGGGTAACCTGATCGAGTGACACCTCGCCATCACCTGTGTGTGCCGCCATGACAGCCGCTGTAACAACATCTGCGCATTTATCTCCGCCTCCCTTCTCACTGTCTGTCTGTGTGTCTGTATGCGCTGCCTCTTTGCTCTCAACAAGTCTCCTGCTCTATAATTAATGTCCCCAAGGGCTATGTACGGGTCAGGCGAGTGGGGAGCTGCTCAGACAGGTAGCTCTGACACCTCCATGCACGTGGGCGCTAGCTCGGCAGGTCAGCCAGTCGTGAAGGCGGCAAGCACGGTTTGGTCATAGGCAATCGGTGTAGGAATACTCACTGTAAGGCTTTTGAAGGAAGCCAGGCCCGCTGCACGACCTTTCCACCCCGGCAGACAAAAGGAGACGCTTTTTCATCGGATTAAGCAGTCAAATGTGCTGCATTAAGGGCTTAGGCTGTCAGGACCCTCACACCCAAGTGACAGAGTGGGAGCGGAGCATTTCAATAATATTAGCACCGCACGCATTTAGCCTAAGGAGAGCTTTTCATGTAGAAAAAACATGTTGGGAATGATTTATAGTGCTCAGATTTGTTGGTACAGACCAGTCAAACAGAAAGGCTTCATTACGGCTAGTGTAAACAGTCAATCAGGGAGCTTTCCGAGTAGTTTGAAAAATGCCATTGAAAGAAATGAAAGTTTATTTAGTTTTAAGTTTGTTTTCATTGTACATTGTGTCACGGACAGTAGAGTACATGTCTGTATTGTGTCCATGATATCCTTAAAATAACACATCACCGGCGGTAATAAATGGCCTATTAAGTTCCATAGCTCATGATGTAAGCTTATTTACTCATACGTTTGTTAGTACAGCTGCCTAGTGGACAAAGTGAGCACTTGTGTGGCAGCCGCACACTCATTTAGCTTTATGTAAATCTGTAACTCTGAGAATATAGTGAGAGTTAACATGGTACAGAGGAAATAGACCAGCTTTAAAAACTTACTTTATGTTGATACTTGAAACAAATCTTATGTTAAAGGCTTGTTAGCATGCTTTACTGTGGTGGTCTCTGAAAGTTGTGAAAAGCTCACTGTGGGGAATAATTAAAATGCTCGAAATGCATAAGGTAAATGAGAAATAACTTTGGAGCACTACAAACAGTTTTAAATGCTCTGTTTAGCTCTGTTTTCTCATTTTTAAGACAGTTAAAGGAAAATTAACGTTTTTTACAATTTGAGCCTTATTTCGGTAATAAAACAAGTTGTTTTACTCACCCATAGCACTTTGGTGTCATATGGAGCATTTCCGGAGATGTTTTAGATTAGCGTTAGGCTAACGCCGTTAGGCTAACGCCGTTAGCCTAGCGCGACTTATAGCCATAGCTCGGGGCATTCCCCGAGCATGTAATATGCCCCGTGCGGGCTCCAAATAACACAAACTTTAGCACTTTTCAAATCATAGAAGCTCGATGTCTTTAGTCTACGATTTCGTTTGAATCAAAAGTGGCCTGTAATCCGAGATTTAGCCATAGTTTCGAGTAGATGAGGATGCCAGTGCGCATGCGCGGACTGTGCTCTCAGCTCCCAGGACCCAAACATGAAACGCAAAGCTGTAAACTATGGATAAATCTCGGATTACAGGCCACTTTTGACTCTAACGAAATCGTAGACTAAAGACATCGAGCTTCTATGATTTGAAAAGTGCTAAAGTTTGTGTTATTTGGAGCCCGCACGGGGCATATTACATGCTCGGGGAATGCCCCGAGCTATGGCTATAAGTCGCGTTAGGCTAACGGCGTTAGCCTAACGCTAATCTAAAACATCTCCGGAAATGCTCCATATGACACCAAAGTGCTATGGGTGAGTAAAACAACTTGTTTTATTACCGAAATAAGGCTCAAATTGTAAAAAACGTTAATTCTCCTTTAAAAAGAACCGGCCCTTATGAGAAAAAAGGTTGTGGCTGCTACTGCAAGAGTTTTTGAATTTGCACGTTCAATTTTCCATTCAAAATTGGATGGTGTCTGGAAACTTAAAAGATTTTCATAACACAATAAACATTTTTGCAAAATAATCTCAAAGGTATATAAATGTGATTTCTGAATTGTATAGAAAACAATAGCTATAACCACTTCTGATAATAAATTGTACTGAGATTACAAACAGAAAACATAAAAATGACCCTAACAATACAGTAGTTATAAAACTATTAAACATTTGTTTGAATCAACATTTATTTTAATTGTCTTTTGAAGGAATAAATTATACTCACAGTCTAATGAACAATAAGGACCTATCACAAAAATATCTAGTTACATTTTCAGAAACGTTTAAAACTCTCTTCACAAAAGCAAACTACTCACTGTATTCTTTGTACCTCTCGACAAACAGCCCAGTCCTTTTGTCACATATAGATCTGAAGTACCCCTCAGAATATGCAGCACTTGTAAAATCCATACCCATCTGTACTCTTCCAATCCCACCATCATTTCTGCCCTTCCCTATAACAACCCATCCTCAATAGCCTCTTGTCCTTATGTTCCCACTGGTTGAGAGCCATTTTACTCCCATACCTCTACTCTTAAGCTTTGAATAGACCTATATGCAAATGGATGGCAGAAATGGTGTCTATAAAGCACAAGACTGGCATGGACCTGGAACAAAGCTAGCCTAGCGAACTTGTTTAAATGTGGTAACGTGAAAGAATGACCAGGGTGCGCCAGAGGTCACCGCGAGGTTACTGGGGTCAAGTAACACTTGAACAGCTCTCATTCATCATTCAGACTGGCTATTAGCAATTGGCAGCCATTGATACTTGCTTTGGTTTCACTATTGTAGAAATTAAGGCTGGGAATCACAGGGTTCCTCATGATTTGATATGATACTTGATACATGGCTCACAATACGATATCACGATACTCTGTGATCTATTGCTGTTTTTAAAGGGATAGTGTTTTTTAAAAAAAAAGTTAATCTGTATGGGTTTCCTTCTAAAAGTTGCGTGTGTTGACACTGGCTTACCTCTGGCAGTTTCAGCTGATCCCGGTTCGGCTCGCTTTCTGGAGCCCACGTAAGTAGGTCCGGTAACTTCTCTGGAACATGAAATAAAGCTTGTTTTTCTTCTCAAAACAAAACATTTGTTAGAAAGGTGATATATTTGCGTCCAAAACAGTTGTCCACGAAACATCCAGCAGCGTATTTCGCATTCGCGTATTGTCTCCCTCCACTCGTATCACTACGCCCATGTTAACTCTATCAGCCTGTTCACTTGTAAACTTCGGCGTAGACATCCGCTGAAGGTGAACAGGCTGATAGAGTTAACATGGGCGTAGTGATACGAGTGGAGAGAGACAATACGCGAATGCGAAATACGCTGCTGGATGTTTCGTGGACAACTGTTTCGGACGCAAATATATAACCTTTCTAACAAATGTTTTGTTTTGAGAAGAAAAACAAGCTTTATTTCATGTTCCAGGGAAGTTACCGGACAGAAAGCGAGCCGAACCGGGATCAGCTGAGACTGTCAGAGGCGGGCTCCAAATAACACAAACTTTAGCACTTTTCAAATCATAGAAGCTTGATGTCTTACTCTATGATTTCGTTTGAATCAAAAGTGGCCTGTAATCCGAGATTTATCCATAGTTTACAGCTTTGCTAACGGCGTTAGCCTAACGCTAATCTAAAACATCTCCGGAAATGTAACCAAAGTGCTATGGGTGAGTAAAACTTGTTTTATTACCGAAATAAGGCTCAAATTGTAAAAAACGTTACTTTTCCTTTAACATAAAAAAACCGCACTATCCCTTTAAGAACCAAACACATTTTAGCGACAATATTCCTTTCTTAAACCACTACTTGTGCAAAGTCAATATGAAATACATCTTTTTCTTTCACTTTTGAAATGATATAAAACAATAAAACAGAAAAAAAAACTACCACAACCCACCCCTCACTCCACACTCGTCACGTACACACAACTACACACATACACACACACACACACACACACACACACACACACACACACACACACACACACACACACACACACACACACACACACACAGGCAAACAAAACATTCTCAGTCAGTCAAGTCCAGTCCTGTCAAGATCAAAAATACAAGTTCAAAAATACATATATTTTAATCATCAAAATCATTTAGTTTCTATCCACTAAATAAGTAACAAAATTGTAGTGCAGTCACAAAAAAATGCTAAAAGATACCAAAAAATACTCTTGGTGATATATCAGTCCATCAGCCCATGATAACAATACTGTATCACCAAATGTAGTATCACAATATATCGATATTTTACTTTTTTTTTTTTTTTTCATATTTTTGCACACTTTTGGTAGAAATGCTGCAAATGTACGTGATTAGTTTTAAAACAAAACTTCAACAACATCAAATGAGCTGTTTTTGTCAAAATGTTTCAAACAGCGTGTTAACCTCCTGACTGTCTAATTTTGTTTCTGCTTGCAGTTGGCATTGGAGATGACAGATTTGAGATTTGAGCAGCCTCGTTCCAAAATAGGCTTGACTCATGTGTACAGTGCGTTCGGTAAGCTTTAAGGTCAGTAATGAAAGATCCCAAGAGAGTTAGTCACCATTAGTAAGTCATTTTAATTGTATTCTGCTGTCAAAGTGGCTATGCTGCTCTAACCACCGTTGTATGTGATGGAGTGAGTGTAGATAGTGAGGGCAAACATTGACTCAACTTCTGTCACCAAAACTAAACTATTTATCTGGTCTTTGATTTAAATGTGATACGATATGTCAACAAACCAGCAACTCCCCCGCAAATGCAACTTGAATGTTAACACTCAAACGGTTCCATTTTATTTTTTTTAATTCATAACGTTCATATGTGTTATATGGATAAGGATATTGCATTGTTAGTCAGCATTTTGAGTGCACTTCTAGACAGAACTTAGACAAATCTGTTTTTAAAAAGTATCAGTTTCAAAGGCTTTAAAGGTCCCATGGCATGAAATTTTCACTTTCTGAGGTTTTTGAACGTTAATGTGAGCTCCCCTACCCTGTTTAGCCCCCCCCCATGGTTAAAAGTTGTGAAATGTCTAAACTGAGCATTTGCGATCCTTTTCTGCGTTACAAAAAATCGGAGCTCAAACGGGCGATTTTGAACAAGGCACCTTATTGACGTCAGATCGAAAAAAGAAATGCAAATGCAGTTCCACCCCCGTCTGTCTGAACTCAGCGTCTCTGTAAATCACGCCCAGAGAGTTTGGACTGCGAATGCGCTAGGCAATGCGAAATGCGTTTTTATTTGCCTGGAGGCACGTCCAAGTGTTTCTAGGCTCGGAAGTCCTTTATCTGAGCCTCTGGACCTTTGAACAGCAGTGGTTTAATTTTATTTTCTGTGGAAATGTGTTTATTTTTCAATGGAACGCTTCAAATCTCTCCCCCCGTGCAAAAACACGGAAATGGATCAGCTGAGAGCTCAGAGTGGAGAGCGGAGAGTTTGGCCACGCCCCCACCCTCTACTATAGGCCAGCTCTTTTCTCCTCATTTGCATTCAAGCAACAACGCCCATTATGGAGTGTTCAGAGAGAGAAAAATTACTCTTTCTCATCTTATCTCTGTTTCTCATGCACTGAGTGTTGATTTTGAAGAAGGATTCATTTACAGTATTAGGGAACCATTAAGGAGCCATATAAAAGCATCAAGAAGTACCATGTCATGGGATCTTTAAAAACAAAAACAAATAAAAAGGTAAATTACATTCATTGGACTAAAAGAAATAAAGACAGGATCATATGAATGTTAGTGGAGGTTTAAAGGGCCCATATTACTCTATTTTCTGATCTACAGTAGGTTATAATGTTTCCTCATCACAAACAGACCTGGAGTTTTGTTTTGTTGTTGTTTTCATTCGCACATGTTTAAACCCTGCATATTTAGGCTGAGGCTTGCAAATGGAAAAGACTCCTTGTGTTCCACCTTGTGATGTCATGTGGTAATACAGGAAGTGCTCCACTGTGTCTTTAAATTCCATACACCTTCACTAGAATCATTAGGTTGATTTCAGATCTGAAATTGCCAATCTCTACTGAATCTACTTAGGGTAGCTGCTTTGGGGATGTAGACACACTAATAAACCAGAATTATTCAAACGTGTGAATAAAAACACACCTCAAAGTATGTTTTTGAGGAGGTAACAGCATTCTGACATGGTTTAAAGCTCATAAGAATCAATTTTGTGTAATATAAGACCAGGGCTCTCAAGTCTCACACATTGAGAGTATGACACACGCAATTCGACGTGTTCACACGCTCACACGCCACACATGGTATTTCTCACGCTGACATTTTTTTAAGCAATTCAAAACTGTAGCCACTGTTCACAGCGCTTCTGTGCCCAGAAAGTCTGTAAGTTAATGCAGGCACCTCGCGTTTTCAGCGAAAAAAAGTCACTCACACACCAGTGCTCAAGTTGAGCGGTCAGCTGTGAGGCTGATCGCTCACAGCTGATCGGCATGTTCGCCGATCAGCTGATATTTACGATTCTTATTTCCAAGACAATAAGAATCCTTAACTTGCTACGTTAATGCTACGTAAGAAGGAACTCTTGCCTCGGGACACGGGATAAGTTCGGGATATGTCCTTTTCTCCGGAGCTCCGGATTATTAAAGATCGTGACACGTGCATACATGGATACGAGTGACCGCGTTCTTATGGGTGAGTCATATTATCAGATTATTTCTGCATCTATTTCGGCACTAAACCAGGACTAAACCAAGACTAAACCAGGTCTAAACCAAGACTAAGCCAGGACTAAAACAGGTCTAAACCAGGACTAAACCAGGACTAAACCAGGACTAAACCAGGACTAAACCAGGACTAAACCAGGACTAAACCAAGACTGTGTGTGATAACATATCCTGTGCATTATTGAATTATTGAATGATAATATGGACTTTTTTTTATAAAAGCATTTTTTCCCATTTTAACAAAGTACCTTCTAATGAATGGAACCTATAGCTAGAATCGTGTTTGTCAGAAAATCCCAATTTATAAAACATACAAAAGGAGGAGATGGCTGGATTGGGAACGACTTGGGGTCCCCCCGGAAGAGCTGAAGGAAGTGTCCAGGGTGAAGGAAGTCTGGGAGTCCCTGCTTAGACTGTTGCCCCCACGGCCTGGCCCTGGATATGTGGAAAAAAATGGATGGAAGGAAGGATGGATAATGTAATAAGAAATTAGGACTTATAACACATTTGCAAATGATCTTACAAGTACCATAGAAAAAGCATTAAAAAATAATAAATCTGCATGAACAAGCTGAATGTCAGTGCAATACAATGCTGAAAGAAAAAACAATGACAACAATGAAAATAAGAAATTCCCATGAGGTCATTAGAGAAAGCACCTATGACTTGTAGTTTGTAGCCTTGTAAGTTTGCTAATCCTTTTCCCCCAATTCAAACCTCTGAATGAGAATACGAAAGTGCATGAACCACCTGCACTGCCATTCCTCTGTCTACATTTAGTCAGTTATCAGGTAAAGCTGTGCACTTCTAACCCAGACATTTAATATGATCTGATAATAGGTGTCCTGTGGGGTCACTTGATCTGCTGTATCCATGTACCAGGCAGATGGGTGGGCACACGGAGCACCTCTTCCTTGCCAACTGGCCTGGTGCTGATCAGGACAAGAGACACGAGCAGGCATCTCTGGGGTAACTGGAGACATAGGCTGTGCTCCATCTCCCATCACACCTGGTCTTAAAGGAACTACTTGTCCACCAATCTCCTCCCTGTAAGAGAATATAGACTACATCCTGTCAGACTCATCAGATTTCACCACGACCGAGCGCTTTTGTCAGCTGAATTCCAGACATCTTTCTTTCCCCGACGAAGATAGAGTATCCTTGGAGTTACCCCTTAAAGACAATAGCATCATTGATACCTCTAACTAAAGCTAATGGCACCTCTACATAATTCATGAAGGAATCCAAAAATGTCCACCTTAAAAGCCTGTCTGAGAACCAGCGATGCCCTCTGTCCTTCACACGTCACTCTCTTCTTGAGAAACGTCTCGTCTTCTGGCTGGCTCGTCTCCATCACGGGGAGGGGGGGTAGGAACTGTCTGTGTTCAGAGGTTTGTTTACGGGGGGGAAGGAAAAGTCGGCTGCTCCCTGACGCCTCTAGTCTTTCAGCCAATCACCCAAAAACATGACAGGCCTCTGTCTGTTTGGTCCCCTTGAGAGAGCCAGAATGTTGCTGGTTTTCTTGCTGTGTCTTGAAGTAAGCTCAAAGTCAACAGATCGATATTGTACGCAAGCTACCTGCTCTGGGGCATCCGCACAAACCTTGTGTAATTTTGCACTTTGAGGTTAAGGCTGATGTGTCCGCAATGAATCGCTGTTTTGATTCGAAGCGTTTCTCCAAATATTTATCCTAAACTTGACTAGTGAGTTCTTCTAAGTACAGCTCACTTCACTGTTTAGTGGATTTTTAGTTCAGATAATTTGGGGATTCTCACCTGAAAGTTGTTGCTAGGTTCAAATAGAGAGTAGGCTTGATTGATGGGAAGGTGGAAGAGAACCTTGAGTGTACTTTTCTGAATTTGACCAGTATAAATGTCTACTATTTCGTTTGATTTTTAATGGTGCAAAAGAATAGAGAATAAAGGGTAGATAGACATGCTACCGATCAAAAGAAAACTAATTCTGTGAAGTTTTCAAGTTTTTAAGACAGACTTTCAAACCATTTCACGTAATTAAAGTTAATCAGTAGGTAATGGGTCTTATTGGTGTAGCTTAACCACATTTTGGTAAAGGCACCAAACTAACTTTGCTATGGAGGCAACAACTTTCTAAGCAATACTCAGTTATTTAAAGGAGAATTGACGTTTTTTTTACAATCTGAGCCTTATTTCGATAATTAAACAAGTTGTTTTACTCACCCATAGCACTTTGGTGTCATATGGAGCACTTCCAGAGATGTTTTAGATTAGCGATAGCCGTAGCGCGAGTTCTCGGGGCATATATATATAATATATGTCCCGAGCGGTCTCCAAATAACACAAACTTTAGCACTTTTCAAATCATAGAAGCTCAATGTCTTAGTCTACAATTTTGTTTGAGTCAAAAGTGGCCTGTAATCCGAGATTTATCCATAATTTACAGCTTTGTATTTCATGTTTGGGTCCCGGGAGCTGAGAGTGAAATAAACTTTGATTCCGCACATGTGCACTGGCGTCCTCATCTACTCGAAACTATGGATAAATCTCGGATTACAGGCCACTTTTGACTCAAACGAAAGCGCAGACTAAGACATCGAGCTTCTATGATTTGAAAAGTGCTAAAGTTTGTGTTATTTGGAGACCGCAAACATGTGCCCCGAGAACTCACATGATGGAGATCGCAAATCTAAAACATCTCTGGAAGTGCTCCATATGACACCAAAGTGCTATGGGTGAGTAAAACAACTTGTTTTATTACCGAAATAAGGCTCAGATTGTAAAAAACGTTAATTCCCCTTTAAGTTCAGTTATTTCAATTATTTATTTTTTAGGGACAATGCAGTCAAATATAGTTGGTTGTTCAAATCACAGTAACAACACTTAACAGTGCTACTGTATAGTCTTTGTTCTTATTGTTATGTTGTGCCTTCTTGCCTTAAAATCGCAGCTTCAAATTCCAGTGACTTCCTTCTTTATTCTTTATTTAAACGTCAAACTTATGTAATTATAGCTACAACCCTGGTAAAGTTTACAACAGCCGCTCTGACTCTACTTGAGCACATCAGCACTTCACACAACCCCCAGCTACAACAGTGAAGACTTCAAACACAACCGCTCGACTTGTTTTCACCGAGGTTTGTGCAACTATACACTTTTCTTTCTCCTCTCTCTCCTCTTTCTCTCTTTCCCCACGCTCACAGTTAGGTCTGAATCAGCTGTTTGCTCCCTCCTTTTCAAACACACACACAGTTTTCACACACCTGAGAGGGGCCCATGCCTCCGGGGCCCACGTCAGTTACCTGCTGACACACGGGGACGCTGATGGATGACGCGCCGCCGGCATTGGAGTACACTTTGTCAGCTGCTCATAATTTATACATCTTATCTCCATCAGAAGAATAGAGTGAAGCATTGTGTTGTGTTGTGTGTTTTGTGTGTGTGTGTGTGTGTGTGTGTGTGTGTGTGTATGGGCTTCTTTAGTGACAGGGTAGCTACTAGCGGTTAGCCGTGTGTTTGGTAGCTGTTAGCGGTGCGCGCGGGTCCCTCGGTGGCCAGCACTCTTCGGCGTGTCAGTCTTCCTCACTCACTTTCCTGCGGGGCTGTCTCCGCTGTCTTTTCTGTCTCTCATGTTTCAACGCTTTGTGTCTGCCTCGATCGCCTGTGTGTCTCTGCGTCTCTATCTCTCGTCTCGCTCTTGACCTCCGTCTGTGGACGTGCTGTCCCACAATCAGGTCAGAGCCGAGTCCACCAGTGCATTTGAGTTTATGTGCGTTTGATCATGTCAAATAGAAAGTATGACAATATAAAATAGTTTAGTTTAGTGCAGTCTTTATTTGAAAGGACAAACTACAAAGACATTAAAGATCCCATGACATGGTACTTCTTGATGCTTTTATATGGCGCCTTAATGGTTCCCTAATACTGTAAATGAATCCTTCTTCAAAATCAAGACTCAGTGCATGAGAAAGCCTCATGAACACAGTCAGAGTCATAAATCTCTCTCTCAAACACTTTATTCTGGGCGTTGTTGCTTGAATGCAAATGAGGAGGACAGAGACAGGCCAGTGCAGTGGGTGGGGGTGTGGCCAAACTCTCCGCTCTTTCCTCTTTAGCTGTGCGCTGGCCCCACTTCCGCGTTTAAGTGCGGAGGAAGATATGAGATGTTTTCCACAGAAAATAAAATTAAACCACTGCTGTTTCAGAGGTTCGGAGGCTCGGATAAAGGACATCCAAGCCTGGAAACACTCTCACGTGCCCCCAGGCAAATAAAAAAATGCATCTTGCATTGCGTAGCTCGTTCGTGGTCCAAATACTCTGGGCGTGATTTCCATAGACGGTGGGTAGACATCCAGACGGGGGGTGGAACTGCATTTGCATTTTTCCCTGAGTGTAACGTCAGAAATTTCCCTTGTTCAGAATCACCTGTTTGGGCTGTCTTTTTTTCAAACGCGGAAAAGGACCGCAAATGCTCAGTTTAGACATTTCGCAACTTTTAACCATGGGGGGGATAAACAGGGTTCAAAAACCTCAGAAAGTGAACATTTCATGCCATTGGACCTTTAAACTCATAAAAAACAGATGTTCCGCACCAGATTATAGCTAAATAGCGAGTTTCCATCTGCAGTCCCTGAGTAAATAATTCATAATTAATTCATAATTTTAGTACAGATTTAAAAATGAATTTAAATGCACATTAAAGTTCTTGAAACCCCCCCAAAAAGTAGGCAAAATTTTCACAGTTGTTCTATTCTCTCACATTTTTCCTGTATCAGCATGTAGTGGCTGTATAAATGTAAACAAAAACTGGGAAAAAAACAAAAACAAAACTATGAGCACTAAGTTAGATTGTCCAAATTTTTGATCACATATATATTCTTAAAACACTTCCTGTAATTTTTTTTTAAATCTTGGAAAGAGTAGTTTAGTATGTTAAATAACTTTAGCTTTATTTTTTCCACTGTATTAAAAAAAAAAATAGCGATAGAGAGAAGAGTACATGAGAGAGGTGAGGTAGTTCACACTTGCCACAGTAGAGATGATAAATCTCTATGGCCTTTTATGTTATCAGGGCTTTACAGTCTGGCTCTCAGGCCTCTGTCTTTGATGTCCTGTATGTCTCACATGTGTCTTTGTGCCCCCCTCCTGTTTGTCCTCGTCTCCTTTCCTGTCGTTTAATCCCCCTGTCTGTCCTATAATCACCTGTCCTTTTGTCTCCTGTCCCCCCGTCTCCTGCATTTGCCCTGTGGTCTCCTGTTTTCCTATCTGTCCCCTTGTCTTCTGTCCTCCGGTCACCTGTCCTTTTGTCTTTTGCTCCCCTGTCTGTCCTCCTGTCTGTCATCTTGTTTGTCCCCTTGTCACCTGTCTGTCCCCATGTCTAGACTTAAGCTTAAACTTTATTGATCCACAAAGGAAATTATTTGGACACAGTAGTTCACACATCACAATATATTATAATAACAAAGAAAAAGTATAAATGGTAATAATACATCCTAAATAAATAGGGACAAAATTAGCAAAATACTGGTGTCAAATAAGGCGTAATTATATAAATGTATTTGAACAAGTAAAAATAAAATTGAAAAATAACTAATAAAAATATCTCAGCTATATACAAGATGATATGATGATTGACAGGACATAGGGTTATCTGTCTGTCCATCTGTCACCTTTCTGTTCCCTGCCTACTGTCTCCTGTCTGTCCTCCTGTCTGTCCTCCTGTCTGTCCTCCTGTCTGTCCCCCTGTCTGTCCTCCTGTCTGTCCTCCTGTCTGTCCTCCTGTCTGTCCTCCTGTCTGTCCTCCTGTCTGTCCTCCTGTCTGTCCTCCTGTCTGTCCTCCTGTCTGTCCTCCTGTCTGTCCTCCTGTCTGTCCTCCCATCTGTCCCCCTGTCTGTCCTCCTGTCTGTCCTCCTGTCTGTCCCCCTGTCTGTCCTCCTGTCTGTCCTCCTGTCTATCCTCCTGTCTGTCCTCCTGTCTGTCCTCCTGTCTGTCCCCCTGTCTGTCCCCCTGTCTGTCCTCCTGTCTGTCCTCCCGTCTGTCCCCCTATCTGTCCTCCTGTCTGTCCTCCGGTCTGTCCCCCTGTCTGTCCTCCTGTCTGTCCTTCTGTCTGTCCTCCTGTCTGTCCCCCTGTCTGTCCCCCTGTCTGTCCCCCTGTCTGTCCTCCTGTCTGTCCTCCCGTCTGTCCCCCTGTCTGGCCTCCTGTCTGTCCTTCTGTCTGTCCTCCTGTCTGTCCCCCTGTCTCGCCCCCTGTCTGTCCTCCTGTCTGTCCTCCTGCCTGCCCCCCTGTCTGTCCTCCTGTCTGTCCTTCTGTCTGTCCTCCTGTCTGTCCTTCTGTCTGTCCTCCCATCTGTCCCCCTGTCTGTCCTCCTGTCTGTCCTCCTGTCTGTCCCCCTGTCTTCTGTCCTCAGGTCCACTCCACTTGTCCCCTGTTTCTCCTCCTGTCTATCATCTTATCTCTTTTTCCCCTTGTCCTGCCCCTGTCTCTCCTCTCCCCCCGTCCTCCCTCACAGACAGACCCAGTCGGGTGCTGAAAGCGTCTCCTCTGTCCTCTGTGTTGGGAGGTCGGCGTGCAGGCGTACTGTATAATTAGCTCTTTCAGACTGCGCCTCTGGTCCACATTCACATATGCTCCGTGGGCCTGAATATTAATTTTATTACAGGATGGGAAATACTCATTAATCATGTGCTGTAAAGGGTTTTTTAGAAAATACTACAAGTTAGCACAGAGGTCAGGGAGATTTTTGGACTGCATGTGCAGAGAAGTGCATAGTGGTCATTTTCAAGCAACAAAGACTGACTTTTTAGTAAGAAGAATCTGACCAATGTACAGATTTACAGATGTAAATTTCAATTTATTCTCATAGACATTTGATTTGAAGAAGTTTAAATGTTGGATGGAGGCTATAGGGCTTCAGATATGGCGATAAAAATGATCTCATCTATCTCCCTATGACAATCTGCTTTTTTGTTTAAAGCAGATCTATTATAAGTTATATAACATTTTCAGAATTGTTCCCCATTTTTCATGTATCAGTGTACAGGGGCTATACACACAGCAAGCACACTATTCTGCAAAATCAGCTTTTTAGAGCTTTTAACCATGCTTAGACTGTCAGTGGCATGAATTAATTTCAGTATTATCATTTATCGGCAATATATTGCACTTCAAAATGTGTTTTCGTGACAGGCCTATGTGTAGTTTGAATAAAGTTCAGCGTTTCAAAATGAATACGCCTCTTAAATAGATGTTATTGAGTTGAATAGATGAAACAAAAGAAAAATACACGCTGTCTCACTAAAATTGTGTTTGCTAATTTATTGCAGACATGTTCATTTAATTTATATTCGACATAAATCATTTACACATTACTTGAATTGCAGTTTCATGCACGCACAAGATTATTATCAGATTTTTGGAGTTCTGAGATTAAAACAATGGAAACAGCAAAATTATCAAATTTTGGTTCCTCAGTTCGGAGTACCTATGCTCCAACTCATTCTTTATCTTCATCTGAAGTTCACATTCTTTGGAGTTTTCTGTTTTCTTCTTGAGAACTTCTGCCTGGTGTGGACTGTCCAGTTTCTGCAGTTCTAGAGCATGAGACACCTCCAGCTGCTCTTTTTCATTTCAAAGGTCCTTCAGATGTTTCTCTCTGATCTCACCCATTTCTTTCTGGTGATCCTCCCTAAGTTGCCCTAACTTCATTCCATGCTCCAGCTCCTGACGTTTCTATCTCGAACCGTTCAGCCATCTTCCATGTCTTGTCCGAAAGAGTTAAGTTTTTCATTGTTGCTTTTTTGTTACTAACTCCTCTTCCAATTGAGCCTGCAGTTGTTCGAGTTTTTTGCTTGTTCCTGGCTTTAAGTCTCTTAGAGCCAGTTTGGAGTCAACAGTGATTGACGAAGAGTTTCCAGTCTCTCTTCATTTTTATCCCTCAGATGCTTCTCCCTTTCCTCTTGTGTCTCCTGTGATTCTTAAAATTCTTCAGATGTTTCTAAATTCTTCATCAGAGGAGATGCCACGTCATGAGGAGCATCGAATAGTTTGGATGAAGTAGGTGAAGCACTGGAGTGGTGTACTGTGGGAGCAGGATCCTCCAGGATACACAAAGCTTTTGATGGCTGAAGAACTGAATGCATTGTTGTCCTCTTGTAGGTCACCCCAAATATCTCCAGTATCCAAGTGAAGATTCGACCATAGTCCTGACTCCTCATTGCTCGTTTCCATAGCAATCTTCACCTCCTCTTTCACAAACCATTTTGGTGTGCTGTCTTCTACTTCACAGCTCACCTGCTCTGGTTCCTGGCACACAAGGCTCTGGTGGTTTATCTCAAGTGAAGCAGGTGAAAGACTGGACAAACACTCTGTGGGAGTAGGGGCCTTCTTCCTCTCTAATAGAAGATTAAAAGCATCTTTTTCTTCCTCATCTTCATCCTCTAAAATGTCATGAAGTTCTAGCATTATATCTTCAGGATCAAAGTCATCATCATGTCTCCCACTCATCATTTACTGCAGAGCGTGCAAGGATAAAATCAGGGGGAACCTCTAAAACAACTGTCTGACCTCTCTGGTTGTTAAAGTGCATGGAGAAAGCTGCACTCTCAACATCATGGAAGTATAATCAGACCCCCCAGGATTTCGCGGGCATTTTTTGTGATTGTTTCGGGCTAAAATGCCTGAATTTGCGGGAGCTTTTCCAAAAAGTTGCGATGAAAGTTGCGGTGCTTTTAAGGTTTTTGTTGCGATTTTGTTGCGAGAGGAAGTGAAAGTTGCGATAAATAGTTGCGATTTTCGCTTTTTGTAATTAAAATTGAGTAATATTTTGAATACTGAGTTATTACTGACAAAGAATAATACAAAGACACAGAGATCACAGATATGGTCCTAAAACAACCTTACCAACATCGAAAATAAATTACTACTAGGAGGGGAACTGTTTCGCGCGGTCTTTTGCTGTTATTTTAGTGGGCAAATGGCGCCGCAGACATGTTTCTTTGCCATTAGAAGCCGTGTCCCAATTCCCAGAGCGCGCGGCTCGGAGCGTGGTTTGAAGGGCATGTGCGTCACACATTTCGACAGAACACCGGCGCAACGACTGCTGTCCCACTTCTTTTTTGTCCCATGCGCAGTTAACACGGGGTCCGAAGACCGCAGTCGTAAAGCGGTCTGCGGACTGCAGTCGGGGCTGAGCAAGTGTGCACCTCCTTGACTGCAGTCTGAGCCCCCTTCGGGCCGCGCTCCGAGCTGTGCGCTCTGGTAACTGGGACACGGCCGCAGTTTCGTTTGTCACACGGAAGTAAAGCAGAATGTTGCGGCTTCCAAACTCAAACCTTTTAGCTGCCGAGAATATGAGGTTGGGTCCTATGGCTCGCAGATTTGTGACGCGCAAAGAGGAGGCTATGGTGACAGATACGCTGAGATCCAGATATGCGTTTTGTGCATTTATTACAAAAAGAGCGCACACAGCTATGACAGCGCAGCAGGATGAAATGGAACTCATAAAACCAGCAGGATGAACAGATTAACGTGAAAGATGAATGAATGGTTTGCGGTTAACAAAAATACGGCTACACCCCAACCCTGACTCTCTCCTCTGTGTGACAGGTGAGCGCGCGCTTTTACACGCACACACTTCCGTACGTGCACACACCCACACTCACGTGACCCACCGCCTCTGCCGCACACACACACACAAACGCACCGTGCACCTCATCTCAGTTATGTCTCCTACACAGAAGGAAGTTGGTCGGCGTTCAATACGTCGCAGATGACTGGTCAAAATTAGTAAAAATTGCGGGAAAGTTGCGGTGATTGGTCAAAATTGCAACACCGCCCTGAATTCGCGGGGATTGGCTGAAGTTGCGTTGACGTTGCAAATCGCAACATCGCGAATTCCTGGAGGGTCTGAATAATATGTTCAACATGTGCCTCCATAGAAGGGTAAAACAACATAAGTTAATGGGAAGTTCGGAACGGTGGCAGTTGCAGTCTGCACAGTGACCAGAAAAGTGTAGTACTTTAAAGGAAAATTAAAGTTTTTTTACAATCTGAACCTTCTTTCGGCAATAAACCAAGTAGTTTTACTCACCCATAGCAGTTTTGTGTCAATTGGAGCAGTATCGCAGAACTTATGTTGAGCCGTTCTGTTCTACTAATGATCCCGTATCCGTTAACATGGTGCTCGGGGCATTACTTTACGGTGGCCAAATAGCACAAACTTTAGCACTTTTCAAATCACAGAAGATCGCTGTGTCAGGGTAGACTTTTAGTGGATTCCAAAATGGCCTGAAACCCGATATCCAGTTATAGTTTCATTTGATGACGTCATCAGAGAGGACAGTGCGCATGCGTGAACTCTGTTCACTGTTTTGTCAACACCGCTAGTCCGAAAGAAGCTCTGAACTTTACTTTTCTGTTGCGATATCGGGTTTCAGGCCGTTTTGGAATCTACTAAAAGTCTACCCTGACACAGCGATCTTCTGTGATTTGAAAAGTGCTAAAGTTTGTGTTATTTGGACACCGCAAATCAGTGCCCCGAGCACTCACGCTAACGGATACGGGATCATTAGTAGAACAGAACGGCTCAACATAAGTTCTGCGATACTGCTCCAATTGACACCAAACTGCTATGGGTGAGTAAAACTACTTGTTTTATTGCCGAAAGAAGGCTCAGATTGTAAAAAAAACGTTACTTTTCCTTTAAAGGACACTGCCACTACAAACATGTTGTTTCAGAAATAAAGGGAAAACAGGATTATTTGGATATAATTCTGAACTATTTAATTATACTTTTCACTTGCGATGATTTTAGATTTTCTTGGTCAACCACTGCTTGCCTTGATTGCCCTGACCGCACGCCACAGCCATATGACATCACAAGGTGGAACAGCGTGATTTGTGTTTGAGAGAAGTCACCCTAAATTGGGGCGACAGTAGCTCAGTTGGTAAGAGCGTTTGTCCGCTGATCCAGTGGTTCGAAACCCCTCTCAACATAAAACATCATTGCTTGAGCGATCAGATCCGGGACCCACAGGCTGGCAGTGTGAATGCAGCTCCCACAGGTGAATGCTGTTGTTGTGTCCTAGTATCTGCGTACACTGGTGTATGAAGGAGTGGTTCCTTGTTGTAAAGCACTTTTTATTGCCTTGAAGGTGGAAAAGAGCTGTACAAAAATGTGACCATACACAAGGTTTATGTGTTAAACATGTGGCAATGAAACAAAACATAACTCCACGTTTTTCATAAGGAATCAACATTATAACATAAATCTGAAAATATCATAATATGGGCGCTTTGAAACCCATGAATAGCACATGTCACATAACACAGTCCCTTATAGGCTGGTCTATGTTTCAAAAAGATAATATTGCTGTAATTGTGTCTGCTTTTCTAAATATAAACATGTGTCTATTTAGCATGCTGTGTTTTCCTCAAACGTTGAACAAAGCGTCTAATCTCAGAGCTTTGTAGAGTCTGTCAGCAGTAAACCAGCCTGTCTCCTGTGTCCTGTGCTCTCTCTGTCTGATATTAGCTCTTGAATGGGAAAAGCAGTTCACCTGGCTCTCTTCCTATTGTCTTTAGCACACTTTGTTCTCCCAAATACTGTTCCGATGTTTTAACAGTGTCAGTTAAGCACAGCACCAACAAAACTACTTTGATTCTGTAACCTCTTCCCACTATTGATCTGGACCGCGAGATAAAAGAGTGCTCTCTCTGAAATCATGCATTTTTCATGGTGCTATCAATGGCAGCCGCTGCATTTGGCATCCTACTTAGCTTAAAGCTACGCTCACGAGCGCTGTCTGTTTTGGCTCTATTGATTGGGAGCGTTGTAGATCTCACACAGCAGTCCCCTGGTATCATTTGACTGTCTTTGATCAGGCTGATTGCAGTAAACAGCCACACTCACTCCACTGCGTTCTCCTAATTAGTGTGTTTTTGTACACATTAGCACTGAGCGCACATCAACTACTAGCTTCAAACACTGCTCATAATTAAGAAAGTGTGCATGTTAAGTCCAAGCCAGGGCTCCGGAGAAGCTGCTGAGCCCAAAATGTTTTCCTGATACAACCAATACCACACAGCTTTTAAAAAAAGAATATTTCACTCTTTTTTTCCTCCTGAATGAAAAAGTCCTGCCTCAGTTTTCTGTGCAAATCGCTGTGGCATTGTGCTCTTGATGCTTGTCAGGTGTTAAACAACACTTTGGACCCGGACAGACAAATGAGAGAGTCTTTCTCTAATAGAATCCAAAAAGATGAAAAATATAGTGCAGCCACAGGAAGAACTAGTCAAAGAGGTGCCCGGCCCTCAGCCTGTGCTGCTGCTGTAATTGGACAGAGACCATATATGGGAGCAAATAACCCCCTGTCAGGGGCATTAAAAGGACATGTGGCAGTGCAGGGCAGCCACAATAAGGCCCATCAAATGGAAAAACCTGCCCCAAATATTCACATAATTGTGGACCACTGGGGAGTGGAGCATCTCTGTTTGTTTGGGAACTTTCCCTTGAAGCAAAGCCATATTTGTGTGCTCTGTCAGTGCTGTTATCTGCTGCTGACAGCCTGTGATTGATTGGCCATGTAGGTGTTGATGAGTATAATTTTCAAATGGCAAAGGGTGACATTAGCAGTAAAGTGCTCAGCCTATATCATTGAGCAGTGACATGCAGCGGTGAAGGAAGCTAAGAACACTGACAGCCTGTCAAGAGTCAGACCTGAAATTTAGAATGAAAACAAGCAGAAGGAATGTACCTTATGGAGCTAATGCATGCTCAGGGGCTGCGCTCACATTGTAAACAGCCCACTTTTCCAATAACATGAGTGCGTTTATTAGAGCCCGACTGCTTCTACCACAGACATCATGTGCTGCCTTTTATTGGAGCCTGGATAAATGTTGTACAGAGAGGCCTGTGTGAGTGTTCACACATCAACCACTTCTGTACACTAATGAGATTTGGGCTCTAAGAATAGTCCACAAATGATTCAATTATCTACTGTCTGGTGCCGTGTGTAACCTATAGCACATCTGACCCCCCCATCCAGCTCATCATGTCCAAATATTGATGAGAGCCCCCATAGAGCTGTGAGGTTAAATCAAGACTTCATACGCTGTCGGGGCACATCCCATAATATATTCTCCTGGCATGTTTCCACTCGGCTGCCACTCTCTGCCCAGGGACAGGGCTTGTCTTGTTGAATTTGGTTGGAGTTTTGTGCTCAGGCAGCTGTGGGGACAGCCTTTGTCTGTGTGTAAGATTGCAGCTTTAGTTCGGTGGCCCTCTCATTAATCATGTGGTCAGACTGTTTAGAATGCAGCACCTCACTGCCACTGGCTTTTGTCACTGTGCCACAGTGTTCTGTGCACGAGGAGGTCTAATTATGAACTGTTCACATGACAGACAGGGACGGCCTATCAACAGACAGGGACGCCCCCGTCAGCAGGGCCATTGACAAGCAGCTCATCGATTGCCAACATCTCTGTGTGGAACTGTTCTTGTATATACTAGTATATAAATAGACTTAAGATTCATTCACGCATCAGTGTATGTATCCTTTCATCAAAGGTATTTTAGTTTTACCATCATTGTTTATAGAATAAACTGCAGCTCGCAGTCTAAACTGTAAGGCCCTTCTGTAGTCTTGTTGGCACAGTTTAATTGACAGTTCCTCATAATTTTGTAAAAAGTGGTAGTGGCAGAGGCTGCCAGTCACACTCTGTGTTTCCCATTATTAATCACTTAAGTTCATGCTGGATACAGATATCAAACAGGTCTGAATAATTGAATCCCTCCTGGTTTGTGCTAATGCAATGAGCAGAGAAGGACACAGGACGCAGTATCAGAAGTGTATAAAAAGAATCTTTTGGTGCTGGAGAGGAGAATTAGTGCAGCTGCAGACTGACAGCCTTTGTTATTTAGTGTGTGACTGTGCGCAGACAGCTATCAGGAAGAAAGAGCCACAGCCAATGTGAGTCACACTTCCTCCTCCTCCTCCCGCTGCTCCACATCCCGACACAAAATGAAAAGGATCAAGTTGCTGTCACTGTCACCAACAAACATAAACTTTTCTGGCACCTAATAAATAGGCAGTGTGGCATTGTTCTCAAAGGCAGACAGGTGTGCCTGCTCACTCATGATGGATTCCATTATTTGGTATGGAAAGCCTGTTGGCTTTACTGTCACATGTTGTCACACATCTCTCTGCAGAGAGGCGGAGCGCTGAAAGATGGCCAACAGTAATTACACAGAGGCGTCCCGGTGCTGTGTGGCACTGCTATGATGCGATGCGGTGCCGTTGCTCGTCCCTGTGTAGCTTCAGTCTGGGCCTCATGTTACACAGTCTGAGGAAGCTCTGTGCTGATTGCAGCCTCATTACCCTGTCAGCTCTGCCTCTGTCCCTGCACAGAGGGAAAGGCCCAGGGCACCGGTACTCATCACTGGGTGTGGCTGGAGGCCTGCTTGGGGCTCTACTGATCATGTTGTTTGCACCTGAATGGCAGGTACATCAACATCTCCTTGTAAGCATTTGAAAGAGCAGACAGAGGGGCCTTTGTGCTGCGCACAGCCCACTTGGGCTGCTGACAGCGCTGATTGATATTATCATTCTTAATGTCAGTAAATAGTGGCACTGCAGATAAAGGATGGTTTCCTCTCAACAGGAGAGCTCAATTATCTTAGTGCGTCTGTGCTGGCATACACTGAAAGTGAGCCGGAAGTGGACTTCCGCAGCGAGCTCTTCACCAGGCTAATCTCAGAGCTGTCTGCCTCCTCTGGTCCCTGTCTCTCTGTCTCTGTGCATGTGCAGGGGGAGTGAGTGGGGCTTAAATGGGATAGAGATAGAGCTTAAGTCAGTTGTAATATGTTGGGACAAGTCTTGATTAGATTGTGTCAGGGGAGCGCTCATGTCTCTCCTGCTTCACTCGCTCCGTCCACACACTGCCTTAACAATGAGCACATATCAGGCACTCTTGGCTCTGATAAATTTGTTACTGAGATGAAACGGTGCTATTATCTAATTGTGCCATGTTTGGATGAAGTGCAGCCTCCTGAGGTGAGGGTCACACAGATCCTCTCCTCCTGGGCCTGTGTGTACAGCAGACTGTACCAGCAGCGACCACTAAAGCTCTGCCACACATCACCGTGAAAAGGTTAAACACTGAAACACTGACAGTGAACAAGCCCAACACGGTGAGAACACAACCTCCACCGACAGAAACAAACCATGGCATTTTCAAAGCAGGACGCCCGAGAGGAGTCACGACTTTCTCTATTTTTAACAATACAAAAACATTGGCCTAAGACTGCTGACAGGCCTAGTTCATCATGGTCACTTTTTAGAACTGAGGAGGAGAACAGACTAGAATTTGCTAAAGGCTAAAAATGCAGATATTGTGACCTGATTGTGGTTGATATCTGAGTCTGTAATTAATGACTCCATTCAAATGGAACAGGACAAATATCTTACTTAAATATACTTACTTTTACATATACAAATCCTTATGACTATGCAGTTATTTTTTATTTATTCTTTATTTAATAGGGACATTAAATAAACATATTAATGAACATCTACATCCTTGCAGTAAATACACCAGATTATAGCAAAAATGCTAATTTCCATCTGTAGTCCCTAGGCAGGTGACACCACAGCAAAAAAATAAATAAAACAATGACAGTAGCACCAGTTATACATTAAAAGTGTTGACTCTCTTTCAGTTGACTGAAAGAGAGCGCCCCGGTGCCCCCCTCCCTCCTCAGCCCTTTCTCCCTGTCTGCATATTGCTGACAGACAGGGCCACATCTGCCGATGAGAGACCCTCCATACACGCGCCTGTCCTCGGCGGGTGAATGAGCCGGAGCAGACAGACACGCAGGACACATCTCCACACCCGCTCCCTTCAAAGCCCTTTGGCACGAAGGCCCAATCAAAGAAGGCATCTTTCACTAGCAATTACAGCATCGAGTAAAGATGATCAAGTGTGGTAGTGTACAAAGGGATCACATGCACGTAATGAGAGGTGATTATAGAAGCCATGGAGAGATCTTAGCTCGGTAAGGCCTCTCCATTCAACACAGTGGATAAGAGTGGGTGGGTGTGATGCAACAAAGACGGTCTGGTATTTAAAATGAACTGCTTCAGACATAAGGAATCAAATAAGAACTTTGATCAAATTGATGGTGATTGGAAGTTAAATTGGATGTAATATAAACAAAATATTGTGTGCATAATTTGTAGATTTGGTGAAAATATTGACTTTTTCATTCATCTTTTTTGGTCGCTTGGACCAAGCACAACCAAGGCAGTTTAAGATAATTTACTTTGACCATTACAAGCCTATGAAGCAGTATTTATTCCATACAGAAGGGACGGTGGATGGAAGAGATTAGAATATGTGATCAGCCACATCCCAGAGGCATTTTGAGTTCGTCACTGGTAGGGCCCTATCTTTGTCACTGATATTTTATTTTAATTTAATGCATACAGTTAATACATGTGTAGTTTGTACTTTGCAAGAATATGTGCTGCAACCAAAACCACAGGATTATCGCAAATTAACATGGCAATAAGGGGCACTACAGATATTTTTTAAAAACAGCTCTTAGGGTCAAAGTGGGACTGCTGTCTTATAAAGCATATTTATTTGAACCAGGAAATAAGGCGGATGCACTGTAAGCATAACTCCTCTAGCTTCTGAAGTTGTGAAAAGGGCTTAAAAACTTGGTGAATAATTTGGAGGCTAGGAATGAGTTAAGAAGTGAAGTGAAGAACAACTTTGGACCATTGCCTTTAAAGGTCCCATGGCATGAAATTTTCACTTTCTGACGTTTTTGAACATCAATGTGAGCTCCTCTACCCTGTTTAGGCCCCCCCCACATGCCTAAAAGTTGCGAAATGTGTAAACTGAGCATTTGCGATCCTTTTCCGCGTTTGAAAAAAAAGACAGCCCAAACAGGCGATTCTGAACAAGCGAAATTTCTGACGTCACACTCAAGGAAAAATGCAAATGCAGTTCCACTCCCCGTCTGGATGTCTACCCATCGTCTCTGGAATTCATGCCCAGAGAGTTTGGACCGCGAACGAGCTACGCAATGCGAGATGCCTTTTTTTATTTGCCTGGAGGCATGTGAGAGTGTTTCCAGGCTCGGATGTCCTTTATCCGAGCCTCCGAACCTCTGAAACAGCAGTGGTTTAATTTTATTTTCTGTGGAAATGTGTTTTATTTCTCAATGGAAATTGTCTCATATCTTCCTCCGCGCTTAAATGCGGAAGTGGGGCCAGCGCACATCGCACCAATAAAGAGGAAAGAGCGGAGAGTTTGGCCACGCCCCCACCCGCTGCACTGGCCTGTCTCTGTCCTCCTCATTTGCATTCAAGCAACAATGCCCAGAATAAAGTGTTTGAGAGAGATATTTATGACTCTGACTGTGTTCATGAGGCTTTCTCATGCACTGAGTGTTGATTTTGAAGAAGGATTCATTTACAGTATTAGGGAACCATTAAGGCGCCATATAAAAGCATCAAGAAGTACCATGTCATGGGATCTTTAAAGCACTTTTCAGAGCTTTTGACAATGTTATAGTTGTTTCCCCTCCTCATTTACCCTTTTGAAGTTGTATTTTGAGAGATTTATGCATGTTTGAATAATCTTTCATCATTTATTTTCAAGACGCCATATTACCTGTTAACTCCCATTTTCACCACCATAGGCATATGGCTATAGGTGTGCTATACTTCGTTCTCCAATTTATTTTCTTAATTGGTGAGGATTTGTTTATAGTCATTTTGGTATAAATAAAAGAAAACCCATTAGAGTGGTCTGCAGCTATCTACTGGAGTTGCTGACTCTTTGTTGTGATGATGTTTACAGAAACGTCAGCTCCCATTGGGCATCACAGTTTTCTAACGCAGAAGTCAGCGGATTTGCTTGTTTTATTATGTCATTTTAGATGAATATTGTGATTTAAAATGGGCAAATTATAACATAATGCTCCACGGGCGTTGTAGATTCTAACTATACTATATAGCAGGCTCAAGCCCAATAGGTTTTCTTTAAGTCTTCATGCATTCTACCAATTTAAATGTCATTCTAACCAAATGATGTAAAGCCAGTCCCAACTTCACACAGCACAGTAGAATCAAGCCTCTTTCTATAGTCTGTGCCCTCTTTGTTGTCTGAGTCAGTATCACCGTCAGTGTAAGTGGTAGTTTACTGAGTGCGCAGTAGCAGACACTAATGCTTTGTTTTTTCTTTTGGCGAGCTGGATTAGATATCGATTATCATACCAAAAGGGATGCCCTCACATAGACAAAACCCACATTGACAGTGCACAGGATCCCAGGGGCTTCCACAAACAAACAAGGCTAATTCAGCGGCGCGCTAGCACAAAGGCACATTCAATCACAGCACCAAATAACATCCTTGTCAAGCATCTGCTAAATGGGCTCGCTGGCACCTCAACAACAAGTGGCAGAGATGGTTCATTCAGATTGTCAGAATGCTGCAAAAAAAAGAAAAAAGAAAAAAGAAGAGGAAAAAAAAATCTGAGTTAAAATGGCATAAATTCTGGAATTTAATTAATTAATTACATTTATTTTTGTAGTTTTCACTAAATGTATGTGTTTTTGCTCTGACTTCTTTAAAGGGCCCATATTACACTATTTTCTGATCTATGTTATAATGTTTCCTCATCAACGCACCTGGAGTTGGGTTTTGTTTCATTTACTCATGTTTAACACTTTAATCCTGCTTATTTAGGCTTCTCTCAGGCTACGTTTATACGGCGACGATCAAAACAGAAGACGCAAAAGTGGCGTCTCGTCTTCAATTTTTTATCCCCGTTTAGACGAGCGTTCTCAACAGGAAATGTTTGTTTATACGAAGACGCAAAAGTGGGCGAATTTAATTGAATATGCATGCCAGGCCGCTAATATAATGTCAGAGCTACCTTTTTCAGGACACCGACAGGGGCTCTCATTACGGTGGTTTCGCCCTCGATGTCGGGTCGGAGCTCTTCGCTTAATGCAACAAGAGCTTGTTTAGTCATTCTGAAGTTTTCCACCCAAGCACTGTCATCAACTAATCCATTCTCAAAACTGTCCCACCACTGACTGGTTCTGGCCGGTCTTGTCCAAACTCGCCTCTGTCGCCTGCGACGTATTGTTATTGTTTTTACCGGCTTGGCGCATCAGGTCAGGTGTATGCGACGTGAACATGTTTTGCGCTTCTTGCCGTTTAGACGGAGACACGACCCGGGCCGTCTTCAGAACTCCACACTCTGGAAGGAGTCTTCAGATTTTTGCGGTTTCAGAGCCCGACGGTGCCGCCGCCGTGTAAACGAAAGACACTTCTGATAGAATATTTTGTCGTTTTCAGTCACAATCGTCCTCGTCTAAACGGCCCCTAAAACAGAAAACACTCCTTGTGATGTCATGAGGTAATACAGGAAGTGCTTCACTGTGTTTTTAAACTCTATTCACCTTCACTAGAATCATTTAGATCATTTCAAATCTTGGAATTTCCAATCTGTACTAGAAACATGCGTGAATGAAACAAAACACAACTCTAGGTATGTTTTTGATGAGGTAACAGCATTATAACATGACTTCAACTTCACAAGTACATTTTGTGTAATATAGGACCTTTAAGTAATATCTTATAATAATACAATTGACAGTCAGAATTTCAACATAAAAAGTAACGTGTCAGTTTGATAAGATTTTTAAAGTTAAATAAAAGCATGTGTATATCTTGCATAAAATATCCAAATACATCAGACAAATAATTTAGAAACTTGTCAGAAATATCTTTAAAAAATAATACTTTCAAACTAAATATATTTTAACTAGTCAAAATGAATAATTTTGTTAATTTCAACTCATATTTTGTTTTGCCAGTGGAGACATGGTGAGCCACTGTCTGGAATGACAAGCTTAAAGATTTAAAGGGGTGGAGTGAGGGGCCAATGTAGCTTCCCATTATCATGTCAGGAAATGTACTTAGTTGAAAATTATTTGCGCCTCCAAAAATCCAATCAAGTCTCTCTTTTTTTGTTGTTGTCATTTTTGAAGGCTACGTGGCTACATAATCCTTGTTCTTTGTGGATGAAGAGATCAGAAAAGGGGGGATTTGAACAACTAGACCTCCCTGTGTCCCTGTCTCTCTGCCTCCAGCGCTCACACTCCTATGCATTCTTTTTGGACTTTTGTTTTTTGTTATGTTGTCACCGCTCACATAAGCTTTTCTTCCTTTTGTGGTCATCATGATGAATGCTCGCATCCAAATATGGTTTACATTGGCAGGGACCAGACCATGCTTCATATATGACAGCTGTTTGGTGTTGTTTAGAATGGCCCGCTATTGTCCCTGATTACGACAGATCAAAGGCACGTACGCAATGACAAACAAAGCGTACCACCTCCACAAAACAAACCCACCCTCCCTTTCGACAAAATTCATCTCTTGCCCAAAAAATCAAACAAGAATGGAAAGCTAGAGGGGCCTAGAGAGACGTAAACACAGGAATCATCTTTGTGTGGAGTGGGTATTTTGTTGAGAGGGGAGAAAGGGGGTGGGGGGGGATTGAATTTGCCCCCGTGCCCTCTCTTTGAAGTGAGGCAGAGGGCATATGTACAGGCCCCTGAGACCACAGCACCCCCCACAGGTTAGCTGAAGGGGTCCGGCCGAGCGGAGAAGGTAGAACAGAGAGGGGCATCCTAGCACACTGGCCCAAACTATTCAGAGGAGGTTTGGTGGAGGTGGTGCTAAAGGGAGTGGGATTTACAATAGAAGGGTTAATACAGAAGGATTTCAAAGAGGGTTTTCAGTCTGGTAGTGTTCATTAAGTGTGAATGCTGGTACAAAGATGTCTCCTGATAATATGAGGAGTGGTGTTTATTGAACATTGCATTACAGTTTATGTGAATAAGGTCTTTGTGTGTACGTTATATTTATTTCTCTGAATAGACCTGGATCGCAATCATGATATATTTTTTCATTTTCACTTGCACAGTTTTGTTATTTTAATTACTTCCATATTTAGTTTCAATATTGGTAACTTTAGACCTTTTATGCCATCTAAGACTGCAAGTTTTTCACTACTGATACTCTACTCCTCCTCTGTGTTCGAATTTGCTCTTGACATAAACATTGTTTGAGCGGTCAGATCCATTGACCTACAAGCTGATGGTGCGATTCCAGCTCCCACAGATGAATGCTGTTGTTGTGTCCTTGTGCAGACACTTAACCCACCTGGCCCCTGGTGTCTGTATACACTGGTGTGGAGTGTGTTTGGTGAATGGGGGAGTGGTTCCTTGATATAAAGCACTTTGAGTGCCTTGAAGGTGAAAACGGGCTGTATAAAAATATGACCATTTGCCATTTATCTGAGCTTTGTTTTCACACAGTCTTACCATAAAGACCTGACTTAGCTGGTTTAACAGGTGATTTTGTGCTGTTAAACAAGTCCCTCTCAAAAACATTAAAGATCCCATGACATGGTACTTCTTGATGCTTTTATATGGCTCCTTAATGGTTCCCTAATACTGTAAATGAATCCTTCTTCAAAATCAAGACTCAGTGCATGAGAAAGACCCATGAACACAGTCAGAGTCATAAATATGTCTCTGGATCACTTTATTATGGGCGTTGTTGCTTGAATGCAAATGAGGAGGGCAGAGACAGGCCAGTGCAGCGTGTGGGATGTGGCCAAACTCTCCGCTCTTTCCTCTTTAGCGGTGCGCTGGTGCGCTGGCCCCACTTCCGCGTTTTTGCGCGGAGGAAGAGATGAGACGATTTCCATTGAAAAATAAACACATTTCCACAGAAAATAAAATTAAACCACTGCTGTTTCAGAGGTTCGGAGGCTCGGATAAAGGACATCCAGGCCTGGAAACATTCTCATGTGCCTCCAGGCAAATAAAAAAATGCATCTCACATTGCGTAGCTCGTTCGCGATCCAAACTCTCTGGGCGTGAGTTCAAGAGAGTGTGGGTAGAAATACAGACGGGCGGTGGAACTGCATTTGCATTTTAGCTTCAGTGTGATGTCATATAGTTTCCTTGTTCAGAATCGCCCGTTTGGGCTGTGTTTTTTTCAAACGCAGAAAAGGATCGCAAATGCTCAGTTTACACATTTCGCAACTTTTAGCCATGGGGGACGGGCCCTAAACAGGGTAGGGGAGCTCACATTAACGTTCAAAAACCTCAGAAATTGAAAATTTCATGCCATGGGACCTTGATTAAAGGTCCCAAACAAGCCACAAGCTAGCTGGCATTAGCCAACAGCTTTTCCGTTAGTCACTCACATTATTTGATTAAATGGAACCATTAATGCTTGCAATGATCACCTGAAAATGTGTTTAAATCAATTTAGTATTTTTTGCTTGACTTATCTTAAGTCGGGCTGCGTTTGCTAATGCGTGCATTGTGTCACCATGGCAACTGCTAAACATTCCATCATATAGACCTACATGCAGCACCCCCTCTTCTTCCCCACTCACTCTCGGTATTCTGTGCAACCCCGATCTTAAACCTCATTCGCCTCTCATCTCCATTTCCATGTAAAATAAATTTGTCCGCTGACTGATGCGTGTTTATTCCCAGTCTCAACAGTTATGTTTAAGCCAGCGGATGAAGAGGGATCACGTCCATTTGTGTTGAGTGCGACGCCATTAACCTCACGCCGGTCATTCCGACTATGGCAGACCTGGTGCGTCAGCCTGCTGTCACCCGCTGTCCTTCTCCACGCTCTTGTAAACACTGTATGTGTTTGATCCAGAGCGGGGACACTGGGAGCAGGCGTGTGAGGTCTTGGGACACTCTGGCCGGGCTGGAGGAATGCTCTGGTGTGAGATAAGGCCTGTGTTTGAAGAGGAGCTGCAGATGCTTGTATATTACGGGCTGTCTTGTCATGGAGAAGATAAAAGCAGGGCCCACACAGACATACTCCAGCCGGGAGATAAATGTTTACAAGAGGGTCACGTGTGAGTGCCGCGTCTGTCAAAGCTCTGGATCCAAAAAACCAAGGGCCTGACAGTCTGGGGATTGTCACTGCTATACTAGTGTTGGTGCTAAAATTTAAAACTTGATTTAGAGACACAATACTGATTTGATACAAAATACCAATTCTGATACTAAAAACCCTCTTTATTTAGACAATTGAATGTGATTTTTTTACCATGTGGTCTTATGTGCGTAATCCCTCAGTCGTCTAGGCAGGTTCCATAGTCGTCCATGGACGTATACTAGTCTGTGTGCTTTTATACTTGTTGGGATACAGCCACAGACTGTATAAAAAGGTGGACTAAGCAATTGTGACATCACTCATAGTGTTCTCAAATGAAGCCCGTGATGCTAACAGGAGGAGCAAATTTAGAGCCAGGCTCTATATTATTAATAGGATTTTTTTGACGAACAAAATAGTGTCAAAAAACTCCAGGATCATGTAGAGAGGGTTAATATGAACATTTTAAGACCAAAATGATTACAGAGAGAGGAGCCACAATATTCTAATGTAAGTCAATGGGAGCCAGGGTCAGTAGGAGTCGGAAGAGCCCCATGTGAACTTCCTATCTGGAACGCGGCGGCTAGTGTGTTAGCTTTGTCCATTTATATATACAGTCTGTGGATACAGCTCAAGATCATTCTAAAGCTATTCAGGAAATTTCGGTCCTGCAAATGTGACTGCCACAATGATCATAAAAACCTCTTTATTTGGACAATAGAATGTGATTTTCAACATTAAATCATAGTACTTTCTCTGTACTGTGTACTGTGTAATTCTGCCCCCATCTGTATGAAATATTATTGGGCTATAGAATGCTATGATGCCACCTGTTCATTTCTGTCCTTTGAGTGTGACTTTTTAGTATCAGTAACTGCTCAAATGACTATCTAGTTTCTATACTAGCTTTATGATAAGTATCTGATTTTTGATACTTCTGGCAACCCTGGTAACTACTTATAGATGCTGTATATATATTAGCAACCATTTTAGTAATTATAGTAAAAATGCACTGCGTAGCTTTACTGGTAGATGGTCCGCTACCCTCACTTCATAGATATGTTATTGTTTCGACTGGAATGTTTTGCAGTATGATATTAAATGTTTTTCGATACAGACAAGCAAAAAGCTAATTTAATTGGCTTCCTCATGTTCCATTCTGCAAACTTTGTAATACCTATATAGCTAGTATTATCAATAAAAATACCGCAGTAGCATTGTGGTGGTGGTGGTGGTGGTGGTGGTCACTGCTATTCCTTGGTGCATGTCTTTCCTTATTTGCTCCACAGTTGAAAAATTATTTAATCTCACCTGTTGCAAGTCCATTCCTCCTAATTGATGATTTTGATTAATTTTCCATACATCCATATCACAAGCTAGTATCATTTCTAGTATCATTTCTAGTATCATTTCTATCATTTCCCTCAACCCCTACTACCTTCCGTCTAAACTCAAACCTGCTTTATTCTCCCTAATCGGACAGAGATAGCGGCCTCTAACTTTCTCGCCAGCCCTCCCTTGGTCATTAGTGCACGTGTTTGCTAACGCACAGTGCTATATTGCCGTGCCTAAAGGTGCCATGTCTTCATTTGTCAGACTAGTGGGGCCATGCGTGCATGCGTGGGGCCCTCGGAGGAGCCTGTTCACCGGAGCGTTTCTCATGCTAATGTCATGCTCCCCGGTCTATCTGTCACCCCATTACGCTAACGTCATTATGCACGCGGGCCTGTCTGCGCAGCTGAAAAGAACAGAATCACTCCTGTCTCATTTTGAGGAAAATTGTTTGGGGAACGTTTCTTTTTGCAGTTTTTTTTTTTTTTCCTCGTAGTAATGGCTGGCCAATCATTTTGCCAGGCTCCAGGTATGCAGATGAATGAATAGCAATCGGAGCGGCTGGGTGAAAGGACTTTTGTATAATTCATGAGAGGAGAGGGCGGTGTGTCTGGAGGGGCTAGTGTGTCTCTATCAAGCACTGGGAGGACTGGGAATATGCATGGGTTCAGAAACACTTGTAAGCTTATGACAGCAGACTGAGACATGGCTAATTATGTATTCGCAAACATATGTACGCCATTGCATCGTTCAAAAGTTGTGTGTCAATTTGTGTTGTCTTTATGTCAGGTATCAAGACGCTCTTAATAATAGATTGAGTGGTCACTTGAGACCAGCTTCTTGCCCAGCCCATGTATTCACTGTTGCGTAGTAGTAGAACAGGGCTCACTATTGTACTAATGTTATTGTAATGTTATATTCTAGATTCAAGGCCTTTTCAGCTCATCGCCTTTCTTTTAAAGATCCCATGACATGGTACTTCTTGATGCTTTTATATGGCTCCTTAATGGTTCCCTAATACTGTAAATGAATCCTTCTTCAAAATCAACACTCAGTGCATGAGAAACAGAGATAAGATGAGAAAGAGTCATTTTTCTCTCTCTGAACAGTCCATAATGGGCGTTGTTGCTTGAATGCAAATGAGGAGAAAAGAGATGGCCTATAGTAGAGGGTGGGGGCGTGGCCAAACTCTCCGCTCTCAGCTCTCAGCTGTGCGCTCTCTGATCCATTTCCGCGTTTTTGCGTGGATTTGAAGCGTTCCATTGGAAAATAAACTCATTTCCACATAAAATAAAATTAAACCACTGCTGTTCAAAGGTCCAGAGGCTCAGATAAAGGACTTCCGAGCCTAGAAACACTCGGACGTGCCTCCAGGCAAATAAAAAAACGCATTTCGCATTGCCTAGCGCATTCGCAGTCCAAACTCTCTGGGCGTGATTTACAGAGACGCTGAGTACAGACAGACGGGGGTGGAACTGCATTTGCATTTCTTTTTTCGATCTGACGTCAATAAGTTTCCTTGTTCAAAATCGCCCGTTTGAGCTCTGAATTTTTGTAACGCAGAAAAGGATCGCAAATGCTCAGTTTAGACATTTCGCAACTTTTAACCATGGGGGGGGCTAAACAGGGTAGGGGAGCTCACATTAACGTTCAAAAACCTCAGAAAGTGAAAATTTCATGCCATGGGACCTTTAAACATGTTTCACAGATTGGTATAATTTTTTTTAATATAAAATAAAAACCCTACTGAATCTGACAGTTGATATCAACTGAAAAAGTGATATTAAAATAGAGAAATATAAATTATATATTTTTTTGTAATATCCTCTCATTTGAATCAAGCATGTTTTACTTATTTGCTACTTATTTTGAGTTTATTATTGACATTTAGATTTTTACTCTTTCTAATTTTAATATATTGTGATGTTCCTTGTGGATCAATAAAGTTTGTCTAAGTGTAAATTTAAATAGTCAAAAAAAGTTATATAAGTAAATTTAAAAAGACAACAACTTTGAAGTATGTTGATGTTGATGATGCCATACATCTCAACCTACAAATACTACAAAGATTCTGGAAAATATAGACTATTAATACTGCATTTGAGGCAAACATGTAATCTTTTATAAATTAGTATTGCCAGCATGCTCCCAAACAGCTATACATTTTTGTCAATATCTCCTACTTTTATAGCTTGTAACCATGTGCACATTGATGTTGTTCTGAGTTTGCGAGTATGTCTGTCTATTCTCCTCTCATCTCGCCAGGCACAGGTTCAAATCCAGGTTAAGGCAGGTCTCAGCCTTAAATCTCTTGTTTGTGGTGAGGAGTGTAAATTCCCCTGTCAGCGCCGTGGAATCCGGTATCACTGATGTTTACCCGTTGTTAGCGCAGGTTGCTAATGCTAATAGAAAACCCTAGTCATTTGCCCTAACGAAGCAGACAGCGCAGTGAATCTAATCGCCATGGTGACAGGAAAAGCTGCTCCGTGTCATCATTTGCCTAACGTTATGAATAGGTTAATAAAATAAAATACTTTAATTATAGCTTAGTTGCTGTGTTGTTAATAGTGCCAGCACGGTTCAATTGAATAATCCAGTTTCTTCTATTAATTATCTGTGAGTGAACTTGTTTAAATGATCTTTTACAGCCCCTTGATAAAATTACTGCTACGGGCAATGTAATGATAGACAGACAAAGGCCATGCTCAAATTATCATAAACTATTAGCGTGTTTCCAAAGGGTTTTATGTTAATCTTTTAGTGCTTAAGTACCCTGCAATTAACATATCAGGAGGAGCTGCCTTCCAGCTAGGCTTGCAAATTGAAGTGCTCAGATAAAAAAGCTATTGAGATGAAACCCTGAAAGAGAAGAGGGGCTATCACCGAGGAGTGTTGGACTGGTCTGTGTGCACTGGCTCTAGACAGTGCTGTGAGTGCAGGGCCTGTTTCTATTAGCAGTGTATCCACACGCGGAACTACAGCCGGCTCAGCAGGTGAAGCTGCACTGGGGCCCGTGGCCACCAGAGGGCCCGTAGCTATGCCTTTGTTTTGTTTTTTTAAATAAACCTCACTATTAATAATCCAACAATCAAATAAAAAGCTAAATTATTTCTGTTTCTGTTTGTTTTTTGCCGTCATCTTAGGCCAGTATCTTTGTTTCTACTGAGATAGGCTACCGCAATGAATTCTGGGTAGGCTGTTTTTTTGAATGAATGGTGGCTGCATATTTCAATCATCGTTCCGACCAAAACACGTAGCATGCTCGCCTTCAAACACAAGAGCGGCTGCAAGAAGCGGCAGGAGCGTAAAAAGTGGCATTTGCACCCTTCTCGTTGGATTCCGGGATGATATCTCGTTCTCAAGTCTCTACGCTCGTCCTGCTCTACTTGGATAAGTTCCGTACGCTCTCGTGGAGTTATTATTTTATTTTACCGAGTTGTGATGGTGCTGGTTATTGTTGGACAAACCGTGCGCTTTGGATTGGCGATGAACGAAAGAAAGCTGTTTGGTTTTGACGCACAGGATGTGGAAGAAGTTGTGACAGTGTTACATCCACATTCAGAGAAGTGTATACTTCTCTCATGTTGTTTCAGACATTATCTGTGACTGTGGCAAGAGCTGAGCGATCTTTTTCCAAACTCAAACTTATTAAGAAGAAAACACAAGAGCCACAGAATTAAATATCGGGGACATTATTGACAATTTTGCGCAACGCAAGGCTCGTAAGATGGCCTTCTAGTGGCCCAATTCATGCTCACTGGCGGTCGTATGCATATGAATCATTTTTTTCTTTGTTTCTGCACAAGTTAAGTTAAATTAAGTTTTGTTTCTGCATGGTTCAAGTTTAAGCAAGCTATGCTGTTTCAGCAAAAGGTTAAGGTTTCAGTGCTTTGAATGTTCCCATAATTCCATGAAAGCTAATTTTGCTGCAGTGATATTTGATTACCCTGTATTAATACAATTATATTTAATGTTTACCCATGTAATGGATCCAATGTAGTGGCATATGTTTTTGTTTACAATATAACCGCTGTGCTTCTGTTCTTTTTTTGTATTAGAGATGTATTAGAGCCTCGAGTATGAGGTTGACCACTAGGGGGCCCGGTACGAAATGTCACACCTGGGCCCATGACGACCTTGTTACGCTACTGATCATAGCCCTTTTCAGTACCAAGATCTTTGTGTGCCATGGTAATCCAAACAGCAATAGTTAAAGCTTGATATGTAGTCTGATTAAATGGCCCATATTAGGCTATTTTTTGATCTCTGTTATAATGTTAATAATGTTTCCTCATCACAAACATACCTGGAGTTGTGTTTTGTTTCATTCACACATGTTTAATCCACAAACCCTGCATATTTTGGCTGTTTTGTGATATCGTGGTAATACAGGAAGTGCTTCATTGTGTTTTTAAACTCCATACACCTTCACTAGAATCATTTGGATTATTTCAGACCTGGAATGAAATCTAAAGGTAAAAGGTAGCTGTTAATATGAGAGCTACCACTTCATGACATCACAAGATGGAAAAGAGCATTCTGAGCTTTGGAGATGTAGACAGACTCATAATTAAAAGGATTACTTTTATGAAAAAACTCCAACTATGTTTTTGAGAAAGTAACAAGAGTTAGTTGGGCCAGGGAGAAGATAGGGCTGTGCAAAAATATCTAAATATCAATATATCGTATAGGTTCATTTGATGATACAGTATCACTATGGGCTGCTGTGTCTGGATATTGCCAAGAGTATTTAATCTTCAATAAATGCACCATGAATGTTTTTTTTTTTGGTGAAAATTGGGTTGGTAATTTAGTAAGGCCAAAAAAAGTTGTATTGAATTCTATTGAATACCAAGATGTATTGCATCTAGGTATCGTATCAGCAACTTCTTTATATTACCCAGCCCTAGAGAAGAAGCTATTAAAAAGTCCAGATTCAAGGAGTTCACATTTGGAAGTGGAAAAGAATGAAATCAGGTTAAAGGCATGCCAAGCTGAGGCTAAAGAGGTGCTAGCTTGTTTAAAGGCTTCTATATGAGTGAGAGTGATCATATACTAGTGGAAGAGTCCCATTAGCACAGGTCTGACAGGAGACATCTCACTGTGCTTTGTCTATGGCTGCTCTGTTTGATAGAATGTGTTTATATTTGAGCCTTGATATGTAAATGTGGCATGTTGGAAAGACGTCGGGCAGATGCGTCTCATTGTTGCCTCTTCACGCTCTCTGTTCTCCTTTATGTGCTCCACAATAATGTGCACTGACGGAGTATCCTGTAAAACACCCAGTGCCTTTGGTGCTTAAAGCCACAGGAGAGCCGGCTGTGTAAAGGAGACTGTAATAATCAGCCTGTGCTCTAGGCCTATGGATGGCCCAGCTGTGGTTATTGAGATATGCATGCATTCACCATGTGTTTGTCTACATTTGAAACCATATTTTACTATCATATTTTCATCTGGACACTTTCCAGAACAATTAGCTAATGCCTTGTGTATTGGCAGGTTGTTTTCTTAGTTCAAACTAGAGGTAGAGGTGCTAAAAATTTTCATAATAAATTAACAGCGTGTCTATAACTACCAATTATAGCACCTGAAATACACTTACAGTGTTATTCCAGTCTGTTGGAGCTGCTCTAGTCTGGTGGTTCTATTGAGTCTGCTCTGCTAAAGACCGCTGTGTAAACGTCACAGAGTAGCCAGTTCTCAGGAGAACCATCTGAGCCTTCTGGATTGCCCTTCGCTTTATAAAGCATTTGTATTGATTTAAAGTCCCACTCTCTGCTCTCCATCATGGTGTGTTGAGTCCTTGCAGCATTGCATCAGTGCAGCTGTGTGAAGAATAACATATCTTAGGCCCATTATGGGGTGCTGTGTACAGTGTAGTGCACATTGGCCTGACTCACTCAGGCCAATGCACTATGGCCATAGAGATGTGTGATATTTGCCTCCATCAGCTGCAGATGGATGGCTCCTGTGAAGCTGTAATCTGCTCTTTAAGATTTGTAGGCCCGTACAAGTGGGGCCTAGCATTGAGATGCCTGCTCTGATTTATATGCACTGGCACAGAGGCACAGTCAGTGCACTATCTGCATGGCAGATGCTGTGGCGCCCTTGTGTTAGGCCTTATATTTCACCTGGAATGAGAGCAGCTCAAGGTCGTGTCCTCGAACCCTCTGCCTCCCTGTCTCCCACTCTTTAATGCTCCTCCTCTGACATGTAATATATGCCTCCAAATAAAAGACAACTTTAATTTCTCTGAGAGCCAAACACTAGAATAAGGTCCTCTGCCTCAAATCCCCACAAACACCACTGAATTCCAGCCTGTCAGCCCAGATAACATATGAGGTGCAGATTACAGAGCTACCGATACAATAAATTAGACTGATGGACAGAATTATGCCCAGTGCTTCCTGCTCTCCCCAATGACGCATACTGAGTTAGCACAGGCTGACAATGAGCCTGATTTAGCACCACACCGAGTGGAAAAGGGAAAACATTGAGCCAGGCCTCCCCTGGCCCCCAGCCTGGTGAATAAAACCAGCTTTAATTCAGCCGCAAACGTGTCACCATTAAACCACTAAGAATAGACCCGCAGCACATAAATACTAGCCCATTTATTAGCTAACAACAAAGAACATTAGTCTGGCCAAGGAGAAGCTGATTGTTTGACAGAAACTTGTCAAGGAGAAAGAGAGCGAGAGGAAAAACAGTGTGGTATTCTCACTAACACTCTACAGTAAATGTGAACAGGCCTATCTGCAGCAGATGTGTCCACTCGGCTCTCCCTGTGTGACACACAGCAGATAAACAGCAGCACAGGAAGAGGAGGAGGGAGAAGGTAGGCAGAGGAGGTAGGGAGGAGGCGCTGGCACAGCATGGACTAATTTATCAGGGTGAGAGACAGATTAAAGAGAGAGGAGAGTAAAACAAAGTTCCACAGGCTTAATCAGCCGACAGGCCGCTACACAGGACATGATAAATCAGAGCATGGGCTGTCCAAGGAGGAGCACATGAACACCTGAACACTGTTTATAACACCTAAATACAGACTGTATATACAGTAACATCTGAATACTGACTGTATATAACACCTGAACACTGTTTATAACACCTAAATACAGACTGTATATACAGTAACATCTGAATGTTGACTGTATATAACACCTGAATACTGACTGTGTATAACACCTGAATACTGACTGTATACAACACATGAGCACTGACTGTATACAACACCTGAATACTGACTGTATATAACACCTGAATACTGACTGTATACAACACCTGGATGCTGACTGTATACAACACCTGAATGCTGTATATAACACCTGTATACTGACTGTATATAACACATGAGCACTGACTGTATATAACACCTGAATACTGACTGTATATACAGTAACATCTGAATGTTGACTGTATATAACACATGAGTACTGACTGTATATAACACCTGAATACTGACTGTATACAACACCTGAATACTGACTGTATACAACACATGAGTACTGACTGTATACAACACATGAGCACTGACTGTATATAACACATGAGTACTCACTGTATATAACACATGAGTACTGACTGTATATAACACCTGAATACTGACTGTATACAACACATGAGTACTGACTGTATACAACACATGAGCACTGACTGTATACAACACATGAGCACTGACTGTATATAACACCTGAATACTGACTGTATATAACACCTGAATGCTGACTGTATACAACACCTGAATGCTGACTGTATACAACACCTGAATACTGACTGTATATAACACATGAGCACTGACTGTATATAACACCTGAATACTGACTGTATATAACACCTGAATACTGACTGTATATAACACCTGAATGCTGACTGTATACAACACCTGAATGCTGACTGTATACAACACCTGAATACTGTATATAACACCTGTATACTGACTGTATATAACACATGAGCACTGACTGTATATAACACCTGAATACTGACTGTATACAACACATGAGCACTGACTGTATACAACACCTGGATGCTGACTGTATACAACACCTGAATGCTGTATATAACACCTGTATACTGACTGTATACAACACCTGAATACTGACTGTATACAACACCTGCATACTGACTGTATATAACACCTGAATACTGACTGTATATAACACCTGAATACTGACTGTATATAACACCTGGATGCTGACTGTATACAACACCTGAATGCTGTATATAACACCTGTATACTGACTGTATATAACACATGAGCACTGACTGTATACAACACCTGAATACTGACTGTATATAACACCTGAATACTGACCGTATATAACACCTGAATGCTGACTGTATACAACACCTGAATGCTGACTGTATACAACACCTGAATACTGACTGTATATAACACATGAGCACTGACTGTATATAACACCTGAATACTGACTGTATACAACACCTGGATGCTGACTGTATACAACACCTGAATGCTGTATATAACACCTGTATACTGACTGTATACAACACATGAGCACTGACTGTATATAACACCTGAATACTGACTGTATACAACACATGAGCACTGACTGTATACAACACCTGGATGCTGACTGTATACAACACCTGAATGCTGTATATAACACCTGTATACTGACTGTATACAACACCTGGATGCTGACTGTATACAACACCTGAATGCTGTATATAACACCTGTATACTGACTGTATACAACACCTGAATACTGACTGTATACAACACCTGAATACTGACTGTATATAACACCTGAATACTGACTGTGTATAACACCTGAATACTGACTGTATATAACACCTGAATACTGACTGTATACAACACATGAGCACTGACTGTATACAACACCTGAATACTGACTGTATATAACACCTGAATACTGACTGTATACAACACCTGGATGCTGACTGTATACAACACCTGAATGCTGTATATAACACCTGTATACTGACTGTATATAACACATGAGCACTGACTGTATACAACACCTGAATACTGACTGTATATAACACCTGAATACTGACCGTATATAACACCTGAATGCTGACTGTATACAACACCTGAATGCTGACTGTATACAACACCTGAATACTGACTGTATATAACACATGAGCACTGACTGTATATAACACCTGAATACTGACTGTATATAACACCTGAATACTGACTGTATATAACACCTGAATGCTGACTGTATACAACACCTGAATGCTGACTGTATACAACACCTGAATACTGTATATAACACCTGTATACTGACTGTATATAACACATGAGCACTGACTGTATATAACACCTGAATACTGACTGTATATAACACCTGAATACTGACTGTATATAACACCTGAATACTGACTGTATATAACACCTGAATACTGACTGTATATAACACCTGAATACTGACTGTATATAACACCTGAATGCTGACTGTATACAACACCTGAATGCTGACTATATACAACACCTGCATACTGACTGTATATAACACATGAGCACTGACTGTATATAACACCTGAATACTGACTGTATATAACACCTGAATACTGACTGTATATAACACCTGAATGCTGACTGTATATAACACCTGAATGCTGACTGTATATAACACCTGAATACTGACTGTATATAACACATGAGCACTGACTGTATATAACACCTGAATACTGACTGTATATAACACCTGAATACTGACTGTATATAACACCTGAATACTGACTGTATATAACACCTGAATACTGACTGTATATAACACCTGAATACTGACTGTATATAACACCTGAATACTGACTGTATATAACACCTGAATACTGACTGTATACAACACCTGAATACTGACTGTATATAACACCTGAATACTGACTGTATATAACACATGAGCACTGACTGTATATAACACCTGAATACTGACTGTATACAACACCTGAATACTGACTGTATATAACACCTGAATACTGACTGTATATAACACCTGAATACTGACTGTATATAACACATGAGCACTGACTGTATACAACACCTGAATACTGACTGTATATAACACCTGAATACTGACTGTATATAACACATGAGCACTGACTGTATATAACACCTGAATACTGACTGTATATAACAACTGAATACTGATTGTATATAACACCTGAATACTGACTGTATATAACACCTGAATACTGACTGTATATAACACCTGAATACTGACTGTATATAACAACTGAATACTGACTGTATATAACACCTGAATACTGACTGTATATAACACCTGAATACTGACTGTATATAACACCTGAATACTGACTGTATATAACACCTGAATACTGACTGTATATAACACCTGAATACTGACTGTATATAACACCTGAATACTGACTGTATATAACACCTGAATACTGACTGTATATAACACCTGAATACTGACTGTATATAACACCTGAATACTGACTGTATATAACACCTGAATACTGACCGTATATAACACATGAATACTGACTGTATATAACACCTGAATACTGACCGTATACAACACATGAATACTGACTGTATATAACACCTGAATGCTGACTGTATACAACACATGAGCACTGACTGTATATAACACCTGAATACTGACTGTATACAACACATGAATACTGACTGTATATAACACCTGAATACTGACTGTATATAACACCTGAATGCTGACTGTATATAACACCTGAATGCTGACTGTATATAACACCTGAATTCTGGCTTTTCATATATACCCAAATACTTGCAACTCCTGAATCGTGAATACTCCTGTTTTAAATGAATGAGCCAAACTGCAAATGTAAACAGTGTCATTAATGCTTCAGTTTTGCAGTACACTGGTCTGAGCATAATTTATTGGCGCTCCTTGCTGTACATGCAATCGATCGTGTTTGTGTGCAGACACATTGTTACATTGGCTGTGTGACAGTTATTTTTAGCTGCTGGAGTAGTGTGTTGTGTAAACAACACAGAGGCAGCTCAAGTGCTGCTGTGCCTCAGTCTGTGTCCAGGATGACCAGGGCCTACAGGACAGGAAGGGCCTCACATTTCCCTATGTCATTAGTTGAGCGTGGGGTCAGCGCGGGGCCACTGGCGCCATGATTACACCGTGTGATTTATCTGCTGTGGAGCCCAAACACAGATAAATCTGCAGCTCATCCCGCTGTGGGATCCTTACAGCCTGATAAACGGCACAAGCTGAATAAACAAGCAGCAGCCCCCTGCACAACCCACCACCACGCTCTCCATTATGAATTATTCATCTGCAATTGCACCTCTCTTAAATGTGTATATTTTCTTCTTAAATGGCAAAGGTGCTGCTATGATCTTCCTCCAATCGCCTGTGTGTGATGGAGTACAGGAGAGGCAGAGGTTGGCGGACATTTTGTTTAGTGCTTGTAAACTTTATTTCCTGGCCACGGCTGTCGTCCTCTAGTGTTTCCACATAAATATACTTTATGCAAATATGTCATGGGTTAGGGTGCGGCGCGCTCCTGTAGATATTGGCCTGTCTGCCACTTTATGACAAACTTTAGGATCATTCATTACCATGACCCCCATGGTAAATTCACTTAGCGGAAAATTGCCCCTGCTCCCCCGTTCCGTGTGTAAGATGTGATCACGAGTGCATTTTTAACTTAATTAATTGGCCGTTTCTGTTGACAAGAAATTTATGCAGTAATAATTTGCTGGGAATAGATGCACGGTGCAGGAAATGAGATATCCATCAGGGCCAGTGTTCCGCCAGCTGCACCGCGGCTAATATGAAAGTATTTCAGGCTGCGCGTACCCTGCTGTTTGCACAGGCGAGATTATATATACCCAGGATCCACTGCTGCCTCTGAGGCGCTCATGGAGGTCTATGATAACAAAGACCTGGTGATTTATGGCCTGCTGTGAAAGCACAACTTGATGAGATTAAACAATTTCATAGCACGAGTGTTTCTCCGAGGGCCCTCTGATTTGTGGCAGCAACGCCGACAGTAAATCAGCTTTATATATCTGAGAGCAGCCTCAGCAAAGGAGTGCAATTACTGCTTTGGACAGCTACTTTTTATTTAATTTTTATCCCTGGTTTGTCTCTTTTATTCTGGACCTGTCAGCGAGCCACTCACCTTCATAAGTCCTTCTGAAGGTGCAGGGGCCAGGAGGGAGGAGGCAGTGCCTGTCCAGTGCAGTGATACAGGTGTAACAGACAGTGTGCTGTACAGTGATACAGGTGTAACAGACAGTGTGCTGTACAGTGATACAGGTGTAACAGACAGTGTGCTGTACAGTGATACAGGTGTAACAGTCTTATGGGCAGAAATATGTGCCACCAGAAACTCAATTTGAATGACATAATTTGAAATTATATATTTTTTTAATTAGAATTATTGCATTGAAATTTTAAAATTCACTCTTTTTATGCACATGTTCAGTTCTCAAAAATTCAAATTCAGTTTACTGTGACAAACATCCGGGTAGTTTAAGGATGGAAGGAAGAGCAATCGAGCTCAGATATACAGGATTCCTCTGTCTGCTGCTACACCGAGACTCGTAAAAACTTTTCACTAAGGCCCGAGTCTGATCCCGAACGCGAAGAAGTTGCAACTCAACGGCTTCAGCAGGACGTCTCCGAATGGTTAGTTTGAAATGTTAATGTCTGGAAACAATACTTTCGTTAGCTTGTTTATGTATACTGTTACGGTTAGCATGTAGCCAGCATCTAGCCTATGTTGTTAGCTTTTCATGTTGCTCTGATTGAATGACTTGACTATGTGAGTATGTTTACATGCACTTAATATCCCGAATAAAAGGCTTATCCCGTTTTTGATCAAATTTGGGACACAGTATTTACATGAACACAGAGTAATGGGGTTATTGATATCCCGGTTTACATGAAAAACACTAGTATACTGATGTGTTGTTCTCTGTTCGTGTGTAACCTGTTTACTAACAACAACGTTCTAACATGTGCGCAAATACAAAGCCAGGATACTTAAGTGCATGTAAATAATATTTACATATTATACATATTATGTATGTTGCACCTCAGAAATGTGCACCTACCCCCCTTTTGCTATTTTTTCTTGCACTATGTTATAAATGTATGTAAATAATCTGCATACATGTCTGCACTGGAGAATGGGCTGCTTTTAATCTCATTGTGCATATGTACAGTAATAATAGAAGGCATTCTAACCTATTCTATGACTATTCTGGCCCATATTTAATGATAAAGTTCTCTATGTTCACGTATATTGACATAATGTTATCCCATGACTTCTGAAGATTTACCATCATCACATCTGTCTGTATTACCTTATATTTACCTGAAGATTTAACAAGTTCTACCTATATTTTTTGGATAGGTGCCACTGTGGAAATTGTGCTACGATGCTCTCAAAAGCTGCTTGGATATCTCAGGTAACACTCTAAATTGAAAACAACTTTGTATCTTCATTTGGCAACTACATATGCCTAAAAATGACACTTATCATTTCTAATCCTAATTACGTTACTAGAAGACTACGACAGGTCGCGGGACAGCTCATGTGTGGTGGACCATCCTGGATTGGAGCCTGTCTGCCTCAACGTGTACTCTGCAAAATGCTGGCCAAATATACAGAGCTGACTACGGTCCTTTACGTTTGAGAGGAATACACTAGTACTTTTTTACAAAAGTTAATAAAAGAATAAATAAACTGTTGACAGTTAATTCTACCCACAAATCTAGAGCCTTGTGCCTTTTCATTCACTGGTGTAGACAGTGTAAAGATAATGTAAAGATTTATTTACATCACAGGGGAAAAAACTTGGAAAATTGTTAGAACACAAGCATTGAAGATGATCTTTAGGAGCGTAGTAATATTTGCAGAACAAGAACACAAACCAATGATACTTTGCAAATATCTAAACTAAATACTCATTTGTGAGCTGGGGCTGGGGCTGCAGAATCTGGGTCCTTATTCCAGACACATCCAGTCAGAGTTGATGTGCTGGTCTGAGTAGAGACAATGACAAATTAGTACTCTATTTATTACTTTGTATATACTCCAGGTGCTAGTTGTAAGAAGATAGAAGATAAGTATGTATAGTGAACAACATTAATACTTCAATATACCCATTATGAAATTACATCATTTATTTGGTTACACATTGTATATTTTACACACCTTTTTTTTTTTTTTACGCCTGTGGTTAGGCCCCCCCCCCCCCCCCCCCCCTTAAAAGAGGGGGGTAGAGAATACTACCACCGTATTCCCTGCGTGTCGTAAAAGGCGACTAAAAGGGACGGGGCGAGAGGACTGGGAATCCTCTCCCCTGTAACTGTTTCCTAGAAACGGACAGGGCTGAGTTGGGAAGGGGAGGTTGTCTCCCCAAACCCTAAAGATTGGGTCCTTGAGAACTGAACATGAGCATATAAAAAGAGTGAATTTTCAAATTTTATTAGATTCCTGTTACAAACTAATAAATTCAATTTCAAATGGTACTATTCAGATTCAATTTTTCAATGCAACGATTCAAATTAAAAAAATACAAGTTCAAATTATGTGATTCAAATTCAGTTTCTGGTGGCACATATTTCTGCCCATACAGTCTGTTGTACAGTGATACAGGTGTAACAAACAGTGTGTTGTACAGTGATACAGGTGTAACAAACAGTGTGCTGTACAGTGATACAAGTGTAACAGTGTGCTGTACAGTGATACAGGTGTAACAGTGTGCTGTACAGTGATACAGGTGTAAAAGACAGTGTGCTGTACAGTGATACAGGTGTAACAGACAGTGTGCTGTACAGTGATACAGGTGTAACAAACAGTGTGTTGTACAGTGATACAGGTGTAACAAACAGTGTGCTGTACAGTGATACAAGTGTAACAGTGTGCTGTACAGTGATACAGGTGTAACAGTGTGCTGTACAGTGATACAGGTGTAAAAGACAGTGTGCTGTACAGTGATACAGGTGTAACAGTGCTGTACAGTGATACAGGTGTAAAAGACAGTGTGCTGTACAGTGATACAGGTGTAACAGACAGTGTGCTGTACAGTGATACAGGTGTAACAGACAGTGTGCTGTACAGTGATACAGGTGTAACAGACAGTGTGCTGTACAGTGATACAGGTGTAAAAGACAGTGTGCTGTACAGTGATACAGGTGTAACAGACAGTGTGCTGTACAGTGATACAGGTGTAAAAGACAGTGTGCTGTACAGTGATACAGGTGTAACAGACAGTGTGCTGTACAGTGATACAGGTGTAAAAGACAGTGTGCTGTACAGTGATACAGGTGTAACAGTGTGCTGTACAGTGATACAGGTGTAACAGTGTGCTGTACAGTGATACAGGTGTAACAGTGTGCTGTACAGTGATACAGGTGTAACAGTAACAGTGCTGTACAGTGATACAGGTGTAACAGTGTGCTGTACAGTGATACAGGTGTAACAGTGCTGTACAGTGATACAGGTGTAACAGACAGTGTGCTGTACAGTGATACAGGTGTAACAGTGCTGTACAGTGATACAGGTGTAACAGACAGTGTGATGTACAATGATACAGGTGTAACAGACAGTATGTTGTACAGTGATACAGGTGTAACAGACAGTGTGTTGTACAGTGATACAGGTGTAACAGTGCTGTACAGTGATACAGGTGTAACAGTGTGTTGTACAGTGATACAGGTGTAACAGACAGTGTGTTGTACAGTGATACAGGTGTAACAGTGCTGTACAGTGATACAGGTGTAACAGACAGTGTGCTGTACAGTGATACAGGTGTAACAGTGCTGTACAGTGATACAGGTGTAACAGTGTGCTGTACAGTGATACAGGTGTAACAGACAGTGTGCTGTACAGTGATACAGGTGTAACAGTGTGCTGTACAGTGATACAGGTGTAACAGTGTGCTGTACAGTGATACAGGTGTAAAAGACAGTGTGCTGTACAGTGATACAGGTGTAACAGTGTGCTGTACAGTGATACAGGTGTAACAGACAGTGTGCTGTACAGTGATACAGGTGTAACAGTGCTGTACAGTGATACAGGTGTAACAGTGCTGTACAGTGATACAGGTGTAACAGACAGTGTGATGTACAGTGATACAGGTGTAACAGACAGTGTGTTGTACAGTGATACAGGTGTAACAGACAGTGTGTTGTACAGTGATACAGGTGTAACAGACAGTGTGTTGTACAGTGATACAGGTGTAACAGACAGTGTGTTGTACAGTGATACAGGTGTAACAGTGCTGTACAATGATACAGGTGTAAAAGACAGTGTGCTGTACACTGATACAGGTGTAACAGTGCTGTACAGTGATACAGGTGTAAAAGACAGTGTGCTGTACAGTGATACAGGTGTAACAGTGTGCTGTACAGTGATACAGGTGTAACAGTGTGCTGTACAGTGATACAGGTGTAAAAGACAGTGTGCTGTACAGTGATACAGGTGTAACAGTGTGCTGTACAGTGATACAGGTGTAACAGTGTGCTGTACAGTGATACAGGTGTAAAAGACAGTGTGCTGTACAGTGATAGAGGTGTAACAGTGCTGTAAAAGACAGTGTGCTGTACAGTGATACAGGTGTAACAGACAGTGATACAGATGTTCAGTTCATACGGCACAAAACGCATGAATTACATGTGTAAACGCATGTGTACTTATTCAGCATTACACAACTTAGATTCAGTGGACAGCAGTAGAGTAGTGTTCATAGACTGTATACAAAATTTGGAATTTATTTTGGAATTTATTAGTTCAACATTAGTATTTTTAATTATCTATGCTTTACAAAACCACCTAATCTAAAACCATGCCTGACTAATTTTTCATAAAAGTCACCTTGCCTTTAGCTGTGATTAGTTGATCACATCATCTCATGTAAAATTAGATTTTTAATGGTTTAGTGTAGTGTGCAGCCTTGTGAATGATTTACAGAAATTGCAAGCACAGGTAGTACCTTTTGATTGCTTTCTAGAGTTAATTTCAAATGTAATATCTTTATACTGACAAGAGTTTTTGAGAATACTTTATCATTAACCTTGGTTTAGAATTGTGTTAACACATCAAAAACATACCCAGACTTGTGGTTTGTTTCATTCACACGTGTTTGAGTAATTCTTTATTATTAGTCTGTCTACATCTCTAAAATACTACGTTTCAACTTGTTTTGCTTATTAGAGATTGGTAATTCCATGTCTGACATAATCCAAATGATCCTAGTGAAGGTTTATGGAGTTTAAATACTGGATCACTTCTTGTATTACCACATGGTGGAACAGTGTTTTCTTTCTGAAAGAAGAACTCAGCCTGAATATTTAGGATTTGTGTGTTAAACATGCGTAAATGTAACAAAACACAACTCCAGGTGTATTTGAGTTGAGGAAAAAACATTATAACATAGGTCAGACTATAGCATAATATGGGCCCTTTAAGTCCTCCACTGACATACTTTGCGGGGGGGGGGCTTAGCAGCTGAAACTACACTCTACAGTCTGCCCAACAACAGAACAATCTATGGACGGGGACGAGGGGGACGCGCAGTGCCTACATAAACTGAGCCACACAGACCGATTTTCTGGGCACCAAAAAAAATAAAAAAATCAGCGTGAGAAATGCCATGTGTGGCGTGTGAACACGTCGAATTGCGTGTGTCACACTCTCAATGCGTGAGACTTGAGAGCCCTGGCTTTGTCTTTCTTAGATCTCCACATAGCTCTTTCACAAACACATCGCAAACATCCAAAGATCATTCTCCCATCACACCCAGAACGCCATCCATTGTGAGTGCTTTGTTTGCCTGCTGCGGCCCTGTCTGGGTAAATGGAGTAGGCAGAGTGTAATTAGACCTCCGTGCCATAAAGATGACATGGTGTAATGATACAGCTTACAGGCCCGCAGAGGCTTGTGCTAGCACCGCCGGATCTGCGTCGTTTGCCCTGACTTATGATAGGTGAGGGAGATGACAGTGTTATCATAGAGGCGGCGTGGATCTGGCGGGAAGAGGATGTCGGCTGGAAGGGTGTCGGGTTTTTTTTTTTACTCCTGTTTACTCTGGTGGAATGAAATGCAGGTTTTAATTTAGGAGGATAGCCCAACTGATTTGCCATTACAGAAAAGCTTTTGTTTACGTAAATTAGATGGAGTTTGATGTATGTAATGGATGGCAGTGTTCATGTAGTTATCAGAATAATTTTGTAATTTCACTCTTGATTTTAACTACATATTGCGAGTATTGCCATGCAAGTCATACTTTCAGACTTTAAAGGTGCACTGCGCAACTTTTCTGGTGGAGGGTCCGCTACTTGTTTCCATGGAGATGTTATTGCTTTGCCTGGAATGTTCCACAGTATTACATTAAAAACATCCATCTAGTATTTATCCATTACAGGCGTTTCTATTGCTTAAATTAACAGTAATTCCTTCTGTGAATAAGAGCAACTCTCCACAGATCTGGACTGTAGTGTAGCCTGCTGCATCCTGCTTGTCTCCCTTGTTATAGATTCATTTTTTTTTTTTTTACCGTAGAACATTCTAGACAAAGCAATAACATTTCCATGGAGACAAGCAGGTGGCAGACCCTCCACTAAAAATGTTATGCAGTGCACCTTTAACACTTGTCACCCTTCTAGTACAAAATAATAGAGGTGAAACATTCTGGAGATTATTTTAAGGACAAAGTTTAAGGCTACGTCCATATGACAACGCTCCTGGATTTTTTTTTATGTGGGTTGGAAAAAATAGGCGTCCACATACATGTCGGATCAGTAAATATTTGCGTCCAGGCGAAAACAGAGTGCTGAGTGAAAACGATGTAATACATATGCCACACCTATATGTGGCGCTGTAAACAGGAAACAGCCAGAACCCCCAGACAAAGAGCGAATGCGCATAAAGTCCTTTCTCTTCCTTAAACAAGCAAACACGACCGTCAACAAATGCAAAATTATTTCGTCCCCCTGCTCCACGTTGCAGTGACTCCCTCCGGTAATGTGAAGATCATTTGTTGACGGTCCCTAACACAGCCAGGCCACTTCACAATTACGTGCATAAACCGGTACCTGTTGTCACACACCGCTTGTATTTTTAGGGAATGTTTGCCCTTTCTGTTGATGTAGTCTGTGGCATTGGAGGACAAGAGAAGCTCTGGACATCCGGAAATTCGCTCTCCATTCATTATCCATGACAATGGCATTGATGAAGTTGTCCCTCTGCCCCTTACCTTCTGGTCACGTGATGATGACAGCATCACGACGTCATTGTTTTCTCAAAACTCGCGTTTTTGCCCGCCCACACGACAATGCGACCCCTGGCGTTCTCAGATTTCTCCACTCTGGAACCCATTTTTAAAAAACACCGTTTACACCCACCCAAAACGCCGGCGCTGTGTGGACGAAAAGCCCAAACAAACACAAACTTCTCCATTTCCACCAAAAAACGTTGTCGTGAGGACAGGCCCTAAAAGCACTTACATGGGCTCCACCTTGGGAATGCCACAAATGCTGAATGTCTCTCCCTTCTCTCCACCCCATTTATTCTGTCCCTGGGGGTTCTGAATTATACTGCTTGTTACATAGAGAAATGCTGCCACCTATCGGCCGAATAAGGTATCGTTTAGAAGTTACCGGAAGTTACTTTCAGTTTCGTTTTTCATGCCGTGACTAAGCAAGAGAAAGACATGTGCTCGTTGTTGCTCCGTGAAAGGGCTTGATACAGGACAATCCGTAAGTGTAAATGTTCAGATTAAGTTTGTGGATACATGCTAATGTAGCTTTAGGTCCATATTTTGTATGTGTTGAGGTTTATGAGGCAGATTGTTGAAGAGCATAGCTAAGACATTATAACTACTTCTAACCGAAGCAACAATGACTTGGCTCCTCAATATGCTACTGAAGTACACACTGACTGCTGGGTGTTTGAATCTTTATTTTATATAGCTAGTCGCAATTAAGTTTTACAGTGATAATGTTTGTGTTTTAAAGAAGAGCATCTGGATAATATTTCATTATATTTGTATATAAGCCCATACCCTGACGTTATTACATGGTACTATTACATGGGAACAAAGGAGTTTTAGGAAGAAATGTAAAGTAACTGTGACTGTAAAGGAAATATTGGATATTGAAATATGTCTTTATTTTTTGTACTTTTTTCAGTTTTACAAAGAAAGAATGGTTGAAGTAAAAGGCTCTGAAATCTTCTTCGGACTCCTGGACCATTTTGTTTAGCTCGCTGTCTAGGCTATATAGGGCATATAGCTGAGGGCAGAAGAGTAAAAGGATTAGTCAACACATCCAAGTTCATCACCGGGAGCTGCATCCCCAACCGTTTGAGATGTCCTTCGCCAAAGGTAGCCCTCCTGTCTCCCAATTGGAGGTCAGATCAGAGTGTGGATCAATCAAATCGTCATCTTCACAGCGGTCAAGTATGTCAAGTGCAAGCCTGGCTGCAGCTCAAGCACGAGCTGCAGCTGAAGCTGCCCGTACCAAAGCCGAGTTTGCCAAACGCCAGATCGATATCGAGGTCGAGAAGGCACGGATTGAAGCAAGGCTGAATGCTCATAAGCAGCAGGGTGAAGCTGAAGCAGCCCTCGCTGCAGCACGAGTACTCGAGGCGGCAGCTGAAGGCCCCGATGACCGACCAGTGACCATGCCAGCTATTCCAGAAGCGACGTCTGAACCAGTTGAGCGCACTGAAGAATATCTCAAGACTCACTTTAATGATGACCTTGAAGTGAAGATGGAGAGACAGTCTCGGGGAGAATTTCAGCCTGTGCCCACTGGAACGCGCGAGCGGTATAGCCCTGTGCCACGACCAGCTCCCCAGTATACACCTGGGTGGGCTACAGAGACCCCTGCTAGGTGGCAGCCTTACAAAGCCTCACCTGTCTTCAACACAGACACCAGAACAGATAACACAAATTCACGAAGAACAACAGAAATCTCAGATCTCGCCACCTACCTAGCACGGCGTGATCTTCTGACCTCCGGGTTCAAGGTCTTTGACAACAAACCAGAGACTTATGTATCCTGGAAGGCTATGTTTTACAATAGCATCGAAGGACTAAACCTAAAAGCCAGCGAGGAACTCAATCTACTCACTAAGTGGCTCGATGGAGAGTCACTTCAACATGCGCTGAGGATCAGAGCAGTCCATGTGAGTAATCCAGAGACAGGTCTCCGACGTCTGTGGCAACGGCTGGACAAGAATTACGGCTCATCCGAAGCCATTGAAGCGTCCCTGTTCAAGCGTCTGGAGAGTTTTCCCAGGATCTTCTACAAAGACAACCATCTACTGCAAGAGCTCGCTGATCTTCTTCTTGAACTGCAAGCAGCAAAGAATGAGGGTTACTTGCCAGGCCTCAGTTTTCTCGACACATCAAGGGGAATAAACCCCATAGTAGTAAAGCTTCCAAGTAATCTCCAAGAGGCGTGGATCAAACATGGAACGAGGTACAAGAACGAACACAATGCCATTTATCCACCCTTTTCATACTTTGTGGAGTTTGTGAACAGTCATGCTGAAATGAAAACAGACCCCAGCTTCACATTACAAGACTACAGCACACCACATCCCAAAGCTGAAAAAGCGCTAGCAAAGCAGACAAAAATGAAAACACCAATTACAGCAAACAAAACAGAGATTGACAAACCTGGTGCTACAGCTAATACACTACCTCTTGATCCAGATAAACAATGTCCCATTCATAAGAAGACACACTCACTCGCTAAATGCAGAGGCTTTAGAATGAAGACGCTGGATGAGAGGAAAGCTTTACTCAAAGAGCATTCAATTTGCTACAGATGTTGCATATCTACAGAGCACAGGGCCAAAGACTGTAAAGCAGAAATACACTGTTCGGAATGCAACAGCAATAGCCATGTGTCTGCACTGCATAATGGTCCTCCGCCCTGGTCAGTGAAAGATCCGCAGACACCTACAGAGGGTCAAGGCGGGGAGCCAAGCAACCCAAACGCCATCGAAACCTCGTCAAGCTGCACAGAGGTATGTGGAAACGGGCTACGGGGAAAGTCATGCGCAAAGATATGCCCAGTGTATGTATATCCAAGCAAGTTCCCTGAAAAGAGAAAGAAAATGTATGCGATGTTAGATGACCAGAGCAATGTGTCACTAGCAAGGTCTTCATTTTTTGACATGTTTGGTGTGGAATGTGATGCTCTGCCATATACCATGAAAACATGCTCTGGCATAACGAACACCAGTGGAAGAAGAGCCAATGGATTCATCATTGAGGGCATGGATGGCAAAGTGTCGATGCCATTGCCGACACTCACTGAATGTAACCAGATTCCTAATAACAGGAATGAAATACCAACTCCTGAGGCTGCAGCTCATCACACTCATCTAAAGTCTGTTGCGGCTCTGATACCCCCACTGGATCCCTCTGCAGAGATCCTTCTCCTCCTGGGTAGGGATGTCATTCGGGCACACAAGGTACGCAGTCAGGTCAATGGCCCACATGAAGCGCCTTATGCTCAATGCCTCGACCTAGGGTGGGTGATCGTAGGGGACGTATGCCTCACAGGAGCTCATAAACCCACAGTGAACTCTTTTAAGACGAGCATACTTGAGAGTGGGCGACCTAGTTTTCTCACCCCTGTGAGAACAGAATTCATGTCGCAGAGAGGTTTACAAACACCTGCTCCGCCAGTGAAAAGACACGGACTAAAGACGATGTGGGTAAACTCCTCTTCAAACAAACGGTAGAGGATGATAAGCTGGCCCTTTCTACAGAAGACCAGGCATTTCTGGATGTCATGAACCGAGAGTTCTACAAAGACGAGGCCAATAATTGGGTGGCTCCGCTCCCTTTTCGGCCCACTCGGCAGCGCCTGCCAGACAACAGAGGTCAAGCGGTCAGCCGTCTGATGTCCCTCCGTCGCACACTGAAGAAGAACACAGAGATGAAAAATCATTATGTGGAGTTCATGGAGAAGATGTTTAGCAAGAGCCATGCAGAACATGCTCCTCCCATGAGTGCCGGTCAAGAATGCTGGTATCTACCTAGCTTTGGCATTTACCATCCGCAAAAGCCAGGAAAGATCCGGATAGTCTTTGACTCAAGTGCTCAATGCAATAACGTGTCCCTTAATGATGTGCTGCTCAAGGGCCCAGACCTAAATAACACTCTGGTGGGTGTGCTCATCCGATTTAGACACGAACCGTATGCCGTGATGGCAGACGTGGAGCAAATGTTCCACAACTTCGTTGTCAAAGAGGAACATCGAAATTATCTTCGCTTCCTGTGGTTCCAGAATCACGACCTGGATGGAGACATTGCAGAATTCCGAATGAAGGTCCATGTATTTGGAAACTGCCCATCACCATCAGTCGCCATCTATGGGCTAAAGAGGACTGCCATTGAGGGCGAGGAAGAGTATGGACATGATGCAAGGATGTTCATTGAACGCCACTTTTATGTGGATGATGGGCTAAAGTCCTTCTCTTCAGAGACTGAGGCTATCGATGTGCTGCGCAGAACCCAGGAAATGCTGGCACAATCAAACATACGTCTACACAAGCTTTCGTCCAACAGCTCAGCCATCACAGGCGCCTTCCCGGATGAAGATCTGGCCACTGGGCTGCAGGGCTTGGATCTTGGACAAAGCACTTCATCCATGCAGCGTACTCTAGGATTAGGATGGGACCTGTCGACGGACCTGTTCATGTTTCAGGTGACCACCGGTGAAAAGCCATACACAAAGCGCGGAGTGCTATCGGCTATCAACAGCCTATTTGACCCCCTCGGCTTTGCGGTGCCCGTCAGCATTGAAAGTCGCGCCATCCTAAGAGACATCTCTTCCGACGTCTGTGACTGGGACGAACAGCTGCCAAAAGGGAAGCAGGACATGTGGGAAAGATGGAAAGATTCCCTAAAGCACTTAAAGCACCTGAGCATCCCAAGAATGTACACTTCGATCCCCTCTTCCGCAGCACAGAGGAAGGAGGTAATCGTCTTCTGTGATGCGTCCATAAAATCAGTGGGCGCTGTTGCTTACTTGAAGCTTACCAGTGCTGACGGCCACAGTGAAGTGGGCTTCCTTTTCGGCAGAGCAAAGCTTGCTCCCAAACCCGATATCACCATCCCAAGGCTGGAGCTCTGCGCTGCAGTACTGGCTGTGGAAGTAGCAGAGTTGGTCCAAGAGGAGCTAGATGTCGATGTGGATGAAGTGAACTTCTATACAGACTCGAAAGTAGTGCTTGGCTACATCTTTAATGAAAAGAGACGTTATTATGTCTACGTCCACAACCGTGTGCAACGTATCAGGCGATCTACACAGGCGCACCAGTGGCATTTTGTTCCTACTCACCTGAACCCCGCTGACCATGCCACGAGAGCACTGCCAGCTGAACAGCTCGCTCTCTCCACATGGCTGAGTGGACCCGCTTTCCTCACAGACTCGAGGCAAAGTGAAACACAGGAGGAGCCCTTCAGACTTGTGGACCCTGAAGTGGATCCAGAACTGCGACCAGAGGTCATGACCTGCGTCTCCAGCCTGTCTGAAGGTAAACTAGGAAGTGCTAGATTTGAGAGATTTTCTAGTTGGAACATTCTACTGAAAGCCATTGCTAGACTGCAGCACATTGCAAAGTGCTTCAAAGACGATCAAGAGAAAGTCTGTCATGGCTGGCACAAATGTAGCTTGAACCTTAGTGAAGAACAGCTTCATCGGGCCAAAGTCGCAATCATTCTCACTGTTCAGGAAGAGGTGTTCAACGATGAGTTGGAATGTTTGGAGCGGCATGAGCCTCTGAAAAAGTCAAGCCCGCTCAGCAAACTGAACCCATTTGTGGACACTTGTGGACTTCTTCGGGTTGGAGGTCGACTAGCAAGAGCTCAACTCAGTCTGGATGAAATGCACCCTCTCCTCCTTCCAGGAAGACATCATGTGACTGAGTTGATAGTCAGAAACTTCCATGAAAAGGTCTTCCACCAGGGCAGACATTTCACTGACGGAGCGGTTAGAGCCGCTGGTTTTTGGATTGTGGGAGGAAAGAGAGCTGTGAGTAGGACTGTCTTCAGTTGTGTCACGTGCCGCAGGCTTAGAGGCAGACAAGAATACCAGCTCATGGCTGACCTACCCCAGGACAGACTATGTTCAGACCCTCCGTTCACGTACGTTGGTCTGGATGTGTTTGGTCCATGGACCGTCACAGCTAGGAAGACAAGGGGAGGTCAAGCAGAGGCCAAAAGATGGGCGGTCATCTTCGCATGTATGAGTACACGTGCCATACATATCGAAATCATAGAGTCAATGGACACGTCATCATTCATCAATGCTCTGCGCCGGTTCATAGCGATCAGGGGTGCTGTGAAGCTGCTCAGATCTGATTGCGGCACCAACTTCGTGAGCGCCTGCAAAGAGCTACAGATTGACAAGAAGGGATGTCACAACACAAACATCAACACTTACCTTCAGGACAAAGGTTGCCAGTGGCAGTTTAATCCACCTCATGCGTCACACATGGCCGGATCCTGGGAACGCATGATAGGAGTCGCCCGCCGCGTCCTGGATGCGATTCTACTGCAACATGGCCAAGCAAAGCTCACACACGAGGTGCTCGTAACGTTCATGGCTGAAGTTACAGCAATAGTGAATGCACGGCCCCTTACGACAGTCTCTACTGATCCAGAGCACCCTGAGATTCTTACTCCTGCCATGCTGCTCACACAAAAGTGCGGCATGCCACCAGTGCCACCAGGCCAGTTTGAGAACCGCGACCTCTTCAGAGGACAGTGGCGGCGTGTGCAGTACTTGGCGGAGGTCTTCTGGGCGCGATGGCGGAAAGAATACATCAGTGGGCTTCAAGAACGACGAAAGTGGAGGACACCGAGACCAAACCTGCAAGAAGGAGACGTGGTTCTGCTGAAGGATGGTCAGGAAAAGAGAAATGACTGGCCCATCGGACTCGTCAACAGAACAATTCCCAGTGATGATGGCAGGGTCAGAAAGATAGAAGTCAAAGTCGTGCGGAAGGGTGAACAGAGACTCTTCTTACGCCCTATAAATGAGGTCGTACTTCTGGTGTCCAAGGACACTACTTGAGAGACTGGACTCATACAATATCCTTTTCAAAATGTTTTACACAAGTTTGGTTTGTATGACATCCTTAAGATGTCAGGCGGGGAGTATTCTGTCCCTGGGGGGTTCTGAATTATACTGCTTGTTACATAGAGAAATGCTGCCACCTATCGGCCGAATAAGGTATCGTTTAGAAGTTACCGGAAGTTACTTTCAGTTTCGTTTTTCATGCCGTGACTAAGCAAGAGAAAGACATGTGCTCGTTGTTGCTCCGTGAAAGGGCTTGATACAGGACAATCCGTAAGTGTAAATGTTCAGATTAAGTTTGTGGATACATGCTAATGTAGCTTTAGGTCCATATTTTGTATGTGTTGAGGTTTATGAGGCAGATTGTTGAAGAGCATAGCTAAGACATTATAACTACTTCTAACCGAAGCAACAATGACTTGGCTCCTCAATATGCTACTGAAGTACACACTCGGACTGCTGGGTGTTTGAATCTTTATTTTATATAGCTAGTCGCAATTAAGTTTTACAGTGATAATGTTTGTGTTTTAAAGAAGAGCATCTGGATAATATTTCATTATATTTGTATATAAGCCCATACCCTGACGTTATTACATGGTACTATTACATGGGAACAAAGGAGTTTTAGGAAGAAATGTAAAGTAACTGTGACTGTAAAGGAAATATTGGATATTGAAATATGTCTTTATTTTTTGTACTTTTTTCAGTTTTACAAAGAAAGAATGGTTGAAGTAAAAGGCTCTGAAATCTTCTTCGGACTCCTGGACCATTTTGTTTAGCTCGCTGTCTAGGCTATATAGGGCATATAGCTGAGGGCAGAAGACCATTGTTCAAGCCCAATGCACCAAATCCCACGTTATCTTTCTGACATGGTGAGATGGAAGTTGTAGTTTGTAGTATCTATTTATATTTATCTGATTTATTGCATGGATTGAATTGAAGATGCCGTATGTTTTTTGTTTGTTTTTAATCATGTTATAAATGTATGCTGTCTGCTTCTTTGCATCTGTTTTACCATTTGTAAACCAGGATCTAACGTTGGTTGGCATTAGAGATGCACCAATTAATACTTTGACTTTCAGTATCTTCCAATACCCAATACTTACCTGTATGATTGGACAATGGGCAATGGCACTTGTTTCCTTAAAACCAATGACTGTATATGTGAAGAATCCCTCAGTCGTCCAGGTAGAATCCATGGCAAAAGGAGAAATTCAATTTGTCACCTGGACAAAGTTTATTTTGTCAAATATGTTTCGCAGCTCATCCAAGCTGCTTCTTCAGTTCTGGCTTGAGTGCTGGTGGACACTGCTTATAAGTAGCTGCAGGGATGAGCTAACGACAATGAAATTACTATGAAACTATCACACCAATTTGTTTTCAGTTTCTGTGTGGGATCTTGTTAGCATACCCATTCAGGACCATAATGGGTGTTTTCATGCCTCCGGACCTGACCTGGCTAACCCTATTCTTTTCTTTGTTTGTTTTGATTTAGGTTTCACTGTATAAAAAAGTTGACTAAGTGAATGTGACGTCACCCGTAGCGTTTGGCTCCACTCAAATGAAGCTCACGTTGTTAATGGTTATGGGGGGAATTTGGAGCCAGGCTCTATATTACAAAATGGCAGAAAAAAACCCTCCAGGATCATATAGAGTAGGTTATTACAAACATTTTAAGACCGCAGTTACAGAGAAAGGGACGGCAATACTCTAATGTAAGTCAATAGAATCCAGGGTCAGAAGGAGCCCATGCAACATGCCACTTTCTATTTGGAATGTGGTGGCTAGCGCTTTAGCTATGTCCATTTATATATATAATCTATACTTAAAACACAGCTAACTTATTACACAAGAGATCCAATTGTGTTATATACCTGTTATTTATCCTTCAAAACACTACTGAACTACTTTGTAAAAATGAAAGTTCTAATATAACAGAGCTCTCAAGTTTTGAGCGGGGGGGCGTACATTGTATTATTTTTACATACGTGAAAAATCCATCAGGAACTTTAATAAATGTGTCAATTTAAACAGGAAATATCAGTTATTGGCTACAGCTGTAGGCCAAATATCAGATACCTATTGATTACAAAAATTCATCTACATAGAATACCAAGACTAAGCCAGGACTAAACCAAGACTAAACCAGGACTAAACAAAGACTAAACCAGGACTAAACCAAACCAAGACTAAACCAGGACTAAACAAAGACTAAACCAGGACTAAACCAAACCAAGACTAAACCAGGACTAAACAAAGACTAAACCAGGACTAAACCCAGGGCTCTCAAGTCTCACGCATTGAGAGTGTGACACACACAATTCAACGTGTACACACGCTCACACGCCACACATGGCATTTCTCACGCTGATTTTTTTTTTTTTGGTGCCCAGAAAATCGGTCTGTGTGGCTCAGTTTATGCAGGCACCGCGCGTTTTCAGCGAAAATCCCCGCCCCGCTCAGCGAGTGTCTAAGCGCGCACTGCACTCAGTGATAAGGACAGCGAACACGAACACGAGGAACGACAAAACGGTGATGATAAAACAAACTGAGAACCATTAGGTAATAAAGACAAACATTTACACAGGGCTCTGTGTAAATGTAAATGTGAACGCGCAATTCGACTCACACAGCATTTCTCACGCAATTCAAGCACCCCCCCCGCTCCTCGGGAATTACAGTCTCACGCACGACCCCGCTCAAAACTTGAGAGCCCTGAAATTTGTAACATAATGAGACATTCTAAGCCACAATCGGTCTGTAGTTCTGCCAGTTAAAAGCCAAACCAGAGTATCATTTCAAACAACATCATGGAACTGATTCTCGATCTAGCAAATTTTTCAGTATCAGTGCCTGTTTTTGATACCAGTATTGGTATCTGTGCATCCCTATTTGGCATGCTGGCTGTTAGCAGTAGCATGATGACCAAACTTCACTTTGGCCTCTGAAAGTTGTGAAAAGCCATTTTTAAATAATCACAGAGAATAACTATTATGCTAAGAATGAGTTACGTAAGTAAGGAATAACCAGTTGAAAAATAACTAGTTCTGTTTTTACAGTAAAAAAAATAATAAAATAAATCACATTCAAGTCTAATCCAGAGGAGTGTCCTTGTGCAATATTCTACACGATCAGCCCGAGCTCACTGTTTATTTAAAATACAGCACACTTTGGCTGCGTTTTGAAGTTGTTTTAAATGTTTCACCGCACCACGTCTGCACCTTTTCCTTTAAGATGCGGGCTGTGCATCTGTCTGCGTCTTCCCCCAGAAAAACATCAAGAGATCTCATTATCCCGACACATCTCTCCCCCTCTCCTGCTCTGTTCTCTCCCCATGCCTCCAGTCAAACTTACTTTCCTATCTGCCTGTGATCTGTCTCCTGGAAGCCAACGGAAAAGCCAATCGTCACCGCGGTAACGTCTTGGAGTCAAACGCACTTCACTCTCTTAAAGCATTGCTAAGTAACCTTCAGCCGTGGCTTGTGTGAAGAGCTAATTTGCTTTAAGTTCATGTGTCACTTTTGGTGGCGGTCTCTTCAAATGTCTCAGGGCGTCTAATTGCATAGGAAACACAGGAGACAAGGCGCACTGACAGGCCCGCTGCACAACTCTTCAATTATTTAACATGCTACACTGAGGAAAACAGGCCTGACGTGAGCCACAGCCCATAATCGCAGCAGATGTGTCACCTTGGAGACTTACCCTGATGTTTGGGAGAGATGATAATATTTAGTTTTGCAGATTAAATAAGGTAAAAAGTCTGACAATGATCAGCACACAGGGATCAAAACAGCATAACTTTATTCTTAGTTGTTTGGAGGTAAACATAAAACACAGGTAGTGTTCAAGATATTGGTCAGAAGGAAAGTTCAGATATGAAACTTTCACAGCATAAGATAAAAAAGGATTTACACTTACAGGTTATTGTCAGCATGTCTTCAGAGGAGTTTGTCTGCTCGTGTACAATATTGTAAGTAGTCCAAGAAGTCTGACTCCTGCCAAATAAAGGACCACAAAGATATCTTCTTCCCTGTTCTATTCCAATGAATATGGGTTTGGCTTATTCTCTCTTATCACAAACTGAAGATGTCACTGTTTTACATGAACTTACATCTGTGAATGAGGCCTTTTTAAATGCAAATACTCAAAACATTTTCCTGCTTTAAAAATAAAGCCTTATTGTTTTATTGTACATTATTGTACTCTTAAGATAGTCTCATAGTGTGTGCAGATGGAAAGGTCACAGCTGAATGGCTGTAGCCTGGGGCTAATTGTAAGTGTACCTGTAGTACATGATCTCTCCTGTCTGAGTCACTCATTATACTTGTCCCAGCAGACGTCATCCAAAGGTCGAGTAACTTTGAAAGAATCCAGCTCCAAACAAACACAGCCTTATTAGCATCAGACCTACGGGTGATTAGCATCCAACAGCTCCGACCTCTGCTCTGTGGCACGACGGCCATGTTGACTCTGTGTGCCCGCTCTGTGTGCCCCGAGCCAAAAGCTCTTGTGATCACTGATCATATGATACATTTAGGACCACTGGAGTAGTGCTGCTGGTGAATCATTACACAGAGCTCAGTAGGCTTGCTGTGCGCACGGCCACAGCACTTCCACTGCTCTGCTGTGCCATTATCAGAACAGTCTGAATGTACTACACTAGTGTTTAAACAGGGCTGCTTCCTGCACCCTCACAGCTCCATTATCAGGGTCAGAGAGGAAAGAAGTGTAGAAGGTCCCTTGGTGATGTTGTTGAGCTTAACACACTGTTTGTAATATCTTCTGTACAGATTCTCCTCTGAATGTGAGCGAGGCTCGCCCGTCTTCTTCTACTTTATGTTTGATAACTTAGTTTAAAAATGCACAAGAGTCAAATGCACAGATTCAATCTCTCTCGGAGTTCAGGGAGTCTTTTACAGCATTTCATCAGTGCCCTAACATGCTGCAAGGCGCTGCAAGCTCCTCTTACTTATTTGTGTTCTCAAAGTGTTGTATTGTTTGTAACCCTGAACTTCACAACTGTGAGATTCCACTGATCAAATATTCCATCAGTGAGGAACTAAACGTGTCACGCAGACATTAAATGTTGACTCAAATCAGTTCACAAGTTGTGTCTCCTCTGATCTGCGGCGTGATCACAAAGAGGCGGCGGTTTGTACAGACGAGCAGAAAAAGTTCCTCGCTCAGACACAAAGAAGAGTTTGATACAGACCCGAAGAGAAAACATATCAAAAGACATTTTTATACATGTCTTTTGTGCGCACAAAAAGCAGAAATGGTGTCAAGAGAAAACAAAACAGAAGGCTTGTTTCTTCCAACAATTGCTTTAAGCTACAAACCCCTCTCTCTCTCTCCTTCTCTCCCTCGCTCCTCTGTGCAGCCCCTCCCCTCCTCCCTCTGCTCCTCGGAGGGGTGGGGGGGGACAGGCCCTCTGCGCGCCCGATGGTCCGGCTAACCCAGCGCTTAGCAACAACATTCCTGTGCCCTCAGTAGCTCCGGCCTCTGGCTCAGCTCTTTGATGTGGCTGTCAGGACACATTTATTTCCTTTTAGCACTTTGTCTGCTTGTCCAGATGTAGAAGAGATAAGAGGCTGCTGTGTACACCGTGCTCTCATTAGATTGTATTAGATTGTATGGTCAGTCTTAAAGAGGAGGTGAGCTGAGGCCAGGGACCAGCTGCAGAACACAGACTTTAGGCTTTTCAATAAAACACTAAAGTGACTACTGGAGACTCATGGTAGTTTGTCATTTTTTAACACACAGTCAACTTAGTCAGTAAAGTAGTATGGATGTAGTAGTGTTGTCATGACACTCATGACACACTTTAAAAACACTTTCTTTTAGACAGATTCTTTATTTTGCTTGTTCTGATATAGCTCATGATCATTCTAATTCAGGAAAGGTTCATTTCTGTCCTGCAAATGTTACTTTTTTTAGTATTGATATATGCTCAAATTAGTATCTAGTTTCGATACTAGTTTTAGAACCTGATTTTTGATACTTTTGACGACTCAGATGTAGAGTGACCTTCTGTAATAATGAACTGGATGAGACATTGTTTACAGAGAGTTGAACAGATGTAATGTGGTTGGTTCAATAAAGTAAATGAAATATAATATGGCAGAAGTTTAAATTCACTTCCTAGTTGTTATGTTGTCTTGTTGTTATGTGACTTTCATATTAACAAATACAATCTGACCTTGTTTACACTGACGGCCTAACAGTAGAATCAATAGAAGAATCTGCTGCCTGTTTAATATGAGAGAGCTTGTTATTGATAGCTGCTTTAGTCATATCTACATCATAAAAATGTGCCGTAAGGTGCCAGATATATCACAGTTTGAATGCTCTAAGCAATTCATAACTGCTTGAATTATGAACATTCTTTCTTGTGCAAACAACAAAATATCCTGTCTTATCGTAAAACCTTATAACCCTGTAGTTTAGACGTCTACAGTTAGAATTTGTAATTTTTTTTCAAAATCTAGTGCTGTCATAATACTAACATTTCAAACTGTTTTGATACTAAGGAACAGACTCAATACTCAATACCACAATGATAATAAAAGACAATAGAATGTGATTTTCAACATTAAATTGTAGTACTTTCTTTTATATTACAATGTGGCCTTATATCTGTGTAATCATACAGGTAACTTCCATAATGGTCCATGGGCAGGGGCGTTCTTTGACGGGGGCCACCTGGGCAATTGCCCCTAGCGGCATCGCGGGGGTATGAGAAGCAAAAAAAAAAAAAAAAGCCGGTCAGAGGTGCTGGAGTGCACTTTTGCTTTCTTAAATAGCTGTAGGCCTACATGGCTATAATGTGAAATAATTGCACCTTTGGTCTTTTTTATGTTCAAAAACTTTTTTTGTAATTATTGTTTGATAAAAGGAGAAGTTCAATTTGTCAACTGGACAAAGTTTGTTTGGTTGAAAACGTTTCGCCGCTCATCCGAGAGGCTTCGTCAGTTCTGGTCCTTGTGCTGGTTAGACACTGCTTATATCTAGCTGCAGGGAGGAGCTCCCTACACTGAACAAACTCTGAAAACGATCCCCACTAATCTGTCTCTTTGTTTTTCAAATTACTCTGGCGACTAGTTTCGCCTCCCTATTCAACGTCTAACGACCCTCTCCACCCCTCTGCCCTGGATCGTCTGCCCTAATGTTTCTTTGTGTGTTTTGACTTGGTTTAAGAATCGAATTATAAATGGGAGACAAGTTATGTCTAACTCCCCCATTTCTGTTTAATGACGGATTCTCTTTTTGACAAAAATAGCCTCAAACCAGTTCTTTTCCCTGGCTAATTATTGTTTATATTTTTTATTGCAGTACTCATTAAAACTGTACATTTGTTTTTGAAAGTAGTTGTTGTGAATTGAGTTTGTATGGACAACGGTCTTGTTTGTTTTTGGGTGGTGGGGCGGATGTTAGGGTTTGGTCGGGGGGGGGGGCAAGAGTGGCTTTCGCCCAGGGAGTAAATCACTCTAGGAACGCCACTGCCCATGGGCGTATACTTATACTTTTTTCTGATACAGCTCAAGATCATTCTAAAGCTATTCAGGAAAGGTTCATTTCTGTCCTGTGAACGTCACTTTTTTAGTATTGATACTTGCTCAAACGAGTATGTAGTTTCGATACTAGCTTTAGTACCGAGTAGCGTCCGACTTCCGATACTTTTCCCAACCCAAGCTTCTAGTTCTTTGCTAAACTTTTCTGAAGTTTACCAGATTATGTCAACAGCTCTCCCGCCTCGTTCAGATCTCTCCACTCCAGAGACGACTGCTGTGGAGGTGGTGTACTTTCTCTCTCTCCCTCTGTCTCTGTCTCTACCCCTCTATCTCTCTCTCTCTCCCTTCCCCATTCCTCGCTTCTCTTCTCTTCCGGTGGTTGGAAGTCATAATCACCATTGCCTGTGGGTCTATCAGCCTTTATTCGCATAACAACATGGACAGACAGCACCGGGGTGATGTATTATCCAGTTGGGGGATCATCTTTCATCGTGACACGCAACACAGCTTCTTCTTATGTGCCCACACCCACAACTCTGTCGTTCTGTACCTATTCACTTTTTTTTTTTTTTTTTACACAATATCTTTGGTAAAATCTTGTGTAAATTTGTGTTGCATTATCATAAGCGGTCTCCATAACTTTCACTACACACAGATATGAGAGGAGAGCTCACATATGCCCCCGAGCCTGGCAAATTAAAACAATGCTCAGATTAATGTGGACAGAGAGGGAGAGAAGGGAGGATGGTGGATAGATGACACAGCAGCACCTCCCTCTGGACAGTGCAGGAACTGTCACAGAAGATGTTCGTTTGTATGTCGTGTTATAAGGGAAGGGAAAGTGTTAGTGGCAGACAATTAAAAATACATCTAGTCTATTCTGAATTATTTTGGATTTACGAAATAAGAGTTTAAAATAAAATATAGAAGATTAAAAGGGATTTTTTTTTTAAATAATTGAAATTGAATCAATTTTGTGCAAGTGTGTATTGTAATGTATTTTTTTTAACTAAAAGGTTGGTAGATTTTTTATTTTGTGAAAAATAAAAATTCACCTGGCTCACACAAGATGCTTTTTACGGAGCCACAGAAACATGGCACCCAACATAAACCTTATTACTGTGTAAGCTTTTTAACCAAAAATATATTTAGACAAAAATTAAAGCTTTTATTTATTTTTTTATTTTATTGTATTCAAAAACATAGAAAAGCATGTGTCCTTTCCATGAGTGGACTTGCATTTCTATTTAATACTCCAAGGAAATATTCCAGAATATAGCTTTAACTTTCTATTTTCATTGATGCATTGCAGGTGACGTGCCATCTCCAGAAAGTTACGCAATGTTACTTTAAGACAGAATTAATGGCGTGTGTTATTATAATTTACAAGACTAAGGTAGGATTTACTGTTTTGTACTTTACTTTGAATCCACATGAAGTATTATTTCACATAATTTCAACCGTGGAATACAGATATCCTTCCTTATAGTGGAGTTTGCAGCTTTCCGTACATACTACCTACTCAGTCATCATCTTCTCTTGCTCATGCCTTTGTACAGTATGTATATGGTTCTTTTGGCTCCTGGCTTCTGGCTCCTGACATGGGGGAGCTGTCTGATGGATGTGGTGTGGTTTGGCTCTCTTCTGGTAGTGACCGCACATATGTTGAATGGACTTTTCTTTTTGATCCTCTCCCCTCACACTAAGGACAACTAACTGGGAGGTACAGGGACTTTTTTGGAGGGGACAAATTTGACTGGCATCCCATTGCGTTCCTGGACTATGGGGGCGGACCTGACTCCATCTTACTCCTCCTTACTCCTCCCCCCACCTGCGGGTGGTGCTGTTCTTAACGTGGCAACAAGGAAGATTAATTGTTGTCAAACAGCGGGATGGGTTTGGTTTAAAAAAGGAGAGGAGAGGCCCAGTGCTGTGATCACTGAAGCAGGCATGGAGAGGAGCTATAAGCAGGCAGGGATCACACTCCCTGTCATTAAGAACCAGTCAGATGTGCTCTTCTATTGACAGGCTGTTGGCACAATGGATAAACCACAGTGCTGATCTAGTGGTGCTAGGACCAAAGTACTAAGTAAGGAATAAAGATGGTTGAGAATTTGTTTAAATTTTTCTTAAAATTTTGCTGTTTCCATAGGGAAATTTATTATTTGAAATTTGAGAATTTGAAATTTTATTTTAAAATGTGTGCCTTGTATGGTATTTTGCATTGAACGTGTGTGTGTGACTATGTGAGAGTGTCTTTATCTGTGTTCCTGTGTGGTGTGAGAATGTGTCAGTGTGAATGTTTCTTATTGTTGATTGAGATTTTTACTGTAATTTTTAATGTAATAGGGACTGCAGATGGAAACTAGCTATAATCTGGTGCAGATCATCTTTGTTTTTTGAGCTTAATGTCTCTGTACATTGTCCCTTTTCAAATAAAGACTAAACTAAACTAACTAAACTTGAGTCGTTATCTAAAGGGCCCATATTACACTGTTTGAGGAGGCAACAACATTATAACATGGGCTAAAGCTCACAAAACTCAATTTTGCATAATATAGGACCTTTAATATACTACTGGAGAAGTCTGTCAAGAGCAGTGAGCAACCACAGTACACCTACGGCGACCGTAACCTGACCTTAGTACCTAGCTGGAGGAATAGCCTACTGTGCACATTTTAGGTCTATATTGGAGGAAGCCCACCCAGACATAGGGAGAAAAATCCAAAACACTTGTGAGGCATGAATGCTAGCAGATAAGATGCCAAGCTGATGATGATGATTTGAAAAAGTCAAATTTATGTTACATTTATGTTAATTTAATGTTATTATTTAAAGGTACACTGTGTGACTTTTCTGCTAGAGGGCCCACCAGTTGCTTGTTTCCATGGAGACTTCCATGGAGACATTGCCTGGCAACTCAGTCAGAATCCATGTTTTAAAAGGTATTTTTGAGCACTAAAAACACCTATAACTGAATAAATACATCTTATATATTTAATACCATTTCTCTTTATGGTGGCAGAAAAGTTATGCAGTGCAAGTTTAAAGCAAAGCAGTGGAGTACAAATTTGTGCTTACATTCATTTGTCCTGAATCCACCCTGGAGCAGGTGTGGAAAACAGCAGAGGCCACACCACCTTTGTCTCAAACAACATTTCTATTAGCGAATATTTCTTCACCAAACGCATGGTCCGGTGGTGGGCGCAGTAAGCTCTCACCACTCGCTTATTTAGCCATTTTTCTCTCGGTGTAATATGAGACACATGCTGTCCACCCTTAATGCCTTTCAGAGATGCTATCAGGGAGCACATTATGTGATCGTTTTCAATTCACAGCACTCTCTTTGCCCGTGAAGAATATGTTTCCATTTAACAGTGCAGGCCTCGCCATTTCTCAAGGTTATGCATGGCCATGTAGAGGAACAACAATAAAAGAAGAAAAAATGCGGCTAGCAACCACAGCTAATATGTATTTGTCAGTGGCGTCCCCCGCGATGATTAAAAGCCCCGTGGATTCCTTCCTGGAGGAAAAGGAAAGTATTTGTACAAAGGCATCAGATAGGGCTGTGTCATGATAAAGTGCCCGCTCTAGCTGCTAAAAGGCTGCAGGAAGAAGAGGATGTTTTGGACCTTGAGAGGGAGAGAAGAAGAACAACAATGCAACAAACTCTTGACCTGTTTGGGAATGTCTGCTCCCACTCCGACATCATCACTCGCTCATAGAACTGAAGGAGCTTTTTGTCCTCCAGACTTTAACAGATGAATGTAAACTCTAAAATCTTGGGCACCAGCTTTTGACTGAAGTGCCTATGACAGGTTTGGCTGCACATTTTGCTAGAACACAGTTGAGATTATTGTGTTTAAGATTTTGGCAAAAATATTCACACATGTTTTCCCGATTATTAAAAATAATTTACATGTGCAACAGGTTGAATTGAGTAGACCTTTTATGTTTTTTGCTGAATGTGTGTGCTTCATTAAAGGAGAATTAACGTTTTTTTTACAATCTGAGCCTTATTTCGGTAATAAAACAAGTTGTTTTACTCACCCATAGCACTTTGGTGTCATATGGAGCACTTCCGGAGATGTTTTAGATTAGCGATATCCGTAACGCGAGTCTCCAAATAACACAAACTTTAGCACTTTTCAAATCATAGAAGCTCAATGTCTTAGTCTACACTTTCGTTTGAGTCAAAAGTGGCCTGTAATCCGAGATTTAGCCATAATTTACAGCTTTGCGTTTCATGTTTGGGTCCCGAGAGCTGAGAGCGAAATAAGCTGTGACTCCGCACATGCGCACTGGCGTCCTCATCTACTCGAAACTATGGATAAATCTCGGATTACAGGCCACTTTTGACTCAAACGAAAGTGTAGACTAAGACATGGAGCTTCTATGATTTGAAAAGTGCTCAAGTTTGTGTTATTTGGAGACCGCAAACATGTGCCCCGAGAACTCAAATCTAAAACATCTCTGGAAATGCTCCATATGACACCAAAGTGCTATGGGTGAGTAAAACAACTTGTTTTATTACCGAAATAAGGCTCAGATTGTAAAAAACGTTAATTCTCCTTTAATTGTCTGTCATGCATATGTATAGGTTTGAGTTTGAGGTTATAGGTTTGAGTGTGGATCTGTAGATTTCCAGTAGAAGCTGGCTGTTTGACCTTATGGCCCTGTTTGAGCTGTGGACAGACAGGAGTTCAGTCAAATAGGGATGAGCAAGGTCATTAACAATTTTCACTTTTCTGGTGGAGGGTCTGTCAAATGCTTTTCTTCATGAAGATGTTTTTGCTTTGTCTGGACAGTTTCACAGTATGGTTTTAAACATTTCTATCATCATGGAGACCAGACCAGATCAAGTTAGAGGTCAGATCTGTGGAGGTAATCCTGCTCACAGTCAGAATACCTTTTTTTTTTGGAGCTATAAAACCACCTATAATTGAATAAATGTAAGGTAGAGTTGTTTAATGTCATTCTGTGGAATATTCCAGGCAGAGCAGGTGACTTACGTAATGCACCTTTAACTTTCTATTTCTAAGGATTCATGCAGGTGCTGTGCCATCTCCAGAAAGTTACACAATGTTGCTTTAAGACAGAATGTATGGCTTTTATTATCATTTACAGGGCTGGAGTAGAATTTAGTGTTTTGTGGTTTACTTTAAATCCTCATGTTGTATTATTTGGTATAATCTCAACCACACAGCACAGACATCCTTCCTTATGGTGGAATTAGCAGATTTCTCAACATACTACCTATTCAGTCATACTGAGACTGAGAGAAGAGGAACAACAATGCAACAAACTCTTGACCTGCTTGATAATGTCTACTCCAACTCACATTTGTCTCCACGATTCCTCCACACTGCTGTTTATCAGCGCCCTAAATTCTAGACAGCATTTATGTGACAGGTTGACCCCAGCGCTTGGTCCTACATTGTGCGTGAGTGACAGTTAGCCTTTCGTTGACCAGTGTGTGGGGTCACGGCCGGGTGGGGGTCAGGACCTCTGCTGTGTCACCCTGCCTCTGAGCCAGAGCATCAAAGCAGGAGCGAGCTGGAGGTCCGGACCATGTGAGGAGTGATAAATCCTCACCTGCCACCCACAGACCAGCCCCTAAAACTGGTGAACCAAAACAAGAGTTCACAAGAGGCAGAGAACTTTGGGAACAGGAAGTGCTCGAGAATGCTAGTTCTGTCTCGTTTTTGGCTGTGGTTTGTTTGCTATGATGTGTAATTGCAATGTCTAATGATTTTTTAAATTATTATTATTATTATTCACATACTGGATGTTCACCTGGTCTTTTAAACGCTCACTCTCTTGAGCTTTTTTATTTTTTAATTTTTTTTAAACTTTCATTTGATAGGTGATCATCAATTATAGACTATCCTATCTGATTGGTGGCCATCAGCCCATATTTCTGCTCTGTTGTGATAGTTTTAACAAATGGCACTCATAATAAGCAGTACTTTGATATTGCGCAGATGAAATGACAATGATGATTGAAAATATTCTTTATTGTACTTTATCATCCTTAAAGGAAAATTTACGTTTTTTTTTTTTACAATCTGAGCCTTCTTTCGGCAATAAAACAAGTAGTTTTACTCACCCATAGCAGTTATGTGTCAATTGGAGCAGTATCGCAGAACTTATGTTGAGCCGTTCTGTTCTACTAATGATCCCGTATCCGTTAGCGTGAGTGCTCGGGGCACTGATTTGCGGTGTCCAAATAACACAAACTTTAGCACTTTTCAAATCACAGAAGATCGCTGTGTCAGGGTAGACTTTTAGTAGATTCCAAAACGGCCTGAAACCCGATATCCAGCTATAGTTTCATTTGATGACGTCATCAGAGAGGACAGTGCGCATGCGTGAACTCAGCTGTTTTGTAAACACCGCTAGTCCGAAAGAAGCTAACACCGCTCTGAACTTTACTTTTCTGTTGCGATATCGGGTTTCAGGCCGTTTTGGAATCTACTAAAAGTCTACCCTGACACAGCGATCTTCTGTGATTTGAAAAGTGCTAAAGTTTGTGTTATTTGGACACCGCAAAGTAATGCCCCGAGCACTCACGCTAACGGATACGGGATCATTAGTAGAACAGAACGGCTCAACATAAGTTCTGCGATACTGCTCCAATTGACACATAACTGCTATGGGTGAGTAAAACTACTTGTTTTATTGCCGAAAGAAGGCTCAGATTGTTAAAAAAAACGTTAATTTTCTTTTAAAGGTCCCATATTACCCTATTTTCTAATCTATAATATAATGTTCCCCATCACAATATACCTGGAGTTGTGTTTTGTTTCATTCACGCATGTTTAACACACAAACCCTGCATACTTAAGATGAGTTTGTCTCATCTTAAGTATGCAGAAAACACTTGGTCCCACCTTGTGATGTCATTTATAAACTCCATACACCTTCACTAGAATCTTTTGGATAATTTCAGCCTTGGAATTGCCATGTTATGAGTCTAATGAAATTGTTATCTGGGGAAAAAATACTGATAGTATAGTTTTGTTCCTATCTTGCAGCCATCAAGTGAAGCCTCCCTGGACAGTAACCCTCTGCCGTACACGCCTCTGCCCCGAGGATCCAGAGACGCCAGGAACCACAGAGGTGAGGGGTCACTTCTCAAAACTACACACTATATTATAAGTTATTTCACAAATGACCACAACCCACAACCCACAATGTGTGCATGTCTGTAGTCTATGGATTTCATGTGCAACAGATGTAAACTACCGTATTTTCCGCACTATAAGGCGCACCTAAAAGTCTTCAATTTTCTCAAAAGCCGACAGTGCGCCTTATAGTCCAATGCGCCTTATATATGGATCAATATTGGTTAATCATGGCTACCGTAGTCCGCCACTACTGTAGCTTCTATTCTATGCACCTTATGATATAATATGAAAACAGGCCATTTATTGAAGGTACGTCTTATAATCCGATGCGCCTTATAGTGCGGAAAATACGGTATTTTCAGATTTAATGAGGATGACATACTCTCAGATGGGGCAAGTGCCCCTTTTTCCTATTGATTATTGATTACACTGTACTTTGCGTTGAAATACCCAAAAGGTAAATACAACTCTTTTCTATTCACTATTCAACTCAGTTATCTTTATTTATCACAACATATTTTTTCCTGGATACAATAGTAAATCAGTATTCTATTTTAAAAGTAGGCCTACTTTAACTGCATCAACAAATGTTCTCTTAAAACTCAAATTCGGCATGCACTTTTTACACTATACAATAATGCATACACAATATAATACAATGTACATTTCCTTGTGTTTATTTAGTAGTTTTTGCTTGTATCAGGGGATTGGAAATGTCAGTGCTTCTAAATGGCAGTGGAGATGACCCCTGTCACTCCTGTCATAATTTATTGACTAAAACAGTGAAAGGTTAAGTTGGGCTTTCCTCAATAAGTTCCTCATTGTGTTGTTTCCTTCATAACAACTGTTCCGGACACATCCATCTCGGCTCCTGTCTGTGCTGATGCTAAACACATGGAGGACTGACCACTGCTGGAGATATTGACTATATTAATGTTTGGAGTACTTTAGGAACTTAGCTATTATTTTCCTCTAGATGAGTTAAAAGGCTCTGTACCTGATTTTTAACTAAAAATGTCTATAAAACAAATCTAGTTCATTTAAAACAGTTTGAAGTGATCCAAACTTATTTTTGTTCCATTATTTTTGTCCTATTATTCATTGTGCTGAGTTTATAAGATCTTTTCACAACTTTAAAGGGATATGCCACCCCCAGGTCAAACTTGGGAATCTCCCCACAGTCCAGAGACTAAAATAAGTGGTGGAAAGCGTTTTTCTGGTCACCCAGCCATTGTCCGAGTCTGTCAGCACTGACCGCCGCGGTATCTGCAGCTCCTCCGCGTTAGACTGGAGTCTAACGTCGCCAGAGAAAGATTTCGGCCAAAAGGAATTAATTTGCTTGATGCTTTTCCCAATTACTTTCTGTGTAGTGCGCATTCATATCGAGTGCAAATAAATGTGCAAATCAACATGGAGAGCTTGACTTGGTCATTTTGGGTGGGAACTATTTTTAAGTGCGGAAAAACAGAGCCGAAGCACGCACCACGCTGCGTAACAGGGGAACTCCCAACGTGGTGCATAACAGGGATTCCCCTGTGTGCTTCGGCTGTGTTTTTCCGCACTGTAAAATAGTTCCCACCCCAATGCCCTATAACGACTTACAAACAAATTCAGCAAACGAAAGGCCGTTCAGAGCGTAACTCATTCGTAAGTTGAGAAGTGTCTGTACGGACCTGGCTTCCAGTTTGCTCCTATAATCGCTAGCATTGTGAGCTTCATTTGACTGGAGCTGAACGCTACGGATGACATCACACTCCCCCACTCCAGTCCTTTATACTGTCTATGGTAGTAACCAACGCAAGAGAGGAATAAAGTTTTACCCCCTTCACACACCAATTACAAGGCCTCATCACGCCGTAAGAGTATCTCTAAATAGACATGTGGACAGTATGTGGACATAAGTTATTAGTGGGTGCATTTAAGGGTGGGGGTGTCACGTGAAATGTCTTCTCCCGTATACGACTATGTGTGTCCACCTCTCATTCCATTTGTTATTTTTATGATGCAGCGCTGGGGCCTTAGATAACAGAGCTCTCATCTTCGCCCTTCCACTCCTCTTCATGTCCCGTACGCCGGCGTTTTATGTTCTTCAAACCTCCACTTGTGATTCTTAGAGGGGGGAGCAGAGCTGGTGGTAAAATCACAGTTAAAACAATGGAATGTTTGTCATGGTGATTGCAAACAGTGCTTCTGGGGTGAGATTAGGATATGAACAAGTGCAGTGGAACAGTATGGTGCATGGTGGGTTAGTGTTCAATACAACAGAATTTTTCATGGTGAACTCGGCAATTTGGGACACATTTGGAGTCAACAGTGAAGGAAAGTAAGGCAAAAACATTCTATATTTACTTACACAGACAATCGCTATTCAGACCTCCTATCTTGACTTTTTCCAGCTGAAATCTGACACTTGTTCATCTTTGAACATTATTTAGTATCTTGATTGCAAATGTAGTCTTCTCTATTTGTTTTAAAGGTGGCATGAAATTTTCACTTTCTGAGGTTTTTGAACGTTAATGTGAGCTCCCCTACCCTGTTTAGCCCCCCCCCCCCTGGTTAAAAGTTGCGAAATGTCTAAACTGAGCATTTGCGATCCTTTTCTGCGTTAGAAAAAATCAGAGCTCAAACGGGCGATTTTGAACAAGGCACCTTATTGACGTCAGCTCGAAAAAAGAAATGCAAATGCAGTTCCACCCCCGTCTGTCTGTACTCAGCGTCTCTGTAAATCACGCCCAGAGAGTTTGGACTGCGGAGGAGCTACGCAATGCGAAATATGTTTTTTAATTTGCCTGGAGGAACTTGCGAGTGTTTTTAGGCTCGGAAGTCCTTTATCTGAGGATCTGAGTCCTTTATCTGTGGATATCTGAAACAGCAGTGGTTTAATTTTATTTTCTGTGGAAATGTGTTTATTTTTCAATGGAAGGCTTCTCATCTCTCCCCCCGTGCAAAAACACGAAAGTGGGTCACAGAGCGGAGCAGAGAGCTTGGCCACGCCCCCACCCCCCTACTATAGGCCACCTCTGTCCTCCTCATTTGCATTAAAGCAACAACGCCCATAATGGAGTGTTCCAGAGTGACATTTATGACTCTTTCTCATCTTATCTCTGTTTCTCATGCACTGAGTGTTGAAGAAGGATTCATTTACAGTATTAGGGAACCATTAAGGAGCCATATAAAAGCATCAAGAAGTACCATGTCATGGGATCTTTAAGTGAACTTATACTTTTTATTATTAAACAATAAAATATTATGTATGCAGATCATTCATTTTACATTCTATATTAAACTTAATAAGAAACAGGTACATTCATTTTAGACTTTAGACTTTTATTGTCCCCAAAGAGAAATTCATTTTCACACACACAGAGCTTGTTTGACATATACAGCAACATTCATTTTCTATTTAAAACTGCGGATTAGGTGAAAACTGACATTTTCTGAGCACCCAAACGCAGGTTTACTCAAACCTGCATGAATCAAAAACTTTAAGTTAGTTAATGATGAGGGAACACCACTATTATTAAAAGCTTGAGTTTGCATTTTGTTTTTGTAGCAGTGTTGCTTCTACTCCTCATGATATTAATATAGTAAAATATCCACCAGGTTTATACCCTGACACTGCTATTTGAATTGTTCAATTGAAATTGTATTGCAGTCTACGAGCAATGAAACTCTTGTCATATATCCCATGTATCTGAAACACTGGACTCCTCAAACCACCTCCCTGTACCACTCTTACCCCAGTGCACACTCCCTCTCCTCTATCACCTGTGCATCCGCCCCAAAGCTGCATTGTCAGAGGTAATTACAAGCACCAGGAGCTCCCAGAGGACGGGCAGTCCTGTCAGGTCACTGCCCAGACACAGAGTTGCATCCAAGGACACGACTGTAGGACAAGCACCTATCAGAGGCACACAATGAAGTACAGCTATTCTGCTCAGATGGGCCGCAGATAGACACAAGTGAAGGCAACAGGAGGAGGAGGAGGTGAGGGGACATCTGTAAGTGAGCTACAGTGGAGTGCTGTGGCAGTAGTGCACTCTGCAGAGGCCTGGGGAGCACCAGCCTGTCACCTCCACTGTGTGTGTGTGTGTGTGTGTGTGTGTGTGTGTGTGTGTGTGTGTGTGTGTGTGTGTGTGTGTGTGTGTGTGTGTGAGAGAGAGAGACATGCACTCTACCTACAGTACTGTCTTCATGAACACTGGCCTTCTGCACACATTTCACTCTCACTACCGCCCTGTCTCACACACACATTTAGCCTGCACACTCTCACTACAGCCCTGTCTCACACACATTTAGCCTGCACACTCTCACTACAGCCCTGTCTCACACACATTTAGCCTGCACACTCTCACTACAGCCCTGTCTCACACACATTTAGCCTGCACACTCTCACTACAGCCCTGTCTCACACACATTTAGCCTGCACACTCTCACTACAGCCCTGTCTCACACACATTTAGCCTGCACACTCTCACTACAGCCCTGTCTCACACACATTTAGCCTGCACACTCTCACTACAGCCTCACACACACATTTAGCCTGCACACTCTCACTACAGCCCTGTCTCACTGAGCACAACACTGTGTTATTTATTAGCGCTGTCACCACGGCTCTGATGCCTCTGAAGAGCGACTTCTTATAGATCTAATTATACCGCTCCACGTGCACCCATGATTGATATATTGTGCTCCATGCACAGGATGTTAATGAAAAGTTTAGTGTGTGTGTATAAAGAGTAAAGAGTCCATCCACAGTGAGCGGACCATCCCTCAGCGCTGACAGCTCCAAATGAAAGAGCTGTTGTTGTACTCTCCTGCAGTGTGTAGAGACGTGCTACAGTACCAGCCCTGGTGTTTCATCTTGTGTTTCTGGGCCTGCTTCCAGCTACTTTGTATGTATGTAACTTAAATGTGCACAACTGTTATTAGACTCCCAGAGGAAGGCAGGTTTCAAAGCGCTCCTTGCTGATGACACCCAGGGGGCGCTGCACATTTGTTTGCCAGTTTACTTTCATTACATGTGGGCTGATCCGCACTGCGACTTAGGCTGCAGCCAAAATGGAGCAGTGGGAACACATCCAAAGTAAGAGTAAACTGTTTTACAGTCGCTGCACAACAAATAAACAAACATCTGGAAGCGTTCAGAGCGGCCCATTAGAAGGGCCCTGGGCTCTGCCAAAAAGGGCTAAATGATGAGGAATGGGCTGTCGAGAGGCTGCTGGAGACAGCACAGGCCAGATGACTGAGCTGTGGGTGCTAAGCACTGGCTTTTAGAGCTCAGCTGGGCTCACAGACAGCTCCACCTGCTGCCCCCCCTCCCCCCACACACACCCTCTTGCAGCAGACATCTGCACCAACATGAGTAATGGACCTCTACAGGACTCTGGGCTCAAACTTAGCTCTGTCGTTATGAAGCTGTGACTGATGACTTCATGTTCATCACACCATGCTCCTATTAACCTCAGAGGGAGAGGGACAAACTTCTCATATAGCAGCCCCTACTGTTTAATGTACAGACTAACAACTGTGTCACCACTATGTCAAACATGTCCCATCATCACACAGCACAAAACAATAGCTTTAGTTTTGTTTTTGGAAAAGTACAACTCTCCCTCTGATCTGCCAGTTCCACACACAGGGCTGTATTTCCCATGCACACATTAAAGGTGCACTGTTTCAAACTCACCTCTGCCTTTTATCATCCTCGTCTCTCCACCCAGCGCCCACAGCACATTAGTATCACATGGCGTACCGGACAGTGCTCCTTTATCCAATGCAGCATATGTTTCTGTGCTTGTTCTCTGGCTTGTCCTGCTCATCCTTCAGCCTGTTTAATGTCACTCTATATGTGCGCTGAAAGGGCCCATCCAGTGGGCGCTAATCCTCCAGGCGCAACAGGGAGACTTCTGAAGGCCTGAGAAGAGACAGAGGAGCTTTGACGTTGAACATTGGACATGTACGTGCTCTGCTCCGCTTTTCACTCACTCCGTAATGACTTTAGCAGCGCATTGTGTCCCCTGATAAACATCATTCTAAACTAAAAGCCTGACTCTGGCCTCCATTCAGCTCAAATCAGCAATCGCTGCTTCTTTTTTTTTATTTTTTTTTCTGGACCAGATGATGACTCGCCGCAGGGCTGTTCTTTGTAAAACTTTGAAATGAAGCAAATTCCTGACATGTGCCAAGAGGATGAAGAAATATTACTATGGAGATGATTTACACGTTCCCCCCAGTGTGTTGACTGATCTAGCACTCACTTCAATGAGGTGTACTGAGAAAAGACAGAAGTACAGGGAGGTATTTAGATCTACAATTTTTTTTTTCCAGTGAAACCACATCACGCTCTTGTTCTTCCGGACGCCATGCCAGGATTGGACATGAGAAGCTGTCCTGAGATGAGTTCCTTGGGGTCAGACTGTAATTGCCATCTCTGATATACAGTGATCATATAAATCTGCAAACAGCTACAAGATCCAAACCAGGAGAAATTTATTTATATTGTCTTACCAAATGTCTAAAAGAACAAGCTACAAATCCTCAACCCGTTCACTTTTTTTTTTTAAGTTTCATTTTTATCCAACCACAAAATTATGCTTTTCATCTTTCAAAAACCCATCTCAAAACTTTGTAACCCTGCATTAGAATAGCATATACCCCTGAACAAACCCTCATTAGATTTCTTGTATTAGAAGCTAAAAAATGCTTCCTATCTATGCTAATTTTGTCATTACAGGCAGGAATGCACCCGACTTCTATAAAGTAAAAATAGTTTTGCCCCAGTACGTACAGTTATTGTAAAAGCAGCTGTGAGAGATCTTACTGGCAGTAAGCCCGAAAGTAACACTGGTGCGTGTGTGTGTGTGTGTGTGTGTGTGTGTGTGTGTGTGTGTGTGTGTGTGTGTGTGTGTGTGCGTGCGTGCGTGCGTGCTATTTGCTGTTAGCATTGGTGTGATGTCCAAACTCCACTCTGGTGTCTGGAAGTTGTGAAACGTGCTTATAAACTCATCAGGGTGAATAATTAGGATGGTAGGAATGCAGGATTGTACCACTTCAAACAGTAAATCTGGTACAATGCCTTTAAAACATTCACAAGATCCTCGACTTAAAAATTCTCATTACAGGTTTCACAATTTCATTAAAATGTGGAACAACATCTCATCTATAGCTTAGTCATCAGCTATTAAAGGGGCCCATATCACACTATTTTCTAATCTATGTGTCCTAAAAAAAAGAACAACATACTGCACTTGAACTTGTGTTTCGCTTCATTCACACCTTTAACACACAAACCCTGCATATTTAGGCTGAGTTCTTCTCTCAGACTGAAAACACTCACTGCACCTTGTGATGTCATGTGCTAATACAGGAAGTGCTCCACTGCATGTTTAAACTCCATGCACCTTCATTTGAATCATCCATGAAATTGCCTATCCCCACTAAACTAAATGTAAAAACCTTGAAAACTACCACTTCATGACATCACAAGGTGGAACAGAGCATTTTGAGTTTTGGAGATGTAGACAGACTAATAATAAATGGTTACTCAAAACATGTTTGAATGAAACAAAACACAACTCCAGGTATAGATTTGATTAAAAGTAAGTAAAAGTGCACGGTGGCTGAGTGGTTAGCGCTCATGCTTCACAGCTAGAAGGTTCCGGGTTCGATCCCCGGGTCGCCCAGGCCTTTCTGTGTGGAGTTTGCATGTTCTCCCTGTGTCTGGATGGGTTTCCTCCGGGCACTCCAGTTTCCCCCATCAACTCAAAACATGCTCCAGGTAAAATCCTCCAGCTTAGCCGAGCAATAAGATCATGGAGATGGTCCCCGGGTGCCTGAAAGACGAGCTGCCCACTGCTCCTGAAGGATGGGTCAAATGCAGAGAAATAATTTCCCTACGGGGATGAATAAAGTCTGTCTTCTTCTTCTTCTTTTCTGATAAATTTATCCTCTTACATGTGTTTTTATTGCTCGAATAACATTTAGGTTGGGCTTGCTCGCCACAAATCTGACCCAGCACTTGGCCTGGTGGCAATATTCCCTGTTGGCATTACCTGCTTGTCTTTATGTAGATAGAAAAGACTGTGGAGCATTCTGGCAAAGCAATATTATTCATCATGAAGACAAGCAGTTAGCGAACCCTCCACTAGAAAAGCTACGCAATGCACCTTTAGAGCTCGCACAGATTCATTTTGTGAAACATGGGACAAGTCAAAACCAAATAGCCGAACTTCCCCTGGTTGCATATTCCCCTATCATATATACTGCTCTTGTGTGGGGACAGGCTCTATTTCCTTTATCGCAGTCTGATGATGTGGTATTATTGGTGAGCAGAGTGGATTGGCCCAACAACATGAATATCCATTAGTGAGGCCCTATGGAGATGGATGAGGGGAGCGAGGACACAGCAGAGCGGGCCTGCTATTCTTCACCACACCTCCGCTCTGATGATAGCTCCTCTCATGGCCCTGTGACTCTGGCCTCGGCATTCACCCCCGTGCTTTCGGAAAAACTGGACAGGACTTGCGTAAATGACATAACTTCCTTGACTCCGTGATAGCCTGACATTAATCTCGAAGGATATTTTTTGTGTCAGACGACTGTTTAGGAAATATATATTGTAGAATATAGTGTATTTGTTCATTAAATATTAAAGGGTCCATGTTATGCTATTTTCTGATCTATGTTATTGTGTTTCCTCATCACAACCGTACTTGGAGTTTTGTTTCATTCACACGTTTAACACACAAATCCTCCTTTTCTCAAACTGAAAACACCCTGTTCCACATTGTGATATCATTTTTACATTTCTATACACCTTAACTAGAAACATTTGGATGATTTCAGCCCTGAAATTGCCCGTCTCTATTGAACTAAATGTAAAACGTAGCTGTTGAAAACTTGAAAAATAAGCTTCATGACATCACAAGTGGAAGAGAGGATTTTGAACTTTGCAGATGAAGACAGACTAATAATAAAGGCGTTACTCAAACATGTAACTCCAGTTATATTTTTGATGAGCAAACAGCATTATAACATGACTTGAATTGAATTTTATATATATAAAAAATGTGCTTCTCACCTTCCACGGTGGTTGGTCTCTCACTCTCATCCAGCTCGGGTCCTCTACCAGAGGCCTGGGAGCTTGAGAGTTCTGCGCAGTATATTTGCTGTTCCTGTACTGCGCTTTTCTGGACTGAGATGTCTGATGTTTTTCCTGGGATCTGTTGTAGCCACTCCTCCAGTTTGGGGGTTACAGCCTCGAGTGCTCCGATCACCACGGGCACCACTGATGCCTTCACCTTCCAGGCCTTCTCCAGCTCTTCCTTGAGCCCCTGGTATTTCTCTAGTTTCTCGTGTTCCTTTTTCCTGATGTTACCATCGCTTCGTATTGCAATGTCCACCACCACGGCTCTGTTCTGTTGCTTATCCACCACCACTATGTCTGGTTGGTTCTCCATCACCATTCTGTCAGTCTGTATCTGGAAGTCCCACAGGATCTTGGCTCGGTCATTCTCTGCAACCTTCGGAGTTGTTTTGTGATTACATATGGAAAATGCATAATAATCTTATTGCACGCTTGTATCACTGTTTCTATTTGTAATTATTATTTATGACAGATGTCTTTCCCTACTAAATGCATTACTGTAATTGTATTTTTGTTAGTATGTATACAGTATGTGCGTCTGAAGAGCTTTGAACCATCTACCCTATAGTTGGCGGGTGAATGACTTTCCAACTGTGCCTGTGTTTTTCATACCGAGTCAGTTGAGGTTTTTTTTGTTTTTCAGTTACCTCAATCCTGTTTGATCAAATTTGGAAATAATTATATCTTACATCTGGAAATCTACCAACATGAGGACACATGTTGAAGCGTGATATTAACGTTACAGTAAGAATTAAATATTACAAAAAATTGCCTCTTGTGAGCTTTAAACCATGTTAGAATGTTGTTACCTCATCAGAAACATAGCGGGAGTAGTGTTATATTTCATTTACAGTGGTCCCTCGTTTATCGCGGGGGTTAGGTTCCAGAAATAACCCGTAATGAGTGAAATCCGCGAAGTAGGACAACTTTATATTTTACAATTATTATACATGTTTTAAGGCTGTAAACGCCTTAAAACACTGGAATGAATGTTTTCTCACATTTCTCTCTCGTTTAAACACTCAAACTTTCGTAGATTTTCAACAAAATGTATTAATAGTGAAGCGCGGAGCCCCGTCGGACGCGCGAGGGGAGCGGAGACATGAGTCACTGGATCCGGACGCGACGCGCACCAACCCCTTGGAGAAGTGCGCGTGGTCAAACCCATGACAGAGCAGCACGACCGGCGCAAGGCCGGGGCTGCGAGCACGAGATCGAACCGCGGCGCCTGGACCATGCCTCAGGACCGCGTCCTCGCAGCCCGAGTCACAAGCCGAACACGCACAAACGAACGCAAGAGCCGCACGAAACCAGCAAAGAGCCACACGGGGTGATTTAATCCTGGTTTAGAACACAATGTTACACTATTTAAAAAAAATGTTACACTATAAAAAAAAAAAATCTGCGAAACTGCGAGGCCGCGAACAGTGAACCACGATAGAGCGAGGGACCAGTGTACACATATTTGATAATCCTGCATTATTAGTCTGTCTACATCTCCAAAACTAAAAAAAAAAAGCCCTGTTCCACCTTGTGATGTCATGAAGTGGTAGTTTTCAAGTTAACTTTACTTTTAGTTTAGTAGAGATTGACAATTCCGGGGCGGAAATTATCTAAATGATTCTAGTGAAGGTGTATGAAGTTTAAAAACACAGTGTAGCGCTACCTGTATTACCACATGGCATTACATGGTGGAAGGTGTTTGAGAGAGCCTGTGTGTTAAACTTGTGTGAATGAAACAAAACCCAACTCCAGGTATATTTGTGATGAAGAAACATTATAACATAGATCAGATAATATAATATGGGCCCTTTAAATACACACAGCACATTGTCATTTTGGTTTACAGTGGAATCTCTCACTGTCCAACCCACTGACCAAAATAGCATGTGAATGTTTGCTTAAGCATTGTTACAACCTATAAAGCACTGACACTTCAAAATGAACAGAGGAAAAGGGAATTCTAAATAGTTCCGAAATAACTCTTTCTGAATAAAATATGACACAAGCCTTTCTTCCTGACATATTCCATTTTAATGAGAGACATTTTCCAGACAAGTAACAAATGCTCCCAATTTGTTTGCGAAGGCCGGGATTTATTATCATGTCAACGTGCAGCTCTGGCTTCCCCTGCAAACTCCTCATACACTTTTATTTAACGCAAGTATTCGTTCACTGTAACAAGCATTTCTGTACTATAAATTTAACTGATTCATACTGGGAAACATCTGCATCCATCACTCCTGAAATATGATTATTACACACTATGAAGTATTTTCTCAACAGCAGGAAAATATGCAGGCTCTTAAATCTCAGCAGTCCGTGACTATTTCGGACAACCTGGTGTAATTTATGATTGAGCAAACGCCATTGGACTGCGGGCTTATTAAGGCCTGAGAGCTCTACTCGGAGAGAATTTGGCAGGCGGTTCTTAATTTGTCAGTGAGGTTCGGACAAGGACGAGAAACTGTGCCAAACAATCCCAGCCCATTTGGAAGAACATACTAGCTTTGGACCTTGGTCTGCTTCCCGCTCTCTCTGGTCATACTCACGGAAGTCCATAAATCACACAAAGTAGAGAGGTCAACGCTTGAATCAGCTCCGAGTCGGACGATTGCTAACTATTATTCATCCCCCACTGGTTTTGATTTGTAGCCCGCGTGCATGACAAGTGGGATGCAAGTATGGTTCTTTCAATCTTTCTTTTCATTTTTTAAATTTTTTATTTTTTGGAAAGATGTCACGCATTCCAAAGGTGCATTTCCATCATGGTAATTTAGGATGAGGGTGCCAGATGGTTTTGGATATTTTTACAGCACGATGGATGCTGGGTCCAGCGCATTTTTCTGTGTCAGTAGCCCTTGAAACAAATTGCTTGGCTAGTCGGTACCCTTCACGCTGACAAATGACCACCAGCTCACTGCCAGATGCTGGACAACTTGTCATGCTAAAGGGGATAGCATTGGACCACGCAAAGTCCTTGTTGCACTGTAATTATTGTATATTACCATACCTGTTAGCATAGGAGCTACACACTGTCTCCTATGTGTACAAGTTACAATCACAAATCCTGTATTTGTCTTATTCCTTTACCCTGAACCTCTTAATCAAGCTGCTTTTAATAAATGATGTTTTGAGTAGGCTGTAGATTGTAATTCCGGAGTAACTGATCTCGCACGTTGTAATCACTCAAGATGAAAACATGCCTTAATGCTAGTCTGGTTAATGGCTCCAACAAATTAGATTCCAATTCACTCGTGGGCTAGTTTATCACGGCGCTGACAACACATTTTGCATGGGCTTAACAGCTGTGCTACATCACCCCAGCTCTCCGCCAGGGCAAGATCGTAACTTAGCCATACACGCAGTAGAGGCACTCATTTGCGGTGAAAAAGGGCTCCTGGTGATAATTTACAAAGGGGAGAGATGTGAATTGGGGGCGCCCTGTTAGCGTACACATTTGCAACAGCAGTGACGCAAAGCTAAGGGTTGTGCTTAGCAGCGCGGGGGCTGTTAGCGTGTTAAGACAGGTGACGTTTATTGCAGTACCGTAGGCGCATATGTGGAGCATGTGGAGTCAAGGGGTTTAATGTCTAATGTACTGTATACGGTTATAGGTGGTAAACATAAAACTTGTAAAAAGAACAAAAAAAGCATGTTTACAGTAAAATTCACAAAGGACTTCTGCGGCACAAAGCATGGTTATATATCAAATATGAGTGCGTTAATTAGCCCCCTACATGCACAACACTGTTAGACAAATGTAGTAGGAAAAAGAGGCTCACACATGTGTTGGCATATTGTTAAACTAAGTTCAATGATAGTTGGCTGAAATTCATATACAGCACATGCAATCACCAAACTGGAATAATAAATACAAGTAAACTGTTCCAGTCTGTTAAAGAGCTATGTAGCTATAAACATCAATTACCCCAGCGAGAATGTATTGCTGTTACTATTTACAATATTTTGGGTTTCACTTCATATGCATTAGCTATGTTACACCCACTGTGATATATCACCATGACATAGAAACAACTGAGGGATATTGTTATGCAGTTTTCTTATAGTTCTCCAATCTCCACCTACTATTTGCTTGCACCGTGACATACTAGAATCGTGTATGTCTGGGATAGTGTCAGGCAGATGGTTTCCCATGATTCATAGCACCAATGTGAGTGATTGGATCCTGTCAGTATCCTGCATATTAGTTATTACTGCTATGCTATATACTGTATATATAAATGCTATGTAAAATGAACAGTCTCAATTATTTTCTTGTGTAGCAGCTTTTACAGTACAATGCATGATATATATAGTAATATCTCAAGAAGAAAAAATTAAAAACGGGTAAAATGTGGTTTATATGTTGAATTTTTCAAAAGTAAACACCTGCCTAACTGGAGAATTTTTTATTTAGAGTATATTTACAGTTGTCAAATAAACTTTCTCATGAGTTGTATTGCCAGGTCCAGGAGTTTGAGTTTGGTGGAGTTGCTTGCTTGCACCTCCCGACTGCTCTGGGTGATACAGCACTGTTTAAATTAGAACCAACTTCCTCCAGGCTCTGCAGCTTTATTAAGTCTCCACATCTGACAAGTCGCTGTTTAGAGCCAGGAGGTATGTTTTTCACATGGAATACAGATGTGCAGATGCCGCTACATCACAGAGGGGTGGAGCTCTTCAAATATGCATAATTGTGTCTATATATCACAATTAGGGTTGCCAAAAGTTTAAAAAAATCGATATTAAAGGTCCCATGGCATGAAATTTTCACTTTCTGAGGTTTTTGAACGTTAATGTGAGCTCCCCTACCCTGTTTAGCCCCCCCATGGTTAAAAGTTGCGAAATGTCTAAACTGAGCATTTGCGATCCTTTTCTGCGTTACAAAAAATCGGAGCTCAAACGGGCGATTTTGAACAAGGCACCTTATTGACGTCAGATCGAAAAAAGAAATGCAAATGCAGTTCCACCCCCGTCTGTCTGTACTCAGCGTCTCTGTAAATCACGCCCAGAGAGTTTGGACTGCGAATGCGCTAGGCAATGCGAAATGCGTTTTTTTATTTGCCTGGAGGCACGTCCGAGTGTTTCTAGGCTCGGAAGTCCTTTATCTGAGCCTCTGGACCTTTGAACAGCAGTGGTTTAATTTTATTTTCTGTGGAAATGTGTTTATTTTTCAATGGAACGCTTCAAATCTCTCCCCCCGTGCAAAAACAAGGAAATGGATCAGCTGAGAGCTCAGAGCCGAAAGCGGAGAGTTTGGCCACGCCCCCACCCTCTACTATTGGCCAGCTCTTTTCTCCTCATTTGCATTCAAGCAAGAACACCCATTATGGAGTGTTCCAGAGAGAGAAAAAATACTCTTTCTCATCTTATCTCTGTTTCTCATGCACTGAGTGTTGATTTTGAAGAAGGATTCATTTACAGTATTAGGGAACCATTAAGGAGCCATATAAAAGCATCAAGAAGTACCATGTCATGGGATCTTTAAAACTAACACTGAAACTAGATATTCATTTAAGTAAGTTTTGACAATCACATTAACAGGACAAACTTTTCCTGAACAGTTTTAGTGTAATTTTATTTTTTATTTGGTGTTTTGTCAGAGCATACAAGCTGGATTGGTGCATCCCTAGACTAGTCAATTATAAAAAATTATCAGGTTTGTGAATCCCCCCCCCCCCCCCCCAATACTTTCAAATACGCTATATCACTGAACGCTGGTCTTCCTTTTGGGCCTGGACGCCTCTGGAAGACCACTTATACACAGCAGCCTACGCAGACAATGACTTCCTGAGTTATCGTGGGGGGCTCATTTGTCAATTAGGCTAAGCTTCATTGGGCCATTGTCTAAATAGTTTTCTCTCTCACAGCCCAAGCCACTGATTTATCGTCAGCGGCCACAGTGTCAATACACAACTGGGAGACACTAAGCTTTAATGTCTGAACACAAACTATTGTCGGAGTACCAGCATAGCTCACATTAAGTGCCATTTAGACTATTCATTGTACTGGGATGGCTGGATTTGCCGCTGGTGAGTTGTATGGAGCCTATTATCTCATATGGTAGTATCTGGTGGTATATGGTGGTATCTCGTCTGTCAGCTTATGCGACAGACGAGATACTTGTTTCAGTAAGGCCAAAAAGTGGGAAATAATACTGAGATTGAGCGTGCATTTTGTGTGTCAAATACATAGACCGTATATAAATGAACATGGCTAAACCACTAGTCAGTGCGTTCCAAATAGGAAGTGAGCATAGTGGCACTTCCGGCTCCATCGACTCCATTGGCTCAAATTGACTTAACATTGAATTGTTACCCCTTTCTCTGTACCTGCTGCTGTTAGCCTTGTCATTTTGGTTTTAAAATGTTTGTATTAATCCGCTCTACATCCTGGAGTTTTTATTTCGCTGTTTTGTCTGTAAATAAATTCCTAATATGGAACTCGGCTCTAAATTCGCTCCTATAATTGCTAGCGTCTTGAGTTTCATTTCACTGGAGCTGAATGCTATGGGTTTTCCTATTCACTTTATACAGTATACTCAGACAACTTTTAAGAATATAATAAATATAAGTCTTTGTCGTGCTTGTGATTACCAGTTTACTCTTTTATATCATTGAAATATATCATTGAATGGTCATTGAAAACCTTCTTTATGCAGCTTAAAGGTCCCATGGCATGAAATTTTCACTTTCTGAGGTTATTGAACGTTAATGTGAGCTCCTCTACCCTGTTTAGGGGCCTTCCCATGGCAAAAAATTGCGAAATGTGTAAACTGAGCATTTGCGATCCTTTTCCGCGTTTGAAAAAAAGACAAGGGGACTTTCTGACGTCACACTCGGGGAAAAATGCAAATGCAGTTTCACCCCCCGTCTGGATGTCTACCCACCGTCTCTGGAAATCATGCTCAGAGAGTTTGGACCGTGAACAAGCTACACAATGCAAGATGCGTTTTTTTATTTGCCTGGAGGCATGTGAGAGTGTTTCCAGGCTCGGATGTCCTTTATCTGAGCCTCCGAACCTCTGAAACAGCAGTGGTTTAATTTTATTTTCTGTGGAAATGTGTTTATTTTTCAATGGAAATCGTCTCATATCTTCCTCCGCGCTTAAACGCGGAAGTGGGGCCGGCGCACATCGCACCGCTAAAGAGGAAAGAGCGGAGAGTTTGGCCACGCCCCCACCCGCTGCACTGGCCTGTCTCTGTCCTCCTCATTTGCATTCAAGCAACAACGCCCAGAATAAAGTGTTTGAGAGAGATATTTTTGACTCTGACTGTGTTCATGGGGCTTTCTCATGCACTGAGTCTTGATTTTGAAGAAGGATTCATTTACAGTATTAGGGAACCATTAAGGAGCCATATAAAAGCATCAAGAAGTACCATGTCATGGGATCTTTAAAGGGCCCATATTACTCTGCGTTATAATGTTTACTCCTCAACTCCATACACTTTCACTAGAATCATTTGGAGAACTTCAGCCTTGGAATCGCCAATCTATACTCAAAATAAATGGTATGTGTTAACTTGAAAACTACCAAGTCATGACATCACAAGGTGGAACAGAGCATTTTGAGCTTTGGAGATCCAGACAGACTAATAATACAAGGTTATTCAAACATGTGTGAATGAAACAAAACACAACTCCAGATATATTTTTGATGAGGTAGCAAGATAACTAAAAGTTTACAAGGGTCAATTTCGTATATACAGGGGGTCCTCGGGTTACGACGGTCTCGACTTACGACGTTTCGTGGTTACGAACCTCCCATTTAAAAAATTTTTAAAAAATTATGCGTCATTCCGTCTTACGCGGTTTAGCGTGGTAAGCGACGTAAACAAGCGCGAACGGCGCACAGCGGAAGAATACGCTCTGTTGTGGTTGTAGGGCGGAGAAGACAGCCTCGTGTGCCTGCCCAATGTGGGCGGAAGTACCTGATGTGGGCTCTGATCTGCTCCTATGAAAGCGACAGTGATAACCAAGCAGCGTAGTGGTCTAATTATTGAGATGGAAAGGTTATTGGTGCTTTGGTTGGAAGATCAAAGTCAAAATCCGACTTACGACGAAATTCGGGTTACGACGCTTCTTAAGAACGGATCAACGTCGTAACCCGAGGACCCGCTGTATAAGATAAGAATATACAGTAAGACCTTTAATGTTTGAACCCATGTGTAGTATTCTTGGGCTCATCTCCGTCCTGAAGCCTAGCAAGTTCACCCTATCCTCACATGAGTGACACTGCTGTTGTATCGAACCGACTTCCCTTCACTTTCTTTAAAAACACCCGGTTCCACTCTAACTCCAAGTAGCAGGTCCGTGCAGCTCATGTGGATGAAAAGGCCAGGGCTAGGTAAATGCTAGGAAGCCCACAGCAACCTTTTAACGTGTCACTCCAATTCACAGATTAAGTCGCCATAAACAGTTGGAGCAGGTTTCTTTGTCAATGTAATGGAAGCTGACAAGTTATTTCACTGTCATAATTTGATTTGCTTATAGATTCTGGCATTGCATGTCACTGAACTACAAGACTAGATTGACTTCACCATTTTGGTCAAAGATGCAAATTTATCGTCAGATAGTGATTTTCTATCTCGCTTGATTCACTGAGCTCTCTGGGGAAATGGATGCATTCGAAGTTTTCAGATACGGCTAAACCTTTATATTGGCACTGACAATTTTTGCATAATAGTTTTAGAATATCAAGAGACCACAGCATTTAATATGGAATGCTAAATTGGAAGGAGTTTGCAAAGAAATTGAATATATCCAGTAATGAAAATGCCCTCTATGCGCCCGGAGAGCTGCATATTGGAGGACTAGCGTGCAATATGTTTCTCCATTTGACACCATTAGCGAGAGTTAACATGTAACCTTTGGCAGCGCTGAACAAATCTCAGCTCATCCCAGTCCTGTTCTGGGGCATTCCTCTTGAGCTCACTACTCGGACATTTGGATGGATGAAAAAGAGTGTTTTTGCATGTCTGGAGGTGGGAGCATGCATACAGTGACCCCCAGCAGCATCTCTGAGCTGGCTTTGTTTCCCCCTGCCCTTTTGATCCATGGCTAAAATAACGAGCTTAGTTATGGTTGTGCCCTCAGCTGTGTGGAGAAGTAGTTTGAAGCATAATTTTACAGGAGTGCACCCCTTATAGAATATATAGCTCCATCGCCAGTGTTATTGTTTTGCTTTATGTTGCTAGCTGTAGATTGTAATGGCTAGCGGTGAAAGGATGATATTAAGATAACCTTGGGAGAGAAGCGATAACAGCTATGGGCGGCTGTCCTTCGCACTGTCGCTAACCCATTGTGACATTTGGGCTGAGGAACGGCTAGAGCACCCCAAGCAGACCTCTTTCTTCTAACACTCTGGAGTCTTTCAAATCTTCTCCAAAGAGTTGGAAAGTGGTATGTCGATTCTCATAAATGGGCCGTTATTACGCTATTTTGTGATCTATGTTCTAATGATGTTTCCTCGTCAAAAACATACCTGGAGTTGTGTTTTTTTTTTCATTCACACATGTTTAACACAAATCCTGCATATTTAGACTGAGTTTGTCTCTCATGTGGTAATACAGGAAGTGCTCCACTGTGTTTTTAAACTCCATACACCTTCACTAGAATCATTTGGATGATTTCAGCACTGGAATTTAGCATCTCTACTAAGCTAAATATAAAAGGTAGTTAATAGCTGTTAACTTGAAAATTACCATTACGTGACATCACAAGGTAATGACCGAAAAGACAGGTGGCCGAAATGAGTTTCCTCCGCAGAGTGGCTGGGCGTTAGGGTGAGGCGCTCAGTCACACGGGAGGGGCTCGGAGTAGAGCCGCTGCTTCTCCACGTCGAGAGGAGCCAGCTGAGGTGGCTCGGGCATCTGTTCTGGATGCCTTCTGGACGCCTCCCTTGGGAGGGGCATGTCCCACGGGGAGGAGGCCCCAGGGAAGACCCAGGACACGCTGGAGGGACTATGTCTTCCGGCTGGCCTGGGAACGCCTTGGGGTCTTCACGGAGGAGCTGGAGGAAGTGTCTGGGGTGAAGGAAGTCTGTGAGTCCCTGCTTAGACTGTTTTTCCCGTGACCCGGCCCCGGATAAGCAGAAGAAAATGGATAGATGGATGGACATCACAAGATGGAACAGAGCATTTTGAGCTTTGGAGTTGTACATAGACTGTTTTTGAGGAGGTAACAGCATTCTAACATGACTAAAAGTTCACAAGAATCAATTTTGTGTAATATAGGACCTTTTATCATCTCAGCCAATTATTATACAGTATTTCAGAAGATTTAGTTAATTTTAAGTGGAATTACGTGAGTCAGGGCACCACCACTGGACCTTAAACACGGCAGTCTTGTATTATGTTACAGTATGTTTTTGTGTGTTTGATTAAAAAGGTTAATGCATTTATATATATAATAACCTGGCACAATGCATCTCTCCTGTTAAGGTAAATGTACTGTATATTCTACACTGTGCCTGTCTCATAAATAAACTAAATAAATAAATACTACATGTTTGACATTATATTTGTAAACTGACATAATTTGGATTAAAACTAATTCTCCTTTTCCATTTATCTGTTTGTTGTTGTTTTTTTGTGATTTGGTTTTCTGGCAAATTTTAAATCTGCTAATAATTTTCACCCACTCAAGTTAGTATAGGTCACAAAAATGTGCTGATTTTCTTCTCCTTTTTCTAGGGATGTCTGTATTTCCAAATTAAGTGGTCAACCTCCTCCTGGCTCCCCAATGTCAAGTTGTATTGTGATTTGCTGTTATCCATTAGTAATCCTTGGGCGACGTGATGCACAAATCAGGGATATTAGCCTTGCGATGTGCAGTCGATAATATTTGGCTTCATTAATTCCCATGCCCTCAGATGACATCCATTGCCGATTAGGTTTGAAATCTCATCCCCTCTCTTTTTCTCGCTCTGTACCTCAGCTGTGGCTCAACCAAGCAGCCAGGCAGATAATACGCTGTGAGCTCTGAAACATGTACCATTATAATTAGCTTTGTCAGGTCCTAGCCCCTACAACCCCCATGCAGATAATATGATAATATGTCTTCATAACCAGCTGACCTTACATGCTCAATATTTCTCCCCTTATGAAGATTACATGTCAATAAAGTAATTGAGTCCCCGGGTGTGTGGCAAGTGAAGATTTAGGTTATTGGACTTTTCAGGGCAGTGATGTACGAGCGTTATTATTCTACCTGTCAGGAGATGTGCAGGGGGCTGAGGACAGTCCGGGAGTGTCATAAGGGGGGGTAGAGAAGAGATAAGGAAGAAGAGGCTGAGAGGAGAGGAGAGAGGGGGGCGGAATGTTCCAGTCGGAAATGAAGACAGGGCAGGGAGGAGCCGGGATGAAGCCGAAAAGCCAGGATCATTTCTCAGGAGCAGCAGACAGTTCCACACTTAATCATGCCCTTATACCTGCGCGTGCTGCCCCTCCTTCACTCTCTGCATACGAACAAGGATATGTCATATTAATTAAGAGGAGTAGAGTTACCAGGGAGCCATCCGTCTACCCAGGCTGCACCGAGGCCATGCCGCCGGTGAAATATGCTGCACAACACAAACCTATCATGGCACTGCCGTCACTCCTGATTGGCTGCTGTGGCCCCATCACTTTAAAGTGTGGCAGAGAATCACTCTGTGTAATATGATGTGACCATGGTGTGAGGCATGTAATGTCAACTAGGATGCTATTAAAGGTATTACATGCAGCCGAGACATGCAGGAAGGTCTGCTTAGAGGTATCAGTATACAGCTACGATGGTTAACATATCCACGTAGTTCATTAGCAAGTTGTGTCATTGATCAATTATTTGGGAGAAACTTCAAATAGTGTATTGTACAATGGTAACCAAATGAGGTGCCTAATAAGATGTTTAATCCAACTTTTTTTTTTTAATATATATCACAATAGCATTACATCATAGGAATGACTCAAGACTCAGTTTTGGGCCCATTTGAATGTGACTCTTTTTTCTCGTCATCTACGCGCTAGCCTGCATTTAACATATATAGGTCCATCCATCTATCCATTTTCTTCCACTTATTCGGGGCTGGGTCGCGGGGGCAACAGTCTAAGCAGGGACTCCCAGACTTCCTTCAATCAATCAATCAATCAAACATTTATAAAGCGCTTTTCATACAAAAGTGTAACACAAAGCGCCTTACAGTGATTAAGTATTAAAAGAAGAAGGTTGACTTTTATTGATCTCACCCCGGACACTTTCTCCAACTCCTCCGGGGGGACCCCAAGATGTTCCCAGGCCAGCCAGGAGACATAGTCCCTCCAGCGTGTCCTGGGTCTTCCCCGGGCCTCCTCCCGGTGGGACAAGCCCGGAACACCTCCCGAGGGAGGCGTCCAGGAGGCATCCGGAACAGATGCCCGAGCCACCCCAGCTGTCTCCTCTCGACATGGAGGAGCAACAGCTCTACTCTGAGCTCCTCCCGTGTGACTGAGCTCCTTACCCTATCTCTAAGGGTGTGCCCAGCCACTCTGCGGAGGAAACTCATTTCGGCTGCTTGTAACTGCAATCTTGTCCTTTCGGTCATTACCCAAAGCTCATGACCATAGGTGAGGGTAGGAATGTAGATTGACCGGGAAATTGAAAGCTTTGCCTTTTGGCTCAGCTCCCTCTTCACCACAACGGTCCGGTACAGCGACCGCATCACTGCCGACGCTGCACCAATCCGCCTGTCAATCTCACGCTCCATCCTCCCCTCACTCGTGAACAAGACCCCAAGATACTTGAACTCCTCCACTTGAGGCAAGGACTCCCCACCCACCCGGAGAGGGCAAGCCACCTTTTTCCGGTCGAGAACCATGGCTTCAGATTTGGAGGAGCTGATCCTCATCCCAGCCACTTCAGACTTGGCTGCAAACCGCCCCAGTGCACGCTGGAGGTCCCGGTTCGATGAAGCTATCAGGACAACATCATCTGCAAACAGCAGAGATGAGATCCTGTGGTTCCCAAACCTGATCCCCTCCGGCCCCTGACTCCGCCTAGAAATTCTGTCCATAAATATAATGAACAGAACCGGTGACAAAGGGCAGCCCTGGCGGAGTCCAACATGCACCGGGAACAGGTCCGACTTACTGCTGGCAATGCAAACAAAGGTCCTGCTCCGGTCATACAGGGACCAGACAGCCCTTAGCAATGGCCCCCGAACCCCGTACTCCCAGAGCACCCTCCACAGGACCCCACAAGGGACACGGTTGAATGCCTTCTCCAAATCCACAGAGCACATGTGGACTGGTTGAGCAAACTTCCATGCACCCTCGAGCACCCGATGGAGAGTATAGAGCTGGTCCAGTGTTCCGCGGCCCAGATGAAAACGACACTGCTCCTCCTGAATCCGAGGTTCAACCATCGGTCGAATTCTCCTCTCCAGCACCCTGGAATAGACCTTACCGGGGAGGCTGAGGAGTGTGATTCCCCGATAGTTGGAACACACCCTCCGGTCCCCCTTCTTAAACAGAGGGACCACCTCCGGTCTGCCAGTCCAGAGGTATGGTCCCCGACTGCCACGCGATGTTGCAGAGACGTGTCAGCCATGACAGCCCTACAACATCCAGAGACTTAAGATACTCAGGATGGATCTCATCCACCCCCCGGAGTATGCCTCCGACTCCCCATCCTCTCCTTCCTCCTCAGAAGATGTGATGGCAGGATTGAGGAGATCCTCAAAGTATTCCTTCCACCACCCGACAACATCCTTAGTCGAAAGCGCTTTGGGTGTTTTGAAAGCCACTATATAAATGCAATGATTAAGTAATTAATTAACATTGCTAGTTAGTGTTGCAACTTCATGTTAAAGGAGAATTAACGTTTTTTACAATCTGAGCCTTATTTCGGTAATAAAACAAGTTGTTTTACTCACCCATAGCACTTTGGGGTCATATAGAGCACTTCCAGAGATGTTTTAGATTTGCGATAGCTGTAGCGCGAGTTCTAGCCATAGCTCAGGGCATATAATATATGCCCCGAGCATGTAATATATGCCCTATGCGGTCTCCAAATAACACAAACTTTAGCACTTTTCAAATCATAGAAGCTCGATGTCTTAGTCTACGGTTTTGTTTGAGTCAAAAGTGGCCTGTAATCTGAGATTTATCCATAGTTTCGAGTAGATGAGGACGCCAGTGCGCATGTGCCGAGTCACAGCTTATTTCACTCTCAGCTCCCGGGACCCAAACATGAAACGCAAAGCTGTAAATTATGGATAAATCTCGGATTACAGGCCACTTTTGACTCAAACGAAAGTGTAGACTAAGACATTGAGCTTCTATGATTTGAAAAGTGCTAAATTTTGTGTTATTTGGAGACCGCACGGGGCATATATTACATGCTCGAGGTATATATTATATGCCCCGAGCTACGGCTAGAACTCGCACTACGGCTATCGCAAATCTAAAACATCTCTGGAAGTGCTCCATATGACACCAAAGTGCATGGGTGAGTAAAACAACTTGTTTTATTACCGAAATAAGGCTCAGATTAAAAAAAAAACGTTAATTCTCCTTTAAAGGAAAAGTAACGTTATTTTACAATCTGAACCTTCTTTCGGTAATAAAACAAGTCGTTTGACTCACCCATATCACGTTCGTGTCATTTGGAGCTGTTTGAAGAAAGTTATGTTGTGGCGTTTCTGTTAGCATTTGTTAGCATTTGTATTCGGGGCATTACTTTGCGGTCTCCAAATAACACAAACTTTAGCACTTTTCAAATCATAGAAGCCCGATGTCTTAATGAAAAATTTCGTTTGAAGCAAAAGTGGCCTGTAATCCGAGGTTTATCCATAGTTTTCAGCTTTGCGTTTCCTATTTGGGTCCCGGGAGCAGTCCGCGCATGCGCACTGGCGTCCTCATCTACTCGAAACTATGGCTAAATCTCGGATTACAGGCCACTTTTGCTTCAAACGAAATTTTTCATTAAGACATCGGGCTTCTATGATTTGTGCTAAAGTTTGTGTTATTTGGAGACCGCAAAGTAATGCCCCGAGCAAATGATACAGCACCATGTTAACGGATACGGGATCATTACTAGAACAGAACGGCAACAGAAAAGTTCTGCGATACTGCTCCAATTGACAGAAAAATGCTATGGGTGAGTAAAACTACTTGTTTTATTACCGAAATAAGGCTCAGATTGTAAAAAAAAGTTAATTCTCCTTTAAGCTGCACTTTCTGCACTCAATAATATGTCTATAAACTACTGAAATCTGTTTGACCCAGCATTTTGTTGCATTAAGACCCAGCTAATATTTTTTTGTTTGTTTGTTTTACTGACAATACATACATATTTTTACATTCATTTTATACTTTTACCAGACAGGCAGGAAAACCTTGCTCTTACTCCCCACATAGTAATTTTCAGTGTGTTACTGACATATACTGACAATTTTTGCTAAATACCATATGTCAGGGTACTTTTGTGATCTGTTGTAATTTGACTGTCACTGCAGTGTGCTGGGAAATGGGATGTGAAAATGACTGTGCTGAATTGAGGGCCAGTGATGAAGGTTACACACATTTTGAGCAGCCAAGGAGCAGACACAGGGGACACACAAAGCAAAGCTAAAGGAGATTTCCACGTGTCCTTTTGTATTAAGCCCGGAGATTGATATCTTCCAGTCAGATGAAGCTCTGATGTGAGTGATCCGGCCTCTCCATCATTGTGACATGCAGCTCTTGGCAAACACTCATGCGCGCTGATGGGCACACCCTACGCCACGAGGGCTAACGCTAACACTAGCACCTTCCTCTCCTTTACTTACTGTGCACATCGCTCCGCCATCTCTGTTCTTTTATTTTCCCTGCCCTTTTCCACTGTTTTCTGTCACCATGTCATGTCCAATCACTGTTTGGCTGGCCAGGCACTCAGCGGGGCCAGGCAGGGAGCAGGGAGCCCCAAGTAGAGAAGTGCCTAACAGGCGTCAAGATGGCCACTGAAATGACTCTAATAATGGGTTCCCAGACAGGCCGCTCGGTTAGGATGGAGAGTAATAAGTGCTGGATGTTTGCAGGGGAAGGAAGTGTGAAGCAAGGCCGGTGACCCAGGGCAGTGCGGGGAGGCAGGTGCAGCCGGCCGGGGCCCACAGCCACAGCAGTGGAACAAGAGCTCGCATCACTATTGACACGTGTCGCACCACAGGACGCCATGTTTGTTTAACTGACAGAGCGGTGAAGGAAGTGTTAGAGGATTGGTTAGAAATAGGTACAAATGAACTTCAGTATATGGTCGAGGGTTGTTTTAAAATGCTAAAAGAAATCTGACCTTTCTTTGTGGGTGGGGTTAACAAAATGATTGTAAGTAATTACAGATTTTGAGTTAGCTTATAGCTATGTTTCAGATGACATCATAACATTCCAAATTATGTACGAGTATATGTTGACGCTTATGTAGATGGTTAAATGTACAAATCTTGTCCATCAGGTTGAATAGTTATGAAACACATCACCTTGTCCTACAATCTGAAATCAACCAAACTGTAAAATTATTCACAATATTTAGAAAACCCGCTGACCTTTGGCAAGTTTCAAGGACACACATGCACTCTGGAAGACTGACATGCTAACACACTACCAACCTACCAACATATAGATAGGCCTACTTAAGTAGAACCAATGACACAAAGCATAGCCTTAAAGTCCATAATACTTAAAATAAATCGTTTTATTAGATAAGGTTGATGAGAGACATCGATTGCAAGAAAAGATTGTGTTTGACCTTAGTAACCGTCACTACATACATTAAAATTCAGGATTTTATTTAAATAATACAATGAATTATGACTCTCAGCCTATTGATTTTTTTATATCCATATGCAAAGACCAGGTTTATGGTCTGTGTAAATTTATCAGTCTGAGGAGCAAGGACACGATGTATGAAGACCATAAATTTCACCTCACCTTCAGCGCCTCCTGTGTTAAACTTCAGCACTTCCTCTGTAGCTACGATTGTCGGCCATCTTTGACTTGATGGAAATTGCATGTGACAGGTAGTGAGGTGCCATTTTGTCCATTGAGGCGTGAAGTCCATCATTGTCTATGTACTCGGAGTTTAGTTAACACGGCACTTAGGCCCTGACGTCGCTTTCAAGCCCGCAAAACACTGTCATTGTCACGTCATTTATCTTTGGCTAACCAATTTTCGATATGTTACCCTCTGAACGCCTCGCCGGATGCTCCTGGATATGTAAACTACAAAGATCGTGACTCATCTGTATGTTGACAATTTAATTCGGCCTGTTTGAAACACAATGGTCAATTAGTAACAATTGACACATATAAAGCTTTTATCTTTCCTGTATTATTTGTTTATTGCTTTTGACTGTTTTAATATGTGTTCTTAAGTGTTTTTAAAGCCCCAGTGTGTAGGATTTGTGGCACATAGGTGGATGGTGCTATTGCACTTTCTGTTTTAGCTACAGCAGACCTCGAGGGTCACCCGCGCACGAGCCGCACTCCGCTACTGTATAAATAAAACGCGGTCCCGCTTTTTTTTTTTTTCTCATGAAAACACACATTCCCGATCATGTACCATGACACTCTACACATCAAATGAAACCTTACAGTCTCCTCTTTTTGAATATTCAATTCCCTGCACAATAATCACTCCCCGAGCACATGGGGCTTTTATACGGAAAAGCACAAGTCCAGGTTAGCTTACCTTAGAATGCTTTGCACAGGTCAAACTCTGTATTTCACCATAAACTTGCTCTCAATTTGTCCGTAAGGATCCAGCGAATAAAATCCAGTAAAACAGTTTAGTCCAAAACACGTGTTAGATCCATTACGACGTCTGATCCGGCAGCATGCTTGTGTTGTTTACCCAAAACCACGAGCCTTGCCGAAGGCGGAGCCCAAATGTCCTTCTGCGGCTCTCGTATTCAAAATGGCTGCCTCTGCATGGGGAAGATCCCCCTTTTATGTGACTATATCTAAGTCCAACAGAATACTTTGATTTCATGATGGAAGTGAAAAGGCTTGGAAAACAATGTATTTTTGAATGGGTATCTTCAATTTCAGTAATTAACGGGTAAAAATCTTACACACTGTCCCTTTAAGTGTCCTGAAAAGTTTATTATTTATTATGTATTATGTATTATGTATTATTATTATTATAATTATTATTATTATTATTATTATTATTATTATTATTAATAATAATAATAAAAAAGGACAAAAGGGGGGGGGGGGGCTGCACACATTTCAAAACAAAATGAACATTTAAACAAAATGTAAGAAATATCATTATTAGGCATATTATTTTTATTTTCCTTTATTTCTTTTGGCCATTTCATAATTGTGTCTTTCCCTTCTGGGCCACCGTAGAAGCTAGCACTTACATTCATCCCGCCAGCATTGTCCTTCCCAGTGCGGCTATCTGCTAACAAGCTACTTCCCTTTGAACAGTTTTATGTGCTTAATTGACCTGACAATGGGCTTCATTACGCAGTCCTTTTCATGCTGTTTTGCCTGATAATTATTATTTAATGTCTTCCAATGGAGAGCGTCATTAATTCACCCTATCCCTCGCAATGTCACAGAGATCCACAGTGAAGTTATCTGTCTCCACTGATTAATATGACGCTCTTTTGTTATTGAATCCTGTCCCTGTGATTAAAGCTCCATTGACTGACTTGCTAGCCACTCTTATTAGCAGTGCCATTAGCCCGCGCCGCCAAATCGCTAATAGCTGTTTTCACTTTTCCCTTCTATTTCGGTCAGAGGTGCGCGCCACTTATCTGGCTTTTCTTTTAATTAGAAATCCCGGCTGTAATGAAGAAGACAATCGATCAGCGTCTAGCGTAGCGGGCTGCGTTAGCTCATTTGCTATGCGCGGTGTTGACAGACAAAATGAGCCTTTCTGATCACTAGCATCATTAGCGCATCCGTGTGGCCTTAAGGAGAAGCGGCGCCTTTCAATAATAATAATAATAATAATACCAGAGCTCACTTGTCATTATTATGCTTACACGTGAATTTTTGTTTAGTCGAACTGTAATGCGCGCCCCCTCCCTTTAAGCTCTTATCTCGGCCCTCCAGAGCTACTGTAAGTGCTGTTCTCTGTGTGGAAGAAATGCCAGCGGAATTAATTCCACCATTTTCTTCTTGCCATTAGGCCCCCCGCGACGCTAATCTTTTTCTTCGGTCAAAATTTATGTGCCTCGAGAATTCAATTTCCGTCCCATCCTTATACAGTAAGCTAGGACCACAAAGACTGATATGCATTTATCTGGTTAGAGCTGTAATTCACCCATCAATGAATAATGCCATCCTCAATTTAAAGTGTTTGATTACGGCCATTTAGGCTGCCGACAGTGATGGAGCACCGCCTCTCATCCTCGCCATAATGTACTAAGATTTCTGCACGCCAAATTCAAACGCTTATTAGCAATGAGGCTATCTAGCAATTAATTACGCTTAAGAAAATTTGGCCGTTCTTCTTTCTCTGTACATAACATATCGAATGGGGCGTTATTGCACTTCAAAAAGAAACATGTGGTAAAATCAACTTAGTATTGATCAGTGCCGGTTGAGCCATGGCCTAGCAACCTTCTCCTGACAGCCCATCAGCCCGTGGCAATAGCAAATCTTTCAACTCTCCATCTTGTACAAATTATATATTTATTTTGCCCTGCGCGGTCAATAGTCGTATGTGTGCTGTTTTTACCTGAGTCATGCGCCCATTCCCCAGTCTGCATCCAGTCTGCAGCTCTGTTTTCCCAATAACTCAAGCGTCCACCCTTACTCAAAGTCTAAGCCGCACACGGAATATACCGCCGTGTGTTTGTCAATAACGAAAAGTGAACAAATGGTTAATTTTATTGAAGAAGAGTTTTGATACCAAAGTGCTCTTTTTATGTTATTGAGTGAGCTGTGAAATTCTAAGTAAACAACCCAACTACTTTATTAGTGATAGGCCAACATAAAGGTACATCATAATTTACTCTTTGTAAGGTTAAAAGAGAGGGTATTGTGCTAAATTGACTTTTTGGAGCTTTCTACCATATTATAATGTAATTGTCAAAATGTCTTGTCAAAAAAATGCTTGAAGAGGTTTCACACGTCATCCATGCATGTTTGAGTATTCTTGCAATCTCTCCCACAAGGCCTAATCTTAATATCTTTAGTTATTTTAATGATTTATTTTATTTTATTTTATTTTTTTTGTATATCCTCCTGGGACCTGAAGAAAAAAAGTGTACCTAAATTATTATTATTATTATTATTTTAGTTTTCTATTTGGAAGTAAATGAACACCTATTTTTATTCATAATGTTGTAACGTGTCCTCTGTAATGGACGTCGGGGAAATTTTGGTGTTAAATCCACGTGAAGTTAACAACCGAACAAAAACAATTGTTTTTTTTTTTTTTTTTTTTATGACCAACATCTCTGACAAGCTTCTACAGTCACCTCCCTTGTAATTTTTATTTTTTTTAAATTTTTATATATTATGTTTTTGTTTTTTTTTTATTTGAGTATTTATTTACATATTTATTTATTTTTTATGTATAATTTATTTATTTATTATTATTATTATTTATTTTATTTTTTTTTACATTTTTGGATTTTTTTTTTTTTTATCATAGTGCAGCCACAAACTAGTCTCAAAACAATTAAAAGATAGACTGGTTAACTCTATGTCCACTATAAAGGACACAAATGAATGGGCCGGGTCTCAGGAGGATATTACTGTATTCCCTGATCATCCCTTAAAGGGACAGTGTGTAAGATTTTTACCCGTTAATTACTGAAATTGAAGATACCCATTCAAAAATACATTGTTTTCCAAGCCTTTTCACTTCCATCATGAAATCAAAGTATTCTTTTGGACTTAGATATAGTCACATAAAAGGGGGATCTTCCCCATGCAGAGGCAGCCATTTTGAATACGAGAGCCGCAGAAGGACATTTGGGCTCCGCCTTCGGCAAGGCTCGTGGTTTTGGGTAAACAACACAAGCATGCTGCCGGATCAGACGTCGTAATGGATCTAACACGTGTTTTGGACTAAATTGTTTTACTGGATTTTATTCGCTGGATCCTTACGGACAAATTGAGAGCAAGTTTATGGTGAAATACAGAGTTTGACCTGTGCAAAGCATTCTAAGGTAAGCTAACCTCATTTTGTGCTTTTCTGTATAAAAGCCCCATGTGCTCGGGGACTGATTGTTTTGCAGAGAAATGAATTGCATAGTCAAAAAGAGGAGACTGTAAGGTTTCATTTGATGTGTAGAGTGTCATGGTACATGATCGGGAATGTGTGTTTTCATGAGAAAAGAAAAAAAAAAAAAACGGGACCGCGTTTTATTTATACAGTAGCGGCGCGGCTCGTGCGCGCGCCCGGGTGACCCTCGAGGTCTGCCGTAGCTAAAACAGAAAGTGCAATAGCACCATCCACCTATGCGCCACGAATCCTACACACTGGGGCTTTAACCCTTTGAATCAAAACAATATCATAAATGATGCTAATTTAAATCCATTAGATACACTGAACTAATATTTTTTACAAGCATCACTTCTGCTGTTGAGCTAAAGCTATATTTTAAGCAAGAAAACCAAGGTGTAGAGGTTTCACTCCTGGACGAATGAGAGATTACACCATCACAACAAAAGGTGAGCGAAGTGTCTAGCCCAAGGACACCACCGCAACTTCTTGCTATAACAAAAGCAAGAACCACATAACTTTAGGATATTGAGAGAAGGTCAGGTCAAATGATGTTTTAGGTGTTTGAAGATTGAAATAAAATAACATAATTGCCAATAGTGAATTTTGAACTTCATCTTAGACAGTGTACCTGATTTTTACAGTTTTAAAACTCCAAACTTATTACTTACACATTCCTAGCATCCTAATTATTCACCACATGACTTTTAATAAGTTTCAGATACTAGACCATCGTATTAATAGTAAAAACAACTAGCACGTTAACAGCGCAAGAGCATTACCTCCTGGTTCACGGGTGATTAAAACGCTATAAGTAGATGTAGACAGCAGCACACAGCTCATTTTGACATTTTAAGAGCTGCTTTTGGTCCATCTGCTGCAAAAAAATGCACACAAAGCTTTATAGTAATACGATAAATAATACAAAAGAGATAGTGCAGTAGTAGTAAATTTAAACAATATAATAACATAATGTGGGGGGAAAAAATCCAAATCGGTCCTACATATTGACCCCAAAATATCAGCAGATCTTATTAGTCGTGCAATCGGTATCAGTCTTAAAAAAACCCCATATCATTCGAGCTCTAATAAACAAGAAAGACTTTAGTGTCCACTGACATCCACTTGAGCTTTATTAGCATCAGTCCACCATCAGCGCTCATTTGCGCTTGTGCATAAATGTAGAAACAGCAGAGGAGCCATGTTTGGATGTGTTGACAGGCTAACAGCACCCTGACTGACAGCTCGTACACAGCGCGTCAAGCTACCAGCGAGAGGCGTCGGAGAGGCAGGGCTGACGTCAGGGCTTCATCAAGTGTCAGCACCTATCCACTGTACCACTGCCTGATGGGTAGGAGGATCATTATACACGCTGGTACTCTTACACTGCTAATACTGATTATAAAAGCACAAACGGGAGAATGTGTGTGGGGTTAAACAGGAAATCAATGACTTCAAAATGTTAGCATTGCATAACAACTTAATATGACCCAAAATACCTTACATTGCAATATTCACCCACTCTTTAAACCTGGTGCTTAGATGTTACTATAGCCACAGCTGCCCTGGGCCTGACTGGCAGACAAGTGGCCGCCAATCTGTCACTGTAACCAATCATTCACCCATACTAGGGATGTCAACAATTAATCGACTTACAATTAATTGTCGATCAAGACGTTGGCCGAACAAAAAACAACAAAAAACATTAATTGTAACTAATCGCTAGAGGGCGCTACTCTGGAATGTGAACACGAGATGCGAACCCACTCGCGAGAAAGACCATAGCGTTACATCATGTAACCCTTTCCTCTCTGGATGTTGCCGTACAACTCACAGTAGAGCTGGACCTAGAACCATATATTTTTGAAATTATAAAAGCATGTTACTTACATGCTTTTATAATTTCTTGATTGTTCTGGTTTGAGGCCCTGTAATGTTTTATGCTGTGTCCAGGGGCCCTGTGAAATTTATATTTTGTACTGTAACCCTTCACAAATTAAGGGAGAGAAATATTGTTGATGCCTTAGTTCAAAATAAATGTTGAGAATGTCCTAAAAATAGCCTGGATTCACTGGTTTCATCATAATATGTAGACTAAATAACATTCTGTTATTTAATTTCTTCTGTTCCTTTTCATTTCAAGATTTCCATGCTGCAAGTGCAACAACTGAGCCAGTCCTCAATTTATTTTCAATAAAGAATGTATTTTGTTATTCAGCGTCAATACATTTGTCTGCTTTTTACTAAGGAATAATTCATTGAGGAATATACAATATAATAATACTATGATATATTTTTGACTCAGTGCTATGTTACTATAGCTTATATTCTTAAAGACCCTATTGAAACACTAAAATTCAGGTGAAAAACGCCGCTTATCAGTTAATCGTAAGTCGATTGATAAGGTCCATCAACTATAGATTAATGAATTAATCGATAATTTGCATCCCTAGCCCATATCACATTCATGCATGGGCAAGGTGTGTGTTGATGTACTTTTGAAAAAAAAAAAAAAGAAAAAAAACAGGAGCTCTACCAGATATTTTTTTTTCAAGTAATAAAGTAAAATAAGTTTTGCTGCATTACAGATATAAAATATGTAAAAGCCGCTCTTAGGGTTGAAATTAAAATGCTGTTTGGTGTCTGCATCTAATTTTCTTTTCTTTTCTTTTTTGTCCAAGAACCAGGAAATAATGCCAGTGTATTGTTAGCATGCTAGTTGTTACCAAAAACTGTTGTGAAAAGTGATTAAAAACTGAACAATTCGGTTACTTGGAAAGCTGTATTAGGACTGCTAGGTTAGTTTTGTTTTTCACATTTTTAAAACTGTGAAAATGGGATCCTCTGTGTCTTTTATTTATTTTTATTGATTTTACGTATTTATTGCTGTCTTATGATTTTATGGTTTGCCCATTCATTTTTTTTTCAGATTTTTGTTGTTTTCTTTTTATGATCTCTGTGCAGCACTTTGTTTGTTAAACGTTCTTTATAAACAAAGCACCTTTAAATCCCAAATTCTCAATAAATTTGGACATTTTGGCTGTGAATAAATAGTGAGTTCAACACATATTTCATTTGTGATTTGATATATAAATCATCCGTACCTATTCTCAGTGCTTGATGGATAGAATTATCACGGAGCCTTGTTACACTTATGACTGCTAATTCTAATTAAGAATGCAGCAAAGTGATGGCGCATGTGAGATAGCAGCTTATTAAACCACAGAGTCATTTTTTACAGTCAATCATTGGTGGATATTTACTATGGTTTTTCCTCTCCTTTTCCCCCCCTCTCGGTAGCTCACGCCTGGGTGAAAAATGGATGGCGTCTCCCCCGATAGCTCCGCGTGGATGTGGATAGTATAAATGGCTAATGAATTACAGATGAACATTGACGCAAATGAATCTTCCTGATGTTCCCAGGGTTATATGGCAGCTATTTAAAAGTTTAATCAATACTGTGAAGTTGAGAACATGCAGGCGAGGCAGTAGTTTGGGCCCGGTAAACAGCTGGGAGGGAAGCTGCATACGCTCTGGCCTGAGGTATGCATCATAATGACAGCTATTTATGTTTAATGGACTAAATATTTTTTAATGGAGGAGGATTAATGTCATTTTCACTGGGCCATGTGTATGTTTGGAGTTTTTCGGGGCAAGGAGGGAGACAGCGGACATCAGTTAAAATGCTTAATGATTAGTCCAGATATGACACGAGATAGACTAAATATGGATTCACCTTCATCTTGTAACACTAACCCACTCTGGAGGCTACACAGTACAAGACCCCCGGTAGCATCATTCTTATCTTTCATCATATTGAGTTAAGAGAGGAACATTTAAAATGCCTATATTACACTATTTTCTGATCAATGTTATAATGTTTCCTCATCACAAACACACCTGGAGTTGTTTTCTTTCATTGACAAATGTTTAACACACAATTCCTGCATATTTAAGCTGGGTTCTTCTCTCAGGGCCTGTTTACACGAGAACGCTTACGGGTAAAAACGACAAAATATTTTATCGGAAGTGCCTTTCGTTTACACAGTGACGACGTTTTTGGGGCCTAAAAACGCAAAAATCTGAAACCACCCTCCAGAGTGGAAAAGTTAAATACGCTCCGCTGTAGCGTTTCCGTGTAAACTGCCCAAGACGCAAAACTGGTCAGATCTGCTCACGTCGCGTACGCGTTTACGTCACATAGATGTGGCATACCTTGATACTACGGATGTTCAAGCTACACTAGCAGCTCTAGTCAACATACAAGAGTCATTTCAACAACTGTATAAATCGCACCCACACACGTCTACGGTCTTTTCTCTTCTTCCTGTACAAGTCTTTCTCACACTCTCACAGCCACACAGACGCCAAGACAAGCGACTTCCGCATGAGGCACTTCAAATGTAAAACCCGATGTGAATTTATATTTTCTAATTCACTGTAATCCTCCTGTAATGTAATTATTTTCAGTACAATATTCAAAAACATGTAAACAAAAGTACAAGTCACTGAAATGTTTGGAGCGGAACTTAACAACTCATTTAAAACGCGGTACAGTCATGGTTAGAAATGTAACTTGACGCTGTTGTGATGTTTTCCAGCCTCCCTTCGCTCGCTTTTGCGTCCACTTTTGCGTCTTTGTATAAACAAACATTTCCTGTTGAGAACGCTCGTCTAAACGCGGATAAAAAATTGAAGACAAGACGCCACTTTTGCGTCTTCTGTTTTGATCGTCGCCGTATAAACTTTGCCTCAAACTGAAAACTGCCAAAACACCTTGTAATGTTACATGGTAATACAGGAAGTGCTCCACTGTGGTTTTTAAACTCCTTAAACACCTTCACTAGAATCATTTGGATCATTTCAGCCCTGGAACTGCCCGTCTTTACAGAACTAAAGGCACTAAAAGTAGTCAATTTGAAAACTGTGAAATTCGTTACTAAAACTAGTATCGAAACAAGATACTTATTTCAGCAAAAAAATGGAAAAAAGTCATTCACAGGACAGAAATGAACCATTCCTGAATAGCTTTGGAATGATCTTGAGCTGTATCAGAACTAATATAAGACCACATAAATAAGAACGTTGTGATAGCGCTGTGAAGGGGGAGTGACTTTGCAGAGAGAACAAAGGGATGGGAGACTCAGAGTGTCAAAACTGAAGTGAAACCTGTTACATAGATTGTTTTCAGTGACTGTAGCATTTTTAAAACAATAAAAAGTTAACATGGTGATGATAACAGGAGAAGTTCAATTTGTTATCATGGATTCTACCTGGACAACTGAGGGACTTTTCACGCATCTTAACATGGTGATCTAAATATATTGTGTGTTAGCCCTATAGATGTAAAATACCTCCTCTTTAAAGGTCCCATGGCATGAAATTTTCACTTTCTGAGGTTTTTGAATGTTAATGTGAGCTCCCCTACCCTGTTTAGCCCCCCCCCCCCCCCCCCATGGTTAAAAGTTGCGAAATGTCTAAACTGAGCATTTGCGATCCTTTTCTGCGTTACAAAAATCGGAGCTCAAACGGGTGATTTTGAACAAGGCACCTTATTGACGTCAGATCGAAAAAAGAAATGCAAATGCAGTTCCACCCCCGTCTGTCTGTACTCAGCGTCTCTGTAAATCACGCCCAGAGAGTTTGGACTGCGAATGCGAAATGCGTTTTTTTATTTGCCTGGAGGCACGTCCGAGTGTTTCTAGGCTCGGAAGTCCTTTATCTGAGCCTCTGGACCTTTGAACAGCAGTGGTTTAATTTTATTTTATGTGGAAATGTGTTTGTTTTTCAATGGAACGCTTCAAATCTCTCCCCCCCCCCGTGCAAAAACAAGGAAATGGATCAGCTGAGAGCTAGAGCGGAGAGCGGAGAGTTTGGCCACGCCCCCACCCTCTACTATAGGCCAGCTCTTTTCTCCTCATTTGCATTCAAGCAACAACGCCCATTATGGAGTGTTCAGACAGAGAAAAATTACTCTTTCTCATCTTATCTCTGTTTCTCATGCACTGAGTGTTGATTTTGAAGAAGGATTCATTTACAGTATTAGGGAACCATTAAGGAGCCATATAAAAGCATCAAGAAGTACCATGTCATGGGATCTTTAAAATATACTAATATATATTCAAAGTTGTCCACATTTGTCTACCTACACTGGACATGAGCATACCTGCGTTAATGGACCACAGAGAGGTGTCATGTGACTGCTGTACTGCCCCCTATAGACTAGAGGTGGTCGCTTCATCTCATCATACTGGCCTAAAGAGTAAAAAAAAGATAGATGACGTTTATATATATTTTTGACACATGCTATAATTAGTCTAATCATTTCCTCACTGTAGGTATTTCGATAATGGTCTTGAGTGCAAATAGAGTTATGCTGAAGTAGTATTTTTCCAGTAGAGGAGCCCAAAGCTGTAGAAGTCTGGAGGGATGTGGAGAGGAGACAGCATGCTCAGAATAGATAACCTTGGTGTTAAAAGCTGCGTGTGCCGGATGCGTCTGTGTCTGACATATTGATGGCCCTTGAAAAGAGTGGCTCTGATTGTATGCAGGGGACAATCATTAAAGCTCTCCATCTCCCTCCACGCTCGCCCCCCTCTTTAGGAGCACATCTCGGAGTATGCACATCCTCTGGCCTGATTAAACTGCCGAGGAATACAGTGTCAGAGGAATACTTAACACAAGCACTCTGCAAACAGGTTGTCGTGATACCAACATTTCAAATTCAGTATTCAGTGCTGATTTTGGATTCAAGAATTGGGTTGTAATAGAAAACTTAAAGCACAGCATTAGGGCTGTAGTTCTTTAGTTGATACCAAAATTAATGACTAATGATGAAGATCTCTATGGGATAAAAGCATACATAGAGATACGGAATGGTTTTGAGAGCTTTTGCAACGCCCCCTTTTTATTCATTCGACGGATGTGTAGGGATGACAACCCTACACAGTATTGAACGTTCTTGTTGTCACTAAGGATATAGACAACTTAATAGCCTACCGTGGAACATTTTAGACCAGGGGTGTCAAACATGCGGGTTAGGGTTAGGAGGCCTGATCCGGCCCTCCAAGACCTTTAATCTGGCCCTCGGCTGATTTTCTATTTAAATATTTTAATTATATTTAAATTTTCTGTTAAAATATTGGTAATTTTCTGTGCCAGCGTCTCCAGCCCCTGTGTGCGTGTCCGCCTTCCACCAGAGCAGCACAAATGAAGACTCGCCTCTTTCCAAATGCTCTTAAAGGACCATCGTTTTAACTGTTGATGTGACACCCTCATCGGCAAAATGTCAAAAATGAGAAAAGTGGACGCCGAGTGCAGGATTTTCTAAGAAAAATTTACTAATTCCTATTTGTTTACGGAGGTGAATGGGAAACCTGTATGCTTGGTGTGTTTACAACAAGTGGCGGTGCTCAAGAAATATAATCTTAAACACCACTACAAGACACAGCATTTCGAACAATACAATAACTTGAACAGAGATTTGAGAAGAAAGAAGATAAACAAATTATTGCTGGACTGAAGAAACAGCAGTCTGTAATAGATTTGCATTTCTCTGGACAAATATTTGGAATTATTGCTATTTTTGGGGTATATATACACCATGAGTTTTCTGACCCAGCCCCTTTGGGATCAGAGAAGGTTGGATACGGCCCCCGGACCAAAATGAGTTTGACACCCCACACTATGAGACAAGTTTAGGGTGTTTGTAAAACTCAGTTACGCATATTTTTTTCTCATGAGTAAATTTAGTTTTTATAAGGCTGCAGTCACTTTAAACAACTTTAAGCTGGAGAACTTTTACCCACTTCTCATGAAATGCACAAGAAGTGGGTAAAAGTTCTCCAGCTTAAAGTTGTTTAAAGTGACTGCAGCCATGTTCACCCACATCATCAATAACATTAAGTAGTTCCCAGACTAAGTGCTCTGTACATAGTCTGTGTATAGCTGGTTCACACTGCGACAGAATGGCCCATTAAGCCCCCATGGAGCAGACACATGCTTTGGGTAATCATCTCCAAAGAGCAGCCTTCTCACACGCTCCACAACATCTCCACCAGCACAGAGCCCGGCACAGTGCCCCTCTACTGTACATTACAAGGTGCTGGGTGACATATGTGCCCGGGCAGCCTGATAGCACCTCCGCTGGGCCACCATGGCAACACTACACTCAGTGACACTTTGTTAATGTGTCACGCTCCCACTGTTAGCTCCGTTTGTGTGCACATCAAAGGCAGGTCGGTGAGATGTTTAGCGAGCAGTTAGCATAGACAGAGATAGCTAGTGTACACAAGGATGCTGTAGGGCTTTGGAATGCAGAGTGCTTCAATGTTATGCCACTTTTTTAATTGGGATAACCTGGTATGAGTTTAACCTGAAAAGGTAATTTAAGTTTGAGACTGGCTATGTATGTTTATATGCACACCAAAAATCCAATGATTATCTGATTTCTGGAGTTATCAGATTATGGAAATGTGATGTAAACAGTTACACCTGAAATGAGTCATCTGATTGCTTTCTGATTTTTTACATATGTTTGAGTGTGTGTGTGTGTGTGTATGACAGGCCTGGGTCTACAGGAGGGCAAAAGCGTGCCCCTTAATTTTAGGCAGGTTAAATAATGATGAATAAAGTGGGAGTCTTGTCTTTGCACCCATATGAAAATACATATGTACCCTTCAGTCAGTTTGTCTGGACCCATCACTGGTTAACAGGGCAAATAAAAAAGTAGGGATGGACCGATATTCAAAACTTTACCGGATCAGATTTCGGCTTCCCAACATATCGGTTCAGACGATGTCCTATTTTAGTTTATAATATGGTGTAACAAGACGGTTTACTGGACAGTGTTGGCCCAAAACGTTTTGTAATATTAATCTTAAACTAAAATATCTTCGCTGTCTATAAACAGAACTACTTCAACTGTTTTGTTTGTAACTGTCCAAACTTATTCCTAAGTTTTCTAACACATTTCTAGCACAAATATTCACACCAGTGAGTAAAAAAACAAAATCTAGCAGGCCAACAGCACACCTGTGTTTTGCGGATGATAAAATGCTTTATAATTAGATGCAGACAGCACACAGGCCTCATTTTTACCTGAAGAGTTGCTTTTACAATATATCTGTACAGGGGCAAGATACAAATGATTTTATTACATGAAGAAAATGGTTTAGTTCCTTTAATTATGTCACTTATTATATGCCCAGGCCCTGCTAGAGTGTCACTGGTCACCTATGGTCCAGGGTGTGAAGGCTGTCCACATGTGACAGTTATCTTATAACACTTGTGGTCCTATAGTCTACAGAGAGCCCCTGCCGCTCACACCTTATAGGAGCTAGTTCTGCTAGCACTGTGGGAGAGAGTTAGCTTTTCTGCAGGGTTTATGCTAGTATATGAGAGCCCCCAGTGCCCACATGATCACAGCGCTGCCAGACAGAGCCTAGTCCTGCCGTGTCAAACCCACTCTCCAACCATGGCACCCATATCCTCCGGCAAATCACCCACCCACCACCTACCAGGGCCCGCTGTACCCCCACCGCTGCTCCCATAAGTGTCACCAGGCTGCACAAGTATATGTACCTACACAGGCGAGGCAGCAGCACAGGCAGAGAGCCAGGCACACAGCGGTCCCGTGGATGTTATCGGAGGTGACAGCTCCTCACACTTGAGTGTTTGGATCACCTCAAGTCTCTGGGGCTATGAGGGGAAATGAGCACTGCGCACTACAAAGTCCAGATTTAGATTGACTGAGCTTGTCCTGAGGCCCGCTCGCTCTCCCTCTGCCTCCGCCTGACAGAACACCCACTACAGCTGCGAGGGACTGCTGGGTGCTGCCTGCGTCTCCGCCACTGTCTCCTCCACGCAGGCACTTTGAAGGGTGGCGGGGAGCGGGGGCAGACGAGAGCGCCCGTGTCAGGTTTGGTTAGAATCGAGGCTGGCATCAGAATATGCTTGGCACTAATATGGCACCAGTATCTCTGTCCCCATCTCTGCTTTCTGTCACTTAGTTGCCATTCGCTCCCCGCCCTTGACAATGTCTCTTTGGATTATGTGATTGGACTTAGTGCTCGGAGCAGCCCTCATCGCTGTCTCTCCTTCTCTCTTTCGTTCTTTCTCTCTCTCTCGTCTCACCGGCTGTAATGCACTTGATGTCTATTTAAAAAGCCACGGCAAAGCTGCGCGCGTTGCCCTGTCAGAGGATCATTGACAGGTCTAATGCCACTTGTCCTTGGCATGGTGGGCGAGAGGAGACGGCGCGCTGCAGCCGGAGCTTTCGTCAAGTGGGCAGGGATGGCGGGAGACCAGACACTGGAGGTGTGGACAGCCCGTGTGTGGAGACTCGCCTCATAACAAGAGGCACAGGCAGCCATCTTGGTTTGGGCCATCTTGGTGCCTGCATGTGTCATAAGCTGAACTACATTTAGTGTTTTGTACTAGTTGTACAGTACATGCCTGTCAAAATGCTAAAATAACTTCAAACACAGCTCTACTGCATTTGCTTGGGTGGAATAGAACAGCAATTATCAGAGAAAATGAATACAACATCAACTTTTCTGATGTGGGGGTCATACATCTGCTCGTTTCAATGGAGATAATACTGCTTTATGTTATGTGCTCCACAGCGAGGCATTAATTACACTAACAGTTATCCATCTTGCATGTATTCAACTGCATGTCTTTTTATTGCTCAAAAATGCACTTGGGTCGCTTCTTGACAGATCTGACAGATCATTTCTCTGTTCAGATTAGGGATGTCAACAATTAATCGACTTACAATTAATTGTCGATCAAGACGTTGGCCGAACAAAATGCATTAATTGTAACTAATCGCTAGAGGGCGCTACTCTGGAATGTGAACATGAGATGCGAACCCACTCGCGAGAAAGACCATAGCGTTACATCATGTAACCCTTTCCTCTCTGGATGTTGCCGTACAACTCACAGTAGAGCTGGACCTAGAACCATATATTTTTGAAATTATAAAAGCATGTAACGTACATGCTTTTATAATTTCTTGATTGTTCTGGTTTGAGGCCCTGTAATGTTTTATGCTGTGTCCAGGGGCCCTGTGAAATGTATATTTTGTACTGTAACTCTTCACAGATTAAGGGAGATAAATATTGTTGATGCCTTAGTTCAAAATAAATGTTGAGAATGTCCTAAAAAATACCCTGGATTCACTGGTTTCATCATAATATGTAGACTAAATAACATTCTGTTATTTAATTTCTTCTGTTCCTTTTAATTTCAAGATTTCCATGCTGCAAGTGCAACAACTGAGCCAGTCCTCAGTTTATTTTCAATAAAGAATGTATTTTGTTATTCAGCATCAATACATTTGTCTGCTTTTTACTAAGGAATAATTAATTGAGGAATATACAATATAATAATACTATGATATATTTTTGACTTTGAGTGTTATGTTACTATAGCTTATATTCTTAAAGACCCTATTGAAACACTCAAATTCAGGTGAAAAACGTCGCTTATCAGTTAATCGTAAGTCGATCGATAAGGTCAATCAACTATAGATTAATGAATGAATCAATAATTTGCATCCCTAGTTTAGATAGATCAGTTGAAAGCCATACTGTGCAACATTTTGGGCATAGCTATTACCAAGGAGCACTAGCCTGAGTTACACTAGCAGGATTTATATAGTTCTCCATAGAGTATGCAGGTGTCAGTTTATTGTCATTTTGAAGACTTCAAACCATTAAAAATATGGACTATTTTGTTAATTGCTTTGGCAAAAGTCCCAAACAGAAATAGCCCAGCGTACACTAATCCATTTTAAAACAGATATACTCCCTTGTTCTGTAGTTCTGATATATGCTCCTATTTTCCTAATATTGATTAAAACAGTGTCCTTGGGCTGATTGGAATGGCCTGTTGCCTAGAAAGTAGAGTGACCACGCCTGTGTCTTATTGTTCTATCTGCTCTCATTGCACATGCGGAGCGTATAGAGCCTGTATGTCGGTGTAGGCTGATGTGGGAGGCTGTTGGCTCGTACGGTCAGGCCTGTGGGCGCTGTTAAGAAGGGCCCATATTTTCAGCTCCAATGTTCATTTAGAGCCAATTTACCTACACTACAGTTGATTGTTAAAAGTTCCAGCACAATGAAAACATCTCCCATTATGTGTGTTAATGTGTACAATCCCTTCATTTCACATACCATATTGATGCTTATGGCTTTTAACACAATCATTTTAAGGAGTACAGCGGACCTATTAAGCGAAATTGACTTTTTAGAGCTTTTAACCGCATCCATAACGGTTTTTCCCTTTTCATTTACTCCCTCAAAGTTATATTTAGAGTGATTTGTGAATGTCTTTAGACCTGTATTCAAGATGTCATTGCACCTATCAACTTTCATTTTCACTCCAATTTAATTTTCTTAAACCGGTGATACGCGTAAGATTCAGCAGCGTCGCGTAGCCATTTTGGTACAGAAGAAAAGTGAAAACTGCTACTTGCTAGTGTGAATTGCAGCTATCCATTGGAGGTTTCTATTGTTAAGTGTTTATAGTGACATAGATCGTCACTAAATAGCAGACAAAAGCACAATATGTCTTCTTTAAGGTATACATTATTTGCCGGCAAATCCTAAAGGATATCTCTCTGTTGTTTACAGATCCAGCAATGAGTCTGGATTTTTCCAAGCAAATACCTTATCATATCATATCATATACAAATGTGACATGTCTATATAAGTGAAGTGTGTTACTACAGCTTTGTGGCATCGATGGTGGATAATATTGTTTACTGTGGATATGTCAGTATTAACAATCATGATGGCTACAGAGAAATATTGGCATAAACATTGACATTGAAACTACTACAAAGCAGGATAATCCCAGTAAACCAATTTTTAAAGAGACAACAAATAAATAGCAGAATGAAGCAATAATTAGCTTAAATCGTATCATATTCCCAACAAAAAATAGCTAAAATTTCCCCACTTTTCCAAACAAAAAGTCTCAATAAATAAATATTACGCCAAAAAATATACAGCTCCAGCTTCCATACATTGAAAGATATGTCGGTATAGTGATTATCGTGACAGTTTAGTTTAAACAATGGCTGCTTAAAGGTCCCATGGCATGAAATTTTCACTTTCTGAGGTTTTTGAACGTTAATGTGAGCTCCCCTACCCTGTTTAGCCCCCCCATGGCTAAAAGTTGCGAAATGTCTAAACTGAGCATTTGCGATCCTTTTCTGCGTTACAAAAAATCGGAGCTCAAACGGGCGATTTTGAACAAGGCACCTTATTGACGTCAGATCGAAAAAAGAAATGCAAATGCAGTTCCACCCCCGTCTGTCTGAACTCAGCGTCTCTGTAAATCACGCCCAGAGAGTTTGGACTGCGAATGCGCTAGGCAATGCGAAATGCGTTTTTTTATTTGCCTGGAGGCACGTCCGAGTGTTTCTAGGCTCGGAAGTCCTTTATCTGAGCCTCTGGACCTTTGAACAGCAGTGGTTTAATTTTATTTTCTGTGGAAATGTGTTTATTTTTCAATGGAACGCTTCAAATCTCTTCTCCACGCAAAAACGTGGAAATGGATCAGAGCGGACAGCTGAGAGCTGAGAGCGGAGAGTTTGGCCACGCCCCCACCCTCTACTATAGGCCATCTCTTTTCTCCTCATTTGCATTCAAGCAACAACGCCCATTATGGCCTGTTCAGAGAGAGAAAAATTACTCTTTCTCATCTTATCTCTGTTTCTCATGCACTGAGTGTTGATTTTGAAGAAGGATTCATTTACAGTATTAGGGAACCATTAAGGAGCCATATAAAAGCATCAAGAAGTACCATGTCATGGGATCTTTAATACAATAGCAATATAAACAAATGTCTATTCCTACACTAAATGATATGATATGATAAATAATACACTCATTTGTTTCCAGGGTGGATTAAATAAAACCACCAAAACTTACTGTTCAATCCTGACCCTGCGTTAATATCACATACTGTATACACATATTTTCAAAAAGCCAAAATAGCCAAAATAAATGTTAATATCTCTCCATTTTGTTTTTAGGTCTGTTCACCAAATGTCGCTACATCTACTACGGCAAACACTCAGAAGGCAACAGATTCATCCGGAACGACCAGCTCTGATGTCCAACCACCTCCACACAACCACCAGCATTATTATACACAAGCAGCAAGAAATCATGCCCAATCTGGATCTTTTTTATTGTCTTTTATGGTACCGTTATTGGTATAATTGTAAACCATTGGTACTTTATGATTAGGGATGCACAATATATGGTAAAAGAGTCAAAATTTCAGTTTGGCGTTCTACAAAAAGAATATGCTGTCTTTTTGTAGGAATACAGTACCTGTAGTTTAGACCAGCAGTCCCCAACCCCCAGGCCACAGACCAATACCGGTCTGTGGGTTGTTTGGTACGACTAAATAAATAACTTACATTAATTCCGTTTTATTTATTATCCGAGTCTGAACAATGTTTTATTTTGGAAAAATGACAAATATTCTCCGTTATATCCGTCTGTGACACACTGTTGACTCACTCTTGATGCATGTCAAGATGCTTGTCTCGGTCACGTGATACATTAAAGCTAATATTAAATCCACAAGCTAGAAAAATGAGTAAAGAACAGACAGCGGATTCACATTTATTATTATATTTACAAAATACCACAGTTTTTGTGTTGGTCGTATCATTTTATTTTTGTTGTATTTATCCACCACACCTTAAAGGAGAATTAACGTTTTTTACAATCTGAGCCTTATTTTGGTATTAAAACAAGTTGTTTTCCTCACCCATAGCACTTTGGTGTCGTATGGAGCACTTCCAGAGATGTTTTAGATTTGCGATCTCCGTAATGCGAGTTCTTGGGGCACATGTTTGTGGTCTCCAAATAACAAACTTTAGCACTTTTCAAATCATAGAAGCTCAGTGTCTTAGTCTACGCTTTCGTTTGAGTCAAAAGTGGCCTGTAATCTGAGATTTATCCATAGTTTCGAGTAGATGAGGAGGACAGTGCGCATGTGCGGAGTCACAGTTTATTTCGCTCTCAGCTCTCAGGACCCAAACATGAAACGCAAAGATGTAAATTATGGATAAATCCCGGATTACAGGCCACTTTAGACTCAAACGAAAGTGTAGACTAAGACATTGAGCTTCTATGATTTGAGTGCTAAAGTTTGTGTTATTTGGAGACCGCTTCGGGCATATATTATATGCTCGGGGCAATTATTATATGCCCCGAGAACTCGCATTACGGACATCGCTAATCTAAAACATTTCCGGAAGTGCTCCATATGACACCAAAGTGCTATGGGTGAGTAAAACAACTTGTTTTATTACTGAAATAAGGCTTGGATTGTAAAAAACGTTAATTCTCCTTTAAAGGCTGGTCCGTGAAAATATTGTCTGACATTAAACCGGTCTGTGGTGCAAAAAAGGTTGGGGACCGCTGGTCTAGACCTATGCAAACACGTCCTGAAATGCATAGAATTGTATTAGTTTATCAGTTCATATTTCAGTCTTCTCTTAAATGTTGGAGGGTGGAGTTGTTTACACTGTGCACTCAGAACAGAATTTTGCTTTTTAAAAGGTGCACTATAACATCTCTATGGAAATTGTATTGCTTTGTCTAGAATGTTCCACAATATAGCTTAAATCTATCGGTTACAGCACTCCGCCATGTTACAACTCTGATCTGCGGAGAGTCGGCCCTATTCACCGAAGGAATTATGGTATTTTTGAGCAATAGAAACACTGGTGATGAATAAATACTAGATGGATATACATGGAACATTCCAGGGAAAGCAATAGCATCTCCATAGAGACAAGCAGATAACGGACCCCCCACCAAAAACGTTGCAATTTAAAACAATTTAAAACTAAATATATTTCATGTTTTGAATGGTCATACACCAGGAAGCTGTAACGCACCAATTCTTAATGTTAAAGTGTGTTATGTGCTGCCTTTTCTTATATTTTAACCCGGCCTCTCCTTTTGAGCTATGGCCCCGTGCGAGTTTAAAGTCATGGATGACACTTGAGCTGACATGATTGCCTCTAAGCATCAGCAGAGCCAGTGCAAACAAAGCTCCTCTCTCCCTCTCTTTCTCTCCATCTTTTCTCCCTCTCTTTTTCTGTCTCCGTCGGTGACAAACACATCCCTCCAATTGCCTGTGTTCCTCTGACAGCCATGATGGATCACCTATCTACTGCTGCCACTAATCAAGGGTGAAGGGGTGACGGTCACACACCTGGGGCCTGACTCGGGCTCATCACTCTCCCGCCGTGTTCTCTCTATCTCTCGTTCTCCTCTGCTCTGTCTCATCCCTTTCTCTCTGTCAAGGCACGTACATCTGCTGTTAAAAACATTAAGACATTGATGCAGCGGCTCTTTAATATTCTGTGATCAAAGTCGAGGTGTGATAGCTTACACTGAGCAAGAAGTTTGTTTTTTACATTTGATTTTGAAGATATTTTCAAGAATTTTTGTATAGGTAGAAGTAGCAGATGAAATGTTGTGTGTCTCCATAGATGTGTTATCGATTGGCCTAGAAAGTTCCACAGTATGGCATTAAACTTGTCTATATCTAGAGACCAGCAGGTTGCAATGCCAAGTTATGTCTGTGGAGAGGCAACCCAGCTCACAGTAAGAATGTTGTTGTTTTTTCAGGTATTCTTAGCAACATTTCTAATTGAATGAATACTATAGCATTTAATGGACCATTTTGGAGCATTCCAGAAAAAAGCAATATCTCCATGGAAACCACCCACTGTCTAGAAACGTTACATGATGCACCTTTAAATTTGAATTCTACTTTGGCATTGAACTTGCCTAAGCCATTTTCTAAGGCCATTTTAGAAATTAAACTCTTTTTTTTATATACAGTTACTGATTACTAAAAACAAAATGTCTGAAATATTTTGTCAGTTACTTAATAATTACTTAGTTACAGTAATCTATTTAAATTTTACAAAATGATCATTATAAACCACTTTGCTGAAATCTGAGCCCCTACTGTTTTTTTTAAAGGGCAAAGCAGATGATTTTATTATTTTAGTACATTCCATTTATATTTTATGTCTGCCAATGTGTGTTTAACTTGTGATCTAAAGACAAAATACAACATGTGCAATAAACATTATAACCATGAATTTCAACCATATTCATTTGTCTACATATTTTTGTACTGTATTCATTCACTTTTATTGTCTCATGTGTTGAATAATAAATGAACGACTATAATAAAAATGCTGTGAATGCTCATGTACAGTTTGTATTGACTGATTAAAGACATTTGACTACATCAGCCGTGTGTTCTGTCCTCTGCTCCAACCATCATGTTAGCATGCACAGCTTCATTAGCCTGTTAGCTTCTCTAGATGTGAGATGACAGTGAGCCCTGCACTGTGGTTACACAGTTATTGTATATATAACAGTGTACATAAGTGTTGTAGATGATCAGAGTAGAGTGTGTGTATACACTACACAAACGAGTGAACACTACATAGTGTTACACAGTGTAGTGTAGTGTCCACTTCCCGGTCACAGTGACATGGCGGCGCTCAGGAGCTGGTCACTAGTGCACTCCTTCAGAATGACAGGGCTGATTTGTCTGTATTTTGATATGCTTCGAGCTGAATGGGGCTGACAGGCAGAGGAGGCAGGAAGTGGGAACCACAACAAGTTCCCCCCACACCAACCAAATGTCATGGTTCCCCTGGCTGCTGAAAAGAGCAGACATTTAAAAGTTTGTGACATGTGTCAGTGGCACTGCCATTGAGCCAGTGCGCCTGACGGAGCTGGAATTGACAGGCCCCAGTCACTGGAGCTGCTGGAGCCGGCTCCGGGACACACCAAGTTTGGTGTGTGTCACTTCCTATCTCCATCAGGAGCACATCTGAGGCTGCCATGGCAACACAGAGTGCATTATGGGATGGCAGGCGGTGGTCTGACATATGCCTGCCGTGGATGACTATGTGAGTGGATGAATGGTGGACTCATTAAGGTTTACCTGTAGGCAATGGGCTGTGACCTGATACAGAGGCAGACTTCATCAGAGCAGATCAGTGACATTCAGCTGCAGCCTGCAGGCCTCTGTGCAGACAGATACAGAGATGTCTCCAACAAAGCCCTGTGTCCCTCTGTCTCTGTGTCAGAGCACATATGTTTACAACAATCACACTTTTACATGGCCACCAACAGTCTGAAGAGAGGTCTCATTTTTTATTTTTGCTAACACTGACCCACATCAACTGAACATGAACCATACTACATTATTTCAAACAGTACCTTATAGATTAGGTACAATGTTACTGCTGAAAAATGTAAAATACGGAATCAATAAGATTTTAGAACACATAAACTGTTCAAATCTGTATTTCCAATTCTTTGCCATTTCTTCTACAGCCTGAGCTACAGTCACTCAGGCTGTTTCCTAGCAGCAGACTTGACTTCACCTCCCCAAAAGGCTCGCTGTGTGCGCCTGCTGTCAGCACAACTAAGGACCAATCATTGTGTCAGCCTCCATCACTCAGGACGGGCTGGCATCAGCTAATGCAAATGTACACCAGGGCTACCAATGCTGCGAGTGAGTGACAGCGGGCCAGTGATAGCAGCGCTGCACAGGGCCCACATTCTACTGGCTCTGGAAAAAAGAAAATACTGCCCCTCGTCTTCTCCTGCACCTATGAGAGAGGGAGAGGGGGGAAAGGAGAGTGACAGAGAGAAAGGGAGAAGGAGAGACAGAGGGGGAAAGAGAGGGGGAGAGAGAAGGAGAGGGAGAGAGTGTGTATGAGAAAGAAAGAGGGGGAAGGTGAAGGAGAGTGTGTGAGAGGGAAAGAGAGACAGAAAGAGACAGAGGGGGAAGGAGAGGAAGTGAGAGAGAGAAAAAGGGAGAGAGAGAGGGAGAAGGAGAGGGAGAGAGTGTGTATGAGAGAGAAAGAGTGGGAAGGTGAAGGAGAGCGAGTGACAGGGAAAGAGAGACAGAAAGAGACAGAGGGGGAAGGAGAGGAAGTGAGAGAAAGAGGGAGAGGAAGATGGGGAAGGAGAGGGAGAGACAGATAGAGATAGAAGGAGGGTCTATTTCCCGCTTGTACATCCTGGATGAGTAACATTTGTCATTTGGCCTGTGACGGAGTAATTAGCTTGTCACTGGGCATCAGGCTGAGCTGGCTCTTTCCTCTAAGAAAGATGGACAGAGTGACAGAGGAGCTGACAGCCAGTCGATAATGTGGCAATTAATGTCATAAATAATTCCACTGCCAATTACATCCGAATGGACTTTCACCCAGAGCGGGTCTCTCTCCTCACGCGGCCGGAGGAGGGACCAGTGTCTGCGCCCCGTTATTACCAAAGCTTTTAAAGGAACGCACGCCCCAAATTTAAGCCCATTCTGAAGGCCATGCCCCGCCCCTGATGTAGGCAGGCGGGAGAAAGCACCAGCGTGTGGAAAACTGCTGCTAATGGGGGTATTATTGTAAAACAGCTCACTAAACTATGTGAACGCCACACTTTGTTGAACATTATATTTGTAGTACTTGCAGTATATGTTGATACGTCATAAAACAAATTCATGTAGAAAGGAAAACTAAATATTTACGGTTGTATTTTAACGGTTCTATATTCTGTAATTGACTCCTGTGAGCGTTAAGCCATGTTATAACGTTGTTACCTCATCAAAAACACCTGAAGTTGTGTTTTGCTTCATTCAAACGTTCGAGTAATCCTTTATAATTATTCTGTCTGCATCTCCAAAGCTCAAAATGCTTTGCTCCACCTTATGATGTCAGGAAGCACCTTTTGTTTAATAGAGATTAGAAAGTCCAGGGCTGATTCTAGTGAAGATGTATGGAGCACTTCCTGTATTATCACATGGCATCACAAGGCAGGACAGAGTGTTTTCAGTTTGAAAGAAGAACACAGCCTAAATACGCAGGTACATGTTTGTGTGTAATGAAACAAAACATAACTACACTTATGTTTTTGATGAGGAAACAACATTATAACACAGATCAAAAATTAGTGCAATATAGGCACTGTAAAAAGCCTAAAAGTAAAGAAGAGCAGAGTAAGCTCCAAATGCTAACTAATCCATGTGGCGTGGCCTTTCTGTTGCTCCTCGGCGCAGGTCACGGAGCAGGACCAGGGTCTTTTCAAATGCCATGGCAGCCTGTCCATAAAGAAGATCACGTCTGATTTGAAAATGCAGACAATTATGTGAGAGAGATCGATAAGAGCTGATAGTGTAAAGGTTGTACAAGCTTAAGCAACAGTGAGAATATTGATCCCTGCACGAGCCGTGTGTGGGAAAAATGATATGTGTTCTGAGCCCGATACAGGTTAATCAATGAGCAGGTGAGAAGGCATGATGAGAGGCAGGCAGGGAGAGCGCGGAGTTATAACTTGTCCCTGTGTTTGTGTGTTTGCTAAATTACACTGATGTTATGGCTAATGTAAACTCCACTACTCTTTTCCGATACTGATTAAAACATTTGGTCAAAATGTACGGGGGCGTCTTTGCATTTTCATGAATAAAGTCAACCAAATTAAAGTTGATGTGTCCAATTTTGACCGTGTTAAAAATGTGAAAAACAGAAGTAGGTCATTTTTTTCCCCTCACTTTCCTTATGCACTCTGAGCATCCTAATTTATCCTAGTTTATGAATGCTTTTCGCAACTCTCAGAAACCAGAGCAGAGTTTTGACATACAGCTAAGCATGCAAACGCGCACTTCCTGGACAATAAAACGTTTATATGCTCATTAGATGCTGACAGTATACAGTGGACTTGGTCAAAACAATTCTCAATTATTTTCTATGTCGCCCCCCAAAGAAGAAGAAAAAAGTTTACGCCCCCCTCCCTGCGCGTGACTATAAATAGTATTATTTGTCTAGAAAATTTAATTTAGTTATTAGTACACCTCCGCATAACATTGTATCCTTTATTAATATTAAAAACAAAAAAAGAAAGAAAATAACTTCCAACAAAGACTGCACTGTCTTTTTGCACTGAGGTCTCAAATGTGTTTTTAATGCAGCTTTGCGCACATTTGTTTACGTTTTACAGAAACGAAACTTAAATCTACATGGGCCTTTTGCATAAATGCGCTGGAAAAAAAAAAAAAAAAAGCTCTTTCCTTGTGCCGCTGATGCGTCAGCTTCTGTCGGACTAAAGGACACGACTCAGTGGAATATACGTGTTTTTTCTGTGACAGAGGATGTTCTGCTGAGTCTGTTCTGTATATCGCGTATTTAAGGTTGCCGACCCCTGCCCCAGAGCGACAATGAGAGCGCCACTGCCAACTACTGTTGTTGATGTGCAATTACACTTCGTTCTAGTACAGTACGGCAAAAAAGCATGTTTCCCAGGGTCACCCGCATCCCCCCTGGCATCACACCCAGGGGGGGCCGCCCCACTATTTGAGAAGCACTGAGTTATGGCAAGTGTAGCTGGTTGGAAGATTATTATTTTAGGTTCTAAGTCAACATATCTCCATAGTGATGTCATTGCTTTAATTGCAATGTTGCACAGTACGGCATTAAACTTCTAAGTCATATCTACGGAACTGCAATGTCACTTACAGTATGTGTTTTTCAAGGTACTGTTGTGCAATAAAAATGCTGTAATTAACAAAATGATTAAGTTGATACAATACTGTGGCACATTCAACACACACCAATAACATCTCCATGGAGACGAAAGGAATTCTAGTCTCTCTGCAACCTTACCCAACATCTAACTACATTAACTTTAACTAAAATAGAAAAAAAAGATTTGTAAAATGTTTAGTATAACATCTCCCGTAGCCTGCTGTCTGCTGCCATCATCCGTCGGCACCAGCGTCTGTGCCTGCCCCATCAGCCTGACACTAAACTCCGAATGAATCTACGAGCGCTTCACTTGTATCTGTAACACCGGAGCAACAGCCCTCCACAGCACTGCGGATCTGCCCTATTCTAATATATGGGCCCCTCTCCGTCTCTCAAGGTCGCGTCGCGCCGGCCTACATAATGCATGACTTCCCGTTACTCTTAGCGACCGCAATCATGGCCGCCGAGCCTTGAGATGAAAATTTGACTAAGTAAATCAGCCACCTCACTGGCATTTCTATTACCCGACAGAGAAGATGTATACCACTAAATAAAAACACACGCTTACAAATCATATTTACTGCACCGCCGTTATTGTTATTCTTTCATATCTCTCAGCTCGGAGTGCACGGGAGAGACTACATGCCTGTGTCTGTGTACTTTATGAGGACGACTGTCACTCCTCCACTCGTCACTGTCCCCTAGTTAGATTGTGTGTGTAATTATCGTGTCACGTTATTGCGACGGAATAGCTTGCTTTGAATGCCGCAGCTAAATGACCCTGTTAGCATAATTAATTTGAGCATCTGAAAGTGGGGGGGGGTGCAAAGTCATGAATATTTATTATGCTCGGCGTTAAATTTTGTCAGACAACAATGCAGCATGTTTGTGTTGGGAGCTGATGTGTTTGATGAAAGAGGGCGAGCGGTCTGAACGCGCTCGGGCCGGGATCTGAAAGGGTTTTGTTTATAGCGGAGACAGTAGTGTTTACAGTACACAAATACACGCGTGAGATATGACAACAGCTACTGTGAATTTACATGAGTCCAATAATATCTGTCCCATCAAAGTCAACAGTTTTGGGTGAAAATAAAGAAAATATTGCGTGATTGAACCAGGGACATGTCTTCAAATGTAAGATTATTAGGGTTGCACAATGTATTGAAAATCAGACAAAACGTTGTAACCACTTGACAAAAAGCTTGTACAGTATCACTATTGTAATATCTTAAGTAAGTATAATATTTTGGATCTTGAAAGTCATCAGGTATTTATGGATGCTTGCCTTATTTTTAAAGTTTTAAATGGACTCACTCCTCCGCCATTAATGGATTTTATAAGTAAAGAAACTACTAACCGAGTTAACACGAGAGCATTGACCAGAGGAGACTGGAACATACAGAGACACAGGACCAAATTTGGCCTATCAGAGGATATACAGAGCTTCGACTGCAGGGGAACAAGCTGCACTCTCTGCCATGGACCGCCTTCGAGGACACGCACAGCCTCAAGATCCTGGACCTGAAGCACAACCAACTGGACGTCCTTCCACAGAACGCTCTCAAATATTTACCCGGGCTCACTTACTTAGACTTATCCTTCAATCAGCTTACAGTCATATCCAAGGAGGTCTTCCTCAACTGGCCCCTGTACCAGAAGCTGCAGAACCAGGAGGGGCCAGAAGGGGGCGCTGTGGGGCCCAATGTGGTGGTAGCACTGCACGACAAGCCCTGGTTGTGCGACTGCCGCCTCAAAGTAGTCTGGTTAACACCTGACCATATCACAAGTGAGATATGGGTCTGGAAACTCGCTTCGAAAAATCCCGTAGCGGAGGTGTGGTTAGCGATTGCCAACGGCCGTTTATTGGGCGTTATGAATGTCTATCATTGAGCGTATACGTAAGTCCATAGCCAATCATGTCAGTTGTCAGTTCAAACTACAAGCTTCCGTTTGTCATGTAGTACGCGTCACCGTCTTTCCACCCCTCCCCCGCTCTCTGATTGGGGCCCTAAATCTGGGACTCTCGCTTGGACGAGTTTCCAGGCCGCCTTCCAGTTCGAAACGAACGGAAGCGGCCTGGGAATTCCCAGGCTAGCCTCAAAGGCTTTGTGGAGCTCAAACACTCCTTGAGCCCTCCTATTATTCTCATGAACTCTTACTTGAGCTGCTCTGGGCCGGACTTTAAGGCTGGGCAGTTCTTCCATGAGGTGGTGTGTTGTTGAGTTCTGGTGAACCCTCCGTATTTTTAGGTGTATTTGACCGTCTTTCCACCCCTCCCCGCTCTCTGATTGGCTCCCCCGCTCAGGATCCCCCGCTTAGCCTCGATGCCAGACTGTCTTTCAGATCAGAACGATTGTGCAAAGCAGCCTTGGATTTCCCAGGTTAGTATACACCCATGATTTGAGGGATTACACAGATACTATAAGACCACATGGTAATATAAAAGAAAGTACTACAATCGATTGTCTAAATAAGAAAATTATCACTGTAGTATCAGAAACTTGAGTATCGAGTCTATCCCTTAGTATTGAAAATAAAATAAGTAAACCTAAGTAAACCGAGCTTGACATTTTTATATCATGACAATGCTAATGACTATAGGCCCATACACTGATTATTTATCATCAGTAAATAAATATGGCAAGTTAAGGATTTGCTGCACAAATTAAACCAACCAGCTAAAGTTACAAAAGCCTACAACAGTAACTGAAAATGGTAGCCAATCTATCCCCCATAATAGTGTTTTGTACGTCTACGTTGACAGTAACAAACTCTGTCATTTAAAAGTAGTAGCTGTTAGCGTCAAAGTTGATCGAAGATGCAGATTTGTTCGCTTAAATGATCAGAACAAGTCCAGTGAGGCATATATTGCACTTCCTGGATAAACACCTAATACAGGGGGAGCAAGTCCATAGAGGGAGACAGCCTAAATATGCAATATAATAACAACATAGAACATATATCATATAGCCTACCGCTATTGTAAAGCTGGGTTTTGTATAATGGGACTTTAGAGGGCCCATTTTCTATTATAATGTTGTTTCTTCATCAAAAACATTCCTGGAGTTGCATTTTGTTTAACGCACAAACATTGCACATAGTTTAGTTTAGTAGTATCTGCTTCATGACATCACAAGGTGGAACAGTGCATTTTGAGCTTGACAGAGTAATAATAAAGCGTTTCTCAAACATGTGCGATTGAAATAAAACGCAACTCCAGGTATGTTTTGGATAACAATAGTCTAACATGACTTAAAGCTCACAAGTCAACTTCGCATAATATAGGTCCTTTAATGCGCTAAATAGTCACAGTTAAACATCAACGCGCCCACAAGTGTCTGTATATATTTACAGAAACAGTTTATGCCTAACCAATGACATTTCTTTAACTGAGTAATTGTGTATTAATGTTGCAATTCCTAGTATGCAGGCTTAAATATGAATGGCTTTTTATTTGTGGACATAAATAATAATTACATATAGGCCTGATGCCCGGCTTTTTAAATTAGTGCCCATGGGGAACATACAGAAATGTGCTAATGAAAATGATGACCAAAGCAAAGTCTCTATATGAAATGTAAAACTGGACGCAGAGCTAATTTAAAACACGCTATTAGAATATTAACGTGACACTTTATGCCACATCAGTTGAACAGTGAGCACATGTATTTGGCAAAGAACATAGAGTAATTATACAAAATGTTAATATCCCTCCTCAGGGTAGGCACTAGGCAGTGACTTTACACGCTCCACTTGAACGATCAGACGTTCGCTTGCACAATTCTGGAACTATTGGCATTTCCTGGCCTCCTCTGTTTCGACCTCAGGGTTTACTGTGTGGACTGTGGAGGATCTGACCAGGAAAAAGCAGGATATACCCCAAGGAGAGATGGAGGATTTTTCACATGGGCAGTTCAGTCGGCTCCACTCAGGCGTGAGAGAGGAGATGTTCTATACAGACTCTGTGGACATGTCAGCAGAGCCATTTATTCTTCACAGCAAGAAGGTTCCGGATTTGATTTCGAGGTAGGCAAGGCTTATCTGTAGAGTTTTGATGGAGTCCTCATTCCTCAGGGCTGTCATAAGTATCAAAAATCAGATCATAACCAATACTAAAACTAGTAATGAAACTAGATGGCTAGTATTGGTACTTGTATGGATCTTGTATTGATCAAAAAAGTCACATCTACAGGACAAAAATGAACCATTTCTGAATAGCTTTAGAATAATCTTGAGCTGTACCAGAACAAGTATAATAGCACATATACCTGGATGACTGAGGTATTACACAGATAAGGCCACGTGTTGAAAATGACATCTACTTCCTATATAAAGAATGCGTTTTTATTATTATATTGAGTATATATTGAGTTTGAGTCTATTTCTTAGTACTGAAATCGTGGGATTCCTCAAGGTACTGTCCTTTCCCCCTTAAAGATGTAAAATTTCAGATTATAAACCAATATTGGTTGCGATTTTTCGTTTATGAATGCCATTTTGAGCACTTTCCATTATTCAAAATATGTGATATTGTCTTTTAAATTGTTGATTGCTATTGAAATGGATCGCTCAACATCTGGAATGATTATCTTGCCTTTCAAAATTGTTTCTACTAAATACAGTAAACCAAATTTGTGGCTAATGTTGTGAATTACATAATCTCTTACAGCTGGGGGGGCTTGAATTGCGTGTGAAATGCCGTGTGAGCGTGTGAACACGTCGAATTGCGTGTTGAGAGCCCTGTTTGTCTAAAGAGCAAACTTAAACTACAAAGCAACTAATGAGAGTTATATAAATGAAGTTATTACCTGATGGTTCTCAGTTTGTTTTATTATCACCGCACTTAGTGCGCGCTGAGAGGGGCGGGGAGGAGGGACCGGGGTGGGGGGGGGGCGGGACATTTTTAACAGATTCATGTAAGAGTCTGGTTAATGCACCGGGCCCGCGTCTTAAATAATCTAGTAGAATATTATAATAAGATGCCTGGTCTAGTGTTCAGTGAAATCAGTTGAAGATCCCCCAGTGAATTAATCTACAAATGTTCAATGACAACAACCCAGGTTAAAATATAGGACACATACTGTCACATACTGATGATGTCATCCGTAGGTGACAAGACCAAAGTCGTTCACTAAAATCCTTGAAGATAAAGTATGTACGAGGGCACATAACATCTTATTTTTCTTAGATCATCCCAAACTGGCTCATCGTTGAAAAATGGTCTATTGTCTCTGAGGCCACTTTTGACGAATTGCCTTTGAACTGTAAAGAACATTCTTCCATTACACACGATATATACCCATGACCCACGGGTGCTCTGGGCCCTAGGGTGCTCTGGTGCTCCATGTTAGCCTGGCTGGTATTTCCTCTCTCATCTCCTCATCTCGGGGGTCTTCTGCGGGGCACCCATCTTTAAGCACCTTGCCTTGGCCTTGGCCCATCACGGTGACACACAGGCTGTGACTAATGGTGAGGAAAAGGTGGGTGGGTAAGTGGGTGGGTGGTGCGGAGGGGGACCGGTCTCTAAGATGGCCGATCTTGCTCCCGGGGCAACGAGCTAACACGTAAATGAAATCCTTGAATCATGAATACTGGGACGGCTACAACTGCTATTTACGGCGGTCCTCTGGTGTTATACGAGTTAATATCGGTGGTCAGTGTCAGCGCTCATGTTTTAAGAACGCTCTTGTGTCTCTGTGGAGAGTGTCTGAGAGTCTATTGACTTTCATTTGTCTCCCAGAAAACCGCTGCTCCATTAGAAGACAATGCAAGCGTATTTAGGAAATTAGATGTATATCCTCCTGGGACCTGAAGGAAAAAAGTGTATCAGAATTATTATTATTATTATTATTATTAAAATGTTCTATTTGGACGTAAATGAACACCTTAGCATTTACATTTTGTTAATTTTATTTGTATTCATAATAATAATATTCGTAACGTGTCCTGCGTAATGGACGTCAGGAACATTTTGGTGTTAAATCCATGTGAAGTTAACAATCTCACAAAAATTAATTTTTTTGATGACCAACATCTCTGACAAGCTTCTACAGTCACGTCAAATAGTTTTTAGTCTCCCTTTTAATTTCTTATTTATGTATTTATTTATTTTAGTATTTTTTTAAATTTATTTTTATGTATTATTTATTTTGTATTCATTTATTTATTTTTATTTATTTATTTTAGTAATTTTTTTTATTTATTTTTATGTACTGTATTATTTATTTTCTATTTATTCATTTATTTATTTATATTTATTTATATTAGTTTTTTATATATTATTTATTTTCTATTTTTATTTATTTTTATTTATTTTAGTATGTTTTTAAATTTATTTTTATGCACTGTATTATTTATTTTCTATTTATTTATTTATATTTATTTATTTTAGTTTTTTTATATATTATTTATTTTTATTTATTTTTATTTATTTATTTTAGTATTTTTTTTTATTTTTATGTACTGTATTATTTATTTTCTATGTATTTATTTATTTATATTTATTTATTTATTTTAGTATTTTTTTAAATTTATAGTTATTTTTTATATATTATTTATTTTGACAAACTGGTTAACTCAATTTCCACTCTAAAGGACACAAATGAATGGGCGGGTCTCAGGAGGATATAAATTAAAACGAAGACTCTTCTGAGCTTTAAGCCATGTTATAATGCTGTCACCTCCTCAAAAACAGTTGTGTTTTCTTTCATTCACACGTTTTGGTAGGCTAATTGTGGTTTATTAGTCTACATCTCAGCTCAAAATGCTCTGTTACACCTTGTGATGTCACGAAGTGGTATAGTTTTCAGGTTAACAGCTACATTTTACTGTTTGTTGAGTAGAGATCGGCAATTCCAGAGCTGAAATCATCAAATTGTTCTAGTGAAGGTGTATGGAGTTTAAAAACAAAGTGGAGTACTTCCTGTATGACAATGTATGACATGACAAAATTGAGTTAGTATGCCTTGAAACATTGCCGTAAACACAAAATGCAAACGTTAGCTAGTCCAGCATTTGTTCAACGTTATCCTAGTTTTGCCAAGTTAAAGGAGAATTAACGTTTTTTACAATCTGAGCCTTATTTCGGTAATAAAACAAGTTGTTTTACTCACCCATAACACTTTGGTGTCATATGGAGCACTTCCAGAGATGTTTTAGATTAGCGATAGCCGTAGCGCGAGTTCGCATATAATAATGCCCCGAGCATATAATATATGCCCCGAGCGGTCTCCAAATAACACAAACTTTAGCACTTTTCAAATCATAGAAGCTCGATGTCTTAGTCTACACTTTCGTTTGAGTCAAAAGTGGCCTGTAATCCGAGATTTATCCATAATTTACAGCTTTGCGTTTCATGTTTGGGTCCCGGGAGCTGAGAGTGAAATACACTGTGACTCCGCACATGCGCACTGGCCTCCTCATCTACTCGAAACTATGGATAAATCTCGGATTACAGGCCACTTTTGACTCAAACGAAATCGTAGACTAAGACATCGAGCTTCTATGATTTGAAAAGTGCTAAAGTTTGTGTTCTTTGGAGACCGCAAACATGTGCCCCGAGAACTCACATACGGAGATCGCAAATCTAAAACATCTCTGGAAGTGCTCCATATGACACCAAAGTGCTATGGGTGAGTAAAACAACTTGTTTTATTACCGAAATAAGGCTCAGATTGTAAAAAAAGTCAATTCTCCTTTAAAGGAAAAGTAGCGTTTTTTTACAATCTGAGTCTTCTTTCGGCAATAAAACAAGTAGTTTTACTCACCCATAGCAGTTTGCTGTCAATTGGAGCAGTATCGCAGAACTTATGTTGAGCCGTTCTGTTCTACTAATGATCCCGTATCCGTTAGCGTGAGTGCTCGGGGCATTACTTTGCGGTGTCCAAATAACACAAACTTTAGCACTTTTCAAATCACAGAAGATCGCTGTGTCAGGGTAGACTTTTAGTGGATTCCAAAACGGCCTGAAACCCGATATCCAGCTATAGTTTCATTTGATGACGTCATCAGAGAGGACAGTGCGCATGCGTGAACTCAGCTGTTTTGTAAACACCGCTAGTCCGAAAGAAGCTAACACCGCTCTGAACTTTACTTTTCTGTTGCGATATCGGGTTTCAGGCTGTTTTGGAATCTACTAAAAGTCTACCCTGACACAGCAATCTTCTGTGATTTGAAAAGTGCTAAAGTTTGTGTTATTTGGACACCGCAAAGTAATGCCCCGAGCACTCACGCTAACGGATACGGGATCATTAGTAGAACAGAACGGCTACAACATAACATTCTTCAAAACTGCTCCAATTGACACCAAACTGCTATGGGTGAGTAAAACTACTTGTTTTATTACCGAAATAAGGCTCAGATTGTAAAAACGTCAATTCTCCTTTAACTAACAAAGCAATCGAAGGTTAAGTCTCGTAATCTCAAATATCACTTGAATATTTCCACCAACTATTCGTATACTATATCTCTAGTTAAATTTGGCCTGAAAATTGCAAATAAACAAACAAAAAATATTTGGCTTTTGCAAACTGCCTCTAACTGTTTCTAACTGTCTCACCTTGAGCCCATTTATTATTTACTATTTAGAAAACCCACTATAACTTCAGACCTCCAAGTTAACAACAACTTCTTATCATCTTTCTCACCACAATTCTCCAGTTCCAATATGCATATGTGGATTCATCGCCAATAGCAGCAGATATCGATCTGTGCGCGCGGATAGTTAGAATGTCCGTGAGCGAGGAGTTTGATTTGTGCTTATGAATGTGTGGGTAAATTCTAACCATGAACCTTGGCGTTTGGGTATTAGCATTTCCTCCTCTCTCATCGGCCTAACCTTGCACGTCTCTCCAAACATATTGATCAGGCTTTGAGAGAGGAGGCAGGATACGAAACAAGTTCAGAGGCTACATCTGAATGGAATACGCTTCGCTAATAGTAGCTCATTATTTTTGTTTTACGATGTGATGTCGACATGAGTGAGACCACAGAGAGAGACTACTGAGAAGGCAAAGTGATTCACTTGAAAATACTGTTAGTGAAACTATTTTAACTTTGAATGGCTGTGTTTGGAGACACAAAGTTGGAGTTTAAAATCATTTATTCCAACATAATAAAATACGTTTAAAGGGACAGTGTGTAAGATTTTTACCCGTTAATTACTGAAATTGAAGATACCCATTCAAAAATACATTGTTTTCCAAGCCTTTTCACTTCCATCATGAAATCAAAGTATTCTTTTGGACTTAGATATAGTCACATAAAAGGGGGATCTTCCCCATGCAGAGGCAGCCATTTTGAATACGAGAGCCGCAGAAGGACATTTGGGCTCCGCCTTCGGCAAGGCTCGTGGTTTTGGGTAAACAATACAAGCATGCTGCCAGATCACACGTCGTAATGGATCTAACACGTGTTTTGGACTAAATTGTTTTACTGGATTTTATTCGCTGGATCCTTACGGACAAATTGAGAGCAAGTTTATGGTGAAGTACAGAGTTTGACCTGTGCAAAGCATTCTAAGGTAAGCTAACCTTGTTTTGTGCTTTTCCGTATAAAAGCCCCATGTGCTCGGGGAGTGATTATTGTGCAGGGAAATGAATTGCATAGTCAAAAAGAGGAGACTGTAAGGTTTCATTTGATGTGTAGAGTGTCATGGTACATGATCGGGAATGTGTGTTTTCATGAGAAAAAAAAAAAAAAAACGGGACCGCGAGGTGCGCGGCTCGTGCGTGCGCCCGGGTGACCCTCAAGGTCTGCCGTAGCTAAAACAGAAAGTGCAATAGCACCATCCACCTATGCGCCACAAATCCTACGCACTGGGGCTTTAAAGGTTCACTGCATAACTCCTGATGTCTGATCTCTGAAGGGTAACGCTATTTGTTTGTCTCCATGGAAATATTATTGCTAATATATTGCTACTAAAATGTTCTACAGTATAACATTAAAATTATCTTCACGAAGACAATCAGGTGCTATCACCAGGCCAGGTTGCAAACCAGATCTGTGGAGAAGCGACTCCACTCTCTGTAAGAATGTATGTTTTAGATTTTGAGCAATAAAAACACTTGTAATAGAATAAAAGCACTACTTCATATGATGGAATATCCTAGACATTTCCATGGAGATAAAGATAGATTACCCATTCGAAAAGTTCCACAGTGCATCTTTAACCTCCTGGGACAAAGCCCATTCATTTGTCCTTTATAGTGGACATTGAGTTTATCTTTTAAGTGTCTTGAGATAGAATCTAGTTTGTAGCTGCACCATGATTAAAAAATAAATTAATTAATAAAAAAAATAATAAAAATAATAAAAATAATAATAATAATAATAATAATAATAATACATTAAAAAACAAAAAATAAAAAAATATAAGTAAATAAATAAATAATAAATAAAAACATACATACAAATAATAAATAAACATGCATAAATAACTAAACAAATGAATATATAATAAATAAAAATATAAATAAAATTAAAAAATAAATAAAAATACATAAATAAATACATAAATAAGTAAATAAATAAGAAATTAAAAGGAAATCTAAAAACTTTTTGAGGTGACTGTAGAAGCTTGTCAGAGACGTTGGTCGTCAGGTTGTTCACTTCACTTGGATTCAACACTATTAACGTCCATTAGAGAGGACACGTTACAACATTATGAATAAAAATAAAATTAACAAAATGTAAATGCTAAGGTGTTCATTTACCCCCAAATAGAAAATTAAAATAATAATAATAATAATTTAGATACACTTTTTTTCTTCGGGTCCCAGGAGAATATCAGCCTATACTATTCCATTCAAATGAAAATGAAATTGTATTTTTTGTCACTTGAAAATATCCCAAGCTTATTATTACTACATTTGACACAAATGTAGTCAACTTTGGATCGACTGATTGATAACTCTGTTGTATTTTGAGAACTTTCTTAATTTTCTCCAATCAATTTTTGGAATTTCGTGTTAACTGCACAACTTTTCTGGTGAAGGGTCCGCTACCTGCTTGTTTCCATGGAGATGTGTACAGTATTGCACATACCCATCTGTTCATTATGGGTATTTCTATTGCTCAAAAATACAATAATTCCTTGTGTAGTTCAGTGTAGTGCTGTAACCTGCTTGTCTCCATAGTGATAGGTTTAATCTATACTGTGAAACATTCGAGACCAGGGGTGGGCAAACTTTTTGACTCGTGGGCCACAAAGCGTTCTAAAATTTGACAAAAGGGCCGGACCAGGATCAGGTGGATTTAGTGTTTTGGTAATCCACCTCATAAGAGCAAAAAATAACATGGGATATGTAGAAAACATGTGATTTATTTCAATTAAAAATGAACAAAAGCATTACAACAAAATGTCCATTTTTCAAGTTCCACGGTATTTAGCTGTTTACTGAAATGACTCTTAAAACACAGAAAATTAAATTAATAAAATACAGCTTTTTTAAAATTACTAACAGTTATTATTTTAAAGCACTGAAAGTTCTGTTCTCCTTCAGGTTCTTTCGTTCTTTCGTTGACTGCTTGCTAGCATAGTTAGCATGTTTTGTGGCAAAGTGACGGCTGATATTATATTCTTTAAAAACCGCTACAGTCTCTTGGCATATCAGGCATACAGCAGCTGATAAGTATTCGGTGAAAAAATATTAACTTGTCCACTCCTTATTAAACACTCGACATTCTCTGTCCACTTTTCTTTTCTTAGCTCCGCTCGTCTTTACAGGAGGGCTGAGGGGTCAAAGAGTAAAGCACAAACGTGGAGCAATACACCGCACCTCAACAAAGGTCAATGTATGTAGTGCGCCAGCTGTTGGAAAACGCCAGAATTACTAGGAAATTAAAACATTAACAAGGTTTATTAATATAATTTCTTCAAGTTCGGCGGGCCAGATTAAAAAGGGTAACGGGCCGCATATGGCCCCCGGGCCGTAGTTTGCCCATGCCTGTTCTAGACAAAGCAATAAAATTTCCATGGAGATAAGAATGTGGCAGGGCGTCCACTAGAAATGCAGTGGGAAAATGCGCTGACCAATACATTTATTATATTCAAAAGAGCAACAGAAGTTCTATCAGCTGATATCTGTACTCTAATGTGGCAGCAGTACTGTCACTTGTGTTTTTAGATAAAATGTTCAAGAAATGACCAAGAAACAAAAATCCAAAGACAACAGAACAAATGGCCACACACACACACACACACACACACACACACACACACACACACACACACACACACACACACACACACACACACACAGTAATCTTTGCAATTCCACTTTGTCCATTTTGACGTTTGACTTTCAGTTCCGAACCTCTCTGTCAGTGAACTTTTCGAGGGCTCAGATAACAAACACAAACAACAAATGATAAAAAGAGAGAAAGAGAGAGAAAAAAAAAACAGAACGCATCTCTTTGCCCTCTGCTCCTCTGTTGTCCTGCTTTAATTCTGTTAATCGGCCTCAGGTAAAGATTAGCTGCTCCTGCCAATTTAACTCAACCTCAAATGATGCCGCTACAAGGTCACTTTTTCTTCGTCTGTCTCTCCCTCCCCTTCCCCCCACTCTCTCTCTCTCTCCATCTATCTGTCCGTCTCCTCCATTCCTCTTTCCGGGTGCAGGATTGAGTTGTCATGTACTTCTAATAGGCAGCACGGGGAATCATTAGTCCAGCTCTGCTCCCTGACTGATGGCTATTTCGCTCCAATCATCTGCGCCTCTGGACCGTGTGTACGTGCCATACTACACAATGAGACACCCCACCACCCCCACCCCTTCACCCACCCCCACCCGCCCCAGTGCACATCGCGGGTGTATTGACAGCGTGTCACAGCTGAGGGGAGATGTCTTAATCAACTCGGACACAGCGGGCATTGATTTGACAAGGAGCAGTAATGACCTCCTTGTTTTGGTAAAGGATCACTGTTTACCCAGAGCTGGCGAGCATGCCTCATTGTCATGGAAACTATTATCACAGAGAAAGAGTCACCGGTTCAATTCCCCCCGGGCACTCTGCTTGTCTATCTATATACGCGCACTTTGCCGATATTTATATGTTTGGGTTTGTACGGTGGCTGGCGAGGGTCAGAAGCAACATCAGAGGGTTACATGAGGGGTGGATCGGGATTTGGGGCAATAAAAACACCTGTAATTGAATAAAGCCACGAGAGTTTACTTCCATATGACATTTCTGTGGAGAAAAGCGGGTGGCAGATTACTGCTGCACTGTGTAACTTTTCTGGTGGAGGGCGCGCCAGTTACTTGTCTCCATGGAGATGCTATTGCTTTACCTCCAATATTCCAAAGTATGGCATTAAACTTTTCAGTTTCCATAGAAACAAGCAGGAGACGCCACCAAGCTAATTTACAGGTGAGATCTGAGAAGAGGTGACCCCACTCACAGTAAGAATGCGTGTTAAAGGTAGTTTGGAGCAACGAAAACACCCATAATGGAATAAATGCATCATATATAAGTTTAAAGGAGAATTAACGTTTTTTTTTTAACAATCTGAGCCTTATTTCGGCAATAAAACAAGTTGCTTTACTCACCCATAGCACTTAAGTGTCATATAGAGCACTTACAGAGATGTTTTAGATTAGCGATAGCCGTAGCACTAATATATGCCCCGAGCGGTCTCCAAATAACACAAACTTTAGCATTTTTCAAATCATAGAAGCTCAATGTCTTAGTCTACACTTTCGTTTGAGTAATCCGAGATTTAGCCATAATTTACAGCTTTGCGTTTCATGTTTGGGTCCCGGGAGCTGAGAGCGAAATAAACTGTGACTCCGCACATGCGCACTGGCCTCCTCATCTACTCGAAACTATGGAGAAATCTCGGATTACAGGCCACTTTTGACTCAAACGACAGCGCAGACTAAGACATCGAGCTTCTATGATTTGAAAAGTGCTAAAGTTTGTGTTATTTGGAGACCGCTCGGGGCATATATTAGCGCTACGGCTATCGTTAATATAAAACATCTCTGGAAGTGCTCCATATGACACCAAAGTACTATGGGCGAGTAAAACAACTTGTTTTATTACTGAAATAAGGCTCAGATTGTAAAAAACGTTAATTCTTCTTTAATACAATACTGCGGAACATTACAGGTAAAGCAATGGTAGCAGACCCTCAGCCTGAAACAAAAAATAACAATAAAAATATTTTTTATTTTTTGTCACTTGAATAGACCTCCTTGTTTTGGTAAAGGATCACCGTTTAGTCTTAGCTGATGAGCATGCCTCATCGTCGCCGTTCCAATTCCCCCGGGTGCCTATTTACATGCAAATGCACTTTGCAGATATCGATATGTTTGGGTGTACGGTGGCTGGCGAGGGTCAAAGACAAATGCGGTGGGGGGCGTCGAACATCAGAGGGTTACAGGAGGGGTGAATCGAGCGAGCGTTCCCATGGCAACGTGCTCGTTTACCTGCCCGACAGCACTCACACTAGGCTGAATTATTTTAAATCTTTGAGCGCATTGATTGGCTAAATGACCCATAATGGCATTTTCCGCTGTCAGTTGGGAATCACAGGGTGTAATTGAGGAGGATTACATTTTCAATTGGCATAATGATCGTCAAACAGCTCTGAATACTGTCTGATTGTCCATGGTGAAAGCTCTCCTTATGTTTGGTGTACAAGTCGACGCCAGAAAAATGGGCTGATTTCACATGAGGCACAGAAAACAGAATTAAATCCAAACAGCATTACAAGTGGAGGCTTAACAGTGTTTAATAATGACCAGTGGTGGAACATAACAAAGGAAAAATTGTATAAATAAAGTAAAAAATAAAAAGAATAGGTATCTATACTTTCCTTAAGTACATTTTATAGTGGATATTTTATACTTTTACTCCACTACATTCCGCCACATCTTTGAACAGAACTGGAAAGTACTTTTATTTTATTTTAAAAGTTATTTTTATTATTGGCTGAGAGCCGTTGAAAAGACTTAGGGGTTTACTTTTAACATAGTCATAGTTTGAGCAAACAAAAATTTACAAATAAAAACAGCTAGAAAAAAATATTGATTCAATTGATTTCATTAGAACCATTTTGTTAAAGGAAAAGTAACGTTTTTTACAATTTGAGCCTTATTTGGGTAATAAAACAAGTTGTTTTACTCACCCATATCACTTTGGTGTCATATGGAGCATTTCCGGAGATGTTTTAGATTAGCGTTAGGCTAACACCGTTAGCCTAGCGCGACTTATAGCCACAGAGATTTATCCATAGTTTACAGCTATGCGTTCCATGTTTGGGTCCCGGGAGCTGAGAGCACAGTCCGCGCATGTGCACTGGCGTCCTCATCTACTCGAAACTATGGCTAAATCTCGGATTACAGGCCACTTTTGACCACACAAAATCGTAGACTAAAGACATCGAGCTTCTATGATTTGAAAAGTGCTAAAGTTTGTGTTATTTGGAGTCCGCACGGGGCATATTACATGCTCGGGGAATGCCCCGAGCTATGGCTATAAGTCGCGCTAGGCTAACGGCGTTAGCCTAACGCTAATCTAAAACATCTCCGGAAATGCTCCATATGACACCAAAGTGCTATGGGTGAGTAAAACAACTTGTTTTATTACTGAAATAAGGCTCAAATTGTAAAAAACGTTACTTTTCCTTTAAATCTCAAAATCTGAATTTTACTCTTTCACATTTTTAAACTGGTATCTTAATTCTTTTCATGTGATTCTTTTACTTTTGCTTGAATATTTTTTGCACCGGTATTATCCTTTTTTTCTTTTTCCTCTGCTGACAATGGCCTGCCCTGTTCCAGCTTTTGGAGACATCACTACAGAAAAAAAGGCAATTTAGAGTAAATGTGCATTTCTGTGAGTTCTGTTATTGTGGTAATAGACAGTGTGTACATTCAGCCAACACGTGGAATCTAAAGTCATGCTACACGGTTTTGGTCAGTTTCAGGGGTATCACACTGTGTCAAAATGTGTGGCTTTTACTATAAATCTGTCTCCAACTTAAACTTTTATGTCTGTGAACATTAGAAATTGTGTTCATTTGATTAAAACAGTTTGTTGATTCTTTGAATATGCTGAAGAAAAGAGACCTGCAATACAAACTGAAAAACAACCAGCAACAACAACAACAACAACAACAACAACAACACTCCTACTTTTACTTTGTTGTCAACTAAAATGTTATAGGACAGGGGTGGGGCCGATATGGACATCTCAATATTCGTCTAGAACATGCATGGGCAAAAGACAGCGGAAAAAGACAGCCGAAGCACACACCACGCTGCGTAACAGGGGAATCCCTGTTACGCACCATGTTGGGAGTTCCCCTGTTACGCACCGTGGTGTGTGCTTCGTCTGTCTTTTTCCACACTGGAAAATAGTTCCCACCCAAAATGACCAAGTCAAGCTCTCCGTGTTGATTTGCACATTTATTTGCACTCGATATGAATGCGCACTACACATAAAGTAATTGGGAAACGCATCAAGCAAATTAATTCCTTTTGGCTGAAATCTTTCTCTGGCGACGTTAGACTCCAGTCTAAGGCGGAGTAGCTGCAGATACCGCGGCGGTCAGTGGCGACAGACTCGGACAATGGCTGGGTGACCAGGAAAACGCTTTCCACCACTTATTTTAGTCTCTGGACTGTGGGGAGATGCCCAAGTTTGACCTGGGGGTTGCATATCCCTTTAAGCTTTTTAATCCGGCCCGCCGAACTTGAAGAAATTATATTAATAAACCTTGTTAATGTTTTAATTTCCCTGCAATTGTGGCGTTTTCCAACAGCTGGCGCACTACATACATTGACCTTTGTTGAGGTGCGGCGTTTTGCTCCACGTTTGTGCTTTACTCTTTAACCCCTCAGTCCTCCTGTAAAGATGAGCGGAGCTAAGAAAAGAAAAGTGGACAGAGAATGTCGAGTGTTTAATAAGGAGTGGACAAGTTAATATTTTTTCACCGAATACTTATCAGCTGCTGTATGCCTGATATGCCAAAAGACTGTAGCGTTTTTTAAAGAATATAATATCAGCCGTCATTTTGCCACAAAACATGCTAACTATGCTAGCAAGCAGTCAACGAAAGAACGAAAGAACCTGAAGGAGAACAGAACTTTCAGTGCTTTAAAATAGTAACTGTTAGTATTAAAAAAGCTGTATTTTATTAATTAAATTTTCTGTGTTTTAAGAGTCATTTCAATAAACAGCTAAATACTGTGGAACTTGAAAAATGGACATTTTGTTGTAATGCTTTTGTTCATTTTTAATTGAAATAAATCACATGTTTTCTACATATCCCATGTTATTTTTTGCTCTTATGAGGTGGATTACCAAAACACTAAATCCACCTAATCCTTGTCCGGCCCTTTTGTCAAATTTTAGAACGCTTTGTGGCCCACGAGTCAAAAAGTTTGCCCACCCCTGGTCTAGAACATGGCACTGACTATATTCAGATTATGGATGCACCGACTTGATACTGGCTTCGGCTTCCAAATATCGATTCAGTCAATATCCTGGTTTCACATATAAATGGATGAAATAAGACTATTTACTGGTTGTAGGCTCAGAATGTTTGAACTTTTATTTACACAAAGTTGTTCTGTTGTTACTCGAGAGATAAACTAACATACACATTTTGTCTCATTTTATTTTTTTTTAATGACATAAATACTGTTTTCAGTCTCTGCACTGCTATTTGCTGACATTGGTATTGGGAGATACTTAAAGGAAAAGTAACGTTTTTTTTTTTTACAATTTGAGCCTTATTTCGGTAATAAAACAAGTTGTTTTACTCACCCATAGCACTTTGGTGTCATATGGAGCACTTCCAAAGATGTTTTAGATTAGCGTTAGGCTAACGCCGTTAGCCTAGCGCGACTTATAGCCATTCCCCGAGCATGTAATATGCCCCGTGCGGCCTCCAAATAACACAAACTTTAGCACTTTTCAAATCATAGAAGCTCGATGTCTTTAGTCTACGATTTCGATTGGTCAAAAGTGGCCTGTAATCCGAGATTTAGCCATAGTTTCGAGTAGATGAGGACGCCAGTGCACATCCGCGGAGTCACAGCTTATTTTACTCTCAGCTCCCAGGACCCAAACATGGAATGCAAAGCTGTAAACTATGGATAAATCTCGGATTACAGGCCACTTTTGATTCAAACGAAATCGTAGACTAAGACATCGAGCTTCTATGATTTGAAAAGTGCTAAAGTTTGTGTTATTTGGAGACCGCACGGGGCATATTACATGCTCGGGGAATGCCCCGAGCTATGGCTATAAGTCGCACTAGGCTAACGGCGTTAGCTTAACGCTAATCTAAAACATCTCCGGAAATGCTCCATATGACACCAAAGTGATATGGGTGAGTAAAACAATTTGTTTTATTACCGAAATAAGGCTCAAATTGTAAAAAATGTTACTTTTCCTTTAAAGCTTTGGTATCGGAATTGGTTTTGTAACTGAAAAAGCCAAATCGATGCATCCCTAATTCAGAATATATGGCATTGCATCAAAATTGTGCTAAACTGTAACTGTTCTGACTGAGGTTCAAGCACCGCATAAAATGTCGGGGAACTGTAAAAATATTCTGTTATGAAGATTACAGTGACATTTTCTGTGATATAAACTCATATTACAGCTTTTTACTTTGTTATATAGTTTTTATTCATAATAGACAATATACCTAATGCTACTTAATACAGTTACAATGTCATACCTGCTCTCCTCATTTCACCAAGATGCCCTCCGTGCCGCAACCCTCTCCTCTCTGTTTAGCTTGGTTCCAGATCTGCAACACACAAAAAGTATAAGTTAAAAACATAAAATAATACAGTACATCACCACCTTGCACATACATAACAAATCCGTCGCTTATTTAATACAGCTAAAGCCAACCGCATTTGCCTTTCTGCCTCCACCACAACTCACCTGAGCTTTTGTTCTCCTTGTCTCACTCTGATAAAGACACAGTGCAGTCAATAGTCAGGATCTGGGCTTCGACTGCTCTGTCAGCCACTGTCAGCTCCCTCGGCTCTGTGTGAATGAGCCACACAGAGGACGGTAAATATTATTGGCATTCTGACACCCTCTCGCTGTGACCAACTGTGTAAAATTGTTAATAAGGGGCATGATGGAGGAAGCGCGCGGGCTGTCGGGGAGATGGAAGTAACCTCGGCTCCCTGGCAATTATCCAGGAGCAGGGCCGATGATTTAAGGACTGCTGGAGAGCCTTGTTTTGGCGTACTGGCTCTATAAAAGACATGAGGGTCACAGCTGGACAAGGCCACGAATGTACACTTGAATATTCTGTGTGGAAAAATGACTAAATAACGGCACAACTAGAGGAGTTATAAGAGGGATGTTGACGCTCTATATGAAGGGGTCTCAACAGGTAAAAGATAATGGAATGTCAAATATGATCTGCTTTAAGTATGGGCTGATAACTTTATGCTGCATTGAAATTGGGTGGTGCTGCTGAGGTGTTCAATATAGTGGGACTTATCATATTAGGCACTTCACCTACTAAACTAAAAAACTAAAACAGTAGACAGTTATGAAACAATAAATTCTGGTTAGATTATTAGAATTCATGGATTAGAATATGCACCATTGAAAAGTTAGATGCTAATTTTATCCAGCAATTGTCAGGCAGATGTTTTCATTTTAGTAGATTCTTCATGATCTTGGTTCACTGGAGAGTTTTTACCTCAATATTGACTCAGTGGAGGAGTTCAAGTGTCTCGGGGTCTTGTTCACGAGTGAGGAGAGGATGGAGCGTGAGATTGACAGGCGGATCGGTGCAGCGTCGGCAGTGATGCGGTCGCTGCTGTTGTGGTGAAGAGGGAGCTGAGCCGAAAGGCAGAGCTCTTGATTTACCGTCAATCTACGTTGCTACCCTCACCTATGGTCATGAGCTTTGGGTAATGACCGAAAGGACAAGATCACGTGTGAGTGCCTGGGCGCTCCCTTAGAGATAGCGTGAGGAGCTCAGTCACATGGGAGGAGCTCGGAGTAGAGCCGCTGCTGCTCCACATCGTGAGGAGCCAGTTGAGGTGGCTCAGGCATCCGTCCCGGATGTCTCCTGAACGCCTTCCTCAGGAGTTCTGGGCATGTCCCACCGAGAGGAGGCCCTTGGGAAGACCCAGGACACGCTGGAGGGACTATGTCTCTCGGCTGGCCTGGGAATGCCTTGGGGTCCCCCAGAGGAGCTGGTGGCCTAACAAGTAAAAAGAGAGAAAAGAGACTGAAGAAGGAAGAGAAACTTCTGCCAAATCAACAAGTGACGCACATTCATTCTATTACAAGGACACTGGGGAGGAGATGTTCTTCACATGTAACAGTGCAACAAACGTGACTGGATTGTCCCAACTCTGGGCGAGTGTCTGATGAGCTCTGGTCTCTATGGTTTGAACCCTCCTGCAACAGTTTGAAAACATTTTGCATTATTACCAGTGCCTGCTATGGCCAAAGATACTAGGGGTCAGTAAAAGAGCAAATTATTTTAGTCAAATCTTTATCGTTGACACAAAGAACATTTCACTAGCTAGGACCACGCCATCAACATAATGCAGTGAAGATGTTTATTATTGAATGATAGTGGATGTCTCGGTGAATAGGTGGTGATGGCTGGGTTGAGACAATGGGTGGGGGCTCCGTCTCAATCTTCGATTGGCCCAGCGGAACGGGACCCCCCCCTTTAGGAGATGTTTTGTGGCTGAAAGACAAACGAGATAGGGGTGGGAGGGAGGGGTCGAGATAACCGAGACGAACTGGAATGAAGGGATGAGTGGCTATAAATGGCTCCGGGAAATTAGAGGTGTGGTTATGGTGAACTGTGATTCGCTGGTGAGGAGGAGAAGGTGGTTGAGGCGTGGTCCTGCTCCTGAATTTCAGTTAATCACATTAACTCCATTTCACTAGCTAGGACCACGCCATCAACATAATGCAGTGAAGATGTTTATTATTGAATGATAGTGGATGTCTCGGTGAATAGGTGGTGATGGCTGGGTTGAGACATTGGGTGGGGGCTCCGTCTCAATCTTCGATTGGCCCAGCGGAACGGGACCCCCAAAAGTTTTTGAAAGAGCATAAAGTGGAATGGGTCTGGAGGAGATCATTGAGCTCGTTACGATCGTACACGAGGTAGGTGCTGGAGACCCAACGACCAAGGGTTCGAATTTTTTTTTTTTTTTTTTTCCGGTCGGGTACATCTGCCCTGACCGTGGACATAGTGGCGCCAATGCAAAATAAATGAATGGAGAATGGATGGGGTGTTATGCCAGAAGAGGTCCGTGAAAGGCGAGAGGTTGCCGGAGCGCAGAGTGAGAGTGCAACGGTAGAGAAGGTCCGAAATAAGTGGTAGGCGTTTCGGAGGAAGGCGAGATTCAGTTTTTTGCAGTCCTTTAATCAGGCACAGGAACATGAAGATGAGACTGGCAGTCTTCACCAGAAATCAGCTTGTATATGAGATTTATCCCTGAGAGGTAAGCCTGGACCTACTCCTGCGGGAGGATTCATGGGGGCCGGTGCATAGTGTTCTGGGCAGCAGATTTGCTGTCCCCGTGACCCAGAAATGGAAAAGCAGAAGATGGATGGATGGCAAGCCTGGACGGTGGAGACGCAGACATTCCTGGAGTGGCGTGAGAGGGTGCTGAAATTGCAGATGATGGTGACGTCAGATGAGCAGAGGGGAAGCTGATGAAGGTGGTGTTGACTGATTTATTATTGTTAGAATGAATGGGAATGCCTGGATTAATCAGACCCCCCAAAAAATGGTGGAAAAGTAGGACGAAGTTCCGATGAAGCTGAAGGCTAATTGTGCGATTCGAGGGCTCTGGAAGCAATGCAGAATCCGACTACTGCCGAAGATTCGGATTGAACACTGGAGAAACTGGAGCTGCGTCGTGAAGGTGCCGTATGGCGAATGAGTCAAGAGTGATGTAGAGAAACCGTGACGTGGAGGGTCTTCTCCCCTGACTGAGGAGCTGGACCTTTGCTGGAGTGGGGTCACTCGCGCCAGCGCAGATGGTTGACGGACGTGACCATGATAATGCTGATGTGCGTCCTTCAGCATGGGTTCGGATGGCAAGCATAGGAACCTGTAGGTGAAGAAAGCCACGCTCGAATGTTGAGGGTTGGATAGGTGAGGGATGAGGGTCGGAGGGATGGGGGGGTTGGAGTGATGAGGGTCGGAGGGATGAGGGTTGGAGGGATGAGGGTTGGAGGGATGAGGGTTGGAGGGATGAGGGTCGGGGGGGGGGGGGGGGGGGGGGGACCTGTCGGGAGGGAGACCTGACGGGAGGAAGATCTCCTATCGTGAGCCGAGAGAGTGGCAGAGAAAGACCCGTTGTGGGTCGGAAAGGAGTGAGACCCGTTGTGGGTCAGGAGAGAGGGAGACCCGTCATGGGTTGGGAGGGAGGGAGGGAGACCCGTCGTGGGTCATGAGTGAGAGAGAGAGAGGCGGAGAAAGACCCGTCGTGGGTCGAGAGACCCATCGTGGGTCGAGAGAGAGACCCGTTGTGGGTCGGGAGACCCGACGTGAGAGCTGGGCGAGCCGTCGTGAGAGCCAGGCGAGCTGTCGTGCGGTCGTGAGAGCCGGGTGAGCCGTCATGAGACCCAGGCGTATTGTCATGCCGTCGACCTGACGGGAGGAAGACCTGTTGTGGGTCAGGAGAGAGGTGGAGAGAAGAAGACCTGTCGTGGGTTGGGAGAGAGGCAGAGAAAGACCCGTCGTGGGTTGGGAGGAAGGGAGACCCGTCATGGGTCAGGAGAGAGGGAGACCCGTCGTGGGTCAGGAGAGAGGGAGACCCGTCGTGGGTCAGGAGAGAGGGAGACCCGTCGTGGGTCAGGAGAGAGGCAGAGAAAGACCCGTTGTGGGTTGGGAGGGAGGGAGGGAGACCTGACGGGAGAAAGATCTGATGGGAGGAAAGGAAGCTATGCCTTTATTAGTCCCATAGTGGGGAAATTCCAGTTCTACTTAGCCCCCAGCAGGGGGAGCTATGAGGCTGTAGTGGAGGAGAGGAGGGAGTGACGTCTGCAGCTGCACGCGAGAAACTTGATGGGAACCCGGAAGCTCGTTCGTCTCGTTCCAGGGCGCTGGGGTTACATTCTTGATCTAAACTGTTGAAGGTCCCGTCTTGATGTGTCTGAAGGGGACCGGCGGGTGCTGGGCGGTACCGAACGCTGTGGTCGCTGGAGGCCGGGCCGCGCTGTGCCGAAAGCCGTGGTTGCCAAAGCCGGTCTGCGCGCCGTGAGCCGTCTCACTCTGACAGTACAACGGGCTGCGCCAGGCTGCGCGCTCGCCTATACGAGGAGGAGGAGGAGGCGACGAGAGGGACAATGTGGATATCCCGTATATGCCGCCAGCACAGAGATATTGACGGTGGGTGCTCCTTAGAGGTGGAGGTCCGCTGCGTGAGCGCGCGCCTGGAGCGTTCGCTGGGCGGCGCGGGCCGTGGGCTGGACGCCGCGGATATGCGATGGAAGATCCTCCGGCTGCAGATTCCTGAATAGAAATCCGTTGCGGCGTAAGGAATTGCGGACTGGAAGGAACGAGGAGACGTGAGGCAGGTTGGTGTTTGAAAGTGGGTTGTTAACCCAGCTCGAGCGAGCTGACGCGGTTGAGCTGTCGAGATAACCGAGACGAACTGGAATGAAGGGATGAGTGGCTATAAAAGGCTCCGGGAAATTAGAGGTGTGGTTATGGTGAACTGTGATTCGCTGGTGAGGAGGAGAAGGTGGTTGAGACGTGGTCCTGCTCCTGAATTTCAGTTAATCACATTAACTCCATTTATAGTTGAATTCTAACTTCCCTCATTTAAGATAAGAGATAAGATAAGACTTTATTGATCTCACTTGCCACATTAGCTCGAGGCAGATTAGTGCAAAAGAAAGTTTGAACAGAAAGTGCATTCAGACAACATAAGTAATAATAATAAAATAAGTAAATAAGAGTGGAGTTCTACAGTCTGATGGCGGTGGGGATGAAGAAAGTCACTCTTAGTCACTCTTTTAGTGTGTACGAGCCAATGCGTCCATGAAGGTCAGTGCGCCTACAATTTATAAGACTGTTTTATCCAAATGCTCCATGTTATTATGTAAACCTCCTTATTATTAATTTGCCCTATTCTTCTCCTGAGCTTCCAGTGACACGGTGATAAGGCCGACATTGGCGTCTCCCTCGCACGCACCAGGTAAGTCATTACTTTTAAAGCCGCCGTATCTCCAAGTGGCAGCAGGACACGTTGATAGCCGAATAAAGTACACAGCCGTAAACATTTATGCTAGCATTTCTCACTGTATGATTACACTTTTATGGTTATATTCCAACACAGCTCTTTTTTTTCTATTTTGAAAGGGTGTGTGAGGAAGGGGGGGTTGTAGACCAGACCCATGGGTGGCATTTCTCCCCTTTGCTTTATGTTCAGAGAGGGGAGAGTCCTTCGCTGTTTTGTTCGGTAAACACACAACCAGGCTAAATGGCTGATCAATCAATTTGACTGGGATCGACCCGGCATCAGTTCTGGCTGCATGCACACACCCGGAGCCACTTTATTGTAAATCAATCATTTTGAAAACACCTCACATCGGGAGCCCTGGTTCCTCACTAACAAGCCATCAATTCAAGCCCGGCTGCAGCGTGGCAGAGCACCCTTATCACAGCACAAATCAACAGCCAAACATCTGCAGCTCTCCTTTCTGTCCTGTTTTGACATTTCGGAAGAGGAGGAGAAGAAGACACAAATTTTCAGTGCGACTTAAAGGTGCATTGTGTAACTTTTCTGGTGGAGGGTCTATCAGACGCATTTCTCCATGGAGATGTTATTGCTTTGTCTGGAATGTTTCACAGTATGATATTAAACTGTTCTATCTTCATGGAGACACGACCTGACCGAGTTAAAGGTCAGATCTGTGGAGAGGCAACCCCTCTCACAGTCAGAATGAATGTTTCTCTGGGCATTTTTGAGCTATAAAACCACCTGTAATTTATTAAATATAAGGTAGATCTGTTTAAAGGGAAAGTGCAGTTTTTTATGTTAATCTGTATGGGTTTCCTTCTAAAAGTTACGTGTGTTGACACCGGCTTACCTCTGACAGTCTCAGCTGAGCCCGGTTCGGCTCGCTTTCTGGAGCCCATGTAAGTAGGTCCGGTAACTTCCCTGGAACATGAAATAAAGCTTGTTTTTCTTCTCAAAACAAAACATTTGTTAGAAAGGTGATATATTTGCGTCTGAAACAGTTGTCCACGAAACATCCAGCAGCGTATTTCGCATTCGAGCATTGTCTCTCTCCACTATCTCTCCGTATCACTACGCCCATGTTAACTCTATCAGCCTGTTCACCTTCAGCGGATGTCTACGCCAAAGTTTACAAGTGAACAGGCTGATAGAGTTAACATGGGCGTAGTGATACGAGTGAGACAGACAATACGCGAATGCGAAATACGCTGCTGGATGTTTCGTGGACAACTGTTTCGGACGCAAATATATCACCTTTCTAACAAATGTTTTGTTTTGAGAACAAAAACAAGCTTTATTTCATGTTCCGGGGATGTTACCGGACCTACTTACGTGGGCTCCAGAAAGCGAGCCGAACCGGGCTCAGCTGAGACTGTCAGAGGTAAGCCGGTGTCAACACACGTAACTTTTAGAAGGAAACCCATACAGATTAACATAAAAAAAAACAAAAAACAAAACAAACAAAAAACACAATATCGCTTTAATGTCATACTGTGGGACATTCCAAGCAGAGCAGTGTAATACCCATAGAAACAAGCAGGTGACAGACCCCCAACCAAAAAGCTACATAGTGCACCTTTAAGATAACCCAAGGGTAATTGTGTTTGCACATTTGGCAGAGAAATGAGGGCAAATGCCAGGCCGGGTAGTGCGTTCTCCTGGCCACTGGCTGTTTGATGTTGAGAGTGTGAAATTGCACACTTCAGATGGAGGAGGTGGAGGAGGAGGAGGGTCCATAGACAGATGGGATGTCCACTCCAGTGCTATATGTCCTACGAGCACCGTCTCAACAGTCATCGTCCTCATCATCACACCTCTGAATTGGTGGTGTCTGTGCAAGCTGAAGGATCCTCTGGAGATGCAGTCGTACCCTTGACACTAGTGGACTCAATGGGCAAAACAAGGTTATTGGACTATGAAAGGGCAGAGTATGGGCTGTATGTTTACCCGATCTGACTTTGGACAGCTTGATAAGCAACGCCACGTTTACAATGTCTGTAAATGTGTCAGCCTGGATGGAATGGTGGGAAGAAAGGCTGTGTTTCAGATTTAACCAGCTGTAGAGTGACTTTGTCAGGCAGGCTCGATGATATAATGGCATCTCACTTGAATTTTTTGTTGTCTGGCAAATTTCATACAGATATCAGTCTGGTCTGCATGTCCTCCTTCGCGTCTCGATCGTCCAATCAAATATTACACACTAGAACCTCAGGAGCTCATCTATCATTTACAAACAAAATGATACCTCAGATTCATTGGTTCTGCAGAAATTCACAATGTTTTTTCAGTCCCATGTGATATTTTTTCCCTTTTATTCCTCCTAAGCAGCCATATTTGTTTTGATAAGAGACCATGCATGTACCTGATTGGCTAATCCACTCAATCACGCCCATTTATACTTAGGAGAATCACTGGTGAAGCACGTATTCTGGATCCTAAGGAAATTCAAAATCGGTGCAGAACCTTTACAGGGGAGTAAACACTCAATAAAAGGAACTTCAGCAGGGGTTAGAGTAAAAATCCTTTACCATATGGTTTTTAGCCTATAGCAATTCATAGAAAGGTCAGTAGGTGGCAATAATACATCATTACTATTACTATTAGGCCTATATTGTTGCAAAAGTAAATGCCACCTGGCCAAACATGTAAGAAGATAACATAACAGGGGAAAAACATGCAAACTCCACACATAAAGGCCCTATGTGTAAAGTACATTTATTTAACCCTAAGTACAATTATACAATAGGAGCAATTACAAAAACCAGGTAATGGAAATCAAGTATTTTTAGTTTGTAACCTATAGGCTGAGGTAAAAGTTGTCTAGATACTTGCCCTAATGCCCTTTATCACATCGGCTGTCTGTACCTGTGCAAAATGAAATAAATATGATTAGGAACTTCCCTGATCCGGCCTGACTGACAGCCTGACAGGTGGGCGTGATGGAACGGGTAACAGCGTGCCAATAAACGTAAATCCAGACTAATAACATCATAGATCCAGCAGCTGGAGAGGCTTGGCGCTGTGACTCTGATCACCAGGTCATGGCCCTCTCCCAAAGTGAACCTGTGGAAAATGTCACATGTGTTCATCCCCTGACAGTCAAGTAACAGTAGCTTATATGTACCCTACAGGAGCATTACAGTGTGCATCATAGGTAGATATAATAGAATTCACCCAAAAAGTGAATTCAACTGAGTAGGCCAAGTAATTAAAGGGACAGTGTGTAAGATTTTTACCCGTTAATTACCTAAATTGAAGATACCCATTCAAAAATACATTGTTTTCCAAGCCTTTTCACTTCCATCATGAAATCAAAGTATTCTTTTGGACTTAGATATAGTCACATAAAAGGGGGATCTTCCCCATGCAGAGGCAGCCATTTTGAATACGAGAGCCGCAGAAGGACATTTGGGCTCCGCCTTCGCCTTCAGCAAGGCTCGCGGTAGCACCGGAGGCAAAGCAGGCGGAGCGCTCGGCGCGCTGCGCAAGAGACAAGGAGAGAGGGAGAGAGGTGCGGGTGGGGTGGGGGGAGGCTCGTGTTTTTGAGTAAACAACAAGCATGCTGCTGTATCACACGTCGTAATGGATCTAACACGTGTTTTGGACTAAATTGTTTTACTGGATTTTATTCGCTGGATCCTTACGGACAAATTGATACCAAGCTTGTGGTGAAATACAGAGTTTGACCTGTGCAAGGCCTTCAAAGGTAAGCAAAGTAACAAACCTCGTTTTGTGCTTTTCCGTATAAAAGTCCCATGTGCTCAGGGAGTGATTGTTGTGCCGGGAAATGAATTGCATAGTCAAAAAGAGGAGACTGTAAGGTTTCATTTGATGTGTAGAGTGTCATGGTACACGATCGGGAATGTGTGCTTTCATGCGAAAAGAAAAAAAAAAAGTGAACGGGAGACCGAGTTTTATTAATACCGTTGTTGTCGGCCGGGGGCGCGGCGGGTGCGCGCGCGGGTACGCGAGCTGTCCGCTATGGCGCGTCCGGGTGACCCTCGAGGTTTGCCGTAGCTAAAACAGGAAGTGCCATAGCCACTATCCACCTATGCGCCACGAATCCTACACACTAGACCTTTAAAGTAATTAAAACTAAATTACTCAGGTAGTTGTAGTAAAAAGCAATGGACAACTGTAGGCTACTACTAAGTTTGAGTCTAATACCAGCACACACAAACACTAAACCCAGAGAAATGCATGAAAACAAGAACATTTTACAGACTGTGGCGCTCCAACAGTGGTGCAAGTTCATGTGGGTGTAGGCCTAGAATTTGGAGGAAATGACAAAAGACCATTTTAGAACACAAATACATCCATTTTAATTTGAGAAAATACAAAAAGAAACCATGTACAATCTATGTACAAACGTTTTGTACAAGACAATATAATTATCAGCAGATTATATTTGACAGAGTCAGGTAGATCAACTCAGCACCATCAAATAATCCATGTATCCTTTACATTTTGAACACATCCAAACTAATATGACTTAAATGACACAACTCCAGTTTTCTGTGGTGAGAGATGCTGTGCAGACAGATCCGGTTTGTGGTTTAAGCAGTGTCCTGAACTATACTCAACTGGCAGGCAGCCAACACAAAAAAGCAATTCTTAAAAAAATAATAATAATAAAATTGCTGAATGCAATATTTTAAGACTTGATACCCACCCCCCCAATCCCATAAGTTTACAATTTTCCATAACTATTCTCAGCAGATAAGTTAAACCCTTCCTTTAGAGCAAAACAGATGATCAAAAATAACAGTAGAGCGCTTTGTTGTCATTGATTTAAGAACACATGATCCCAGCGTATCCTTCAGTCATCCATATTACAAAACTCCACCTGACGTGATATGTCTCTTGCTAATGCCACTTCTCGCTTTAGTGGGACTGGTAGGGCCCTCCACTTGACCCTTTGCTCTGCCTGGCGCGGCGCAGGCACGGAGGCATTGATGGCTTGGATGTTCTCCGTACCAGCGCCAGATGCGGTTTTCACAGTGGAAAACGACAAGGATTTGGGTCTCTGAATGACTGAAGGATGCAACTTTTCATGGCACTTCAAAGAAAAACATACAACGCAAAGACCTAAACAACAAACGGGCGAGGACCATTCGAAAAACAGAGCTGACACTACGAGGTGAACAACTGCGTTTGGATATAGCTTAGGATGCTAGTTTTGCAGCATGTAAAGTAGACAGTAGTATTCCTATGCTTAAGTACTTTGAGAATACCGTGTAAACAAAGAAGCAGTCAGGACCGAGAAAAGTTGGGACAGATTTTGACGAGCTGACAAAATGGAATGTAAACCCTGCAGTACAATAATGTTACGATTGGAAACTTAAGGGAGATCTCTCTTGCTGAATTGGTGCTACCTTCCATCTTTGTTGAGAATAAACCTGATAACATATTTCGTCTGGTGTGCTGCTTATGAATTATACTTTTATCTTTTTATCTTTTTGTAAACACTTTTCACGTTTTTCATTCTATGTATAATGTTCATTGCTGTACCAAATATTGTGTAATAATCATCAATCACATATTTGGTGATATGAAGTCTATTCTGCTACAGTGTGACGACGGATCACAGTTGTAAAGTTCACTTGAGGACAATGTGTATGAGGCTTGAGTCTAGTACCAGCACGGCCCACAGACACACACTAAACTCAGCTTTGTTCCATGTTAAATATTCTACGCTTTAGGTGGATTTACACTAAACTACTCCACATGAAAAGTGTGGGAAGGCCTGCAGAGACTGGAGAGGGGAGTTAAACACTGGAAGAACCTAATGTAGGTCATCCGCCACAACAGAAGGTCATTCACAAGTCTAACCCGAGAGCCTGTGTCCAAGAGTCCAAATGAGACACATCTGTCTAAGCAGTAAACAGGTTATGGAAAAGCAGCGCATTTCATTAGTTCATTGCCCAGAGCTGAGCTGCCAGACTCAATGCAAGCCTTATAGCCTTATTAGATTTCAAGTGACAACACCAGTTAACAGGGCAACAACATGAGTGTAACATCAAACTAAAAGTATTGTGACCAACAGAACATTGTGGATATGACATGTTAATTAAATAGAATAATAAATATTTTCTCATATTACACTTTGCGTTCCTATAAAAATAAGTACAAATTGATTATGCTTATGGATATAAAATAATTCTATCATAAATCCCACATGTACGTGAGGATCACAGTTCCATGTGAATCAGTGTCAGAACACACTGAAGCTCACACAGTGTTGCATTTTCAGCCACCTGCTCTGAGCTCGTGAGCAGCCCTGCTCCTGAGAGGCCAGGGGACTATGGGCTGGGCACAGAGAACATCCAAGCTCTTTACTGCCTCTGTGCCCGCCCAGTGCCAGGCTAGAGCTCCGGTCAAAGGAGGGCCCGTTCTGCCCACTTTGCAATATGTGGCATTAGACGTGTCCAGTAGAGACACAAACACAAACATTCAGTAATACTAGTACTCATGATGATCCCACTATATCACAGACAGCGCTCAGAGGCGTTCGCTGTGGTCCACAGCTGCTGCTCAGAGCTCAGGCAGTGTTGGCTTCAGTTTGATTGAAAATGCAACACATGGTTATTTGACGATTAGATTCTTGTTGTAAAGGCTTTGATAAGAGCGCACATGCTAGTCTGACTCGGGCAGCATCGTGTAAGCCGACGGTGAAGATGGCACTGTAATGCTGTTCACTCATTCACACTCACAAACACAGACACACGGACACATGAGGGACAGGCCTTCTGCCTCATGGACTCATCACAGTCTCCTCTCCTTTAGCGCACAGCCACACTCAGGAGGTGATGTTGGGGTTAGTAAGCCTCAGCAGCCTCCTCTGCAGCCTTCTTTTCAGCCTTCTCTGGTCAGACCGGTGTGTGGACAGTGGACAGCGGGCTGAGGCGGTCCAGTTGCTCTGTCAGCAGTGTTCAGTTTTTAGTGCAAATCGAACAGAAGTAGACGAGGCCAGCTGCTTTGACGTGACACATCCGGGTGGCTCACGGGGAAATGATATGATTGTTGTTATTGAAAACACAAACGTAACCCTCATTCTCCACACTCTAGCAGCTTTAGGCATGGAGTCTGGTCACATCCAGAGGTGAACTATTGCAGAGAATTACAGGAAGTACTTTTTTTTTTCCATCAACTCGCTAAATAATTCCAAAAAGTGCTAGGGGAGAGGGGCTGTACAATCCGTGTAGACTGATTGTCATTATGTACATGTCTATGGATACAGAATAAATAAACAATGTCCGAGCATGGAAGTAACATTTAAGGTATACACATTGGAGGAGGTCCCTTTAGTGGAGAGATATGACAGTGTTCCTCCTGCTCGTCAGTCCTGCGCTGACCACGGCTGTCCGCTGCTATTACAGAGCAGTCCACAAGGAGGCGGGCTTCAGCATTCATCTTCTACTTCTCTGATTGGTGGGATCAGACTACTGGTGGATTTGTACTGGTTGACTTGGTTGGCCATGTGAGTGCTCATGGGCTTGATCTGAATGTTCCTGGGATAGGTGTTGTCCGGTTCATCTGTAAACCATTTCTTTTCTAGAGAGGAAAAAACAGAAAGGCCAGAGTCAGACTTTGGTTTGGAAGAGTACACGCCGACAAATGAAAACCATACGCCTCAGTTTAAGTGGTAGACTTGTTTGTTAGGTGTAGTTACTTTATGTGTTCCAATCAACTTTGGGTCTACGGTAAAATCTTTTAACTCTTTAATAGGTGCATTGTGTAGCTTTTCTCTATGAAGACGTTATTGCTTTTTCTGGAACGTTTCACAGTATGGCACTAAACCTTTCTCACTCCACAGAGACCAAACCAGGCCAAGTTACAGATCAGATCTATGGAGAGGTCAGAATTCCTGTTTTTCTAGGTATTTTTGAATTATAACCCCACCACTAATTGAATAAATGTAAGGTAGAGCTGTTTAATGTCATACTGTGGAATATTCCAGGCACAGCAATGACATCTCCATAGAAAGAAGAAGGTGACCGAGCCTCCACCAGAAAAGTTTCACAATGCACCTTTAACTACTTATATGTTTTCAACGGGTGCCCGATGTGCTCCAATGGAAGGTCAAATATGCCTCTGTTGTAGCTTAAAATCAAAGTCTAGTCCAACAGGATTTATTTCAATATTAATACATTTAAAAAAATGTTTTTTAAATCAAATCATAATATATGTGACCGACCGCAGCAAAACAGGACTCAAGTCGTCCTGGGGGCATTTTGAGTTATTCACAGATTCTGAAAGTGTAGATACTAAACTTTCCAACAATGCCTTACACATGGAAATCTGATCAGTCCTGGTTTAGCCCTGGTTTTAGCCCTGGTTTAGTCCTGGTTTAGTCCTGTTTAAGTCCTGGTTTAGTCCTGTTTTAGTCCTGGTTTAGCCCTGTTTAAGTCCTGGTTTAGTCCTGGATTACTCCTGTTTAAGTCCTGGTTTAGTCCTGTTTTAGTCCTGGTTTAGCCCTGGTTTTAGCCCTGGTTTAGTCCTGGTTTAGCCCTGGTTTTAGCCCTGGTTTAGTCCTGGTTTAGTCCTTGTTTAAGACCTGGTTTAATCCTGGTTTAGTCCTGCTTTAGTCCTAGTTTTAGCCCTGGTTTACTCCTGGTTTAGTCCTGTTTTAGTCCTGGTTTAGTCCTGGTTGAGTCCTGTTTAAGTCCTGTTTTAGTCCTGGTTTAGTCCTGGTTTACTCCTTTTTAAGTCCTGGTTTAGTCCTGTTTTAGTCCTGGTTTAGCCCTGGTTTTACCCCTGGTTTAGTCCTGGTTCAGTCCTGTTTTAGTCCTGGTTTAGCCCTGGTTTAGTCCTGTTTTAGTCCTGTTTAAGTCCTGGTTTAGTCCTGTTTAAGTCCTGGTTTAGTCCTGTTTAAGTCCTGGTTTAGTCCTGTTTAAGTCCTGTTTAAGTCCTGGTTTAGCCCTGGTTTTAGCCCTGGTTTTAGCCCTGGTTTAGTCCTGGTTTAGTCCTGTTTAAGTCCTGGTTTAGTCCTGGTTTAGTCCTGTTTAAGTCCTGGTTTAGTCCTGTTTAAGTCCTGGTTTAGTCCTGTTTAAGTCCTGTTTAAGTCCTGGTTTAGTCCTGGTTTAGTCCTGTTTAAGTCCTGGTTTAGTCCTGTTTAAGTCCTGTTTAAGTACTGGTTTAGTCCTGTTTAAGTCCTGGTTTAGTCCTGTTTAAGTCCTGTTTAAGTCCTGGTTTAGCCCTGGTTTTAGCCCTGGTTTTAGCCCTGGTTTAGTCCTGGTTTAGTCCTGTTTAAGTCCTGGTTTAGTCCTGGTTTAGTCCTGTTTAAGTCCTGGTTTAGTCCTGTTTAAGTCCTGGTTTAGTCCTGTTTAAGTCCTGTTTAAGTCCTGGTTTAGTCCTGGTTTAGTCCTGTTTAAGTCCTGGTTTAGTCCTGTTTAAGTCCTGGTTTAGTCCTGTTTAAGTCCTGTTTAAGTCCTGTTTAAGTCCTGGTTTAGTCCTGGTTTAGTCCTGGTTTAGCCTTAGCCTAGCACATTCTGCAAAAAAACAAAAAATCACAAATTTTCAAAAAAAAAAACCCAAAAGACTTCTAATCCAAATATCTCAGTTTCCCTAAGGCCGACATGCGGCCGGTTTTACCGTGGTCGGACACATATAATAAATAAAAAATAAAATATGTTACAACAGTATACTCCAGTGGCGTAAACTACAACAGAGTATAGTGTTTATTTGTAAGCTCTCAGACAGAAGTGGTGTTCCAGATAAGTAAGAGGGCCCCAATGCACAGGTAGGTCTGTCACGATAATTTACTATATAAATAACTATATCAACGTTCAATATATGAAAGCTGGGTCAATATCGTACAGTTTTCTTTGCACTACTGGGAAATTTGCGGTTATTTTTTGGCTTTTGATAAGATTTGAGCCGTAAAAGGTTGATATAAAATAACTTCCATGACTCATTACAGATGCAAACTAAATACTAAAGTGTTTCATTCTGCTGTTTATTTATTACAGCTTGTGATTATTATTTTTTTAATATTGTACATTTAGAATAGTTTATGTGGTTTAAATCTGCTCTTGGGTTATGGTGTCAGATGCATACATTACATATAGATGCATAGTTAGATAAATAGCAACATGGCTACGTATTTATTTTGTTGTATTAGTTCAATATTATCATCTTTATTTTCACCTTCCATTGGTCACATGAGCAGAATTGGACTATTTGAATCAATTGGATTCAAATGAGTCTGTCCTAGAGAAGTTCATAACCAAATACGAGTCTATATTATAAGAATATTAATTTTGTTTATCTATTTTTAAGTTTTGTTTTTGGTTGAGAGTCTGCACCCTGTGAGATGTTATTGCTTTGCCTGGAATGATTCACCGTACGCCATTCAACTATTGCATCTAGACAAGCCACCAGACCAAGTTACACTTCATATCTGCGGAGAAGCGACCTCACATAATGCATGTTATAGGGTAGGTTTAATGTCATAAAGTGGAACATTCCAGATATAACATCTTCACCCCATACCTAAGTAGTATTCAGTTCTAAATGAAAAGGGTGCTAGTTTTAATCATCTAAACCTGCAGAAAAGGCACTTGTCTAATGTAATAGCCTTCTTAAAAAGTAATTAATTACAATATAATCACAATATATCTCTAATATAATATAATAAGTCTATTCTACCTCTAAGAAAACGGTTTCACTATACTTAAAGGGCCCATATTACGCTATTTTCTGATCTACATTATACAGTGGTCCCTCGTTTATCGCGGGAGTTAGGTTCCAGAAATAACCCGTAATGAGTGAAATCCGCAAAGTAGGACAACTTTATATTTTAAACGCCTTAAAACACTGGAATTAACGTTTTCTCACATTTCTCTCTCGTTTAAACACTCAAACTTTCGTAGATTTTCAACAAAATGTATTAATAGTGAAGCGTGGGGGCTCCGCTGGAAGCCCCGCCGGACGCGCGAGGGGAGCGGCTCATCCAACGGCACTGCCACGCCACATCCCGGGACGTGACGCGCACCAACCCCTTGGAGAAGTGCGCGTGGTCAAATCCGTGACAAAGCAGCACGACCGGCGCAAGGCCGGGGCTGCGAGCACGAGATCGAACCGCGGCGCCCGGACCATTCCTCCCCCTCAGGACCGCGTCCTCGCAGCCCGAGCCACAAACCGAACACGCACAAACGAACGCAAGAGCCGCACGAAACCAGCAAAGAGCCGCACGGAGTGATTTAACCCTGGTTTAGACCTGGTTTAGTCCACGTTTAGTCCAGGTCTAGACCTGGTCCAGTCCTGGTTTAGTCCAGGACCAGTCCAGGTTTAGACCTGGTCTAGACCTGATTTAGTTCTGGTCTAGACCACGTTTAGTGCTGGTCTAGTCCTGGTCCCCCCTGCATCCCCCATCTATCAATCGGCAAAGGTCTACAGTCTCTTAGCCAATCAGGACGCAGAACACTATGTAACACTACGTAAAAAAAAAAGGCCGCGAACAGTGAACCGCGATAGAGCGAGGGACCACTGTAAAGTTGTTTCCTCCTCAAAAACAGACCTGGAGTTATGTTTTGTTTCATTCACACATGGTTAACACATAAATCCTGCATATTTAGGTTGAGTTCTTCTCTCAAACAGAAAACACTCTGTTCCACCTCGTGATGTCATGTGGTAATACAGGAAGTGCTCTACTGTGTTTTTTTTAAACTCCACACACCTTCACTAGAATCATTTGTATAATTTCAGCCCTGGAAATGCCAATCTCTACTCAGCAAAAGGAGCTGTTAACTTGAAAACAACCACTTCATGACATCACAAGGTGGAAAAGATCATTTTGAACTTTGGAGATGTAGCCCAACAAATAATACAAGATTACTCAAACATGTGTGAATGAAACAAAACACAAGTCCAGGTCTGTTTTTGGGAAGATGACAACATTTAAACATGGCTTAAAGCTTACGAGAGTCAATTTTGCTCAATATAGGACCTTTAAAATAATACTTCCAAGTAATTAAACTTTAAATTATGACCAAAATAATTTAAATTATGACCAATTTTTTTTTTTATTTTTTTAAATCAGCCCTATAATTTAGACACATGCATTTTCTCTATGCAAACGTCTGCTACAGTGTCGTGACAGGAGAGCATTCAGAAGGAGGGTGTATGCGCAGACACACAAACCTCTCACACAATGCAAACCAGTCGAGCCCCAAAGAAAGAAAGAAAGAAAGAAAGAAAGAAAGAAAGAAAGAAAGAAAGAAAGAAAGAAAGAAAGAAAGAAAGAAAGAAAGAAATCAGGAAAGGCGTGACTAATGGTGAAACGAGTGACGAGGTGGGGAGCTCTGCGTCACGGAAAGCCATATCCAAAAGTGGAGGAAGAGAAGATGAGGAGGAGAAGAAACAGGTGGAGCCGTCTGAACTTCATGCAGTGTGGATGATCTTGGTCATGGAAGAGGGGAGGAGGAGGAGGAGGAGGAGGAGTAGCAGCAACACGTTTACTTCCATCGTTGGTGAAAGCAAAACTTAAACTGAGGCATGGTTCAGAAACTTCAGATTTTTTTTCCCAGAAAGCATCCAAGCATTCCTCATCATAACAGCATCCGTATACAGGACGGAGTTATGATAAGCAGCCCACAGGTAGAGATGGCTAAGTCATGCAGAATCGTTAACTTGCGTACCTTGGCCCATTCTATTCATCCTTGTTGCACTTCAGAAAAAGAGGTAAGTGATCTATTGTAAGTAATAGGTTTTTACAGTGTCCACCGCAAATGCACACGTCACTACCAGTCCAACATCATATAAAGACTATACATCTTGGTAGCAAAGATGTATTGTTGTTTTTAAGATACAGATGCTAATATGTAAGTAACAAATCTGCATGCTTTCAGAAATTATTTAACTAACACAGCTAACCCATGTCTTACAGCTAATGATATTAAACTTCTATATTCACATAAGACAATACGAGCTTGCCACAAAGCGTTACGGACATGTTATGAATAGATGATGGAGATGGTTAGCGAATGTTTGCCAGATTTCCGCTAAAGAAGACAAAACACGACAGCAAAACGTCACATTAAAAGTCACACTACAGCCATGATCCGAGTCAGATCATGTGGACAGCAACTGGACAAACTGTGTATTACACCGAAATATAACAGACTGACTGACTTTGGTGGTGGTAGAGGTTAAGTTACTAACAACCACAAGGACAAAAACAATACGTTTTCTCTGCCGTAAAGGTCGCTGAAGCAGTGACCACATGCACATGATGAAGCTGTGGAGACGATGGAGCACAAGTCACACGCCGTACACGGTAAAAAGTGAGCATCTACACAACTTTACATTTCTTGTGTTTGGCATAATCTCATCTCATAGTCTTAATAATTTGGGAGTTATTGTAATGTTAGGGTAATATATGCCCATGTTATCAATTCCGCAATGGCACTGAGTAAGCCTTTATTCCTTTGTATACAAGTTGGCTATTTATTTTATTTAGATTACAAGGAGAGGTGAGTGAGTGAGTGAGTTATCTGTAGATTATTATTGTTTATGTAAAAAAGCAGATTAAACAGATTAAATGATTCACAAATTTAATCTCTTTATATTAATACATTAGTACTTTTTCCTGCATAAATACACTGCCTGACAAAAGTATTAGGACGATGGCATAATTTGTGATGCTGCGGTACTGAGCCAACTTTTCAACGTATCAAGCATTATTTAAAAGTGGTGTACTTAAAGGTGCCATGGCATGACATTTTCACTTTCTGAGGTTTTTGAACGTTAATGTGAGCTCCCCTACCCTGTTTAGCCCCCCCCCCCCCCATGATTAAAAGTTGCGAAATGTCTAAACTGAGCATTTGCGATCCTTTTCTGCGTTAGAAAAAATTGGAGCTCAAACGGGCGATTTTGAACAAGGCACCTTATTGACGTCAGATCGAAAAAAGAAATGCAAATGCAGTTCCACCCCCGTCTGTCTGTACTCAGCGTCTCTGTAAATCACGCCCAGAGAGTTTGGACTGCGAATGCGCTAGGCAATGCGAAATGCGTTTTTTTATTTGCCTGGAGGCACGTCCGAGTGTTTCTAGGCTCGGAAGTCCTTTATCTGAGCCTCTGGACCTTTGAACAGCAGTGGTTTAATTTTATTTTCTGTGGAAATGTGTTTATTTTTCAATGGAACGCTTCAAATCTCTCCCCCCGTGAAAAAACACGGAAATGGATCAGCTGAGAGCTTAGAGCAGAGAGCGGAGAGTTTGGCCACACCCCCACCCTCTACTATTGGCCTGCTATTTTCTCCTCATTTGCATTCAAGCAACAACTCCCATTATGACCTGTTCAGAGAGAAAAAAAATACTCTTTCTCATCTTATCTCTGTTTCTCATGCACTGAGTGTTGATTTTGAAGAAGGATTCATTTACAGTATTAGGGAACCATTAAGGAGCCATATAAAAGCATCAAGAAGTACCATGTCATGGGATCTTTAATACTATTTCATCGCATTTATTCAATTATATTATCACACATATTTTTTTTTCATATTTTCAGATCATTGTGCGCAAATCCATTTGTGGACGAATATTACTCATGTTTTAATAGCATTCTTTCATTATGAAAATAATAGTTTGAACACTCAATTAATAATATTTTAAAATCAACTCATATCATAGAGTTCTCGAATCCCCCCATACGCATGATTGAAAGGACAGACAGAATTTGTAAAGCTGTGATTAAGGCCAAAGGTGGTTATTTTAATGAAAAAGCGATTTAACTTGATATTGTTACATTTTTGCAATAATCTGCCTTTACACATGATGAAATTAGCTTTAATATATCAATAAATTGATTTGTTGTCATTACCAATACGTCTTGTTATCATTATTTATGAAAGTTCAGAAATACACAATCGTCCTAATACTTTTGTCAGGCAGTGTAGAGAACTTTGAACTTTTTGTAAGGTCCGATACCTAGAGATAATATAGATAGAGATTTCTTTAGCTGGAGATTTAACTCCAGAATGAATCCAGGTTTGATCAGCACCATTGTTAGCATGTTTTATTATCATGTTTTAGATCCATGGAGTGTACCAAAAGTCCATCCTTACTCACTGATTTAACAGAAATATTAAGAAATGAACTGTGTAGAGCTTCATTCTTTACAATGTACAAAGACAACATCCTCAATAGTTTCACAGCACACATACACACACAGACACACACACAGAAAGTACATGCAGTATTCGTAGTACTGAGATGTACCCGTACTTCTGCTTGTCGCGCGACTCTCTGCTCTTGCTGCTGCGGTTCTGCCGGTTGGATGGAGGGATGGAGTGGACAGAGGAGCTCTTCTTGCTGGAGGAATGGGAGGAGTGGGACGAGTGGGAGAAGCTTGTCCGTGACTGGCCCGCGTTGTGGTCAAACTGCATGAGACAGAAGATCAGGTCCGTGGGCACCAGCTCAAACTCGTACGGAGGGTTGGTGATCACGTATCTGCAAAAAGAACAAGAGACAAAATGGTTGGAACTCTGGTAAAACTAGTTTATTTGGATGGTAATAGAGGAAGGATACCGTTTTGTGCACTGGCTGGGTGTGCCGAGGTGGGCGTCTCTTAACCTGTAGATGCCAAAACACAGCATGTTGTATGTCTTCAATGCTTTGCAGAATAGATCTCCGTAGCAGCCACCATCCTGATAAAAAGAGAAGACAATTTGCCGTATTAGTTTAAGCTTAATGACGATATATTGAGCTTGTCTGTGTTAAAATTTGGACATTTTAAATCGTAATATTGAGCTAAAACAAGGTAATAAAACTTCTTCTGTGTTAGACGTAAGTAAGAGGAAATAAGTAAAGAACAGTGGTCTTATGAAAACGGAAGTGGATCATCAAAATGGCATCTTGAAAATAACTGATGCACCAAACACAGGTGAGTAAAATAACTATAGCATGGTTAAAAGCTTTAAAAAGTCGATTTCACATAATAGGTCCACTTTAAATGGTGGGTTTAGAGACAGTCCATTATCAAGATTAATTTTTTTTCATAATTTTGTCCAGATTTTTTGCAAAGATGGAAAATCATTTTGACAGCAATTGTTTTGACAGTAGATATACTAACTTTTGCCCCAAATATCACTTTATATAAATTATCTTAGCTCAATTTTTAAACTTTTTCAAACTGCGACTTAATTTTGAGGATATTTTAGGTATGATACTCTAATCCTGCAGAACTGTTCAGTCCCACAAGTTTGAACATCTCTATTATGCTTTTTTGTTCCTCCTCCTCTCCAGAGCTTTGTCCTTTCCACCCACTGTGCCTCTTTTGCACGATCCCCATTCTCCACATCACATTAAGAAGCGTACGGGCGGAGGAGGCCAGATCTGTGCTGCTGGGGAGTGCCAAAAAGTGTCATCTCTGCTTACAGCTCCACTTACCCCCAAGTCTGCGAAGGGACCGTCGTAGAGAGCAAGCTGGGCCACGCGACACCTGTCTCTGTTGGCCAGTGTCTGTGGCGTGCTGTAGCCTCCTCTCAGAGCGTTCTCTTCAGCCAGCAGTGCCTCCAGCTCTGGGGTGGCGCCGCCCGTCACCAGGGTCCGGATCAGGGTCAGGATGTTGTCGTTAAAGTACGTCTGAGGACAGGAGATGAGAGAGGGGTCAATTTAATAACCATCACTCTGTACAAACCATGTATTACATGTATAAAAATAGTGACACAGCATTGTTTTCAGAGTTTCAATTCATTTTATGTTGTATTTATATTGTTAATAATCAATAATCAGTTATATTGCCTATAGCATTTAAGGTCATTTCCCAGATTGTAGCCTACTCACCATGAATATTTAAAAGAGGCCTTAAGTGTGGCAGAGAGTGATTTGTTCATAAAGTATTTTCACTGTATAATGTCAGCGTTGTGCTCTGAAAGAGCGCTCTGACTGCGCTCGGCGGGTGTCAGGTTCTCTTGTCCTTCAAGCCGATCACAAGCTGCTTTTGCGCTGTGTGAAGACAGGCCATGTCACTGCACGCCACAGCCAGAGTGGCAGCTCGTCTCTGGGGCCCCTGACAGGCCTGCCCAGCCTCATGATGGATGAGCACTGTCCATTAGCTGGCCTCACCTCTGACCGCACAGAGCCGCACAGAGCAGCTGACGCCCACTCCTCTCCTCCTCTCCTCCACTCCTCTCCTCCTCTCCTCCACTCCTCTTCTCCCCCACTCCCCTCTTCCTCTCTGGTCTGCTCCGTTCTCCACAACTACCCCCTGTTCTCCTCTCTTCCTCTCTGGTCTGCTCCGTTCTCCTCAACTACCCCCTGTTCTCCTCTCTTCCTCTCCCCTGTTCTCCTCTCTTCCTCTCCCCTGTTCTCCTCTCTTCCTCTCCCCTGTTCTCCTCTCTTCCTCTCCCCTGTTCTCCTCTCTTCCTCTCCCCTGTTCTCCTCTCCTCCTCTCCTCTGTTCTCCTCTCCCCTGTTCTCCTCTCCTCCTCTCCTCTGTTCTCCTCTCTTCCTCTGTTCTCCTCTCCTCCTCTCCTCTGTTCTCCTCTCTTCCTCTCATCTGTTCTCCTCTCCCCTGTTCTCCTCTCTTCCTCTCCTCTGTTTTCCTCTCTTCCTCTCCCCTGTTCTCCTCTCTTCCTCTCCTCTGTTCTCCTCTCTTCCTCTCCTCTGTTCTCCTCTCTTCCTCTCCTCTGTTCTCCTCTCCTCCTCTCCTCTGTTCTCCTCTCTTCCTCTCCTCTGTTCTCCTCTGGGCTGTGCTGTGAGGGCGTCTGGATGAAGCCATCACATCCCCACAGGGAGAGCACACCTCTGAGCAGCTTATCTGTGAGGCTCATGTTGTCAAAGATCACACAAAGCTGCTCGGGCTGGGACTGTCAGGCCTCTGTCATCAGTGTTAATATGACCGTCACAAGTCCCACAGTCTTCAGCCCTGATGACCCCTCATACTGAGAGTTCTGATCAACTAACACCGGGTAAAGTCATGACAACTTTTCTCTTTGATGTCACTGGGCTGTGGTCTGATCTGTACACTACTATGTGCAACCACATTATTGGGGTTATTAAGTGTTATATGTCTATTTCGAAGCCTGGCTTTGACTTCCACATCCAAATCATGAGCTTTCAGTCCAAATACAAATCAACTACAAATTAAATCTCAACTACCACAACTCGCCTCAACCACTGAAACACTTTGAGCACAATGAGTTTCAGCATTGCTGTGCTCATTGTCAGCACAAACACAGACTTGTAGAATAGCACACACTCTTATGTTTAAGCTTTCCTTAGTTGTGCAACAGCATACCATTATTTTTCTTCTTTAAAATGTGTTTGTAAAGTCCCTCACTTGTCCAGGTAGAATCCATGGCAAAGGGGAAATTCAATTTGTCAACTGGACAAAAGTTTATTTTGGTCAAAAAGGTTTCGCAGCTCATCCAAGCTGCTTCTTCAGTTCTGGTCAGATTGCTGGTGGACACTGCTTTATATCTGCCTACCACAATTACAATTAGCAAGTACTTATTTAGCTATCTTACCCAGCTGACCCATTAGTTTAAACCTCTACAAATATGTCCTCAAATGCAGTTCATATGGCAGTTTATTGTAAATTGTCGAAACTAAATACCGTCCAAAGTGAACATTTCTCTTGGTTTATTAGTATTCACTAATAAAAATCATTAGTATTCACTCCCATCAGGCAGTGCATTCGTAGCTCAAAGTACTCACGGCGCTCATGAGGGAGTCGAGTACACTGACAGCAAAGGCCGTGCCACAGGCGAAGGGCTGAGTGAGGTACAGCTCTGTGTCCGGATCGTCATCATCATCCTGGTCCAGGAACTGAACGTTTGAGTCGTTCACTGGGGGACACAAAACACAGTTACACACGGCGCTGGACTGCATTCACACACACTGTTATTCAGCTGTAATGAATGGAAAATGGAGAATGGACTGCAACATTTCAGCATAACTCCATTTCCATACCTCATTAAGCTTTTAATATGACTGATAACAAAAGGATACATTTTGAGTAATACATTTATGTTTTGGTTATCATTTTCTATTGTATTTTCTTAAAGAGGAGGTATTTTACTGTATTAATAACCTAAAAAACAAACAAACAACCTTTTATTGTAATATTGTATTGCATAAATGCTATAAAAGCTGAAAACAATGTATTAACAGGTTTTTATAACTTTCAGTTTTGTTTTTGATGCTCCCATCGTTTCATTTTTGAGTCCTCCCATCGATTTGCTCTCTGTGCTAAGTCACCCCCCCTTCAGAGCGCCATCACAACACAATCAGCGTGCATCCCACTAAGGAAACAACTGCATATCCCATCATGTTTGTCCAGTTTGTATCATGCTTTTGTATATTTATGGAGAGTTGTTGGGAGCATGGATGACGTAGGCTTGTGGGCGGAGCATTGGACAGAATCTTACATCTTATCATTCGAAAAGGGCCAGGGAGAGATTGATAAATTACTGAAACATGCATGGATGACATTTGAAAACTCTTCAGGCGTGTTTTTGATGAGGGAACAACATTATAACATGGTAGAAAGCTAAAAAAAAAAAAAAGATTTTACATAATACCCCCTCTTTAAATGTTATTTAATTTAGCAATACAGTATCACATTGTACTTTAAACCAAGTGGTTATTGTCATACGGCATGCACAGTGCACTTCATTCACTGATACAAGCCAAAATATCATGTCATGAACATATCAGTATATTAAAAGCGTACACCTTAATAACCATTGTAGAAGTCATTTATGGAATATCCACATTAACTATTGATTCTTTCTGAAGTTTTCACGTTATCTGAAATCTTTTGTCAATGACGCTAATATGTGCTTTGTGTCACCATGGCAACTGCTGAACATTCCACCAATAGAGATGCAATAACACCTCCAGAGAGATGTCACTGCAGAACCTTTAGCCAATGTATCTTGACTATCTGGACCATTTTACAAACACAGCAATGGGAATTCTAGCACAAAATGTACGACTTTTCCATCAAGACACATCGGCATACAGGAGATTATAAAAGCTAAGTGCCAGGAACTAAACTGAGTGAAATGAAAATGATGAGATTTTCAGACTTCAACAATGGCTCGGCATAAGAGTCATGCACAGTAAGAGTCATGCTACTTTCAGTTAAGTTCTGGATAAATGAGTTCTTCACGTCAATACAAGCCACATTTATCTCAAGTATAACATTTACCTTTCTCCTGAAAATCAAATCCAAGACACATAACACAGTCTCTTATTGTTACACAAAGCCTGTCAGTGTGTTAAAGAGCTCTGGGTGCAAGCAGTTTATGATTATTTTGTCTCTTACCAACTCTTAAATTGTAAAAATGAAAAGCAGTAGTTGAATTTTTTTTGTCATTTTCACAGAATTTAACTTTTAGCTTTTGCTTTAACATTTTTTTTTTAACATAAGTGGGCAATTTACGGACCTCCTAACCAGCATTAAAGGTGATTATGTGACATTTCTGCTTGGGCGTCTGCCACTTGCTTGTCTCATACAGAGGTTACAAGTTTGCCTGGAATGTTCCACAATAGAGCATTAAAAGCAGGTGACGTTACTAGGTCAAATTACAGGTCAGATGTGTGGAGATGTAATCCTGCTCGCAACAAAAAAGGTTTTTCCAAGGTATTTTTGAGCAAAGAAATACATGCAGTTAATTAAAAGCAATGATATGTTTACATGTTTAATGCCATAACATAGTACATTCTAGGCAAATTTATAACATCTCCATAGAAACAAGCAGGTGAAGGACCCTCAACAAGAAAGACACATAGTGCACCTCTATAAATATATAAAAAAAAATACTACCACATAAGTTTTGCTGTTAACAGTTAAAAATACACCATAATCCTAAAAGAAGGTTTGATCTTGATTCCCTTTATTTAAAAAAATGTGATATCTTCTCAGACTTCCCGTGCACTGTGGAACAGAAATGTCAGTCAAACAGACAAGGGGGCTGATGCAAGGAGTCCTGGACTGGAGCAGTGAGGGGGAGGAGGAGAATAAGGGGGTGCAGAGGGGCAAAAGAGGAGCTGCTCTGAAAACAGCCACAAGGACAGCCCGAGCGTGATCAAAGGCCTGCACTCTACAGACACAACTGGAGGGGGGAAAAAAAAAAGAACAAAAAATCATTAAACGGGGTCCAAAACAAGACAGTCAATTTCAGGCAGAACGAAGAGTAAAAAAATGTGTTCAAAGGGGAAGCCATGGGAGCGACCGGGGCCTTGAGTGCAGCCAGATAAATCGAGACAAGCTGAGGGGAGTGGGCCGAGCGGCGGGCGAGTGGGTGGGCAGGCGAGAGAGCAGCGGGCGCGACAAAGCCTTACCCAGCTCTGTTATCATTTGTACGCTGGTGCCACTCTTTTTATCCTGACTGAGTGGGACCAGTGGCAGCAGTTTGCCAGGTTTAGCTAATGGTGATGAGACAGTGTGGAGAGGGACGGGGAGGCAGGGGGAGAGACGCTCTTGTTACTGAAACATGCTTAAAGATTCTGCGTGAAAAAACAAAAAATAAAACTAAACAAAAAATAGGGATCGGGCTCCCGACCCACATCACGCCTGTCTGAAGAAGACGTGAGGAGCTTGGATTAGGTTAACACGCTAACATAGATAGTATTATCCACAGTGCACCGAGCAGCGTTAAGTCCCAGTGCTGCAGAGTGGATCATAAGACACAGACAAGGTGTGCTTTTATGTTAGGACCAGAGTCTAATCTGCTGCTGGCGCTCCACACACAATATACGACAATGTAATTACAGTGTGAGCCTGCAGCCACACATGCAGATACACTCTCCTCTGCATAAATGCCACAAAGGGACCTCCGGTCTTCATAAAGGACGATAAACTTGTTAGTGTACCTAATGTGACCAGATTAAGGGTGGGAGACATCTGAGAATTATGAATATTTTGTTTTTTTGTTTTTTAAGACACATTAAGAAAATACTATATGTTCAATTTATGACAATGAATCACAATTTTCTATATGTACATGGGCCTCTAGACTAAGCACTTTTGGTTATTAAAAACATATGTAAAAAAAAAAAAAAATCATGAACTTTAACAAGGAAGTATGGAAAATCAGATACTAATTGATATTAAAACTAGACACTAGAAAAAAGATCCTCATTGATACAAATTCACATCAACAGGACAGAAATAACACTTTCCTGAACAGCTGTAGAATGATCTATTATCTAAATCAGTGGTTCTTAACCTGGGTTCGATCGGTGAGTCTGTCTCAGGGGTTTGGCGGAGGTCAACACACACACCCGGTTCATATTTTTATGCCGTTTGTTACAACATATCTTTGTGAGCAATCCTTCTTGAGGATGCTGGACATAAAAACTAAGAAGAGGAACAGACTTTGCTGTGAAAATAACATGAGAGCGGCACTTGCCAAGGTGAAGCCGCATTTCTGAACTGGTCCCTCAAAGACAACAGCAGAAGTCACACTGATTTGCAGTAAATATTCATTATTTTATTGTAGCCTGATGGAAATTAGGTGATGTGTGTGTGTGTGTTAAAATGTTACAAATAATAAATAGCATAAATACAATAAGTTCATTATTGGAATACATAAGGTTAAAAATTCAAACATTTCAGTGTGGTAGTATTACAAAGTCTTTGTGAAAAGGTATTGTCAGAAGGTGTGTACTTTGTTGTAAGTTCATGCATTGTATTGGTTTTGCTTTTTTGAACACACTGATGTTAATGCACGGTTCATTTTGTGCACCAGTAAAACATACCTGTGTCTTGAATTTGAGAAAAAAAATCATATTTTATTTTTCAATAAAGAAGGGTTTGGTGAATGTGCATATGAAACTGGTGGGGTTCAGTACCTCCAACAAGGTTAAGAACCACTAATCTAAATAAATAGAGAGAGGGGAGTTAAAGAGGCTATTTTTGTCAAAAAAAGAGAATCCGTCGTTAAACAGAAATGGGGGAGTTAGACACAACTTGTCTCCCATCTATAATTCGATTCTCAAACAAAGAATCATTAGGACAGACAAGCCATTGCAGAGGGGTGGAGAGGGTCGTTGTCTTGAATAGGGAATTGGACGCCAGAGAAATTTGAAATACAAAGAGACAGATTAGCTGATGGTTTCAGTGTAGTGTGCGGGCTAATAGATATGCTAATACAAGACGCCAAAGGAATTCGTAAAACAAAAGAGAGTAGCGGGGAGGGGTCAGAGCTTTGTTCAGGGTAGATAGCTCCTCCCTTGCAGCTAGATATAAACAGGGTCGAACCAGCATGAGGGCCAGAGCTGACGAAGCCTCTCGGATGAGCGGCGAAACGTTTTCAACCAAACAAACTTTGTCCAGTTGACAAATTGAACTTCTCCTTTTATCATGGATTCTACCTGGACGACTGAGGGACTTTTCACACAAATAGAGTGTTGTTTATTATGATCATGGTATCAGAATCGACACTGAGTATTAAGTTCCTTCGTAGTGAAATCGAGTTTGAAATGTTAGCATCGCAACACTAGTTTGAACAAATGTGAAAGTTTATCCTAACAACATAATAACACAAAAAAATTACAACGCAGTTGTCTATAAACTAAAAGGAGTCTAAATTCTTGCAATCTCCACACACCAGGCTTTGTGAGAGCCAAACTAGTGATTATAGACTGAGATTAAATCATGGCTCTTTGGTGGCTTAAGTTAACAAAAACTCAATATTAGGCCTCTTTTGGTTTTAAGTCCTTTATATTATTCAAGCCTAAAAACAATTTGAAATTTAGACAAGATTTTTTAAGTCCCCGTGAACTCAGCTTATGTGATAATTCAGATACTGCAAAATAAAAACATAGAAGATACATTAGTGTTTTGTTCATACTGTATGTACTAGAAGAAGCCAGGCTCTTGTAGGTGATAGATCCTCTCGATAGTTTGGCTTTGTTGATATCTTATATTAACCTATACCAGTGTAGGAACTGAAAATGGCTTTTTTTTTAAATCGAAAAATACAGTTAACTTATTACAAAATTGATCTGATTGTGTTCTGTAACTGCTATATATCCTGCAAGTACTTGTATGAATTGAAGTTGAGATCAGTCAGTAAAGAGTCTAACTAGGATATCAACTGAACCGATATCATGGAACCAATACTCAATACTGTAAATATTCCTGAATCAGCACTGATATTCAATACCAGTATCGCTATGGGTGCATCGCTCGTAATAGCTGGCTTATTCTTTGCAGCTCTGGGTGACTGCTTCCTCTACGTGGCCCTCTCTCCTGCGCCCTCATGCTCCACTGCTTCCTAATTGGGTCAGGGGAGACAGAGTGGCCGGTCTCTGGTGCTTTCGAGGCCCCTCTGAGATCTGAAACTTTCATGAGTCCCTGCACCAGTGGGAATACAGCCACTGCCATTGTTATTAATAAATGGACCCATTTTGCAACTGGCGCACTTTTTTTTTCCTTCTTCTTCTACCTTTTCACTCACTTTGCTTTTCTTCCATCACTTGGTCTTTCCATCAGGCCATGTGCATTAGTGCTGGTGTAACTATAGACCTGGAAATGCTTGTCTGACATCTTCAACATGGTGTCCTTGGTCTCAATACTCATATTTACAGGTAAAGGAATAGTTGTTAAGTCTACACGGCCTTGGATGGGATAGCAGCTGGACGTTTAGTCTTGTTTATCGGCTTTTGCGTACAGGTTATGGATTGATATGAAGACGCATGCAACATTTAGAGTGGAAGCCTATGTTTTAAAGAGGCTCACCTAGTTCTGTGATGATGGGTATGTTGGCCCCTGTAGTGACAGACGCCTGCCGGACGAAGCCATGTACTGGACTGCTGTCTGGAGATGACCTGTCCATTCCGGGAGGCGTGAAACCTACGGACATACACACACACACATGCGCACAGACACAAACGCACGCACACACACGCATACACACACACACCCCAAATACAGTGTAAGTAATAGTGAAGTGCAGACACACAGAGAGCAGAGTGCACAAAGGTAGAGGCTCTGAAAGTGACTGAAAACTGTTGATGTCGTCCTTTCAGAGGTCAGACATATTTAGCATTCAAAGGCTTCCATCAACGGGCAGCATAAATTTTATATGTTCATTTTGTTCCAACAAAAATTGTTGAAGTGGATCCTGAAAACCTTTTATGGCTCTGGCGTGGCTCAAGAGCATAAAATACAAGTGCAAGTGACAGGAGTTTGAATTCACATGACTTCACATTTTTGCATTTCCTCAAAGTGACAAGTAAACACCTTAAATCTGTAATGCTATATGCATAATGCATCAGCTGTGTTTTGACATCCATCATTTAGTGCTGACTACAGCAAAATACCAGCTTATAGTTCCAGCCATGGACACATAATGCAGGCATATATTCAGGTCACAAACTTTGAAAAAGGATTGCATATTTGGAGAGAGTGTCTGAGTGTGCACACACTCTGTCAGAGAAGCCAATGAGCTGCTTACATTACAAAAGAGATCAGCTCGGCCTTTGCACCCGAGCAGACACCCAGTGGTTCAGTACACAGCCCAAAGCCCTGAGCCCACTGAGGCCCAGGCAATCACAAAGCTTGTTATTCCAATTATTGAACAAGGAAACAGCAGAAACAGCGGAGGTTTGACACTAGAGTCAGTCTGGGAGCAGGAGCTCAGACAGAGCTAACATCAGCTTGTACATGTCCATGAAGGAGGAGCCTCTGCTCAGACTGACAGCTCTGTAAAACCATAAAGACACCACACTATAGTAAAGTGTGAGTAGTGTGAACACAACATGGAGACACAAGGCCTACTGCTGAGCCTCTGCACCTATACAAGCTTAGACAAATCTCACACAGACTGTGCTACTGCACCAGTTCTAGTGCTGTGTGTCCGCTCTGGAGTGTACACTTTAAATAAAGAGAATCAGCACTATACTTATGAGTCAGATGGTATATAATAGAGAATAAGGCTGTTCAGTGTAAAGTGTATTTCTCATAACTTTGCTGTCTCCTGCGCCTCAGTAGCTCAATAACATCATCTATTGAACACTAATATAACATGTACAGTGATATGTAGCCACAGGCCTCAGCTCTGGTTCACTACAGGCTCACAGCCTCAGGAGAACACATGTTTACTTATTCATTTGCACCTTGTTGTTTGAAATTCTGCAGACAATGTCTGAATAAGAGGAAGAAGAGGAAGGAGGCCCACTAGTACAGCCTGATACAGTGTGTCTGGCCCTGTGCATGATTACATGTCACTGAGTAGACTATGTGTGTTTAAAGTCAAGTATTTATCACTGAAATGGGGAGCTGATGTAAGACCCAATTATGGATGACAATAGGCCCCATCCATCGGCTGTGAGAGGACGCGGGCTGCTGAGGTGACATTGTGTGAAAAGTGCTCCCCAGAGCGCTGAGCTCTCAGATTTAGCTTCTTATTGTTCCTCTGAGCCTGTGCTATTGACAGAGCATCACTCACTCACGGCTGGAGGAATAACAGCATTGGCATTCTCCTAAAACATGTGGAAGTGCTCAGCACTAAAAAATAATCGCCTCCTGGATCTTCACTTTGATTTGTATTTACAGCAGTCAGTGTGGCGGCACTAAATAGTGCAGAGCTAGCGGCGTGTCCTGGATCTCGGGCTAATCATAAAGAGTGGATTACCTGTGTGATGTGCCCACAGATACACACAGTCACACAGACAGAGCCAGCCTGTTTTGTTTTGACTAATGAGCAGCAGCTGAGCCGGTCTGCCTGCTGATTTGTACTGGTGCTTAATGATGATGAGGCCTGATGGGATGTCTGCAAACATCAACAATCTGCTCGAGACTAGATCTGCCAGACTGCAGATCTAGTGGAGAACATCAGATGACACAGTCGTGTTGATGACATCATTAAAAGTATTATTAAAGAGTTTTAGCAGCGTATAATGACAAGGGAGCAGACTGCAGAGTACTGTACCAATGAAGCAGTCACACATTGTTACTTCCTAAAGCAGGGCTCATGTGTTTGACATTGTGCACTCCTGGTGTGGCCGTCTCATCCCCTGTTCTGCTGTTCTTTTTATATCTCTGACTCTGTGTTTTCTCCCTGACACGACCTGTCCCCTTTGGCCAGAGGAGCACACGGGCTATAATGGGGAGCTTCTTACCTTGGGAATTAGCCTGTAAGACTCCAATGCTGTCATCAAACTGCATAGACTTGATGTTGAGTGATGCCAAGATGCATTCTTTATCCTGCAGTGAGGCGTCTTCGATATTGTTCTGATTGGCTGACAGTATAACGCACATGTCGCAGAGGTTGATGTTGACAGCCCTTAAATCTGCCCGACTTAATGGTGTACCCTTCAGGGCGAGCACAACAGAAAGAGAGAGAAGACGCACAGATGGAGAACACAGAACAGAAAAAACACACACATTTAAAAAGAGAACGGGGTGGAGCTCGGGGAAATTATTTAGTGTTTCTTGTTGTGAGGCACTGACATTCCGCTGATTTGACTGAGCACTGGGAGAAGCAGAGACGGGCACTAATCTAAAGGCTAGTGTACGCTGAGGGCTGTGGTGGGGAGACTTTGTTGAACTTCAATCAAAGGAAGCCTAACAAGCTGGGAGCCTAATGCAGCTACTGTTTTTCGGGGAAAGGCCCGCTCCGAATAAGATGGGGCTTTCTGTGTTATCATACAGTCATCATTCACCTGCCTAAGTGTCAAAGTATGTGCAGTATCGGTGGTACTCACGGGCAGGATGGAAACCTTGGGGAAGTTGTGTAAAGTTTCCCACTCTCTCCGCAAATAATCCAGCGAGCCCACGAAAACTATGGGCTTGAGTTCGTGGTAATGGAAGTTGCTGGCACGTAAAGGCATCACCAGGTTTCGCAGCCCCACTAAAGCGGACGTGACATCTCCAAATATACAGACCACCACATGGCCGCTCAGCACTGTCATAGAGGCTTCACTGCGCGTCTGCCAAGGGGGAGAGAAGACGGGGGGAGAGAGGAGGAAGAGGAGGGGAGGAGTGGGGAGATACGTGAGGAAGAGGAGAGCTGAAGAAGTAGCACCGACTGTCAATTAGAGGTGGGCGATGTAACTTCTGTAACTTGAAATCAAAATTGTAGTTTTGATAGAGTGCAAGAGTTTTATTGTACTGTCAGTATTAAAGGGCCTATATTATGCTATTTTCTGATCTGTGTTATTGTTTTCCCATCAAAAACGTACCTAGAATTGTGTTTTGTTTTATTCGCACATGTTTAAAGGTCCCATGGCATGAAATTTTCACTTTCTGAGGTTTTTGAACGTTAATGTGAGCTCCCCTACCCTGTTTAGCCCCCCCATGGTTAAAAGTTGCGAAATGTCTAAACTGAGCATTTGCGATCCTTTTCTGCGTTAGAAAAAATCAGAGCTCAAACGGGCGATTTTGAACAAGGCACCTTATTGACGTCAGATCGAAAAAAGAAATGCAAATGCAGTTCCACCCCCGTCTGTCTGTACTCAGCGTCTCTGTAAATCACGCCCAGAGAGTTTGGACTGCGAATGCGCTAGGCAATGCGAAATGCGTTTTTTTATTTGCCTGGAGGCACGTCCGAGTGTTTCTAGGCTCGGAAGTCCTTTATCTGAGCCTCTGGACCTTTGAACAGCAGTGGTTTAATTTTATTTTCTGTGGAAATGTGTTTATTTTTCAATGGAACGCTTCAAATCTCTCCCCCCGTGCAAAAACACGGAAATGGATGAGAGGGCACAGCTGAGAGCTGAGAGCGGAGAGTTTGGCCACGCCCCCACCCTCTACTATAGGCCAGCTCTTTTCTTCTCATTTGCATTCAAGCAACAACACCCATTATGGAGTGTTCAGAGAGAGAAAAATTACTCTTTCTCATCTTATCTCTCTTTCTCATGCACTCATGAGTGTTGATTTTGAAGAAGGATTCATTTACAGTATTAGGGAACCATTAAGGAGCCATATAAAAGCATCAAGAAGTACCATGTCATGGGATCTTTAACACAACAAACATGTTTAACATGTTTCTCTCAAACTGAAGACACTCTGTTACACTTTGTGATGTCATGTGGTAGTAGTCGTGTAAATAATAATCAATTCGTATCCTGCAGCCAACGATCCAAATGCATCGATACATCCACAAGAGAATCAATTAATCGTCATTGCTTTTATTTTATACTGTTTAGTAGTTAGTTTAGTTTATTACTTTGTTATTGCATATTTGCACTTATTTTGAGACACTTTATTTTGCCAGTGCAGTAACTGACTCTATTCATGTTTTTTTCTGTAATAAAATGCAGATGTTACAGTTTTTGTTATTTTTATTTATTCAAAACATCATTAATACATAAAGTGAAAACTATGCACCATTGAATCGAATCGTCTCGAATCATCTTGAATCGTGGGGATTTCTCAAGTATCAAAAATAATCAAATCGTTGGCTTAAGAAATCGATATCGTATCAAATCGGCATAAAGTGTCTGATTTACACCCCTATGTGCTCCCCTGTGTTTTTAAACTCCATACATCTTCACTAGAATCATTTGGATGATTTCAGACAAAATAGTCAATCTCAACGAAACAAAAGGTAAAAAAAAGTAGCAGTAAACTTGAAAACTACCACTGCATGACATCACAAGGTTGATCAGAGCATTTTGAGCTTTGGAGGTAACTAATAAACCAGGGTTACTCACACGTGTGAATGAAACAAAACACAAGTCTGGGTATGTTTTAGAGGAAGTAACAACATTATAACATGGCTTAACACTCACAAGTCACAAGATTCCATTTTTATTGTTATTGGGAGAGATTAATATTACAGTTCGCCCACTTCTACAGTCGATGTAGTTCTAGACATAAAAAATAAATGTAGCTAGTTAAAAGCTTATATTGTACAGAACCTTGAGCCACACAACATTCATGTAAACAATAATATAATTCAGTCAAAATGACATCCTTAAGTATATACACAAGCCCATGTGTGGAAGTCTCCTCACACATGCTGGGGCTGATACAGAAAACATTAAACTCACCTGGAACAACACAGCGGCAGTGAGAAAAATGTCAATATAAATTAGTATGTGATTGTACTACTATGTTATAAGTAGGCTTCCGTTGCCTTGGTGATCCAAACGTTTACATTGGTGGTCATGGGAGGGTTCAGCGCTGGCCACTCACCAGGATGACCTTCTCGATGTCTTTAGACGGGCACCAGTGAAACATTCCCGTCGAATCATACCTCTTCACGCTCATGTCCATGTTTTCGATTTGGTCGTTTCCAGGGATAAGGAGGGGGTCGTGTCTACTGTGAAAACAGAATTGGATAAAGATTGGACTTTATTATCATCACTATGATAACAGGAGAAGTTCAATTTGTCAAATGGACAAAGTTTGTTTGGTTGAAAACGTTTCGCCGCTCATCCGAGAGGCTTCGTCAGCTCTAATAAGAATACTGGTAAGACACTTGCTTATATCTTGCTGTAGGGAGGAGCTACCTAGCTAACTACTTTCCGGAACTATCTCATTGGTTTCCGTCTTTTGTTTCTCTGGCGTCTAGCTAACAATCATCACTATGTTTTAATTTAGTTTAGTCCTTTATATCTTTTGTTAGTAACCCTTCAGACGACAACTGTGCATTGGAGTGCCAGTGTCTGACTGAATGACATGACAACACAGACCAATTAGCAGCTCTTAGCCTCTCCTCCAGTGCCTGACTCTGTGCGGTGCAAATAGTCAAAGCTCCTACAGGCTCAAACACTTTAAATATTTCAGGAATTTGCCCAATCACATTTTCTCTCCCAGCTGACGGCCATGAATGTTTGAAGAGTGTGTCACAACTAAACAGGCTAATCCAGAGCAGTGGGCTGTTGACTCACTGTAACAGTGACCATGAAAGGGCTCCTGTCAGGCCTGATCCTGGAGCTGTACGCAACTGCACTGTGAGAGCTCAGGCAGCTCAGAACACCTTACACTTACACACACTACAGTTATCATGTACTTTTCCTTCACTACAATGCCATTTATTCATCATATAGGGAATCTAAATCTTTAGTTATAGCAGGCTGACACTAAAGTGGGGAGTGCTTAGAGACAGACATTTGAGTGAAATGGGAGAAAACATCTCCCGACTTTGACACACATCTCTCTCAGTATCACTCTTCTATCGTCTATCAACACTGTCACTGTCTGACAAGCCTTTCATGTGCTCTTCCTCTCTCTACATTTGGGTTGCCTGCTTCGCAGAAAAAGTTCAAGTTAAAAAAGCTGTCAATTAGCTTCTCTCCCCCTCTCTCTCCCTCCCTCTCTTCCCTCGCTCCTCTCCATCGGTTTGTGCAGGTGATAATAACACTGACAGCATTTAGTGTTTTTACACTCAGCCTCAATCTTTCATCCACAGCTGTGTGTTGCGCCAATCAAGTCGACGAGGCTGCGTCACTCCAGTGTGCGATTGGGCAGGAGCTCACAGGGCTGACGGGTGCTCACAGGCGGGCTCTGCTCCTCTCTCTCTGTTGCTCTCTCTCTCTGTTTCTCTCTCTTTCTCCCTCTCTCTGTCTGTCTCTCTGTCTCTCTGCAGAGACAGCTATCTCTCACACAGCTGTCAGGTTGAGTGGCAGGCTGTCAGAGGCGCCCTCACTTCCCCTCCTGCATCTGTGCTGCTCCTGATGAAGCACACGTCACACTGGTGCTCTGGTGCCACGCCCAAACTGCAGTTCCGCACTCTGCTCTGCTGCTGGACCTTTGTCTTGGTGTGCCCAGAGTGACACAGATGTGGTGCTATGATGACTTGTAACAAACATTAAGAAATTAAGTGTGGGATGTTTTGTAAATTACTTTTTATTAAATGCCCTGATAGCATGTCTGGCATTTTAAAACATACACAATTACAGTTTAAGAGTTGTTACATTGGACTGAAGATTGAAGATTTCCCATGTTTGTCTAAGGTCTGTGTCTCTATTCTCTTTTTTCCTCCATTTCTCTCTCGCTCACTATATATTTCAAACACACTTGAGTTTTTTCAGTGTATCACTCTGCAGTCACAAGCTTGGGATGGGTGCGCTCCCCCAATCCCTCTCTGCCAGACTATGAAGGCAGCCTCTTGCTTTGAAAATTTTCCCCATCATGCAAACTGACAAAGGCATGCTTTTCAAAAGCCCACAGCCAATCTGTTGATCATTATTTATTTACAAAGGCCTTCAGGCAGCTAGTCCTGTAAAAACCATACTTGATACGTATGCTCCCTCTCCTCTCGCTCTCGCCTGGCTCCCCCTCCTTGCTTGTAGAATAAAGTATCCCTAAGGCTACCTCAAACAATCACTTTTCAATGTGCATAAAATGCACCTTGTAAAGCACTCCTGTTTAATATATATAGTGTTATATGTTGACAGCGTAGCAGCGGAGGGGGCTCTGGATTGTGATGGGTAATTTGATGTTTTGCTGAGGGCTAAGATTTAGAAAAAAATCTACACCTATAACAGAGGACCTGTCATTCCAGTACCCAAGAGCCAGCAGAATACAGAAGCACCCTAAAGCAGAGAAAACTTTGACACCGCTTTGAAGCCTTTTCTAAACTGAGTAAATAACTCGCTAGAATGATTATCAGTGTGAGATCAAAGCCCAGATGCATATATTACATGGCAAACAGGGACCTTCTCCTCAAAAAGAAAGGAAAAGAAGAAAAGGTTTGTGCTTTAAGTTAGGCAAACTAAAGCGCCTTTAAACAAGCAGCTCGCTGGAAATGTGCCAATGTCTCGTTGTTTTCTAATGCCTCCACTCCCTCTGAGCAAGGGCATCTCAAACAATGCTCTGCTGCAGCACAGACTGAAGGCTATGATACTGTGTTGGGCTAATGGTTTGGCAAGTGTGAAGGCTTATTAAATGCTTGTTTAGTGAGAGAACTGAGGGGGAGGCCGAGCACAGTCCTGGACAAAACTACACAGGCATGCCAGTGCAGTAGGAGGAGGCCTGCCTGAGGGCTAGCAGGACAAACGCACAAGAAAACTATGGGAATAAAAGACGTACAATGTGGAATGGAAAAGGAAAGAGTAGTCGATAAATAAGTGTGGTAAAAAGTTTAGAATCCAAAGACTTCCTAAAGTGTTTTGAGTATGCTTGTTATGATGTACAAGACAAACCTCATTAGACTCATACGCCTGGCTCCTCTCCTCTGTCTCTACATTGCGTTGTGTTGTATCACTGCGACCTCTCTATCTCTCCTCAGTGTTCCACATTACCAGCCCTGCCTTTCTGCTGGAGAGCACAAAAACCCAGCGCCTTTTATCTTTCAAAATCAATTAACAGCAGCTTAATTCTGTGGGACAGGATAAAAGGAAGGTAATATTTGAATTCATATTTGATTGTGATGCTACATCTCGCATATGGCCTTAAGTACTAGAAACAGTCGTTGCGGGGGTGCCCACAATAGAGCTGTGGCCTCGGGGCAGAGTACCCGCACGGGCTGCTCTGATTGGTCGCCCGTGTCATTAGTGCCACCATTGTTTAAGGAGTACATGTGGACCAGACCGGAGGAGGTGACAGATGCTTTTTAAAGGAGTTTTCAAACAGCTTCTCAGAGCCCCTTTTCATGACAGGGAAGTGAGTGGGGCTGTCATTAAGGGCTGACAGCTTGCCATCCTAAACAGGGCATTTCTGCTCTGCTTTTTGACTTCCTTAGCTCCCCTCTCCTGCCACCTCTAATTTGCCCCCCTCTTCCTTCCGTCCCTACTCCCACCACTCTCTTCTGAAGTCGCTCCTGCCCCTCCCTCTCTCCCCCTCGGCTCTCTCTCTTGCACTTTTGAAGGCGGCAGGCGGATAGGTACGTATGGTAAAAGAAGAGACCGGATGGGCACCTTACCTCATCATTTTGGGCGAGCAGTTGGGCGAGTTCCGCATCCCTCCGTTGCGCTGCTTTTTTTTGGGCGACAGCGTTGACGGGTGCTCATCTTCGACTGCGAACACATGCAAAGGGTGTCAGCGGGAGAGACAGGCGGGCAGGCGGAGAGAAAGCTGGACGTGACATGTGCACAAAGGAAATCTGTCAGTCAATCATCGCAATAATAAAAAAGAACAACAAAAGGAGGAAATAAACTTTAAAACTAGACGGAAAGCATTAGTAAAAATTGGAAAATAGGCAGGAGAAACCACGGAGAAAAACCACTTGATGGTTTTAAAACTGGAACGTGAGGCTCACATCCCCAAACCCACAAATATTTGATTTTGATTTTAAATGGGCCCTTTGCTAAAAGATTTTGAGCGCATGGTACAGCTGGTTAGACCTAGCAGTCTGCATCAGAAGATTCATGCGTTATTTGTGGAAACGTGATGATTCAGACTGCGCTGCCGATTGAGGGCGTGAGCAAAAGCGATGAAGGTGAGATAAATAAATGTTATGGAAATGGAATTTTTAATGTGTTGAGAATGATTTTTGAATTCCTGTTCGGACACGAATGGCTCTTCTACAGGTCTACCTCCATGCCACAAGCACTTATATTAAACTGCAGCATGAGACAAATTAGGGCACAGTTAGTATTAAATAAGCGTACAGTAAGAGAAGGTCAAGACTACACTGAGAAATAAATAGGTCTATAGAGTAACACTGATTCTCTTCATTTGACAGTTTTTGTTTGATGCTCTTGAAGCACTGATTCTTGAGATGAATTTCCTGTCAACCGTGTAAGACTTTGATGTGGAATAGAAGAAAAGGCTATCTGGTCTTCAAACTTTTCCATGTGGAGTCCTAGACAGAGCAGGCGCAGTGAGGCCGTGGGCTGAGTGTCTGCAGACTTCAGTCAGGCTAACACCAGTCTGATCTTCACTACTGTCTGCGAGTTTCAACAGTGTTTAGACAGGCACCCAGGAGCTTGCATCCACCCTGCCCTCTCCCAGTGCAAATGCCAGGAGCAGCGTCACTTCAAACCCGGATCAGTCCTTTGGTTAGAAATCAATAACACAGCATGATATTAGTGTAAATCAATGAGCCCGTCGGCAGCCCTCACTATTCCAAGCGTGTGGAATCTCATTATTGTCTGAGCACCTATTCTCAGCTGTCACCTAATTCTGCTAATAAAAGATAAGAAACATGACTCTGCCTCCTAATAAAATGTCAGCCTGTGACATTTGCTTTATATAAGGGGCATTCACAATACTTACTGTCACAAATGCTTGCCACTTTACAAACAATATTTCTGTGTAATGCAGTGAAAATAATTAGGAAATTAATGCTATAAGCAACTGCTCAGTGTCTTTGTGCAAACATGTCTACTTGATAAGATCAGATATAACAAAGATAATAATACATCCTAGTGTATGGTAAGAAAGGCACACAGGCAGGCTGTGAGTAGATGGACTTGCAGCCTCCACAGCAGCATAGGCACAGCTCTGAGGTGAGGACATGCTCAGGCAAATGTTACTGGTGCAGCCCTGATGCCCAGGGGGACTGCAGTGCCTACTTTGGTTGTGCAGCATGGCATTACTGGGGTGGTAGCGGTATTTCACCGGCAGACTGCGGGCGCGGTTGAGCCGGCTCTCCACCAGGAGTCGTGCCCCAGACTCTGGCCCCGGCCCTGAGATACTCAGGCGCAGCTGTACAGGCTCACAGGGGCCCGCCGGGAGCAGGCTTCCTTTACGGTTATTAACAAGAGGGATGTCTGCAGAGCTGGGGCCGAGCAGGGCGTCCTGGCTGGGGTGCTGCGTGTTGGGGACCAAGGAATTTGTGAAGGTGCACCCAGGGATTTTAATAGATCGGTTTTGAAAAGATGGTCTAACTTCCTCCTTTACTGTCAAACAATGAAGAATAACAATGTGAGAAATGTGCAGGTGTCATTTCAGCGATAGGTTAACTAAAGTTCTTCTGTGCAATTAGACACAGTTCTCATGCACTTCACTTTGTTAGTAAAATTCCTGTTGATAAAAGATACATAAACATATGCCACTTTATAAAGGTTATAGTTTAGGTTTCATTTGTGGTATTATTTTTTCCATCAAAAATGGCATTAAGTGTCTAATAGGAGTTAACACAATAGCACATTTTCCTTTTGTCTCCACACAGCATTGACCTATGCATTGTGTATGATGTGCTGATGTTTATATTTGCACATATCTCTGTGCTCATGGCACACACACACAGGAGCACTAAGTGCTTGTTGGGAGTGTAGCCGTGGCTGTCCTTCCCTGTGGTAGAAGGGTGGTTGTTTGGTAGAAAAAGCATGCTCCGGTGGCCCTGGGCGATAAACAGACGTTTATCCCAGCCGTCAGCTGCCTCCTTGATTTACGGGGCGCCACCGATAGCTCCTGGATTCATCTGGCCCTTGTCAAACACGAGCAGCGTTAGTGTGCGCTCAGTCACCCTGGCAGCTCCACTGTGCATTCTGAACAACCCAGACGGCAACTGTCCCTTCCTCAAATGCTAATCACATGATGGTACTGTCCTGCACGCACGCCGGCTCCAATCACCCCCACCCAAAGTCAAGAGGATGATGGGTGCAGGAATAGCTTTGGAAAATGTGGACTTTGGTATGAGAGCTCAGCTGGCCCTGCCGCTAGTGTGTGCTGCATGAGCAAGCTTTGGCCCTGCATGAAAGAGTGTTGTAGCCCATGCATTTCTTCTTCAGTTAAATGAAATGGCAATTGCTTTTAGTTTGTTAAAGAGGCAGCCACTATACTGGTAGGTACAGTATAGGATGAAATCAACAGAAAAGTCCCTATGCTCAGTATAAGTGAGATTAAAGGAGAATTATTATGTAGAAATTACACAGACATGAAATGCTTGACAGAAGACATAGCACTCTCAAAAGAAAGTGTACTTAACCATAATGTTTCTAAGAGATTTACCTAAATTGCAATCGGCTTTGAATCGCACCCCAGTCTCTTTTTGACTTCCACTGTTCCCTGGTGTTGTAGCGCCATCTGCTGCTAAATGCAGCACAATACAAAAAGAATATTTGAAGCAACTACACAGTACAATATTAGCAAACACAAAATATTTGTTTAATTGTGTTTAACTGAGAAATTCTATCAAAACTTAACTTATGACACACTAAACATGGTTTGTGATACCATTTACAAGAGTAATTTAGTTGAATGTAAGTGACAGTGAGGAGACTAGAGTCTAAGACATGTGTATCAGAGTGAAGAGGACAGACTTACGTGATGTGACATATCCATTATACTTAAATTTGGCTGAGGAGAATGCAAAGAAGGTGGCAGGTCACACACAGGACAGAGAATGTCATGAAACATTCAGAGAGGCACGGCACTACAAACGCAGATGGGGAGGACAACATGGTGGTGATGGAGTGGAAAGGGTGGAAGTAATGAACAAGTGTGCAGAGCATCACAACAAATACGCTGTGTGGATAAGATGTATGACAAACACACAGAGGTGCCACTCATCAAGTGCCTGTAGCTACAAGATTTCAATTCAGGGACTTTGCTATGACATGAAATTAAAGAAATGTTTCATACTGTTATTTCCTTGGAAATGTTGACTATTTTTGATAGAATGCAAATGTGATGAGAGAACACTATGTTGAACTTAATGTTGTATACTGCATGTAACATCCACACCACAGAAAACAGACCATTACTATTCAAAACAGCCTTCCCAAAAAGCAAGGACATAATGTTACATACAGTCCATCTTTACATTGCCAAGAACCAACTGACTAAATTTCCAGAATGTGACTATTTGAGGACTATTTTAGGAGTGGCTCCAGTGCTAGTCCTGGTGGCAGCACAGCAGGCTGCACAGAGCTGTGAGCTGCAGTGTCTTGCAGCTGTAAAGGTCACAGAGAGGGCCCAGGGCTGCCCTCTGACACAGATCCTCAAAATCAGAACCACAGTGGCCCTGGCATCTGTCTCAGGCAATCTGCTTGTTCCACACAGCACGCACACTAACAGGCTAACGGGCTAGCATCTGGGGCAGGGCCAGGCTGTACAGGACAGAGGCTGCAGAGGACTGGGGAGGGGACTCCGCCAGCCTGGTGGACAACAGCTGTCAGGCCAAGTTTGGTGATGGACTAGCAGGGCTGGGAAAATGAGAATGCAAGCATAATTTCTGTGTCACGCAAGATAAGGTCTCCAGCAATGAGCTACAGATGCACCTTCATGTGAAAACACATGTATGTGTATGGTATACACAGAAGATCAGCTTGAGACATAACCCAGAGGTCAAGATCCCTTAGGCACATCCAACATGTAGGCTACATGAGCCCAATGTCTACTACATCTGCACTGATGCCAATAATACACTGACACTGACCCTTCTATCACCACAAAACAATATACTACCCACCAATGATGTGAAGATAAACAAAAGATATGTCCAAAACCCTGTCGAGACTCATTATAATGTACAATCAATAAAAGCATGGCAGAGGCCAGTTCTTGTGGATTTCAGAGCATTTGTTGAATGGGCCTAAATCACAGACCACAGAACATTCAATGACAGAGCACTCTCCTGGAAGAGCTCCGCTTAGAAAAGTCAAATCAGCTTCAGATGTGCAGCAGGATGAGGTCATAGTGGATAAAGATGTCTTATCCTCTCGCTCTGGTGGAAAAAGAGAGAAAATGGGCAACGGAAATCCAGCAATCCCTGACAAAGCCCGATGCACCTCTGCACTAAACTCACTTTATTCAGACAAAGTCGGAGCTAAAAAGAAATCTAAGACAGTGCAGGCTTTCCTGAAGCCAACAGGGGCTGAGCAGGAGTGAGATTAGTAACCATGTAATGGCCAGTAATTGGTACCGAGGGATATGAGCGCAGGCCCAACTACAAGAGGCCAAGCCAAACTCATCATGGCATGTTTGACACTAATCTGGGCTGAGGCGGCGGACGCAGGGAGAATGTTGAGAAGGAAATCAGATCTGTGCGTCTGAACCCAGGGCTTTGATAGCTCCGTCTACTGCTGCCATGTCTAATTGACGGACAATTCTGTATTTCCCATTGACTTAAGAGGAAACCGGGAGGAAGAGGAGGGGGTCGACTCCTTTTCTTTATCTAGCCATCACGTTCTATTCTCTTTCATTTACTCTTATTTCACCTGGAGGTCCAAGGCTCTGTCAGCTGAGAGATTTTCTTTTACTTGGTCATGCTAATGGACAAAGTTTTAGCTCTGTTACATTTCACAACTGATTTTTATGATGATTAATAGATTAGCACAGATCTAGTTCATTAGCTTTAGATATTGCCTTAAGATATTTAAAATGCATGCATTCTAGTGCACTACAGATACATTTAGTCCATCAAATAATTTCAACTTGTTCCTTTAGTATTAATTAATAGATTAAAATGGGGCTTACAGTTTCACTGGAGCGTGACCCCACTCTCTGGAGCTCCTCACTTTTATTAAAATATGAATGTTTACAGTAGATTTGTATTTATACATGGAATCTGTCCTCTTTAGCTACCATTTATTTAGTGATTTTTTTTTTAAATTGATGAAAACTGATGATAAAATATTAGTCAACAAAATTAACAGATTGTTAGTGTGAAGTGATATTATGAATACTGTATATTTAGTCTTCTGAAACAAATACAACAAAAAAAAACTATAATACGTACTCCATTGTCAGTAAGTAAAAAAAAAAGAAGAAAACTGAAAATGTTGAATATCTCCTAGAATGTACACAATAGCCACAATAAACACACACCAGAGAAGAGTAGACTTGTGAGAAGCATTTGAGTGTGCACACAGACCTTACCTTGGACATTTAGAACCACAGCCAACACCAATGCTTCAAAAAACACTGCTGGACTGATGCAGCATGCCGTGACCACTACGCCGCAGCCACAACACAGACCCACAACACACACTCACGCACAAATGAACAAGTACACACACATACACACACATATATGTTACCCATCTCAACCACATCCAGCTAAATCGAGTTAGCTCAGTTTGACCCACTGGTGAGTTTCTCCAACCAAAAAACAGACCAATCGCTCAGAAATTACGACAAAACGACAAAACAAAAAAGCACGTAACATGGAGACACGGCACACATATAGACAACACTGCGGGCACACACAAAAGTAAAGTATGGTGCTATAAAGTACACGGAATACACGGCGCACAGACATGTAACAGTATGTGTGGGGCGTTGTAACTTACAGGCACGTAAAGTGGGTGCGCAATCATGAATAGAGACAGAGGAGAGTGGGTAGGCCCTCTGAAGGGTGTCCAAGTTACTATGTACACTGCCTGACATGCAAGAGCAGTCTGGTTCTGAGCGGCCGCAATCAAAACAACATGCCAGTTTCATTCGTTTGTAGACGGACATCTTGGCTACATCATGTTTTGGGATGAGAGGAGAGGAAAAGCAGCAGGTTAATGGCAAAAAGGAGAAATCGTTCAATCCGGGGGAAGTCGGAAGGTATCGTCATCAGAAAGTGCAAGCCTTAGCCTCCGCAGACTTGATCGTCAGCTTTGGTCCAGAAAAAAAAAGCTGGGGTTTTGTTAAGAAAATTCAAATTCAATAATTAAAATTCTTAAAGGACTTTTTGGTTGTTGTTTTTGTTCGTGAGGTCAAGCTGCGTGCTAAGGCTGTAACAGAGCAAAAGGCAAAACAATGAGGAGAAGGGGACGGGGAGGCATTCATGAACAGGAGCAATGAAGAAATGTAGTTCAGCAGCAAATCTCAAACATGTCATTACATTTGTATTTTCTCTATGCGTTGGCTAAAGGGGTGGATCACGTACCTGTATCCCATCATGCAGCTGGAGCGACTCTGAACAAGGCAATACGCTAAACTACGTCACTCTAGGCCTGTCACGATAGCAAATTTTGAAGTGCGATATATTGCTGGAATATATAGACGTTAAAAAATAACATTGAAACTAATTTATGCCACTGACACTAGACACTATTTGCCTGGAAGAATCCATGACTCATCGCTGTACCAGCGGCGAGTCTGGTAATGCTTGGTCCAGAATCCGCTGCCGTTGCGCTTAGACAGACAGCTAAGTGAACCAATCAGAGAACAGTTAACGGACAGCGACGTGAACCAAGCAAAAACATCTTTTTTGAAAAGAAAGGCCTCTAGAGCTGTCAGCTGCTGTGGTTTTAAGGAATCGATGTGTTTTAGGTCATTTAAGACCAATTTTACAGCTGAATGGAAGGGACGTTGCGGGCAAAGGCGGGTGCACTGACGTCACCATCTTTGAACGAATCAACGAATCAGAATCGCGGAGTCCGTTGTTAACCGGAGGAGCGAGGGTGGAGCGAGGGTGTCCAAATGGTATCTCGCTGTATAGCAAATACAGAGAGATATCATTTGGCTGGCCAGGTAAAGACACTAAAAAAACTATTCTAAATCAACAATACTGTCAAAAAACATGATCTGCAATAAATAAACAGCAGAATAAAAAAAATAGTACTTAATTTGCATCTATAATGAGTCATAGAAGATATTAATTCAACCTAACCAAAAACTACAAGAGTATGCACGATAAATAGTGACCCCAAAAAATACTGTTTCAGCTTTCATATACTGAACAATAAGAGGATATAGTAATTATCATGACAGGCCTACGTCACACTAAGGCTGGTCCATGCCAAATCGAACGGCGTTTCACTGCGGCGCTCCCACAGGGCCTCACTGTGTGTGTGATAAAGGCTAACCTGATGCACAAAGTAATGTATTGTTTTGATGTGAAGTCATTTCAAAATTGCTGAACCTGATCATTTAATGTACTGTTCATAATATGGAACTAATTACGAGCTAGTTACCATGCCTCAAAAGAGCTGCTCAATTAGTCGCATCATTAGTTAGTTTTTGCATCAAAACTATTTTAAACGGATTTAAATCGCAAATATCAAGTTGCAAATGTTTGTAACACTGCAGTTTAAACTTAGTTGTATAAGCAGTTGTTGTATTCCTTTTCTCAATGTCAAAGTTGCTGAATATGTTCAGAATATTTTATTAGTTTTTTTTTTTAATGTAACGCAATAACATTCGGGCTGAAAACGGCTAAATAAGTGACGTCTGTGGCTATTTGTTAGTTCAATCTGTTATTGTAGCTCATGCTCTTAATAAAACTGTGAAAATGGTTTATTGGTATTATCTTGTATTATTGTTGTTATACAGTACCAGCATAAACGGATTTAAATCACAAATATCAAGTTGCAAATGTTTGTAACACTGCAGTTTAAACTTAGAAACTTAGATGAACTAGTTGTATAAGCAGTTGTTGTTGTATTCCTTTTCTCAATGTCAAAGTTGCTGAATATGATCAGAATGTGTACTGTGAAGTCAATCTGAGCTGTGAGTAAATTTGAGCATAAGCTGCACAAATCTACACTATTACAGATGGATATTTCTTGACTTGTGCAGCTCTACCTTTGGTACATGTGTACCTGTGACACTGTGCTAAAGCTTGACGCCCGGAGGAAGGTTGCAGTGAAAGTCCCCAGAGAAGCGTTTGTGGATTCCTGTGACTCTGGGCACTAGCAGCCCCTGTGCTCTGCTCTTTCATTGGCCGGGTGCAGAGCAGACAGAGGCCTAACGCTGTCTGACTAGCACCCGTCTGCATCTTTGACTCCAGTAGCCACGTCCGCTAATAAGAGGTGTGTGAAGTCAGAGAACTGGCCAATGAGAGAATAGGAGATCCTTGCATCTCGACCTGTCATGATAATTACTACATTGACTTATCGTTTAATATATGAAAGCTGGAAGAATATATTTTGGGGCACAATATTTATGTTATGTATAATTTCTTAGTAAAGTGGCAAGATTTGGAGTATTTTTTTTAATGTAACGCAATAACATTCGGGCTGAAAACGGCTAAATAAGTGGCTATTTGTTAGTTCAATCTGTTATTGTAGCTCATGCTCTTAATAAGACTGTCTATTTCAAAATGGTTTATTGGTATTATCTTGTATTATTGTTGTTATACAGTACCAGCATAATGTAGTTTCAATATTATGGTTTATCGTGACAGGCCTGGTTGTATCCCATGACATGCCTTATGAGCTGTGCATGCAGACTCTGTGCTAGCAAAGAGGAGACAGAGGAAACTGTTGACCGTAATCACACAGTTATGCACATGGCAGAGAGCAGCAGGGGGCTGGGTCATGCTCACACCAGTGACTTCAGAGTCTATAAGGGCGCTGGACACAGTGAGTTTAACAATGGGACTTTGGACAAGTGACTGGAAAAGCAATGGAGTGACACAGGACACACACACACATATATATACTGTATACACACACAAAAACACACAAATATACACACACACAGAAACAACATGTCTGACTTCTGACTTCACAAATGCCCAGATTCTCCCTGCAGGAATATGGGGCTCATTATAAAGACGTTCTAAAAGGGGAGTCTGTGTACAGAATCGACCGGGGTCACCATATTGCCTGACACAACATATTCAGCAAGAATGTAAAAAAATGTCCAGAATGGTCCAAAACCTCCCAATTAATGACAATAACTATATATAACTTTGCATTTTTGCTGAAGTTGTTAGGGCCATTATATTTCCTCTACAAACATCACACTCGCAGAATTACTTGGACCTTTTTTTTTGGTCAAGCACCGCCATCTAGTGGTTACCTAACGCTATTTCCAAGTCCCTCGCTAACGTTGAAAAGAGTCGTGAATAGTGGCTCTGCTGCAGTGGCCTTTCTCTGCAGCCTCTGTGAGATCTGGGCCAGGGCTGAGCTCACTCGGGGAAGGGGAAAGTTAAAACCAGATTGTTTTCATTTTGTTTTGGAAACCTGTGTCCAAAAGGCCCACAAGGACATTTCTTCTCTCGGAAAGCCATACAAACCTCTTGTGACATAAGGCAGATCAATTTGGTTGTAGTTAATTTTCTTGTGCGAGTGGTGGCTGTTGGATTGCCATATGTCATGTCAGGTTTGTTTCAAGTCCATACTCTCGTTAGGAAATGTACTCTGATGCCAAATGTGAGTTTGGTTTCGTCAAAGGTTGGGGAGAAAGTGCAGCTTTTAGTCCATATCTGATCAAGCCTACAGTACGTCTGGACTTTGGGGACAGCCTAAACCCTGCTGTTTTGGATTGGCTCTGGTCTGATACAGTGCGGATGAGTGGCGGGGAGAGGGATGCAGAAGCTACACTGGTACATGCAACATAGATACAGTGTAGTATTGGCTGAAGAATAGAAAACACTTGCACTGCACTCTGGGTAGTAGGTCACCCATTTGCTTTTGTTGGATTTTACTCACAATATATCACTACCAGAGAGGGGTTAAAATAAAGTGGTGTTTTCCAATGGCAGCAGGGAAGGAAATACATCAAAAGTATGTCACTGGTTGTAAAGAAAAACAGTTAAATAAATAAAATAAAGAGAATAGGACAGGACAGGACAGGACACAGATTCAGACTTCCATTACAGTAATGGAACTGTCATTTTAAATCAACTCTTTTTGAGAAAGAATACAGCAACAAAACGTCCATCAATGAGAGACAGACATGGAAAAATCAACCTAAACTACCTTTAAGTATTATGTATTTAGGGGGTTACAATTACAACCAGTTCAATTTTCCACAGCCAAGCATTGATTTGTAAATGGATACTTGATGAGATTACCTTTATAGACAGTGCTACAGTTAAGAAGAACAGTGATATGACATAAACAAGTTCAATATTAAACAGTTGCATTGGCTAAGGTCTGGGTTAGGTTTGGGTGTGAAGGGGACAGAGGGGGGACAGGGCCAGAGGAGAGTACTTACGTCGTTTGCACCCGCATTTCTTGATCCTTTTTGGGTCGGTGATGTCGTCGTGACAAGCTTTGCAGTAATAAAATGCTCTAAAAATACAAAAGAATTATTTAAAAAAATAATAAATACAACAAAAAATGATATTTACTATGGATGGAATGAGACACATTTTCCACAAGCTTGGATCTATAAGACAAGACTTGGACGTAATTCAAAATAAGTAAATAGTGCAATCCAGTTCACAATTTTTTATTATATTATATTTATTTAATTTTTTTTTTTTGTCATTGGAGCACTGCTAGAGGCACTTAAAGGGATATGCCACCCCCAGGTCAAATTTGGGCATCTCCCCACAGTCCAGAGACTAAAACAAGTGATGAAAAGCGTTTTCCTGGTCACCCAGCCATTGTCCGAGTCTGTCAGGAACTATTTTTCAGTGCGGAAAAAGAAAGCCGAAGCACAAAGCACGCAGCGTAACGGGGGAACTCCCTTCCTGGTGCGTAAACAGGGATTCCCCTGTCAGCGTGGTGCGTGCTTCAGCTTTCTTTTTCCGCACTGAAAAATAGTTCCCACCCAAAATGACCAAGGCAAGCTCTCCGTGTTGATTTGCACATTTATTTGCACTCGATATGAATGCACACTACACAGAAAGTAATTGGTAAAAGCATCGAGCAAATTAATTCCTTTTGGCCGAAATCTTTCTCTGGCGCCGTTAGACTCCAGTCTAAGGCGGAGGAGCTGCAGATACCGCGGCGGTCAGTGCTGACAGACCTGGACAATGTCTGGGTGAGCAGGAAAATGCTTTCCACCACTTATTTTAGTCTCTGGACTGTGGAGAGATGCCCAAGTTTGACCTGGGGGTGGCATATCCCTTTAAGAGGTATAGATAGCCAGCACTTAACCCTTTTTTGCCCAATCCAAATGTAAACACATGGAAATTAATTCCAGGGATGAAAGTGGCCAATCACGAAAAAAGTGGAAATTTTAAATTTCTGAAATTTTTATTTCTAGATGCTATATGTTAGCAATAAAGTAAAACTGTACATAAAAGTACAAAAAAAACCCCACATTTTATTAACAGGTACTAGTAGTATATATTGGATTTGTTTTTGCTTTGCACTTTGTCTAATCAGAGGCATTGAGGAGGAGCTTATGCGCGCTAAAAGGCGCAAGTGAAAAAGCGAGGAGCGACGCGTTAAGTGAGGCATGGGCAGGTAGGATGAGGTATAGGATGTTTTATAAAGTTTAACCTGCTCTGTGATACGTGAAGAGTCCCTCAGTCGTCCAGGTAGAATCCATGATAAAAGGAGAAATTCAATTTGTCAACTGGACAAAGTTTGTTTGGTCAAAAACGTTTCGCCGCTCATCCGAGAGGCTTCGTCAGTTCTGAAGCCTGACGAAGCCTCTCGGATGAGCGGCGAAACGTTTTTGACCAAACAAACTTTGTCCAGTTGACAAATTGAATTTCTCCTTTTATCCTGCTCTGTGATACACGTTGGTACGCAATGGTACAGGTTGTTGCGAAAGAGCTGCGCTCACTCGCTCCGCAGCTCCAGACACGGGCTCGCGCGGTTTAATACGAAGTTTAATATGAGACACATACTTTTGTTCTGAATACGGGACGATTCTGTTTTTCAAGGGACGGTTGGCGACCCTAAACACAACTATACATATATACACCCAAAATCTTTCAACGAATTTGCACAGATATATATAAAAAAAAAAAAAAAAAAGTGACCCCCGCGGCTGAAAAAAAAAAGCGGAGATCCACTAAAAGACGGAACTTTTTCATCCCTGTTAATTCTCACGAGATCATTCTTTTACCAATTTCGTCTCACGTGATCTTGTGGCCGTAACTTCATGACATCACAAGGTGGAACAGAGTATTTTGCGCTTTGAAGATGTAGATATACTAATAATAAAGGGTCATGCAAACGTTGTAAATAAAACAAAGCACAACTTCATGTATGTTTTGATGAGGTAACATTCTAACATGGCTTAGGCCTCACAAGAGTCAAGTAATACAGGACCTTTTAATTGGAACTAAACAGCAAATCCACTTCATCATCTACTAAACTGTGTATACGGTGTTTTAACAGCATTATCTATCGTTTGAGATGCCTTCAGTGGCCTCTGCAGTTTCCAGTAGTTGGTGACATCACGCAAGACTGCCCTGATTACATCCAGATGTGGATATAGACCAACCACTCTGATCCTTTAACCTCCTGACCCCGCCCCTCTCTCATTCTCCCCTTTAGTCCTCCAGGTACTGCCCAAGTTAATGTGTAATGCGGTTGGGGGTGGATTTCGGTCTTTAGTTCCATTTTCATATTCACAGTTTGTTTCGAATATTATTTTCCATGACGTATGCGTGTTACCGTTTGACTTCTTTGGCGTCGCTTGCGATAAAGAATCCTAGCGTTCCCTCCTGCATCTTCACGTGGTTGCCCGGGTTAATAAGGATGCTGGGTAATCAAACAAATAGAAACATAGTACTCCTTATTATAAGAATACAGATGCTACGGCTAACACAACATGCTAATCAAGAGGAATGGTACACAGACATTTGGGGGATTTCACCTGATTGGACCTGCTATGTTTCGTTTGTGTCAATTTGCAGATGTTACTCACATGATGGACAGAATGTACAACGATATGGAAGCACATTGAATTTTAATTCTTTGTGATAGTCCTGACACAGGGACACAGAGAGAAATCTGGGCGATGAGGGCTGAAAGAATTAAAATTATGGCTGTGGAGCTCTTGGACTCTCAAATATGTTTTACAGAATGGCTGCGTTGTAATACAGATATATATGGTTGGTTTCGTTAGTATTCGACTAACTGGGAATGAACAGTCATGAGTGGATTAATTCACTTTACATTATTCACCAATAGTAGTCAATCTATAGCAACAGGTATGCATGTTAAATAATTGTATTCACATTATATTAGGCTATTGTGAGACATAGAGAAACTAAATATAAATGTACATCTCCAGAACACTTTCATAAGTTTTTACAGTATGTCAACTGGCTGTATCATTCCCCATTAATTAGACGGCGACAGATTGGACGAGGTACACACACGTCCTGGACACTCACGCACACACACGGCTCATTAATGGTTACCTGGGGCAACAGTCATCAATGATGTGAGTGTGGAACACTGAGCCCACAAACCGCACACTCCTACAGCAACGCCCACCCAGAGGAAACACAGAGCAGCTTCAAGTCGCTGCTGTCACATTTGAACAATTTAGGAATTATATCACAAAATTAAATAAAATTAAATTAAGGTCAATTATACATTTTATTTAATCTTTTTTTCTGAATTATTGTGATGTGTATTTGTGTATTTCTTTTGGTAATTTCAGTTAGTCTTTCCTCAGGGCTTTGGAGAAGGTTACTTTGTTAATAGACAGATAGTTAATAGACAAAAACATTAAGGGAGCAATTGAATCCATGTGCACATGGGGTCATTGTGAAATTGCAGTGTTCATGCAGGCCTGATTGTGATCCCTCACTGCAGAAGTAAATTAGTGTTTCATTCAGTCAGATTGAATGGCCCCCAGAGTTGAACATGTGTTTAGCATGCACTTCAGTGAAAATAACAGAAACAAATCAAGTCCATTTTCACAAACATTGCTGCCCAAATCTGAGATTTTCAGGTTTAGAGAGACAAGGCCTTTTCTTCAGTTGGGTGCAAAGTGGTGAAGAGCAGCATCCAAACCTCATATTGTGAGCAACAAAGCAAGCACCAAACACCTCAAGTGAAAGTGTTAGCATGCAGTTAGCAAACAGCATGGGGACAGTCCAACAGAAAGGCATAGCCACTGCAGTACAGTTAAAGGGACAGGTACGTAGATGCAGACGGTTGCAGTAACTTCTGTGCAGTTGGATTGTTTCTTAAACACCAAACTGACAGGAAGTGACCTCACTTAAGGACATCTACTCGAGAGACGAACGAGCATGGCTAACACGGGGCGGAGATGTACAGAGATGTACAATGTACAGGCACACACACTCCCACCTGCTTCAGACACGCACACACACCACACACACACATGCACAGATGGACATATGGAGGACATGGAGAACATGAAAAACATGGGGTGGGATGTCAAAATGAACAGTGGCCCACTCGTAGATTTTGTAACCTGTGATTTATAAATTTAAATTTTGGATAAACAAATTGCTATCCAAATCCAACAATTCCATGCCTTTGCTAATGTGTGAGATGAATGACAGGAGTGGTGAGGTGCTGTTGGTGTGAAAAACATAAAAAAGACATGCTATAATCGCCAGTGCCTGCAGCTACAGCAGATAGTAGGTCTTTATGTAAATGATGAAATAAAAAAGATTATTCGTGTTTGTCGACACCACATGTGAGCTCTGAGAGATGTTGATCCCAATTCAGCACCACCATGTATATTTCAAAGAATCATTAGTGAGACACCAAAGGTTGGATTCATCTCCAAATAAAGCTAAAGGAGGAACTGAACAACACTGAAAAAGAACTGAAAGTGAGAGAAATAAAGTCAGCAAAGGACTGGCAAAGGACAAAACGAAAAAAGATCAAAAATAGGTAGATATGAAGAGGGTGAACGTTTGGCCTTGGTACACCGACAACAGCGAAGACAAAGAAACAGCACTTCTACAAACACATCCAATTTATCTATCCTCTCTCTGCCTGCAAAGAAGTTAGTGCATTAAAGCACAAGGGACACCATAAAAAGTTAGAAAAAAGAAGGCCTGTAAGATAGTGTTTGGAAAAATATCCTTGGGGAAACTCCCAAAGTCAGAAGCGTTAAAGTGGTGGAGATTGGGTGGAACTTTGGAAGTAAGATAAGGTAGAGGGCATACCGCTTTCGGCTTCTGCAAACAACAAGAAAAGATCTCAAATCAAACAGTTAGTATTAACATAATGGAAAGGAAAGAATAAGTGTGGCCAAGGTCTATTTGAACTTTTTAAAACGTAACGCCACTGTACACAAATGCTTTTGATTAGAGTAGCATTGTTCTAAAACTCAACAATTGTCAGCAATAGCTACGGTTTAATTTACAATGGGAAAATGACTTCATCAGAGTAAAGGTTAGTGACGTCATGTTACTATGGAAATAGCCAGTGAACAAATACATTTGACACAAGTGAACAGGACAGGGTGAGTGGGATTTGGCAATTGAGATTACTGAAAAAAGAGTCTCCATGTTATCGGTGATCAGACACTGACGTTAGTTGGACTCCACAGGGACACAGTTAAATCACATTGGGAGAAGTTAGGAACACATGACATATGGAAGGGTGCAGCCAATTGTCTCTTCCCTTTTTCAGAATCAAAATGGTCTCTTACTTGGTCTGGCGGCTAGAGGACTGCACCTGCACTGTACAGTATATCTGAGGTTACAGTGCTACTTTCAGTGTGTTCCTGTTCGGAGTCAAAGTTACCTCCATCAAGGGTATTGGATTTCCAGTTACACCAATTATTTATATTAATAGAAAAAACAGGCAACGATCATTAGCAATGTCTTTTGGCACTTGTGTTTCATGGTCATAGCTGTAATAGCTAATATAGCTGTAAGTTAGAGGATAAATAAGTAGTGCAATACCTTGGCAGAGGTATGGATGGACTTAAGGTTTTTATAAAGCTACTAGAAGTGTGATAAAGCCAGATCCATTTGAACAAGCTGCAGAGTACAAACCTGCTCTCTCTCTGCTCCGACTTGTATTCAATAGCGATAAGTAACAGCTTCAGCTTCACATAGCACAGCCTGGAAAACATAATGAACAGGCACAGTTCATATTATGGATTATGGTCTTTCACTGACAACCTCTGACCACATCTGATTTAGCGATGGGACTTTTGGCTCCTCTGTGGGATCAGAGTTTCTTGGAACGGTTGATGTCGAAGAGCCGTTCAAAAGACTGTCTGTTTTTATATTTAATTATATGAAAAAAGGCAATGTGAAAACCCATTTAACTACAAATTAATCACAGAGAGATGTTAATCTGTATGGGTTTCCTTCTAAAAGTTCCGTGTGTTGACACCGGCTTACCTCTGACACTCTCAGCTGATCCCGGTTCGGCTCGCTTTCTCAAGCCCACGTAAGTAGGTCCGGTAACTTCTCTGAAACATGAAATAAAGCTGGCTTTTCTTCTCAAAACAAAACATTTGTCTGAAAGGTGATATATTTGCGTCCCAAACAGTTGTCAACTAAACATCCATCAGCGAACTTAGCGGTCGCGTATTGTGTCTGCCGACTCATATCAGCCTGTTCACTTGTAAACTTCCCCTTACGGCGGACCGCATCTGCCGTACACTTCCGCTAAAGGTTAACAGGCTAATACAGCTAACGTGAGCGCAGTGATATGAGTCGGCAGACACAATACGCGACCGCTAAGTTCGCTGCTGGATGTTTCGTGGACTATTGAACTATTTGGGACGCAAATATATCACCTTTTGGACAAATGTTTTGTTTAGAGAAGAAAAACAAGCTTTATTTAAAGGGATATGCCACCCCCAGGGCAAATTTGGGCATCTCCCCACAGTCCAGAGACTAAAATAAGTGGTGGAAAGCGTTTTCCTGCTCACCCAGCCATTGTCCGAGTCTGTCGCCACTGACCGCCGCGGTATCTGCAGCTCCTCCGCCTTAGACTGGAGTCTAACGTCGCCAGAGAAAGATTTCGGCCAAAAGGAATTAATTTGCTCGATGCGTTTCCCAATTACTTTGTGTGTAGTGCGCATTCATATCGAGTGCAAATAAATGTGCAAATCAACACGGAGAGCTTGCCTTGGTCATTTTGGGTGGGAACTATTTTCCAGTGCGGAAGAATACAGCCGTATCACGCAGCATGCTACCAGGGGAATCCCAGTTACGCACCAGGAAGGGAGTTCCCCTGTTGCACAACGTGGTGCGTGATTCGACTGTATTCTTCCACACTGGAAAATAGTTCCCACCCAAAATGACCAAGTCAAGCTCTCCGTGTTGATTTGCACATTTATTTGCACTCGATATGAATGCGCACTACACAAAAAGTAATTGGGAAACGCATCGAGCAAATTAATTCCTTTTGGCCGAAATCTTTCTCTGGCGACGTTAGACTCCAGTCTAAGGCGGAGGAGCACCAGATACCGCGGCGGTCAGTGGCGACAGGCTCGGACAATGGCTGGGTGAGCAGGAAAACGCTTTCCACCACTTATTTTAGTCTCTGGACTGTGGGGAGATGCCCAAATTTGACCTGGGGGTGGCATATCCCTTTAATGTTCCAGGGAAGTTACCGGACCTACTTACGTGGGCTCCAGCCGAACCGGGATCAGCTGAGACTGTCAGAGGTAAGCCGATGTCAACATACGCAACTTTTAGAGGGAAACCCATACAGATTAACATAAAAAAAAACCACACTATCCCTTTAACCCTTTGAAATGATTAAATTCTGTAGTGATGCATTACAATTACAATATTAATTGAATGTGTACTATACAACTTTCTGAGTGAAAGAATGAGAGAAGTTACATAGTGCAATAAAAATAAATGTTATTAAGATGCAAAATATATTTTTTGTGCATAAAGCTCTCATTAGTGATTGTTGGTTCAGTGTAAAAATGCATAAAAATTGGAAAGAAAAATATTTGGTTCTTTTAAAAAAACAACATCTGGATCCAACTGTTCATGATAAAGGTGTTTTTGGTTAGGGGTCCATCACCTGCTTGTTTCAATCATTGATCTACTTGGAATGTTCCACAGTATGATATTAAACTGCTCTAACTTAAATTTATTCAGTTAGAGGTTTTTACTGCTCAAAAATATCTAGAAAAACATGAGCAGGGTCGCCTCTCCAGAGATCTGACCTGCAACTTGGTCTGGTTTAATCTCCATGAAGAGAGAAAGGTTTAATACCATATTGTGAAACATTCCAAACAAAGCAATAACACCTCTATGGGGAAAAGCATTTGACGAACCCGCCACCAGAAAAGTTACACAATGCCCCTTTAAGGAACCGTTCAACAGGGCAACTCGTTCACCAAAGTCTCATCATTAATCTGATTAATTTCTTCATGATGCTGCTGATCTGCTGCCTGATACTTACTCACAAATAGTAGGGAAGGAGAGCCCTACAAAGGCACTGGACAGATACTCGGTGTACATCTCATTAGCCACGCCTTCAAGGTAGTACTTCTGCCACGTGTCCTCTTCAATCTGATGAAGAACAAAGTGCAGCAATGACAGAGCAGAAGAGAAAGAGGGAGAGAGAGGAAGACACAGAGAGAGACAGAAAGAGAGAGAAAAGAGAGATAGGGAGAGGAGAAGAAACAGGGAAATGTGGTCTGCAGATGTTCCGGCCTCAACATGAGCCTGGTCATTATAAGGCGATCCATCATGTTTATGACATGAGAACAGCTCTTTGATGGAAGCAAGCACCTCTTCAATTTGAAACCACAAAACACTGAACAGATTCCATATGAAATGTCATAGTAAAATATGATGTGCCAGTGTGACTGAGCACACAGCAACCAAGGGCTTTTTTAAAACAAAGATGTCAGGATTCTTCAGTGAGTGTACATGAGCAGATCTATTCCAGCTGGAAAGCTGTACTTACTTAATGCACTTAAGCCTCATATACAGGGTTATTATGTCACTGTTCCAAAAAGTAAATGTGATAAACCTGTGGAGTTCTCTGAGTGGATCTGATCCTGAGCCTTACCTCGATGAAGGAGCGCATAGAGAAGAGGTTGGCCAGCATGGTGGACAGGCCCTGGGCCAGGCAGCTCTGGGCGATGAAGCCGGCCTTGAGCTCTGCCAGGCAGATAGCATCGTCACCTTCCTTCCAGTTCCAGCTCGGAATGTTCAGCAGATGGGCCTTCATCACACGACAGAGAAAGCAGAGGTCACACAAGTACACACATATCTGTCCTATTGTATTAGTGTGAAGACAGTTCTTCACTTCAGCTGCTTAGAAGATCCGATTCAGCATTTGGCAACATTACATTACTATAAATCACAATTGTTTGAAAGTTGTAGTTAAGGCCATTTCATTAAGTTGAGGTTTTTAATTATTATTACAGCCATTTAACACATACTTACAAATCAATTACAAAAAATTTGATACAATTTACTTTTATGTAAGTTTCAAAGTACTGCTAAGATTTGAGTTCATATAATTTTTTGTACATTTGCAGTCTCATTCAAAGAGCTTGTCGCCATCTAATGGATTCTTTTAGTACTACATACTAGTGAGTCGTATTTATTATGATAGTGTGATATAAACCCATTTTGTAATGTCCATCGATTGTATTTAACTGTAAGCATTAAAAATTACCTTATTGTGATATTGCAGCATCTGTGTGATGATTCTGATTTTCGGATGGTAGTTCTTGATGGAGATGACCCTAATGTCCATATAGAGTATTTTACATTAGCACAAACTGCCACAACACCTTCAATAGGCTTACCAGTAAATAGATAAGAAACTAACCTCATGATGTTGGAGGCATCTTCAGCATCTGGGTCTGGACAGTATTTGTTTGCCAAAATTAAACAAGCATCTGCAGATTCGATCTATGCACAGAGGAGTAATAAAGTTACAGCTTTAGTTTATCTCCTGCCCATTCCAGAGGCTCCTGGTGGGTCTGTGGTTTACCTTGACACGTGCCAGATCGTGGGGGTTGAGGACAGATCCTTGGTAGAACTCGACTTGGGTAAAGTGGCGTTTGAACAAGGCTTCCAGCTCAAGATTAGGGGAAATACTGAGTGCAGATAAGTACAGAGGGTTAGTGTGGCCATGCTGTGTGCACAGAACTCTAGGGCACATACTACATTGGCTGCAAAGGAAAAGATGGACTTACTTATGGAGAAAAACAATTTCTACATTGACATCATCCCTGTCCTTGTGTAGGAAGTCTTTGAGGAAGTTGGAGACGCTTTCGAGGGTGATATGACCACAGACCACTATGTGCCTGGAAGGGGGAACAAATCAGCTTGAGTGTGCAACATAAATGAGTGCGGACGCTGGCATGCCTCCCAAAGATAATCAGTTAACCCAAAGCACTCAGATATCTAACTAAATGTAGAAGGGAAAAATATCCAACTGTCAAAAAACATTTCTTCAGGCCAAACAAGGAACTGAATTATATGATTCTTGCCACAAAAGTGAACATTTTCCCCCATGAAATGAAAGCGTATGACAAGTGCAATCAAACACTCAACTTTGAACCACTTTAGAAAATGTAAGATATAATTACAGAAGCCACAGCGGCTGGACTGTCATCCGCTCTCTTTAGAAACTCCCCTTTGGGCCAAACCACTGTTGTGTGGACAGAATGAATGTTGACAAAGATATAATACGTCAATATTCACGTAAACACAGCTTTGCTAAAAGTCTGTGACAAGAGAGTGTTATAAATCAGCAGTGACTTTGGCACAGGCCTGCACACTGCTGGACTCATTACAGCTCAGTCAGACTCTAAGACTTCTCACATAAGGTTGTGTCCTTTCTATTGTTGTCATGGCCTAACATTTCAAGCTTGATTTTGATCGTAAAAAATCACTCATTTTCAGCATTAAAGGAGAATTAACGTTTTTTTTACAATCTGAGCCTTATTTCCGTAATAAAACAAGTTGTTTTACTCACCCATAGCACTTTGGTGTCATATGGAGCACTTCCAGAGATGTTTTAGATTTGCGATCTCCATAACGTGAGTTCTCGGGGCACATGTTTGCAGTCTCCAAATAACACAAACTTTAGCACTTTTCAAATCATAGAAGCTCGATGTCTTAGTCTACGCTTTCGTTTGAGTCAAAAGTGGCCTGTAATCCGAGATTTACCCATAGTTTCGAGTAGATGAGGACGCCAGTGCGCATGTGCGGAGTCACAGTTTATTTCACTCTCAGCTCTCGGGACACAAACATGAAACACAAAGCTGTAAATTATGGATAAATCTCGGATTACAGGCCACTTTTGACTCAAACAAAAGTGTAGACATTGATCTTCTATGATTTGAAAAGTGCTAAAGTTTGTGTTATTTGGAGACCGAGAACTCGCATTACGGACATCGCTAATCTAAAACATCTCTGGAAGTGCTCCATATGACACCAAAGTGCTATGGGTGAGTAAAACAACTTGTTTTATTACCGAAATAAGGCTCAGATTGTAAAAAACGTTAATTCTCCTTTAAAGGTGTACTGTGTACCTTTTCTGACAGAAGGTCCGCCATCTGCTTGTCTCCATGGAGATGTTACTGCTTTGCCTGGTATGTTTCATGTTGTTTAATGCCACAGTATGGTGTTAAACAAATATAGTTTGGATTTATTCAGTTACAGGAGATTTTGTTTCTCAAAACTGCCACAAAATTATGCATTATTACTGTGAGCAGGCCCTCATCTCCACATATCTGACCTGCAATTTGGCCAGGAGATATGGCTGCAGGTTACGGACCCTCCACCAAAAAAGTTACACAGTGCACCTTTAAATCATAGTAGTTTTTTTTATATTACCATGGTCTTATGTCTGTGTACTCCCCCAGTGGTCCAGGTAGGTTCCATAATGGTCCATGAAAGTGATTTTTTTAGTATTTATACCTGCTCAAATCAGTATCTAGTTTCAATACTAGTTTCATTATTGATTACTATCTGATTTTCGATACGTTGACAACCCTAGTCCTTTCACTGCCTGCACCAATATCCAATACGAGACAATCAAGACATGAAATTTAGCTACTGTACAACTAGCATCTCTTGTAAACTCAGGTAAACCTCTTATTGACGTGAATTTGGTTGGATAGTCTGCAGAAAGTCTCATTATCCAAACTCTGACTGAGACAATAGAGCCACTTCAGTTTGGAAAGCCTGGCTACTGGAGCACTCTGCACTTATGGGGAGTGGGCAGATTAAGTTACACTCGGCGGTCACATGTGAGCATGTACCACGAAGCTTGATTTGTTATGACACGTTTACTTGGATCCACAAAAGGAAGACTTAAAATCTGGATAAGAGATTAACCTTTAACAGTGAGCTCATACCTATGGAGCAGTCTGAAAATGATGTGATAAAGACGACGTATAAATCTGTACTGATGTTAGATGAGATTTAGGGGCAGATCAGATCATTTAAAACAGATGGACTGGCAGGGACGGGCATGTAGACTTGGCACAGTGCGAGTACTACAACAACTACTACTACTATACTGCTGCAGCTGACAGGTTTAAAGAGAAGCAAATGGGCAGATTTTGAGATGCTCTGGGGTAAAATGGTGGTCATAGAAGCTAAATTCAATTTGCAGTGGTCATTTTGAACAAAGAGTATAACTAGCAGCTGTAAGAAGAATGACATTTGAACTTCTTTGCTATTATAAGAACTTCATGCAAGAACCTGTTTGTAGAGACTTAAAGGAGAATTAATGTTTTTTACAATCTTTTACTAAATTTTTACAATTTTTACTCACCCATAGCACTTTGGTGTCATATGGAGGACTTCCGGAGATGTTTTAGATTTGCGATCTCCGTAATGTGAGTTCTCGGGGCACATGTTTGCGGTCTCCAAATAACACAAACTTTAGCACTTTTCAAATCATAGAAGGTCGATGTCTTAGTCTACGCTTTCGTTTGAGTCAAAAGTGGCCTGTAATCTGAGATTTAGCCATAGTTTCGAGTAGATGAGGACGCCAGTGCGCATGTGCGGAGTCACAGTTTATTTCGCTCTCAGCTCTCGGGACCCAAACATGAAACGCAAAGCTGTAAATTATGGATAAATCTCGGATTACAGGCCACTTTTGACTCAAACGAAAGCGTAGACTAAGACATTGAGCTTCTATGATTTGAAAAGTGCTAAAGTTTGTGTTATTTGGAGACCGCTCAGAGCATATGCCCCGAGAACTCACACTACGGCTATCGCTAATCTAAAACATCTCTGGAAGTGCTCCATATGACACCAAAGTGCTATGGGTGAGTAAAACAACTTGTTTTATTACCGAAATAAGGCTCAGATTGTAAAAAACTTTAATTCTCCTTTAAGCTAGAGTTGGTAAGTTTTATACATCCAGTTCAGTCTTTTCTATTGATTATAACAGTAGGGCTATAACAATTTATTGGAATAAATGTGACGAGTAATCGACAACTAAAATAACTGTAATCATATTTGATAAATGTAACATATTTGATAAATGTCAAAGCCTGATCTCGTCAGATATCAGAGGCTCAGCAGGGCTGGGCCTGGTTAGGGGGGCACCACAGGGGGGCGCCAGTCGCAAAAACTGTCATTGTGTCCTTAGGCAAGGCATTTCACCCACATTGACCAGTGTAAATATGGTGTGTGCGTGCATGCATGATGGTGGTGGTCAGAGGGACCGATGGTGCAGATTGGCAGCCTCGCTTCCGTCAGTCTGCCCCAGGGCAGCTGTGGCTACAATAGTAGCTTACCACCGCCAAGTGTGGAGTGAATGAACAATGCTGTAAAGCTTCTTTGAGTGTCTTGAAAAGCGCTATATAAAACTGATGTATTATTATTATTGATGATAAAAGGAGAAATTCAATTTGTCAACTGGACAAAGTTTGTTTGGTCGAAAACGTTTCGCCGCTCATCCGAGAGGCTTCGTCAGCTCTGGTTCTCATGCTGGTTAGACCCTGTTTATATCTAGCTGCAGGGAGGAGCTCACTACACTGAAATAGCTCTGAAACTATCTCAACTAATCTGTCTCTTTGTTTTTCAAATTACTCTGGCGACTAGTTTAGCCTCCCTATTCAAGCCTAACGACCCTCTCCACCCCTCTGCCCTGGATCGTCTGCCCTAATGTTTCTTTGTCTGTTTTGGACTTGGTTTAAAACTTGGTTTAAAACAGACAAAGAAACATTAGGGCAGACAAGCCAGGGCAGAGGGGTGGAGAGGGTCATTAGGCTTGAATAGGTATGCTAAACTAGTCGCCAGAGTAATTTGAAAAACAAAGAGACAGATTAGTGGGGATAGTTTCAGAGCTATTTCAGTGTAGGAGCTCCTCCCTGCAGCTAGATATAAACAGGGTCTAACCAGCACTAGAACCAGAACTGACAAAGCCTCTCGGATGAGCGGCGAAACGTTTTCGACCAAACAAACTTTGTCCAGTTGACAAATTGAATTTCTCCTTTTATCATGGATTCTACCTGGACGACTGAGGGACTCTTCACGTATTATTATTATTATTATTAACTGTTCTGGAAAATCTGGAAAATATATACTCTAAAACACTGTGACATTATTAAATCAAGATCTTAAAAAAGAAATAAATAAAATAAAAAAGAAACCTTTCAGACTGTGATCATTAATACACTTTTGTAAATATTCTCCATATTGAAGCCTTTATTTGGTTAAAATGTATTTAAGAACTCTCTATAGCAGAAATACTTGTTGAAAATTGCTGCCTATTCGACTACTAAAATAACAGTTAGCTGCAGCCCTAACTAGCACTGACAAATGAGTGGAATGAATCGACAAGACAGTATCTTTCATTTCAGAAGATGAAAGCTTCAGGCATTTGACATAACTGTTCCCTAACTGCTAACTCTGGTCAAATCAAGTGGAATTCTCCTTCATGATACACAGTGAAATTAACAACAGCAGATAACATTACACATATTATTCTGCTTGTTCAACATTTTTAAAACAATTTAAAAAATAAATCACTTAAGAAATCCACGCACAACAATCCAAAAACACAAAGTCTAAGGGATAAAAGAGCATGCACACAGACCATGCAGCAGAGGCACCAGGAGAACACAGCAAATGAACTACAGCTCAAACCTCGAACTTCTACTGCTCTAATCCTCATCTCTAATCATCTCATTCAAATATTATACAAATTATACTGCAGGATCTTCTGAAGAAAACATTTGAATCTAATCTGAATCATGTTGGTGAGTTGCATCTCTTATGGTTCCAAAAAGCAGTACTAGAATGGCAATAAATCAAATGAATAAAAAATTGTGTGGTCAAAGTGGAAACTGAATCGTGAAATGTGTATGTTAGGATTATGTTAAAATCTCATCTTGTCTTCTTCTCATGGTCCCAACCTTGTATCTTTTCTCATATTGTGGAAATTATGTCCCTACAGACCACTCACAGTTCAGATCATTATATTTAAGATTTAGCTAAAAAAAAAATACAACAGTTTTCCTTGTTTGGCAGTTGTTTAGATTTCTAATTTTACTTCCTGGTTGGAAATCATGACATTACCTAGTATACTTGGCCAAAACTCCTTTAATGTACACAGATACTTGTGAAATAAATTGAGAAAAATGCACCTTAATTTTGTTGAAATAATGGTCAAAATATAAACAAAAATAAATAAATAAAAGTCTTCTTGTGAAAATTGTTAGTTTGATGATGTAATTTTCACTTAATTTTTCCCGTTAATCTGTGTGTTTATTCAATGCTTTGTTTGACAGATTATATTAAAGGAAAATTAACGTTTTTTTTTACAATCTGAGCCTTCTTTCGGCAATAAAACAAGTAGTTTTACTCACCCATAGCAGTTTGGTGTCAATTGGAGCAGTATCGCAGAACTTATGTTGAGCCGTTCTGTTCTACTAATGATCCCGTATCCGTTAGCGTGAGTGCTCGGGGCACTGATTTGCGCTCTCCAAATAACACAAACTTTAGCACTTTTCAAATCACAGAAGATCGCTGTGTCAGCGTAGACTTTTAGTAGATTCCAAAACGGCCTGAAACCCGATATCGCAACAGAAAAGTAAAGTTCAGAGCGGTGTTAGCTTCTTTCGGACTAGCGGTGTTTACAAAACAGCTGAGTTCACGCATGCGCACTGTCCTCTCTGATGACGTCATCAAATGAAACTATAGCTGGATATCGGGTTTCAGGCCGTTTTGGAATCCACTAAAAGTCTACGCTGACACAGCGATCTTCTGTGATTTGAAAAGTGCTAAAGTTTGTGTTATTTGGACACCGCAAATCAGTGCCCCGAGCACTCACGCTAACGGATACGGGATCATTAGCAGAACAGAACGGCTCAACATAAGTTCTGCGATACTGCTCCAATTGACACCAAACTGCTATGGGTGAGTAAAACTACTTGTTTTATTGCCGAAAGAAGGCTCAGATTGTAAAAAAACATTAATTTTCCTTTAACTAAATCAAATGTTAGACATAATTACCTTCATTTCTCATACTTGCAATTAGTCAAATCACTTCTCTTTCCAATTCAACATTCATTTTTAAAGGTACATTGTGTAACTTTTTGGTTGGGGGTTCGTCACCTGCTTGTTTCTATGGATATGTCATTGCTCTGCCTGGAATGACCCACAGTACGAGGTTAAACATTTATTCATTAACATTTATTTAATTACAGGTGGTTTTATAGCTCAAAAATACCTAGAAAAACAGGCATTCTGACTGTGAGCGGGGTCGCCTCTCCACAGATCTGACCTGTAGCTTGACCTGGTTAAGTCTCCATAAAGACAGAAAGGTTTCATACCATACTGTGAAACATTCCAGACAAAGCAATGACATCTCCATGGAGAAAAACAACATACAACCACTTGTAATTTAATAAATGTCAACGAATAAACACTTAATGTCGCACTGTGGAACATTCCAGGCACACTAACATTCACCAGAAAAGTTAAAACACAACAGAAAATATGGCTGAAAACAAATCAGTCATGTGACCACTAGACTTTTGTTTGTGCTGCTTGTTTTGTATGTGGTATTTTTATATATTTGCCTGCCTAGGGACTGCAGATGAAAACTAGCTTTGTAGCTAAAATTCGGCATATTTACATTTGTTTTATACTTATGTTCATTAATGTGCATTGTCCCTATCAAATAAATAAATAAATAAAACACAGTGCACCTTTCATACATTTTGGATAAGGCATCACTACAATTACTTTCAATTTCTGAACTTGATTGAATTAAAATTTTAATTAGATTAAAGTTTTTTTTAATGCTATGTCTTCAGTCTAGGTCAATACTAGCTGAACATGGAGGTTGCAATAAAGTAGATTATCAAAATTTGAGATTTCAAAATTATGGGTGGGTAACTGATAATGGATGTTCAGAACACAATAAGAATAGTCGTATAAGGACCATTTCAGAGGCAAAATTACGTACAGTACCTCACCTTACGAAATTAATTCGTTCCAGAAGTGGTTTCGTAACGTGAAAAATTTGTAAGTTGAGTAGCTATTTCAATGGAAAAAGCCTGATTCGTTCCAAGGCCCCGATCCAAGTTTTTTTTTTATAGTGTAACTTTTTTTATAGTGTAACATTGTGTTCTGTGTGTTTCTCACATTTATCTCTCGTTTAAACACTCAAACTTTCATAGATTTTCAACAAAATTATTAATAGTGAAGTGTGGGGGGAAGGGGGAGGGCGGAGAAGACTCTGACACGTGTGTGATAGCGCAGCATGACCCGGCGCGGAGCTGACAGCAGGTCTAGACCAAGGTCTAAACCTGGACTGGACCAGGACTAAACCAGGACTAAACCAGGACTAGACCAGGTGGATTAAAGCAGCGAGGAGGGGACTGCACGCATTCTGAGCGCATGAACGCATGAACGAGACCCATGCAAGAGCCGCGGGCTCCTCCTGGTTTAGTCCAGGTTTAGTCCTGGTTTAGTCCAGACCACCACGGCTCCTCTAGACCTCCTCTAGACCTGACCAGGTCTAGACCACCGCGGCTCTTGCATGGGTCTCGTTCATGCGTTCATGCGCTCAGACTGCGTGCAGTCCCCTCCTCGCTGCTTTAATCCACCTGGTCTAGTCCTGGTTTAGTCCTGGTTTAGTCCAGGTTTAGTCCTGGTCCAGTCCAGGTTTAGACCTTGGTCTAGACCTGCTGTCAGCTCCGCGCCGGGTCATGTGCGCTATCACACGTGTCAGAGTCTTCTCCCCCCTCCCCCTTCCCCCCACACTTCACTATTAATAATTTTGTTGAAAATCTATGAAAGTTTGAGTGTTTAAACGAGAGACAAATGTGAGAAAAGTTTAAATCCAGTCTGAGAAAAGCGTATAATGTGTGTGGCTGAGTGCGCATTATTTGAATTTTTGAGATTTCGCGTTTCGTAACTTGAATTTTCTTTCGTATCTAGAGACCAAAATTTACCGTGAAGGCGTTTCGTAACTTGAAATTTTCATTTGTTGGGTCATTCGTAAAGTGAGGTACCACTGTAATTTAATTTTACATCATTTAATTTCAATCTAGACTCCAAAAAGTACAACTAAATGGAAAATTTTGATTTGGTGGTTTAAAATGAAGAGAGAGAAAAAAGAAAGATGATATTACTGTTGGTTGGTAATGAGTTTATGAATAATTATAAAACTGTCATGTTCTTTCTCACAATAACTGAAACACTAAAATGTGATATTTCCCTGCTTTCAATTACACACATTAGTTCTCAAACTCTTTTACTAGTTTACATCAAGTAACTACATTCTTATTTGCTAAATAAAACAGAACTTTTCAATAAAATAATACTACTTTATTATATAATATTAATGATTTAGGCCACAGCTCTGAATTTTTAATCGCTGGAAAAAAAATATTGTGTCTTAAATGCAACATGTGGTTTATGGTATGCTACTTATCACTACACAAAATGGTACAGTGCATTTCTCCTGTTAAGGTTAATATATATTGTGAAGTGTCCCTGTCTCATTAATCCCTAATGGGGACTTAATAGGGATGGCACAAAATCTCATGCCACAAAATCCAGCAGCAAAACGGGACTCAGGTCGTCCCGGGGGCATTTTGAGTTATTCACAGATTCTGAAAGTGTAGATTCTAGATTCTGTAGATTCTTTCCAATGATTCCTTAGACATGGAAATCTGAGAACATTTGAAGAAGTTATGGCCATTTGAAAGCAGCACATTGATTTTTGCTCAGCGGAGAAAACAGCTCGTAAGATTTAGTCCTGGTTTAGTCCTGTTTAAGTCCTGTTTAAGTCGTGGTTTAGTCCTGTTTTAGTCCTGTTTAAGTCCTGCTTTAGTCCTGCTTAAGTCCTAGTTTAGTCCTGTTTAAGTCCTGGTTTAGTCATGTTTAAGTCCTGGTTTAGTCCTGTTTTAGTCCTGTTTAAGTCCTGGTTTAGTCCTGTTTATGTCTTAGTTTAGTCCTGTTTTAGTCCTGGTTTAGTCCTGGTTTAGTCCTGGTTTAGGCCTGTTTAAGTCCTGGCTTAGTCCTGGTTTAGTCCTGTTTAAGTCCTGTTTTAGTCCTGTTTAAGTCCTGGTTTAGTCCTGTTTAAGTCCTGTTTTAGTCCTGTTTAAGTCCTGTTTAAGTCCTGTTTAAGTCCTGGTTTAGTCCTGTTTAAGTCGTGGTTTAGTCCTGTTTTAGTCCTGTTTAAGTCCTGGTTTAGTCCTGTTTAAGTCCTAGTTTAGTCCTGTTTAAGTCCTGTTTAAGTCCTGGTTTAGTCCTGTTTAAGTCCTGGTTTAGTCCTGTTTTAGTCCTGTTTAAGTCCTGTTTAAGTCCTAGTTTAGTCCTGTTTAAGTCCTGTTTAAGTCCTGTTTAAGTCCTGTTTAAGTCCTGGTTTAGTCCTGTTTAAGTCGTGGTTTAGTCCTGTTTTAGTCCTGTTTAAGTCCTGGTTTAGTCCTGTTTAAGTCCTAGTTTAGTCCTGTTTAAGTCCTGTTTAAGTCCTGGTTTAGTCATGTTTAAGTCCTGGTTTAGTCCTGTTTTAGTCCTGTTTAAGTCCTGGTTTAGTCCTGTTTAAGTCTTAGTTTAGTCCTGTTTTAGTCCTGGTTTAGTCCTGGTTTAGTCCTGGTTTAGTCCTGTTTAAGTCCTGGTTTAGTCCTGGTTTAGTCCTGTTTAAGTCCTGTTTTAGTCCTGTTTAAGTCCTGGTTTAGTCCTGTTTAAGTCCTGGTTTAGTCCTGTTTAAGTCCTGTTTAAGTCCTGGTTTAGTCCTGTTTAAGTCCTAGTTTAGTCCTGGTTTAGTCCTGGTTTAGCCCTGTTTAAGTCCTGGTTTAGTCCTGGTTTAGTCCTGTTTAAGTCCTGTTTAAGTCCTGGTTTAGTCCTGTTTAAGTCCTAGTTTAGTCCTGTTTAAGTCCTGTTTAAGTCCTGGTTTAGTCCTGTTTAAGTCCTGGTTTAGTCCTGTTTTAGTCCTGTTTAAGTCCTGGTTTTGTCCTGTTTAAGTCCTGGTTTAGTCCTGTTTAAGTCTTAGTTTAGTCCTGTTTTAGTCCTGGTTTAGTCCTGGTTTAGTCCTGGTTTAGTCCTGGTTTAGGCCTGTTTAAGTCCTGGTTTAGTCCTGGTTTAGTCCTGTTTAAGTCCTGTTTTAGTCCTGTTTAAGTCCTGGTTTAGTCCTGTTTAAGTCCTGTTTTAGTCCTGTTTAAGTCCTGTTTAAGTCCTGGTTTAGTCCTGTTTAAGTCCTAGTTTAGTCCTGGTTTAGTCCTGGTTTAGCCCTGTTTAAGTCCTGGTTTAGTCCTGGTTTAGTCCTGTTTAAGTCCTGTTTAAGTCCTGGTTTAGGCCTGTTTAAGTCCTGGTTTAGTCCTGGTTTAGTCCTGTTTAAGTCCTAGTTTAGTCCTGGTTTAGTCCTGTTTTAGTCCTGTTTAATTCCTGGTTTAGTCCTTGTTTAGTCCTGGTTTAGTCTTGGTTTAGTTCTAGTTTAGTCCTGGTTTAGACCTGGTTTAGTCCTTGTTTAGTCCTGGTTTAGCCCTTGTTTAGTCCTGGTTTAGCCCTAGCCTAGCACATTCTGCAAAAAAAACAAAAATCACAAATTTTGAAAAAAAAAAAAAAAATTCTAATGCAAATATCTCCGTTTCCCTAAGGCCGACATGCGGCCGGTTTTAGTGTGGTCGGACACAAATGATCTTGTGAGATTTTCTTTCCTTATATTTTTACATTTGCCTTGGATAAAAAGGGTGAACTTTGCAGAGTAACTTCACTTGAGGAGATGTAGTTCCAAAAGCGTGTTATAAAAACTATTAAATTAAATAAATAAATAAAAAATCATGAAGCCAAACTTGTGAACTAAATGGCACAAATTATTCATGAGAAATGATATTAAAATCTTGTCTTATCTCGTTCTTGTGGACAAAATCTCGAGACAGTCTCATAAAAATGATTTCTTGTCCCATCCCTAGTGCTTAAGTAGAATTTTTATGATACTTTGCACTTTTGCTCCTCTATTTTTATACTTCATCCGACACTACTTTCAAAAATCAAACTGATACTGAGAAGAAGAAGAAGCAAAAAACTGCAAACTTAAATCTGGCCATGATTGTGTGCTGCGTAATCCATCCCAAACACGTAATCTCCTAATCTCATTTCCACATTTTACAAATTCACGCCGCCGCCACATGACACAGCAGCAGAGCTCAAGTCTTCTCTGATCTTCGTAGACTCGTACTACGCATCTGAGTAGGCTTTGTAATCTGTGTATTTAGCGGCCAACGTTGTGATCGCTGCCAGATGTGCGTGCTTTGTCTTGGGAGCGGAGTGTGGATGGAGAAAATAAAGTGTGTGGGAGAAGACGTGTATACAGTTTTGACAGGGGCTTCTCTCAGCGCCTTTCCACACGCCCGGGCTCAGGTCAGCGGCCAAACATAACATCTCATCCATCTTATCTTGCTGATGGCAGCCATTATCAAACAAAGAGGTTCAGCTCACGACTCCCGCAAAAGTCAAAAATGGATTCCAGAAATGACACAGGACGTGTTTTTTCGATGTGAAACGTAATCGTAATCTAACCCTGTGACCGTCTGATTGTTAAAGCATACAGGCTGATTCTTTTTCAAGGGCCCATATTACGCTATTTTCTCATCTACTGTATGTTATAATGTTGTTTAAGCCATGTTAGAATGTTGTTACCTCATCAAAAACATACCTGGTGTTGTGTTTTGTTTCATTCACATATGTTTAACACACAAACCCTGAGTTCTTCTCTCAAGCATTCTGCACCATCACTAGAATCATTTGGATAATTTTATCCCTGGAAATGCCAATCTCTAATGAACAAAAAGTAAAACATAGCTGTTAAAGGGATAGTGCGTTTTTTGTTTTGTTTTTTATGTTAATCTGTATGTGTTTCCTTCTAAAAGTTACGTGTGTTGACACCGGCTTACCTCTGACAGTCTCAGCTGATCCCGGTTCGGCTCGCTTTCTGGAGCCCACGTAAGTAGGTCCGGTAACTTCCCTGGAACATGAAATAAAGCTTGTTTTTCTTCTCAAAACAAAACATTTGTTAGAAAGGTGATATATTTGCGTCTGAAACAGTTGTCCACGAAACATCCAGCAGCGTATTTCGCATTCACGTATTGTCTCTCTCCACTCGTATCACTACGCCCATGTTAACTCTATCAGCCTGTTCACCTTCAGCGGATGTCTACGCCGAAGTTTACAAGTGAACAGGCTGATAGAGTTAACATGGGCGTAGTGATACAAGTGGAGAGAGACAATACGCAAATGCGAAATACGCTGCTGGATGTTTCGTGGACAACTGTTTCAGACGCAAATATATCACCTTTCTAACAAATGTTTTGTTTTGAGAAGAAAAACAAGCTTTATTTCATGTTCCAGGGAAGTTACCGGACCTACTTACGTGGGCTCCAGAAAGCGAGCCGAACTGGGATCAGCTGAGACTGTCAGAGGTAAGCCGGTGTCAACACATGTAACTTTTAGAAGGAAACCCATACAGATTAACATAAAAAAATAAAAAATAAAAAAAATGCACTATCCCTTTAACTTGAAAACTACCGTTTCATGACATCACAAGGTGGAACAGAGCATTTTGAGCTTTGGAGATGTAGATAGATTAGTCAAACATATATGGTTGAAACAAAACACAACTCCAGGTATGTTTTTGATGAGGTAACAACATTCTAACATGGCTTAAAGCTCACAAGAGTCAATTTTGAGTAATATAGGACCTTTAAACTTTCAAACAATAGACCCATCTAGTCAGCCTCCCTGAGTGAGTGACAAATTCAGAAGCAGGTTTAGTTAACCTCTTAAAACCTCTTAAAATCGATATAATAAGTGATACTATTTAAATCATGTTCTAGGCAATACAAAAGTCATTATGAGAGGCAGTGCAGTAGTTGTTAGGCTCAACAGGAAGTGCACTGTAGCATGCTACTTCTTCAAAGACTCTGTTCTGGCCTCTCAAAGTTTTGAAAACTGTTTCTGAAGTTTTTTAAGGCAGGAAAAATCAGGCACATGGCCTTTAACATTCATCTATGTTGACAGAGGAGTAGACACACACTTGGACTGTAACTCTACCTTAAGACTATCTGTAAAGTTTGAGCCACAAAATGACAAACGCACTCATATTTACTGTATCTTGTACAAACATCATGACAGCTGTGTACACTTGAAAACTACTTTCACGTAAGCACACTGACACAGACATCGTTTCAGACACTTTCACACACCACGACACAAACACGAGACCCAAAGCAAGCATCGACAAAGCCAAAGCAAGCAGAGCAAGCCATAAGCATTTGAGAGCCTCCAATGGGGAGCGAGGCATCCAGCATTCAGGGTGTGGGAGCTGACTGAAGATCAGGGCCAGAGTCGAGTCAAGCAGTGATGGTGCAATGGCCGAGCAGGAACGGGGAGAACACCACTTTTTCATGAAAGCGAGGTCTATGAAAAAGCCTGCAGATCACTGGGGCACATGCGAGGAGCGCAGCTAACAGTGGAAATAAAAGAAAGCTTAAATCAAGCAAAACAAAGGCGTGCCAAAAGAAACAAGAAAGCAAAATGTCCTGCAATGGTAATTGAGATTGATGACGTAAAAGATCACCAATAATAATGTACTTGCAGATAAATCAATAGGACTGTTAATTTGTTTATATGTGGAGAGTAGATCATTCATGACTGTTTTCGTTTTTGATTGGAATTTTGTTGAATTTTAAGAGAAATGTAGTCATGAAAGCTCTAATTTCCAATAAAAGTGCATCATAGGGTGTTAAAGGAAATGAAATTCAACACAAATGTATGGGGAAAGCAGAGGATGAGGAGAGAGAGAGATGGGCAAAGGATGAGAGCAGACGTGGGCATGTGGTCCTAATGGCCAAGGTCTCCAGTCACGCAGTGTGACTTAAAGAGTTCCAGCTCTTTACTGTTCTGTGGAATTAGACCCCTCTATGGGGTGCAGAGTCACACAACCACACCTTGTCTGGATTACACTTACTTTCTGCCTCGTGTCGAGTTATAACTCCCTCCGTATTTCTTCCGATTAAGGATGAGAGCAGCAATTTCTGGCACGTAGCGAGCAAACATGGCCTACATGCATGGAACAGAAAGAAAGAAAAAGGCATGCAGAGAGGGTTCTACTGCACACATAAAAACAGCAGAACCGTCTGGAATACTTACTTTCTCCCATTAACCGCACTATAGGAACCACCATATTTCTTGCGGTTTCCTATTAACTCTATGATTTCAGGGACGTAGCTGGCAAACATGGCCTAAGGAGAAGATAGGAGACAGAAGAAGAGACTAGTACGCTGCACAGCGGCGAGTTTCTAGAAAAGCCACTTTGCTTTGTTAGTATGCAAGTCAGGAGACAGCCATACGGAAAGCAAAGAGAGCGCTGTGTTCAATTTGTTAAGCCCCAGTGTTAAGTGACATTCTTAACATCTCCAATCTGCAGCTGCACCTGAGGTCTTAGTGCATTTATACTCCAATAGTAATCAAACCTAAGTGCCATGTTTTGTCCAACAAACACAGAGACTGGAGCAGGTGGATTTGAATAGGCCTATCTGATGTTCCACAGCTGCAAAACACATTAAGACTCATTTGCTGGGCTTGGAAAATGAGCTGGATGCATTTTGCACAGACACAGAGCCTATGATCCCACCATGCTTCTAATGACCTATGAGCGAAGGAATGGCATCTCATAATCTGCACTGACAGTACTGTTAGCTTGTGCTTCTCCACACTTAGATACATCTCTGTTCTCATAAAAGCACACTTGAGTCATGCTTGGTAACAGTGCCTATGCATCTCCAGCAGTAATGTTAAATGACGTGACTTTGATTTGATCCCTGGCTATAGAATCCCTTCAGCCCGGAGTCATAATTCAAGCGCTGCTGCTGATAGGAAGCAGCCAGGGAGAAGCCTAAAGACTTCCAGAGCTCTCAGCGTGCAGGAAGCACGCCATCTATCACTATGGCAACTGCATGGGACACGTCCACACAGCTGGAGGTCATCACAGAGGAGAAGTTTAGACTTAAGAGAACATCTGAGTTCAGACAGTAACACGGTAAACTTAGTGTTCAAAGGAAAATCTTATATGGGGCTATAAGTTGAAACTGAGATGGAGAGCGAGAGTCTGTGCTAATGTTTTGAATGTTTATAAATATGTTCTGTGAGGGATTGCTACTGGATGTTAGCGTAAATGGCAGCTCCATCCCTCTCAGACAGCACCAGGGTGGATCAGTGTAATATCTTTGTAATTATTTTACTATTGTAATTAGTATTTGGTCTATTCTGATGAACAAATCTAAGCACAGAGCTACAATGCTCTCCTTAAAGGGACAGTGTGTAAGATTTTTACCCGTTAATTACCTAAATTGAAGATACCCATTCAAAAATACATTGTTTTCCAAGCCTTTTCACTTCCATCATGAAATCAAAGTATTCTTTTGAACTTAGATATAGTCACATAAAAGGGGGATCTTCCCCATGCAGAGGCAGCCATTTTGAATACGAGAGCCGCAGAAGGACATTTGGGCTCCGCCTTCGGCAAGGCTTGTGGTAGCACCGGAGGCAAAGCAGGCGGAGCGGTCGGCGCGTGCTGCGCAAGAGGGAGAGAGGTGCCGGTCGGGGGAAGGGGGCTCGTGGTTTTGGGTAAACAACACAAGCATGCTGCTGTATCACACGTCGTAATGGATCTAACACGTGTTTTGGACTAAATTGTTTTACTGGATTTTATTCGCTGGATCCTTACGGACAAATTGAGAGCAAGTTTATGGTGAAATACAGAGTTTGACCTGTGCAAAGCATTCTAAGGTAAGCTAAGTAACAAACCTCGTTTTGTGCTTTTCCGTATAAAAGCCCCATGTGCTCCGGGAGTGATTGTTGTGCCGGGAAATGAATTGCATAGTCAAAAAGAGGAGACTGTAAGGTTTCATTTGATGTGTAGAGTGTCATGGTACATGATCGGGAATGTGTGTTTTCATGCGAAAAGAAAAAAAAAAACAGTGAACGGGAGACCGCGTTTTATTAATACCGTTGTTGTCGGCCGGGTGTGCGGCGGGTGCGCGCGCGGGTACGCGAGCTCTCCGCTACGGCGCGTCCGGATGACCCTCGAGGTTTGCCGTAGCTAAAACAGGAAGTGCCATAGTCACTATCCACCTATACGCCACGAATCCTACACACTGGGGCTTTAAATAAACTTGGGGAGTGACATTGTTAAGACAGCTAACGAGTAGGGATGCACCGATCTGTTATGGCTTTAATTTGCCGATAACTGATAGCAGCATTTACTTCCTACAAACTAAACTAAAATAAGACAAAACAGATCCAAATGCATTATGTACCTGTTATTTATCTCTCAAGTAACTAAAGAACAGCTTGTGAGTTGTTGTTTTTTTCCTGGGCCACCTATGACCAGTAAATCAGTCTTATTACATCAATTAAATGTCCAACTAGGATATCAGTTGCACCTATTTTTCAAAGCTGATATCTGATCCACCTAGTGCATAACTGTAGATTTGTTTTAACTGTTTATTGTTTCACAGGTAGACATTTGGACACTGTTTATGAATTAGAGACAATTCGACTGCCATGACCACTCCTGTATGAATGTGCATTATACCCTCCATCTCATTTCAACATCGTATCATTTGAACACGACTTATCTATAGATGGAACGAAAGTGAAAAGCTGCTGGGGAGGCCGCTGTCGCTATGGTAACAGTCAGGTGGGCCTAAGCATCATCTGCCTGCTCCTGTGTTTGTTGGAAAAGTGGGAGGAGACACGGGAGAAGGGAGGTCCTGAAACCGCAACTGCTTCTACAAAATAGTAACCACATTTTAACACAGTAGCAAATTAACGTATTCAGAGATGTATAAGGCTGACACAAGAGGGAGGAAGGGACAAGGCCAAAAATTACAGACAAGACACAGTAGGTTCATTATAAACTGGACTAGGTTTACATTTCAGAAGAAAGACACTATAATCATGTTTATTATACAGCATTTAAATGACATTACTTTTATGTTTAGTGACTTAGCATATTAGACCTATTTGAAGTGTACAGGTGGGGTCAGGCAGGGTTTGGGATGGGACCAGAGGGAAAGGGAATTAAAAATAAAAAGTTTTTTTTACCAAACCGCCCAGGATGAAGAAGACCATGAAGAGGCGTCCCAGGGTGGTTTTTGCATAGACATCCCCGTAACCCACAGTGGACATGGTCACCATCAGCAGGTACACACATTCCCAATAGGAAAGAGACTGGGAATTTTGGAAATTTTCCCAAGGATCCCCCGAGTTTTCCACCTATAACAGTAATAGGAAGGATTAGTTATTACTGTAAATAAAGTTTTTAAAAGCATATTAGGCCAAGAAAAATTAAAATGTGTTAGGCAGAGAGCTGTTTACTCTGTATAAAGGTCAAAGACTGCCACCTAGTGGTGCATAAGCGTCATATGCATTAAGTGCCTGTATCACCACACATATACTGTGATTTGTTTAAGAAAAATACAGAAAACTGTGCTTCAAAATTACCACAAGGGAAAGAAATGTACCTAAAGAAGTCCCTCAGATTATGACTGTCCCACATATGAGTCAAGAAAGGACAATGTTACGCGCTATTTTCACAGTTTTATTTATATGAAACCATCCCAACCTGGGTGTGCCCCAGTTTTGAAATTTGAAAATCTGGTCACCTTAGGTTAGTTTGGATAAAACAATGTCAAATAATCAGGTGATACCAAACTTAACCTATGTTTTAAATCGTCACAACTGGCACTGCACAAAGTGGCATAGAAAATATATTTAATTTAAACCCCTCTCATGTCTGCGGCTGGGGCCATGGGCTGGGGCTAGGCCGTTAGCACAGGCCGTCTATGGCCATGAACCTTTTTATTCAGTGGATATTTTACTTAGAGAAAAATAAAGAAAAGAAAAAGCATGATGAGAAAATTTAAAAGGCATATTTTTTTCATAACAGTTTTTGAAAGAAAAAATAGCAGTTCATTATATAGTCTAGTCTAGTAGTCTAGCCAGCTTTTATTTTTATTTATAGCATCTGACAAAAAGTTTGTTGCTCAGTTTGTTCACCTTTCAGTCCAGGCCAAATGAACCCAAACAGAGGTTTCATAATCCAACATGAGCACTCACCAAGTGGATGAAGCCAGCCGCTGTGAGCCATGTGCTTATGAAGATGGAACACAGGTTCACCAGCTTGATGGAATTGCTAGACAGGAAAGGTAGAATTCATATGATTTACAATTTACTATCAAAAGTTTATAATAAATAAGGATAGGCCCAAAATGTATAAGTGACACAAATAATGACATGCTTATAACAATGATAATTCCCTTAGAACAGAGGTCTTCAACAGGGGGGTCGCGACCCCTAGGGGTGTCGCGCAGGTACTGCAGGGGGGGGGTCGTGAAATCTTTTGATTTCACTTTAAAATAATATAATTTCATATTTGATAGTGTAAAATACAGTATTAACCTGTGTATTATTTCCTTGTATTGGATGTACCATAACAGAGTAGCAATGTTTATACATGACACTAAGCTCAATTTAATATAAAACACAATTCTATGCCGTATATATAGTAGGGGGTCCCTGGCCCAGTTCGCCATCTGTTTGGGGGTCCCTGGCCTGAAAAACATTGAAGACCCCTGCCTTAGAATAAATAAAAGACAGATAAATAGATAAGTTAAGTTAAATTATACAGGCCTGTAAGCTATCATATTGAAAAGAAGGCAACATCACATCTATAGTATGTGTTAGAAAATAGAAAATAGGCCTGTAAAGTTTTAAAATAAATTTGCAACAAGAATTGACGAGATAAATCTAAACTGGGCAGGAGTAATTCTTAAAATAAAAACTTGAAAATATGGCATTTGTGGACTTAAAGGAGAATTAACATTTTTTACAATCTGAGCCTTATTTCGGTAATAAAACAAGTTGTTTTACTCACCCATAGCACTTTGGTGTCATATGGAGCACTTCCAGAGATGTTTTAGATTAGCGATATCCGTAATGCGAGTTCTCGGGGCATATAATATATGCCCCGAGCATGTAATATATGCCCCGAAATAACCAAATAACACAAACTTTAGCACTTTTCAAATCATAGAAGCTCGATGTCTTAGTCTACACTTTCGTTTGAGTCAAAAGTGGCCTGTAATACGAGATTTATCCATAATTTACAGCTTTGCGTTTCATGTTTGGGTCCCGGGAGCTGAGACTGAAATAAACTGTGACTCCGCACATGCGCACTGTCCTCCTCATTTACTCGAAACTATGGATAAATCTCGGATTACAGGCCACTTTTGATTCAAACGAAAGTGTAGACTAAGACATGGAGCTTCTATGATTTGAAAAGTGCTAAAGTTTGTGTTATTTGGAGACCACAAACATGTGCCCCGAGAACTCACATTACGGAGATCGCAAATCTAAAACATCTCCAGAAGTGCTCTATATGACACCAAAATGCTATGGGTGAGTAAAACAACTTGTTTTATTACCGAAATAAGACTCAGATTGTAAAAAACCTTAATTCTCCTTTAAATGCAAACCCTATTTTACTTACCTCGTTTTCAAGATATTCAAAAACTGTAAGATTTCGGAGAACTGTATCAACCGTAGGGCTCTCAGAAACCTCAAACCTATGAGAAACAGAGAAATAACATACAGAATTAGCTGTTAAAGGATCTATATCATGCAAAAGTGATTCTTGTGAGCTTTACGCCATTTTATATCATGTTGTTACCTCATGAAAAACATACCCGGAGTGGTGTTTTGTGTCATTCACGTATGTTTGAGTAATCTTTTATATTTACTGCATGACATCACAAGGTGGAACAGAGTGTTTAGATTTGAGAGAAGAACTCAGCCTAAATATGCCGGGGTTTTGTCTGAAACATGTGAATGAAACAAAACACAACTCCGGGTTTGTTAAAAACATGATAACAGATCAGAGAATAGCATAATATGGGCTTTTTAAACAATTACACAACCATCACATACAGATGCAGCTCTTTCACTGAGGCCATACTTTGGAGGGCATATTTAGTCATTCCATTAGTACGAGAAGTGAAGCGTGCCCTACTTTTTGCTGGTAGCTGGCTGCGCTGAGGGATTATCAAACAAAGCAACACCTGCCTCGTGTCTTTTTACATAACAGCACTGATCCTAGGGTGTGTGTGTTATCCCATGTCTCTTTGCATGTGTGGAGCATAACACAGATTCTTTTCAGTCCAACTATAGAAAGCACCAAAATAGACCAACCACATTCGTTTTATTATTCAATTTATTTTATTACATTTTTTTTTTTTGCTAGATAGAATATGATATGAAAACAAACTGAACCTTGGTCTGAAGAAAGAATATAATAACGTAAATGGACAAAAATAGTACAAATATGTCATTCTAAGCGAGGCAAGTTCATTTATTTACTCATTCAATATTATTAGGTAAATACATAACAAACTGGATACAGGTTGTATTTGTTATAGCGGGGGTATTTTACTTCTATGGGGTATTAATTGCTAACACACAATATGATAAAAGGAGAAGTTCAATTTGTCAACTGGGCAAAGTTTGTTTGGTTTAAAACGTTTCGCCGCTCATCCGAGAGGCTTCTTCAGTTCTGGTTCTAGTGCTGGTTAGACCCTGTTTATATCTCGCTGCCAGGAGGAGCTCCCTACACTGAAAAAACTCTGAAAACGACCCCCACTAATCTGTCTCTTTGTTTTTCAAATTATTCTGGCGACTAGTTTTGCCTCCCTATTCAACGTCTAATGACCCTCTCCACCCCTCTGCCCTGGATTGTCTGCCCTAATGTTTCTTTGTCTGTTTTGACTTGGTTTAAGAATCGAATTATAAATGGGAGACAAGTTATGTCTAACTCCCCCATTTCTGTTTAACGACGGATTCTCTTTTTTGACAAAAATCGCCTCTTTAACTCCCCTCTCAAACCAGTTCTTTTCCCTGGCTAAGATCTGAACCTCACTGTCCTCAAAAGAATGGCCCGTGGCTTCTAGGTGAAGATGTACGGCAGATGACGGTCCACTCTGGCACGCCCGCCTGTGTTGGTGTGCCAGAGTGGACCGTCATCTGCCGTACAGATATAAGATATAAGCAGTGTCTAACCAGCACAAGGACCAGAGCTGACGAAGCCTCTCGGATGAGCGGCGAAACGTTTTCAACCAAACAAACTTTGTCCAGTTGACAAATTGAACTTCTCCTTTTATCATGGATTCTACCTGGACGACTGAGGGACTTTTCACGTAACACACAATATATTTAGATCACCATTTACCATTTAGATCACCATGTTATCTGTGGGGTAATGAGCAGGCTCACACCCTCCATTTCCCGCGGCAACACCAGGGAAATGGAGGGTCCAGCGACCCTCAAGGAGTTGGGTTCTAGATCCCAAATTGTGCGCGGAGGTGAGGCCGGCTATATCTAGTCGGTAACGCTCAACTTCCCACACAAGCTCAGTCTCCTTTCCCCCCAGCGAGGTGACATTCCATGTTCCCAGAGCATGTCCCATGTCTGGAGATCCGGTCGTAGAGGCCCCTGCCTTCGACTGCCGCCCAAATCTCCCTACACTAGCCCCTTATGGATCATCCTGTGGGTGGTGGGTCCACAGGAGGACAGCCCCAAATCGCTTCTTCGGGGTATGCCCAGCCACCAGACACTCGCCGCTGTGCACCCACCCCAGGCCTGGCTCCAGGGTGGGGCCCCAGTAATGCCAATCCTGGCGACGTAACTGGCTTTGTTGTATTTCTTATCATAATCATATCATAAGGGCTTCTGAACAGCTCTTAGTCTGACCCGTCCCCAGAACCTGTTTGCCTTGGGTGACTCTACCAGGGCATGAAACCCCCGACAACATAGATTCCGGGATCATTCGGGCACTCAAACCTCTCCTCCAGGTTAAGGTGGTGGTTCAAGGAGGGGCCATGCATGAAGTAAAATTATAAAATATGTTTACGGGCTGGCCAGAGTCAAGCAAAAGGCTGTATGTGGCCCGGGAGCTGGACAATGCCCAGGTCTGATATAGCGTCCACCCCGCTCACTGTAAGAATGCATGTTTTTCAAGGGCTATAAAAGACTGTACTTGAGGTAAGGTTACACTTGAGGACAAAATTATTAGCCCCCCCCATGAAATTTTAAGTTTTCCCCAAGATTTTTTTTTAATTTCTGTGTGGAAAATAAAATAATGTAAGCACCCAAAATAAAACTAGGATGTCTAAAAAAGCTGTGTTATTATTATTATTTTTGCTCTGGTTAAAAGCAGTTTTGAAATACTTTTAAAACAATGACTATTTTGTACTTTGTCCTTAAATGCTATACGGTGGAACATTTTTAGCAAAGTAATAACATATCCATGGAAACGGCAGTGGCATATCCTTCACCAGAAAAGTTTAATGGTACACCTTTAAATGGTCCATCCATCCATCCAACAGGGGCAACAGTCTAAGCAGGGACGCCCAGACCTCCTTCACCCCGGATACTTCCTCCAGCTCCTCCGGGAAGACCCCAAGGTGTTCCCAGGCCAGCCGGGACACATAGTCCCTCCAGCGGGTCCTGGGTCTTCCCCGGGGCCTCCTCCCGGTGGGACATGCCCGGAACACCTCCTGAGGGAGGCGACCAGGAGGCATCCGGAACAGATGCCCGAGCCACCTCAGCTGCTCCTCTCAACGTGGAGAAGCAGCGGCTCTACTCCGAGCCCCTCCCACGTGACCGAGCTCCTCACCCTATCTCTAAGGGTGCGCCCAGCCACTCTGCGGAGGAAACTCATTTTGGCCGCTTGTATCCGCGATCTCGTCCTTTCGGTCATTACCCAGAGCTCATGACCATAGGTGAGGGTAGGAGCGTAGATTGACCGGTAAATTGAGAGCTTCGCCTTTTGGCTCAGCTCCCTCTTCACCACAACGGTCCAGTACAACGACCGCCATCACTGCCGACGCTGCACCGATCCACCTGTCAATCTCACGCTCCATCCTCCCCTTACTCGTGAACAAGACCCCGAGATACTTGAACTCCTCCACTTGAGGCAAGGACTCTCCACCCACCCAGAGAGGGCAAGCCACCTTTTTCCGGTCGAGAACCATGGCCTCGGATTTGGAAGAGCTGATCCTCATCCCAGCGGCTTCACACTCGGCTGCAAACCGCCCCAGTGCACATTGGAGGTCCCGGTTCGATGAAGCCATCAGGACAACATCATCTGCAAACAGCAGAGATGAGATCCTGTGGTTCCCAAACCGGATCCCCTCCGGCCCCTGACTCCGCCTAGAAATTCTGTCCATAAATATAATGAACAGAACCGGTGACAAAGGGCAGCCCTGGCGGAGTCCAACATGCACCAGGAACAGGTCCGACTTACTACCGGCAATGCGAACACAGCTGCTGCTCCGGTCATACAGGGACCGAACAGCCCTTAAATTGTGAGTTACTTAAAGAGAGACTGATACTATAGCTACTACTCAAAAATGTGTAACTGAAGATACTAAACACATCTCCAGATATGTTTTGATTAGGAAACAACGATTAAAACTGATTTAAAATAGGCTTTTGAGCACTGATAGCCACAAATACAAAAATACATTACCCCAGTTGCTAAGAACATGTATGCAGGATATTAGCGAAGTACATGGGCGCGCTTGTCTTTGCTGTTTTTGCCTAATTCGGTAGCCATTTTGGAAAAGATCGGAGCAGGACTTCTTCCTCCTCCACGATTCTTTGGGAGATTCCAGGTTGACTCCGGTGTTCGTCCGGTGGTAAATGAGTAACTTGGGAGGAATCATTGTGGCTATCTGATATTCCCACAAAAAAATGCCAAAAAATACTCAATCGTACTCAAAAATCTATGATAATTTTCTTGAACTGTAGTCTGCTGCGTTGTCACTCTCCTCCTGAATGTGTCTGTAAGCAAAATGTCTACTTTAAAATACATTCAATTGCACCAGCTGTAATCCGAACAGCCCAAACAGATTTACCTTGCTGATCCCGGTCAGTTCTTTTCTATGAGCCTTTTTCACTCCAACACACAACAGCAAAACTAGTAGAGGGATTACGCTGTGATGAAAAATTTAAATGAGACTAAAGACAGAAAAATAATCTGCTCACAAAATGAAGTATGTTGTGTGTAGTGGACAGTGTTGGGTAAGTTACTTTATAAATGTAATCCGTTACAGTTACAAGTTACCTTGATTAAAATGTAATTGTACTGTAACTTTTTGGATTACTTTTACAAAGTAATGTAACTGATTACTTTTGGATTACTTTTGGATTACTTAAGTTTAAATGAGCATTAAACCCATGTTCAACATTTTATTTGTGAGAACTGACAGTGTGAACCTTAAAAGAGTACTAAACTGGGAGGGAATTGCTGACAGGCAATCACAGGAGGTCCACAAGAAGAGATGCCTGCACCAGACTTGTAAGATTTTCACACAGTTTCCCAATGTCAAGTGTTCTAGCCACTGACTGCCAGCTAACTGCATTACGGTACTTCATACATTTACAATGACACCCTTGCTTGTAAAATTACACAATCACTGTTTTAGACCAGCAATGCTGTCAGGTTTCACACATTGGATTGGACACGGGTCTCTTGATATCAGGCAAAGACTTTACCACTAGATCACATTTTAGACTCAGATGCAGAGAGAGGCAGAGGCAAAGCAGGTTCGGTCTTTTTGTCTTTACTTTGTCAAAAGGGTGTTTTATTTACAAGACCTGGTAGTTCAAAAAAGTTCAAAATTAGAATGACTTAGAATTAGAATGCAAATCAAAACTGAAAAGTCCCATTAAATCCAGGCAAATGAAAAGATCCAGGTAATTATCAAAAGTCCAAACACAAAAGTCCAAAAATAAGAGTTCCATAGTCACAAGCAAATTAAAAGAATAAAAAACAAGCACTCAATACAACTGTGGACACTACAACTTGTGTCAAGATTAAAGTCACTTCAACATTTGAATTTAAAATGCACATGTGATACATCAAAGGGGCATTTTTTTTCTTTGTACACTTTATAATTGTGTGTGTGTAATGTGAGTGAGTGTGAGAGAGAGAGAGAGAGAGAGAGAGAGAGAGAGAGAGAGAGAGAAAAGACAGTGAGGAAGGCAGAGGAAGTTAGAGTAGTAGATTATTTATGTATTAGTATGTATGTATGCTTCTTGATACCTTAATTTTGATAATCTACTCTACTCTCAAATGCCATTGAACAGCTTTATAGCCCTGAGTGCAGTCCGCGGTGCGCATGCACCAGCGCGGTGCATGCTGGGATCGAAGAAATAGCGCGCGGTGCTGGGACCACGCTCCAAACTACACTCGTTGAATTGGAACACGGCTAATAACAGACGAGAACAATGGAGAGATTTTTTCGCCCGCCTGGCACCGTAAATAAGACGGCATCTTCACCATCCGATGGTGCCTGTTCTTACATTCACGCGTGCCTGTGGAGGAATTCTGGTTTGGACTCAGAGAGGAGTACCCCGAAATCTCACTGTGTGCTTTAAAACTGTTGGTTCCTTTTGGAAGTACTTACCTTTGCGAAGCTGGATTTAGTGCTCTTGTCTGTATTAAATCAAAGTACCGTTCCCGATTGGATGTTATGTCAGAGATGAGATGCGCACTGTCTACCACAGCACCTGACTTTGAAAGGCTGCAGCGACGTGTGCAGGCTCAGCGATCTCATTAAATGTGAGTAAAGACTTTTTTCATAGTTCTGTTTTTCTTGTGAAATCGATAAGTATTCATTGTTAGCCCTGACCTGTAAAGACATAACTAAAGGCTACAAACACGGTACAAACATGAAAAAAAAAAAAAAAAATTCCCCCCGCTCTGGGGTCGCCAGAAATGTGGGATGTCAAAATGGGGTCGCAGGCCAAAAAAGGTTGGGAACCACTGAATTAGCCTAATAATAAATTAATAAATCAATTAATAATTAATGAAATAAAAAGACTCAACCTCGCACAAATTGTAATCCTGTTAAGTAATCCCCATTCTCAATGAATGTACCTGTAATCTGATTACATCGTTTTTTTCTTGTACTGTAACGGATTACAGTTACTTTTATTTTGTATCCTTTTACCGTAACGCCGTTACATGTAATCCGTTACTCCCCAACACTGGTAGTGGAGGATGTCCAACAAGTCAAACATTCTGTTAAACTGGCAGAGGTCAGACCAAAATTAGGAAACTACAGTATAAGCTCTGACATCAGTGAGGACCTCTCCTGGACAGTGAATACTGTATCACTGGCAAAGAGGGCTCAGAAGCGCCTCTATTTCCTCCGCAAACTGAGGAGAGCTGGAGCCCCTCCACCCATTATGACCACCTTCTACCGAGGCACCATTGAGAGCGTCCTGACCAGCTGCATCACTGTGTGGTGCGGGAGCTGCACTGAACAGAACAGGAAAGCTCTGCAGCGCATAGTGAATGCAGCTGGGAGGATCGCTGGTGTCTCTCTCCCCTCCCTCCTAGACATTTTTAACACCCGGCTCACCCGCAGAGCGTCCAGCATTGTGGGTGACCCGAGCCACCCCGCACATAGCCTGTTCAGCCTCCTGCCCTCGGGGAGAAGGTACCGGAGTCTCCGGGCCCACTCCACCAGGCTTTCAAACAGCTTCATCCACCAGGCTGTCAGGAGGCTGAACTCACACCCGAACTCCCACCTTACCCATCTCCCACCCCCCATATTGGCATAACCTGTATTCCATAAAAAGACCTATCACTCTAGACACTTTAAAAAAAAAAAAAAAAAAAAACTGCTGCTAAGGACGACTGTTGCACTGTTGCACATTTACATTTACTACTGGATTTTACTCCTGTTGCACTGTTGTTTACTACTGTTATTGCACACTTACATTTTATTGCACTTTTACATTTTTAGTACTGTTGTTTACTCCTGTTATTGAATTTTACCCCCGTTGCACTGTTGTTCACTACTGTTATTGCACATTGACTACTGGAATTTTAGTACTGCTGTTTACTCCTGTTACTGCACTAGAATTACTACTGTTGCACATTTATTTTTATTTATCTTAACTCCTATGCACATTCTACTGCACATGACCAAGTCACTGCTGTATCTTCCATTGCACATTTTTGATGCACACTGCACACTTTGGAAATCTGTATATAGTATAGTTTATTTATTATGTTGCACTGTTTTAAGATTTTAGACCGTAGACTTTAGTTTTAACTTAGATCTCTGTCTTAGATAGTTTTTTGTTGTGTTTTGTCTTCATATTGTATTTTGTACACTGTCTTTTTGCACTACCTGGCCAGAGAGAAACAAAATTTCGATTCACTGTATGTTGAACACATATGGCAGAATTGACAATAAAGCTGACTTTGAACTTGAACTTTGAATATTGACTCTTGTGAGCTTTAAGACATGTTATAATGTTATTACCTCCTTAAAAACAGACCTGGAGATGTGTTTGGTTTGTTCACACATGTCTGGCTATCTCTCCAAAGCTCAAAATGCTCTGTTCCACCTTGTGATGTCATGTAGTGGTAGTTTTCAAGTCAACAGCTACCTTTTACCTTTAGTTCAATAGAGATTGGCAATTCCAGGGATGAAATTATCCAAATGATTCTACAAAGGTGTATGGAGTTTAAAAACACAGTGGAGCACTTCCTGTATTACCACATGATATCACAAGGTGGAACAGCCTAAATATGCAGGGTTTGTGTGACAAACATGAAACAAAACAAAAGTCCAGGTATGTCCGTAATGAGGAAACAACATTATAACATACAAAAACAGCACAATATGGGCCCTTTAAAGTAAGGTACGTTATTAACTTTCTGTGCATTTGTCCCATGTGCATGCCCAGAGGAAACGACACAAGGAGAACATGCAAAATCCACACTGAAAGATTTGACAGAACGGTGCCAATTCAAATGCGATTTTACATCTTCTAGGCAGTGCAGTTACTTAAGTCTTACTTAACTGTTGTTGCTCCCATGGCCTTTAGTCCAATAAAACACCACTCTGCTATCTACTACTATACACTCCTATACAAAGCAAAAGTGTAAAACCAAGCACCCAAATCTGGCAATTAAAATGCAATTAGACACCGTTCATTTCGGACAGTACGTTTTATATGTGTATAAATATATTGTATAAACAAAAACAGCATACATTTAAGCTTGGTTGAATTTGTACAAAACTGACCATTAATATCATATTTGTAATTTTGCTCTAACTAACATGTATTTTTATCATAACATATCAGCATATAAACATGCTTTGCTAAAATAATGCACACTACAGAGTATGAAATGTTGATCGCAATATTCAATGCCACCACTAGAGGCTGCCAAATGCCACAGAAAGTGCAAAGAAGCCCACGAGAATAAAACACAAGCAAGTAAGCATAGCAGGTACTTCAGATCCCATATAGACATGACAATAATGTTACTAAATACATTTATAATGTAAGTAAGTCATAGCATACAGGTTAAAAATAAAGAAGCCTGTTCCATGTAGTGAAAGTGAGTGTCAATAAAAACAGGCATCACAATGACAAAAGATTTTTTTTTTTTTCATATTTTCAACTAAATTGCATACTCACAGCAAAATTTAACAGACTATAAAAAAACCCACCACACTACTCACACATCTGACCTATTTATCTGAAAATGTGAATGGAGTCCTCTGCCTACATAGAGTACAGTACATCCACGTGCACTGGAAGAAAATCCCTTTAACTCTGCACACGTGTCTTCCAGCCAGATGCTCATTCAGAACACACACACACACACACACACATACACACACTATCGTCCTCCCCCATTCAGCCTGCAGGATCTGGGCTAGTCCCTGTCTGTCACATGGGCCAGTACTGTACACCGCTGGTGCATTTTATCAATCAACGTCTGGGGATCTACATGTGGGATAAAAGCAGCTTTGTACACGCCCGGATTAGAGCATTTGATGTTACACGGAGGACTAGAGGATGCTTATGTTATGGCTATACTGCTGTTCGACTATAGTCTATAGTCTATATAAATGGACATGTGTGATAACCTTACATAAGTACAGACAATATTGTAACTTAAAGTGCCTATGACTGGTAGGAATACTCATTTTAGGACCTCACACCTAGGACCTTACTACTTAATACTCACAGTTAGGACCATTATAGTCAAGATTTTACAAACAAAACAAAACAAAACAAAAAGTTTGGCCATTATTTAGGTTTAAAATTTTACTTATTGACTGGAAATCAAGACTATGAATTTTATTAGTGTTACCTAGCAAATATGCTGTATGTACATGGAAATTATTATTTGAAAAATAAAATTATAAGAACATTATTTATATCCTTGATTTTTTAAAAGTGTTTCTTAAGTGTAAATTGTTACTTTTGGACAGAATTTCCCCAAAATAGAACTCTATATTTCCATGATTTTTCAACATATTTTTCAACTTTTCTTCACAAATTGCTTCTTGGTTGGGGTAAAACTATCATTTATATTTACAACAGGTATTATCCCACTGAATTAAGTTAAAAAAAATTAGGGAATTATCAAAACTTGCCATACACACTTAAAAATTCTGTAAATGATAATATGTTTAAAGGTCCCATGACATGAAATTTTCACTTTCTGAGGTTTTTGAACGTTAATGTGAGCTCCCCTACCCTGTTTAGCCCCCCCCCCCCCCCCCCCATGGTTAAAAGTTGCGAAATGTCTAAACTGAGCATTTGCGATCCTTTTCTGCGTTTCAAAAAATCGGAGCTCAAACGGGCGATTTTGAACAAGGCACCTTATTGACGTCAGATTGAAAAAAGAAATGCAAATGCAGTTCCACCCCCGTCTGTCTGTACTCAGCGTCTCTGTAAATCACGCCCAGAGAGTTTGGACTGCGGAGGAGCTACGCAATGCGAAATACGTTTTTTTATTTGCCTGGAGGAACTTGCGAGTGTTTCTAGGCTCGGAAGTCCTTTATCTGAGCCTGTGGACATCTGAAACAGCAGTGGTTTAATTTTATTTTCTGTGGAAATGTGTTTATTTTTCAATGGAAGGCTTCTCATCTCTCCCCCCGTGCAAAAACACGGAAGTGGGTCACAGAGCGGAGAGCTTGGCCACGCCCCCACCCCCTACTATAGGCCATCTCTTTTCTCCTCATTTGCATTCAAGCAACAAGGCCCATAATAGAGTGTTCAGAGAGAGCAAAAATACTCTTTCTCATCTTATCTCTGTTTCTCATGCACTGAGTGTTGATTTTGAAGAAGGATTCATTTACAGTATTAGGGAACCATTAAGGAGCCATATAAAAGTATCAAGAAGTACCATGTCATGGGATGTTTAAAGGTGCATTGTGTAACTTTCCAGGTGGAGGGCCTGTTACTTGCTTGTTTCCATAGAGGCATTTTTGAGCAATAAAAACAGCCAGAATTGAATAAATGCATGAACTGAGTGAATGCATCTTATATAAGTTTAATACAATATTGTGGAACATTACAGGCAAAGCAATAGCATCTATATGGAAGCTGACCCCACAACCAGTAAAGTTACACAGTGCACCTTTAAGTAATGTGCTTTTATTTATTTGTATTTATTCTTCTTTTGACAACCCTACAATGCACCCTATAAATGCATTTTTGGTATCACTCAATGCTTAGACTGCAGTCTTTGTTTAAAATAAAAAAAAATCTGTAATTTTTTCTGTCGTATCCAAGGTGAAAGGAGAGACACGTGACACTGAATGATAGTGAACATACCCAGAGGACAACAGAGGAAGCCCTTATATGGTAAACGAATTCATGCCAGTGTCAGAAAGTGTAAGCCTCTTTCAGCAAGAACACGTCCGGATCAACGTGCACTACCTATGTTCACCACACGGGGGCATCAATAGTTAAGGATGTAGTCAACAGGCCTCCATTCAACATTTAGAGAGCATGCGGCGGGGTAATGTTACTACACTACTATTCATTACACGCTAAATATATCTGTTATCTTGTGATTTACAAGTAATACAAAATACAGGCATAAGCTGTACTCCACATTGCCGTATTCGTTTTAGCAACAAATAAAGCACAATGTTATGATAGGAAAAAGTACACAGATGTCTTCCATATGTATTGTATATAACTAGGGTTGCCAACTCCCTGAAAAATAAATAAGGGACACCTCATTGGCAGGACCGGCTGGCCCGATTGCCTTCACCCTTCATGGTGTAGTGAATCTTTTTTTAGCCCTTTTTTGTATGTGTGAAGCGATTTTTAAACTATTTGACTCAAACTGGAATTGAATTAGATGCATATCTGAGTGATATGAACACATGGAAAATAAATAATTATCAGCAATTTATTTTTAATACTAAATAACAAAATTTATAGAATAAAATAAATATCTGTCCTGCTTAAAGGGACAGTGTGTAAGATTTTTACCCGTTAATTACTGAAATTGAAGATACCCATTCAAAAATACATTGTTTTCCAAGCCTTTTCACTTCCATCATGAAATCAAAGTATTCTTTTGGACTTAGATATAGTCACATAAAAGGGGGATCTTCCCCATGCAGAGGCAGCCATTTTGAATACGAGAGCCACAGAAGGACATTTGGGCTCCGTGGTTTTGGGTAAACAACATAAGCATGCTGCCGGATCAGACTCGTATTGGATCTAACACGTGTTTTGGACTAAACTGTTTTACTGGATTTTATTCGCTGGATCCTTACGGACAAATTGAGAGCAAGTCTATGGTGAAATACAGAGTTTGACCTGTGCAAAGCATTCTAAGGTAAGCTAACCTCGTTTTGTGCTTTTCCGTATAAAAGCCCCATGTGCTCGGGGAGTGTTTGTTGTGCAGGGAAATGAATTGCATAGTCAAAAAGAGGAGACTGTAAGGTTTCATTTGATGTCTAGAGTGTCATGATACATGATCGGGAATTAGAGGTAAGATCGGGCCTAAAAAATCCAGCCCGAACCGACTCGGCCCGCGGGTATTAAAGCCCGACCCGGCCCGAGCCCGACCAATTAACTTGATTTGCAGGCCCGAGCCCGAAGCAAACCCGAAATTTCATATTTTATTTGTGAGGGGCGTTTTTTTGAAACAAATGATAATATAGATGTTTGACGATCATCAATTTTGCTAGTACAGCTGTTTAAATGCCTGCTCAGCGTCGAATGTTCCCCCTAATGTTTTATGTGTCTGAGCAAACACACTAACTCCCTGAGCGCTCCTTGGACTCCTGTGCGCGACATCCGACATGCACCCCCCCCCGCTACACGCGGAAAGAGCTGCGCGTGCTCGCGGCTTGCGCGTGCTCGCGGCTTGCGCGTGCTCGTGGCTTACACCGGTAGAAGTTTAATACGAGACACATACTTTTGTTTCTGAATACTGGACGATTCCCCCGTATTCAGATGACCCCGCGGCTGAAAAAAAAGCGGAACTCTTTCATCCCTGCGCTGCAGAGGTTTTCTTGTGCGCTGAGAATGTGTGAGCAGTGCGCAACTGCACAGGCGCGCAGAGGGAACGTCGAGGTGCCAGTCTTTTTGCTCTCGTATGAAAGCAAAGCGCCACATTCAGCGAAGCCAACGCAAGTTTCTGTAGCATTTTCAACAATAAATTTGAAGCTTTTCCACACCTCACTCTTACCGGTGCGTGTTTGTCTTTTCAGTCCTGTCTTTAGTTATCCTTAACTTCTTGCTCCTCCATATTGGGGATACCAGGTCAAAATAGATGCGGACTTGCGGAGGGGAAGATTATTAAGAGCGGCTCCTGTTTAATAGTTAAATAGCAATTACCTTACAGCGCCTTCTCTGTTTTATCCAAATTATTTATTTTAAAACAAGTATTCCTTAGTTTAGTATCCACACATCGTTTTATTATACATTTTTATAAACATATATTTATTTTTAAAAAAAGTCAGCGAGAGAGAAGCCCGGCCCGAGCCCGACCCGAAGCAATGATTGACATTTTAGGCCCGAACCCGACCCGAATTTCGGGTCGGGTCAGCTCGGGCTCGGGCTCGGGCTTAAGATCTTACCTCTATCGGGAATGTGTGTTTTCATGAGAAAAGAAAAAAACAACAACAACCCGGGACCGCGTTTTATTTATACAGTAGCAGCGCGCGGCTCGTGCGCGCGCCCGGGTGACCCTCACACTGGGGCTTTAAATTAAAACTGTACAAATTAATATAAACAGGGATGAAAGTGACCAGTAATGAAAAAAGCTGAAAGTCACCAAAAAGCTAGGGGGGTCCGAGGGCATACCTTCCCCTGGGAAATTTTTGAACTCTAAATGCTCTGAGATGCAATATGGGGTCAACTAAGATGTCAACCAGCCATTTTGGGGGGAAAAAAATTCCCTTTCCCTCTTGATAATCCCACTTTGCACGACCTTCTCACAAAATGTGACTTGCACTGGATGGAATCAGCTCGGGATGTGTAGTCCGGACAGTAGCTGCTGACAGCCAGACTCAAGCTCACTTCTAAATGATCATAGTCATGGTGGAACAGTACTTAATGATCTTCATGTGGGAAAAGGCTGACTCACACAAATAAGTTTTCCTAAATCTATCTCCATTTTATCTGATAAATGTTAATTTTAATCTTAAAATTAGCCAAGCAAACTGTACTGCACTTAAACACCCCGTTTTTGGACCCTCACCCACAGTTTGAGGACCCCTTCTTGGGAGGGGGGGGGGGGGGGGGGTTGAATTGCGTGAGAAATGCCGTGTGAGCGTGTGAACGCGTCGAATTGTCTCTCTCAATGCGTGAGACTTGAGAGCCCTGCTCTTTGTCTAAAGAGCAAACTTAAACTACAAAGCAACTAATGAGAGTTATATAAATGAAGTTATTACCTGATGGTTCTCAGTTTGTTTTATCATCACCGCAGTGTGCGCTTAGCAGCTGAAACTACACTCTACAGTCTGTCCAACAACAGAACAATCTATTTTCTGATTGGCTGATTTTTTTCCGGGGAGTGGGGCGGGGAGGAGGGGGAGAGAAAACGCGTGGTGCCTGCATAAACTGAGCCACACAGACCAATTTTCTGGGCACAAAAAAAATTAAAAAAATCAGCGTGAGAAATGCCATGTGTGACGTCGAATTGCCTGTGTCACACTCTCAATGCGTGAGACTTGAGAGCCCTGCCTCAAAAATATCCACCTTTTATTTTCCCAACAACTCTGTAAACCCTTGACCTTCCCTCAATGACCTTCATGATGAAATCTCCTGAAATCGCTTTCACTTCACACCTGTGTTCTGGAAAAGCCAAAAGTGCAAAGCAATGATCAAAGCAAAGGGTGTTTTCTTTTTGTTATTTAAGTTATTTATTATAAGTTTGGAGTTATTCTGAGTTTATTTTGGTTTACTACATTGCATATGCATCCACTCATAGTTTTGATGCCTCCTGCGAGATCTACAAAATAAATAATCATAGAAATAAAGAAGCATACATTTAAAAAAGGACATCCAAACTTTCCTGGTAGTGTATTTAAAAGTAACTTCACTCACCAACAACATAAATCTCCCTTTGAATTTTCTTCTCCTATTTGGTTCCATCGGGTACTCCTCCTAACAGTAGCTCTGTAATAAGACAAGTCTGTTTCGACTGACAGTATTTTCATACAGCTAAACGCTAATTCAAGAAGGACTCCTCTGGGACTGTAAGCGCACTAGTGTTGGAGTGGTTAAGGGAGATTAATTTCTTTCTTTTTTTCCGAGGAGGAACTCTGCGTGGCCTTTTACATTAGCTGAACATCTCTTTCCTGTTCTTAATCAATGTCCCATTAGTAAAGGCAGTTGAAATGCACACAGCGTACAGTGAAGTCTAGTGGTGAGGAGGAGGTCTTATTGTACCATGGAACCAGGGTCAGAACCTCTATTAGTGAACTTTATGTCGACTGAGCACACCTGCATACATCTGTAAAGGAGTGGGAATGTGTGTACGATGGAAGGACTGAAATATAGAAGAGCTAGGTTGGGTTCACATTTAACTTAACGGAGAATTAACGTTTTTTTACAATCTGATCATATGACACTTTGGTGTCATATGGAGCACTTCCGGAGATGTTTTAGATTAGATTTAGATATCCGTGAGTTCTCGGGGCACATAATATATGCCCCGAGCGGTCTCCAAATAACACTTTTCAAATCATAGAAGCTCAATGTCTTAGTCTACACTTTCGTTTGAGTCAAAAGTGGCCTGTAATCCGAGATTTATCCATAATTTACAGCTTTGCGTTTCATGTTTGGGTCCAGAGAGCTGAGAGCGAAATAAGCTGTGACTCCGCACATGCGCACTGGCGTCCTCATCTACTCGAAACTATGGATAAATCTCGGATTACAGGCCACTTTTGACTCAAACGAAAGCGTAGACTAAGACATTGAGCTTCTATGATTTGAAAAGTGCTAAAGTTTGTGTTATTTGGAGACCGCAAACATGTGCCCTGAGAACTCAAATTATGGAGATCGCAAATCTAAAACATCTCTGGAAGTGCTCCATATGACACCAAAGTGCTATGGGTGAGTAAAACAACTTGTTTTATTACCGAAATAAGGCTCAGATTGTAAAAAAAAAACGTTAATTCTCCTTTAAAGATCTCACGTTGAATCTCCATTACAAAGACATTATGGTCCGGAAATCTGTATTACAATTTAAAGTGGGAGTGATTGATAGGTGAATTAACCAAATCTAATAAATGTTGATAACTGTTCAAAAGATGTTGCTTAGAAATTGTTCAGGATTGTTTTTTACTGTGGCAACACTTCAAAATTTCTCCATCTTTCTGGAAGCTATAGATAGATTGTAAAATGTAGATAGATAACATACCTGGAGTTGAGTTTTGTTTCATTCACATGTTTAACACACAAAGAGAAAACACTCTGTTCCACCTTGTGATGTCATGTGGCAATACAGGAAGTGCTCCACAGTGTTATTAAACTCCATACACCTTCATGAGAATCATTTGGATCATTTCAGCTCTGGAAATGCCAATTTTTACTGAACAGAAGGTAAAAAGTAGTTGTTAACTTTAAAACTAATGTTGTCACAAGGTGGAACAGAGCATTTTGAGCTTTGGAGATAAAGGATTACTCAAACATGTGTAAGTGAATGAATGAAACACAACTCCAGGTATGTTTTTGATGAGGTAGCTGCATTCTAACATGACTTAAAGCTCACAAGAGCCCATTTTGTGTAATATAGGATCTTAAAGGTGGTGATAGTAAAAGATTTTCCACAAGAGAACAGACAGAGTTTATTTTAAAACTAGGGATGCACGATATATATCGGCATTAACATCGGTATCGGCCGATATTGCCCAAAATTTAACATATTGGTATTGGCCCGATGTGTAAAACTGGGATATTAACGACGATATTTGTCAGTACAGTAATCCCTCGAATTAACGTTTTCTCACATTTCTCTCTCGTTTAAACACTCAAACTTTCATAGATTTTCAACAAAATATATTAATAGTGAAGCGTGTAGGGGGCGGAGAAGTGTGCGTGCAAACACGTGATAGCGCAGCATGACCGGCGCGCCGGGGCTGCGAGCACGAGACCCGTGCCCAAACCGTGCCTCCTCTAGACCAGGTCTAAACCAGGATTAAACCACTGCGGGCTCTTGCATGCGTTCGTTCATGCCAAGGTTTAAGAAGCAACTTTATTGATCTCACACAGGAGAAATTCTTCTCTGCATTTAACCCATCCTGTTATTAGGAGCAGTGGACAGCACATGACTGCGCCCGGGGACCATCTCCATGATCTTCTTGCTTCGGCTTGGTCAGGACCTCAGCTGGAGGATTTTACCTGGATTTTACCTGGATTTTACCTGGAGCATGTTTTGGATTGGTGGTTTGTTGGTTTGATGTGCTCGGACTGCGTGCATCGCGTGCGTCGCTGCTAGCCTCAGCCGTGACTCAAAAACACGACTAAGAGCAAATCAGGCAGGAAAAGAACAGGTAGGGATCGTTTACAGAGGGATTCATCTGCCGGCTGCATTTCCACAAACTCACTCGCCTCTGTCTGGTGGTAAAGGCTGAGGGTACACCGGTGAAGCTGCTGCTGCTAATAGCAGAGCTAGCACGAAACCAGGAAAAGAGCCAAACGCGGTGCTTTAATCCTGGTTTAAACCTGGTCTAGTCCTGGTATAGTCCAGGTCTAGACCTGGCCCAGTCCTGGTTTAGTCCAGGTTTAGTCCTGGTCAAGTCCAGGTTTAGACCTTGTTTAGACCTGGTTTAGTCCGCGTTTAGTCCTGGTCTGGCAAAGGTCCCTTAGCCAATCAGGAAGCAGAACACAATGTTACACTATTAAAAAAAAAAAAGTTACACACAAAAAAACAAAAAAAAATCAGGAGTCAAAACACATTTTGAAAATAAATGAAGACATTAAAAAATTCATTTTGCATGATTTTCAGTCTGTATAAAATGTTATCTCAGAATTAAAAATAAATACATATTGGTATCGGCTAATATCGGTATCAGCCGATATCAGCAACATTAATATCGGATATTGGTATCGGCCCAAATGTTCACATCGGTGCATCCCTATTTAAAACCTCAGTTAACAGGACAATAGGCTTTTAAAACCACAGCATTTACCTAAAAGTGCATTTCTTTATAAAAATGCCCATAGAATAATATTGCCAAGACAAACGATGAACCCAGTATGGCACCCGGTAGCTAAGCACGCATTTTTGCCAACTAATCCAGCAAAGAAACACTTATCTAAATGAAACTAGCTCAGATTATGGGATTACCTCATTGATTATTGGAATAAGATCCAGGCTCCTACTAGGTCAGAGGGAGTATATGACACAGACACTTCCGTAGTGACCAGCAGTGTCACAGAATATACAGGCAAAGAGATTTATTTATTTAACTCTGCCAGATGATGCACGCCACAACAACCCTGTCACGATGCAATTTTGTATGTTCAAATCTTCATAACAAAAGAGGATAAAATGCTGTAAGCTTTGGCCATATGTTTTGACAGGCAAAATCAAAATTATTCTGGGCATATTTGGAGCAGTGAAGATGGTATTCAATATATAAGGATGTCAGCACTTTGATTTTATTATAAATATTGAGTAAACAACACAATTAAATCTTAAGTTATGTGACCATTACTTAAATATACTACTACTACTACTACTACTACTACTACTACTACTACTACTACTAATAATAATAATAATAATAATAATAATAATACAACTTATTTTTGTTTTGTTTTTCATGCAACAAGATTATATGTACCTTTGAATCAAAAGGTTAAATGTAATCTCCAGTATGTAACAGTAAAGCTCTGAATGCTGTCCGAAAACCAGGAAGTGCATGTTAGAATGCTAGTTGTCATTAGTGGGAAAAACTCTCTGAAAATGGTGAAAAACGCTTATAAACTCATAACCTCACCGTGAATAATTAGGATGGTAAATAAGGAATCATTTTGGAACACTGCAAACTGTTTAAAAATGTGTTCTGCTTTTCACATTTTTAGACTGTAAAAAGCAGGTACGGGTTGCCTCTCCACAGATCTGACTCTCTATGGGGATATTTAAGGTTATTACTTTGCCTGGAATGTTCTACAGTATGGCATTGTGTCAGTATGTATCCTCATGGAGAATAATCCAAAGTTTAACTAACTTTTTCAATGGAATGCAAGTGACATATCCACCAGAGATGTTTTAGAAAACTATTTGCATTTGTATCTATTAAAGATCCCATGACATGGTACTTCTTGATGCTTTTATATGGCGCCTTAATGGTTCCCTAATACTGTAAATGAATCCTTCTTCAAAATCAACACTCAGTGCATGAGAAAGACCCATGAACACACTCAGAGTCATAAATATCTCTCTGGAACACTTTATTCTGGGCGTTGTTGCTTGAATGCAAATGAGGAGGGCAGAGACAGGCCAGTGCAGCGGGTGGGGGCGTGGCCAAACTCTCCGCTCTTTCCTCTTTAGCGGTGCGATGTGCGCTGGCCCCACTTCCGCGTTTTTGCACGGAGGAAGATATGAGAAGCGTTCCAATGAAAAATAAACACATTTCCACAGAAAATAAAATTAAACCACTGTTGTTTCAGAGGTTCAGAGGCTCGGATAAAGGACATCCGAGCCTGGAAACACTCTCACGTGCCTCCAGGCAAATAAAAAAACGCATCTCGCATTGCGTAGCTGGTTCGCGGTCCAAACTCTCTGGGTGTGAGTTCCAGAGAGTGTGGGTAGAAACACAGACGGGCAGTGGAACTGCATTTGCATTTTTCCTTGAGTGTGACGTCAGAAACTTACCTTGTTCAGAATCGCCTGTTTGGGCTGTTTTTTTTTTTTTTTTCAAACGCAAAAAAGAATCACAAATGCTCAGTTTACACATTTCGCAACTTTTAGCCATGGGGGGGGGGGGGGGCCTAAACAGGGTAGGGGAGCTCACATTAACGTTCAAAAACCTCAGAAAGTGAAAATTTCATGCCATGGGACCTTTAAACCATGTAAATAAAAGCAAATAAAGTTTTATGCAGGCATGTGGGCAATAGCAAAAACTGCATGATCTAAAGCACATTCACTTTTCACAAATAAAATACACAAAATTTGAATTGTGAAGTTATTGCTTGTTTGAAAATACACCCCAAGCATAGGCCTAGACACAGCTCATATATCCAAAACAATAAATCCGTTTTTGACACTCTTTTATCCCCTTTGCAGCCCTATCATTCCAGTTTTTTCATGCTAATAAGTCTGCTCTCCAAGTATAAGTGAGCACGTATCAAATGATCACAGGTAATTATTCAGAGCAGTGTCAGGAGGCAGGGGACCAGACCACGTTTCACCAGCTTTCATCATCCCCAGCCAGGCTCTGCTCTGCTCTGCTCTGCTCTGCGGAGGAGGAAGAGGGCGAGGAGGAAGAGGAAAAGGGGGGGTTGTAGCTTTCATCATGAAGAGATGTTCTACTATGAGTGTCAAGTGCAAATACTGAGTTTGTGGAATTGATGGTTGCTGTGTACTACGTAATAGAATTTGAGAAGTAATTTGACATCTAATTTTTTTCCTTTTCTTTTTTTTAAATTCATTCTGAGCAAGATAGTGATAAATGATGATGTGTACAAGATTCAATCGTCTTTCAAGCGGATTTTTATGCAATATATATTTTGCATTTATTTTTAAAATGTATTAATGAGCTGGGACTAATACTGACACAGTGAACTGAGGAGTCGCCTTTTAACTACATGGTAACAGGTACAAACCTCGCTTTAAGTGAATACTCTTAATACATCCTTGGGCAAGATACTCGTTTTGCCCACTCTAATCACATCACAGATACAACAGGAAGGGCATCTGGTATAAAATCTTGGTAGATCACAGCAGGTTAATGTAAAAGAAAAAAAAAAGCTCTATTGAAGGCAGTTGGTGTGTTGATTGTTGTGCGTATCAAACATGCTCTTTAAAGGGGTAATGTGAAACGTTTCTACTGGAGGGTCCTCCACCTGTTTGTCTCCATGGAGATGTTAAACTTTTGCCTAGAATGTTCCTTGGTATAGAGCAGACCTGGGAAAACTGTTCCACAAAGGGCCAGTGTGGCTGCAGGTTTGTGTTCCAACCAACCAAGAGCACACCTTCAACTGTCTGAAGACTGAGATCAGTTGATCAAATGAGTCAAGTCTGGTGTGCTGCTGCTTGGTTGGAAAGAAAACCTGCAGCCACACCGGCCCTTTGTGGAACTTGTGGAATTTGCCCAGGTCGGTATAGAGCATTAAATATGCCCTCTCTGTTTAAAAAGGCTGTATAACCTCCTGAGACCCGACCCATTAATTTGTGTCCTTTATAGTGGACATTGAGTTAACAGTCGATCTTTTAAGTGTTTAGAGATACACTCTAGTTTGTGGCTGCACGATGATAAATAAACTAGGACTAAACCAGAACTGAACCAGGCCTCAACTAGGATTAAACCAGGATTAAATCAGACCCAAATCAGGAATAAACCTGGGCAAACCAGGACTAAACCAGAACTGAACCAGGTCTAAACTAAGACTAAACCAGGACTAATCCGTGACTAAACCAGAACTAAATCAGAACCAAATCAGGGAAAACAGGACTAAACCAGGAGAAAATCAGGACTAAACCAGGTCTAAGTCAGGTCTAAACAGCGTCTAAACCATGACTAAAAGAGGTCTAAATTAGGTCTAAGCCTGGTCTAAACCAGGCCTAAACCAGGTCTGAACCAAATTTGAGTCAGGTTTAAACCATGTCTAAACCAGGACTAAACCAGGACTAAACCAGATCTAAACCAGATCTAAACCAGGTCTAAACCAGGTCTAAACCAGGCCTAAACCAGATCTAAACCAGGTCTAAACCAGGTCTAAACCAGATCTAAGCCAGGTCTAAACCAGATCTAAACCAGGCCTAAACCAGATCTAAACCAGGTCTAAACCAGGTCTAAACCAGATCTAAGCCAGGTCTAAACCAGATCTAAACCATGACTAAAAGAGGTCTAAATCAGGTCTAAACCAGATCAATCAATCAATCAATCAATCAATAAATAAATAAATAAATAAATAAAAATAATAATAATAAAAAAAATTTAATAAATAAAACATTTAAAAAATAAAAAAATAAAATATAAATAAATAATAAATAAATAAATGAATAAATAAATAAATAAATACATTTTTTTTTTTTTAATACACTTTTTTCTTCGGGTCCCAGAAGGATAAAGAAGTAAGAAGTGGACAAGGGGTGTGTTCGGCTCCAGTCAAATGAAGCTCACTGAGGATGGCAGTTATAGGAGTAAATTTGGAGCTGAGTTCCATATTAGGAATAGGAATTGATTTACGGACAAAAGAGTGAAATAAAAACACCAGGATCATGTAGAGCGGGTTAATACAAACATTTGAAGACCAAAATGAGGAGCCTGACAGCAGCAGTTACAGAGAGAGGAGTGACGTTTTTTTAATACAAAGTGAACTGGAGCTGGAGTCGATAGAGCTGAAAACACACCCATGCTCACTTCCTATTTGAAACGTGGCAGCAAGCAGATACGTCCTTTTATATACAGTCCATGCTCTCACTGCGCTTTTTATGATGAATTCTTTTAAAGCCATGTTCCGGACATTTTCATCAACTTGTACCAAATTTTGAACTGATTGCATTTTTATACAGTGAACCCTCGCTGTATCGCGGTTCACTGTTCGCGGCCTCGCTGTTTCGCGGATTTTTTTTTCCAATTTTTTTCCAATTTTTTTTTTTATTTTTTTTATAGTGTAACTTTTTTTTACAGTGTAACATTCTGTCCTGCGCCGTGATTAGCTAAGAGACTAGACCAGGACTAAAGCAGGTCTAAAGCAGGTCTAAACCAGGACTAAACCAGGTCTAAACCAGGACTAAACCAGGTCTAGACCAGGGATGGTAGGGACAGAGTCTCTGATTTCCTTCACGAGAGCGCCTGGGTGACAGGAGGTGTGGCCTTTGTTTACTTGCACGAGCCATGGAAGAGAGTGCGAGCCGGACCATGGAAGAGCCAAAAATCAACATGGACGGGCCGGGAGAGCCGCAGCGGGGAGAGCCGCATTCGAGGGAGCCGCAGCGGGGGGAGGACACTCGCGCGCACAGAGGAGACAGTGGCTCTTCCCCGTCACGCCGAGAGGACGAACCCGACCCCGTCCTAGAGAACTGTGGAGTATTGGCGACGCATTGATAGCGGTCTGATTTTGGAGCCGGGGTGAAATGCAACCAACTCTTGTGAGCGCAGGTTGGTCTTACCTGGTCTTGTGGTGAGGACTGGTGCTCAGAGGCGTCTGTTAGCGGTTTGGCACTGTTAGCATTGGCTTGAGTCTTGCCCAAAATGATATCCAGGTCGCTTTCCACTCGACTTTCGCACATGGCATGGATATGTGGTACCAAAACAAGCACACGTGTCCGCGCGCACGTGTCCGCGCGCACGTGTCCGCGCGCACGTGTCCGCGTGTCACGTGCCCCCCCCACTATTAATATATTTTAATGAAAATCTACAAAAGTTTGAGTGTTTAAACAAGAGAAAAATGTGAGAAAATGTTAATACCAGTCTCAGAAAGGTGTATAATGTGTCTGGTGAAGTGTTTTCAGCCTTAAAACATGTAGAATAATTGTAAAATATAAAATTGTCCTACTTCGCGGATTTCACTGATTGCGGGCTATTTCTGGAACCTAACCCCCGCGATAAACGAGGGTTCACTGTATAGGCTAATGCCGTGCAATTAATGTACCAAAATAGCTTACTACGTTTCCCACTGGTTTGTCTATTGAGAGCTGGGATTAGTGATTTTACTTGTCAATAGCACTGTTAAAGATAGCCACTTATTGATTGTCTGAGAGGATAAATTTGTTTAGAAAATCTGTTTAGAAGCCGGTCAGATAGCACTTAGCGGCTAGTACAAGATGGGGGAAGGCACGCAGATGTTACCCGCGAGCATCAGGCTAGCTTTATATAGGCCTCTGTACCACACTGACAAAAGTAGGTCATTATGTAACACGACTTGGGGTATTCTCCCTATTAGCTCATTCAGAAAGTGTTACTACGGTGTGGCTTCCAGGTGCGGAGTGAGAAAACGATGAAACGGTCCGGGCTATCCATTCATACTGTATATAGGCCTAAACATGTGCTCTCTGCAACATCGGAGCAACCCAGCACTGTCACCTCCAATGATGAGGAGAAGCTGAGTGCTGCCCCCAGCCATGAGGGGGCCTCGGAGACACAATCTAAGTGAATGATGAGACGAGGAGGAGGAAGAAGAGAGCGATAAAAGACTGGCGGACGTGTAGGGACGGGGAGAGCGAGAGAGGGAGTCTAGGAAGAATTCAGTGATGGGACTTTTGGCTCATTTATGGGATTTGAATCTTTTGGGCCCGTTCATGTCAAAGAGACGTTCAAAAGACTCTTTGGGCTCTTTTGCATTTGTAGTTATTTTATTTATTTATTTTCATTTATATGACAGAAGCTAAAGTGAGAACTCTGAGAAATTGGAATATTGTCGTCCCTCTCTCTGTAAGTGCTGCAGTGTCATTTTTGGTCTTAAAAATGTTCGGATTAATCTGCTCTACTTGATCCTGTTGTTTTTATTTCGCCATCATCATTCGGGTTATACGCTCAACAAAAATATAAACGCAACACTTTTGTTTTTGCTCCCATTTTTCCTGAGATGGACCCAAAGATCCAAAATTCACTCCAGATACACAACACTATCATTTCTCTCAAACATTGTTCACAAATCTGTCCAAATGTGTGACAGCGAGCACCTCTGCCCCGCCGAGACGATCCACCCCACCTCACAGGTGCACCACATCAAGATGCCGATCCGACATCATGACCAGTGCACAGGTGTGCCCCAGACTGCCCACAATAAAAGGCCACCCCGAAATGTGAATTTTTTTTTTTGCTTTATTGGGGGTCTGGGGACTCAGAACCAGTCAGTATCTGGTGTGACCACCATTTGCCTCATGCAGTGCAACACATCTTCTTCGCATAGAGTTTATCAGATTGTCAGTTGTGGCCTGTGGAATGTTGGTCCACTCCTCTTCAAAGGCTGTTATGGACGAAGAACACAGGTGCATTTTATTGATGGCATTTTGAATGCACAGAGATACCGTGATGAGATCCTGAGGCCCATTGTTGTGCCATACATCCATGAACATCACCTCATGTTTCAGCAAGATAATGCACGGCCCCATGTTGCAAGGATCTGTACACAATTCTTGGAAGCTGAAAATGTCCCAGTTCTTGCATGGCCAGCATACTCACCGGACATGTCACCCATTGAGCATGTTTGGGATGTGCTTGACCGGCGTATACGACAGCGTGTACCAGCTCCCACTAATATCCAGCAACTTCACACAGCCATTGGAGGAGCGGACCAACATTCCACAGGCCACAATTGACAATCTGATAAACTCTATGCGAAGAAGATGTGTTGCACTGCATGAGGCAAATGGTGGTCACACCAGATACTGACTGGTTCTGAGTCCCCAGACCCCCAATAAAGCAAAACAAAAAATGCACATTTCGGGGTGGCCTTTTATTGTGGGCAGTCTGGGGTGCACCTGTGCACTGGTCATGATGTCGGATCGGCATCTTGATGTGGCGCACCTGTGAGGTGGGGTGGATTGTCTCGGCGGGGCAGAGGTGCTCGCTGTCACACATTTGGACAGATTTGTGAACAATGTTTGAGAGAAATGGTAGTGTTGTGTATCTGGAGTGAATTTTGGATCTTTGGGTCCATCTCAGGAAAAATGGGAGCAAAAACAAAAGTGTTGCGTTTATATTTTTGTTGAGTATATTATCTTGTATGGGGCTGCTGATCCTGACAGCATGTTCAATATGGACTATAAAGCCGTTTTAAAGCCCCCTCCAGAGAATCGGTGCAGTGTGACTTGTTGGTGCACATGAAAACTGAACACTTTACACAAATGAACCGACTTTGTCATATTTAAGTGTAGATCTCACTACTAGAAGAAAAAGTGAAAAACATGGAGCTTACCGAGCCAGCTGCGGTTCAGGTAAACCGAGACGAACACGGGAGGGACAGTGAAGAAGTCCACCACGGAGTTGACCTCGAGCCAAAACCACAGCTTGTCGTTGGCTGCTATAAACTGTAAAAAATAAACACCATTTTGGGTTAATGTTGAAATTGCCCATAAAACAGGAGGTGACAGTTCAAGCCTCATCCCAACTGAAAAACTGCTTTTCTTCACAAGCTCTCAAAGCAAACATGCCTACCATGTAATCGTGATGATGCCATTAAATTAAACTTCCCTAATGACAAATGAATTCTAATTTGAATATATATGATGTATTATATGACACATATTGGCTTTTACGCTATAGCTGAAAGGGTATCTGACCTCAAATCAAACAAAAGGTTCCCAAATTTTGAATGAAGTAGTCTGTAATAATGGAAAGTAGCAAAAGAAAAAATATATATATATACCGTATTTTTCGGACTATAAGTCGCTGTTTTTTTCATAGTTTGGCCATGGGTGCGACTTATACTCCGGAGCGACTTATGTGTGAAAAATTACATGTGAAATGATATTATTATATCATTTCACATGTAATTTTCACACTAAACCGCAAGAGGGCGCCATAGGCCTGTGTTGATAATTATATGGAGTGAAACTGATAGTTTGGTAAACTTGTTAGCATGTTCTTTATGCTAGAGTTATCTGAATAACTCTTAATATGTTACGTCATTACTGACATTACCAGGCATGTCTGTCATGTAACGTTAGTATTCCATACACTTATTCAGCCTGTTGTTCTCTATTTTATTTTTATTTTTAAATAAATAAATAAATAAAGATGACATGTATGTTTTTGGTGTTGGATTTTATCAAATAAATTTCCCCCAAAATGCGACTTATACTCCAGTGCGACTTATATATGTTTTTTTCTTCTTAATTATGCATTTTTTTGGCTGGTGCGACTTATACTCCGGAGCGACTTATAGTCCGAAAAATACGGTATGAACTATAGTTGTGTTATTTGACCCAATTGAATGCTGCAAATAGTCTGCAAGCATTGATGCCTTGCCTATAGAATATTTAGTTTTAAATAAAAATTTTAGCATCTGGGTAATTATTTGTATTTTTATTTATTCATGTAATTTTTGACAACCCTATTTAAGATCCTACACAACCCTATAGTTATCTTAAAGTTTAAGGTAGATTAAATACATGCTATTATTATTATTTTTATTTTTTATTTTTATTTTTTCTAGAAATCCTTTCACCATCCCCAGATTTATGGTTATCTATATTTTTATAAGGTAAAATGCTTATAGTTTCTTTTGGCATTGCTAACAAACTTTAATTTAGCCAAACCACTGGACATTTGTCATAGAATAGTTGGAGGTGTAAGGGGCCCTGGGTTATTTCTCCATTCATTCAGGCCTGTTGGAAGTTTGGTGGGAGGCTGCAGTGGGCGCAAGCTTATGTGTAAGGAAAGGGCCTTTGTGCTGTTAAGTTATGGTGACTCATCGCATTGTTATTCAAAACTACCGAAGATAGCATTTCATCAACTATTCAATCTTCATTTTTGCATGTGCTTTTCTTTTCCTTTGCATAAAAATAATATTAAAGATATTAAAGAGATGGAGATGTTATTCCTTTGCCTGGAAGTTTCAGTGCTGATAGTTTGCAGTGACATCACACTGGGAGTGTTTTGCATGTATGTCTATGGCGGGATGTTCAGTGGTTAGACACGCTGACACAATGCACACATTAGATAGTCAGTTCTTTATAGTCAGTTCTTAGAGATTGTGTTGAAACAAAGCTAAGATTTAAAGGAAAAGTAACGTTTTTTTTTTACAATTTGAGCCTTATTTGGGTAATAAAACAAGTTGTTTTACTCACCCATAGCACTTTGGTGTCATATGGAGCACTTCCAGAGATGTTTTAGATTTGCGGTTAGCCTAGCGCAACTTCTAGCCATATCTCAGGGCATATAATATATCCCCCAAGAATGTAATATGCCCCGTGCAGGCTCCAAATAGCACAAACTTTAGCACTTTTCAAATCATAGAAGCCCGATGTCTTTAGTCTACGATTTCGTTTGAAGCAAAAGTGGCCTGTAATCCGAGATTTATCCATAGTTTACAGCTTTGCGTTTCATGTTTGGGTCCCGGGAGCTGAGAACACAGTCCGCACATGCGCACTGGCGTCCTCATCTACTCGAAACTATGGCTAAATCTCGGATTACAGGCCACTTTTGACTCAAACGAAATCGTAGACTAAGACATCGAGCTTCTATGATTTGAAAAGTGCTAAAGTTTGTGTTATTTGGAGACCGCAAAGTAATGCCCCGAGCACTCAAGTTAACGGATACGCTACAACATAACTTCTACGAAACTGCTCAAAATGACACCAAACTGCTATGGGTGAGTAAAACTACTTGTTTTATTGCTGAAAGAAGGCCTAAAAAAACGTTACTTTTCCTTTAAGTCTAAAGTGCCTCAATTTAGAATCACACCCGCAGGAAATGTTGATGACATCAGCTGCAAACTATCAGTGGAGTATTAAACTTGTATAAAGTACATAGGTCAAGTTACAGGTCAGATCTGTGTAGAGGCGACCCCACTAAGACAGTAAGGCATGTTTAGCAGGTATTTGTTTAGCAATACAAACAGCTGTAATTAAATATATACAAAATACTACTGGGGAACATTGGCACTGTCAGCATACTAGAAAAACAATACGGTGCTATGAAAATGAAAGAGGGAGAGAAAGAAGGAGGGGCAGAGAGAGAGAGAGGGAGGAAGGGAGAGAGGGAGGGGGGGGTGGAGAGAGTCATGGAGTAACAACATGGAGCTATGACAGAGAGAGTGAGAGAGGAAGAGAGTGAGAAGAGAGTCATGGAGTAAAAACACTAACAACACGATGACAGAGGGGAGAGAGAGAGGGGGAGAGAGAGAAAGAGAGAGAGCGAGAGAGACAGGGAGGGAAAGAGAGAAGATGAGAGATGGAGAGAGTCATGAAGTAACAAAACAGCGCTATGACAGAAGCAGAGAGGGAAAGAGAGACAATACAGGGAGAAAGAAAGAAAGAAAGAAAGGGAGGGAGGAAGAGAGTGAAGGACAGAAAGGGAGAGTCATGGAGTCACAACATGGAGCTATGACAGAGGGCGAGAGGGAAAGAGAAAAACAGACAGAGAGGGAGAGAAAGAGAGAGACAGGCTTTAAGTTGGCTCCCTCATCAAATCTGATCAAACTGGGAAATATCTGGATAGAAATGTAGGTTCTCATAAAGTAATTAGAACCGCGATGTAGCTGGCGTATTTGCTTCACTTTGCAGAACGACGATGATATGCTTCAGAGAGTGTTTGTGACAAACACAGCAGGTTGAAGTCACATGAGTGCCGTGAAATCCTTGTATCCTGTGCCGTGAGCTACAGTAATGACATACAATGTGAAAGAAATGCACGAGGACGAGCATGCTGGTTGTCATAGTATTATTATGTTCAAACAAGAAAAGATATAGTTGCAAGGGAGTTAATATTGGATCAGTTTGGAGATGTTTGAGATCAAAATATACGAAAAGTTATGAAGACAACTCTTCAACTGCTGTTTACTTATGTTTCTGACAGTTGAAATGTCATGATGGCGAGAGCAAGGAGGCTGCACGCTGTGTCGTGAGCTACAATAATGGTTTGAATAGCACAAAGTGGAACATGTGGAGCGTCAGTGATCATATTTTGTGTGGTTTTCAGCTTATATCCAAATTAGGGTTGTCAAAAGCATCGAAAATCAGATACAAATCAATACTAAAACTAGTATTAAAACTAGATACTCCTTTGAGCGGGTATCAATACTTAAAAAAGTCTATTTCCTCAATAGCTTAAGAATGATCTTGAACTGTATATAGACCCCTTTACCGTTAGTAAACAGACGTGACGTCACCGGCATGTGCGCGCACTGTTGACTCAGAATCAACCATGGCGGACCATAGCGGAGTATCTGAACGATAGGGAGAGCTACATTCAAAAGCTCACGTTGAGCAACGGGGTTCGACTACCAGATCCTTATGCGATCACGGAGTGGCAATACGACCGCAGAAAGTGGCTAGATTTACAGTGGACAGATATCCACTGTTATTTAGTGGAGAAGCCCAGCGTGTATACAAGAGAGAAAGTGCGCGCATACAAATCCATGGATGCCTACCAGTTTGCCGTGTGTGGCCATGTACAGGAGGTAAAATACCACGATATCGATGGGGAGTTTTGCGTGTTGGCATCTGATGTTCTCCCCAGTCAAAGACAAGGCCACAAGACGACCATGTACAATGCTTGGGCTATCATCAACAAGCGCGATAACTACGTTCTGACCGCCAACTGCACTTGCGTTGTGGGGTAAGTAACATACTACGACTTAATTCACGAGTCACAGATGTGATCTCAGTCATGTCAAATGCCATTTATGATGGTCATGCGTTATTATCATGCCTTTTAATAAAGTTATTCGTGTTTGTTTACATGTGTCTGTCGTAGAGGTTACCCAGTTAATATGTCTGTGAGCTTTGCGGTGTCCTGTGCTTGCTAGTTAATCATGCTGCTTGTTTAGGGTAATTTGCCCAGGTGTTCACTTGTGTGTATGTCAGTTGAATGATATGAACTATCATTTATTCCATCTGTTTTTCTTTATTTCACGTCGAGTTCTTCTCTTCTCTTCTATATCTTTGCTGGGTGTTTTATGGCAGCAGTGGCTTTGTTTTGAGTCAACAATGCGCGCGCATTCAGTGATGACGTAGCTTTGAAACCCATCTATACTATATACTATACATAGACGAGTATATGAAAACAGTGTATAAACATGTTGTATATGTTTCACTTTTATTTTTGATGTTCTGAGTCTCCCCTCCCTTTGCTCTCTGTGCTAAGCCACTCCCCCTTCAGAGCGCTATCACAACACATAGCAGTTTGCGGTACCGCAAAGCCGATAGTCCGTACTTTTCGTCCAATGGAGTGCGTAGCTCGAGCTTTCAAGCGCCTGTTAGTTTGCAACGTGAGTCTTTGCTGCTTCCAATAAGATCCGCAACTCCATCTTCTTTCACGAGAGCAAATCAGGCCACGGTGTGAGTCCAATCAAACTGTGAGCTGAATCATTTGCAAACCAATCGATGTGCGTAGTCCATCTTGCCGTCTTTCTATCTTCGGCTCACTGTTGACAACAATCCCATGTGCTTCGCCGCTCTCAAAAGTTCGCTAATAGCGCCGTAACTTCACCGTACTGATAAAACAGGTGGGTTGTACATATTTCATCAATGCAGTGGCTTAGTTTAATTGTTTCAATAGCTACCAGACACTAGTAATGATTACGTTAATTCATTGGTAATTACGTCGCAGACAAACAGCAATAGACCTGCTCCCAGACAAAAAAAGATGGTATGAGATGTACCAGAGTGATTCAACTTTATTGCATTTAATATGGAACTGTTTGTGATATTCCATGTTATGTGTGCAGATAAAACAAGTAGAGGATTCACTTAATACAAATTATACATTTTTAACGTAATACTGTGTATATGTATGGACTTCTGGCACACAAACTAGTTATTTGCAGAATATTTGTTTATGATTTCAGATAGAAAAGTGCCCTCTGCTTTCAAGTAGGGGTAGACAGACCACTCTGGAGCACACGTCTTACATGCTCATGTGGATTTCATAAGGTGCCATCATTTATCCTACATTTCTTTAAAAAAAAAAAAGAAGAAGAAGAAGCAGCATTAGACATGATATAGAATATATTTGTGTCCTAAATAGGCCTACTATTTGTCTGGTATATCTTCATGCACGTATCACAGGGTCATCTGCCACCTAAAGTGGATGCCACCCCTGGCTTAGACTTGTCCTGCACCACCTCCAGGAGCAGAGAGCTGAGTGCAGAACCCACACCCTCCACCTCCAGGAGCAGAGAGCTGAGTGCAGAACCCACACCCTCCACCTCCAGGAGCAGAGAGCTGAGTGCAGAACCCACACCCTCCACCTCCAGGAGCAGGGAGCAGAGAGCTGAGTGCAGAACCCACACCCTCCACCTCCAGGAGTGAGCTGTCTACTCCTTCAAAAAGACCCACACCATCTATCCCCAGGAGCAATGAGCAGTCCAAAAGACCCAGACTGACTTTATCCATGGTTAGCAGCATGTTATTACATATACATACATACATACATACATACACACACACGCATATCTGCAGCAGTGGTGCAGGATTTAGACCCATAAATTTGACTGACAATGACCCTTTTGTTAACAGCTTGAAAAGCAGAGATTTGGGGGCTCACGTGGTCAAGCCAAATTTGTCTGCAGAGGAAACTCCCTCAGGTAATAATATCATTTTATTTAACTGAAAATTAAGCACATGTAAATTAAATTGTCATAATTATACAACTTTATTTCACTAAAACGTAATAATAATAATCTTTCATTTAGAGACTTCACAGGTTCCATAGACACATATCCCTGTAACAGTCTCATGCCCGCCCGCTGTTCCGCAGACCTCGTCTGCCAACAGACCTTCATCAAACTCTCCTCATCCTTCTTTCTACAACACGAACAATGGTAAGATGCGCTGAAAAATGCACATGCCATTATCAATCAATGTTTTCTTTGTTTCTTATACCTTTTTTCTCAATATAGCCAGAACCAGCGGACCTCCCGGTACTATGGCCACAGACCATCCCACAGCAAGTGGGCGGCAGAAACACTTTTTATGTTGGGTGCAAAAGGGAAGCTGGAACTGAAAGTCCGCCGAGACCTGTGGTACCACCCCCCCCACCAGCTACCTTGTACCACCAGGCTCCAACACCAGACCGCTTCTTTGCCCAACGGCGCTGGTTTGGATCCCATGTGATCACGAAAACCCTCATTTGCACCAGATATAGGTCCAGGGGGTCATGCTGGGCTTCAGCAGTTGGACCGGGCCCATCGATCAGAGTTTAGAGTTATCCTCACATGCAAGTAATAATATTTGCCTATTCACATATGTCTGAGGAAATACTTCTGCTTTTGTTGGTATTTAGTGTATTAGAAAATATAAATACCTAAAAATATGTCCATTCCATTGTTTTTGTCAGGCATGACTGTGACCTCAAATATATGTCATAAATGTGGGCAGTTTCGCACCGTGGAAACAGTCACAGTCAGTAAAAAGGCAAGGAATATTGTCCACAGAGCCAGTTACAAAAGAGGTGTGGCTTCAACGTATGAGAATATTGGGTTAGCTTTACTTACTTTAATATTAATAAATATTTTTATTACCATCTAGTGTTAATAACTGTTCTATTCCAATTATTATCCTATTACTGTTCTATTCCTATTTATCTATGTACTTATTGTGGGTCTTGTATATCAATATCTTTATGTTTCTAATATCTTTATGAATCTAAAATTCATGTTTTTATATTCTGGTTTCTTTTCAGTTAGAAAATAATCACTGACCTGACTGAAATTACTGACTGCCAAGAAAATTGTGAAATTTTGGGCATACTATTGTGTTAATAAATATATTTCTTTGTGGAATGAAAGAAATATTGTATTAATTTACAGTGAATTCTAGAAGCACTTATAATATCAAGAAGCTGCCTGCAGTTTGAATGAAACTTTAGAGTTACAATATGGTATGAATGGAATCCCCAAAGTTACTATAGGAAAAAATTGCATAAGTAAAATGCCCTTAAATGGACAAACATTAGTAGTTTGGACAAAGTTTTTAATAATTTCCCTGAAAAATTACAAAACATTATGAAAAGATAAATAACTGATTTTAAAATAAGCAAGTTTAAAATTTAAATCTGTTAATTTGCTCTCGCTCTGGTCTGGATTCGAACCTGCGGCTTGCTCAATTTTCTTCCCTTTTCTCCCTCCTTCTTCCCCCTTCCCCCCCTTCTTATACGGACGAATGTTCCCCAGCCTTTGCGGAGTTGGTAGAGCGTTTGTCCACTGATCCAAAGGTTGTTGGTTCAAATCCCGCTCTTGACATAAGAAACATCAGTGGTTGAGCGGTCAGATCCACTGACCCACAGGTTGGTTGGTACGATTCCAGCTCCCACAGATGAATGCTGCCGTTGTGTCCTTGGGCAAGACACTTAACCCTCCTCGCCCCCAGTGTCTGCGTACACTGGTGTGTGAATGTGTGTGTGAATGGGTGATTGGTTCCTTGTTGTAAAGCGCTTTGGGTGCCTTGAAGGTGGAAAAGCGCTATATAAAGATGTGACCATTTACAATGAGGGTGCATCCCGCTAATGAAACTGCTGCACATCGCATCAGGTTTGTCAAATTGTTGTGTACACGTTTTTGTATATTTATGGAGAATTGTCCGGTGGGAGCATGGGTGAAACACTGTGGGCTGAATTATAAAAGAGAGGGTACAGAGGGTTCAAGTACAGCCCGGGAGAGATCACAAAATACTCAGACATAAATGGATGATATTTGAAACCTCTATGTTTTGGATGAGGGAGCAACATTATAACATGACAGAAAGCTAAAAAAAAAAAAAAAGCATAATACCTCCTCTTTGTTGTTTGTTTTTACCTGCAGTGACCTGTGTACACCAAAGTAACAATGTAGTATGTGTGTTAATGAGCCTTAAAACATGCACTACCAAATGTGTGTCTCATTTCTAACAATGATACATATTAAGTAGCCTATGCTAGCTTACCCGCAGGCCAAAGTAAAGGAGGAAGAAGACGTTGAAGGCCATATCGATCTGTAACGTGAAGTCTTTGTAGAAGTTCTGACAGGATTCTATAGGACTGTAAGACACAAGAGAAAAAGAAAAATTCAAAGTTAGATTATATGCAGATACTAATATATATTTTCTTTACTAGTATACCATAGGGTTATAATATTATGCGTGTGGTTGTGAAATATGTATGTGTGTGAAATATGTATGTGTGTGTATATATGTGAAGAAACCAATTATTTATTTCAAACTTAGTAGTTCGGTTGTTCAGTTTTCACACAGTTCTATCATGGCAGTCAACTTAACACTATATAACAGAATCTATTTGTACCATACCATTTGCACAATAGGTGTGTCAGATTCATCAAAAATCAAATTGAAATCAAAATTTGCACGGACACAATTAACAAATCACAAGGGCTGCAATTTTTTAAGTAGCATAATTTCCCCCAAATACAACAATATATAATTTTATTCTACATAAAAGCTGCTGACCTTGTAGTTTAGATCTGTACAAACATGTTCTGAAATGTGATTCTTGGATTAGTGTGTCAGTTCATAGGCCTAAAATGTGAACTTGGAGCACTTCCTGTACCTGACCATATGACATCACAAGGTGGAACAGAGTGTTTTCTGTTTGAGAGAAAAACTTAGCCTAAATATGCATGTGTTAAACATGTGAATGAAACAAAGCACAACTGTTTTTTTTTTTTTTGGATGAAGAAACAACATCATAACAGATGAGAAAACAGTGTAACAAGGGCCCTTTAAAGGAGAATTAACGTTTTTTACAATCTGAGCCTTATTTTGGTAATAAAACAAGTTGTTTTACTCACCCATAGCACTTTGGTGTCATATGGAGCACTTCCAGAGATGTTTTAGATTTGCGGTTAGCCTAGCGCAACTTCTAGCCATAGCTCAGGGCATATAATATATCCCCCAAGCATGTAATATGCCCCGTGCAGGCTCCAAATAGCACAAACTTTAGCACTTTTCAAATCATAGAAGCCCGATGTCTTTAGTCTACGATTTCGTTTGAAGCAAAAGTGGCCTGTAATCCGAGATTTATCCATAGTTTACAGCTTTGCGTTTCATGTTTGGGTCCCGGGAGCTGAGAGCGAAATAAACTGTGACTCCACACATGCGCACTGGCCTCCTCATCTACTCGAAACTATGGCTAAATCTCGGATTACAGGCCACTTTTGACTCAAACGAAAGCGTAGACTAAGACATTGAGCTTCTATGATTTGAAAAGCGCTAAAGTTTGTGTTATTTGGAGACCGCAAACATGTGCCCCGAGAACTCACATTACGGAGATCGCAAATCTAAAACATCTCCAGAAGTGCTCCATATGACACCAAAGTGCTATGGGTGAGTAAAACAACTTGTTTTATTACCCAAATAAGGCTCAGATTGATGAAGTTTTGATCAGTGCGTCTTCCTCAGGTCAACAAAGCTAATATCCCAATAAATTACCTTTACTACACAACTTTATTACTTCTTTTTAACAACCAATCACTCCCATGCCATAGTTTCTGCCTTGTCCTCACAGCACAGCCAAAACAGCACTTCCCCTTCAGAGCCGGTTCACCTCGAGAGCATGGGAGTCTGTGACATGTGGATAAAACAAAACCAAAATGAAGTGCAGCGTTTTGATACTGAGAGCGCCTTTGATGTGGCTGCGTGCATACATTATTCACACGCCTGTCATGGAGTAACACTGCCACGCTATGACAGAAGGAGAAAGAGAGGGAAAGAAGAGACAGGACAGAGGGGGAGAGAGGGGGGAGAGAGAGAGTCAGGGGAGGAATACCGCTGTGCTATGAAAGAGAGTGAAGGAGAAAGAGAGGGAAGAAGAAGAGAAAGGAGAGAGAGGGTAATGGAGTAACACCATCATGCTATGACAGAGAGAGAGGGAAAGAGAGGGAGGAGGGAGAGAGAGTCATGGAGTAATACAGCTGTGCTCTGAAAGAGAGTGAAGGAGAAAGAGAGGGAGGGAGAAAGAGACATGGAGTAATACCACCACGCTATGACAGAGAGACAGGAAGGGAGAGGGAGACTGTACAGAGAGAGAAGGCAAGACAGGCAAAGTGAAGGAGAAGAAGAGTGTGGGAGAGAGAGAGAGAGAGAGAGTCATGGAGTAACCACATGGCTCTATAACAGAGAGAGAGGGAAGGAGAGAGGGGGAGGGAATAAAAAAGAGACACTCAGACAGAGAGAAAGAGAGAGTGAGTGATCGAGAGAGAGTCATGGAGTAACAGCAGAACGCCATGACAGAGAGGGCGGAGAGAGAAAGAGATAGACAGAGAGAGTGAGTTAAAACAATGCTGTAATAGAAAGAGAGCGAAGGGAGGAAAAGAGACAGAGTGCCTGAAGGAGGAGAAAGAGAGGGAGGGAAAGACTCATGGAGCAACAACACTGCGCTATGACAAAGAAAGCGAGAGAGTCAGGAAGAGAGACAGAGAGATGAAGAGATTTGGATTTTTAACACCCCTTTATTGTGTCTGCCAAAAACATTTTGAATTAGATTTCACTGACTCCATAAGAAAGAGTCAGTAACCACACACCACTATGAGAAAGAGAGAGAGAGAGAAAGGGAAAGAGAGAGAGGAGTCGTCAGGGAAATACAGAGGGAGCGAGAGAGAGGCTTTAAGTAGCCCCCCCCCCCTGTGATAAATTTCTGGTGGTCTGTCAACTCACTCGTTCAATCCATCTTTATGTTTACCTCCATGATCAGCCATTACACAGTGAGCGATCTCAACAAAGCAATCATAAGCAGCATGCACAGGCCATTCTTCACACAGTCACACAGGACCCAGCCTGTCGGGCACTTACATATAAGGAATACCTCATGTGCTAAAGATTGATAGAGTCTAGGCCTGATGCAAAAGAGAATGATTTGAGTGGTAACTGGAGATTAATATAGATTCCTAAACAAATTATACTGTAGTGAGGGATTGACAATCTCATGATTTTTTTATTTATTCGAAAACTACGTAGACACAACGCAGACAATATGACAAAATAAGTCTACAGCTATTAAAGGTACACTGTGTAGGATGGTGGGGCATTGGTGGATGGTGGGTATTGCAATTCCTGTTTTAGCTACGGCAGACCTCGAGGGTCACCCGGGCGCACCGTAACGCGGACAGCTCGGCGTACCCGGAGGAGGCACGTGTGAAGCGCAACCGGCGCTGTGCGCGGGTGGGGGGAATCGGGAACCAGACCGCGGAGGGCGGAGGTCGGTCTGAACCCAGGGTGCGGGCCCACGCTGCAACAAAGCCCCAGCCACGGTAGGTACCATGTCCTTCTTCTTTTCCTCTTAGATGAAGGTGCTTGCTCCTGCGATGTATGTGCGGAGTAAGTGTGATCCGGCAACATGCTTGTCGTTGTTTATCCAGCGTACTATCTCGTTGTGTGAAAACCACGAGCCCTTGCCGACAACTACTGTATAAAGAAAAACGGTGAAGGCGGAGCCCAAATGTCCTTCTGCGGCTCTCGTAATCAAAATGGCTGCCTCTATATGGGGAAGATCCCCCTTTTATGTGACTATATCTAAGTCCAACAGAATACTTTGATTTCATGATGGAAGTGAAAAGGCTTGGAAAACACTGTATTTTTGAATGGGTATCTTCAATTTCGGTAATTAATGGGTAAAAATCTTAAACACTGTCCCTTTAAGTAAAAATGTCAGTAGCTTGTTGTTATATTACGCATAATTGACTCAGGTGAGGCCATGTTAGAATGTTGTTACAAACATGGAGTTGTGTTTTGTTTCATTTGCACGTTTGAGTAACCCTTTCTCCTTTCCCTCTGTGCTCGTAGGACCCACTTGGGCCCTGTGTCGTAATGTCCGAATAACTCCAAGTTTATGCTGCAGTGGTTGGTGTGAATCTGAAAGCAGGTATTGGTCAGTGGGGGCTTCCTCTACCTGGAGTTGTCGGGCACAATCTAAGAAAGCCAATGTGTTCTCCTTGGCATTTCTGCCAAGGGGAGGGAAAAGAGAAAGAAGCCTATATGCAGAAAGCCCTCTCTGTAGATATCCAAAATGGGCTTTCAGTTGAACAAAGAGAGCAAAAAAACAGGACAACAAAGAACCAGAACCCAGGAGAAAGGGTGTAACTATGCCATACATGGCTGGTGTTTCTGGAAAAACTACAGGGGATTTTCAGACAATTCGACTTAAATAAACTTTTGTCCAGTTGACAAATTGAATTTCTCCTTTGTCTTGTGTAGTGACTGACACATAGCATCTGCTTATATACCCCCATGTATATTATACCTAATTACCACCTGTCCATACTGCCATATTTATTTGTATATTCACTACAATCTACAGTGATATACTGTATATTCTCTATATTGTATATACTCCAGATTCTTTATATACAGTAATCCCTCGTTTATCACGGGAGTTAGGTTCCAGAAATAACCCACAATAAGAGAAATCCGCGAAGTAGGACAACTTTATATTTTACAATTACTCTACATGTTTTAAGGCTGTAAATGCCTCACCACACACATTATACGCTTTTCTCAGACTGGAATTAACCTTTTCTCACATTTGTCTCTCGTTTAAACATAAATTTTCATAGATTTTCAAATCTTTCAAATGTATTAATAGTGACGCGTGGGGGGAGACACGGCCCCGGAAGCCCCGCCGGACGCGCGAGGAGCACTGCCACGTCACGGGACGTGACGCGCACCAACCCCTTGGAGAAGTGCACGACACGTGCACCCCTCATTGTGGACAAATCCGTGACAGAACAGCGTGACTGGCGCAAGGCCGCGCGTACACCGGGGCAGCGAGCACGAGATCGAACCGCGGCACCCGGAGCGCGTCCTCTCAGCCCGAGCAACAAACCAACCGCACAAAACCAGCAAAGTGATTTAATTCTGGTTTAGACCTAGTCTAGTCCCGGTTTAGTCCAGGTCTAGAACTGGTCCAGTCCTGGTTTAGTCCAGGCCCAGTCCAGGTTTAGACCTGGTTTAGACCTGGTCTAGACCTGGTTTAGTTCTGGTCTAGACCTGGTTTAGTCCACGTTTAGTCCTGGTCTAGTCTCTTAGCCAATCAGGACACAGAACACAATGTTACACTATAAAAAAAAAAGTTACACTATTTTAAAAAAAATTGGAAAAAAAAAAAAAATCAGCGAAACAGCGAGGCCGCGAACAGTGAACCGCGATAGAGCGAGGGACCACAGTATTGTACTTAGATTAGATTAGATTAGATTAGACTAGATGCTAAACCACATTTCGTTACCTTGTATTTATACATGTGTAAAGACAATAAATTGAATCTGAAAGTGAATCTGAATAGCAGTGCTGACACATAAGCCCTACTGTATAGGAAGGGACCATGCATTAACCATCACACAAGTGCAAAGGGGATCCCATCGGTTTGAATTATATATTAGATAGTAAAGTGTCCACGGGGGACATAAAGATGGGTGGTTAGATAATCAAGATGTCCTGTTTGCATCATTCATGCACACGTTTCAGCATAATCAGTGAGAATGAGGAAGTGGATAAACTGTCCAGGCTAATACTCTTAATGTATCAACTGATGTGATGGCAGGGTGTGCTGTTAGCTAGTTGGACCTATCTCGCAATGGTAAATGAGGTCGCTGGAAACTGAGCATCTTGAAAGGAGGCAGGAAAAAAATCTGCTACGTTTGACCGACAGTGTGCTATAATAACAGAATCTCGTAAACTCGCAATGGTATAAACAAGTGAAAAATATAGGCAAATTTCGACAGCAAGATAGGAAGAGGATATACAATTTCAAATATAAATAACCAAAATGAGTTAGAATTATTTTAAAACAATAATTATGCTGTTACTACCTTTTTCAGAGCCATTGAAAGATAATTTTCTAAACTGGGACACACCTGGGTTGGGATGGTTGGTATAAATACAATTGTGAAAAAGCATGTAAGATTGTGCATTCTCGTGCCATTGTCATAATCTGAGGAACTTTTTGTTTTGTTTTATGTTCATTCCCAAACACGGATTTCTGTATTTTGGCTAAACAAATGACTATTTATGCTCCTCTTTACTGTTGGCAGGTTAGATTAGGATTAGATTTTGGGATCAGATCAAAAATTGTAATAGTCCTGGTTTAGAGTTGATGTAGTCCTGGTTTAATCTTAGTTTAGTCCTGGTTTAGACCTGGTTTAGATCAAATTGGTCAAAAACAGGAACACCTGGGACATATCTTGTATAAAACTGGGACAAATCACTGGTTTTGAATAAATCTGATGGGTCAGGGGACACAGGGCTCAAAACTGGGACTGTCCCGGGTAAATAAGGACATCTGGTCACCCTACATGGACTACAACTAGTAGATAAACTCAATTAGTATTATCATGGAATAGCATGGATTATAATTATATAACATTTCCTAAACACATCTGGCATTTGCTCTGCTGTGTCACTTCCTTGCGTTGTCTTTTCATGCACTGTCTTTATAATGACCATCTCAAACCTTCACTTTTACGATGTCTCTGGGTCACACGACAGATACACATGAGTAGTTCTTGAGAATCAGGCCATATCTGAGCCGTAGGGGGACTCCACAGTGGCTACACACAGTTTTGCATGTAGCCTGCCCTTTTTACATGCAAATATTATTCAGTTACCAACAAAGAAGTGCAATTGAATGGAGTTTCCTCCGCAGAGTGGCTGGGCACACCTTTAGAGATAGGGTGAGGAGCTCAGTCACACAGGAGGAGCTCGGAGTGGAGCCACTGCTTCTCCCCGTTGAGAGGAGCCAGCTGAGGTGGCTCAGGCATCTGTTCCGGATGCTTCCTGGACGCCTCCCTCGGGAGGTGTTCCAGGCATGTCCCACCGGGAGGAGGCCCCGGGGAAGACCCAGGACACGCTGTGAGACTATGTCTCCCGGCTAGCCTGGGAACCCCTTGGGGTCCCCCTGGAGGAAGTGTCCGGGGTGAAGGAGGTCTGGGCGTCCCTACTTAGACTGTTGCCCCTGTGACTCGGCCCCAGATAAGTGGAAGAAAATGGATGGATGGATGTATTCAACATATGCAAAAGCCTAAACTGAATCTACTCCCATTCCCTTCTCTAGTTCCCTTTCTAACATGCGCATTGTACATCAGAGCATTGTAAACGGACAAGAGCCCTCTCCGTACTCTCCGTACGCCGTGATTCATAGAGGTTTAATTAGCTAAGTATTGTGTGTTCAACTGCCTGGCCACTGATTCATGAGGCTGGTTTGAGCTGCTAGAGTTTAAAGTCCACAGCGTCACATGGTACAGGCGCCAGGGAGTAAATAATTCAGGGTATGCAGCCGATCAATGTTAACACCTTTGCGGAGAGACAAGTGAATTAACCTGTGCTCCAAGTCAAAAAGGGCTTTTAAGCAAATGAAATCAGAATGACCAACAACCAAGATTTGTTTTTCTATCTGTAGTTTCTCACTGCATATTTTGAATAATATGAATGTGAATCTTAAAGGGCCCATATTAAGCTATTTTCTGATTTTTGAAGTCTTGTGAGCTTTAAGCAATTTAAAATGTTGTTACCTCATGATAAACATACCTGGAGTTGTGTTATAATAATAATAGTACATCACAATAACTGCATTACTAGTCTGTCTACATCTGCAAAGTGGTGTCAAAGAAACATGTGTGAATAAAACAAACTAAAACTCCAGGTACGTTTGTAATAAGGAAACAACATGTAAAATGGCCCTTTAAGCATCTTTAAGTGTCCAAAAAAGCACAACGAATCATGTATTACTATTCTTAACCTATGTCTTTATCATTGAAAATCTATGTTCAAATCCCATCCCAGAGATTATGGAAATGAGCCTTATAATGAACTAGACCAGGGGTCAGCAACCTGCGGCTCCAGAGCCGCATGCAGCTCTTTGATCCCTCTGATGCAGCTCAGTACAGTGGTTCCTCATTTATCGCGGGGGTTACATTGTAAAAATAACCCGCAATAGGCTAAATCAGTGAAGTAGTCAGCTTTATATTGCGTGTATAAACATGCGTGTATTTCACAGTTCCTCTGACCGAGGCGCCTGGTGCCGCTGCGCTGTTGCGGGTTTTGTTGTAGTGAGAATGCATCAGTGCGCTCTCAGGACTGGTTCCACCGCCTGGACTCCAGGTTCCACCAGTTCGTTCTGCGGAAACATTACCGCTACTTCCCGATGCGCATTGACCACCCGGAGAAGTGTGCGCACGGACATGTGCACCTGCTCATCGTGGTCAAATCCGTGACAGAGCATGACCGGCACGACCGGCCCCAGGTGAGACGCACGGCCGCGGCCCTTCTGACATGTGCCCAAATGCCAGACCGCTCAGTCCGTCACTGCTTCAGAGTCACACTGGTCGTGATCGAACATTTAAATAAATTTGGCAAACTGACCGCATTCTGTACAGTACAGGAGACATGGCACAGAGGAGAATGACTGACGAATCGGCAAAGGTCTACAGTCCCTTAGCCAATCAGGATGCAGAACACAATGCGTGTTGATACACTATAAAAAAAAACAGCGAAACAGCGAGGGACCACTGTTAGTGATGGGCAGATCGATACCAAAGTATCGATATATCGATCCTGATGGGGTATTGAATATGCATCGATCCTGGTATGAAAATATCGATACAAAGTCATGTTTTCTTACTGACTTAACTTTCAGTTTATTTAGTTTAAATTCATATGTGTTTTGTTCATTATTCAACCATTGCCACTTGTCAGGCACTACTTTTCCTTCCGCGTTCTCACCAGACGTGGGGTAGTACGTCATCCCGCGATAGACTCACTGCTGTGAGATTTCAGTCAAAGCGGCGCGGGGCTGCGGGAGCCATGGGAGACTGTAAGTGAAGTGTGGTGTGGAGTTACTTCCACACCGTGGACGACAATGTTGTGAAGTGCAGTGTGTGCCAAAGATGATCCGATATTGTGGCAATACCACAAATTTTAAATAAACACTTGATCATAAATCATAAACCTCAGCATGACGAAATGCTACTGACCAAACAACGACAGGAGGCGAGTCAGGCAGCTCCCTCCAGCACAGCAGCAACAGCAGTACGACAGAGGTCAGCTGCCGAGGCGTTTGAGAGAGGGAGAATCCAGGGAACCATCAACCATGTAGAAGACTAAGAGTCGTGTATGTGAGGAGAATGTATGTGAGAGTGACAATAGTGATACTTCATTTGTTGTCTTTTTTCATAGGCTGCAAGTGCCCAACTTACAATAGATTTATTTATTTTATTTTATTTATTTATTTGATAGGGACAATGCACATTAATGAACATAAGTATAAAACAAATGTAAATATGCCAAATTTTAGCTACAAAGCTAGTTTTCATCCGCAGTCCCTCGGCAGGCAAATACATAAAAATACAACATGCAATACAAGCAGCACAAACAAGTCTAGTGGTCACATTTGATGTTTGCATTGCCATTTTCATTTCATCAAAGATTTTTTTTCAGATATCTGGTGTTAGAATGTGTGGAGCTAAGCCCCCTGGTGGAGCTTTGTGAAGCCAAGGTATCTAGTTAGAGCCAGGTTAGTGTTTTTCTGTAGTATTAAAAATGTATGAAAGTATCGGTATCGATATCGATATTGCAATTCTAACCCTGGTATTACTTGGTATCGTATTGAAACAAAAATAACTTGTATCGCCCATCCCTAACCACTGTATTTAATTAAAATATATCTTATTTTAGTTCGATCATTTTCAAAATGTAATTCTATGGCACAAAGGTTAAAAAAAAAAAAAGTTATATGCAGTGTTATTTCATTTTAAATTTCAAAAGGGTTTTGTGGCTCCCAGTGTTTTCTTTACTGTGTGAAATGGGTCCAAATGGCTCTTTGAGTGGTAAAGGTTGCCGACCCCTGAACTAGACATTTCTACTCCTCTAACAGGGTATAACTACAAAGTACAGAACACGCCCACCGTTAGCCTCTTTTCCCAGCATACCTTGCAGCCTACAATGGAAATAGCAAATGTGAAGGCACCATTACAGCCCTTTTCCTCTTTCCTCTTGATCTCTGTCTTGCCTAATGGTGAGTCTTCCATTAAAATTCATTATGCACAGAGGAGATGGGAGCTGCAGGGCTAGTCCCAGGCCATGTACTGTAGGTCTACTGAAGGATGTGAAGGCTTACCTTGTGCTAACCTCCACATTAACCCAACAGGTGCTAATACTACACTACATGCTTCTAAAAATAGCCTATAGGACACCTTTAGTTAGTCAGCATGGGAGGGCTCCCAGTGACCAGTGTATGACCTTGGCTCTCAGCAGGAGTGCTAGCAAGGTTAGCCGCGAGTCCACAGTTATAAGTCATAATATCTGACCTGTTCAGATGTTCAGAGGCAGAGTGAGGCACACTGTGAGGTTTTTTTTTTTTTTTTTTAATTGCTCTTGGACTTTGATTGAAGCCAGGTGTAAATCACACCCTATGTAAACCTAAATGCACACTTTGTAAGTTTTGATGGTAGGTTTCCATGGAGATGTTATTGCGTTGCTTGAAATATTCCAGAGTATTCAGTTACCGTTTGTTTGTTTTTTCATTTTTGTCATCATAACAACAACATCCATCCCCTTGCTTTGCCAACCCTCTTACTCGTCAAGACGCATAACCTAAATTTAACACCACCCACCCCACTGTATAAATATAGAAATACATCCACATTTAGCTGCATTACGAGTGTATGAGTGGAGTGGGAAACCTCTGAGATGCAGAGGAGCAGGTTAGCACTAAAGTGATTGATTTAGGTGGACACTATTACTAAAATAAGATACACTCTAGCTTGAACAAGGGCACCAGCACTCACACACAAGAGGGGAGGTAAATATAGCATGGCTTGTCTGGGAGATCACGTGAATGTAAACAACTCAACCTCTTCGCCGAGTATTTTCTACTGTTAAAGGACTCATATTACGCTATCTTCTGGTCTATGTTATAATCTTTCCTCTTCACAAACAGACCTGGAGTTGTGTTTTCATTCACACGTGTTTAACACACAAATCCTGCATATTTAGACTGAGTTTTTTCTCTCAAACAGAAAATACTGTTCCACCTTGTGATGTTACGTGGTAATAAAGGAAGTGCTCCACTCCACTCAATATCTACTGAATTAAAAAAGGTAACTGTAAACTTGAAAACTACCACTTCATGACATCACAAGGTGGAACAGAGCACTTTAAGCTTTGGTGATGTAGACAGACTAATAATAAAGGATTACTCAAACGTGTGTGAATGAAACGAAACACGGCTCCAGGTATGTTTTCGATGAGGAAACAACATTCTAACATAACCTAAAGCTCACAGGAGTCAATTTTGTGTAATATATGACCTTTAAAGCACAGGAGTGAAATGATAAGCCCATTTGAATGCTTGGTAAGAGCAGTTACAGTGATTGTGGAAGAATTGACACTTTATTCATTGTTAATTTATTCTGCTGCAGCCAAGTGTGATCCTTGTTCGACGCTGATGTAACAAATAAGGAAATCGTACAGAAATTGATGGGGATGTAATATGAAATGGACTGTCAAAGGTATCAAAAATCAGAAATTAAAATTAGTATCGAAGCTAGATACCCATTTGAGCAGGTACTAAAAAAGTCACATTCACAGGACAGAAATGAACCTTTCCTGAATAGCTTTAGAATGACCTTGAGCTGTATCAGAACACAAAGAGTACATAGACTAGTATCCGCCCAGTATACACCTTGACGTCTGAGGGATTACACAGATAGAGGTGGTATAAAAGAAAAGTACTACAATTTAATGTTGAAAATGACATTCTATTGTGTAAATAAAGAGTGTTTTTATTATCATTGTGGTATCACAGCAATTTCAGTCACTTCTACAATTTTAAAAAGTTATGAAAAAAATAGCTGGCAACATAAAAGCAACCATTCAGCAGCGTAAAATTGCACTTTCTATAGCAGCAATGAGAGGTCTGTCTGTGCTGTTAAAAGTGCACTATATAACTTTACCACTGCTTGCTTGTGTCCGTGGAGATGTTATTGTTTTGCCAGAAATGTTTCACAGTACGGCATTAAACTTATTCTATCTCCATGGGAACAACAGCTGATGCTTTAAAGGTCCCATGGCATGAAATTTTCACTTTCTGAGGTTTTTGAACGTTAATGTGAGCTCCCCTACCCTGTTTAGGCCCCCCCATGGTTAAAAGTTGCGAAATGTCTAAACTGAGCATTTGCGATCCTTTTCTGCGTTACAAAAAATCGGAGCTCAAACGGGCGATTTTGAACAAGGCACCTTATTGACGTCAGATCGAAAAAAGAAATGCAAATGCAGTTCCACCCCCGTCTGTCTGTACTCAGCGTCTCTGTAAATCACGCCCAGAGAGTTTGGACTGCGAATGCGCTAGGCAATGCGAAATGCGTTTTTTTATTTGCCTGGAGGCACGTCCGAGTGTTTCTAGGCTCGGAAGTCCTTTATCTGAGCCTCTGGACCTTTGAACAGCAGTGGTTTGATTTTATTTTCTGTGGAAATGTGTTTATTTTTCAATGGAACGCTTCAAATCTCTCCTCCCGTGCAAAAACACGGAAATGGATCAGCTGAGAGCTCAGAGCCGAGAGCGAGAGAGTTTGGCCACGCCCCCACCCTCTACTATAGGCCATCTCTTTTCTCCTCATTTGCATTCAAGCAACAACGCCCATTATGGAGTGTTCAGAGAGAGAAAAATTACTCTTTCTCATCTTATCTCTGTTTCTCATGCACTGAGTGTTGATTTTGAAGAAGGATTCATTTACAGTATTAGGGAACCATTAAGGAGCCATATAAAAGCATCAAGAAGTACCATGTCATGGGACCTTTAACCCATATTACAGGTCAGCTTCCCAGACGCAACCCCACTCACTGTAAGAATGCATATGTTTAGTGCAAGGTATTAGAAACAATCATCAAAAAGAAAAATGTATTAGATTAATGCCTACTGTGGGACATTTCTGGCAAAGTAGTAACATCTCCATGGAGAAACGCGAGTAGCGGAATGTAGCAGACCTTCCACCAGAAAAGTTACTTATTGCACGTTTAGCATAGCATATAGACTTTACCACTACTAGTTACAGTGGTCTACAAATATTTTTCATAATCACATCGTAGTAAAACAAATTGAGGTGTTAGGAATTTGAAAGCCTTCCAGATTCTGCTAAACCACTCAACAAAACAAAAGACAGATTATTTTTATTGACGCAACCAGGAGCTGTGTTCAGACCCATTTGGTGATCAGATGCACAACTTCAATGGTCTCTTTGTAAGGGAATATTTGCCCACAGAATGCGAAATCTGTCAGGCAGGCTGCATCTGCGAAGAATGGCAGCGCCCACACATGAACGCTCATGTTTATTCTAGCTACAGAAATAATTATGGAGCAAGAGCGTTTCTGCAAGGAACATGACAGAAAACACCTATTAGAACTGTATATGGAGGCGTGTTTGCATTGATGTTTATCAGGCCTTACATGAACTAAGTGAAATGGCATTGTAAATACTGGTTAAAGGTCCTATGTTACGCAAAACTGACTTAGTTGTGTTGGAATGTTGTTACCGCCTGAAAATCATACCTGGAGTTGTGTTTTGTTTCATTCACATATGTTCGAGTAATCCTGCATTATTAGTCTGTCTACATCTCTAAAGCTCAAAATGTTCTGTTCCACCTTATGATGTCATGAAGCTGTAGTTTTTTTTTCTTCACTAGAGATGGGAAAGTCCAAGGGCTGGAATTATCCATATGATTCTAATGAAGGAGTATGGACTTTAAAAACACTGTGGAGCACTTCCTGTATTCCCAGCTGGCATCCCAAGGTGGAACAGGGTGTTTTCTGTTTGAAAGAAGGATTAAATATGCAGAATTTGTGTGTTAAACATGTGTAAATAAAACAAAACACAACCCGGGTATGTTTTTGATGAGGAAACAACATTACAACAGATCAGAAAATGGTGCAATATGGGCTCTATAAATATTGTTGAAGGGAAGTTACTAGAAGTTCAAAATGTGGTCTTATTCCTTTGACACTATACTATGTTGGTGATGGTGTCACATGGATTCACTGCTTTGTTTGTTTGTTGCATCTCCACTGCATCTCCATCGTCCACTTCCAGGGCTGGCGCAAGCTAGCTGCCCGTCACAGCGCTCCCGCACTTTTTCGTAACTTTTCTAACTTTTTGCCCTTAAACCGGCGCACTTTTGTAAATATTTTCCTCAATACTGTACGCAGCGCGTACCCGGAAAAAAACGCACGCAAACACGCTCCCCCAATATAAATCTCACTCCAAGCAAACTTCAAAACTTGAGAGCCCTGACTGTACGTTAAGCTTGGGCTGCACTCGACCCTGCATTTTTCTGCACTTTTGGTGGATTATTTACCTGTCTCGGCTTAAGATGTGTAAGGGACCCCGTCCTCTGCTCGTCTACACGATCAGCTGATGGAGCTTCACAGCACTTTTGTGTTCCCCCGAGACAGGCATGTTATCCCTGACGAGATCCTACGGATGACACGCCATGGACGCTGCGCGGGACGTAAATTCCGGGAAAAGAAGAGACGCTGCAGGCCAGTCCTCCTCTCTGTCGTCACGGGGAACGTGCGCTCCCTCGCCAACAAGACAGACGAGCTTGCGGCGCTCGTTAGATTTCAGCAGCAGTACAAGGACGCTAGCATCATTGTTTTTACGGAGATGTGGCTAACACCGCAAATCCCTGACTCTACCGTCACTGTGGACAACTTTCACCTGCTGCGCGCAGACAGGACGGAGGAGAGCGGGAAGAATAAGGTAGGTGGACTAGCGCTGTTTCTGAACGAGAAATGGTGTAAACCTGGACACTGTACAGTGAAGGAGCAGATGTGTAACAAAGACATTGAACTGTTTGCTGTTGGCATGAGGCCATTTTACTTGCCCCGGGAGTTTTCACATGACATCACTCTGGCTGTGTATATTCCTCCCAGTGCTAACGCGGAGAATGCTTGTGACACTCTGCTCTCCTGCATCAGCTCTCTTCAGACTCAGCATCCACAGGCCCTCTTCACCATCACCGGGGACTTCAACCATACGTCTCCCTCATCTGTCCTGCCAACATACACCCAGTATGTGACCTGCCCCACAAGAGACAATAAAACTTTGGACTTATTCTTTGCCAATGTCAAGGAGGCCTATATCTCATCATCCCTCCCCTCCTGGGAAGAGCAGACCACAACATCATCCATATGAGGCTTGAGTACGAACCCCTTGTATGCAGGCAGCCTGTAGAGCCCCGAGTGGTGAAGAGGTGGACAGCAGAGAGCGAGGAGGCGAGGAGGGACTGCTTTAGCACCACTGTGTGGGCAGAGCTCTGCCAGCTTCATGGGGAGGACATCAACGCAATCACGGACTGTATTACGGACTATATCAACTTCTGTTTTGAAAACACCGTACCCTCTCGGACGGTGCGGTGTTTTCCAAACAACAAGCCGTGGATTAACTCAGACATTAAAGCTCTGCTGAAGGAGAAGAAGAGAGCTTTCAGGTCTGGGAACAAAGAGGAGCTGAAGACTGTACAGAAGAAGCTGAGGAGGAAAATCAGACAGGCTAGGGTCAACTTCAGGAGGAAAATGGAACAGCAGCTGCAGCAGCGGAATGTCAGGGAGGTGTGGAGGAGTCTGAAGAGTGTCTCTGGCTTCAATCCTCCGCCCGTCCAGAGAGAGGGAGACCAACAGTGGGTGAACGATCTGAATTCAGGTTTGATCAATCACCCACCCCTCCCCCGCACCGCTGCATGGGGTCAGCTTGTCTCCTGCACAAAGGCCCAGACTGTCACCTCTTCACACCTCTACCTCAGCCCCCCAGCCCCCAAATCCACATCAAGAACTCAGCCAGACCCCCAGCACACGCCTTCGCTCTTTGTCTTTCACAACAGCTCAGGTTAGGAGAGAACTGAGCCGGTAGAAAAGCTGCTGGACCAGACGGGATCAGCCCCAGGCTCCTTAAGTCCTGTGCAGATGAGCTGTGTGGAGTTATGGAGCATGTCTTCAACCTGAGCCTGAAGGTGAAGGTGGTGCCACAGCTCTGGAAGACCTCCTGTGTGGTACCTGTGCCCAAGACACCGCACGCCAAAGACCTCAACAGCTTCAGGCCAGTGGCTCTCATGGCTCATCTGATGAAGACTCTGGAGAGGCTCGTCCTGGGTCACCTCTGCTCCACGATGGTGCTCCAGGATCGGAGTTCGCCATCATCTCTCTGATGCACCACTCGCTGTCCCACTTGGAGAGGCCTGGCAGCACTGTGAGAATCTTGTTCTTCGACTTCTCCAGTGCTTTCAACACCATCCAGCCGCTGCTCTTGAGGGACAAGCTGGAGTGGGCAGGAGGGGACTGTGACCGGGCTGAGTGGATCCTGGACTACCTCACAAACCGGCCCCAGTTTGTGAGAGCCCGGGACTGTGTGTCTGACCTCATGACCTGCAGTGTGGGGGCGCCCCAGGGCACGGTCCTCGCGCCCTTCCTCTTCACCCTCTACACTGCAGACTTCAGACATAACACGGACAGCTGTGTCCTGCAGAAGTTCTCCGATGACTCCGCCATCATTGGTCTCATCACAGACGATGACGCGGAGTACAGAGGACTAACACAGGACTTTGTGGACTGGTGTCAGCGGAACCACCTTCTCATCAACGCGGGTAAGACCAAGGAGATGGTGGTGGACTTCCGCAGACGCCATTCTACTGCCCCCCCACCAGTGAACATCCAGGGAAGGGACATTGAGAGAGTGGACTCTTACAAGTACCTGGGTGTTCATCTGAACAATAAACTGGACTGGACTCATAACACTAATGAACTGTACAGGAAGGGCCAGAGCAGGCTCTATGTCCTGAGGAGACTGCGGTCCTTTGGAGTGAGAGGGCCACTCCTGAGGACCTTCTATGACTCTGTGGTGGCATCAGCCATCCTGTACGGTGTGGTCTGCTGGAGCAGCAGCATCACAGAGAGGGAGAAGAAGAAACTGGACAAGGTCATCAGGAAGTCCAGCTCAGTCCTGGGCTGTCCTCTGGACTCAGTGCAGCAGGTGGGGGGCAAGAGGGTCCTGGCTAAACTCATGTCTATGCTGGACCATGAGTGTCGCCCCCTGCAGGACGCTCTGTCGGCTCTGGAGAGCAGCATCAGTGACAGACTGATTCACCCTCGCTGTGTTAAAGAGAGATTTCGCAGATCTTTCCTTCCTGCTGCTGTCAGACTGTACAATGATCAATGCTAGTCATGTTCATCTCCATAGCAACCATGTGTCATCTCCATAGTAATAATAACAATGTGCAATATTATTTAAAGTCACTTTACCTGCTACTTATTTATTTAACCACCACTGCCCATCACTGCACTGTACACAATCATCTGAGTCACTTTATTGTAGTGATATTATATATTACTATACTGGAGTCACTTTAACTGCTGTTTGTTCACTGCTCAGAATCAAAGACATTTATTGTGCAGCGTTCCTGTGCCTTTTAAGATAAGATAAGATAAGATAAGCCTTTATTGATCTCACACAGGAGAAATTTACTCGCCACAACCTTACAGTGTTGTGTTTTTTTAGTTGATTGTGCATACTTATTATTATTATTTATCTTAATTTTGATGCATGCTCATATTTTCCTACTGTTTCTGAAACTTGTGTTGTGACACTGCAATTTCCCCATTGCGGGACAAATAAAGGATTATCTTATCTTATCTCTATGGTCATCCGTAAACACTTTTCCCTGCCCACTCCTCCTATTGGTCAGTGTGTATAACGTTCAGAGTGAGTGACAAATGGATTTAACCAATAAGAATGACGTCTGAACCAGGTGGCTTTAGTTATCTTTTAAAGACAATGTAAATATAGCAATATACAGTTAGACTATGTTGGAAAAAGCAATCTTTTAAAAAATCTTTGGCTCCAGTCCTGGTCTCTTTATGCGTCATTCACTGTTGCAGTTCTTCCTCTTCCACCTTGGATTATTGGAAATGGAAAATAACAATCTTTTGAACTGAGAGAGCTCACTGTGCTGGTGTAACAATAATGACAAAGGCCTCTTGTGGTTCTTGTAGGTTTTTATTACTTGACAATGATTCAATGTCACTCAGCAGCCTCTAGAAGAGTAAACACACTTGTGGTAAACTGTAACACACACTACCAGTCAAAGGTTTGGATGCTTTTTCATTGGTGTTTCCTTCTTTTTCTGCCTGATTTGCACTTGACCCAGACATGGCACAGCGCTGAAGTCAAAACCATTTTAAGAGAGTTTATCACACATTTCACTGAGAGAGTTTGCAGCGCTGTCAACAAATCCAAGGGTTTTGAGAATTTGAATTAAAATATAAAAAATATATTTAGTTGAGTTTTAATAATTTAATCATTGCCACGTTTACATGAGCGCTTTAAATCCGATTAAAGTCATTTAATTCCGAATAAAAATTAATTAAGTTTTAAAAAGACCATGTAAACACTTAATTCCTAATTAAAATGATTATTCGGAATTAAACTTAATTCATAAATCAAGTGGGTGGCTTATTCTGATTTTCAAGCTGAATTAATTTATTCCTCGATCATCGTTTATCCTGCTTAAATATAATTCCAGTCATTCGGCGCTCGTTGGGTCGCCCTTCTGACACAATGACGCACTGCAGATGGAGAAAATGTTGGTCTGGAACTGAAACAATTATTTTAATAATTGCGCTGGAAGAACTACAAATAATGAAAAGAGTGAATGGCAGAAAACATAAAAGCACTAACCAAATCAACATTGCAAAAAGCCAGTAGCAGCTGATTGTGTGATTTCTTGTGTGATTGTTTGTTTGTTTGTTAAATAAAGCTGATTTAACATGTTTTCCACGTAAACCTCCAATTCGGAATTATTATTTCCATGTAAACTCGAAGGAGAATCATTTAATTCTGAAGTATTTATTTCGGAACAATTAATTCAGAATTTAAAAAAAAAACATCATGTAAACGTGGCCTATGTTTTTTGTTGATACATAATTCCACATACAGTGGTACCTCACCTTACGAAAGATCCAACAAACGAAAATTCCATGTTACGAAACGCCTTCACGTTAAATTTTGGTCTCTAGATACGAAAGAAAATTCAAGTTACGAAATGCGAAATCTCAAAAATTCAAATAATGCGCGCTCAGCCACACACATTATACGCTTTTCTCAGACTGGATTTAAACTTTTCTTGCATTTGTCTCTGTTTAAACACTCAAACTTTCATAGATTTTCAACAAAATGTATTAAAAGTGAAGTGTGTGTGTGGGGGGGGGGGAGACTGCGCGCGGACACGTGTGGGCAGCATGACCCGGCGCACCAGGTCTAAACCAGATCTAAACCAGATCTAAACCAGGATTAAACCAGGATTAAACCACCGCGGCTCTTGCCTGCGTTTGTTCATGCGCTCGGACTGCGTGCGGTCCCGAGGGGAGGCACATCCCCTCCCCTCCTCGCTGCTCGCCTCAGCCGTGACTCGTGAGGTACACCGGTGCTGCTGCTAATAGCAGAGCTAGCACGAAACCAGAAAATAGACCCGCACAAGGTGGTTTAATCCTGGTGTCCAGTCCTGGTTTAGTCCAGGTTTAGTCCTGGTCCAGTCCAGGTATAGACCTTGTTTAGACCTGGTTTAGTCCACGTTTAGTCCTGGGTCTACAGTCTCTTAGCCAATCAGGACGCAGAACACAATGTTACACTATAAAAAAAAAGTTACACTATTTAAAAAAAAACTTGGAACGAATCAGGCTTTTTCCATTGAAATAGCTACTCAACTTACGAAAAATTCACGTTACGAAACCACTTCTGGAACGAATTAATTTCGTAAGGTGAGGTACCACTGTATATGGCTTCATATATTTGGTGTCTTCTGTGTGTATATGAAATGTAGAAATTGGTAAACATAAAGAAAAAATACAATGAAAAAGAAGGTATGCCCAAATGTTTGACTGGTAGTTTAGCAACTTACACTTAAAGGTGTATTGTGTATCTTTTCTGGTGGAGGGTCCGTCACCTGATTTTCTCGATGATGTTAATTCTCTGCCTGGAAGCTTTCACAATATGGCATTAAACCTTTCTGTCATCATGGAGACCAAACAAAGCCAAGTTACAGGTCAGATCTCTGGACAGGCAACCTGGCTCACATTCAGAATGCCCGTTTTTGTAGGTATTTTTGAGCTATAAACCACATATAATTGAATAAATGTAAGGTAGAGCTGTTTAATGTCATATTGGGGAACATTCCAAGCAGAACAATGATATTTCCATAAAAACAAAAAGGTGATGGAGCCCTTACCGAAAAGTTACATAATGCACCTTTAAGATTTGTCACAACCAAACTTAAGGCTAAGATAGTTTGACCCATCCAATAGGTCTCTAGAGTATATGACTCTAGGCTAATTTAAAATCTTGAAAAAACAGCACCACTGCATTTGTGAAATGATTACTAAAACCTGAGACACTGCATTCATACATCTTCACTGGAACTCATAAATAAGCTTTTATTTTCTCACTAATTAACAAAAATGACTACACAAAAACCCAATTACAACCCACTTAGAGATGGAAAGTGGTTAATATTTGTTCATTATCTTCAAATATCTGTGTTGTAGCCTATAGCGTTTCCATATCCTAGTAGTGACTTTGATGAATCCGGCCATTAGCGCGTCACACCAAATGGCTCAATCTCCCAACACTCCCTCCGTTCGCGATCCCTCAGGTGATTGGCTCATTAGCTTCAATCAGTCTTCATTTAAAACTAATGCAGATGCACTAGCTAATAATTTACACGCAACTTCCACATAGGTGCATCATATCCTGAACGACAATGAATGAATGAATCATAAAAATCATTAAAAAAAAAAACATTTTCTAAGATGCACTGAAATTAAAATTTATGTTTAGATTCAAAGTTTACATTTTACACTTGTCCAAGAGCATTGAACGGCACATGTATTTGACCAAAATTTGTCTTGCACCCGCAGTTATATTGTCTAAAGACGAGCTTTTAGTCGTGTTATAATGCTGTTATCTAATCAAAAACATACCTGCTGTTTTTTACCTGCTGTGTTTTATTTCATTCACACATGTTTAAGTAATCCTTTATTTTTATTATTCGCTAAAAATACTCCAACTTGTGGGCCCTTTAAGCAGCTCTTTAGCTCAAATGATATCACTTGTGTGCTGTCTGCATCTAATTATGATGTGTTTTATTGGCCAATAATCAGGAAGTGTACATTAGCATGCTAGTTGTTGTCAGCAAACGTCTACTCTGGTCTCTGAGAGTTGCAAAAAGCGCTTATAAACTCATCCTGGTGAATAATGAGGATGTTAAAGGAAAATTAACGTTTTTTTTTTACAATCTGAGTCTTTCGGCAATAAAACAAGTAGTTTTACTCACGCATAGCAGTTTGGTGTCAATTGGAGCAGTATCGCAGAACTTATGTTGTAGCCGTTCTGTTCTACTAATGATCCCGTATCCGTTAGCGTGAGTGCTCGGGGCACTGCTTTGCAGTGTCCAAATAACACAAACTTTAGCACTTTTCAAATCACAGAAGATCGCTGTGTCAGGGTAGACTTTTAGTAGATTCCAAAACGGCCTGAAACCCGATATCGCAACAGAAAAGTAAAGTTCAGAGCGGTGTTAGCTTCTAGGACTAGCGGTGTTTACAAAACAGCTGAGTTCACGCATGCGCACTGTCCTCTCTGATGACGTCATCAAATGAAACTATAGCTGGATATCGGGTTTCAGGCCGTTTTGGAATCCACTAAAAGTCTACCCTGACACAGCGATCTTCTGTGATTTGAAAAGTGCTAAAGTTTGTGTTATTTGGACACCGCAAATCAGTGCCCCGAGCACTCACGCTAACGGATACAGGATCATTAGTAGAACAGAACGGCTCAACATAAGTTCTGCGATACTGCTCCAATTGACACCAAACTGCTATGGGTGAGTAAAACTACTTGTTTTATTGCCGAAAGAAGGCTCAGATTGTAAAAAAAAACGTTCATTTTCCTTTAAGAATAAGGCACCCCCTTCAAATTTCGCCATAGCGCCCCCATAGTGACAGACAGAGGTGCGTATATAGAGAGGGAGTATCTGTCAGGGCCAGGCTGGTCTCACAGGGCAGACATATTTCTCACCTTACCCCATGAATTAGTCATTAGACCCCGTGTATTTTCAGGGCCGTCATTGATCGTGTGCTAATGATAGAATTACAGGGCGCGGTAGGGGACTAAAACTGCTGCTAGACAAAGGGAAGGGAGCGGGAGGGCAGTTGGTGAAGTTGTAAGAAATTTGATTGGACAAAAATTGTTGTATATAGCAATGTCAATACAGCAGATAGCAATCATACATTTGTTTTATTATTATTATTTTTTATCTGTCAGTATATTTGTTTAGTTTTGACTTTGAATTAAATGACAGAGATGGGTTAGGGTTAGGGAGCCTTGATGACCTTATTGCGGATCTAATTTTGACTAGTTCTTGTACATATGAGAGTAAAATTGGAAATATGTCACTGTTATCTTGGATTTATTATTGTTTTTTTATTGCTAAAAAAAAATGTGGTTTCACAGTGACCTGTCTCCATGAAAATAGAAAGTGGTGTGTGTGTGAGTGATGGTGGTGGTCAGAGATCGGCACCCTCGCTTCCATCAGTCTGCCCTAGAGCTACAATCGTGTCTTACCACACCTGCATATGGAGTGAATGAATAATGATCTGTAAAGCATCTTTGAATGTCCAAAAAGATGCATTATTATTATTATTTAGATAGATACAGTTATGCCACACTGTGGAACATTCAATATATAAAAATTGAAAAATATATTATTTGGGGCTCAATATTTATTGTGTGTACAATTTCTTTTTTGGTGGGAGATTTTTTATGTTTTTTATAATACAATTCCTATAGCTAATATATTATTATTAGTTCATTCTGCTATTTATTTGTTGCAGCCCAATTTTTTTTAAAGCCCCAGTGTGTAGGATTCGTGGCGCATAGGTGGATGGTGCTACTGTACTTTCTGTTTTAGCTACGGCAGACCTTGAGGGTCACCCGGGCGCGCCGTACCCGCGCACGAGCCACGCGCCGCTACAGTATAAATAAAACGCGGTCCCGGTTATTTTTTTTTTCTTTTCTCCTGAAAACACACATTCCCGATCATGTACCATGACACTCTACACATCAAATGAAACCTTACAGTCTCCTCTTTTTGACTATGCAATTCATTTCCCTGCAAAACAATCACTCCCCGAGCACATGGGGCTTTTATACGGAAAAGCACAAAACGAGGTTAGCTTACCTTAGAATGCTCTGCACAGGTCAAACTCTGTATTTCACCATAAACTTGCTCTCAATTTGTCCGTAAGGATCCAGCGAATAAAATCCAGTAAAACAATTTAGTCCAAAACACGTGTTAGATCCATTACGAGTCTGATCCGGCAGCATGCTTGTGTTGTTTACCCAAAACCACGAGCCTTGCCGAAGGCGAAGGCGGAGCCCAAATGTCCTTCTGCGGCTCTCGTATTCAAAATGGCTGCCTCTGCATGGGGAAGATCCCCCTTTTATGTGACTATATCTAAGTCCAAAAGAATACTTTGATTTCATGATGGAAGTGAAAAGGCTTGGAAAACAATGTATTTTTGAATGGGTATCTTCAATTTCAGTAATTAACGAGTAAAAATCTTACACACTGTCCCTTTAATGATACCATCTATTTAAAAACTGGTTTACTGGGATTATCCTTTGTGTCAGTGCCATAAAGCTATTTCAATTCTATTGTTTAAAGAGTCAAAATGAGTTATGGTGACGGGCCTAACACCAGGCAAAGCAACTATATCTACATGGTGACAGGTACACGGTGGAATCTCCATTAGAAAACAGTGGACCTTTAACCTACGATTCAAATCCTGAAGGAATTGCAACAAAGCTTTGTCTCGTACATCTTTATAAAGAATGAGGTATGAGGAGCTGCTGTGGATTTGACTTCTACTCTACAACGTGACAATACAGTGTGCCATGTGCATGCGGGGAGAACAAACTCACAAGTGGAGCAGAAGAAAGGGCATCCCTGAGAGAGAATGGAGAAAGGAGGGAAGCGAAAGTTAGCAGAGAGATGAAGAGAAGACCAAAAGGAAGAGAGAGAGAGAGAAAGAGGAAGAAGAAGAAGAGTGCCAAGGTATTAAAGAGTGCTGGTATGTGGGAGGGAGCAGACGCATGCAGCAGTCTCCCATTGAAAATAGCACTTCCATTTGTGAAGGCTTCTGCAGAGGAAGAGGAGAAAAGCCTCACGACTACCATATGACCGCAGATAAGAGTATGAAAAGTTAGGACCGTTGCCATAGCGATTAACAAAAAATATAAATGGGATGAGCGGGAAAAGTCTTCAAAATGCGTATAAGAGGAAGCTGAAACCAATGAATAGACCTGCAAGATCCAGCATTAGAAATACTTTTTTAGTGTTTGTTGCTGTGTGCATTGTGTCTCCATGGTAACGGCTGAACATTCATTCCACCATTGGAAATCCATGTAGAACACCCCCAGCTTGACTCACTGCATCACTTGAGTCACTGCAAAGCATTCCCATATTTTGGAATAATATATAGAAAGCTCTTAGTAGTGGCGCATTGAAGCTTACCCCTGCAGGAAACCCCACCTGTATACAAAAGGACTTCCACAACTTCAGGAAAATGGCCAGCTGTCATGCTAAAGTACAATTTTATTCCTTGTTTTATCTGGAGAGTGTGCAGGGGCCCCCGGGGGACAGCCTCAGCGCTCAGAGACTGCAGCCCGCATGCATTCACATAAACACACGCCTATGAGAGCACAGGGGCAAAAGACTATTTTCTCTGTTCTCAGTCTGATGTATTTTTAACATGGTGGAGATGCCGAAATAGATGTTTGCACCAGAGGGGAAATCAAGCAATAGTGGGGGAGGCAGAGGCTGTGGTAGAGATGTTTTCAGAGGTAAAAGCTACGGTTTTCTCCAATAAAACAGAGAATGAAAGTACATTTGGAGACTGGACATTTTGTTCTGAATCATCCCTTATGGTGTGTGTCTATCTTGATCCATTGTCAGAAGATCGGTTTAAGTGGCATAAATGTTTCCTTTAAAGGGATATGCCACCTCCAGGTCAAGCTTGGGCATCTCCCCACAGTCCAGAGACTAAAATAAGTGGTGGAAAGCGTTTTCCTGGTCACCCAGCCATTGTCCGAGTCTGTCAGCACTGACCGCCGCGCGCAGCTGCAGCTACTCCGCGTTAGACTGGAGTCTAACGTCGCCAGAGAAAGATTTCGGCCAAAAGGAATTAATTTGCTCGATGCTTTTCCCAATTACTTTCTGTGTAGTGCGCATTCATATCGAGTGCAAATAAATGTGCAAATCAATACGGAGAGCTTGACTTGGTCATTTTGGGTGGGAACTATTTTACAGTGCGGAAAAACAGAGCCGGAGCACACACCACGCTACGTAACAGGGGAACTCCCAACGTGGCGCGTAACAGGGATTCCCCTGTGTGCTTCGGCTGTGTTTTTCCGCACAGACCTGGACAATGGCTGGGTGACCAGGAAAACGCTTTCCACCACTTATTTTAGTCTCTGGACTGTGGGGAGATGCCCAAGTTTGACCTGGGGGTGGCATATCCCTTTAAACACTGCAGGGGAGTTGCACAAGTTAGAAAAGTCAAAGTTACTCACATTGCCGTAAATTGTAGTAAATGGTTATAATTTTCTACCTTCAAGGCACTCTGAGCACTGTACATCAAGGAACCACTCACCTACACACACACACACACACACACACACACACTCACACACACACTCACACACACACACACACACACAAACACACACACACACACACACACTCACACTGGGGGAGTTAAAGGAAAAGTAACGTTTTTTTTACAATCTGAGCCTTCTTTCGGCAATAAAACAAGTAGTTTTACTCACCCATAGCAGTTTGGTGTCAATTGGAGCAGTTTTGAAGAACTTATGTTGTAGCCGTTCTGTTCTTCTAATGATCCCGTATCCGTTAGCGTGAGTGCTCGGGGCACTGATTTGCGGTCTCCAAATAACACAAACTTTAGCACTTTTCAAATCACAGAAGATCGCTGTGTCAGGGTAGACTTTTAGTAGATTCCAAAACGGCCTGAAACCCGATATCGCAACAGAAAAGTAAAGTTCAGAGCGGTGTTAGCTTCTTTCGGACTAGCGGTGTTTACAAAACAGCTGAGTTCACGCATGCGCACTGCTCCCGGGACCCAAACATGGAACGCATAGCTGTAAACTATAGCTGCATATCGGGTTTCAGGCCATTTTGGAATCTAACTAAAAGTCTACCCTGACACAGCGATCTTCTGTGATTTGAAAAGTGCTAAAGTTTGTGTTATTTGGAGCCCGCACGGGGCATATTACATGCTCTGGGAATGCCCCGAGCTATGGCTATAAGTCGCGCTAGGGTAACGGCGTTAGCCTAACGCTAATCTAAAACATCTCCGGAAATGCTCCAATTGACACCAAACTGCTATGGGTGAGTAAAACTACTTGTTTTATTGCCGAAAGAAGGCCCAGATTGTAAAAAAAAAATGTTACTTTTCCTTTAAGTGTCTAGCCCAGTGCTTCTCAAATAGTGGGGCGGGCCCCCCTGGGGGGCGTGGCGTGATGCCAGGGGGGGCGCGTATGACCCTGGGAAACATGTTTTTTTGCTGTACTGTACTAGAACTAAGTGTAATTGCACATCAACAACAGTAGTTGGCAGTGGCGTTCTCACATGCGATTTACGCACAGTCTCACCATTAACAGAACATCCTCTGTCACAGAAAAAACACGTATATTCCACTGGGTCGTGTCCTTTAGTCCGACAGAAGCTGACGCATCAGTGGCACAAGGAGAGAGAGTTTTTTTTCAGTGCTTTTAGCTTATGCAAATGAGGTGGTTTTAAGTTTCATTTCTGTAAAACGTAAACAAATGTGCGCAAAGCTGCATTAAAAACACATTAATATCTGAGTCCTCAGTGCAGTCTTTGTTGTAAGTTTCTTTCTTTTTTTGTTTTGTTTATAATGTTAATAAAAGGATACAATGGTGTTCTAATAACAATTTTCTAGACAAATAATACTATTTATAGTCGCGCGCAGGAAGGGGGGCGTGAAATTTTTTCTTCTTCCTAGGGGGGCGTCACAGAAAATAATTGAGAAGCACTGGTCTAGCCCAAGGCACACAATTTTCATATTCACTGAACCATCAAACTGTCAAACTGTGGGCCAAGGGATAACCAATGTTGATGTCAGGAGTGGGACTCAAACCTTCAGATCACTTTATCATCTAAGTTACTCTCTCAAAGGTAACATTATTAGAAAGGAGATCAATTTTTTTGGCATGGTATTCCCAGTAAAGCAAGAACATCTCCATGGAAACAAGCAGGTGGAGGACTCTGCACTATGATAAAATTACATAATGTGTTTTTAAGAAATTAAATTTTTGAGGGAGAATAACTGATAAGTAGGAAATTTTGTTGCTTGATATCTTCAACAAATCAATACATAGAAGATTCTGAACTCTTTAAACTAATAAAGAAGGGGGTCAAGCCTGGAAGGTCACTTTAATCAAAGGATCCGTTACTATAGCAACAGACCAGATGCTGAGGTGAGGTATTTAGGACTTAGCCCTCTGAGTCCGTTCCAGGATCACAACCATCAGAGGCTGACCTATAAATTCAGACCATCGATCTCCATGGCGATTAACATTTAGAGACGACACAGACCGGCCAGGAGAAGGTCACCCACGGAGCATTCGGAGCGTTAAGCCAAATTTGATCATTTACCAAACACAGGAAGCAAACCAGGAGCAGATAGAGAATACTGATGGGACAGGTTTCAAAAGTAAAAGTGATGTACAAAAATAAAAGTGAAGCACGGAAATAAAAGTACTGTAAGTAAACTGTTTAGGTATTAGTACTTTCTACTCCACTACTTTTTAATTTAACTTATTTTACACATTCCTGGTGATATCCTGTCTAAAGAATTTAGAGTTAAACAGGTTTGAGCAAAGAAAAACGTAAATAAAAATGATTACGTAAGTGATGGAGTTAGTCACTTCTATTGACCAAAAATTGGCACATTTCTTAAAGGTCCCATGGCATGAAAATTTCACTTTCTGAGGTTTTTGAACGTTAATGTGAGCTCCCCTACCCTGTTTAGGGCCCGCCCCTTCATGGCTAAAAGTTGCGATACGTGTAAACTGAGCATTTGCGATCCTTTTCTGCGTTTGAAAAAAAGACAGCCCAAACAGGCGACTCTGAACAAGAAAACTTTATGATGTCACACTGAAGCAAAAATGCAAATGCAGTTCCACCGCCCGTCTGGATATCTACCCACCGTCACAGCCAGAGTTTGGACCACGAACGAGCTACGCAATGCGAGATGCGTTTTTTTCTTTGCCTGGAGGCACGTGAGAGTGTTTCCAGGCTCGGATGTCCTTTATACGAGCCTCCGAACCTCTGAAACAGCAGTGGTTTAATTTTATTTTCTGTGGAAATGTGTTTATTTTTCAATGGAACGCTTCTCATATCTTCCTCTGCGCAAAAACAAAAGAAAGTGGGGCCAGTGCACATCGCACCGCTAAAGAGGAAAGAGCGGAGAGTTTGGCCACGCCCCCACCCGCTGCACTGGCCTGTATCTGTCCTCCTCATTTGCATTCAAGCAACAACACCCCGAATAAAGTGTTCCAGAGACATATTTTTGGCTCTGAGTGTGTTCATGGGTCTTTCTCATGCACTGAGTGTTGATTTTGAAGAAGGATTCATTTACAGTATTAGGGAACCATTAAGGCGCCATATAAAAGCATCAAGAAGTACCATGTCATGGGATCTTTAACCAAATCTGTGTGAAGTACTTCAGTATTGTTACTTAAGTAGACATTCTCATTTGATATTTTCAAGTTAGTATTTTGCTCTTGTATATATACTTTTACTTTTGAGGAGTAGCTTACTTTTTCCACAACTGTCAAAATTACACCTAAAGGAAATGTAATAAGTAATTTCAAATACAATATGCAGGACCATTCCAAGTTTTCTGAGGGCTCAAATTAAAAAAAAAAAAGGCCTTAGTTTACTCAAATGTTAATGATGTTATAATATTTCCCCTCTTTAATAATCCGCTAAATATCAAATATAAGATAAGATAAGATATGCCTTTATTAGTCCCTCAGTGGGGAAATTCCAGTGTTGCACAGCACAAAAAAGTAACGTCTACATGCACTTTAAGTTTAGTAATGGACATCCTGGAGTCTTCTATGGCATGTGGAGTTCTGTGCAAGAGGAACATATCTAGTGTTGGTCACTTTATGCTATGTTACATACATAGATTCAATTATACTATATTTTTTTTATGTAAAATACACAGTCTAATATATACTTTGCTTTTAAATCTTTGGGGAAATTTGCATTTACATCAATCTTGATTATGACCAAAATTTTATTAACAACTATATTTTAAAAAAAATCTCTTCATATATTTATATTGTGAAAGTTTGTGAAAATATTGTAGGATTTTTGATCTCACCAAAACTCTGTAATTGCAGTCATGCACTGTTAGCGTGTTAGCATTAGCACTGTCAGAGGTGTGCTGTTTGCATGTGTCAGTGAGATGACGTGTCCCTCTAAAAGCAGTAATCATCGACACTTTACTCATGAGGACACTGACACATGCAGGAACCGTAGAATACGTCATATAATCATAATTTGTGCATTTGGCAAGTTTACCTGTGCTTTATTAGAGGGCGGTGGCCGTTGTGCAGTGGCATAAGAAAACCGATTCATTTTACCTAAACACATTCACCCACCCAGATCATAGTATTCTGGAAACTTATAGGGTGTCTAAATCCCACATTTGCATATTAATAAAATTACCAGCTTTCAAAATACACAAAACAGTGCATTGCGATTTTCATTATTTTCCCCAAATTATGAAATTGATTACCACAAACTCCCCTACAGCCACTTTTTACCACAAGCCTTTCAAGAGAGCAGTGTAGTCTTGTTGTGTGCTGTTGTCTCACTGCATTTAAAGGAAAAGTAACATTTTTTTTTACAATCTGAGCCTTCTTTCGGCAATAAAACAAGTACTTTTACTCACCCATAGCAGTTTGGTGTCAATTGGAGCAGTATTGCAGAACTTATGTTGAGCCGTTCTGTTCTACTAATGATCCTGTATCCGTTAGCGTGAGTGCTCGGGGCATTACTTTGCGGTGTCCAAATAACACAAACTTTAGCACTTTTCAAATCACAGAAGATCGCTGTGTCAGGGTAGACTTTTAGTAGATTCCAAAACGGCCTGAAACCCGATATCGCAACAGAAAAGTAAAGTTCAGAGCGGTGTTAGCTTCTTTCGGACTAGCGGTGTTTACAAAACAGCTGAGTTCACACCTGCGCACTGTCCTCTCTGATGACGTCATCAAATGAAACTATAGCTGGATATCGGGTTTCAGGCCGTTTTGGAATCCACTAAAAGTCTACCCTGACACAGCGATCTTCTGTGATTTGAAAAGTGCTAAAGTTTGTGTTATTTGGACACCGCAAATCAGTGCCCCGAGCACTCACGCTAACGGATACGGGATCATTAGTAGAACAGAACGGCTCAACATAAGTTCTACGATACTGCTCCAATTGACACATAACTGCTATGGGTGAGTAAAACTACTTGTTTTATTGCTGAAAGAAGGCTCAGATTGTAAAAAAAAAACGATAATTTTCCTTTAAGTGTAAAGCTTTGTGTGTACTCAGGTCTGCCAATACAAAATATCTGCATGGACTTTTTTGATATGCAAACAAGAGCAAATATTGGCCCGGTATATTTTCCTACCAATATACAGGTCTATCTGTAATACTAGGCTAGGAAGTGTCTTGCTGAAGGACTCAACAACAGTATGTAATGGTCCGAGCTGAGTTCCACTTTCCAACCTTCACACTGGCAAGCACTTCTACCACTGAGTCACTGCAAGAACGTCTGATGTGAAATGAAGCAAACAAATTAAAAAATAAATTGCAGCTTTAAAAATGAATGAAAATGAAATGAAAAATTGAATTTTCTGTTTGCATATTTTCCAAATCCAAATCTCATTTTCATTATTTCCCACCTCCTTTAGTATTTCAAATAGACTTTTGAAATTGCACAAAGCTTCCATGTTTGGGATGTCCCTTGGTCATGAAGGGTGGCCCAGATTCTGATGGGGGAGCTGGTCAGTCCTGGGGAGGATGTGCACATTTCTGTGACATGCTGGCCCTAATCAGAATGAGAGATGAGAGGGAGAGAGAAAAAAAGAAAGAGAGAAAGACAAAGATAGAGAGAGATAGAGAGTGAGATAGACAGACAAATAAATAGTGGAGAGTGAGAGAGAAAGAGAGCCGCTCTTGCCTGGGGTTTAATGTGCGGCACAGAGGGGCAGACTGGGGCCATGCCTGAGGAGCAGAGAGACCAGTGACTGGTGAGTCTGTGCCTCCAGCTCTGATGCTCCAGTTGGGATGTAAACTGTGTGACTCAGAGCCTGGGGTTTATTCACCATGTGCACTACGGGGAAGGGAAATAACTGTTTGAGTTTAATTGAATAATATATTGTGTTTTGGTGTCTAGACGAGCTATGTATATACATTTTTATTAACTTTCAATTGTGAAAAATAAAATAAAACATGTTATTGTCTGATTTATTCGCGACTATCTTAGCGAGTTTCTTGACTATCTTAGCAAGTCAGCGGTTCTTCTGATCCTAAGCATTTCATTGCATTGTTGATCCTGCATATGACAAATAAACAATCTTGAATCAGGAAGAGCATGTTAGCATGCTAGTTGTTGTTAGCATCACTGTGACAGTGAAACCCTGCACTGGTCCCTGAGAGTTGTGAAACATGCCTATAGTTGTCACTGTGGTGAACAGTGTTGGGCAAGTTACTCAAAAACTGTAATGCACTACTTATTACTTGTTACTGTCATTTTAAAGTAATGCCTTACATTACAATATTACTCTAAATAAAAAGTAAGGCATTACACTACTTTTGCATTACTTTAGTTACTCTCGCCAAAATGACTGGAAATAAGGAATTGGCAATCTACAGTGCAAATCTCTCATGTGTCACTTTCACCTGGGTTGTATCGTTCCCTGTCCCATCCCCTCCTTTCCTGACTTATTTCGTGGTGCTATGGCACCTCTGCAAGTGCTTCGTCAAATTGCTTGTACTGCATTTCGACGTGGAAAGATGTTTGGGATTCACACACAGTGTGCATTTAACTAAAATGTTCTTGGAGTCCTTATTTTGATCGAAGTGAAAGTAGTGGGCTTATGCCCATCTTGAAAAGGAGCTAGCACTATCCGATTCTTCTGGTTCTGTCATCCTTTGTCAGTCTGCCAGTTCGAAATGGTCTGCGTGGACTTTTATATCACTAGCTGATCTCGCGGAACTTTGTATGAAATGTAATGTTCTGCGTGGACGTATCAGATTCAGTAGCTGATCTCGCGGTGATCCACGAACTTTGTATGAAGAAAACGCAAAACCCACAAAAACAAAGCAGGTTAAAAATGTATTGTAATGTGCGTTACTGGCATTGTAACGAGTAATATATTATCAATTTTCTTCCCTGTAATGCGTTACATTACTGCGTTACACCAAAAAGTAATGCATTACAGTAATTAATTACTTTTGTAACGAGTTACTCCCAACACTGGTGGTGAATAATTATGATTCTCAGAATGTATAACGTAGCACTGGACCAAATCAAACTGCTAAAAACATGAAACACAGTTTTTTGGTGTTTGGTCTCTATGGAGATAGAAGTTTTGCTTAGAATGCAACACAGTATGGCATTAAACACATCTATCTCCATGGAGACAGGTAGATGATGCCACAAGACCAACAAGTGTAAGTAAGAATTGTTTAAGCAATGGGAACTTTCCAGGTAAAGCAACCACTGTTATCTCCATGGAGACAAGCATGTGGCGTGCATCTTTAAAATACTTTTAGGAACTCTACTAAAGATGTAACACAGGACAAATTTTTTTTAACAACAAAAATTGTTCACCTGGGTCTCTAAAAATGTATTTTTTGCTAAATTAATGCTAAATGCTAAATTAATTCATCCCTCTGGATAATTATGTCTCCTGTGAAAATCTGTGGCTCCAATGGTTATCTGTGTTTTGACTTCGCCTCCCTGCATGAACACTTCCAAGGCCACAGAATGTGGTTTGTTATCTGGACTCTACATAAACATGGCACCCACTCACTGACACTGACACTAGAAATGAATGAGTAGAAAATGTCTTTAGTTAAGGTCTGATCTCTGCTCTCGGTTCAATCAATTTCATTGATTTCCAATCTGATCCCCCCACACCCTTCCTTCTGTTACCAACGAAAAAGATCACCGTATGTTATATCTCCAATTGTTTTTCTGTCATTACATGTTGTTAAATTGTCACTGAGTGTATTGCATCTTTTCTACTCTGCATCTCCCAGTCGGCGGCGCGCGCATGCGCAGCGGCCCCTCCCCTACCCACTCTATCACTGTCCTGCCTGGTTAGTGGGGAAACCAAATTTCGAATTCACTCTATGTACATGTACATGATTGTTTTCGACAATAAAGCAAACTATGACTATGACTATGACTATGACTAGTTGTAACTGAATAAATGATAGTGTCATGCCATAAACATTTGGACCTTCCACAAAAAGTTGATCTATATCCTGATGTTTTCCTTAACACAGACATTTACATGGCTTCCAACACTGTAGCTAAAGCGCACTGTATATATATAATAATATAATGATATATGCATGGCTAATAACTACGCATTGTCTAATTGAGTACTCATGCCTGGCTGAGCTGTCGCTTCACTTGGGTTTATTTAGTTTAAGCCTGTATTTGCATAATCTTGAGGAGAGGGAAAACACTGTCTGCAGGATCTGTTAAGCTGTTAAGCTCACGATCAGCACATTTCTGTATTTGAGTTCTTGTTTCTGCAGTTAGCCGCCAGCTGTTTCAAATGGAATAGTATGTGCTTAACTCTGTTATTTTGTTGGGTAATTTGGCATTTATTTTATGATGTGTACACAACTGAAAACAAATTATTTTGATCGTAGGGAAAATGCTTAATTAGAGAAAACCAATAAGCAAATGGTCCTTAATCGATGTAAAGTATATACTTATTAGTAGTAGTATTAAGTAGGACTTGCATCTTGCATATAGTAGTAGTAGTAGTAGTAGTAGTAGTAGTAGTAGTAGTAGTATGGTTGCACTGAAAGGTAGTCATAGCAATATTACATTGTAGTAATAGAAGTAGTAGTAGTCATAATATATGCAGGGAATGCTACTGCACTGAGTCATTGCAGTAGAATCACTTGCACAGTATAGTAGTACATAGTAGTGGTAGTAGTACAGGTAGTAGTGGTAGTAGTACTAGTATTGCAATAGTAGAAAGTAATAGCAGCAAGTAGTTATTGCAGAACAACAGGTCCAACAGTTGGTAGAGTGTTCCAAACCGAAGGTTGGTGGTTCGAAACCTCTCTCGACTTAAACTTTACTGGCTGAGCGGTCAAATCTAATGACTCACAGATTGGAGGTGCAAGTCCAGCTGTCATTGTGTCCTTGGGCAAGACACTTAAATAACTTTGCCCTTGTCTGCGTGCACTGGTCTTTCTCTCCTTAAGGCCATCATTTCACAGAGCGCAGCGTATCCAGGTGAAAAAGTGCATCGTGATAGCCATTATTCTAAGATGGCTCATGCTCTCAGCAGCAATGCATTGTGGATAGGCTCCTTTCAACATCCCGTATCTGCAGGGTACTCTGTAAAGGCTATAGTTTTCATTCATGTGAGCCGCTGGTCCATAGGGAGAAGTACAGATCTGAACAAATATACAGTACAAAAGAACGATGATACAATATTCCTTTGCATGTATTTTTCACAAGCTAACTGTGCTACAGCTTTTAAGCACAAATCACAGTAGGTAGTATGAAAGTGGTGTGAGCTGTGTCTACAATATTAGCTTACCACCACTGAGTGTGGAGTAAAAGAATAACGACTGCAGTGTAGCACTTTGAGAGATTTTGACAAGCCTGTAAAGTGCATTAGTAGTTGTAGTAGTAGTTGTTGTAGTAGGAGGAGGAAGAAGAGGAGCTGTACAGGTAGCACTTGCAGTAACAGAAGTAGTATTAGTAGTAAAAGGTCGTTTTGCTTGTTTTCAAACATTGGTAGGGTAGGTAAGGGTAGATGCCTTGCTCACTGACACAACAGTACTACACACTGCCAGTATAGTGGGCATTGAACTGTGGTTGTCATAGAGTAATAGTAAAAATAAATCTATCTCAGGTACAAGTAGTGTTAGTAATGCAGTGATGTAGAAAATAAAATCAAAATTCAATAACTCTTCCACATGTGACCACTCAGCAGTGTCCTCTGGCTGACTCATTTATGGGTACAGCCTCTCCATCTCCAGAAGGACTGAGTATGATATGAAACACTACTTCAATCAAACATCAACATACAGCATAAATAAAACTCCGGACAAAATCATATTAGCAAATGAATTCAAATGAAAAGGATTAATACGGCACCTCCATAACTTTAATGTGTAAATCCAACTTCTGCTATGACTTCATTCATCACAAATGACTTACACTATATTACAGGAAAAACTAGTTTTTTCAAGGGTCTGTCACTTGGTTGTTTCCATGGAGATATGTTGCTTTGCCTAAATTGTTCCACAGTAAAGCATTATCTACATGCAAGATTTGTGGAGCTCATGGTAAGAATGGATGTAAGCAAATAATACCTATAGCAAGACAGATTTAAGGCCGTACTGTGGAACATTTCAAGCAAAGCAATCTGATGACGATCCAAAAAAGTTATATAGTGCACCTTTAAACAAACAGGCGCATGCACGTACTGCCCAGAACCTGTTCAGAACCCGCAGAATTCACTCACTGAGCTGCAGAAGCTGCACTAGCACTGATTCATGTTTGGCTGCAGGCCCTGGGGTTTAGGTAGTGACCATTCAGATAGAGAGAGACATTTCAGGTTTAAACCAACTGGATTTCAGCAATGAACCTGGCAACCCAAATGAGAACCCAATTTGAAAACTACCGCTTCATGACATCACAAGGTGGAACAGAGCATTTTGAGCTTTGGTGATGTGGAGATGTACTACTAATAAGATTACTCAAACATGTTTGAATGAAACAAAACACAACTAAAATATGTTTTTGTGGACGTAACAATATAACATGGCTTAAACCTCATAAGAGTCAAATGTGTTTTTTTTTATCACAATCAGTGTCTTATAACGATTAGAATCACTGTGTGGTGGACCTTAGGCAGAGGCTGCAGTGGTTGCTGGATGGATTCCAGGGCTGCAATCTGTCTCTGGGACGGTGCCAGCACACATCTCCACACACCCGCCTCGCTGTGGGCTCCCTCTGTTACCATGGTAACTCACAGACCACCCATTGACAAATCTTCAGATATGAAAGGAGTGTGTTTGTGCAGTGTGTGTATCTCAGAGTTGTGGGGGTGGCACGTGAGTATTTTGACATATGTAGGATTATAATGTACAGAGGCACATGTGTGTGAGAGCGACAGCAAGGAGCTATTTTTATCCACGTAATGCAGAGGAGGTGGAAGGGCTAATGCTGATAATGCAAATGCAGCTAACTCGGAATAACAGATAAATAGTAGAAATGCAGCATTAAAAATATCTGGTTCTGGTTGGTTAAAGGTCCTATATTACTTAAAATTAAGTGCAAAAAAAATTGTAGTTAGCCTGGTACTACTAATATAGCCAAAGTCAGTTGTAACTTACAGTTATTAGTACATTGCTGACTTTTTAAGAACTGTCCTTAAATTCACTAAAACTATCAGCACTCCTAATGCCACTACTACTGTTAAGAGTACTAATCAGCTAGTCAAATACTGCTATAAAATTTCCATAACAACAATTACCACTACTACTACTAATACTACAACTACTTACAACATCTTAACCTATAACTTAAATATACTGTTTACTATTACAGCAACTCCTACTCTCTGCTGTAGTGCAAGTCATATCTAAATATCTATAACTTACTGTTCCAACTGATTGTACTAACACAGCAAATACTACTACTACTACTACTACAGTTACTGCTACTAAAAGATATGTAAAACATAGTTATTAACATTTTTCTTGTGGCACCTTTTTGAATGTACTGCACAATTTACTAAAGTTCTATGTCATGTAATCACTTTCTTAAAGGGCACATATACTCAACAAAAATATAAACGCAACACTTTTGTTTTTGCTCCCATTTTTCCTGAGATGGACCCAAAGATCCAAAATTCACTCCAGATACACAACACTACCATTTCTCTCAAACATTGTTCACAAATCTGTCCAAATGTGTGACAGCGAGCACCTCTGCCCCGCCGAGACAATCCACCCCACCTCACAGGTGCGCCACATCAAGATGCCGATCCGACATCATGACCAGTGCACAGGTGCGCCCCAGACTGCCCACAATAAAAGGCCACCCCGAAATGTGCATTTTTTTTTGCTTTATTGGGGGTCTGGGGACTCAGAACCAGTCAGTATCTGGTGTGACCACCATTTGCCTCATGCAGTGCAACACATCTTCTTCACATAGAGTTTATCAGATTGTCAGTCGTGGCCTGTGGAATGTTGGTCCACTCCTCTTCAAAGGCTGTTATGGACGAAGAACACAGGTGCATTTTATTGATGGCATTTTGAATGCACAGAGATGCCGTGATGAGATCCTGAGGCCCATTGTTGTGCCATACATCCATGAACATCACCTCATGTTTCAGCAAGATAATGCACGGCCCCATGTTGCAAGGATCTGTACACAATTCTTGGAAGCTGAAAATGTCCCAGTTCTTGCATGGCCAGCATACTCACCGGACATGTCACCCATTGAGCATGTTTGGGATGTGCTTGACCGGCGTATACGACAGCGTGTACCAGCTCCCACTAATATCCAGCAACTTCGCACAGCCTTTGAAGAGGAGTGGACCAACATTCCACAGGCCACAACTGACAATCTGATAAACTCTATGTGAAGAAGATGTGTTGCACTGCATGAGGCAAATGGTGGTCACACCAGATACTGACTGGTTCTGAGTCCCCAGACCCCCAATAAAGCAAAAAAAAAATGCACATTTCAGGGTGGCCCTTTATTGTGGGCAGTCTGGGGCACCTGTGCACTGGTCATGATGTCGGATCAGCATCTTGATGTGGCGCACCTGTGAGGTGGGGTGGATTGTCTCGGCGGGGCAGAGGTGCTCGCTGTCACACATTTGGACAGATTTGTGAACAATGTTTGAGAGAAATGGTAGTGTTGTGTATCTGGAGTGAATTTTGGATCTTTGGGTCCATCTCAGGAAAAATGGGAGCAAAAACAAAAGTGTTGCGTTTATATTTTTGTTGAGTATATTACTCCATTTTCTGAATAAAAGGTTACTCAGCCGTGTGTAAATGAAACAAAACACAACTCCAGGTATGTTTTTGGGGAGGTAACAACATTATAACTTAAAGCACACAGAAATCAGTTTTGTGTAATATACGTTCCCCTCCTTTGACATGTTATGTGAGGTGTAATGCAGTACAATGTTACTTACTCTGAGGAGTCTATAAAGTAAATCCCGAGGGCCCCGATGCTAAGCGCAAACACCAGCACCACCTGAAAGAGAAGAGAAGGACATGTTACACCAGGCAAAACTGAAAACAGATCCTAAATACTTCCAATGAGCCGGCGTACAGTGGAAACCAAATGATTTATTCAACCTATTCTGGCTACAGTAGCGGTAATTAAACTTCAAAATGTATATATTCGTAGTATATTGTAAAAGGGTTAAAATGAGAATGTTGTGCTGTATACATTTAATTATAATGCGTTTTATGTATTGGAAATTTGAGAATAACTTTTTTAAAACAGTAAAAATAAGGTTCTACTGTTGACACAATACTAAAATTTCATGGCATCGACTCAGTACTCAATACTGATTCTGACAGCACAATGATACTTAGGGATACAGCTTAAGATTATTCTAAAGCTATTCAGGAAAGGTTCATTTCTCTCCTGTGAATGTGACTTTTTAGTATCAATACTTGCGTGAGTGTCTAGTTTCAGTACCAGTTGTAATAATGATTAGCAGCTGATTTTTGATACTTTTTGACAACCTCATAAAAGGTACAGCCCCTTGAAATCTAGTAAACAGAAAGACTGGAGCCGCTACAGGCAGCAGGGGTGCAGCAGTGACAAGGTGTGGAGTGTGCAGAGAGGAAGTGCTCACTACAGGGCGCAGTTATCAAGTGTTGACGGGCGCTAGTCGACTACATACAAGCCTGCTTCAAAGTGTGCATTGTACAGAGTGACCTACACAGCTCCCTCTGCCGCAGATAATGTTTCAGTTACTATAGACAAGAGGAGTCCCAAGGTCAAGTGAGGTGAGGAGTGGTGAAAACAGACATGGAATAGATTACTACTACTAAATACTATGACCATTACAGATTACAAGTTAATGCTACCACTTACAGCTACTACTTCCTGTTCTATTTCTTCTTCTATTATTACTTCTACTATAGCTTACACTACTACTATTACTACTTACTATGACAACTACAAGGACTAATACTAGTACTTCTACTACTAGTCAATCCAACTTACTAATACTACTACTAGTACTGCTACATACCAGAGGTGTGGACTCGAGTTATGTGACTTCGACTCGAGTCAGACTCGAGTCACAAATTTGATAACTTTAGAATCGACTCGACAAAATGTACAAACACTTGCATCTCGACTTGGACTTCAATATCAATAACTCGTGACTTCACTTGGACTTAGGCCTTTTGACTTGTGATGACTTGCTACGTCCAATGAAAAAAAAAACTCTAAAAGTATGTTGATAAGGACCGCACTCGTACTTGTGAATCTGCGAAAATGTATGCAAAGAGCATGTGCGCGCGACTTGCACAACATCCAATCACAGTAGATCTACGTTGCTTTCATTCAACCGCATCCAAGGCAAATTGCACAACAAATGATGCGGAAACAAGCATCCACGCGCCAGTTTGCAAAATGATGCCGAAGGTGATTTCGTTTGGTTATAAAAACTACGAAGTTGTCAACAAAAAACGAACAGCAATATGCAGAACGTGCGGGTCAAAGATTACAGACGGAGCTTCCACAACGTACAATTTGGTTCGGCACCTGAAGCTGCACAAAGACTGAAATCACTGTCATAAGGTTTCGGACCTTTTTGTTCAGTATTTAGTAGAAACACCGCTTTGAGCTAATACAACCAATAAACACATTTGAGCTTTGAGCTTTGACTTCGGACTTGACTCGGCACTTGGATACTCTTGACTTGGGACTTCACTCGGACTTGAGTGCAAAAGACTTAGACTTACTTGGGACTTGCCCAGCAATGACTTTGTCCCACCTCTGCTACATACTAGTACTACTACTCCTATTACTACCATATACTACTACCACCTCTGATACTAGTACACTACTTCTATGCTGCTTTTGCAATACCATCACCTATGGGTTTAAGACTGCGTTCACACTGCAGGGCTTAATGCTCAATTCCGATTTTTTTGTGAAATCCGATTTTTTTGCCAGGCCGTTCACATTTCCAATTAAATGCGATTTGTACGTGATCTCCAGTGTGAACGTTAAAGCCCCAAAAGTGTCCCGCATGCGCATTGGAGGACACGATGACGTCACACGCAACGAACGCGCTCAATGTTTACGGAAGTAGTCTAAAGTTTCTGCGTACCGGAGCTTATTTATGTACAGCTTATTAGGAGACGGAGAAGGAGAAGGACAAGGTTTTTGGCCACGGCGTTTTGTGCGGCAGTGGCAGCAACGTCCGTAGATATGAACGTGTTGGTGCGGAGTCGCAGACAAGAGTGGTGGGATTGCTATGTGCTTCGCCGCTTCACTGATACGGAGTTTATATACTCCGTATCAGTTTTTTATATGTACTTGTACCACTCTCGCTGGAGGAAACACACCCGGGTCGGATGAATGCGACCTGGCCGTTCAGACTGAAGTCGCATGTCAAAAGATCGGATATGTATCGGATTTAGGACCACATATCCAAGTGGCCTGGATCACATTTGAAAAAATCAGATCTGTGTTGTTCAGACTGCCATTAGAAGATCAGATACAGGTCACATAGAGGCGAAAAAATCGGATTTGGGTCATTTCAGGCTGCAGTGTGAACGTAGTCTTAGTTTGCTGTTTATAGCCACCATTTTGAGTACTTTCTCTCCATTGAAAATATATGTTGTGAATTGTTCATCACTGGCAACGTCACAAATTTTTCAGCACAGCAAACCCAGGGATAGCAATACTACTTAAATATATTACTACTGTGAAAAAAATATCTTTGTTATTGATGCTATTGCTATCACTATCACATATTTGATAAATAAACAAAAATATAAACGTGACCGGCCGCAGCTAAAGCCGCCACAACTCAGGCCGAACAGGAGAAAATCGCATTTGTTTCCAGTCACAAATTGTAAAAATTTACTGAACAACGCTGACGTAGGCCGCAACCATTGTAGCATAAAACTGAATGGATAACGAGGGTGAAATGTCTTCCTTAGTGGCACAACAACAACCATATACAGGCAAGGTTTGCACCAACTTCCCCCTTCTAACCCCACATTTCTTATCTTACACTACTAAATCCTCCACTCGCAACATCTGGCCTCATCATTCACAAACGCAGTCAACCATTCCTCCATTATCGTCATACAACTACTCCCATCATTGCCACCACTATAATCTCCATGACAGCTGAGAAACGTACCCGGGCACAATGGTTACCTCTTTAAACTCCACTCTCCCATTCACAAACAGCACAATACAGGAGCCCCATCCACCCTGATTGTCCCATCTATTATTGATGCTGCTAGCTTGATTACTTTCATGCTACGTACCGACGCATTGATCCAAAGCATTGTGTCTGGGGTAATAAGTAAACTCCCCTCTCGCTTTCCATCTTTAATGACGGACATTTCAAAGGGAAGATGATGGGGTGCCAATGGGAGTCGACAGCAGTAGTATACAATAATGATGGGACAAACAAAAAGCTAAAGCTAAAAGATCATTTGTTGCAGTGACGGGGATAGACGGTCTTTCAGAAAATATTTCATCCACCCTGGTCAACCCTGATATCATCGTCGGATTGAAAATTGTGAAGAGAGTGGAAGTATGTAAGTTGTAGGAGTTCTGTTAAAGGTGTAATATGAAACTTTTCTGATAGAAGGTCTGCCAGATGCTTGTTGCCATTCTGATGGAAGATTTGACAGATGTTTTTCGCCATAGACATGTGATTGTTTTTTTTTAGGATTGTTCCACAGTATGGAATGGAAAAGATCAGGTTCAACATTTGTGCATATGCATTTTGGATATTTCATGGCAAAGTATAATGTAATCAATAGGGGAAATGTATTATCATTCTAGTATTTGAAAACCACCAATGATCGCCTTCTTGGTTTGAAATATGGGTCAAATGCAAAAGACTCATTTTCAGGAACAATAAAGTTTACCACAGAATCTAGAAAACCCAGCTGAGACAACCACCTAGTGACATTTTTTACCACTATTATCCCTAAGTGGTTATTAACAATGCTGGAGTAAACACTGCTTTAAAAGTTTAATATTATGTATTATGGCTAATGGCATTTTAATGGTAGTTTCTGTCCATTAGTGTAACCTAGAGACTCATTTCTACTGCCCAGCTAATACTATTCTTGACCTGTGAAAGCTACTGAAGAAAAGGATGAAAAACTAAAATAATAAATAATAATAATAATAATTATTATTATAATTATAATAAATAATAATAATAATAATAATAATAATAATAATAATAATAATAACAATAATAATAATAATAATAAATTGAAAACATTTGCTTTTATTTCTCTAAACAATATCAATATTTCTCTAAAAAAATATTGTTTTATGTAAATTTTAATGTTTGACATTAAAGTTTGACATTAAAGTCATGAGGCGATAGCAGAATTATTAGTACATCATTGCAAAACAATTCTTCATTCTTTGCTTGGTTAAGATCCACTGTAGCTCTGATTTCGTAGTTCTGGTTTAGTTTCAGGTTTGGGTTTGGTTTGGTCTTATCCAGGTTAAAGAGAGTATTACACTTTTATGGGGTATTAACTTCTAACACATAACAGATTTAGATCACCATGTTACCTCTTATTGTTTTGATGCTACAAATGCTATATCTACCAAAAACATGTTAACATGTTTTACAAGTTTGACATTCGTTTTTGTCCCCCCTTGCTTTTCTCTGCTAAGAGGTACTTTTCCATGCTAAGTCATTCCCCCTTCAGAACACCATCGCATTACCATCGGCATGCATTTCACTAACAAAAACTGCTACACAACGCATCAGATTTGTGAAGTTGTAGTGTACTGGTTTGTATACTTTTTATATATAAATAGAAAATTGCTTTAAAGGGACAGTGTGCAAGATTTTTACCCGTTAATTACCGAAATTGAAGATACCCATTCAAAAATACAGTGTTTTCCAAGCCTTTTCACTTCCATCATGAAATCAAAGTATTCTGTTGGACTTAGATATAGTCGATTTCACCTGCATAAAAGGGGGATCTTCCCCATGTAGAGGCAGCCATTTTGATTACGAGAGCTGCAGAAGGACATTTGGGCTCCGCCTTCGCCGTTTTCTTTATACAGTAGTGGTCAAAGGGCTCGTGGTTTTCACACAACGAGATAGTACGCCTTTGGATAAACAACGACAAGCATGTTGCCGGATCACACTTACTCCGCACATACATCGTATGAGCAAGCACCTTCATCTAAGAGGAAAAGAAGAAGGACATAGTACCTACCGCGACTGAGGCTTTGTTGCAGCGCGGGCCCGCACCCCGGGTTCACACCGACCTCCACCCTCCGCGGTCTGATTCCCGATTCCCCCCACCCGCGCACAGCGCCGGGTGCGTTTCACGCGTGCGCGCAGTTCGTGCGCGGCTGCCGGTGAACCCACCTCCGGGTACGCCGAGCTGTCCACGTTACGTCACGCCTGGGTGACCCTCGAGGTCTGCCGGAGCTAAAACCGGAATTGCAATACCCACCATCCACCAATGCGCCACCAATCCTACACACTGTCCCTTTAAGAGAGCATGGGTTACGTAGGCTTGTGGAACATACTGCTAACTGTAAGGAGGGCTGAAATATGGCCAGGGAGAGATCACTAAATAACATAACATGAATGGATAACATCTAAAAACACATGTTTTTGATGAGGGGACAATGTAATAACATGGCAGAAAGCTCCTAAAAGTGCATTTGGTATTAATACCCCCTCATTAAGTCTCATTAAGCCTCATTAATAATGACTGTTTTAGCTTATTCTTCTTTGCCCCTACATGCTATCACTATAATAACCAGCCCATCAAATGTTAACGAGAGGGTGAAACCGCAGAGACACACTTAGATAAAGCCATGAAGGAACCAGTGATCATGAACATCCCACATGGAGGTTGAGGAGATGGGATCCTGACCCAGTTACTGGAGTGTGAAACTTGGTGCACCATCCACCCCCGTGCCCTCCGCTAACTCTCCTAACGCCGCGCTAACAATATCCATGAGAGCTGTCAAGTCCCAACAAGAGACAGGCAACGCTAACTGCAAATCTCAGAGTGCATGTTACATAGAGAGAGCGAGCGGCAGAATAGGGGAATTGAAGATCCTGCTACAGACAATATATGTGCATTTATTCACACATGGGTATTGATGAGAAATTGCATCCACTCCAAAAGTCCATTCTGGGTCAAAGGCCTACCTACAATGTAAGGTAAAAGCTAACATTTCTAGCTTACAACAGGCAACAGCTATTTTGTGCCAAGTAACGTCATGCAGGGTTGTTACTGCAGATATTATGGGAATCAGCGCCATATTGGACCAAATGACTTTTCACATAATTATATGGAGAAGAGATGTTTTTTTTTAAATCTAAAAACTGAAAGTTCAAAATGACTGCTTTAATACTGATGATAATATCAGTAGTTAATGCACGCTTCGCTTGCAGATTACATTTATTTACATGAGCAACTACAATCAAAATTAAAGCCGCAAGCGGCGTTGGTCGGGACCTCGCACCTGCGTTTGTTCGTCTTACTGAGACGCACAGCCATACCAAATTTCGTGTGCCTGGCACAATTATCTCACTTCCTGTTGGGCGTGGCCATGACATTGTAGATACCCTGTCAGGGTCTAACAGACCCTGTCAGACCCTGTCAGACCCTGTCAGACTCTGTTAGACCCTGTCAGACCCTGCATGTGGCCTACATGCTGAGGCCTACATGAACCTTCGATGCTTGTCCCCACATTGCTGCTTGCAGCTATATCAGATCAAAGGTACAAAGATCAAAGATCTTTGATCAGGGCGTTGCCTAGCAACAAATACCTCCCATTCATAACTCATCACTCCCATTCAATAAATACCTAACTTTATCGATCCGCCGTATCGTCATATTACTGCCTATTTGAAAATCCTTCGCAATTTAACATCTCCAATGTCTTAAGATTATGTTCGCCAAAATTTAAGCCTATCTGAGGTACGGTGTAGGAGAAGTGTTTCAAATTCCATACCTAACTTTATCGATCCGCCGTATCGTCATATTACCGCCTATTTGAAAATCCTTCGCAATTTAACATCTCCAACGTCTTAAGATTATGTTCACCAAAATTTAAGCCCATCTGAGGTACGGTGTAGGAGAAGTGTTTCAAATTCCATTCTATGTCCACTACCCAAAAATCACACAAAAGCCCAATTATCTCACTTCCTGTTGGGCGTGGCCATGACATTGCAGTGAGGCGTTTGTTCGTCTTATTGAGATACACGTCCCTACCGAATTTCGTGCGCCTATCTTAAACGGTATGCCAGCCCCGAAAGACAACGCGCTAGGGGGCGCTATCGAGCTCCTGGGGGTCACTGGGGGACGGGACTTTGTGTGGTCGTACTGGCAGCACTTTGTGATGCCCGTGCAAAGTTTCGTTCGTTTTGAAGCATGGGAACATGCTCAAAATTGCCCCAGCGAGTGTGAACAAGAACAAGAATAATAATAATAATAATAATTAAAGCCGCAAGCGGCGTTGGTCGGGACCTCGCACCTGCGTTTGTTCGTCTTACTGAGACGCACAGCCATACCAAATTTCGTGTGCCTGGCACAATTATCTCACTTCCTGTTGGGCGTGGCCATGACATGGTAGATACCCTGTCAGAACAGACCCTGTCAGACCCTGTCAGACCCTGTCAGACCCTGTCAGACCCTGTCAGACCCTGTCAGACCCTGCATGTGGCCTACATGCTGAGCTCTACATGAACCTTCGATGCTTGTCCCCACATTGCTGCTTGCAGCTATATCAGATCAAAGGTACAAAGATCAAAGACCTTTGATCAGGGCGTTGCCTAGCAACAAATACCTCCCATTCATAACTCATCACTCCCATTCAATAAATACCTAACTTTATCGATCCGCCGTATCGTCATATTACCGCCTATTTGAAAATCCTTCGCAATTTAACATCTCCAACGTCTTAAGATTATGTTCACCAAAATTTAAGCCTATCTGAGGTACGGTGTAGGAGAAGTGTTTCAAATTCCATACCTAACTTTATCGATCCGCCGTATCGTCATATTACCGCCTATTTGAAAATCCTTCGCAATTTAACATCTCCAACGTCTTAAGATTATGTTCACTAAAATTTAAGCCCATCTGAGGTACGGTGTAGGAGAAGTGTTTCAAATTCCATTCTATGTCAAATACCCCAAAATCACACAAAAGGCCAATTATCTCACTTCCTGTTGGGCGTGGCCATGACATTGCAGTGAGGCATTTGTTCGTCTTATTGAGATACACGTCCCTACCGAATTTCATGCTCCTATCTTAAACGGTATGCCAGCCCCGAAAGACAACGCGCTAGGGGGCGCTATCGAGCTCCTGGGGGTCACTGGGGGACGGGACTTTGTGTGGTCGTACTGGCAGCACTTTGTGATGCCCGTGCAAAGTTTCGTTCGTTTTGAAGCATGGGAACATGCTCAAAATTGCCCCAGCGAGTGTGAACAAGAACAAGAATAATAATAATTAAAGCCGCAAGCGGCGTTGGTCGGGACCTCGCACCTGCGTTTGTTCGTCTTACTGAGATGCACAGCCATACGAAATTTCGTGTGCCTGGCACAATTATCTCACTTCCTGTTGGGCGTGGCCATGACATTGTAGATACCCTGTCAGAACAGACCCTGTCAGACCCTGTCAGACCCTGTCAGACTCTGTTAGACCCTGTCAGACTCTGTCAGACCCTGTCAGACCCTGCATGTGGCCTACATGCTGAGGCCTACATGAACCTTCGATGCTTGTCCCCACATTTCTGCTTGCAGCTATATCAGATCAAAGGTACAAAGATCAAAGACCTTTGATCAGGGCGTTGCCTAGCAACAAATACCTCCCATTCATAACTCATCACTCCCATTCAATAAATACCTAATTTTATCGATCCGCCGTATCGTCATATTACCGCCTATTTGAAAATCCTTCGCAATTTAACATCTCCAACGTCTTAAGATTATGTTCACCAAAATTTAAGCCTATCTGAGGTACGGTGTAGGAGAAGTGTTTCAAATTCCATACCTAACTTTATCGATCCGCCGTATCGTCATATTACCGCCTATTTGAAAATCCTTCGCAATTTAACATCTCCAACGTCTTAAGATTATGTTCACCAAAATTTAAGCCCATCTGAGGTACGGTGTAGGAGAAGTGTTTCAAATTCCATTCTATGTCAAATACCCCAAAATCACACAAAAGGCCAATTATCTCACTTCCTGTTGGGCGTGGCCATGACATTGCAGTGAGGCATTTGTTCGTCTTATTGAGATACACGTCCCTACCGAATTTCATGCTCCTATCTTAAACGGTATGCCAGCCCCGAAAGACAACGCGCTAGGGGGCGCTATCGAGCTCCTGGGGGTCACTGGGGGACGAGACTTTGTGTGGTCGTTCTGGCAGCCCTTTGTGATGCCCGTGCAAAGTTTCGTTCGTTTTGAAGCATGGGAACATGCTCAAAATTGCCCCAGCGAGTGTGAACAAGAACAAGAATAATAATAATAATAGGGAAACAAAGCAACAACAATAGGGACCTTCGCCCCCTTCGGGCTCGGTCCCTAATAATAGGGAAACAAAGCAACAACAATAGGGACCTTCGCCCCCTTCGGGCTCGGTCCCTAATTAAAGCCGCAAGCGGCGTTGGTCGGGACCTCGCACCTGCGTTTGTTCGTCTTACTGAGACGCACAGCCATACGAAATTTCGTGTGCCTGGCACAATTATCTCACTTCCTGTTGGGCGTGGCCATGACATTGTAGATACCCTGTCAGAACAGACCCTGTCAGACCCTGTCAGACCCTGTCAGACCCTGTCAGACTCTGTTAGACCCTGTCAGACTCTGTCAGACCCTGTCAGACCCTGCATGTGGCCTACATGCTGAGGCCTACATGAACCTTCGATGCTTGTCCCCACATTGCTGCTTGCAGCTATATCAGATCAAAGGTACAAAGATCAAAGACCTTTGATCAGGGCGTTGCCTAGCAACAAATACCTCCCATTCATAACTCATCACTCCCATTCAATAAATACCTAACTTTATCGATCCGACGTATCGTCATATTACCGCCTATTTGAAAATCCTTCGCAATTTAACATCTCCAACGTCTTAAGATTATGTTCACCAAAATTTAAGCCTATCTGAGGTACGGTGTAGGAGAAGTGTTTCAAATTCCATACCTAACTTTATCGATCCGCCGTATCGTCATATTACCGCCTATTTGAAAATCCTTCGCAATTTAACATCTCCAACGTCTTAAGATTATGTTCACCAAAATTTAAGCCCATCTGAGGTACGGTGTAGGAGAAGTGTTTCAAATTCCATTCTATGTCCAATACCCAAAAATCACACAAAAGCCCAATTATCTCACTTCCTGTTGGGCGTGGCCATGACATTGCAGTGAGGCGTTTGTTCGTCTTATTGAGATACACGTCCCTACCGAATTTCGTGCGCCTATCTTAAACGGTATGCCAGCCCTGAAAGACAACGCGCTAGGGGGCGCTATCGAGCTCCTGGGGGTCACTGGGGGACGGGACTTTGTGTGGTCGTACTGGCAGCACTTTGTGATGCCCGTGCAAAGTTTCGTTCGTTTTGAAGCATGGGAACATGCTCAAAATTGCCCCAGCGAGTGTGAACAAGAACAAGAATAATAATAATAATAATAATAGGGAAACAAAGCAACAACAATAGGGACCTTCATCCCCCTTCGGGGCTCGGTCCCTAATAATAATAATAATAATAATAATAATAATAATAATAGGGAAACAAAGCAACAACAATAGGGACCTTCGTCCCCCTTCGGGGCTCGGTCCCTAATAACTACAGGTGACCTTTTTGCCATGTGTCTGTCAAAAGAAATAAAAAATTGCTGCTATCTACTCGTTACTTTTCTGCATAATGTGTGATGACAGTGCATGGGTAGAAAACATTTGCTAGTTTAACCTACTTGGCTGAACAAGACAGAACTCAACACACAGGAATTTATGTTTTAATCATAGACTTTATATATTAATGGACATACAGTATAACCCGCTAGCAGTCGCATTCCAAAGTAACCATAGGGGATTTTCATTTGAGAGACACAGAAATATGAATTGCTTAACTTATAAAGAATCACATTAATGTTTGTAGAAGCGTAAGAATAAAGGGCTAACAGTTTTTAAGAAAATAAGTCAGGATAATTTGTTATTTGCAAAGGAAATTATGTTAACTAAATCATTACAGTCCTTGCAATTTGCTGTGACTACTCAAATTATGATTTTGATTTGACTGCGATATATCTTGCAGCCCTACCCAACATTATAAGCAGTCTGGAACATTCTCCTGTCACACGCCCACAGCCGGTGCAGTTGATGTCTATGTCTCCACCTTAATAGCCGTGCAGGTTTACAGAGGTGTGCCCCGGGCTATATTTAAGGCGCTAAGCTAAATGGGTGGCATGCTTTCCGAGGCACACTTTAGCAGGCATACTTGGAAGACGGGGGAAGTGTGGCCCCAGTGTGCAGCAATGGGCTCGGGTTCCAGCGCCGCATGATAGCAAAAGGTGGCGCTTCTAGTGTGACACCGTACGAATTGTAAACACATAATAACACAGAGGTACATGTATAAACACACGTGCGGGACAGGCGGGTGGAGAATTCAAGCGCTCATCCAGAAAGTCATTTAAAATGGAAGGGAGCCTGAAGGGAAGGAAGCCTATGTTGTTTTGACTTCTATTTTAGACCTGGTTTAGTCCAAGTGTAGAGCTAGTTTGGTGTAGTTGTTTTAGTCCTTTTAGTCCATGTTAGTTATTCATTAATGAATCTGCACCAGGAGATACGACGGGGTCAACCTTCAGCTACGCATCGGATTACATACACGCGCGACCAGCTCCTCGAGCTACGGGGTCCATCTCTACTCCACGCGGGGAAACCAGAGGTCCCAGCGGAGATACGGAGAAAGAGGAGAGGCTGCATGGGCGGACGCAAGAAACAGAGACCATACTTACCGCGTGGATTACCTACGGTGATTACGGGGAACGTGCGCTCTGTCTCCAACAAGGTGGAGGAGCTGGTTGCACTGACCCGACATCAGAGACAATTCCGGAACTGCAGTTTGATGTGCTTCACTGAAACATGGCTGAATGGGAATATACTGGACAATGTAATCTCACTGGATGGATTTATTATGAGGCATGCGGAGCGGACTGTAACAGAGAGTGGGAAAAAAACGCGGAGGTGGACTGATTTTCTTCATTAATCAACGCTGGTGTCATCCCGGGAACGTGCACGTGAAACATCAGCTGTGCTCCCGGGACACTGAATTACTAGCTGTGGGTATGCGGCCGTTTTATTTGCCAAGAGAATTTACACACATTATTGTGTTCTGTGTTTACATTCCTCCACTGGCGGATGGAGCGGCAGCATGCGAACAGCTCCATAGTGTCGTGAATGACATGATGACACGTCATTCGCGCGCCCTCCTTCTGATCACTGGGGACTTTAACCACACATCTCTCTCCACTACTCTTCCCACTTTCACACAATACGTCACATGCCCCACGAGAGACAATAAGTCTCTGGACTTGTTTTACGCCAATATCAAAGACGCTTACACCTCTGCCCCCCTCGACCCACTTGGACGCTCAGACCACTGTCTGGTCTACCTGCTTCCGGAATACACACCCAGGGTGCGAAGAGGACTTGTGCAGAGGCGGTCTGTGAAGCTTTGGACTGATGAGGCCTGTGAGAGTCTGAGGGACTGTTTCCAGAACACGGACTGGGACATGTTCATCGACTCTTATGGAGACGACATCAACGGCCTGACCCATTGCATCACAGACTACATCATCTTCTGCGTGGAGAACACTGTACAAACCAGGAGAGTACGGTGTTTCTCCAACAACCACCCCTGGGTCACCCCTGAGCTTAAAGCCCTCCTGAACCAGAAGAAAAGGGCTTTCAACTCAGGGGACAGAGAAAAGGGTCCAGAGGGAGCTTCAGTGGAGGATCCGACGGGCCAAAAAGGACTATGGGAGGAAGATGGAGGAGCAGCTCGCCTAGAACAACATGAAGAGGACTGAGGAACATGTCTGGTTTCAGACAGAGTGGCAGAGGGACAGCTGATGGTGATCAGTCCTGGGCGGATGAATTAAACTGTTACTTCAACAGGTTTGATTCACCCCCCCACCCCCTCTGCCCTTCTGCCGACTCCCGCCTCTTCACACCTCCCCGGGCCAGTAACCACATCCCCCTCCCCCTTCACATGGACCCAACCAGCACTTGCTGCAGCGGGCGCTCACCCACCTAGAGACCGCCGGGAGTGCTGTTAGAGTCACATTCTTTGACTTCTCCAGCGCCTTCAACACCATCAGGCCGGCGCTGCTGAGGGGGAAGCTGGAGGACGAGGGAGTTGATGGACATCTCGCTGTGGACTGTTGACTGTTGTTGACCGTCCACAGTACGTGCGGCTGCGCGGCTGTGAGTCAGAGGTGGTTGTCTGCAGCATTGGGGCCCCCCAGGGAACTGTCCTCTCACCCTTCCTCTTCACCATCTACACCTCGGACTTCACATATAACATGGACAGCTGCCATCTCCAGAAGTTCTCTGACGACTCGGCCATTGTGGGCTGTGTGTCTGAGGGGAACGACCTGGAGTACCGCTCGGTCATCAGTAACTTTGCGGACTGGTGTGGGCGCAACCACCTGAGCCTTAACACCAGTAAGACGAAGGAGCTGGTGATCGACTTCAGGAGGAGACCACTACCTCACTCACCGGTGAACATCCAGGGGCAGGACATAGAGACTGTGGACAGTTTCAAGTACCTGGGTGTTCACCTCAATAATAAACTGGACTGGTCCCACAACACCGACGCCCTGTACAAGAAGGGCCAAAGTCGCCTCCACCTCCTGAGGAGACTGAGGTCCTTTGGAGTGTGCAGGCCTCTGCTCAAGACTTTTTATGACTCTGTGGTGGCCTCTGCTCTCCTCTACGCTGTCGTCTACTGGGCCCCGAGCAGCACAGAGCGGGACAGGAAGAGACTCAATAAGCTGGTCAGGAGGGCCAGCTCTGTCCTGGGCTGTCCTCTGGACTCTGTAGAGGAGGTGGCCGAGAGGAGAGTGCTGGCCAAATTCATGTCCATCATGGACGACACCTCTCACCCTCTGCACCGGACTGTAGAGGAGCTGAGCAACTCCTTCAGCAGCCGACTGAAGCACCCCCAGTGCAAGAAGGAGCGCTACCGCAGATCCTTCATCCCCACCGCCATCAGACTGTATAATTCTACTATATAGGCCAGACGTGCAATATCCTTTTTCCATACTCTCCATGTTAATGTTTTTTTATTATTATTACTTATTTCATCAGACTGTATAACTCCACTGTATAGTCTAAACGTGCAATATCTTTTTTTTTCCCCCATACTCTCCTAGTTACTGTTTGTATTATTATTATTATTACTTATTTTTATAATTACTTTATTAAATTCTTGCCTGCATGCACTTTTTCTTTCTTGTTCAAACTGTCCCTGCCTGGAGCTACTGTGGCAAGTAAATTTCTCCTGTGTGAGATCAATAAAGTCTTATCTTATCTTATCTTATTAATGGTTCAATCATGGGACAATCCTGGTTCAAACCTCATCTAGTCCTGGTTCGATCCCAGTTTTGTGCAGACGCAGACTTGGTTTATTTACGTACTTCCTGCCTAGTCAATTTAGTGAATATATAGAGCTTCAGAACTAGTTTAGTCATGGTCTTATCTTAATAACATGGTTCTTGCAAGCAAGCAAAAGGTGACGCCGTATAACTTGTAAACACAATAACACAGAGGTACATGTATAAACACAAGAGCGGGGCAGGCGGGTGGAGAATTCAAGAGCTCATCCAGGAAGTCATACAAAGTGAGAAGAGTAGAGTCTGAAGTTACAACACAGGGATCACAAGCTAATTGAAATAGGCTATGTTGTTTTGACTTCTATTTTAGACCTTGTTTAGTCCAAGTGTAGAGATAGTTTGGTGTAGTCCTTCTTTAGTTCTGGTTTAGACCTGATTTAATCAACATCTATGTTACTAATTCATTAAGCTTGGTTCAATTATAGGATAATTCTGGTTCAAACCTCATTTAGTTGTGGTCCAATCCCTAGTGCATATTCATATAGACAGGGTTTAGTTCTAGTCTAGTCCAGATTTGATCAACGCAAAATAATTCATTAGACACAGCATAGCATTAGGAGCAGTGGGCAGCACACATTACTGCGCCCGGGGACCATCTCCATGATCTTCTTGCTTCGGTTTGGTCAGGACCTAAGCTGGAGGATTTTACCTGTTGCATGTTTTGGGGTTGGGGTTTTAAAGTCCTGGTTTAAACCTGGACTAAGTCTTGTTACAATCCAGCCCTGGATAATGATTTGTGTATTTTTTAAGTCTTGTTTTTCATGAAGATGTTATTGCTTTGTTTGGAATGTTTCACAGTAAGGTATTAACCTTTCTATCTTCATAGAGACCAAAACTAGACCAGGTTCAGATCTGTGGAGAAGCAGTCCCACTCAGAATGCCTGTTTTTCTATGTATTTTTGAACACCATTTGAAACCACCTATAATTGAATAAATGTAAGGTAGAAATGTTTAATGTCATACTGTGGAACATTCCAAGCAGAGCAATGACATAGCCACAGAAACAAGCAGGTGACGGACCCCTAACCAAAACGTTACCCAGTGCACTTTTAAATTCACAGAAGCCTAGTCTGGCATGGACCTTGCCAACCTCTTTAGGGTTATAAGACAGGTCATTTCAAGCACACTTTGTAGAGATGAAGCTAACGGAAAGGTGATGTGTGCTGACAGTGGATTAAATAATCACTTCAAATTAAGGCCATCTGTCCAGGTCAAACCCACACACTTCTGAACATGTGCCTGTGTTATATATGCGTGCTCATGAAGGCAATTATAAAGGACAGGGATTCTAGCTAAAGGCAGACTGATAACACCGGTCTACAAGCAAAATGCTACCGGAACAAAAGTTGTGAAATTTTTCTTGGTTTAGGTCACTAATAAAAAAAAAAGTAAGTCAGAAGTGCTGATTGGCTATAGTTTCCGAGATATAGTATTGGGTCAAAAGAGGAAATGTATGCAAAATAAAGCAAAAACAATAGTTTATCAGAAGGTACAGTGTGTCTACAAGCAACCGGTTCTATCTGAAAGCCTGTCTGCACATTTCAATACATTCATTTTAATATGCCTAGAGTTTTAACATATATCAATAATATATATTATTATTATGTCATTACATATCTTGAATGCATTAGCTAACCAGCACAGTTATCAATTGATTTTCAGTTCAGAAATCAATGGTCAATATAAATGAGATTTAGCCACCTTTATCTCGGAAGCAGATCGAGTCAATACATTTGTAGACCAGTGTAAGTGGTGGTTACATTCCTGAATAATGGGTGGCTTAGTCGATGTTCACTCACCAAGGGAAGGGTTGAAAGTTTGATTATCACTAATTTGCATCACATTCTGGGCAAAACACTTTACCTAACTTGTTAATGAAGGATATAAGAATATCTTAATGGGTATAGGTTTCTTCAACTGTGAATACCTTAAATTCAGCTCAATGTTTAGTGTTTCCCACAGGTTTATATTACTGACTATGGTAGCGTAAGCAATTCATATTTTAATCATTTTATTTAACAGAAAATGCTGGTGTATAAATGTCACTTACTGCTTCTACTGAACACAAAAATGACTTACAGTTTAAAAGCACTACAACTACAAGCATAAAGCATATTTTGTTTTACCATTTTTTTGCTCAGCTAGTTTTTAGACAATGGGGGTAAAAATTAGACTATGGGGGGCACCATAGTCTCTTCTGTTAAAGGGAAACACGTTATTTTACGAAAGTTTGTAAAGTTAAATGCATAATACATAACAGCACGTATCATGCCACTCTTAAAAGGTACTGTTTACCCATGGCCCAGTGCAAGGAGGGCCCCTCACAAAGTCTGTAATGTGCATTCTCACGTAGACCACTAAAATTATTTGTACCCAGGCCCCACCCCTGCTTATGAGCTAGCACTTTCTATTTTGTGCATTTAGTTCAATTTCACTAAGGGCAAATATGCAGTGTCATAACATTGTGATCAGTTCAAAACACACAACAAATTTCCTTTGCCAAATCTGCATTTTGATCTTACCACCTTGAAAAATAAACATATGACTCTCAATGAAGCAGTACACTTGGTAATACATTAGACGTGGACTCCCGGTCGGTAATAGCCTATTCTTTTCAGCTTTGACCTATGACTTATTCATTGCTCACCAACCATACATAATGATTGTTTTATGCAAAGATATTGAAATCTATAACAGGCAACAGTGGCATCTCTGGTTTCAAAACAAGTTAAGGTGATTGGGATGTGACACAGGCTTGGCAGACTGTCAGCCACATGGACCGAGAGACAAAAACAAAACAAGGTCAGGAGAAAGGCGTGGAGCACAACAAAGTGGAAATACCGCAGTCTAATTCGAGTCTGATGGAATCTTCAAAAGGTGTGTTAATATTTGATGCTTATTGTCGCATGGAGATTCATTATGGAGAGATGGAGCAGTGACCTCCAGCAGAGAATGCAGTTGGGGATGTGGTTGGTATGAGAATAGGTTCATAATTATTTTAGCAAAGACTATTATTATTTCATAGCTTGCTTGCTATAGTTACTTGCCCAGTGTACCAATAATGATAATATGTTGTACATTTTTTGTTTTCTACCATGTTATAACGTTCCCTCATCAAAACCATGCCTGGGTGGAAATGTCATCCATGCATGTTTGAGTATTGTAGCGATCTGTCCCAGGCTCTATTCAAATCCTCGGTATGGCCCACAAGCAGTCAACCCAACTCTCACATGACAATTCTCCACAAATACCCAAAAACACGGACAAAAATGCAGTAGCTTGACAATCCTGATGTGATGTGATGGTGTGGTTTCATTTGTGGCATGCACACTAATTCTGCTGTGCTAACTAACTAAGAGCGTTCTGAAGGGGGACTAACTTTGCGCTGAGAACGGAGCATCAAAAACAAAAGTGAAACTTATAAAACTTATGTCAATATGTTGTTTTTTGGCGAATATAGCACATGCAAAACAATTAAAGGTAGCACGGTCATCTAATGTCATCTATGTTATATGACAAAGCAACCATCACAGTGTTGGTACTGCATCAATAAATACTAGCATGCTATAAGGTTAAGATGTTTAGCTATATATATATAGTATGAATGTTCTGAAAGTTCTCAAATATAAGCTCAAAATATTTAAGTTATAATTTGTTCCAGGGTGTTAAAGTCACAACATTATAAAACAGCCTTTAGGAACTCCTGCAGCTCATATCCACATCACTAACCACATTAAAGGCAGGTGAAGACTCAAATCTGAGCTATTTTCATTAAATTCGTCAAAACCCAACTATGCGCTATGAAATATTATTAACACAGTATGCCTGGGGACAATGCAGAATCCCCACTCTGCTCTCTTTTCCATCCATTACTGTTACAGACCTTCGAGCAGTCCACATCAAACAAATACCCTGACGACATGTAGTGACAATATTTTTTCTCTCTGCCAAACACAAAATAGCACTTTCTAAGGGGCCGTTTAGACGAGGACGATTGCGACTGAAAACGACAAAATATTCTATCGGAAGTGTCTTTCGTTTACACGGCGGCGGCGGCGGCGGCAGGCTCTGAAACCGCAAAAATCTGAAGACTCCTTCCAGAGTGTGGAGTTCTGAAGACGGCCCGGGTCGTGTCTCCATCTAAACGGCAAGAAGCGCAAAACATGTTCACGTCGCATACACCTGACTGGATGCGCCAAGCCGGTAAAAACAATAACAATACGTCGCAGGCGACAGAGGCGAGTTTCGACAAGACCGGGCAGAACCAGTCAGTGGTGGGACAATTTTGAGAATGGATTAGTTGATGACTTTGCTTGGGTGGAACTTCAGAATGACTAAACAGGCTCTTGTTGCATTAAGCGAAGAGCTCCGACCCGACATCGAGGGCGAAACAACCGTAATGAGAGCCCCTGTTGGTGTCCTGAAAAAGGGAGCTCTGACATTATATTAGCGGCCTGGCATGCATATTCAATTGAATTCACCCACTTTTGCGTCTTCGTATAAACAAACATTTCCTGTTGAGAACGCTCGTCTAAACGCGGATAAAAAATTGAAGACGAGACGCCACTTTTGCGTCTTCTGTTTTGATCGTCGCTGTATAAACGTAGCCTAAGAAGCACGGGTTCCCCAAGATTACATGAGTGGGAATCCTTTAAAGGGGAGGACAACAATGCCTTTAAGGACTGTGCGGCATTCGGATAAGCCCGGCCATTAATCCAGGCTGGCTCGCTGAAGTGGCAAAAACGCATGGACCAAGCAAGACCACTGTGAACTCTCGCCAAAGGATTTCACAAGATCTGGAGCCAAGCTAGCATCAAGCCAAATGTTCTCTCCAAGCAAAAAAATTGAATTTAATCCTCCCCATATGTATGCTATAGATGAAGGAAAGTAGCCTATAAAGTGAGTCTGAATAGGGGAATCACATGTCTATGCACATGTCAAGCAAACCTAAATGTCACTCAAAGGGAATTTCAACAAACGAGAAGCTCGTTAAACTTTAATGGCGTACATCCATACATCAGCTGATGATGTGAGCTCCACTTTCACTGCTACTCCAATGACAGAGGGGCCACAAGCAGACACAGAGGTATGATGTGTCAGGAAAACAAATCCTACTCGAACAAGGAGAGAAATAAACAAAAATACAATGTAAACAATGTTTGTTTGACAGTTCATATATTTAGTGTAGCCTAGTTTTCTTTGCTCTGCGATGGGGTGTGACCTGGAAGTACGTCTTGATTGTCAGCCTTTCACTTTCTCTTTCTATAGGTGAATGAGATGGTAAACTCATTCATTAATTATGCAATGTGCAGGTAGTTGGTCAGGCAGTTAGTGTTGTTGCGATACTAAAACTTCAAACTCTAGATACTTGAGGTTGTATATTCTTGTATATTCTTTATGATGAAGCTTAAAATCATACGAAAACTTTTCAGGAAAGCTCAAATTCTGCCCTGTGAATGTGATTTTTGCAGTATCAATACCCGCCCATCAATTAGTATCTGATTTTGATACTTTCAATAACCCTAGAGCTATAATAGCCACAGCTGCCAGGGAGCAGACCCTACATCATAGACTCAGAACCAACTCAGTTAGATGTAATGGTTCATACAACTCTATTATGGAAAGCCAATTTAGTATTTCACTTCACTATACTTTATTCCCCACAAAAACGTACATTGTGCTGTTTCTGTACTGCAATTTCATCCGGTAGCAATATCCAGCAACTTCAACAATGGTCCATCCAGTTTCCATATAATTCAACCATTCATTCCATTTTAAAAGTCCAACTCACGTCCCACTGTGTTGGAAAGGAATTTTAATTTTTGGCTGGGCTCAGAGATAATCAAGTGCTAAGCCTCTGTTGACTTTTCAAGGTCGTGAATACAAATTGCCACTCACATTACAATTTCCACCCCCTGAAAAATCCTCCATAGAAATTTCACATCTTTCATCAAAAAAGTAGTTCCAAGCCAAAGCGTTTATTAAACAGATTTGGCTGCCTGGGAGCTGTGCCAATTCATCTACCAACAGGTAAATTACGAATTAGAATGGGCAAAACAAGTCTATCTAGCTTATTAAAGCTAGATAGACTGTGCCTGAATTGTATTTCATCTAGTTCAGGTAATCTAGTTTAGTCCTTTCAAACACTGCTTAATGTAAAAGTATATCTGAGGACAGAAAAAAACCTAAAGGATAAAATACATAGGTTTGTATTTTATAAGGCATTTTGTTGGATAGGAACCATACAGAAACCTTGGTCAAGGACACCATTGTTGTCATTGCTATATTAGAATGAGAGAACTGAAGGGGCAGCGTTTGATGAGAACACATGGAAACAATTGCCTGTGACTATCCCAGCATCACACCAGAGACACGTTCTCTGCAGTGACGAATCATGCTTCTACATCTGGCAATTTGGTGGACGAGAATGGAATTGGAGGTTGCCAGGAGAACAGTACCTGTCTGACTGCATTGTGGAGGGGGGATTATGGTGTGGGGTTGTTTTTCATGAGCTGGGCTTGGCCCCTTAGTTCCAGTGAAAGGAACTCGGAATGCTTCAGCATACCAAGAGATTCTGTACAATTCCATGTTCAAAACTTTGTAGGAAGAGTTAGGAGATGGCCCCTTCCTCTTCCAGCATGACTGTGCACCAGTGCACAAAGTAAGATCCATAAAGACATGGATGAGAGAGTTTGGTGTGAATGAACTTGACTGGCCTGCACAGAGTCCTGACCTCAACCCAATAGAACACCTTTGGGATGAATTACAGCGGAGACTGAGAGCCAGGTCTTCTCGTCCAGCATCAGTGTGTGCGCTTCTGGAATAAACACACTCCTAAGCCTTTTGGACAGCCTTCTCAGAGGAGTTGAAGCTGTTATAGCGACAAAGGGTGGACTGACGTCATATTCAACCCTATGGATTAAGAAAGGGATGTCACATATGCATTCATATGCAAGTCAAGGCAGGTGAGCGAATACTTTTGGCAATAAAGTGTATGAGGGGTGTGATGAGAACCACTTGAAAACAGCTGCTTGTGACTATCCCAGACAGTCATGGGCTAACATTTTAACTTATCATGGTTGTTGGTCTGTCATGGTGCAAAATAACAGTGAGAGAACAAACTAAATGTATGGGGGTTTGATGAGAATCATCTGGAGACAACTGCCTGTGGTGATCCTAGACAGTTGTTTGTATCAATCAAAATCAATCAAACATTATTTATAAAGCGCTTTTCATACAAAATTGTAACACAAAGCACCTTACAGTGATTAAGGATTAGAAGATTAGAAGATTGACTTTATTGATCTCACACAGGAGAAATCGGTTTCTGCATTTGACCCGGGGACCATCCCCATGATTTTGTTGTTTAGGCTTGGTCAGGACCCAAGCTGGAGCATTTTGCCTATAGTTCCTAGAACATGGAAACTCCGCACAGAAAGGCCTGGGCGACCCGAACCTTCTTGCTGTGAAGCATGAAGGTGCCAACAGGGGGAAAAAAAACAAAAAAAACTATGGTGTATGACATAGTTAAACACCAAGATGAGAGAAGGGACTACATGGGCTAGGCTAACAGTTCAGTTCACATGTTTTTCACTTGTGGTTCAAATTGGGTACAGGGCCTTTAAGGTTATTTATTGTTTGAAAAGTCTGAACTAGATCACACACAAAAGTCTTTTCAGTGCCATCTTGGTCTTCTTTTCCGCCCACTGCTTTTTGTGTGGTGGTCCAAGGCCCTGGAGGTACTGAGGAGTGAATAGGGAATAGTGACCTGTCCTTCAAAAACAAGATCTCTATCAACCATTTTGCAGACGCCCACGTCAAAGAAATTCAGGCTGGCTATTGAAAGAACAGGGAAATGGCAAATGGGATTTCTAATAGACTTTGTGATAGTTCAATACAAACTAGAATGCTCTATTGTGGCAGAAGAGGGTATCTGTAAATAAAGTGTTCAATTTCATTTGTGATTTAAGTTTTACTTGAATAAAATGGCTACTTAGAATACTGTATGATTTACGCTAGACCTCAAAGGGCCAGGAAATAGACTGTGACGTAGAAATTGGCTTGCAAAAACTAGTCATCAAACAAAAGATTCACTTATATTGATTAGGGATGTAACAACCGGAATATTGTGATAATGTATCGTCAAAGTTCTCACAATAATATAGTGCCCTGTCACAATATATCAAATTATAATATATATAATTAATATACATATATATAATTGCTTAAATGCATTACTTTATTGCAGCAATAGCTTAAAAAAATGAGGAAACTACATAGACTGTGATCTTTTGTTCCATTTTAATGCTGAAAATATGATGTAATAACTGTTTAGAACTTTTCTATGTTAATTCCTGATACTCTGACATTAATATAGCCCCAAGTCAAGGCATTTAAAAAAGGAAAAGTAGCATTTCTCCACAATATCACAATAATATCATATCGTGAAATGAATTGTAATTGTATCAAACCATGTGATTTACATATCGTTACATCCCTAATATTAATATTGATACTGGTACTGGGTTTGGATTCAGGATATCGGTTCTAAATTAGGCCAATCTGAACATCACATGATATTTGCGTTTTAGTTTATACAATTGTGGGGAAAACCGATTAAAACAATGGCCTAATCTTGAATCTTTTTGATATGTTGTTGTTGTTGTTTTTGGTCTGGTATGGCATGTTTGTATGTTGGCAGTATCAGGAACGGGCAGACACTTAAAATCCAAGGATTAGTGTCATAATTGGGACTGAAAAGGAAGGATAAGTGGAACTCTACAAACCTAAGGTAAAAGTACTGAAGCGCCTGTTTAACAACTTAATTTAACACAGTATTTCGGACAGATTTTGAGATATATTACAGCAAAGCGTCAATTAGTGATCCGATAAATGCATTTTTCTATGAAGGTGTTATTGTGCTGTCTGGAATGTTTCACAGTATGGTATTAAACCTTTCTATTTTCAGGCAGACCAAACTAGACCAAGTTATAGGTCAGATCTGTGGCGAGGCAACCCCACTCACAGCCAGAATGCTAGGTATTTTTGAGCTATAAAACCACCTGTAATTAAATAAATGTAAAGTACAACTGTTTAAGGTCATACTGTGGAACATTCCAGGCAGAGCAATGACATATCCACTGAAACAAGCAAGTGACGGACCCCCAACCAAAAAGTGACAAAAAGCACCATTAAAGTAAACATAATCTTAAATACAATATCATTAAAGGTCCCATGGCATGAAATTTTCACTTTCTGAGGTTTTTGAACGTTAATGTGAGCTCCCCTACCCTGTTTAGGCCCCCCCATGGTTAAAAGTTGTGAAATGTCTAAACTGAGCATTTGCGATCCTTTTCTGTGTTACAAAAAATCGGAGCTCAAACGGGCGATTTTGAACAAGGCACCTTATTGACGTCAGATCGAAAAAAGAAATGCAAATGCAGTTCCACCCCCGTCTGTCTGTACTCAGCGTCTCTGTAAATCACGCCCAGAGAGTTTGGACTGCAAATGCGCTAGGCAGTGCGAAATGCGTTTTTTTATTTGCCTGGAGGCACGTCCGAGTGTTTCTAGGCTCGGAAGTCCTTTATCTGAGCCTCTGGACCTTTGAACAGCAGTGGTTTAATTTTATTTTCTGTGGAAATGTGTTTATTTTTCAATGGAACGCTTCAAATCTCTCCCCCCGTGCAAAAACGGGGGGAGAGATTTGGATCAGCTGAGAGCTCAGAGCCGAGAGCGGAGAGTTTGGCCACGCCCCCACCCTCTCTATAGGCCAGCTCTTTTCTCCTCATTTGCATTCAAGCAACAACGCCCATTATGGAATGTTCAGAGAGAGAAAAATTACTATCTCTGTTTCTCATGCACTGAGTGTTGATTTTGAAGAAGGATTCATTTACAGTATTAGGGAACCATTAAGGAGCCATATAAAAGCATCAAGAAGTACCATGTCATGGGGTCTTTAAAAAGCATGAGGTACAACAAATAAATAGTGTTTAATCTTTTATAGACTTTTAGCTCTACTGCTCAAATCTTACCATATTATATAAAAAATAGCAGAAACCTCCCCACTATTGCAACAAAAATATGTACAAGATAAATATTGGGCCCCAAATGTACTGTTCCAGCTACTGAACAATAAGTCCCTACAGTAATTATCGTGTCATATAGGTATTCTCAGTGGAAGTATAATTTCCCACTGAAAATACCTACACATTAACTAACATCCTTTTCCTCCACATGGACAGAATCTGGGGTGGATGCAGTTGGGCTGGTGCCTAATTTCCGTGTGTGTGCATACAAACAGCAACATGGGGTGAGATGTAGCACTTTCACGAAGCTGGCTGCATTTCAACAGAATCCTGGCAGCGCCCACAGAGCAGGTGCCCATTGAGCGCTGTGACGAGCCAGAACCGGAGCCCAGGACCGCAGCGTGAAGGGGCCCACTAATGCTGTAACACATGCTGAGTCACACACAGGAGAGAGGCCAGAGGAAGCACTGCCCTACATGAGACTGGACAAAAGAAGGGGCTGTGCGGGGTGGAGGTCATGACAAGGACAATACGGGAAAACAGATACGGGTTGTGTAGGTTTGACGTTTTCCATGTGTGAATTGGTGGTGGTGTTTCAAAGGTGCATTGTAGGGTTATCAAAAGTATTGAAAATCAGACATTAATTGATACTAAAACGAGTACTGAAACTAGATACTCATACTCAAAAAGGACAGAAGGACCGGACAGAAATGAACCTTTCCTGAATTGCTTTAGAATGCTCTATATGCCCAAGGACCACTGTGAAACCTACCTGGATGACTGAGGGATTACATGGATAGATTGTTTTTAATTGTCATTGTGATATTGGAATTGGTATTGATTCATTAGTAACAAAACTGAACAGAATTAAACACATTTGTGACCCACCACGTGAAAAGTAATCACATGTCGGCATTCGTGAAACAAGATGATCACGTTTTAAGTTTTTTTTTTTTTTTTGTGATTTTACTTCAGAATGTGCTAGTTCATGAAGAAGCCACTCCATGTTTCAGATAACAGCATTTCTTGCTTTAAAAACATACATTTTATTACAAATTGTTTTGCTCCTGCCAATCATGTTCGGAGTAGCGCTGTTGTGTTTCCGCCTGTTCACCTATCAGCTGTGAGCAGCACGTGAATATGTACGCGGCATTTCAAGAGAATAAAAAAAGTGAAAATGGACTGTAAATACTTTGACGGGACACAGGACACGTTCGGGACACATCCATTTCTCCAGAGCTCATGTATAGAGTACGGTCGGAGAATTTAGCTGCCGAAAGACTATGGATATATGCGATACGCGCATACACGTGGAGATACGTAAATTATCGGACAACACGGCAAACTAGACTTAGACTTAGACTTAGACAAACTTTATTGATCCACAAGGGAAATTGCTTTGGGTACGGTAGCTCACTCATCAAATATAATATACAATATAAAACACAGGGTAAAAGAACAAGAAGAAAAATAGATAGAATAGCAACCAAAGAGCAACAGACCTGTGTCAGATGAGATACAATTATATACATAAGATAATGGTAATATATGTACAATCAGATTTAAATAGAAAAGTAGTAATCAAGTATAAAATACTGTATCAAATATGATGTTCAGTACCAGCTGTATACAGTTGTAGATACAACAGAAGAGACCATGTTCTCTTTCTTATGGGCTGAGTCATATTATCATATTATTTCTGCATCAAAGGGAGATATTAGGTGAAAGCAGGGGGCGTGTGGGTACAGGAATAAACCAGGACTAAACCGTGACTAAACCGGGACTAAACCAGGACTAAACCGGGACTAAACCGGGACTAAACCAGGACTAGACAGGACTAAACCGGGACTAAACCAGGACTAAACCGTGACTAAACCGGGACTAAACAGGGACTAAACCAGGACTAAACCAGGACTAAACCGTGACTAAACCGGGACTAAACCAGGACTAAACCGGGACTAGACAGGACTAAACCGGGACTAAACCAGGACTAAACCGGGACTAAACCAGGACTAGACAGGACTAAACCGGGACTAAACCAGGACTAAACCGGGACTAAACCAGGACTAAACCGGGACTAAACTGGGACTAAACCGGGACTAAACCGGGACTAGACAGGACTAAACCGGGACTAAACAGGACTAAACCGGGACTAAACCAGGACTAAACCGGGACTAAACAGGGACTAAACCAGGATTAAACCAGGACTAAAACAGGACTAAACCAGACCTAAACTAGGACTAAAACAGGAGTAAACCAGGACTAAAACAGGGCTAAGGTGTGGGTGTGTGTCCAGAGTGTGTGTGTGTGTGTAGTGTCCTATACTATTTTGTACTGTATTAAATTGAAAATACAGGTGACTTTGACTTAACATATTATCCTGTGTATTATTGAATTATTGAATGATTATATCGACTTTTTGTTATAAAAGCATTTCCATTTTAACAAAGTACCTTCTAATTCTGACCTGCCCTGAAACACCACACCAGAGTAATGTCATGCAAATTATTTCTGAAGGCCTGGAGAATCTTTAGAGAAGCTTTTCTCAGCTCGTTGTTTTCATAATGTGCTGCTTTAAAATGGCCACAAATTCTTCAAATGCACTCAGATTTCCATGTGTAAGGCATCATTAGAAAGCTTAGAATCTACACTTTCAGTCAATAACTCAAAATGCCTTCGGGACGACTTGTGTCTGTTTTTTCCGTGGCCAAGCACATTTTCATGTATTACATTGCTGGTGTTTGGTGTTTGTATTGCTCAGAATAATATCTTGAAAAAAATCCATTCTTGTGGTGAGTGGAGGTGCCTCTCAAAAGATCTGTCACCAGCTTTTCTCCATGGAAATAGACACGTTGAATGCTACACCAGCAAAGTTACGTAACATAGGGGTTCCAGCATCCATTCTACTCTAAACTAATTTGTACAAGCAGTTATAAAACAACTATTTATTGTATACGCCACAAAGCAACTCAGACTGAAGGCAGCAAGTGCATTTCAAATTATATTGTGCAAGATTCAACTGTTACATTACAACCATTGAAACAACAGCCTTGAAGCCCATATGTAACTTCTCTGTGGAGATATAAATGCTTTCCTGGTATGACATTAAATTTGTTTATCTCTATGGAGACAAACAGATGACACCACAAGGCCAAGTTATAGGACAGATGTGTGGAGAGGAGACCCTGTTCACAGCAAAGAGCATATTTTTATAAGAGTATTTTGAGCAAAAAAACACCTATAATTGAATAAATGCAAAACAGATCAGTTTAATGCCATACTATGTCACTTTCCAGGAATAAATGTACACCTTCAAATTGCATCATTCTTCCCTTTGACAAAACTCTGCTTGACCAAAATCACAGGAAAAGAACCACAATTTTACCCTGAAAATATATCTAAACACCAATAGGGCATTTTTCTCAGCAGAGGCAACATTATTTCATTATCAGTCATGGCATCATCAGGGGCCATACATCAGACGTGACAGCAGTGTAAATAAACGGTCTTGGTTTTATGATTTTTTAATTATTTTTTTTGCCAAAGAAAAGCAATCACAAATCGAGCACAAGCTAGAATGGGCTCTCTTTAACCCAGTGGCCTCGGAGAGATGGATGCCTCCGCACTGAGGAGGCGAGACGGAGGAGAGGAGTGATTGACAGGTCAGGAGAAAGGGAGGAGCTGTTATGGAGGCAAAGAGGCGCAGGTTTGACAGAGTGACAGCTTAAAATTAACAGCTGTCAGAAGAGAAAGGGTTGGAAAGGGAGGGGAGCAGAAGCTTAGGACAACCTGACCAGAAATTTCATCAAATTCTAGGTTCTAGGTCATTCTAGGTTTAAGGAGCTTGAAAAATACCACATAATTCTACAGTATTTTTGGTCACTAAATATTTTTTATGATATATTGTACACACACCTAATATATGATTTTGCATCTTTTTAAACACAACAACTCCATCCATCCATTTTCTTCCGCTTATCCGAGGCCGCGTCGCGGGGGCAACAGCCTAAGCAGGGACTCTCAGACTTCCCTCACCCTGGACACTTCCTCCAGCTCCTCTGGAGGGAGCCCAAGGCTGGTTAGCTCAACTGGTAAGTCACTTGACTTTTACCCAAGAGAACTGGGTTCAAATCCCCCCTGGGCAATGAGCAAAGCAGTGTGGGTCCTTGGGCAAGTCTCTTCACTGTACTGCCCACTGGGTGCCTGAAAGATGAGCTGAGCACTTTAAAAAAAAAAAAAGATGGGTCAAATGCAGAGAAATAATTTCCCTACGGGGATAAATAAAGGATGTCTTCTTCTTCTTCTTCTTCCTCCCAGGCCAGCCGAGAGACACAGTCCGTCCAGCGTGCCACACAGGAACTACAATTGCGTTTTCAAGTCAATTTTCAAATGCCTACATATTTACACATATGCAGTGGTGAAAGTAAAGCGGTGCGCACAGGAACGCAGCACTGGTATAAAATTCACAGCCGGTACGCAGCACCGCTAAGAGAATATGGTTAATGGTGGCCAAAACCCATATTTGAAAAAAAAAGTAAGGTGCGCTTTTTAAGTAGAAAACACAAACAACCACACTATGCCATTTGAGAATAACTGAAAGCTACCCGAAACTCTCGTGCAGAGATATCTGCAGTCTGTTAAGCAAGGATTGTCAAAACTTATCTGACAGTAGCCGTGAAAGTCGCCTAAACCATTGCGAGGCGGTGCTGCGACCTGGTAGAAGATTTAAGGCCGGTGCGCTGCCTGCACCTGTAAGAGGGTTTATGCTGACAAAAAAAATATGAAATAATTCAGTACATTAAAAAAAGTTATTTATCTATGAAAAGGTGTTAAACATAAAAAAAACAAAAAAAAAACGGGTAAAACGAGTGTTTTAAAAAATAAAATAAAAAACGGTAAAGTGATGCACTGGACATTATAGCACCTGTAAGAAATGAAAACTACTTTCACCACTGCACATATGAGACCTACCTGTGGCAATGGTGTAGTGGCTGTATTTTACATACTGCTCTTGTGTCCTTAGGCAAGACACTTCTTTGCTCATAATACACACATTGCTACTATGCACATGCTTTAGGTACAGCAGTCTATTTATAATCATAAAGTTAGTGGTTTGCTCACAGCTGCACTACCTATATTGTTGTTTTGTCCTTGAGCAAGACAAACACCCACCTTGCGAATGTGATGTTGAAGATGCTTGTAGAGGCCGCATTAAACAATGCTTTGACAATGTATGAGACATTTCTATTAAATATAGAATACTAAATAGTCCATCATACAGAATACATACTTAAAGGTGCACAATGTAACTTTACTTTTTGTTTGGGGGTCCGTCACCTGCTTGTTTCTATAGATATTCTATTGCTCTGCCTGCAATGTTCCACAGTATGACATTAAACAGCTCTATCTTACATTTATTCAATTACAAGTGGGTTTATAGCTCATAAATACCCAGAAAATCAGGCATTCTGACTGTGAGCGGGGTTGCCTCTCCACAGATCTGACCTGCAACTTTGTTTTTTTGGTTTGGTATACATGAAGATAGAAAGGTTCAATACCATACTGTGAAACATTCCAGAGCAATAACATCTCCATAGAGAAAACATTTTGACAGACTCTCCCCCGAAAAAGTTACAATATACTTTTAAATAATCCACAGAAAAAATACAAATTGTCTGACTCTACACATTGAGAGATGTGTTCAACCTCCTTGCCCCACATCCTACAAGGACACCCCACAACACATGCTTCTGACAGCCTGCTTCTAATGGCACCTCTCCTCTCCCTGGAGACCACCACAGCTGCTTTGACCTTCAGCGTCCAGCAGGGCTCCTAATGCATCCAAAACAACAGAAAAGAGAAAAAACTCCAGAGGTGATGACACGAGATGGAGGGATGAGAGTGAAAAAACAGAAAGACGAAGCTACAAAGATCACAACAGAGAGGAGGAGGAGGAGGAGAGAGAGGACGGAGTATAGATGTCCTCTAAGTCCCAGCTTAAATGCCATGGGCGTGCTTGTGAGCGTGCACGAGACCTCACCACCGTGCATGGGAACAATGCCGCATCGTGAATCCGTGCGTGTGCGTTTGCCCCGAGAAACAGAGAAGAGGGGGAAGGGAAAGAGGGAGGGAGAAAGAGGGCACCCCTGCTGGGAGGATGCCAGGGAAAAGAAGATGAGAGGATGCAATGCGAGGTTGTACACAGCTCTGCATGGGCTTAAAGGGGAAGCTGTTCTGTACCACTCAGCCATGGAGCTATAAAAGGTACATTTGACAATAACTAGCCAACATTAGCACATGAGCAAGAAAAATAAACATTATGTTTAATGTAGCCTATAGTTGTTCTAAATGTAAGAAAATAATTCGACTACAGGACAGCTAAAGGTGCATTTTGCTATCTGTAAACTAAGGCTCCTCACGATTCGATACCATACGCGATACATGGCTCACTACACAATATTATCACGATATGGCTATACATGCAATTACTGATATCTTGCACATGATATATTGCTGTTTTTAAGAACCAAATTCATTTTAGCAACAACATTTCTATTAAAGGGATATGCCACCCCCAGGTCAAATTTGGGCATCTCCCCACAGTCCAGAGACTAAAATAAGTGGTGGAAAGCGTTTTCCTGCTCACTCAGCCATTGTCCGAGTCTGTGGCCACTGACCGCCGCGGTATCTGCTGCTCCTCCGCGTTAGACTGGAGTCTAACGTCGCCAGAGAAAGATTTCGGCCAAAAGGAATTAATTTGCTCGATGCTGGGGATGTTTCCCAATTACTTTCTGTGTAGTGCGCATTCATATCGAGTGCAAATAAATGTGCAAATCAACACAGAGAGCTTGCCTTGCTCATTTTGGGTGGGAACTATTTTCCAGTGCGGAAGAATACAGCCATATCACGCAGCACGCTGCCAGGGGAATCCCAGTTACGCACCGGGAAGGGAGTTCCCCTGTTGCACAAAAAATTACTCCGGATGATATATCGATACATGTAATTTATTATTCTTCGCACCAAGGTAATGCACATTGTTTGGTAATGGAATACAGTGGTACCTCACCTTACGAAAGACCCAACATACGAAAAATCCAAGTTACGAAATGCCTTCACGTTAAATTTTGGTCTCTAGATACGAGACGAAACGCGAAATCTCAAAAATTCAAATAATGCGCGCTCAGATGCACGGCCCGCTGTTATCCCCGCTCAAAAAGCACCTTTCTCGGCCTCTTAGCTCTAGCGCCGAACACGCAAGATTTTCAACAAGGAGGAGCACGCACCGCGCGAGGAGCGAGGAGCACGGCACCGCGCGAGGAGCACCCCTAGTCCTGGTCTGCACGACCGGCACCGGGGCTGCGAGCACGAGATAGAACCGCGGCGCCCGGACCGCGCCCTCTGGAGCCCGAGCCACAAACCAGCCGCACGAAACCAGCAAAGAGCGGCACGTGGTAGTTTAATCCTGGTTTAGTCCAGGTCTAGACCTGGTCCAGTCCCGGTTTAGTCCAGGTCCAGTCCAGGTTTAGACCTGGTCTAGACCTGGTTTAGTTCTGGTCTAGACCTGCTTTAGTCCACGTTTAGTCCTGGTCTAATCTCTTAGCCAATCAGGACGCAGAACCAATGTTACACTATAAAAAAAAATGTTACACTATAAAAAAAAAACCTTGGAACGAATCAGGCCTTTTCCATTGAAATAGCTACTCAACTTACGAAAAATTCACATTAGGAAACCACTTCTGGAACGAATTAATTTCGTAAGGTGAGGTACCACTGTATACCATACTACTAAATGCAGAAATCTAATGTTTAAGATTACAACAAATTACAACAGACATGAACTTTTCACATAAACATGCATTATCACTTTAAATGAGTAATAATAGGATATTTGGAGTGAACAAGTTACATAGTTACTTTGCAATTTTTCATTGTAAAATTAGCTTCTTTTCCTTGCCTGAATGCTAAAATATTTACTCCCATTTAGCCACATCTTAACTCATTTTCAACCAAGAGCTCTCTGCTATTAGTAAGCACAGTTTTCAGTGAAAGACTTAACGTAGCCAGCTAAACATGTGACGGCACTAAGTGCACAATTTAGTCACTCGGCTGCAAACAGCTTCCAGCGGCGTTGGAGGCAAAATAGCTTGTGTCTATAAATGGAACCTCAGAAAAAAGAAGGGAAAAAAAAAAAAAAAAAATGCACCAGAATATGAATCGACTTCCATAAAAAGCTGCTGACACTGCACAGCATAAAGTCCATAAATGCATTACAGCTAAGAGGTGTGGGTATTTATTTATACCAGGGGTGCAAACTCAGAACTAGCTACGAAATAAAGATTTAATGATGGTGATTACGGTAAAGTGACACAATAGGCAGCGATAAAGTGTGGCTACTAAATATTACAAGTAAGGTCAAAGCTTGTGTCATAGCTCAGGGCTAGATCAAGTGTCAGGGTTCGCGCTTTGACGCATGAGTGGTGTTAAATCAAAACTAAGGAAAAAACATAAATGATTCACAATTTGACAGCTAAAAGACCTCAATAAAACATGCGGTTTGGCTAATAGGTAAAAGTGTTTTGTGTCAAGGTGGATTTTTAGTAACCTCAAATGGTGATTATCTTAAAGGTGCACAGTGTAACTTTTCTGGTTGAGGGTTTGCCACAGGCTTACAGCTAAAAGAGCTCAATAAAGCGTGCAGGGTTAAGTATTTGTCTAATAGGTAAAAGTGGATAGTGCCAAGGTGATCTTTGGTCTCCTGGTAACCTGTCAAGTGATTATCTTAAAGGTGCACAGTGTAACTTTTCTGGTTGAGGAAATGACTTTGCCTGGAATGTTTCATAGAACTGCATTAATCCCATCTCCATGAAGATAAGTTTCAGGGAAGTTGTTAATTTTTTTTTCTTTACTAGGAGTTAAAAACACAGGTTTAATCCAATACTGTAGAATATTGGAAACATAATATGAATCTCCATGGAAACAAGCAGGCGGCAGACTCCTCAGTTACAGAGTACCTTTAAAGGGACAGTGTGTAAGATTTTTACCCGTTAATTACTGAAATTGAAGATACCCATTCAAAAATACGGTGTTTTCCAAGCCTTTTCACTTCCATCATGAAATCAAAGTATTCTTTTGGACTTAGATATAGTCACATAAAAGGGGGATCTTCCCCATGCAGAGGCAGCCATTTTGAATACGAGAGCCGCAGAAGGACATTTGGGCTCCGCCTTCGGCAAGGCTCGTGGTTTTGGGTAAACAACACAAGCATGCTGCCGGATCAGACGCCGTAATGGATCTAACACGTGTTTTGGACTAAATTGTTTTACTGGATTTTATTCGCTGGACCCTTACGGACAAATTGAGAGCAAGTTTATGGTGAAATACAGAGTTTGACCTGTGCAAAGCATTCTAAGGTAAGCTAACCTCGTTTTGTGCTTTTCCGTATAAAAGCCCCATGTGCTCGGGGAGTGATTGTTGTGCAGGGAAATTAATTGCATAGTCAAAAAGAGGAGACTGTAAGGTTTCATTTGATGTGTAGAGTGTCATGGTACATGATCGGGAATGTGTGTTTTCATGAGAAAAGAAAAAAAAAAAAAACGGGACCGCGTTTTATTTATACAGTAGCGCCCGGGTGACCCTCGAGGTCTGCTGTAGCTAAAACAGAAAGTGCAATAGCACCATCCACCTATGCGCCACGAGTCCTACACACTGGGGCTTTAATGTAACAGATACATTATCATGTGTGAAAAGTCTGTTACCATGGTTAAAACTATTTAGTGTCCTTGCACTGACATCACACTGGGGGTGTTCTACATGTATCTATATGGTGGAATGTTCATCAGTTACCATAGTTACCAAAACAACGGAAGACAAAAATAGGCTACAAAATGGATTTATTACATTTTGAGGAGCATGTGATCAATATGATTATGGTTCTGTTTTAGTGTTTGATTTTCAGATAAAAAGATAACAGTGACTAACTGAAAAGCTGTTGGTTAATGCCAAAAACAGCTAGCTTGTAATTGCAATTTTATGCGGGAGAGAATTGTTTAAAGGCACAAATTATCTCTGCTCAGTTTGTGCTAAAACAACGCCCAGATTGCAGTCTAACTTGAGTAACAGAGCTTCAGAGAGAGTAGTACCGTCAGTTAGCATCACACCCTTAGGGAATTTTGACAACATCAGCATCAGTAAATATTAATATTAATCATTTTTTGTAACACATACCCAACTAAATTCAAAATGGGAAACAATACAGGCTACACAATAAAGTATCTGTCACATAAATGGGAAGCGATTCCTTTTCCATTTTGTTGACTGGAAAAGGAATCGCTGCTTGTAATTGCAAATGCACACATGCACCTCTTACACAGATCACATTGCAATTTCCATCTAATTAAAAGCTGTGAGGTGTGACCAGGCACATAAAGTAGCATTAAGAACAAAAACACCATGCAGTCTTCTCCATCTGACAGATAATAGCTCCCTACAGCGTCAGATTCAACACTCTATAATGCCTGGTTTCTATAAAAAGAATTCCACTACACAGGCAGCCCTTCCAGCGTGTCAGAGAGTAAAATGGATTTTGGTTTTGTTCATGATAGCTGACAAAAATAAGACTGAATATATTATGTGATGTAAAATCAGTGTTGAAATGCCATACACAACATCAGTATTAGTCACCATTTACCATTTGTGAGAAAAATCATTAAAAGCTGTAGTAGGAATGACTGTAAAATGGAAATACACTGCAAGCCATATTTGCCAGAGCCTTGTCAAAATTTTACCTGGCCATCCAGAACCACGCACTTGGAGCTGTATACTGCCTCCTTGATTTCAGAGGGCATGCATGATTGACAGGTGGATTAACCAGATCAGAGAGACGCATGATCTGTTCAAGACTGTAACAAACATGGCTGCTTTCATGAAAAAAAGGGAAAAACAATATAAAGCGCTGAGAAAGAGCACAGATTTTTACAGAATCAACAATCAAAGCAACAAACTATTACTTATCACAGGTAGAAGAAGAAGAAGAAGAAGAAGAAGAAGAAGAAGAAGAAGAAGCAGCAGCAGAAGAAGCAGAAGAAGAAGCAGCAGAAGAAGCAGAAGAAGAAGAAGAAGTAGAAGAAGAAGAAGAAGAAGAAGAAGAAGAAGCAGAAGAAGCAGAAGAAGCAGAAGAAGCAGAAGAAGCAGAAGAAGCAGAAGAAGCAGAAGCAGAAGCAGAAGAAGAAGAAGAAGAAGAAGAAGAAGAAGAAGCAGAAGAAGCAGAAGAAGAAGCAGAAGCAGAAGAAGAAGAAGAAGAAGAAGCAGAAGAAGAAGAAGAAGAAGAAGCAGAAGAAGCAGAAGAAGAAGCAGAAGCAGAAGAAGAAGCAGAAGAAGCAGAAGAAGAAGCAGAAGGAGCAGAAGAAGCAGAAGAAGAAGAAGCAGAAGAAGCAGAAGAAGCAGAAGCAGCAGAAGAAGCAGGAGAAGCAGGAGAAGAAGCAGAAGAAGAAGAAGAAGCAGAAGCAGAAGAAGAAGAAGCAGAAGAAGAAGAAGTAGAAGCAGAAGAAGCAGAAGAAGAAGAAGAAGCAGAAGCAGAAGCAGAAGAAGCAGAAGCAGAAGAAGAAGAAGAAGCAGAAGAAGAAGAAGCAGAAGCAGAAGAAGAAGCAGAAGCAGAAGTAGAAGAAGAAGTAGTAGAAGCAGTAGAAGTAGAAGAAGAAGAAGAAGCAGAAGAAGAAGTAGAAGTAGCAGAAGAAGCAGAAGAAGCGGAAGAAGAAGCAGAAGCAAAAGAAGAAGCAGAAGAAGAAGAAGCAGAAGAAGCAGAAGAAGAAGCAGAAGCAGAAGAAGAAGCAGAAGAAGCAGAAGAAGAAGCAGAAGAAGCAGAAGAAGCAGAAGCAGAAGAAGAAGAAGAAGCAGAAGCAGAAGAAGAAGAAGAAGAAGCAGAAGAAACAGAAGAAGAAGAAGAAGAAGACAGACTTTGTTCATCCCCGTAGGGAAATTATTTCTCTGCATTTGACCCATCCTACAGGAGCAGTAAAAGAAGTTATATATTTTGTTCTGAATGTTACGAGAATTTTGGCGAGAAGATGTCTTCTACATTCGAGAGACAAGTTTGGACAGACGTTTTTCACGCTCTATGGTCTGATTCCAAACCCTTTTATAGTCAAGCAAAATGTAGAAAGGACTGGCTGGTAGGGATGTAACGATATTCGATATAATATTGAGTTGTTCAATACTGGTCTCACAATTTGATACACGTGTTGGGTCGATATGCCCGTGTCCCTCTACGTACGCTGTGTGTCATTTATTTTGATCCAAAAGAAATCCAGGAATGACAAAGATTTTTTTTTTCTTAAAGGTCCCATGGCATGAAATTTTCACTTTCTGAGGTTTTTGAACGTTAATGTGAGCTCCCCTACCCTGTTTAGCCCCCCCCCCCCCATGGCTAAAAGTTGCGAAATGTGTAAACTGAGCATTTGCGATCCTTTTCTGCGTTTGAAAAAAAGACAGCCCAAACGGGCGATTCTGAACAAGGGAAATTTCTGACATCACACTCGGGGAAAAATGCAAATGCAGTTCCACCCCCCGTCTGGATGTCTACCCACCGTCGCTGGAAATCATGCCCAGAGATTTTGGGCCGCAAACGAGCTACGCAATGCGAGATGCGTTTTTTTATTTGCCTGGAGGCACGTGAGAGTGTTTCCAGGCTCGGATGTCCTTTATCCGAGCCTCCGAACCTCTGAAACAGCAGTGGTTTCATTTTATTTTCTGTGGAAATGTGTTTATTTTTAAATGGAAATCGTCTCATATCTTCCTCCGCGCTTAAACGCGGAAGTGGGGCCGGCGCACATCGCACTGCTAAAGAGGAAAGAGCGGAGAGTTTGGCCACAACCCACCCGCTGCACTGGCCTGTCTCTGTCCTCCTTATTTGCATTCAAGCAACAATGCCCAGAATAAAGTGTTTGAGAGAGATATTTATGACTCTGACTGTGTTCATGAGGCTTTCTCATGCACTGAGTGTTGATTTTGAAGAAGGATTCATTTACAGTATTAGGGAACCATTAAGGAGCCATATAAAAGCATCAAGAAGTACCATGTCATGGGATCTTTAATACTTCAGAATCACTTTTGGTTTTACCTCGGCTTTAATCAAATGCTCTCGTATACACACCCACAATGCCACTTGCGATATACACGATCTTTTTCTCAGACTCAGACTCATAAGTTTTAGTCAGAAAATGGTCCATTGAAACATTTCTATGTAATACAGTGGTACCTCACCTTACGAAATTAATTTGTTCCAGAAGTGGTTTCGTAACGAGAAAAATTCGTAAGTTGAGTAGCTATTTCAATGGAAAAAGCCTGATTCGTTCCAAGGCCCCGATCCAAGTTTTTTTTTAAATAGTGTAACTTTTTTTATAGTGTAACATTGTGATCTGATTGGTTTCTCAGACTGGATTTAAACTTTTCTCACGTTTGTCTCTCGTTTAAACACTCAAACTTTCATAGATTTTCAACAAAACGTATCAATATTGAAGTGTGGGGGGAAGCGGGAGGGGGGAGAAAACTGCGCGGTCACGTGTGCGCAGCATGACCCCGCGCAGAGCTGACAGCAGGACTAGACCAAGATCTAAACCTGGACTGGACCAGGACTAAACCAGGACTAAACCTGGACTAAACCTGGACTACACCAGGTGGACTAAAGTGCCGCGTGCGGGTCTATTTCCTGGTTTCTCACGAGTCACAGCTGAGGCGAGCAGCGTGGAGACCGCAGGGAGGAGGGGACCGCAGGCAGTCTGAGCGCATGTGAGCGCGGCTCCTCCTGGTTTAGTCCAGGTTTAGTCCTGGTTTAGTCCAGACCACCGCGGCTCCTCTAGACCGCGGTGGTCTGGACCTGGACCTGGTCAGGTCTAGAGAAGGTCTAGACCACCGCGGCTCTTGCATGGCTCTCGCTCAGACTGCCTGCGGTCTCCTCCTTGCTGCTCGCCTCAGCTGTGACTCGTGAGAAACCAGGAAATAGACCCGCACGCGGCACTTTAGTCCACCTGGTCTAGTCCTGGTTTAGTCCTGGTTTAGTCCTGGTTTAGTCCTGGTCCAGTCCAGGTTTAGATCTTGGTCTAGTCCTGCTGTCAGCTCTGCGCGGGGTCATGCTGCACACACGTGACTGCGCAGTTTTCTCCCCCCTCCCGCTTCCCCCCACACTTCAATGTTGATACGTTTTGTTGAAAATCTATGAAAGTTTGAGTGTTTAAACAGAGACAAATGTGAGAAAAGTTTAAATCCAGTCTGAGGAAAAGCGTATAATGTGTGTGGCTGAGCGCGCATTATTTGAATTTTTGAGATTTCGCGTTTCGTAACTTGAAATTTCATTCGTATCTAGAGACAAAAATTTACCGTGAAGGCGTTTCGTAACTCGAAATTTTCGTTTGTTGGGTCATTCGTAAGGTGAGGTACCACTGTATAACATAGTTGGAATGTCCAGAAAGAGGACGGGAGAGCACAGTGTGTCTGTTAAACTATTCTGTGTCTGTGGAACTATTTTCCAGTGCGTAAGAATACAGCCGTATCACGCAGCACGCTGCCAGGGGAATCCCTGTTACGCACCGGGAAGGGAGTTCCCCTGTTGCACAACGTGGTGCGTGATACGGCTGTATTCTTACGCACTGGAAAATAGTTCCCACCCAAAATGACCAAGGCAAGCTCTCCGTGTTGATTTGCACATTTATTTGCACTCGATATGAATGCGCACTACACACAAAGTAATTGGGAAACGCATCGAGCAAATTAATTCCTTTTGGCCGAAATCTTTCTCTGGCGCCGTGAGACTCCAGTCTAAGGCGGAGGAGCACCAGATACCGCGGCGGTCAGTGGCGACAGACTCGGACAATGGCTGGGTGAGCAGGAAAACGCTTTCCACCACTTATTTTAGTCTCTGGACTGTGGGGAGATGCCCAAATTTGACCTGGGGGTGGCATATCCCTTTAAGAGTCTGACATAGCTAGCTATTTTTATTTTCACTGAATAAAAATTCTGAGCTGCAAATCATTGAACCAAATGAGCTAAAACACTTCACATATAAACTGCAGCTGTACAGTAGTTGTACTGTAATGTAATGTTTGCCAAAGCAGTAAACTATTTAAAACCAAATTTGCATATTTTGAATAGGAAATTAAATTAATAAATTTAAAATAACAGGAAGCTGACTACTCATTACTTACAATGTTTAAGATTAAAGACGTTAGCTAGATTAGTCATCTACTTCTTTTGATTTTCTTGCATAATATAGTTACTGAAATAGCTTTTATTGATAAAACAAAACATGAAATTGTCTTGGCCTCTTATTGGGTGCTATGTGTTGCTCGAGCTCTGTGATTGGCCATTCCCCAAACCAATTGCGCAAGACAAAAGTTCGGTCTGCTTCTTTTACACCCTTATCTAAACCTCATTTGTATACATTGGCACAGACTGAATAAATCTTGGTGTATTTCTATTCCACGTGGCCCATATGAGGCTTGCATGGCCTCCACCAAACAACTCCATTTCCCATTAGGCCAATAAGAAGTGACAGTTTGATGTACAGTCTGGAATTAGGAGCAAAGTTCACTGCTTGAATACTAAACCCTGCCCCTAGTGTTGGCGTCTCCATCTGCGCCTGTTTTTAATGAATTCTGGTCTCTGCTCTTGTCTACAGCCCCAATACCATTATGTGCTTTTAATCACGGCATAAATCTTCCCTGTCATTGTTAATATCATCAAAACCTTATCACCCCCAGTGCGGTTTCTATTACAATGCACACAAAGTAATTTGTTTAGTTTATGCATACTGGAGGATTCAGCAAAACGTTTCATCCGGTGCACTGAAATCTAATATAGAATTTGGCAGCGGTCTGCAAGTATTGGTCAGGAGCTGCCAAATTTAGAATTGGACAGCCCGTTTTCCTTTTGACGTTGGAATGGTCACGATAATAGTTTATTTTCAAATGGAGGGCAGGGTGTACAAGTGTATCCTATGAACAAAAAACAAAGGGGTTAACTGCAAAAAAAACAGCAAAAAAGCACATTTTTTATAGCAAATCTCCATTCTCTGTGCCTCAATTCTCACAGTTACGCACACAACATCAAAATTTGAACTAATTAATCTTAACTTAAACCTAATTTAACCTTGACTAGACCATGACAAAATCTGGATACGTGTAAAAGCAGTCTAATCTGTACGCAATGCGATGACTGTACATGTTTTTAAACTCAGCACAGCGCGATTAAGACATGACATCCCTGCCAACTCTTGTTTGGTTACTTAAGCCACTTTTCCTATGAGCCAGAGTCCCCTAGGCGGAGAACGGTCTCACTTTCAACTCACAGGGGATGAAGCGGTGACATGATCTTTATCTAATTAAATCAAAGTTTCGTTTAATTTCCTAAAGGTTAATGAGAAGTTTATCATCTGCGTCGAAGCCCACTTTCCCTCCCTAACAACGCTGGATCCTGATAAGGTAGCACGCTCTCAAGGTGACACGCGATATTATGGATGACAAAGACAAGCAGAGGTTGGATTAACATGCCGGATTCGTCTTGGGTGGTGAAAGCGCGGTGTTTGCTAGCTGGACTATCCACAGCTGTCCAGTTTAGTGCACGTCTAAACCTGTCACTAATGACCTTAGCGCGAGTGGCACAAAGCCTAGCAAAACAAGGCACTGACAGCGTAAGCCAACTAAGCATTTGAAGAGTGAGGGAAGATATAAGATGTGTTTCTTTATTGGTCCAGGTGAAGGTGTATGGAGTTTAAAAACACTGCGGAGCAACAGAGCGTTTTTGTTTGAGAACACAGCCTATATATAAGTGATGTGGTAGGTTAAATATAGTTTTGATGAGGAAACAACATTATAACATAGATCAGAAAATGGTATAATATTAATAGCTATTACAAACCGGGTGAACAGGATTTAGCATGATTTACTTAGGCAAAGAAGTCAAATTTCTCAAACTACGTAAAAGCACAGTGCATTTGCTAATTACAGAAAGCCAAAGCGTGCGTCAGGGAAAACAGTATGCTGCAGGCTTATTTGCATGGTTAAGAGATGATTCACACAGAGCAAATGAATCATCAAATAAAGTTATAGACCTGAAACGCTACAGTGAGATCAAAACAGACTGTAGTGACGCAATGAATATGAACTCGGCTGCTCCTGGCTTTAAGTAGGGGGGTGGGGAGTGGGTTTAGATTTAGGAAGGTCAAAGCTGAAGGTTTGCCAATTTAAAGATGAAAAAATAGTAGTAGAAAAGTACAAAACATTTTAATCACCCTCAAAATATACAACTGAAGGTCAGAGCCTGATCTTGTCAGACCTCAGAAGCTAAGAAGGGCAGAAAAACATGCTCCATAGGTAAAAATCCTCCAGCTTAGGTCCTGACCAAGCCAAGCAATAAGATCATGGAGATGAGTCCCCGGGTGCCTGAAAGACGAGCTGCCCACTGCTCCTGAAGGATGGGTCAAATGCAGAGAAATAATTTCCCTACAGGGATGAATAAAGCGTGTCTTCTTCTTCTTCTTCTAGTGCTTGGATGGGAGACGACTTGGAATACCAGAATCTTACTGTTAAAATAAGGTTGCAGATAGCACTAACACAGGGTTGCCAAGCTTCAGTGACCAAACCTGCACATGAGCATCTTTAAAAAAAAAGAAAAAAACAGCCAAAACAAAGAAAAGCAAGTAGCACTCCTCTGATGACACAGGTCCCCCTCCCCTCTCTCCCATACAAATAAAAGTTCAACAAAGCACTGATGGCTTTGGATATGAAAATCTGTCCCCAAAATTCAAATAAAAAATCATTAGGATTATTCTAAAATCATTATGTTTTAGATGGAAAATAGCTCACAATATTTTTCACCAATGCCAGCTCTTAAAGATCCCATGACATGGTACTTCTTGATGCTTTTATATGGCTCCTTAATGGTTCCCTAATACTGTAAATGAATCCTTCTTCAAAATCAACACTCAGTGCATGAGAAAGCCTCATGAACACAGTCAGTCATAAATATTTCTCTCACACACTTTATTCTGGGCGTTGTTGCTTGAATGCAAATGTGAATACGCCGCTGGTTCCTTGTTTTAGCGGTGCGGTGTGCGCTAGCCCCACTTCCGTGTGTGTAAGCGCGGAGGAAATGAGATGAGTTGCATTAAAAAAAACACATGACTTCCATAGACAGTGGGTAGACATCCAGACGGGGGGTGGAACTGCATTTGCATTTTTCCCTGAGTGTGACGTCAGAAATTTCCCTTGTTCAGAATCACCCGTTTGGGCTGTCTTTTTTTTCAAAACGCAGAAAAGGATCGCAAATGCTCAGTTTACACATTTTGCAACTTTTAGCCATGGGGGGGAAGGGGGGGGCTAAACAGGGTAGGGGAGCTCACATTAACGTTCAAAAACCGCAGAAAGTGAAACTTTCATGCCATGGGACCTTTAAAAAGCTGCTCAATTCCACGTACCTGGCAACACTGCACTAACATTGCAACAATATAAGATAAGATAAGACTTTATTGATCTCACATAGGAGAAATTCACTTATTCTGTAACATGTACTCTTGCAGTCTTATTTGAAATATATTACTGTAGAATTCTGGCAACCACATGATATTTTGTTGTTACCATGAATATGATTTTTCAATTAACTTTTTAGAGAGAGATTACTTAGTATGAGTATCAAGCTTCAAGATTTCAAGATTCAAGATAGTTTATTTGTCATATGCAGAATCAACACAAGGTCAACAATGCACTGAAATGCTTAGGATCAGAAGAACCGTTGACTCGCTAAGATAGTCAAGAAGTACTAATAACATGCAATAATAGTACATGGTAAGAAAAGTGTTGCAAAAGTGCAGGGGAAGAAGTAAACAATATAATAAACAATATGATAAAATATGTAATAAAATGTAATTAAAAAAATACAAGGTACAATGTACAAGGTGCAAGTAGGGTTAAATCAAATAAGGTGTAAGTATTTCACAGATTGCACATAATATGGTGTGGTGTAGGTGTTGCATGTGGATTTCGTATTGCACATAGTATGGTATAGATATTGCACATAGGTTATTGCACTGATTATTGCACAGGTAACAGTAGTTTACAGTGAGGTAGTGACAGACATGATACATTCATACAGAGCAGCAGCAGTAAACATATTATGCATAATGAAAAGTAGTTTAGTGCAGTATTATTGAGAGTTCAGTATTATTTAGAGTATTACCCAGAGTTCAGTAGTCTGACAGCTTGGGGGTAATATCTGTCTTTGAGTCTTTTTGTGCGTGCTGGCAGGCTCCTGTATCGTCTACCAGAGGGTAGCAGACGGAAGAGTCCTTGTGCCGGGTGAGTATGGTCCTTAGTGATGCTGCGTGCCTTCGCAGACCCCTGCTGTGGTAAATGTCCTGGATGGAGGGGAGATTGCTGCCAGTGATGTCCTCTGCCGCTCGCACCACCCTCTGTAGTGCTTTGTGGTTTCCATACCACACTGTGATGCAGCCCGTCAGCAGGCTCTCGATAGTGCACCTGTAGAAGTTTGTGAGGATGCTGGTGTTCATACCAAACTTCCTCAACTTCCTCAGGAAGTAGAGTCTTTGTTGGGCTTTCTTAACCACAGTGTCTGTATGTAGTGTCCAGGACAGATCCTCAGTGATGTGTACCCCAAGGAACTTAAAGCTGCTGACCTGCTCCACCTCAGCGTTATTAATGGAGATGGGGGGATGCTGGTCTACACGCTGTCTCCTGAAGTCCACGATCATTTCCTTAGTTTTGCTGACATTCAGAGAGAGGTTATTTTCCTGACACCAGCTGGTCAGTGATTTCACCTCGTCTCTGTAGGCACTCTCATCGTTGTTGGTGATGAGGCCTAGGATGGTGGTGTCGTCAGCAAACTTGAGGATGATGTTGGAGCTGTGCCTGGCGGTACAGTCATAGGTGAACAGGGAGTACAGGAGAGGGCTGAGAACACAGCCCTGGGGTGCCCCAGTGCTGAGGACACGAGTGGAGGAGACGTGGCTGCCGATCCTCACCGCCTGTGGCCTGTTGGTGAGGAAGTCCCATATCCAGCAGCAGATGGACGTCCCCAGGCCCAGGGCGGTGAGCTTAGAGACCAGTTTGGTATTGAATGCCGAGCTGTAGTCGATGAAGAGCATTCTCACATATGTGTTTCCTCTCTCCAGGTGACTGAGAGAGGTGTGGACTGCTAGAGCAATAGCGTCCTCTGTAGACCTCTTTGCTCTATATGCAAACTGCAGGGGGTCCAGGGTGTCGGGGAGGGAGTCACAGATGTGTCTCTTAATGATTCGTTCAAAGCACTTCATGATGACAGATGTGAGTGCTATGAGCCGATAGTCATTAGGACAGGATGCTGTGGGGGTCTTTGGGATGGGGACTACAGTGGAGGTCTTGAAGATGGTGGGCACGATAGACTGGCTCAGAGACAGGTTGAAGATGTTGGTGAACACCCCGGCGAGTTGGTCAGCACAAGCCCTCAGCACCCGTCCGGGGATGCCGTTGGGTCCTGGTGCTTTGCGGGGATTCACTCTCTTAAACGCCCGTCTCACTGTAGCAGTGTCTATACAGAGTACAGCGTCCTCACTGTCCACATGGGGTCTGGTGACAGGCGTGCTGTTATCGGCATCAAACCGGGCGTAGAAGGTGTTGAGTTCGTCCGAAGCTTGCATCTACCATTAACTTCTTAACTTTTTAAATGCAGGTAATACCCAAATAACCATACTGTAATTGGGGGTGTTTTTCAGCTAACTTAAATTTCTATTATAAGACAGTTCACCATTTCTTTGCGGTACTAGTCTTACTGTATGTTGCATTGAATTACCCAACGACCTAACCTTAAGGATAACGTCTCAATAAAAGCTTTGACCTTTCATTGATTCTTGACATGCTCTGATAACCAACACAATGTTCTCAAGTACACTGTAAGAACACTGTACATGTGTTGCATTCAAGTCCCTCTGGAGATGTTGTACTTTATAGGTCTAATATCCCACACAATGCTTCTTTCTACTTGAAATCCCCAGCCGTTCACTTTCCTTCCCGCATAGCGACTGCGGCGAGATTGAAAACGCCACATAAAGCTGCACATCAACGTCCATCACTCCTCAATGTCAATGTAACAATCCTACCCACGTTTTTAAAGCTAATAATATTTACTATAAATCCAGTGTATATAGAGTCTGTGTAAGAAATGGTGTGATGTTGCCGCGGCGATGGGGCACACTCATGGGAATACACTGTGTGAATGTAAGATGGAGGGGTAGTGCATGCAGCTGGAGTGAAAGTAATAAGACAGTATCAAAGTAGCTCTTAGGCCAGGACAGGGCGACCCTTGACCCCCTCTGTCAGTGTGTGTTTTATGCTTTCATTACTTCATGTGTGAAAGGGCTCCGAGAGGCACTCTAGGGGTTGTATGTTTGAACAGATATACAGTGAACATTGTAAGAGAAGTGTGCTACTAAAATAATATCTTTTCAAGTATTCAGTATTAAACTATATATTTTTGTCCCCATTGCAAACCACAAAATCGATCTAAAACATCGGTCAGCCCCACCTCTTCAAAGTAGCATTTCACCGTCGCAATCAGCAGAGTTTCATGTACAGTATGTGTTTTTTCTGTTGAAAAATTGCTACTTGACATTGTTGAATCTTATGCATGACCCAGACTCTGCTCTTTTGAATAATCACTCAATCAGTATGTACAGATATGTGGGTGGGGATAGGGGGTAGGTGAAAACAGACATTTTCCGAGCACTCAAGTATCACATGCATCACAGTATTACTCAAACATGAATGAATAAATCAAAATATAACTCTGAGCAAGCTAATAATGAGGGAACGCCGTTACAAACATGCTTAAATATTCAGAAAAGTGGATATAACTTATCATATCCTTTTTAAGGTTATTTAAAAATTAAGGAAATTGTAACGTTATTGTGTAATACATGTGCTTGGCTGATGTTTCTATGTATAGATTTCATAATATCTATTAATGATTGGGTTCACCCTTTGTAAATTGCAAATACAGCATTAAAATTCCCTCACTCCACTCATACATCCACATAAACTGAAGGCAAAGCTGGTGTAGTGTCTTGCCCAAGGACACAAAAGCAGTACACATCAAATCTGATTTTTAACCATGTTCGTCCCTCAAAACCAATTCAATCATAATTTTAGTAAAACAAATATGAAGCAAAAGGGGGAAAAAGAGTGTAGAAAACGGTGGAAATCATGGGGGGAATCCCAGGTTCAAAAAGTAAATAATTGCACTATGCCGTCATGTGTCAAACTGGAATTTAACCGATAAAAAATGTCACTCATTTTTATATTTTGGTGAACTATAATGTGGTAACTATATGCATAATCACAATATTGCCAGTCATTTTAGTCTACATGCTATTTGTTAATATCTGATGTTATATAGATGCATATATAGACTATGTTTAAACCCAAACTCAAAACACACTCTTCTCTCTTATCTTTTATGATTACTTTATGAGATTTGAATATGTTTCTTATTGTGTAAAACGCTTTGAATTACTTTGTGTATGAATTGTCCTATACAAATAAACTTGCCTTCTAAGACACAGGTTGCATCTGCCCCTCCGACCACCTCCAACACTCACTCACACAGCACTTTCATACTAGGCAATGTGGGTGAAGTGTCTCGCCTAAGGACACAACAACAGTTTTGGCTCCCCACTGTGGCACCTGGAATTCCCAGTGGTCTCCCATCCAAGTACTAACCAGGTCCTGCCTTGCTGAACTTCTGAGATCTGATGGGATCAGGCTTTGACAGGCAGGTATGGCCACATCCATGCTTTGTCAGGCCTGCTGTTGTCATCCGGCTCATGTTTTCCTTTCTAATTGCTCATCGGAGGAGTCAGCAGAGTTGGGAGCATATGCTAAACCTGCCTTAAGATCTGTTTACCCCCACAGGATTTGCGTTTCCTGGGATGGGACATGTGCGTCGCTGCAGTGTCCCTTAAAACGCATCACCTCCAACACTTTGGTTCCTCCTCACATTTTCCATGAGATCAGTAGGGGACATGCACAGGTGATGCAACATGCAGTGACAGGCCCGTGGAGGGAGTTAGAACTTTGTAGAGAAGTGGAAAGTAGGATTGGCAAATGTGTTATCAGTAAATGCACTTGCCATGCTGATAAAAAGGTCTTACGTGACTATATTTTGGACACCTTTGCATGTACATATACTTAGACAAACATTATTGATCCACAAGGGAAATTATTTGGTCACAGTCACTCACACATTACAATATATTATAATAACAAAGAGCAAAAATATAAATGGTGATAATAAATTCAAAATACGTAGCAAAATAGCAAGGGACTGGTGTCAAATAAGGCATAATGGCATAATTATAAAAATGCGTATGCACAAGTAAAAATAAAAAAGTACAGAAATATAGTAACATCAAGATATATCTCAGCTATATACAAGAGGCCACAAGGAGAAAATATTAAATAGTGATTGACAAGGTTATCTGTTACTTAAGGGTGAAAATATAAGAGCTAATTTCAAAGTTGCAGTCATCACAAATATAGATTTGAATGCTAAAATTATAAAATTATTATACATACACATTCAACTTAAGGTTTTTATATTTTCCTACTACTACTTCATTTGGTGGGATATTTGTGGTCATAATTTTTACAACAGTTAATTGGCATTTAGTGAAAATAAAAATACCTGTGTTGACATATATTATTATTCTTACAGTGCGGTTGCTAGGTAAAAGTTATGGAACCTTTACTACCTGCTACCAACTAGGAAATCAAATGATAAACTTCACCAATGTTAAATTATGGAAAACAAGATAAGATTTTGTAAAATCTTGAATGTATATACTGTATGTTAAGAATGATTTTATGATTTAGTGAAATTGGTTATCTAATGTAAATATCAAATACACTTGAATGCAACAGTTATCCGTCACTTGTGGGTTAAGTGCCTTGCTCAAGGATACAACTGCAAATCCAAATATGTGATTGGCCATGGAAAAAACAGCCACAAGTCATCCCGGAGGCGTTTTGAGTTATTCACAGATTCTGAAAGTGTAGATTCTAAGCTTTCCAACGATGCCTTACACATGGAAATCTGAGAACATTTGAAGAATTTGTGGCCATTTGAAAGCAGCACATTGTGAAAACAATGAGCTGAGAAAAAATGCGTTAAAGATGGTCCTGGTTTGGTCCTGTTTTAGTCTTGGTTTAGTCTTGGTTTAGTCCTGTTTTAGTTCTGGTTTAGTCTTGGTTTAGTCCTGTTTTAGTCCTGTTTTAGCCCAGGTTTAGTCCTGTTTTAGTTCTGTTTTAGTCCTGGTTTTGTCCTGTTTTAGCCCTGGTTTAGTCCTGTTTTAGTCCTGGTTTAGTCCTTCTTTAGTCCTGGTTTAGTCCTAGTTTAGTCCTGTTTTAGTCCTGGCAGGTCACATATGAGAGAGACTTCAAACCTACCACTCTTACCTCAAGATTAGAAAACGTGGAGTGAATCGTGTTGCCAATAATGTGCTTACATACTTTTTTTTTACTTTTTACTTTATATTGTATTATTCAGCATAGTTATAATATGTTTCACACTTTCCAATATTCTGTCTTCCTTGCTGCAAAGTGGAAAATACTTAAATAAACTTCCCCAGTAGGCCACTCTTATTCTTAGCAAAGTTTAGTCCCCTTTGTTCCTTTGTATTTAAGCCATGACAAAGTGCTAATGTGCAAAGATTTGTGCCTCTGTCTCCGCCGCTAGCCTCGAATAACCTCTGTATTGACTTCAAAAGCTTCTGCTCATCAAAGAGAGGGAATATCACGAATACCAACTTACTCCAGACTTCTCCTTCTGAAAAAAAAGTTAATTTCAAATTCTTCGCACAGGTGTAAGGACTAATCTGGCTATTTCTGAACAGTCTGATCACGTACTCTTCACAGGCTCCATAGGTGTTTCATTTTCATAGAGTTTTGCCTTAGGGTCAAATCTATACTAATGCATATGAACAAATATTGATTCATTTTTAGTTAAGGAGAGCAACACAGCCGGCTGAAAGATATCTGATCTGAGCATGTGACCAAATACATACATTAAAGTCAGTTCAATTCTTGCAGCCCCGAGAGATGATTTAGCCATGTTTGGACATTGGGTCTATAACAGGCCTACGCTGTATTGATGCTAATGTTGATTCATAGGCGTAATGTTCGCTCAATAATACTGTATCTAATAGGGCTATGATAACACTTATGAGGCCACTTGTTATCCAATGATGTGAGCTGTACATAAGTCATTTTTAAACACATCATTTCAAGGAGGATTATGCAGGTTCTGGGGATGAGCTGCAGTCCATACAGAACCAACAAAACAGAAGCGCTCTTACAAGTAATAATGCATTTTGTTACAGTTTTCAGGCATTCTTAAAGGTCCCATGGCATGAAATTTTCACTTTCTGAGGTTTTTGAACGTTAATGTGAGCTCCCCTACCCTGTTTAGGCCCCCCCCCCCATGGTTAAAAGTTGCGAAATGTCTAAATTGAGCATTTGCGATCCTTTTCTGCGTTACAAAAAATCGGAGCTCAAACGGGCGATTTTGAACAAGGAACCTTATTGACGTCAGATCGAAAAAAGAAATGCAAATGCAGTTCCACCCCCGTCTGTCTGTACTCAGCGTCTCTGTAAATCACGCCCAGAGAGTTTGGACTGCGAATGCGCTAGGCAATGCAAAATGCGTTTTTTTATTTGCCTGGAGGCACGTCCGAGTGTTTCTAGGCTCAGAAGTCCTTTATCTGAGCCTCTGGACCTTTGAACAGCAGTGGTTTAATTTTATTTTATGTGGAAATGTGTTTATTTTTCAATGGAACGCTTCAAATCTCTCCCCCCGTGCAAAAACACTGAAATGGATCAGCTGAGAGCTGACAGCGGGAGAGCGGAGAGTTTGGCCACACCCCCACCCTCTACTATAGGCCAGCTCTTTTCTCATCTCATCTTATCTCTGTTTCTCATGCACTGAGTGTTGATTTTGAAGAAGGATTCATTTACAGTATTAGGGAACCATTAAGGAGCCATATAAAGGCATCAAGAAGTACCATGTCATGGGACCTTTAAGAAAGTTGCAAATACTGGAAGAGAGAGTTGGAGTGGAAAGAGTTGATTTAGCCTATAGCTTTCTTTCCGGCAGGTTAGTTTCATGATAATAGAAGAAGTAATGACTGAAATATAAGCTGTTATTACGTTAAAGCCAGTGCAATTGCTCCTTCTTGATTTTTCACTTTTTCTCCCTGAATACCTGGCAACCCAGATTGTTTACAATGCAATGCAACAAATGCCAACGCTATTAGTTCAACATTTCTGAAGTATTTACATCAATTGAATGCTATTGAGATTACTTCTTGATAATTGACACTATCAACAAAAAATAACTGAATACACAGCTCTGGAAAAAAATAAAGACAACTGCAAAATTATCAGTTTTTCAGATTTTACTACTTATAGGTATGTGTTTGGGCAAAAGAAACGTTTTGGTTTGCGTCTATAAACTACTGACATTTCCCCCAAATTCCAAATAAAAATATTATCGTATATAGAGCATTTATTTGCAGAAAATGACAAATGGTCAAAATAACAAAAAAGATACGTTTTCAGACCTCAAACAATGCAAAGAAACAAGATCAAATCATTTTAAAACGACATAATACTAATGTTTACACTTAAAGATCCCATGACATGGTACTTCTTGATGCTTTTATATGGCGCCTTAATGGTTCCCTAATACTGTAAATGAATCCTTCTTCAAAATCAACACTCAGTGCATGAGAAACAGAGATAAGATGAGAAAGAGTAATTTTTGTCACTCTGAACACTATAATGGGTGTTGTTGCTTGAATGCAAATGAGGAGAAAAAAGCTGGCCAATAGTAGAGGGTGGGGGCGTGGCCAAACGCTCCGCTCTCCGCTCTGAGCGCTCTCTGATCCATTTCCGTGTTTTTGCACAGGGGGAGAGATTTGAAGCGTTCCATTGAAAAATAAACACATTTCCACAGAAAATAAAATTAAACCACTGCTGTTCAAAGGTCCAGAGGCTCAGATAAAGGACTTCCGAGCCTAGAAACACTCGGACGTGCCTCCAGGCAAATAAAAAACGCATTTCGCATTGCCTAGCGCATTCGCAGTCCAAACTCTCTGGGCGTGATTTACAGAGACGCTGAGTACAGACAGACGGGGGTGGAACTGCATTTCTTTTTTCGATCTGACGTCAATAAGGTGCCTTGTTCAAAATCGCCCGTTTGAGCTCCGATTTTTTGTAACGCAGAAAAGGATCGCAAATGCTCAGTTTAGACATTTCGCAACTTTTAACCATGGGGGGGGGCCTAAACAGGGTAGGGGAGCTCACATTAACGTTCAAAAACCTCAGAAAGTGAAAATTTCATGCCATGGGACCTTTAAGAAGGGTTCAGAAATCAATATTTGTTGCAATAACCCTTATTTTTAATCACAGCTTTCATGCTCTCCACAAGTCTTTCACATTGTTCTTGGGTGACTTTATTCCACTCCTGGTGCAAGAACTGAAGTAGCTCAGCTTTGTGTTTGTGTTGGAATTCAACAGACGCTGGAATGGAATGGCTGTAAAACATGTAGAGATGCTGATTTCAGAAAAAAATGCAGTGGTCTCTTACTTTTTTCCAGAGCTGTAGTGGTGGTGTAACCTTGCCACCTTACAGATGCACTATTATGCAAAATCTACTTTTTTGAGCTTTTAACCATGTCATAAAGTTGTTCTGTCATTAAAAATATGAAAAAAACAAGAGATGATGAAAAGATGTCATCCATGCATGTTTGGGTAATCTAGCGATCTCTCTAAGATTCTGTCCAGATTCTCCCACAAGCCTACATCAGCCATGCTCCCACACAACAATCCTCCATAAATATACAAAAGCAAGGTACAAAACTATACACTACTACACTACAGCTTCACAAACCTGATGCAATGTGTAGTAGTTTCATTAGGTAACATGGTTATCTAGACATTTTATTCGTTAGCAGTTAATACCCCATAAAAGGAGCACTGTGTAACTTTTCTGCTAGAGTCCAAATTGTTTTTTCCTGGAATGTTCTACAGTACGGCATTTAATTTAACTATCTCCCTGGAGACAAGCAGGCCACATTACCAGGCCAAGTCATTGGTTAGAAGTGGAGAAGTGGACCTGCTCACGGAAATAATCCATGCTTTTGTGATAGTTTTGAGAATTAAAAACACATGAAATTGCATAAATAAAAGATATATTTGTTTAACTTCTTACGCTGTGACCGGCCCGTGCACAGGCTTGTTCACTGTTTTTTTTTTTCTTTCCATATAAGAGCACACATTCCCGAACGTGTCCTATGACATCTACACATCAAATGAAACCTTACAGTCTCCTCTTTTTGACTATGCAATTCATTTCCCGGCACAACAATCAGTCCCCGAGCACATGGGGCTTTTATACGGAAAAGCACAAAACGAGGTTTGCTACTTTGCTTACCTTTGAAGGCTCTGGACAGGTCAAACATCTGTATTTCACCACAAGCTTGGTATCATTCTGTCCGTAAGGATCCAGCGAATAAAATCCAGTAAAACAATTTAGTCCAAAACACGTTTTAGATCCAATACGATGGCGAAAGTCTTCCCAACTTACATAAGCGCCAGTGTTTTTTTTTTCACTTCTTTAGCCTAAATCAAGCAAAATATAACTTTCCTCGCTAAAACCGCGCTAGCAGCAGCTAAACACGAGAGTATACTGAAAACTGACACTTGAACCGGCCAGTAAGAAGATGTCTGGGCTGAGCGAGACCGATAAAGGTCCAATCATGTGTGACGCTCCGGTAAAAATCAAGTACGACGTTCACGCTTGCTGAGTCAACAAGTTAGGTTACACAGGATGATTGACAGTTCAGGCGAACAGCCAATCAGGAGCTGAACAGGGAGACATATAGTTTGTTAGGCCTTTCACAACAAGTTCCACGTGAAACAGCTGCGTAACGCGAAATTGCGGTCCGTGCGTAAACTGTGCGTAAATTACGCGCAGCCATGCGTCTTGCGCCTTTGCTGTTGATTTGAGTTTCCTTGATTGAAAATATGGCTAAAAGGACTGGAAAGAGAAAATATTTAAGTTTGGAGACTGCACAAGTCGATTTCAGCTCTGGAGGAGTCGGAGAGAGAGAACCAGGAAACAGATATGGACTGTGAGGAGGAGGCGTTGTTTATGAAGGACGTACTTCTGAGTGTGTAAGTATCATTTTATTATGTATTTGATGTAGTGTGAATTAGTGTGAATTATTTGATGTAGTATTTGAATAAAAATAAAACAATAAACATTAGATTTTTTTTGTGCATTTAGATCACTTTTTGTAAAATAGACCTACTATTATTTATTGGGTGTTTAGATAAAATAAATAAGAAAAATAAATAAGAATAGATTTTAGTTTTTAGATTTAGATTTTTGTCTTAGATAGTTTTAGTTTTGTCTTTATTGTATTTTGTACACTGTGTTTTTGCACTACTTGGCCAGAGAGAAACAAAATTTCACTATGTTGAACACATATGGGAGAATTGACAATAAAGCTGACTTTGATCTTTGAAAATAACATTTTAGAAAGCATATTTTGAGCTTATTTCCTATTATATTTTTGTGTTTTTCTTACTAGTGTCATCACTGTGTACCAATAAAGCCCAACTGCAGATAAGGAGCCCTACCACGACCGGAGCAACAAAGAACAGATGGGCAGCAGTGGTGAGCGCACAAATGGCAGGCTGAAGAGTAGAAGATGTCAGTCAAAGACAGCTGTAAAATGTTCTACCTGTGACACTGCACTCTGCTTTATTCAAACAAGGGACTGCTACAGTCAGTGGAACACACCAGACTCTTAGTGTGTAAATACCTGTAAATATGTGTGGAACGTTTAGTGTCCATGGTTTTTTGAAAATGTATACAGTGTGCAGTGTTATAGAATTTTTCAATACATATTTTCATTTTCAACACTTGTTTGGTCTATTTTTGATAGAAAAAAACACTTTTTTATAGAATGTAATTCTCAGGGACATAATATAGTGACCTTGTGTGCAGAAATGGATTCCTCTAGATGTAAGCTTTCAGTAGAGCCCTCAATGATGTCTGTAGGTTGAATGAGTCAAAAGTTATTAAACGTTTTCTAAATGTTTCCAATTTGGATAGGTTTGGATAGGTTTGGATAAAGGCATGATCCCTGTATAAAACGCCTGGACAAAGTATAACAAAAAGTGGAGTAAAAAGTTTATTTTTACAGCTATTGATTCCCAATTTGAAATTTGAGTGGTCAACAACTTATTGTATTGAAAGATAGTGTACTTTAGGCCTCAGCTATGAACAGCAGCTATAGACACCTTTTATATTTACAAAAAAATTAGGCGAGGATAAAAAAAACACTTTTTTTTTGGTGTTCCAAGGTGTGTAACTTTTTTCCAATCACATTTGGAGTGAATGTAAATGCTGAGGGTAAAACTAGAGAATGTTCCCTTTACACAGAGACCAAACATTTGTATATAATCCATATACTTCAATAACAGGAATGATTTTAATTTGGAGAGGTCCTTTTAGGGACAATTGCTCAAAAAAGGCCCTCCACTGTAAGGGGTTAATACCATACTGTGGAACATCCCAGGCAAACAAGCAGATGGAATGTTTCACAGTGCACCTTTAAATTAATTGTCTGACATGTTTTACCATTCGTGCAACTTCAAAATTCTTCTATATTTTCACACTACAAAGTCTTCCAAAAAGTTTAAACCTGATTTTTTTTTTTATGATTCAACCAACACCGAGCTCAATCCTCTTCCTTCCCTAACTTTTACGGTGCACACAGGGACAGCGTTCCCATCAGCGTAAAACATTTCATGACACTTGTTTTTCTGTTGCGTCTGGGGTCAGCGCTGGACGACTGAAGCATCTCATCCATCTTACCGCACTGATGTTGTAGCAATAATAAAAGCAAGAGCCCAATCCACCTGCCTCCTCGGGTGACTCAGAGCTCACACAGACCAGGGGAGGAGGGAGCCATTGATATGCACTATACCGCATCCAGCCCACACTAAGAAAATGTTAACGCGGTGGTAAGTCATGCATCGCTATGGGGAGGTGGCGCATGGCTTAAGGCCACTTTAGGGACCTCACTTTAGAGCTACACCTACAGAGCAGAAGTGTGCACGAAAACATGTGGGAGATGCAAGTACAGTCTGCTGCTGGCAAGTGAGGGCAGAGGAGTTCAATCCAAGCCAAAGAAAAGATAGATGTGTGATTTTTTTTTTTAAGTGCACTATGTAACTTTTTGGTTGGGGGTCCATCACCTGCTTTTTTGTATGGATATGCCATTGCTTTGCCTGGAATGGTCCACGATATGACATTAAATAGCTCTACATTACATTTATTCAACTACAGGTGGTTTTACAGCTCAAAATATACATTGAAAAACAGGCATTCTGACTGTGAGCGGGATCTGACCTGTAACTTGGTCTGATTTAGTCTCCATGAAGAGAGAATTGTTTAGGCTACGTTTATACGGCGACGATCAAAACAGAAGACGCAAAAGTGGCGTCTCGTCTTCAACTTTTTATCCACGTATAGACGAGCATTCTCAACAGGAAATGTTTGTTTATACAAAGACGCAAAAGTGGGCAAATTCGATTGAATATGCATGCCAGGCCGCTAATATAATGTCAGAGCTACCTTTTTCAGGACACCACAGGGGCTCTCATTACGGTTGTTTTGTCCCACCACTGACTGGTTCTGCCCGGTCTTGTCCAAACTCGTCTCTGTCGCCTGCGATGTATTGTTATTGTTTTTACCGGCTTGGCGCATCCAGTGTGAGTCAGGTGTATGCGGCGTGAACATGTTTTGCTCTTCTTGCCGTTTAGACGGAGACATGACCCAGGCCGTCTTCAGAACTCCACATTCTGGAAGGAGTCTTCAGATTTTTGCCATTTCAGAACCCGACAGCACCGTTGCAGTGTAAACGAAAGACAGTTCCGATTTGTCGTTTTCAATCGCAATCGTCCTCGTCTAAACGGCCCCTTAATATCATACTGTGAAACATTCCAGATAAAGCTATAACATCTCCATGGAGAAGAGCTTTTGACGGGCCCTCCGCCAGAAAAGTTACACAGTGCATCTTTTGATATGCAATGCTGGTTTTCAAATCAGAATTCAGTTTACAGTGCACCTTTTAAATACAATCAGGAGCCCAAACATTCTGGAGAAGATTGACATTTTGAAAACCGACTTCTCCTCCTCCTCCTCAATAACAGAGCTGTGTTTTGTTTCATTCACACTCGTTTGAATAATCCTGTATTATTAGTCTGTCTACATCTCCAAATCTCAAAATGCTTTGATTCGCCTTGTGATGTCATGAAGTGGTAGATTTCAAGTTAACAGTCACCATTTCCCATTAGTAAAGTAGAGAAATGATCTAAATGATTCTAGTGAATGTGTACAGAGCACTTCCTGTATTACCACATGATATCACAAGGTGGAACAGAGTGTTTTCTGATTGAGGCGGACGAACTCGGTCTAAATATGCAGGGGTTGTGTGTTAAACATGTGTAAATGAGGAAAAAAAACAAAAAAACACAACTCCAGGTAATGAGGAAGCAACATTATAACAGTTCAGAAAATAGCATAACACGAGCCCAAGTAGGTTTCTGTTCAGAGTGCACACTGTAATCAACTCTAGAAGTGTTCATATTTGAGACAAGACAGAAATATGAACTAATAAATCAATAAAAGTGATCAAGTGAATTTAAGAACATTTGTACATCACACATTTTTCAATAAATAGACAAGATATTTTTGCATATTCCCTTTGCAAAGGACATTCTATTCTTTCCAATTTGATAACTGCGCCAAGTCAAATAGAGAAATTGTGAATTTCAGAACGTTTGTAGAGAGCTAAACCACAGGCTTCTCATTTCTGTAACAATTCACATTTCTGTTTTGAATAAACTGTGATTCATTCTGAGAAGCAATTTGCACGTATTGTTTTATGAGAAGTGTTCTATTTCTAATTGTTGTTATGTGAGCGAGAAGATACACGCGTGGCGATATTCATTATTATTTTCATGGTCAAACAGAACTGAGAACAGAAGCAACCTCATTTCCCATAATCCTGTGCGACATCTTGATTGTTTTATATGAGAGACCTTGGCAAAGTGTGCATCAGGGAGTAACTGAATATGATGAGCTGCCAGTGAAAATGTACACTTGTAACTGCAGAGGCAGGAGACTGAGAGCCACTAATTACAATATACAGAAACTCTTGTTATTCAGGCAAGAAAACTGCAACTACTACAACTACTACAACTACTACTACAACTATGGCTACTATGACTACTACAACTACTAGAATTACTACTACAACTATGACTACTACAACTACTAGAACTACTACTACTACAACTATGGCTACTACAACTACTAGAACTACTACTACTAGAACTATGGCTACTATGACTACTACAACTACTACTACAACTATGGCTACTACACTACTAGAACTACTACTACAACTATGGCTACTACACTACTAGAACTACTACTACAACTATGGCTACTATGACTACTACAACTACTAGAACTACTACTACTACAACTATGGCTACTACAACTACTACTACAACTATGGCTACTATGACAACTACTACTACAACTATGGCTACTACAACCACTAGAACTACCAAATCTACTACTACAACTATGGCTCCTATGACTACTACAACTACTACAGCTACTACAACTACTACGATGGCTACTACAACTACTACAATTACTATAGCTAGTACTACTACAACTATAACTATTATCACTATACCACTACAGTGGTCCCTCGCTCTATCGCGGTTCACTGTTCGTGGCCTCGCTGTTTTGCGGATTTTTTTTATTTTATTTTTTTTATAGTGTACCTTTTTTGTTTTTATAGTGTAACATTGTGTTCTGCGTCCTGATTGGCTAAGAGATTAGACCAGGACTAAACGTGGACTAAACCAGGTCTAGACCAGAACTAAACTAGGTCTAGACCAGGTCTAAACCAGGTCTAAACCTGGACTGGCCCTGGACTAAACCAGGACTGGACCAGGTCTAGACCTGGACTAAACCGGGACTAGACCAGGTCTGAACCAGGATTAAATCACTCCGTGCGGCTTTTGCGTTCGCTTGTGCGTGTTCGGTTTGTGGCTCGGGTTGAGAGCACGCGGTCCGGGCGCCGCAGTTCTATCTCGTGCTCGCAGCCCCGGTGTACACGCGGCCTCGCACGGCATTTTCTCATATTTGTCTCTAGTTTAAACACTCAAACTTTCATAGATTTTCAACAAAATGTATTAATAGTGACGCGTGGGGGGCCCAGGAAGCCCCGCTGGACGCGCGAGGAGCACTGCCTCGTACCAGGACAAGACGCGCACCAACCCCTTGGAGAAGTGCGCGACACGTGCTGCTCTGTCACGGATTTGTCCACGATGAGGGGTTTATCGTGGACAGCAGCACGTATGGCGCACTTCTCCAAGGGGTTGGTGCGCGTCTTGTCCCGGGACGTGGCAGTGCTCCTCGCGCGTCCGGCGGGTTAATTCCAGTCTGAGAAAAGCGTATAATGTGTGTGGTGAGGCATTTACAGCCTTAAAACATGTAGAATAATTGTAAAATATAAAGTTGTCCTACTTCACAGATTTCTCTTATTGCGGGTTATTTCTGGAACCTAACCCCCGCGATAAACGAGGGATTACTGTACTACCACTACTACCACTACTACCACTAACTACCAACTACTAACTACTGTACTACAACTGCTACTACTACTAAAACTTCTTACCATTATTACTACCACTACTACTACTAGTAGTAGTAGTACTGACTACTACCTACCTACTAGTACTAACTACTACTACTACCAACTACCAACTACTAATGCTACTACTGCTATTATTGCTACTACTACTACTACTACCAACTACTAACTACTGTACTACTACTAAAACTTCTTACCATTATTACTAGCACTACCACTACTGACTACTACTACTACTACTAACTACAACTTCTACACGACTTACTACTACTACTACTACTACTACTACTACTACTACTACTACTACTACTACTACTACAGCAGTCCCAAGAAACAAAATTGCATGTGAATATATGAGTTGAGATGAACCCTGAAAGAAAATGAGCCGATAGTTCAGTCATTGTGAAGTTACCGGGTTGGACCCATTGATTTGTGGATCTATACGAGGTGTGCATCATCCCTCCTCTGTTTCCATGGTGATGGGGGCTCCAGTGACAGCCAGGGTTTGTCTGCTGCTCCTCAGCTAGTGGTGGAAGAAATACTCAATTTTGTTACTGAAGTAAAAGTACAGATGCCCAACCAAAGAAACACTCAAATAAAAGAAACAGTATCACATGGAAAAATCTATTTGAGTATTAAAGTACCCTTTTTAAAAATATACTTATATTTCGCGCATATTTTGAGATCCAATAAAGCTTTTGATACAGATTTGTGCTCAATTTAGTTTGAATCAATAGTTTTTTCCAGCTGTTTTTATTTATATATTTTTGTTTGCTCAGCTTGCTATGAATGTGTTAAAAATAAAGCCTCAGACTTTTCAGTCCTAGTGGAGTAGAAAGGCCAGATACCTGCTCTTAAAGATCCCATGACATGGTACTTCTTGATGCTTTTATATGGCGCCTTAATGGTTCCCTAATACTGTAAATGAATCCTTCTTCAAAATCAAGACTCATTGCATGAGAAAGCCTCATGAACACAGTCAGAGTCATAAATCTCTCTCTCAAACACTTTATTCTGGGCATTGTTCCTTGAATGCAAATGAGGAGGACAGAGACAGGCCAGTGCAGCAGGTGGGGGTGTGGCCAAACCCTACTCGCTCTTTCCTCTTTAGCGGTGCGCTGTGCGCTGGCCCCACTTCCACGTTTTTGTGCGGAGGAAGAGATGAGACGATTTCCATTGAAAAATAAACACATTTCCACAGAAAATAAAATTAAACCACTGCTGTTTCAGAGGTTTGGAGGCTCGGATAAAGGACATCCGAGCCTGGAAACACTCTCACGTGCCTCCAGGCAAATAAAAAAAATGCATCTCGCATTGCGTAGCTCGTTTGCGGTCCAAGTTCTCTAGGCATGATTTACAGAAACATCCAGACGGGAGGTGGAACTGCATTTGCATTTTTTCTTGAATGTGACGTCAGAAAGTTCCCTTGTTCAGAATCGCCCGTTTGAGCTGTCTATTTTTTTCAAACGCGGAAAAGAATCGCAAATGCTCAGTTTACACATTTCGCAACTTTTAGCCATGGGGGGGGGGCCTAAACAGGGTAGGGGAGCTCACAGAAAGTGAAAATTTCATGCCATAGGACCTTTAAATGTAGTGAAGTAGAAGTAAAAACTTTTTTGGTGGACGGTCCATCAAATGCTGTTCTCCATGGAGATGTTATTGCTTTGTCTGGAATGTTTCACAGTGTGGCATTAAACCTTTCTATCTTCATGGAGACCAAACCAGACCAAATTACAGGTCAGATCTGTGGAAAGGCCTGTTACACAATGTACCTTTAAGTAAAGTACAGATACCTATAATGTATACTTAATTACAGTACTACTTTAATTTTATGTTCCACCATTGTCCTCAACCTTCACCTAATCACATTTTTGTATTGCCAAAGCCCAAGGTCTATAAAAAAAATAATACTGCATTAAGTAAACAGAATGACATTAACACAGTCGCTTTGTGAGGCCATATTTTAATTAGCTAATAGCATGGGCTGTTTGTCTACAGGCCAGCATGAGTTTGGCTATAATTAGCTAAGTGATTTTGGATTTGTTACATGCTCTCAGGACATTGTCACCAAAATTGAGAACATAAGCAATAATTCTATGAAGGAAATTAATAACAGTGCGCTTGATTGGACTGGCTGGGAAAGCTTTTTATTAAACTCTGAAAAGAATTATGCAGTTTGTACAGTACAGACGAAGCTATTTGGAGATTTCTGTTGTATTCCAGATAAGTGATTTTTAAATATATACTGGACCCAAATGCATCATCAACAACTTTTTAGGTGACATAAAGGCTCTGTACCTGATTCTTTCCCATGTATTTGAGCAAAATTTGTGTGTCCAAAGTACAGTGTGCAAAATACGGGGGCCTCAAAAGCAAAATTTTGAGGGGGTTGAAATTTTGTTTGAAAAAAAAAAAAATCACTAATCACTGGTCACTAAAATGTTTTCTAAGCTCATAATATCCAATATTTAGAATTCAATATTCACAAAATATTTTTTGCCAGTTGGAGTCAGCCAATCTCGTGCCCGTATGCAAATTACCCAAGTGCACGCTTAAAGGGATATGCCACCCCCAGGTCAAACTTGGGCATCTCCCCACAGTCCAGAGACTAAAATAAGTGGTGGAAAGTGTTTTCCTGCTCACCCAGCCATTGTCCAGGTCTGTCAGCACTGACCGCCGCGGTATCTGCAGCTACTCCGCGTTAGACTGGAGTCTAACGTCGCCAGAGAAAGATTTCGGCCAAAAGGAATTAATTTGCTCAATGCTTTTCCCAATTACTGTCTGTGTAGTGCGCATTCATATCGAGTGCAAATAAATGTGCAAATCAACACGGAGAGCTTGACTTGGTCATTTTGGGTGGGAACTATTTTTAAGTGCGGAAAAACACAGATGAAGCACACACCACACTGCGTAACAGGGGAACTGCCTTCCTGGTGCGTAACAGGGATTCCCCTGTCAGCGTGGTGTGTGCTTTGGCACTACACAGAAAGTAATTGGGAAAAGCATCGAGCAAATTAATTCCTTTTGGCCGAAATCTTTCTCTGGCGACGTTAGACTCCAGTCTAACGCGGAGTAGCTGCAGATACCGCGGCGGTCAGTGCTGACAGACCTGGACAATGGCTGGGTGACCAGGAAAACGTTTTCCACCACTTATTTTAGTCTCTGGACTGTGGGGAGATGCCCAAGTTTGTCCTGGGGGTGGCATATCCCTTTAACACAAGAAACACTAGCCTAGCAACTTGATATTGAAGACAGTACAGTACTGTCAAAATGGCTAGGGAGCGAAAGCTACAGAGTGCATCACGACTCAGTAGAATGTGTGTTCTTCCTGTGACAGAGGGATGTGCTGCTGATGGTGAGTCTGTTCTGTGTGTATATCGTGTTGGAGATGGTTCATGTTAAGCTCTTCAGAGATTATACGTCTGCAGTAGCAAAGACCGTATAATGAATGGATATATATGGACATATATTCTCTGTAGCATTTCATTGATTTCTTAAATGCAACACCCTACAGACTTTTATACAGAGCACATGGAAAAATGATAGGCAGTGTTATTCTCATTTTAGATGTCAAAAGGATTTTGGCTCCGGGTGTTTTATTTTCTGTGGGAGACGCTCCAAATGGCTCTTTGAGTATTGAAGGTTACCCCTGATCTAGAGAATACGACTAGAGAGATACATCACTGAGCATATAGAAACTCAATGTGAAAAAATGTCTTTTTTCCAAACGGTGGATGCCACAGACTATAGCAAACCACACACACACGTGTCCTTTAGTCTGACTGAAGCTCTCTGCATCAGCGGCACAAGGAACAAGCGTTTTTTTGGGTTTTTTTCAGGCTTATAGTTTCTGGGAATGAGCCATCCATGTGGTTTTAAAGGAAAAGTAACGTTTTTTTACAATCTTTGTAAAAACATTCTTTCTGCAAGTAGTTTTACTCACCCATAGCAGTTTGGTGTCAATTGGAGCAGTATTGCAGAACTTATGTTGAGCCGTTCTGTTCTACTAATGATCCCGTATCCGTTAACATGGTGCTCGGGGCATTACTTTGCGGTGTCCAAATAACACAAACTTTAGCATTTTTCAAATCACAGAAGATCGCTGTGTCAGGGTAGACTTTTAGTGGATTCCAAAACGGCCTGAAACCCGATATCCAGCTATAGTTTCATTTGATGACGTCATCAGAGAGGACAGTGCACATGCATGAACTCAGCTGTTTTGTAAACACCGCTAGTCCGAAAGAAGCTAACACCGCTCTGAACTTTACTTTTCTGTTGCGATATCGGGTTTCAGGCCATTTTGGAATCTACTAAAAGTCTACCCTGACACAGCGATCTTCTGTGATTTGAAAAGTGCTAAAGTTTGTGTTATTTGGAGAACGCAAAGTAATGCCCCGAGCACTCACGCTAACGGATACGGGATCATTAGTAGAACAGAACGGCTACAACATAACTTCTGCGATACTGCTCCAATTGACACCAAACTGCTATGGGTGAGTAAAAGTACTTGTTTTATTGCCGAAAGAAGGCTCAGATTGTAAAAAAAAACGTTACTTTTCCTTTAAGTTTCGTATCTGTAAAACATAAACAAATGTGCACAAATCAAATAAATACATTCAAATATGTATTGCACCCTAAGTCTCTGCCCCCAGTTATTGTCTTGGAAACCCCAGTCCTTGACAAGTGCACTGACTGTGTGTCGATACCTCACATTTATTCAGTCGTTTCCTTGAATTGTAATGCACAACTTTGCATAGGCAACTGCATATTGAGAATGTACTTTATCTGTACTGCTCAACATTTCGGAGATGGGGACCTGCCTGAATATTGACGGGTATTTCGCACACTGACAGATATAGTATAGTACAGCAGCTCTTCTCTCAAAATGAAAACACTCTGTTCCACCATGTGATGTCAAGTGGTAATACAGGAATAGTGCTCCACTGTGCTTTCAAACTCCATACAACTTCATGAGAATTCAGTGGGATAATTTCAGCCCTGGAATTGTCAATCTCTACTGAATAAAAGGTAAAAGGTAGCTGCTGAACTTGTAAACTACTACTTCATGACATCATAATGTGGACAGAGCATTTGGGATTTGGGGATGTAGACAAACCAATAATAAAGGATTACTCAAACATGTGTGAATGAAACAAAACACAAGTCCAGTGTGTTTTTGAGGAGGTAACAACGTTCTAACTAAAACTAAAAACGCTAAAGCTAAACACTTACAAGAGTCAAATTTGCATAATTTATTTAAAGGGACCAAGCTCAAAGATGGCCAACAGAACAAAAAAAGAATGAAACGAATCTCCTCTGGCCAATCTTGGTCTTGATAGAATAATCAAGTCTGTCTGGCCCACCTAAACAACACATCACTTTTGGCTTTGACCTTCCCGATGCCGCAGGACAGATGGAGGTTGTGGGTCCTTCTCTCCAGAGGCACAGGTGGGAAATGGGCAGCCTAATGGACAGGTCAGGCTCCCAAACCAGATGACTCACCCTGCGTCCTCTGCCCACCACATTTGAGTTATGACAGGCTCGGGGGCACGATGGCAGAGGAGGAGGTGGTGGTGGCTACAGGGGAAATCATTCACGGGGACAAATTGAGAACTACAATCTCCAAAGCTGTAAAAGTCTTCCCCCAAGCGCGGCAAAACGAGAGGAGAGACGGGGAACGCAATCAATTTAATGCAACGAGGGAGCTGGAACGACGGTGTGGGGTCGGAGAGGTGATGTTAGCAGCATGAGGCGTCCACAGGGAGGGAGAGAAGGAAAACGCAAGCAAGTTGTAAAGTTACGGTTCGTGTTTCATCACAGGATAGAATATTACTATGAAAAATCTGGTTTAGGAGATACATTAGTACATTCTCTCTTCTATTGACAGCTGGATTACTTCCTTGTCAACAAAAACATGACCAGATTAGGAACAACACATCATAAATAAGTGAATATGAGTAAAAGTATTTTTTATCATACACAAACCAGGAAATAACACTGGAGCGCTGTTGGCATGCTAGATGTTGTTAGCATTATTGTGACAGGAAGACTCCGGTCTGGTCTTTGAACGTTGTGAAAAGCGCTCACAAATTAATCACACTTTTAAGTAAAAATCAGCTCTCTTTCAACATAAAACATAGATGGTTCGCCCACTAAGGCTGTCCACTGATGTCATTGCACTCTCTTGCGTTCCACATTTGAAAGATGGTGTATTTTTGCAATGTGATCCCTAATAAACAACTTTATGTTTACAATTTTAGACAGCTGTCACTATCCATTAAGCAACATTACCTTTCCAGTGACTTCTGTCTATGTCATGGTGTGTCTTACAATGAAGAAACCTGAGCTGTAACTTACGTTGTTTCACACTCTCCTCCTACTCTTGTGTGACAGAATTCAACCAGGACGTGCCAGAATTATAATACTGAGCTATGCCTGCTACATTTACATAGTATGTCCTTGAGTATGCAGCACTATGCCCGAGGTAAGAAGACGTCACTGCAAACACGTTCTGTTCCTCCCTCTCTCTGTCTCTGTCTCTCTCTCTCTGCCCTCTTTCTTTCCCTCACTCTCCTCCTATTTCAATCTCTCTCCTCTCTCTCTTCCTCCTTCTCTCTTTCCCTTTCTCTCTCCCCCTCTCTTCCTTCTCTCTCTGTCTCTCTTCCTCTCATTCTTCTCTCTGTCTCTCTCTCTCCCTGTCTCTCTTCCTCTCATTCTTCTCTTTCTCTCTCTCTCTCCCTGCCTCTCTTCCTCTCATTCTTCTCTCTCTCTCTCTCCCTGTCTCTCTTTCTCTCATTCTTCTCTCTCTCTCTCTCTCTCCCTGTCTCTCTTTCTCTCATTCTTCTCTCTGTCTCTCCCTGCCTCTCTTCCTCTCATTCTTCTCTCTCTCTCTCTCCCTGTCTCTCTTTCTCTCATTCTTCTCTCTCTCTCCCTGTCTCTCTTTCTCTCATTCTTCTCTCTATCTCTCTGTCTCTCTTCCTCTCATTCTTCTCTCTCTCTCTCTCTCTCCGTCTCTCTTCCTCTCATTCTTCTCTCTCTCTCTCTCTCTCTCTCTCTCCCTCTCATTATTCTCTCTCTCTCTCTCTCTCTCTCTCTCTCTCTCTCTCTCTCCCTGTCTCTCTTCCTCTCATTCTTCTCTCTCTCTCTCTCTCTCTCTCTCTCCCTGCCTCTCTTCCTCTCATTCTTCTCTCTCTCTCTCTCTCTCTCTCTCTCTCCCTGTCTCTCTTCCTCTCATTCTTCTCTCTCTCTCTCTCTCTCTCTCTCTCCCTGCCTCTCTTCCTCTCATTCTTCTCTCTCTCTCTCTCTCTCTCTCCCTGTCTCTCTTCCTCTCATTCTTCTCTCTCTCTCTCTCTCTCTCTCCCTGTCTCTCTTCCTCTCATTCTTCTCTCTCTCTCTCTCTCTCTCCCTGCCTCTCTTCCTCTCATTCTTCTCTCTCTCTCTCTCTCTCACTCTCTCTCTCTCTCTCTTCCTCTCATTCTCTCTCTCTCTCTCTCTCTCTCTCTCTCTCTCTCCCTGTCTCTCTTCCTCTCATTCTTCTCTCTCTCTCTCTCTCTCTCTCTCTCTCTCCCTGTCTCTCTTCCTCTCATTCTTCTCTCTCTCTCCCTCCCTGTCTCCCTCTCTCTCTCTCTCCCTGTCTTTCTTCGTCTCATTCTTTTCTCTTTCTCTCTCTCCCTGTCTCTCTTCCTCTCATTCTTCTCTCTCTCTCCCTCCCTGTCTCCCTTTCTCTCTCTCTCTCTTTCTCTCTCCCTGTCTCTCTTCCTCTCATTCTTCTCTCTCACTCACACACACGCATGGACGCACGCACACACACACACACACTTTCACTCTCTCTGTCTCTCACTCTTTCTCTCTCTCCTCACTATCCTTTCTCTCTCTCTGTCTTCCCTTTTCTGTCTTTCCTCCTCTCTCTCTCTCAGATGTAGACTTCCTGCGTTCTTGGCTCTCCATGTCTGTCCAGTGGCCGTGAAATGAATAAAACTACAGCTCAGCCGACCACAAAGTTCAAACAGCCCCATTTAGGCGATGAATAAATATTTGGCAAACATGAAATTAGACTAAATCAGTACAAATGTTCACCGTCTCGATTTGGGCAGAACAAATCAGCCTGGAGAGAGGTGCATAAACACTCTCTGTACTATAATGAGTAGCATACAAGCTGCCGGGTATGGCATGGTATTTTCACTTTTCATTATTGGAAACATAACAGAAGCAAAACAAGCCATAGGGAATTAGGTGTGTGGTGTCAAGGCTGCGTATGGAAATGTCTAAAAAGAAAACGTATTTTGGTAAAGAATTACAGGTGTTTTCTAATCTAAAGATCTAAAGTTAAACTAAAGTCTAAGATCTAAAATCTTAAAGCAGTGCAACATAATAAATAAATACCTGTCTACAGATGTCCAAAGTGTGCAATGTGCATCAAAATGTACAATGGAAGATGCAGCAGTGAAATGGTAATGTGCAGTAGAATGTGCATTGAAGTTAAGATAAAAATAAATGTGCAACAGTAGTAATTCTAGTGCAATAACAGGAGTAAACAACTAGTAAAAATTCCAGTAGTAAATGTGCAATAACAGTAGTAAACAACAGTACAACAGTAGTAAAATTCCAGTAGTAAAAAGGATAATTTTTAAAGGAGAATTAACGTTTTTTACAATCTGTGCCTTATTTCGGTCATAAAACAAGTTGTTTTACTCACCCATAGCACTTTGGTGTCATATGGAGCACTTCCGGAGAAGTTTTAGATTAGCGATAGCCATAGCGCTAATATAGCATGTAATATATACCCCGAGCGGTCTCCAAATAACACAAACTTTAGCACTTTTCAAATCATAGAAGCTCGATGTCTTAGTCTACACTTTCGTTTGAGTCAAAAGTGGCCTGTAATCCGAGATTTATCCATAGTTTACAGCTTTGCGTTTCATTTTTCCTCTATATCCTCTCTTCCATGTTGATGCTTGTTGTTACTATTATTATTATTATTATTTTTATTATTACTTACTTTATCCCATTCCTGCCTGCATGCACTTTCTTTTCTTGTCCAAATGTCCTGGAGCTACTGTGGCAAGTAAATTTCTCCTGTGTGAGATCAATAAAGTCTTATCTTATCTTATCTTATGCTTGGGTCCCGGGAGCTGAGAGCGAAATAAACTGTGACTCCGCACATCCGCACTAGCGTCCTCATCTACTCGAAACTATGGATAAATCTCAGATTACAGGCCACTTTTGACTCAAACAAAAGCGTAGACTAAGACATCGAGCTTCTATGATTTGAAAAGTGCTAAAGTTTGTGTTATTTGGAGACCGCTCGGGGTATATATTACATGCTCGGGGCATATATTAGCGCTACGGCTATCGCTAATCCAAAACATCTCCGGAAGTGCTCCATATGAAACCAAAGTGCTACGGGTGAGTAAAACAACTTGTTTTATTACCGAAATAAGGCACAGATTGTAAAAAAAAAAACGTTAATTCTCCTTTAAGCTCTATATGAAGAAGATGGAGTTTTGAAAGCACTTTTGAGCAATTCATGTCCGTGTCTATGTTAATGTTTAATACAAGTTCCAGACAGACTAGTTAGACCAAAAAACTGTTTAGCAAACTTGTTTTCTAAGACCAGACTGTGTTTTTGACAAAGAGGAAAACTTGATAGAGTAGGGCACGAGTGTTTAAACTATTAGCCCAAATGATCAAAAATAATACTTTGAATGCAAATTTTGAAGCATGTTTCTGTCATAACTTAAAGGTGTACTGCGTAACATTTTTAGTGGAGTGTCTGCCACCTGCTTATCTCCATGGAACTATTCCTTTGTCTAAAATGTTCCACAGTATAGAGAAAACCTAACTCTCACAAGGGAGACAAGCAGGTTAGAGCACTCTACGTAATGTTACAATTTTATTAAGAGAAGGAACTAATAATGTATTTCATTCCAGAAAGTACTAACAAGTAGTTCTCCACCAGAGAAGTTGCGCAATGCACTTTTAGATAATATTTTGATATGATACAGACCTAACAAAAACATTACAAGCTTTATTAAACTCTTTGTGGCTACACCTACAATTTTGGAAACTTTGGTCAAATTTTGTTGAATTTTTTAGGGCCCTTCCCCCAGTATTGGTTTTCAGATTCTAGAATGTGATGATACACACAGACAGGGGGCAAGAGCCAGATTTTCCTATTAATTACACTGTACTTTGCCATGAAATATCCAAAAGGTAAATTCACAAATGTTGAACCTGATCATTTCTATCAGCGACTAGACCCAGTAATGTCTTGTATTCTAACAAACAAATCTGCATTTTGACAATATTCACTTTTTCTGTATTAAATATTATTGCCCTATAGAATGCTGTAATGTCCTCTGAAACCCAGCTATATTTTTAAATATGTGGCCCCCAGTGAAAAATGCTTGGACGCCCCTGTACGATGAGAAAATATGATCTGTCTTTGTATGCTGTTTAATATTCAAAATGCATATTAACAATAAGTTTGCCAAGTGGCATAACTCAAACTAGCACTAATCTGCCATAACTTACTTTAATAGAAAATATAGAGTAGCTAATCCAAAATGCACACATTTTACACCCCTTAAATCATCCTTTCTCTCTCTCCTACACCGAACCCGCCCCTTAACAAACCCCCATTCATCAGTGCCCCCATCTCCGTCAATACCAAATGAATTGCTATCGACCCACCCGATAAATTACAGCCAATGACAAAACGTATACAGCTAACTAAATCCAACCTTCGCGGATACAAACTGGAACGCTTGCATGTTCCAAAGCATACAGATTAAGATAAACTAAATAAACCAAGCTACAAATTGAATCCCCGTGCGCATATGGCGATATTTCTCGTAATGTCAGTCCAAGAAATACATTGTCTGCGTTATTTATAGCGAAACTGTAGCAGGCGTTGCATCTCTATAATGATAAACTGTGTGCAGGATTATTGCTTGTTAGCATGATTCTATAAGCCTCTATGCAGCAACAGTGGCTCCGTGATACAGAAAAACATTGTGCTGCGAAAAAGCACCCGGCGATACAACGTGAAAAGTACTAAATCCGCTCGCCGCAGGAATGGGAGACAGTTGCCACGGCGATGCGAGGTAGTAGAAGGATGCCGTTGACAGCAGTACCCGCGCTTGCCAAGGAGTTTACTGACAGCAATAAATTAGTTCCACACACAAGCTGGGGAAGCATAATTAGCCAGCCAAAGCACTCCACGGTGAAGCCAGGGGATCTAGCAAGCAGCCAAGCGTAGGGATACACAATGAGACAAATATAAGAATACAGAGGTAAGAGGTAAATAGATGCAGCAGGAAATAGGCCCCCAAATCCATATGTACGGCAAATCTAGCCAAGTTAAAGGTGCACTGTAACTTTTCTGGTTGAGGTTACACTACTGCCTGGGTTAGGGTTGCCAGGAATGAACCAGGACATTATTTATTCAATTGTGTGTGTTTTATTGCTCAAAAAATACATTGAAAAATATGTTCTGGACTTCCATCGCAGTGCTTCTCAATTATTTTCTGTGACGGCCCCCCTAGGGATAAGAAAAAATGTCATGCCCCCCTCCCTGCGCAGGACTATTAATAGTATTATTTGTCTAGAAAATTGTTATTAGTACACCTCTGCATAACACTGTATCCTTTATTAACATTAAAAACAAAAAAAGAAAGAAACAAACTTCCAACAAAGACTGCATTGTCTTTTTGCACTGAGGACTCAAATATGAATGTGTTTTTAATGCAGCTTTGCACACATTTGTTTACGTTTTACAGAAACGAAACTTAAAACCACATTGCTCATTTGCATAAACTAAAAGCTGAATGCTGATGCGTCAGCTTCTGTCGGACTAAAAGACACAACTCGTGGAATATACGTGTTTTTTCTGTGACAGAGGATGTTCTGCTGATGGTGAGTCTGTTCTGTATATCGTGTATTTAAGGTCGCCAACCCCTGCCCCAGAGCAACAATGAGAGCACCACTGCCAACTACTGTTGTTGATGTGCAATTACACTTAGTTCTAGAACAGCACGGCAAAAAAGCATGTTTCCCAGGGTCACCGCTCCACTATTTCAGAAGCAATGTTCCATCGTCAGATCTGACCCATAACTTGGCCGCTTGTCTCCGTGGAGATAGAAAAGTTGAATACCAGACATTCAGGCAAAGCAATAATATTCATTTTGGAGACAAGCTGTTGGCAGAGCCTCCACCAGAAAATGTACAAAATGCACCTTTAATATTACTTGAATTAAGTTTTATCATGATTTGAGTAAATTTCAGTTGACAAGTCAAACGATCTACCAGTGGAACAAGACTTTGCACTTAAAATTAGAAACTAAATCTAATGTTGCTTGAATTAAGAAAAACACACTTAGTCCATTGGTAGACACTTCAAGTTGAAACTAATACTTTAACTAATAAAGTTAAATTCTCAAATATTAAAGGTGCACTGTGTAACTTTTTGTTATGGGTCCATTACCTGCTTGTTTTTTATGGAAATGTCATTGTTCTGCCTAGAAAGTTCCGCAATATGACATTAAACAGCTCTATTGTACATTTATTCAATTACAGGTGGGTTTATTGCTTAAAAATATATAGAAAAACAGACATTCTGACTGTGAGAGGGGTCGCCTCTCCACAGACCTTACCGGCAACTTGGTCTGGTTTGGTCATGAAGATAGAAAGGTTTAATGCCTTACTGTGAAACATTCCAGACAAAGCAATAACATCTCCATGGAGAAAAGCATTTGATGGACCCTTTACCAGAAAAGTTACATAATGCACCTTTAAGTCATTTTAACCTAGATATTGCCTTTTGCAGTGTGAAAACCTGGAGGAAAGCTCGGATCATAGCAGGAGACAGTGAAAGCGAGGTGGTTCAGTTACCAAGATAATTTGACAGGAAAAGTTACGTAATATTCATCCCTAAATAGCTAGCAGTTGTAAAAGTTTTGCTCACTCAAGGCTGCCAGCAGCCATAGCAATGCAAGAGGGCTCATTCTAAGTAGATTTGAAATTCTGCTTTGGAAGTTGACAATTTTCTGAAGTGCAGCCTGAAATGCAGCTTGTTTTTTGGCTGCTCATCGTATCCTCCATCATCTGCGGCCAGGGAGTTATTCCAGTGATGTGGTGGCCATCTGGACTATTGAGGAACATCACTTTTCAATGCACTTCTATAACAAAATGTATGTGTAGCCTCCATGTTAATGTAAGATCCCATGACATGGTACTTCTTGATGCTTTTATATGGCGCCTTAATGGTTCCCTAATACTGTAAATGAATCCTTCTTCAAAATCAAGACTCAGTTCATGAGAAAGCCTCATGAACACAGTTAGAGTCAAAAATATGTCTCTTAAACACTTTATTCTGAGCATTGTTGCTTGAATGCAAATGAGGAGGACAGAGACACAGGCCAGTGCAGCGGGTGGGGGTGTGGCCAAACTCTCCGCTCTTTTCTCTTTAGCGGGGCAATGTGCGCTGGTCCCACTTCCGCGTTTCAGCGCGGAGGAAGATATGAGACGATTTCAACTGATAAATAAATACATTTCTACAGAAAATAAAATTAAACCACTGCTGTTTCAGAGGTCCAGAGGGTCGGGTAAAGGACTTCTGAGCCTAGAAACACTCGCACGTGCCTCCAGGCAAATAAAAAAATTCATTTCGCATTGCGTAGCTCCCTCGCGGTCCAAACTCTCTGGGCGTGATTTCCAGAGACAGGAGGTGGACATCCAGACGGTGGTGGAACTGCATTTGCATTTCTTTTTTCGATGTGACGTCACATAGTTGCCTTGTTCAGAATCGCCCGTTTGAGCTGTGTTTTTTTCAAACGCAGAAAAGGACCGCAAATGCTACATTTTGCAACTTTTAGCCATGGGGGGGAAGGGCTAAACAGGGTAGGGGTGCTCACATTAACGTTCAAAAACCTCAGAAAGTGAAAATTTCATGCCATGGGACCTTTAATGTAAGTTCTATTGTTACCAGCGGGAGATTTTGTGAATTTGACATGTTTGGAAGACACTTTTTACATTTTAATTTTTAATTTAAATTTTTTTTTTTACAAATTTCCACATAATGTTTTACATTTTTAACATAATTTTTTTTTTTTTTTTTACTTTTTCTCAATCTATTTTTTTTTTTTACACTTTTTAAATTTCTTTAAAACATTATAAGCTTGTACTGCACATATGTAATGAACTATTCCAATTTAACATAAGATTGCAGCTAGTCTTTTTTGCAAATGGTGATTCAGATTTCATTCACAACTAAATTGGGACTAAAATAGGTCTAAAGCTAGTCTAAATCAGGATTAAACCAGGACTAAACCAGGACCAAACCAGGACTAAACCAGGACCAAACCAGGACTAAACCAGGACCAAACCAAGCCTACATCAGAACTAAACCAGGATCAAACCAGGACATGTGCGAATGCCGCCAAAAACTTGCTTCTGCTAACACGCAAAAACGCACATAAGTTCTGTTTGATTAGCGAGAAACGTGCTAGCGTAAATAAGACATGAAGCGGGTCTAAATAAATGGCGGTGTGGCAGACTGCGGAGAGGACTGGCAGATGTTGTTTGTGTGGGCGACTGAGCGTCCTAGGGAGTGAGAAAGTACACATTTACACTTACTCTCTCCTCAACGGGACTTTCGAGGACACATCCAAAAACAAAAGGAAGCTCCCCGTAGTGTCCTTGTGCACTCGTCACCTCAGCCTCTGCCAAGGCACCTAGCAGCCAGCCAAGACGCGCCTGCTAATCCTACGCCTCTTTAAGACAGATTTAAAGGGCCCATATCATGCTATTTTCTGATCTATGTTATAATGTTGTTTCCTCATCAAAAACATACCAGGAGATGTGTTTTGTTTCACTCACACAGTACACAAACCTTTCATTTTTAGGTCAATTTTTGTGATGTGTTTTTAAACTCCACACACTTTCGCTAGAATCATTTGAATAATTTCAACCCTAGTATTACCCATCTCTACTGAACAAATGGTAAATGGTAGCTGTTAACTTGAAAACAACCACTACATGACATCACAAGGTGGAATAATAAAGAGTTGTGAAAACAAAACACAACTCCAGGTATGTTTATATGAACAGGTAACCGTCCAATCTCCAGGAACTTCAGCAATGTACTACTGTTGTACCTGAAAAATAAAATAAAAAAATAAACTACAAACATTTAAAACCCCAGTGTGTAGGATTCGTGGCGCATAGGTGGATGGTGCTATTGCACTTTCTGTTTTAGCTACGGCAGACCTCGAGGGTCACCCAGGCACGGTCCCGTTTTTTTTTTTTTTTTCTCATGAAAACACACATTCCCGATCATGTACCATGACACTCTACACATCAAATGAAACCTTACAGTCTCCTCTTTTTGACTATGCAATTCATTTCCCTGCAAAACAATCACTCCCCGAGCACATGGGGCTTTTATACGGAAAAGCACAAAACGAGGTTAGCTTACCTTAGAATGCTTTGCACAGGTCAAACTCTGTATTTCACCATAAACTTGCTCTCAATTTGTCCGTAAGGATCCAGCGAATAAAATCCAGTAAAACAATTTAGTCCAAAACACGTGTTAGATCCATTATGACGTCTGATCCGGCAGCATGCTTGTGTTGTTTACCCAAAACCATGAGCCTTGCCGAAGGCGAAGGCGGAGCCCAAATGTCCTTCTGCGGCTCTCGTATTCAAAATGGCTGCCTCTGCATGGGGAAGATCCCCCTTTTATGTGACTATATCTAAGTCCAAAAGAATACTTTGATTTCATGATGGAAGTGAAAAGGCTTGGAAAACAATGTATTTTTGAATGGGTATCTTCAATTTCAGTAATTAACGGGTAAAAATCTTACACACTGTCCCTTTAAAACTATTATAATTATATACATATACATTTGGGTAGCTCAGTTGAATGTTAGTGCACTGATTAGAACATTAGTAGTTCGAATCCCACTCTCGACATAAACATCATTGGTTGAGCAGTCAGATCCAGTTTTAGCTTTGCCTTTCCTCTGTCCAAACTAACTTGCAATCATTTTCAATTAAAAATGCAATTAAAGTTATCTCGAAAACAAATGATGAAGCCATATTGAATTTCTCTGTGCCCTGCTTTGAAAACCCAGAGCTCATATTGTGAAAGTAAAAAGAATAGCCCATTGTGACTTTAGCAGGAGACACTAAGCCTACCGGATTTGTTCCCATTAGAATAGTATGGAGACAGATGTGGTGCATTTGCAGATGATGGGGTCATGGCTGAAGTGTGGCAGGATGGTGAGGCAGAGGGATGACCAGAGGGGCCGGGGAACAGCTGCTCCCATGGGTGCCAACTGAGATCTCATTAAGAAAGATGGCGGGTGCTGACCTATTTGTGCACTGCAAATAATCTACACACAAAGAGATGGGGCGAGGTTGAAGAGGTCATAATCTCACTTTGGGAAGAATGTTATGTCACCGTGTAGATGGTAGTTCTTGGATTACTGGAGGAATTAATGGTGGGATTAGCATTGGGAATCACATATTTCCAACAATGAACGGTTCTATATTACACAAAATGGACTTTTGTCTGCTTTAAGCCATGATATAATGCTGTTACCTCATCAAAAACATACCTGGAGTTGTGTTTTGTTTCATTCACACATGTTTGAGTAATCCTTTCAAAATGGTCTGTGATGTCACAGGGGTTGTTTTCAAGTTAAAGGAGAATTAACGAGCATGCCCCGAGCATGTAATATATGCCCCGTGCGGTCTCCAAATAACACAAACTTTAGCACTTTTTAAATCATAGAAGCTCGATGTCTTAGTCTACACTTTCGTTTGAGTCAAAAGTGGCCTGTAATCTGAGATTTATCCATAATTTACAGCTTTGCGTTTCATGTTTGGGTCCCGGAAGCTGAGAGCGAAATAAACTGTGACTCCGCACATGCGCACTGGCCTCCTCATCTACTCGAAACTATGGATAAATCTCGGTTTGTGTTATTTGGAGACCGCTAGGGGCATATATTACATGCTCGGGGCATATAATATATGCAAACTCGCGCTACGGCTATCGCTAATCTAAAACATCTCTGAAGTGCTCCATATGACACCAAAGTGCTATGGGTGAGTAAAACAACTTGTTTTATTACTGAAATCAGGCTCAGATTGTAAAAAACGTTAATTCTCCTTTAAGAGCTAACATTTACCTTTAGTTCAGTACAGATTGGCATTTCCTGGGTTGAAATTATCCAAGTGATTCTAGAGAAGGTGTATGGAGTTGGAGTTTAAAAGCACAGTGGAGCACTTCCTGTATATTACCAAATTACATTACAATGTGTGAGTGTTTTCAGTTTGAGAGAAGAAATCAGCCTAAATTTGTAGGATTTCTGTGTTAAACATGTGAGAATGAAACAAAACACAACTCCAGGTATGTTTTTGTTGAGGAAATATTATAACATAGACCAGAAAATAGCGTAATATGGGTCCTTTAAACTTAAGTATGGAACAAAAACAGTACTAAATTGTGAAATATTCTCATCAAAACCTCGAAAAAATAAAATGATTCATTCCTGAAGATTCAATGTTTAACTCTACAAGCTGGCCCAAATGATTTTGTTGGTAATGGTAATGGTATAATGTTCAAATTGGTCCAACATGTATCCAAAGTGAGATTTCAGGATTACAGGGCTGCCTTTGAAAAAAAAAACACTAAAATCATGTGCGATTTGTGTGATTTGACCACTTTAGCACTGCTGAACAAAATGGCATCCATTTGGTTCAAATTGCTGAAAATTGGCTGACCATTCCTCTGTGCAATCATCACAGACATTAAACCAATGGAACAATGTTTTTTGGCATTTTAAACATCTGTCAGTACGGGATAGATTTGAACTTAATGCTGCACTACGCAACTTTTCAGGTAAGAAACCTGCATTCTCATTGTCAGCGTAGTCACCTCTCCACAGATCTGACTTGTAACTTGGCCTTGTAGTGTCACACACTTGCTTCTTTATAAGGAAGGTAGGAAAATTCCAGGCAAAACAAAGACATCGCCATGGAAACAAGCAACCTATAATATCTTCGTCAAAAGCCAGATGCCAGAGTTTGAAGAAATTGTAAATGTTATATTAATTTTGAACACATTTTGGTGTTCACATTTTTCCTTTATTAACAAAATCTAAAAATATATTCTTGCAACTTATAATTTTGTTCAAAAAACAAACTCAACTGAACTAAATCTGGTTAATGTATGTGTCAACTTAAAAGTGCACTGCGTAACTTTTCTTGGGGAGGGTATGCCACATGCTCATCTGTGTATTTAAAGGTCCCATGGCATGAAATTTTCACTTTATGAGGTTTTTGAACGTTAATGTGAGCTCCCCTACCCTGTTTAGCCCCCCCCCATGGTTAAAAGTTGCGAAATGTCTAAACTGAGCATTTGTGATCCTTTTCTGCATTACAAAAAATCGGAGCTCAAACGGGCGATTTTGAACAAGGCACCTTATTGACGTCAGATTGAAAAAAGAAATGCAAATGCAGTTCCACCCCCGTCTGTCTGTACTCAGCGTCTCTGTAAATCACGCCCAGAGAGTTTGGACTGCGAATGCGCTAGGCAATGCAAAATGCGTTTTTTTATTTGCCTGGAGGCACGTCCGAGTGTTTCTAGGCTCGGAAGTCCTTTATCTGAGCCTCTGGACCTTTGAACAGCAGTGGTTTAATTTTATTTTCTGTGGAAATGTGTTTATTTTTCAATGGAACGCTTCAAATCTCTCCCCCCGTGCAAAAACATAGAAATGGATCAGCTGAGAGCTGACAGCGAAGAGCAGAGAGTTTGGCCACGCCCCCACCCTCTACTATAGGCCAGCTCTTTTCTCCTCATTTGCATTCAAGCAACAACGCCCAGAATAAAGTGTTTGAGAGAGATATTTATGACTCTTTCTCATCTTATCTCTGTTTCTCATGCAGTGAGTGTTGATTTTGAAGAAGGATTCATTTACAGTATTAGGGAACCATTAAGGAGCCATATAAAAGCATCAAGAAGTACCATGTCATGGGATCTTTAATTGTTCAGCCTGAAATGTTTCACAGTACGATATTGAACTTGTCTATCTCCATGGAGGGGAGGCACGCAGGCCAAGACAGATGAGTTTGGTGGAAAGACAGACTTATAATGCAGGACTACTCAAATAAGTGTGAATAAAACAAAACACAAATCTGGGTATGTTTATAGCATCACTTAAAGCTCATAAGCGCCAATTTTGTATATAGAACCGTTAATATTACATTGAAAACAAATTAGAACTCTAGATTACATTCCTCTGTGCCCTTCTTTGTTTTATTAGTCCTACATTTTTTATCATTTATCCCGTACCAAGCCAATACAGAAGCAGCAGCCTCTCCTGCCACCGTGTCTGGCTCTGATGCAGGTTTGTACACTCACCCGTGTCCCCCACTCCGATTCCCCATTTCCTCGGACATTCTGCCCTTGAGAGCCTAATGGTCCCCGGCTCCGAAGCCACTGGAGCATCGCACCTGTCTGGAACCCAATGAGGCGTGATACCCGACCCCACCACCAGGACGCACCACCGCACCCAACCGACCAACCACCCAAACATACCCCATCCAGTCCAGTGGTCCATCCTCTGCTCCATCTGTGCTACCAAGACACATCGAAATATATCCAATTCAATGTTTATTTATGAAGCGCATTTAAAACAACTTCAGCTGACCAAACTGATTCAAATAAAACAAAAAAAAAGATACAAATAAATAAAGATACATATAGACCACATTTATGCGGCTAATCCTCAGATTTCTCATAACCAAAAATAAAATATAGTCTGACATAATACAATTAAACCCTGTGACAAAAAGATTGGAATATTTAGTTCTAAATCTTGAGGATAAAATAGACCCCTTTGCCGTTAGTAAACAGACGTGACGTCACCGGCATGTGCGCGCATTGTTGACTCAGAATCAACCATGGTGGACCATAGCGGAGTATCTGAACAATAGGGAGAACTACATTCAAGAGCTCACGTTGAGCAACGGGGTTCGACTACCAGATCCTTATGCAATCACGGAGTGGCAGTACGACTGCAGAAAGTGGCCAGATTTACAGTGGCCAGATATCCACTGTTATTTAGCCGAGAAGCCCAGCGTGTGTACAAGAGAGAAAGTGCGTGCATACAAATCCATGGATGCCTACCAGTTTGCCGTGTGTGGCCATGTACAGGAGGTAAAATACCACGATATCGATGGGGAGTTTTGCGTGTTGGCATCTGATGTTCTCCCCAGTCAAAGACAAGGCCACAAGACGACCATGTACAATGCTTGGGCTATCATCAACAAGCGCGAGAACTACATTCTGACCGCCAACTGCACTTGCGTTGCGGGGTAAGTAACATACTACGACTTAATTCACGAGTCACAGATGTGATCTCAGTCATGTCAAATGCCATTTATGATGGTCATGCGAAAACTTATCATGCCTTTTAACAAAGTTATTCGTGTTCGTTTACATGTGTCTGTCGTAGAGGTTACCCGGTTAATATGTCTGTGAGCTTTGCGGTGTCCTGTGCTTGCTAGTTAATCATGCTGCTTGTTTAGGGTAATTTGTTTAGGGTAATCTCTTCTCTTCTATATCTTCGCTGGGGGTTTTATGGCGGCAGTGGCTTTGTTTTGAATCAACAATGTGCGTGCATTCAGTGATGACGTAGCTTTGAAACTCATCTATATGGCATTAAAATAAATCAGTATGAGTACGTGACACCACCAGGCCAAGTTACAGTTCAGATCTGTGGAGAGGCGAGCCCACTCAACGTTCAAATGCATACTTTTCAAGGTATTTCTGAGCAATAGAACACTGATAATTAAATCAATGTAAGACAGATGACTTTAATGCCATACACTGGTACATTCTGGGCAAACATCTCCATGAGGCAAGCAGATGACAGACCCTCCACCAGAAAAGTTACTCAATGCACCTTTAAGACATTTTACTTGTGTTTATGCGTTTCATTATTTATTTATTTATTTATTATTTATCAGTCTATCCTTGTAATGGATGTTTAGCCAAGCAGACACAGACTTGTTCTTCAAGAGTGGTGTAAAAAACATTTGGAAGAGGAAGTAAAAAATGGTTATACATAAGTTAAGTTTATAGCCCCAGTGTGAATGGACTGGACAGTGAAGAGGCTAAGAGAGTGGGTGTGATGGTTAATATTTGATGAGGTGATAATGTAGAGGTGAAAGGTGACGCAGCTATTTGGTTTCTATGTTACCTTTACATTTTTACCAGCTTTTCAACTCTATGTGCTCCTATATCCTCCTGGGACCCGAAGAAAAAAGTGCATTTAAATTTTTCTTTTTTTTCTTTTTTTTGTTATTTTCTATTTGGAGGTAAATGAACACCTTAGCATCTACATTTTGTTCATTTTATTTTTATTCATAATGTTGTAATGGACTGTAATAGTGTTAAATCCATGTGTCAACCTAACTTTTTTTTTTGATGACCAACGTCTCTGACAAGCTTCTACAGTCGCCTCAAAAAGTTTTTAGACTCCCTCTTAATTTTTTATTTATTTATTTATTTATTTATGTATTTATGTATTTATTTATGCATTTATTTATTGTTATTATTTATGTATTATTTTTTTTTGTGTATAATGTATTTATTTTTTATTTTTTATGTATTATTTATTTATTTTTATTTTTATGTATCATTTATTTTATTTTTTTATGTATTATTTATTTATTTATTTATTTATTTATTTATTTATTAATTACATGAATACATTTTTATGTATTTATTTTTATTTATTTTGAAAATCTGAAATTTTGCACGCCTGTATATTGTCTTTTTGTATTGCACCTTTTATATGTAATTGTTTTTAATGTTTTTAATGTTTGCTAAGGACTACAGATGGAAATTAGCATTCTGCTAAATCTGGTGCAGCCATCTTTTTAATGTCCCTGCACATTGTCCTTCAAATAAACAAGTAAATAAAATAAATAAAAATAAATGTATGTATTTTTTTATGTATTTTATTTTTATGTATTACAGTGAACCCTCGTTTATCGCGGGGGTTAGGTTCCAGAAATAGCCCGCAATAAGTGAAATCCGCGAAGTAGGACAATTTTATATTTTACAATTATTCTACATGTTTTAAGGCTGAAAACGCTTCACCAGACACATTATACACCTTTCTGAGACTGGTATTAACATTTTCTCACATTTTTCTCTTGTTTAAACACTCAAACTTTTGTAGATTTTCATTAAAATATATTAATAGTGGGGCGGGGGCACGTGACACGCGGGCACGTGCGCGCGGGCACGTGCGCGCGGACACGTGCGTTTGTTTTGGTACCACATATCCATGCCATGTGCGAAAGTCGAGTGGAAAGCGACCTGGATATCATTTTGGGCAAGACTCAAGCCACTGCTAACAGTGCCGAACCGCTAACAGACGCCTCTGAGCACCACAAGACCAGGTAAGACTAACCTGCGCTCACAAGAGTTGGTTGCATTTCACCCCGGCTCCAAAATCAGACCGCTATCAATGCGTCGCCAATACTCCACAGCTCTCTAGGACGGGGTCGGGTTCATCCTCTCGTCCTCTCACGGGGAAGAGCCACTGTCTCCACAGTGCGCGCGAGTGTCCTCTCCCCGCTGCGGCTCCCCCGGACGCCGCAGCGGGCCTGTCCATGTTGATTCTTGGAAGAGTCCATGTTGATTCTTGGCTCTTCCATGGTCCGGCTCGCACTCTCTTCCATGGCTCGTGCAAGTAAACAAAGGCCACACCCCCTGTCACCCAGGCGCTCTCGTGAAGGAAATCTGAGACTCTGTCCCTACCATCCCTGGTCTAGACCTGGTTTAGTCCTGGTTTAGACCTGCTTTAGTCCTGGTTTAGACCTGCTTTAGACCTGGTTTAGTCCTGGTCTAGTCTCTTAGCTAATCAGGGCGCAGGACAGAATGTTACACTGTAAAAAAAAAAGTTACACTATAAAAAAAATTGAAAAAAAAAAAAAAAAAAATTGGAAAAAAAAATCCGCGAAACAGCGAGGCCGCGAAGAGTGAACCGCGATACAGCGAGGGTTCACTGTATTTATTTATTTTTTAATCATAGTGCAGCCACAAACTAGAGTCTATTTCAAAACACTTAAAGATCCCATGACATGGTACTTCTTGATGCTTTTATATGGCTCCTTAATGGTTCCCTAATACTGTAAATGAATCCTTCTTCAAAATCAACACTGCATGAGTGTATTTTTCTCTCTCTCTGAACAGGCCATTCTGGGCGTTGTTGCTTGAATGCAAATGAGGAGAAAAGAGCTGGCCTATAGTAGAGGGTGGGGGCGTGGCCAAACTCTCCATTTCCTTGTTTTTGCACGGGGGGAGAGATTTGAAGCGTTCCATTGAAAAATAAACACATTTCCACAGAAAATAAAATTAAACCACTGCTGTTCAAAGGTCCAGAGGCTCAGATAAAGGACTTCCGAGCCTAGAAACACTCAGACGTGCCTCCAGGCAAATAAAAAAACGCATTTCGCATTGCCTAGCGCATTCGCAGTCCAAACTCTCTGGGCGTGATTTACAGAGACGCTGAGTTTAGACAGACGGGGGTGGAACTGCATTTGCATTTCTTTTTTCGATCTGACGTCAATCAGGTGCCTTGTTCAAAATCGCCCGTTTGAGCGCCGATTTTTTCTAACGCAGAAAAGGATCGCAAATGCTCAGTTTAGACATTTCACAACTTTTAACCATGGGGGGGGGGGCTAAACAGGGTAGGGGAGCTCACATTAACGTTCAAAAACCTCAGAAAGTGAAAATTTCATGCCATGGGACCTTTAAAAGATCGACTAGTTAACTCAATGTCCACTATAAAGGACACAAATGAATGGGCCGGTCTCAGGAGGATATGATACTATGGAAAGATGGAGAATGGAATAATATGATAAACTTTTGTGCATGCATTCAATTCCCAGTTTGTAGCGATTACTGAAAGTCGTCACTGACCCTGACAAATTCACCCATAGCATTGACTGGTCTTGGTTTCTTCCAGGTCTGAGCCCAGTTTAGTCCCTGTGGAGACTTGGTTTAATTCTGATCTAGTCCTGGTTTAGTTCTAGTCTAGTCCAGGTTTAATGTAGATCCAATTTTGATGTGATGCGTAGGCCCTTGGTGTGAGTGTAGGCCCTTTCATTCATTTGTTGTAAATCTTCTGTAAGTAGCCAATCAAATTCTGGAAAATCTGAAATCTGAAACCATTCATATAAATACACCATCTTTGCTGTCCCTGCCCTTTCAGTTTTTGGCTAGAGCTTTATCACAATTGTCTGCATAATCTATTCCACAGCAGCAGAATCATAGGCCTCCTCAGCCTCTCCATATTCACCTCTTCACCACCATCATTATCCATAAGTTCCAACAAAAACACTGCTTCTCTTTTGTATACATCTATACCTGCTACCCATGCATCAAAATTCATTCATAAACATGTCCCATTTTTCTGAAGGGTCCACCAACTGCTAGTCTCCATGGAGATGTTTACCCAGAATGTTCCGCAGTATGGCATTAAACTTACCTATCTCCATGGAGACGAGCCGTGATTGAGCCCTGTCACATTCAGAGCGCGTGTTTTCAATGAAGCCACTTTTGACTCAAACAAAAGCGTAGACTAAGACATCGAGCTTCTATGATTTGAAAAGTGCTAAAGTTTGTGTTATTTGGAGACTGCAAACATGTGCCCCGAGAACTCACATTATGGTTGCCTGGAAGAATCCATGACTCATCGCTGTACCAGCGGCGAGTCTGGTAATGCTTGGTCCAGAACGCGCTGCCGTTGCGCGTAGACAGACAGCTAAGTGAACCAATCAGAGAACAGTTAACAGACAGCGAAGTGAACCAATCAAACAAAAGAAAAGAAAGAAAAGAAAGGCCTCTAGAGCTGTCAGCTGCTGTGGTCTTAAGGAATCGATGTGTTTTAGGTCATTTAAGACCAATTTTACAGCTGAATGGAAGGGACGTTCAGTTCTCCGATGCGCCATCTTGATTCAAAACTGAGAAGGAACTTCCGCTGCCTAAGAGTGACATTGCGGGCAAAGGCGGGTGCACTGACGTCACCATCTTTGAACAAATCAGAATCGCGGAGTCCGTTGTTAACCGGGGGAGCGAGGGTGGAGCGAGGGTGTCCAAATGGTATCTCGCTGTATAGCAAATACAGAGAGATATCATTTGGCTGGCCAGGTAATAAATTACGGAGATCGCAAATCTAAAACATCTCTGGAAGTGCTCCATATGACACCAAAGTGCTATGGGTGAGTAAAACAACTTGTCTTATTACCGAAATAAGGCTCATATTGTAAAAAAAAAAAAAGTTAATTCTCCTTTAATGCTACACTATGGAACATTTCAAGCAAGGAAAAAAGAAGATGAGCTTTTAGCACATATGACATAACATCTTACATGTATGAAATGCAATTACACTTTCAACCAAGGTTATGTCTGAGAGCTAAAGAGGTTGAGATCTAGAGCGATTACACACTGACATATGACCCATAAGTCCACACTACTACTACTACTACTGCTACTACTACTACACTACTGTATTCACAACGGACTCATTCAAAACACAAAGATCATCTACTGCTACACATGGATTTTTTCATTCTACGGTATTATTTATTTACTGTGAGCAATACAGTTTCCACAGTCACTCAGCATATTACCGCAAAGTTTTCAAAACAAGTCACTAATGAGGTAAATCGCAAGCTTTCTATGCAGCAACGTCCAGCGCTAATGGCTACGTGACATGAGAGGAGATCTGCTCATTTAGTTCCACCCTTGCAACAGCTACATGGAATAGCAATAGCAGCAACAAGAATACTGTATGGTGCCAGGATTAGGTTAATAGAAATCTGGGAATTTGCCAAGTTAGAAAGTGAACGTGAGCTTTCAGAAGCTGTGAAATCATTAGGCCAAACTCAACCTTCCTAAATTGTAACTATTTTTAAACTCCACACACCTTCACTAGAATCACTTGGATAATTTCAGCCCTGGAATTGACGATCTTTTCTAAACAAAAAGGTAAAATCTATAGCTGTAAACATGAAAACTGCAAATCCACATCTGGTAACAACATTCTAATATGGTGTAAACTCACAAGAATCCAGTTTGTCCAATATATATTTAATATGAGAAAACATTTTACACTGCGGGTTTCAGGGTTCTTTTTAGGGTTACCATGTGAAAAGTTTAGGAGGCTTTGAAATGGAGATATTTGGGACCTCCACAAAGGCGTTGTATCCAAGGACACAGCAAATAATATGAAAAATTATGCAGAAAAATGTTTACCTGGCCAGCCAAATGATATCTCTCTGTATTTCCTATACACCGCGATACCATTTGGACACTCTCCATCCACTCTCGCTCCTCCGGTTCCAAACCGACTCCGCGATTCTGATTCGTTCAAAGATGGTGACGTCAGTGCACCCGCCTTTGCCCGCAAAGTCACTCTTAGGCAGCGGAAGTTCCGCCTCAGTTTTGAATCAAGATGGCGCAATCTCTGATTGGTTCACTTAGCTGTCTGTCTACGCGCAACCGCAGCGCATTCTGTGGATCAAGCGTTACCAGACTCACTCGCTGGTACAGCGATGAGTCATGGATTCTTCCAGGCAAGAAAAATGTACTAATGTACCGCACAATGTTGAGTTAACTTTGACAACACATTTTAAGTTTTAAGTTAGTTTTTCGTCTTAGTCCCCATTTTTTAATTGAGTTTCAGTGAATGAAACATGTTCATTTAGTCAATGAAATGTAAAATATATTTAGACTTTTTAGGAAATGCAAAAAGAATCAAAATAGCTGACAAAATAATTAAATCTAGAACTATATAATTAATTTATGTTTATAGAAAAAGAAAGGTCCTGACTCCTGAAGCAGATTTTTGTGCATGTACTTGAGCAAAATTCATCTTGCTCCAGTACAGATATATTGTATAAGCAGCTCTTGAGGTCAAAATAGTCTTGACAGTGGTACCTCGCTCTATCGCGGTTCACTGTTCACGGATTTTTATTTATTTTATTTTTTTCAATTTTTTTTATAGTGTAACATTTTTTTATAGTGTAACATTGTGTTCTGCGTCCTGATTGGCTAAGAAACTAGACCAGGACTAAACGTGGACTAAACCAGGTCTAGACCAGAACTAAACCAGGTCTAAACCTGGACTGGCCCTGGACTAAACCAGGACTGGACCAGGTCTAGACCTGGACTAAACTGGGACTAGACCAGGTCTAAACCAGGATTAAATCACTCTGTGTGGCTCTTGCGTTCGTTTGTGCGTGTTCGGTTTGTGGCTCGGGCTGAGAGGACGCAGTCCGGGCGCCGCGGTTCGATCTCGTGCTCGCAGCCCCGGTGTACGCACGGCCTCGCGCCGGTCACGGTGCTCTGTCACGGATTTGTCCACGATGAGGGGTGCACGTGTTGCGCACTTCTCCAAGGGGTTGGTGCGCGTCACGTCCCGGGACGTGGCAGTGCTCCTCGCGCGTCCAGCGGGGCTTCCGGAGCCGTGTCTCCCCCCATAATACATTTTGTTGAAAATCTATGAAAATTTGAGTGTTTAAACGAGAGACAAATGTGAGAAAAGGTTAATTCCATTCTGAGAAAAGCGTATAATGTGTGTGGTGAGGCATTTACAACCTTAAAACATGTAGAGTAATTGTAAAATATAAAGTTGTCCTACTTCGCGGATTTCTATTATTGCGGGTTATTTCTGGAACCTAACCCCCGCGATAAACAAGGGATTACTGTAGTCTAATTATAACATGTTTTACTGTCCGATAAGCAGAAGGTGCAAGGTTAGCATGCTAGTCCGCTCTGGTCACTGGGAGTTGGGTGAATAATTATGATGCCCAGAATGCATAAGGTGAGTGCAAACGATTTAGTTCTTTTTCTTTCTTTCTTGTTTTCTTTCACGTTTTAAATCGCATGCAATGCCTTCAACACTTGTAACTTCAAGTTGTGAATGGAGTGACTCATTTTGGTTTTCATATTCATATAAAACAAGCCAGCTCCTGAGTCCATCTAATGCACCTCTACCGCATTATTCATTAAAACCTTCCATTTGAGCGATATGTCATTCGAAAGCTCTCATAACATCTGCCCAGTGCCCAGTCCACCTCACCCCACTCTCCCCTAACATCTGCTCCTCACAGCCCGACTCCCCCCAAAGTCAAAGAAGACACAGCCACCACCACCACCACCACCACCGCACAGTTGCCATGGTAACCAGCTAGGTTGCATGTACACGGAAACGCATCGCTTAGATCAGATTCGTTTAGATCTGAAGGGTAGGAGAGAGAGATGGAGGGGGGGGTGAGAGAAATAGAGAGAGGGAGGGAGAGTCGCACCGCTCGCTCGCCCACTCGCATGCGTCCATAGACTTAGCTCAGAATGCATGTATTCCACCCACCCGAGGAGAGCTGTTTACCTGAAAGCCGTTTGGTTAGAGGAGCCTATCATTAGAATGGAGCATGTAGGCAAACACACCTGCTGGGCACAATTATCAGGCCTGAACAAGTAGCACACATCGCAGTAGGATGCACACGCCGTTACCTGGCAGCCTGGAGATGGACGGACATTTTTATTTGGTATCGCAGCATAAGCTACTACTATGGGTTTATGAACTGCAGCTTAACGCTCATGTCTACACAAGCATTTATATCAAATAAAAAACAAATATAGGCTAAAGAAAAAGTGTGTTGGTAAATTGTTTCCACAGGACAAAAGATAAGTAAATATAAAGTATATTAGAATCTTTGTGGAAATTTTGTCCCGCCCCACCCCTTATATTAAAAGAAGATGAGACGAGATACAAGATTGGGTCTGATCGTAAGACAAAACTAGATTTTAATGTAATGTCTCCTATATAAATTGTGCAATTTAGTTTTCGATTTTGGCTTCCCAGTGTTTTATGTATGTATTTAGTATTATAGGGGCTGGTGCAGTGAGATCTGGGCGATAGATCTATTGCCCCTGCGACCCAAACCAGGATAAGTGGAAGAAAATGGATGGACGGATGGATGGATATTTAATATTTGTGCTGGCATTATAGCACTGCTTTTTATGGAACACATAATCCTTTTTTTGTCCAATCCAAAATGTAAACACACGGCGGGGAAAAATCTCAAGAGATAATTTTCCCTTGTGTGCACACAGCTCAGTCCTTGTTGTATGGCCTGGCCTTAATCATCAGACATTATAATATTCCATACAACACTACTAAAGTACTACTACTATTGTCACCACTTACTACTATTATTATGCAACTACTAGAACAATTACTATTACGACTACAGCTACTACAAGTACTACAACAAGTACTATTACTTGCTGTAAAGATTGTCTTCCACTTGTATTTGTTTTTATGGTTCATGTCAGTTCTACTGCTGCTACTACAACTAATCTTACTTCCAATAAACATGTTTATTTGAGATAAATATTCATTTTGAATGAAATATATTGACAGTCTAACATTGACAGTCAACACAAAACAAAAATTTGAATATATATATATATATATATTATACCTATTAAATATCTATTAAATGTACACTACCTTTTTCTTTGCTACATAATTCCTTACATCTTATTTCATATATTTGATGCCTTCTGTATGTATACAAAATGTAGAACGTAGTAAACATATAAAAAAAAATATAGCTGCAAGCAGCAATGTGGGGCCAAGCACTGAAGGTGCATGTAGGCCTCAGCATGTATTATCGTTTTGTCATGACAGCCAATCAAACGCTACGTTATAAGCAGAAAAGTTATACAGGGTCTAACAGGGTCTGACAGGGTCTGACAGGGTCTAACAGAGTCTGACCGGGTCTAACAGAGTGTGACAGGGTCTAACAGAGTCTGACCGGGTCTAACAGAGTGTGACAGGGTCTAACAGAGTCTGACAGGGTCTAACAGAGTGTGACAGGGTCTGACAGGCTTTAACAGGGTCTAACAGGGTCTGTTAGCCAGGCTTCCCAGGCTCCCAGTCTTCCTATGAAGGGTTCCCGAGATATGAGCTCACTTCGGCTAGATCAAAGACACATCAAAGACAGATCAAAGGTACATTTCTGCGTTGCCTAGCAACACAGAAAATTCCTGAAAATTCCTGCAACTTTGACCTGCTGGTGGCACTAGACGGTTGGGGGTGGGGGCCTATAAATGGCTGTGGGTAATGAGGAGACTGGCTGGAATGTGCATGCAAAATTTCACAACTTTTTACCAGACGGTTCTAGGGGTTGCCATAGATTCCCATGGGTCGAAGAATAATGTATAAGAATCAGTAGAAACACTATGGTGCCTCGCACCTTCGGTGCTTGGCCCCAAAAAACAAACAATGAATGAGATGGTGTGTCTAAACTTTTAAACGGTAGTGTATATGTCCAATTTCAAATGCATGTAGTGAACATTAAAGTCTACAGCCCAACTTCTCCTTCCAAAATAGCAGATCTGTGGCCGTGTGGATAAAAGTACGAGGCTTCTGTCTGTGCCAAAGGACGAGTGAGTGGGAGAGCCATGAAACACAGAGTCATTTAGTAAACTGACAGTTCTCTTCAGGAATCCTCCTCTTCTTCTTCTCCTCCGCCACCACCGTGAAAGAATCGGACCCGTCTCCACTCACACAAACCAACTGCCATCTTCAGACTGCGAGGAGAGATTTTAGGTCGACTCTGTTATCTTTCTATGGTTTTCCTTTTATATCTGAAGCATTCAAGTGGAAATATGACCATATATGATTTTTTTTTTCCTGCCTTTTCCTTCTTCTTCAAAGGCATTTTTAGCTTTCCTGTATTATTTAAATATTGTTCTGACAGATTTAAAACATTTGTTTTGTAAAGCATCTTTGAGTGTCCTGAAAAGCCCGATATGAATAAAATGTATTATTATTTAATACACTTTTTTGTCATGTCACAGCAGTAAAAAACATCAGCCACATCAGCCTCTCCATCTTCTCTATTTTCAAATACAGGCTGCAATGTTTGTCTTTGAACAGCTATCTATCAAGAATTCATTTTCGTACTTTGAAAGCATCATCCTTCCATTTCTGCTATCCCTGGGTTTAAAGGTCCCATGGCATGAAATTTTCACTTTCTGAGGTTTTTGAACATTAATGTGAGCTCCCCTACCCTGTAAAGTTGCGAAATGTGTAAACTGAGCATTTGTGGTCCTTTTCTGCGTTTGAAAAAAAGACAGCTCAAATGGGCGATTCTGAACAAGGAAACTATGTGACGTCACATTGAAGCAAAAATGCAAATGCAGTTCCACCTCCCGTGTGGATATCTACCCACCGCCACGGCCAGAGTTTGGACCGTGAATGAGCTACGCAATGCGAAATGCGTTTTTTTATTTGCCTGGAGGCACGTGAGAATGTTTCCAGGCTCAGATGTCCTTTATCCGAGCCTCTGGACCTCTGAAACAGCAGTGGTTTCATTTAATTTTCTGTGAAAATGTGTTTTTTTCATTGAAACGCCTCTCCTTTCTTCCATCGCGCATAAAACACGTAAGTGGGGCCAGCGCACATCACATCGCTAAACGAGGAAAGAGCGGAGAGTTTGACCCCCCCACCTGCTGCTCTGGCCTGTCTCTGTCCTTCTCATTTGCATTCAAGCAACAACGCCCATAATGAGATGTTCAGAGAGATATTTTTTTACTCTGCCTGTGTTCATGGGTCTTTCTCATGCACTGAGTCTTGATTTTGAAGAAGGATTCATTTACAGTATTAGGGAACCATTAAGGAGCCATATAAAAGCATCAAGAAGTACCATGTCATGGGATCTTTAAGAATGAAGAAAATCTAGCACCGTCGTCATAGTAATTGACAATTCAAAACAAAATATTCAGTCTTTTGAATTGGTAAAAGTCCGAAAATATCAACTGCAAGCAGAAAGCGGAAATATGAATATATATGAATACTCTCATCAGCCCCATGTCCACTGTAGCAGCCGAAACATCTCCCACCTCAGCCTCTCCATCTCCTCCTTTTCATCACTATAAGTTTAAGTTTTAAGGGTAGATATTTTCTCAGATTCCCCCTTCCCACAAATACATTCTTACTCTACCTGCATAGAAGACAAGATAACGTTCAATTGTCGCACAGTGGCAAACTTGCAGGGTTGCAATAGTAAAGCTCTAGGAGAACAATAAAAGTATTAAAAACAATTTGAGATTAATAAGGATTACAAAATAGACCAAATAAAAATGACCACCATGTTTTTCCTTTCTTTGTATGAAATATATCTTGCACTAAGTAATTGGTAGAGGATCTGCCAACTGCTTATCTCTTTGGAGATGTTATTTCTTTGCCTGGATTGTCCCACAGTATGGCATTAAAGTTATCTACCTTGCTTTTATTCAGTTACAGGTGTACAGATGCATACAAGCAGATGTCCTGGTTGTGTTATAGAGCAAGTTGAGTTGAAATGAAGGAGCTAAAGCTGGACTTGCACTTGTCCAGAGCGATGACAAAGTGATGAGAGCTCTCAAGGACAGATGCTGTTTATTAGCCTGGGAATTCCCAGGCCGCTTCCGTTCGTTTCGAACTGGAAGGCGGCCTGGAAACTCGTCCAAGCGAGAGTCCCAGATTTAGGGCCCCAATCAGAGAGCGGGGGAGGTGTGGCAAGACGGTGACGCATACTACATGACAAACGGAAGCTTGTAGTTTGAACTGACAACTGACATGATTGGCTATGGACTTACGTATACGCTCAATGATAGACATTCATAACGCCCAATAAACGGCCGTTGGCGATCGCTAACCACACCTCCGCTACGGGATTTTTCGAAGCAAGTTTCCAGACCCATATCTCACTTGTGATATGGTCAGGTGTTAACCAGACTAGCTGTTTATTCATTCATGCCCAAAGAGAGGGATCAGTTTGAGGCCAAGGCAAAGTCAGGTAAACATTCAGTTAATTATCAATTAACATCTGGACAAAAACAGCTAGCAAAAACAAGTAAAATAACCAAAACAAGTCTTTCAACATTAGCCTGACTTTTTACTACCTTATACTTTTCCAAGCAACACTATGGTCATGGTCACAATTCTTTTCCACCTGCAAGGCACTCATAGAGCTTTTACATCAACAAACCAGTCATCCAGTAACACAGTCATACACCAGTGTAAACACAGTCACTGGGGACAAGGTGGATTAAGCGACGTATTCATTTGTGGCTGGAGTTGCATCGCCAACCTGTGGGTCAGTGGATCTGACTGCTCTTGGTTATTCAGTGCCGTGAAAGTTTATAAGCAATTTTCTTAACTTTCAGAAGCCAGTGTAAAGTCACTAACATGATCAAAATGTACTAGCCTCACTTCCTGATTTGCAGACAATAAAAAATGCTCTATAATTAGATGTGAATCCTGGCCCGAGGGCTGTTGGATGCAGCTTGTGGCTTTTGGTTTTGTTTTGTTTTTGTGTGCGTATCAACATTACGCAACCCTTACTTTCCAGTCTTTGAGTATCTACTGAAGCCTAAGGACATGTAATAAACTTTGGACAAACCTAATTTTAAGAGCCTTATAAAAACCTTTCTTTAAAGATTGCACATTGCGAAGTTTATGTTTGTTCATTTCAGGGTACAGTAACAGAAACTGAATTGAGAACTGGAGACATTTTGAAAGAATAGATGCAGAATAGACTAGCAATAATGTTGCAGTATGTTATTTAGCTGTAAACTGATTGAGCTCATCTAATGAAAATGCACTTTTCATTTTGCTAACATACTTAAACAGCAGAGTGTATTTGCTAATAGCTGCTGGGTGCACAGAAAACTCCTTACAGAATTTGATCCATCAAAAGCCCCATCTAATTACATTGTTCAATCCATTTCCTGGTTAGCCATTGGTAAACTGCTCTTAATCATGTTAGCATGTTACAGAGGAAGAAGGGCTGGCTACTGTGAAGGGCAAAGTTGTACCACTAAATAAAATCCTCACTTTGAAAGCATCTGAACCCGTAGATGCTGGCAAACGGCTAACAAGAACATGATCCAAAAACAAGATGTTTATTTTTTAAGGACCAAGAATGTGCAACCCATGCAGGTTTCACACATTTCATAGCAATAAAAATTTGGACCTTTGACATAACGTTTAACAATAATAAATAAATCATAAAAAATCTAGCTTCTGAATGGTCGAAAATCTTCAAAATAGCAGCTATAACAGGAAAGGGTATGGTACAACTGAAAGCCCTTAATATTTGAGACAAAGGCTAAAAAATATGATTAGCTAGCATTAGACTTAGTTCAATGGAGGAAAGTTAACAGGAAAGATGACAAAAAGACATTATATACTGTTGTTGTGTCTTTGGGCAAACTTCACCAACATTTCCAGAGGAGTGAATAAATAATGCACCAAAATGTAAAACATTTTTGAGTGTCTATAATAAGAAATCATATTTAAGGTCCAAAATTGGCTCACGCGCTATAATGTTACCTCGTGTTATAATGTTACCTCATCAAAAACATACCCAGTTGTGTTTGTCCAAAGCTCAAAATGGTCTATTCCACTTTGTGATGTCATGAAGTGGTAGTTTTCAAGATAGCAGGTATTTTTTACCTTTTGTTCAGCAGAAATTGGCAATTCTGGGACTGAAATTATCCAAATGATTCTAGCCAAAGTGCAAGTATAGAAACACAATGGATCACTTCTTGTATTACCGCATGACATTACAAAGTGGAACAGAGTGTTTTCCGTTTGAAAGAAGTACTCTCAACTAATACAGGATTTGTGTGTTAAACATGTGTTTAACCTGAAAGCCACGGGCCACTCCTTTGAGGACAGTGAGGTACAGATCTTAGCCAGAGAAAAGAACTGGTTTGAGAGGGGAGTTAAAGAGGCTATTTTTGTCAAGAAAGAGAACCCTTCCTTGAACAGAAATGGAGGTCTCAAACATCATTTGTCTCCCATTTATAACTCTATCCTCAAACTTAAATCAAAACAAAGAAAACAATAGGGTTAGCCAGGTCAGGTCCAGAGGTGTGAAAACATTGCCTGGAAGAATCCATGACTCATCGCTGTACCAGCGGCGAGTCTGGTAATGCTTGGTCCAGAATGCGCTGCCGTTGCGCTTAGACAGACAGCTAAGTGAACCAATCAGAGAACAGTTAACGGACAGCGACGTGAACCAAGCCGGTAGGAAGTAATGCAAAAACATCTTTTTTGAAAAGAAAGGCCTCTAGAGCTGTCAGCTGCTGTGGTTTTAAGGAATCGATGTGTTTTAGGTCATTTAAGACCAATTTTACAGCTGAATGGAAGGGACGTTCAGTTCTCCGATGCGCCATCTTGATTCAAAACTGAGGAGGAACTTCCGCTGCCTAAGAGTGACATTGCGGGCAAAGGCGGGTGCACTGACGTCACCATCTTTGAACGAATCAGAATCGCGGAGTCCGTTGTTAACCGGGGGAGCGAGGGTGGAGCGAGGGTGTCCAAATGGTATCGCGCTGTATAGCAAATACAGAGAGATATCATTTGGCTGGCCAGGTAAGTGAAAACATCCATTATGGTCCTGAATGTTTCTGCTAACAAGACCCTCCACTCCAACTGCATATTTAAATGGCCTACCTAGCTAACAGAAACTGTAAACAAGTAGGTGTGGCAGTCTCAATTTCATTGCAGTTAGCTCCTCCCTTCAGGCAGAAATAAGGCAGTGTCCACCAGCGTCTGACCAGAACTGAAGAAGCAGCTTGGATGAGCTGCGAAACATATTCGACCAAATAAACTTTTGTCTAGTTGACAAAAGAGAATTTCTCCCTTTGCCAACATTTTAACATAAAAAATTTGCCTAATATGGGCCCTTTAAATATCTCGCCTTCCAAATATACTACTGACTGACTGCTAACAACAAATCTACCACAACATACTTCTTATGTGCCATAACATGTCTATGGACCTCAGTTCTGTATCATTGGCAAAACTGGCAGCAGACACAGGGCAGAGTAAGTTACAGCTCTCTTGGCATACAGGATACCAGCTCACAGACCGGGCAGTGCAGTCCAAACAGAGATCTGATATTTTAAGTGAGGACTCTACATCCGTCAGCCTGGGCAGATCAAATTCATTGTCCTGCACTATGACTCCACCGGGACCCAGGAGAAACAGCTCAATGAATTAAATGTTCATGTTATGTGGGTTTAGGATTTTCTGATGTGTTAGGATTCAATGTGTTTTACCATTAGCATATTTCAGTGTTATATGGCTTTTGCTAATGAAATTGATGGAGCTATCATTTGTTTACACTGAATCATATATGGGCCTCTTAAATTGGCAATTAGGTTACTGTAAACATTCATTCATTACATAAAATGCAGTAATTAAATTTGCTGGACTATAACACGCAATTTCCTATTAAGAAAACCAAATAAAAATGTGCAAGTACAGCTCCAATATATTTAAAATGTGCAGTACTAAAATCTCACACTTAAAAGGCAAAGCCACTTTCGAAAGGTTCAGTACAATGCAATATTCATTCTTTTCAAACTTCTTTTTAGACTCTTAAAGCTTCAGTAATTAACAATTAATAACTTAAATATAGTATATGTATGGACTGTTGGTCTGGTGAACGTGTGTAAACAAACAAACATAGAGGAGCACTTTCTGGGGGGTATTCCATCAACGTCGCTAAACATAGCGGCGCCTAAGTGGTTAAGCCTCGCCTGAAGTAGCGGCAACTTAGACTAAAGCCAGAAGTCTTTCCACTAACGCAGTTCAGCTGCACCTCAGCGGCGCTAACTTCAGTCAGGCCTATCCAGTCCTGGCCTAGGCGCATGCAAGGGGGATTTAAGAAGCTTTTGGAACTCTGCAACGCACTTACAATAACCAAGGCAAGAGACATGGTGTGGCAGAAGATCGTCGACCGCTTAAATGCGTAAGTTAAGTTCTATAACAGTGCTTGAGTTTCTTAAGTATGTTTTCACCATCAGTATCAAGACAAGTCCGTGGGGGAGAGGGCTCGCTACGGTTTGTCACGTGGGAAACCCGAGATCAATACTCAAGGAGAGCAGTTGATGACATAAAATGTTTATATTCATATTTGTAGAGCAGTCTTGTCAGTTTTTTTTACTGTGTAAAAGTATTTGCACCAACTAATATGTTAAATTGTGTTATCTTGTCTTTGAGCAGGAATAATGTAAAGAGGACTGTTTTACAGGTAAAGACAAAGCATAAAGTGACAAGTATAAGCTATTATTCAGTGAAATTAGTAATACTGTTGAAATGGTACCTTAATTTAAAATGAACAGTAGCTACCAAGCCACAGGAGGTGGGAGCCCCCCTCAAAACATTTCACCTGCAGAGGAGCTGGCACTGGCCCTAAACCGGGGTCGCCCACTGGTGGAGGTAATTGAAGGAGGGACCTCATCAAAGATCCTTCCTGCGAGTTCTCGTGAAGAGTATATTCAAGGTATTCTCTAGACTAATGCTTGCCTCAGCTGTGATCCAAGCATTTGTATTTTTAATAGTATTCTTGTGTTCTAGTTACTGAAGATGGCGTACACTTGGACCCTCCTCAGCAGTCCTCCAGCAGTGCCTTGCCTGACCCTCAGCAGTCCTCCAGCAGTGCCTTGCCTGACCCTCAGCAGTCCTCCAGCAGTGCCTTGCCTGACCCTCAGCAGTCCTCCAGCAGTGCCTTGCCTGACCCTCAGCAGTCCTCCAGCAGTGCCTTGCCTGACCCTCAGCAGTCCTCCTGCAGTGCCTTGCCTGACCCTCAGCAGTCCTCCAGCAGTGGCCTCACACCAGAATGTCATACCTAATGTCTTTTATTGTTTTATGCCTATTGATAGAAATTGATGAATAGGATTTCATTAAAGAGGCTTGCACAGCATCTCTGAAGCAAATTTGTTAATTATTGAAATGTTGCATCATGGAGTGTGCCTGTTATTTGGCTACATTTTGTTTTAAAAGTAAAGATTTACCTTTAACTGTATTCTTTGATAGAGATGTCACATAAAATTTAAAGTGTCAATGTCGTCAAGTGAGTGATGTTAGGACTAACTGATATAAGTTCTATGATGACATGAATAATTTTAGGTTAAATTCATTCACATTTGTGTAATGTGTGGCAAATGTAAATTCGTGAAAATATAACACATAATTGACTTGCGCATGAATACCGTCAGTAATAGGAATCAAACCCAGGACTCCCACATGAAAGACGCAGAACTTAACCACTCGGCCAAAGTCTTTCTCCATGACAGCTCTGGAATTCTTCTATCTGATAATGTCATAAAGACAGCTTTTTTTTTTTTTTTTTTTTGCTTTTATTGTTTTCGGACAACACAGATGTGAGGAACTGTTTTTTGACTCTGTTTACTTCCGGTACGTATTCTGATTAAGCCACATCTTTAGCCTGCCCCGGACCAGGCTAGCTCAGAGGACTGTGTTGCCGCTAGGGATGTCAACAATTAATCGACTTACGATTAATTGTCAATCAAGACGTTGGTCGATTAAAATGCATTAATTGTAACTAATCGCTAGAGGGCGCTACTCTGGAACGTGAACACGAGATGTGAACCCACTCGCGAGAAGGACCATAGCGTTACATCCGCGGCCGATCTAGAAGCAGTGCAAAATGTTCTCCTGCGAACCCAATTTTTGCCGCTTGGTCCGCTCCACGTCCCGCTGTCTGCGTGAACACGAGCGCGGCGCAACTGTGAGTGTGTGTGAGTGAAATGTTTTCCCCGATCAATTCATTTTTTTATCATTTCATATCACGGAGCTCTGCGTCAAGCCACATGTACCACGCACCTAAAAGTGCGAGTTTCGTTTTTACAAAGAACATCCTCAATTTATTTTCAATAAAGAATGTATTTTGTTATTCAGCATCAATACATTTGTCTGCTTTTTACTAAGGAATAATTAATTGAGGAATATACAATATAATAATACTATGATATATTTTTGACTCAGTGTTATGTTACTATAGCTTATATTCTTAAAGACCCTATTGAAACACTAAAATTCAGATGAAAAACGCCGCTTATCAATTAATCGTAAGTCGATCGATAAGGTCAATCAACTATAGATTAATGAATTAATCGATAATTTGCATCCCTAGTTGCCGCAGTAACTCAGCTGGGACTAATGTTAGCGAGAGTCATGGAACAGAACTCTCACTAAAACTAGCGCAGACTATCAAATAAACCTGGGCTTTGCGCTTAGCCGCGTTGATGGAATACCTCTCTGGATTACCACCTAGTGACATCACAAGGTCGGAGACCACTTTCACCACAAGAGAAGCTGACTGTCTAAACTTGCAGGATTATTCGCAATATAAAGTATGTTTTTGATGAGTAAACAACATTATACCACAACTAAAAGCTCAAAAAAGTACACATAACCAAAGTAAACCACATAACCAAAAGTACACATAACCATACCAGAAAAATACAAAAATTGAAACCTTAAAGAGGGGGTATTAATATTTTATTTTATTTATTTATTTATTTTTTTAACTTTCTACACATGATAATATGTGATAATGTGATAATATTGTTCCCTCATCCCCATAAATACCACAAAAACATGATACAAATCTCAACACAACAGTTTGGCAAACCTGATATGATGTGCAGTAGTTTCATTAGCAGGATACACACTGATTGTATCATGATAGTACTCATGATAGCACTGAGAGCAAAGGGAGGGGAGACTCGCGCATCAAAACCAAAGTGAAACTTATGTTTAAAAATTAGTAGGTTTTCAGTGAATATAGTGTTTTCAAAAGAATAAAAGCTCATCTAAATAGTGATCTAAATATGTCATGTGTTAGTAGTTAGTACCCCATACAAATAAAATACCCCCTCCTTATGAATCAACTTTGTCCTTTTTGCTACCCATACTTAAGAAAACACTTTGGCTACACTTCAGCTACAACCGCCTAATGCCGACTTGGATGAGACACACTAATCCCCAGTTTAAATCATCGCCCCCACCACCACTCATCACTCAATACAACAGTGATCGATTTGAACGCGCTTGTTTGTGTACACTTACCAGGACTCTGCCCGTTAACGTCTGCGCCGAAATCATGACGCCCGCCCAGTCCTTCACCGAGGTCATCCAGCCCACCTCGCTCGCTGGGGCCTCCTCCTTCTCGTCGGGGTTCTTGGGTGCTGTGGCTGCCTGCGCATTGGCCGGGTTGTTCACCTTCTGCGCCTCCTGCAAGACAAAAAAAAGAGGGGTAAGAGACGCCATTTTGAGGATTTTTAAATATTCAAATGGTATACTGATGAAAGCGTTGCACCATTTAACAATTCACAACAAAATAGTCTAACACTTTCATTGTTTTTGAAATCCAGACTTCAAATAATGTTGTCACGATACTAAGTTTCCATACTTAGGAATAGACTCAATACTCAATACTGATTCCTATTCCTATTTAGACAATAGAATGTGATTTTCAACACTAAATCATAGTACTTTTTTATATATTCCCATGTGGTGTATTTCCACAGTGCTGCTCATAAGTTTACATACCCTGGCAAAATGTTTTGTTTCTTGGCTATTTCTCAGTTGTGTCAAGGCAACTGTAGTACAGTTGTACAACCTTTTCCCGCAGATCTTTTGGCAATTCTTTTGCTTTTCCCATGATTCTGCATCCAAGACGTCAGCACAGCACCGCATGAGAGATACAAGGGTTTCTCAGGAGTCGAGCAATTCACTGACTTTTATACACACCCACTAATTACAAGCGAACAGATCACAGGTAAATATAGTTACCTTTAATAGCCGTTTTAATCCCATTTGTGTCAAGTTGTGTGCAGGTTATCAGGCCAAATTACAAGGGTATGTACACGTTTGATCAGGGTGATTTGGATAGTTTCTGTTGTCATTGTGGTTTAAAAAGAGTAAACACAGATGTTTCACAATAAATGGCTTTGGCCAATCACTATCCAAGAGTGAAAAAAAATAAAAAAAAATTTGTTATCATTTATGTTTCTCTGAGAAATAGCTGAGAAATAAAACATTTTGCCAGGGTATGTAAACTTATGAGCAACGCTGTACATCTGTGTAATCATACAGGTAGGTTCCATAGTGGTCCATGGGCATCTATGTGCTCTTCTGATACAGCTCAAGATCATTCTAAAGCTTCAGGAAAAGTTCATTTCTGTCCTGTAAATGTGACCTTTTCAAATTAGTATCTACTTTTGATACTACTTTTAGCATCCATTAATATCAAACTTTCGATGCTTTTTACCCTTCAAACTTCAAATCCACACATGTTGGGTATTAAGAACAAAAAAACTTGCCACATTGATCTGCTGTACTTTCAAATGACAACAGGTCTGAAACATTAATCACAACTGAATACACGCAATTTCCTCTACAAACAACAAAATGTTCTTTCTTATTCCAGATGAAAAACTGCTAACCCTGTAGTTTAGATTTGTACAAACATGTTCTGAAATTCTTGTCAGTTAATTTTTCAGTCTGTTTGTCAATTCTTCTGAACCCATTGTGAGCCCCAAATGTGATTTTTTTTTTTAAACTATTATTAACCTATTATTAAAACAATTTGTGAGTCTACTGTCAATCAAAAAGGCAATTCAATATTTTTCATAACTTAGCCCTTGAAAACCTTTGTGTATGAATACAGGAATTACATAGAAATGAATGACAAACCAGGTCAAACATCACCATTTTGACAGTATAAACCATGTGATTCTGAACTGGCTCCTGGCTCAAATTCAAAATATGGTATTTGAATGTGATACTGTACTGGCATATGGAGCCAAAACAAAGGCAGACCATAGGGGAGAAGATAGGAAGTATAATTAAGGTGGATTTAGTGGTGGAGCATAGACAGTGCTGGCTGTGGGCAGGTCTGGGGCTCATTAGGTGAATTACACTGGGTGAGCCTCATTTAATTTCAAGACGTCTTTCACCATAAGGCGAAATACACTGTAAAACAAGCCATTTGTTCCACTGCTTGTTATAATGGCAGCAACGGAGCGGGGTAAAAAGGGGACGATTATGAAACTGAGCTTTATGTGGGTTTAAAATGTACGGTGTGGGAAAATGGTGGCAATTTCTATACATTTATTATAGAAAAAATAACACAAAGGCATTCATTAAGCACTTTTCTGAGTCCATTGGAGCACAATAATTATTTTTCTGTACACTTTTGTATGCAGACACAACAGGTAAGGTAGGGGAATGAATTGTCTTCCCCAAGAACACAAGAGCGCAAAAATAACACCATCAACTTTAGGTGGTGCATTTAATGAGCCCATATTACGCTGTTTTCAGATCTTTGTTATGTTGTTTCCTCATCAAAAACATACCTACAGTTGTGGTTTTAAGCTCACAAGAGTCAATTATGTGCAAAATAGGACCTTTCAAGCTTTTTTGTGTTTATGTCCTTTTACCCTCTTCCCTTCCACCCAAAAAATGAGCATTTGATTAAAATAAGAATGCATATTTTTAGAATACAATCATTATTACTGTAAAATGTCCCAAACTTAATCATCTTGAATTTCACTTCTCACTCGTCCAAATTTCCTGCCACCGCTGAACTTGAATAAGACATTTCATTATAACCAAATACATAAATTAGCCTATTTGCTCACCCTGTCCACGTGTAGCGTCATTGCATAAGCTGTGACTGCTGTGATCACGCTACATCGGCCCCATCTGTTCCTCCTGAATTACTGCCTTACTGCATAGCCACATGTACTGAGGTCTGCCCGTGCCTTTGTGCACATATGGGACATCACATCAAGCGATCCTGGGGGCAGAGAGGGCGCTCGTACGGTAGTGTGTGATTGAAGGAACATTAGCCACGTAGCTTCACTGATTCATGCATTCATCATGGCTAACCCGCGTGCAGCCGTTTCTATATATATGACGCTATTTGGTGGACAGTAAAACTCTATGAGGAGAATAAAAGGTCTGTTTTATGTTAGAGATTATAAAGGATTTGCAGAGGATGGGAAATGGCACATGCCCAAAGAGGATCTCTATGAATGCAATAAGTTTGAACTCTTTCAATATATGTGCTATTGTAGGTTTGGTGCTACTGTGTGGTCAGCTTAAACATGGCTGAAGTTAGTTTTTCAGACCAATAATATTCAAAGGTTACCACAAAATACTGAAATGGGGAATTACAATGAAGTTTTAACAGTTAAGTGTGAAGAATCCCTCAGTCGTCCAGGTAGAATCCATGATAAAAGGAGAAATTCAATTTGTCAACTGGACAAACTTTATTTGGTCGAAAACGTTTCGCAGCTCATCCGAGGTGCTTCGTGCTTGAATTTCTCCTTTTATCTTTTAACAGTTAACTTTTTGTACTTTTACTGTGCATATGTTTTTGCAAAAAAATTATAAAAATCAAGGATGCACCGCTACTGGTATCAGATAAGTATCAAAACTTTTGGTGGATCAGATATCGGCCATTATCCCCTTTTAATCTATGAATTGGTGTAATAAGACCATTTATAGGCCAAATGTTGGCCCAAAACATCTCATCAGTTACAAAACAATTTGGATATTCTTAAACCTTATGCTGTTTGTGTTTAAAGGAAATAAATTATATTTTCAGTCCCTGCACTGATATTGGTTGATATTGGGTAGATACTTAAAGGAAAAGTAATGTTTTTTTACAATTTGAGCCTTATTTCGGTAATAAAACAAGTTGTTTTACTCACCCATAGCACTTTGGTGTCATATGGAGCATTTCCAGAGATGTTTTAGATTAGCGTTAATAGCATGTAATATGCCCCCGTGCGTCAAATCATAGAAGCTCAATGTCTTTAGTCTACGATTTCGTTTGGTCAAAAGTGGCCTGTAATCCGAGATTTAGCCATAGTTTTGAGTAGATGAGGACGCCAGTGCGCATGTGCGGAGTGTACTCTCAGCTCCCGGGACCCAAACATGGAACGCAAAGCTGTAAACTATGGATAAATCTCGGATTACAGGCCACTTTTGATTCAAACGAAATCGTAGACTAAAGACATCGAGCTTCTATAATTTGAAAAGAGCTAAAGTTTGTGTTATTTGGATCCCGCACGGGGCATATTACATGCTCGGGGAATGCCCCGAGCTATGGCTATAAGTCGCGCTAGGCTAACGGCTAGGGTGACCAGCGGCATGAAACTGGAAAGGAGGACACTTGTGTCCAAAAAGGAGGACAAAGGCCCTAAAGTGAGGACACCTTGTTTTTTTGTTTTGTTTTCCCTCGGGGAAAACAAAGAATGTGCGCTGAGAATGTGCACTGCTCGCACATTCTCAGCGCACAAGAAAACCTATGCAGCCACTGTAAATCAGGGATGAAAGAGCTTTTAGCGAATCTCTGCTTTTTATTCAGCCGCGGGGTAATTTTTTTTATATCTGCAAAGTGCGAGCCGCGCGAGGGGGGGGGGGGTGCATTTCGGATGTCGCGCACAGGAATTCCAAGTATTACTAGTCGCAATAGAATAATGTTTTGTCTTTAGGGAACAAGGAGCAGACCACCCGGCTCATTGAGCTGAGGCGGGATCTGTTCCATCTCGCAGATGGCCATGCGGTCCACGGACTGCACTCAGGGCTCAGCGAGTATGCACCGCCTCGACTGCAGGCTGAGACCACGCTCCGAACCGTGCACTTTCTGAATTGGGAAACGGCGAACATCGCAGAGTAGCAAGTGTAAATAATGGTGGGGATTTATGACGATTTATGCAACGAAAGGAGGACAAAACGTAAAAAAGGAGGACACGTGACAGACGGCCGGACAGACAGCTCTAAAACCGGACTGTCCGGACGAAATCCGGACGAATGGTCACCCTACTAACGGCGTTAGCCTAACGCTAATCTAAAACATCTCTGGAAGTGCTCCATATGACACCAAAGTGCTATGGGTGAGTAAAACAACTTGTTTTATTACCGAAATAAGCCTCAAATTGTAAAAAACTTTTCTTTTCCTTTAAAGCCAAAGTATCGGCATCACTATTGAAAATCATGATCAGTGCATCCCTAATTAAAATCTGCCCTATGTCAGCCCAAAAATACTCTGAATTCTAATATAATGTTATTGTAGCAACCAAATCAAACATATTGACCGATCTCTAGTGGTTCCTGGATCCTCCATATTGCTGTAAACTGCAGCACATAACCTATTCTAGTTTATTTTTGTTTACTCCAAACCTCAACTTTCCCACGGTAAAAAACAGCCTTTTCTCAAAATCAATAGAGTGAGTCAGAATGTCTGTCTTTTCTCTGCTGAACTCAATCAAGTTATGTCCAATTTTACAAACAAAATCCCAAACTGAATTAAAGTTTCCTGACAACAGCAATGAATGAATGAATGAATAAAAGCCTGACTTGCTCATCTTACCACAACCTGCTCATATCTGACATCTGAGGACTATAAAAGACCAGTGACATTCTATAGTAACTGTTAAAGGACCCGTATTACGCTATTTTTAGATGTATTTGTTTATAATGTTGTTTCCTCATCATCACACATCCCTGTAGTTGTGTTTTGTTTCATTCACACATTTAACACACAAACCCTGCATATTTTGGTTGAGTTCCTCTCTCAGATTCCAGCCCCACACTGCCAGCTCAGTCTTTGTTATCTTAGCCTACATCACCAGAGGTATAATACTCCCTACAATGGAACCATAGCCAGACTAGGGCTGAGAATCACAGGGTCCTCTACGATGTGATACGATACACAATACATGGCTCACAATACGATATTACCACAATATGGTGATACATGGGATAATCAATACATTGCACATGATACTCTTGCTGTTTCTTACGAATCAAATACAGTTAGCCATAATATTTCTTTGCTAAATCACCACTTGTGCAAAGTTAATAAGAAATACATTTATTTTAATCATCACTGAATTTTAATCATTCCACTAAATAAGAAAGAAAACTGTAGTGCTGTCACAAAAAAATGCTAAAATATACCAAAAACCACTCTTGCCGATATATTGATATAGAAGCCCACAATAATGATACTGTATCACTAAATTTAGTATCACAATATATCGATATTTTTGCATACTGCTAAGCCAGACTGGACTGGATTCATAATTTTCAATACTAGGGATGTCAATAATTAATCAACTTACAATTAATTGTCGATCAAGACGTTGGCCGAACAAAATGCATTAATTGTAACTAATCGCTAGAGGGCGCTACTCTGGAATGTGAACACGAGATGTGAACCCACTCGCGAGAAAGACCATAGCGCTACATCATGTAACCCTTTCCTCTCTGGATGTTGCCGTACAACTCACAGTAGAGCTGGACCTAGAACCATATATTTTTGAAATTATAAAAGCATGTAACTTACATTCTTTTATAATTTCTTGATTGTTCTGGTTTGAGGCCCTGTAATGTTTTATGCTGTGTCCAGGGGCCCTGTGAAATTTATATTTTGTACTGTAACCCTTCACAGATTAAGGGAGAGAAATAATGTTGATGCCTTAGTTCAAAATAAATGTTGAGAATGTCCTAAAAATAGCCTGGATTCACTGGTTTCATCATAATATGTAGACTAAATAACATTCTGTTATTTAATTTCTTCTGTTCCTTTTAATTTCAAGATTTCCATGCTGCAAGTGCAACAACTGAGCCAGTCCTCAATTTATTTTCAATAAAGAATGTATTTTGTTATTCAGCATCAATACATTTGTCTGCTTTTTACTAAGGAATAATTAATTGAGGAATATACAATATAATAATACTATGATATATTTTTGACTCAGTGTTATGTTACTATAGCTTATATTCTTAAAGACCCTATTGAAACACTAAAATTCAGGTGAAAAACGCCGCTTATCAGTTAATCGTAAGTCGATCGATAAGGTCAATCAACTATAGATTAATTAATTAATCGATAATTTGCATCCCTAGTCAATACCAATGTAACTCGTGATATGATATTCACGCTGATTGGTCAGAGAGCGGGCAGCAGCATGTGGAGCCGAGCTGGGGTATGTACAAGTTCAGTCAGGGCCCCTCCAACCTCCAGGAGTCCACACATACAACAGGCACAGAAATGTAGGTTAGCTGTGAGGGAATGGCATGCATGGACGAGCTTGTGCAATGAAGGCTTGAATTGCAACTTGGTACTCGAGGTTTACCAGTGCTGGTCAGAATTGTATTATATTGCAATAACAAAAGTCTATTTATTCTTAAACGTTTCAAATAAATCAACTGTAAACCTTCTGCGGCTATAGGCATTGGAGATATCGCTTTTTCATTTTTATTTTGAATAACACCGATGACAATTTTAAATCTACAGTATGGCAAGTATCCATTCTTTTAGCAGTTTTTAAAGTAATTTTCAATATAGACAATATAAAAAGTCATTCAAAAATATCCTTTGCTCCATTTTGGCCAAGCAAAAAATTCTTTTTTGGCATTTGTGATTCTATTAAATGTAAATTTCAAGCATGTCCAAGAACAATATTATGCTTATAAGAATATGAAGGACACTACTAATACCAGAATGTATTTCAGAACATGTTTGTAGATTGCGATTTGCTGATTACGGCCATTACAGCGATTTTGACTCAATTGTGACTTGTATTTTAGCCTTTAATACTCCCATCACAAAGATCTGACCATGAAATAAATACCATGATAATATTATCCCAGGAGAAGTATTTTTGCGTCTCTCAGTACTACATGCCGGGACTATCCTGTGTCTTTCAACGCACTCTTCTAAGTTAAAGTGTCATAAATGGAGCAGATACTGTTTCAGAGTTTTGTGGTAGTGTCTTTATCTTAAAGGGATATGCCACTCCCAGGTCAAACTTGGGCATCTCCCCACAGTCCAGAGACTAAAATAAGTGGTGGAAAGCGTTTTCCTGCTCATCCAGCCATTGTCCGAGTCTGTCAGCACTGACCGCCGCGGTATCTGCAGCTACTCCGCGTTAGACTGGAGTCTAACGTCGCCAGAGAAAGATTTCGGCCAAAAGGAATTAATTTGCTTGATGCGTTTCCCAATTACTTTCTGTGTAGTGCGCATTCATATGGAGTGCAAATAAATGTGCAAATCAACACGGAGAGCTTGACTTGGTCATTTTGGGTGGGAACTATTTTTCAGTGCGGAAAAAGACAGCCGAAGCACACACCACGCTGCGTAACAGGGGAACTCCCTTCCTGGTGCGTAACAGGGATTCCCCTGTCAGTGTGGTGTGTGCTTCGGCTGTCTTTTTCCGCACTGAAAAATAGTTCCCACCCAAAATGACCAAGTCAAGCTCTCCGTGTTGATTTGCACATTTATTTGCACTCCATATGAATGCGCACTACACAGAAAGTAATTGGGAAACGCATCGAGCAAATTAATTCCTTTTGGCCGAAATCTTTCTCTGGCGACGTTAGACTCCAGTCTAACGCGGAGGAGCTGCAGATACCGCGGCGGTCAGTGGCAACAGAATCGGACAATGGCTGGGTGACCAGGAAAACGCTTTCCACCACTTATTTTAGTCTCTGGACTGTGGGGAGATGCCCAAGTTTGACCTGGGGGTGGCATATCCCTTTAACTGCTTCTTGGGTTCAAAGAAGTAAGGGCCAGCCTGCTAGCCTCCACTGTAAGATTTATGAAAGTGTATAGGAATTTGTTTAGTTTGGACATTTTTAGGGTGTGGTCTTTGTAAGTTGAGTTGTAAGAGTGTTCGAAAATGTAAAAAAAAAAAAAAAAAAAAACATTATAATGGTGTAAAACAAAATAAGGTTTGTTCACAGCAATATGTAACTTATTATTATAAAATATTTACTTCACTACATTTGAGAGCAGGTATCTGTACGTTCTACTCTACTACATTTTAGATCTGGATTGAAAAGTAAAAAGGACTTTTCATTATGGTTTGAGACATGCTGAAAAGACTAAGACTTATTTTTAGCACGCTTCATTTGAGTTAACGGCCCAACTTTGAGCAAACCAAATACAGAAAAACACAAAAATAGCTAGGAAAATTGAATCGCTTAAAAAATCTGCAAAATTATTTATTAAAATCACTACATTTGATGCTTTAACTGTTCCAAAAATCTCTGCAAAATACTTTTTTTTTTTTTACTATTTTTTTACTCTTAAAGTACATTTTTAATACTTCAGTAGTTTTACTTTAGATTTTTTTCATGTGATATTTTACTTTGACTTCACAAATTGTTTGCCCCTGTATCTGTACTTTTTAGGGCTGCAACTAATGATTATTGTAGTCGATTAATCTATAGATCCAGTAACGATTAGTCACGATTAGTCACGAAAAAAAATATTACTAGGATAATGGACACGACACTAACGTTGGTATTTAGTGAGCGCAGTTACGCGTGCGTCCTTTAAGCATTCCGTTTCAAAGTGGAATATTGTCAGTATCCAGTTTAAAAAAAAGTTGAAGTATTCTGTGAAACAGCGTTCTGTTAAGGGAATACTGCCAAAACACGACTAGACTACATTCGGAATGAAAAAGATTGTCCATAACTCGTGAGCGAATTGAGTATGGCCACCATTCCGTTTAGCACTAGCAATATTGGAATATTCCTCACATGCAAATACAGTGACTGGCGCGAGCTAGCTGCTCGTCACAACACTCCCGCACTTTTCCATAACTTTCCTAACTCTTTGCCTTTAAATCGCCCCACTTTTGTAAATATTTTTGTCAACACTGTACATTAAGCTTGGGCTGGACTCGACGCTGCATTTTTTCCGCACTTTTGGTGGATTATTTACCTGTCTCGGCTTAAGATGTGTAAGGGACCCCGTCCTCCGCTTGTCTACACAAAGGATCAGCTGATGGCGCTGCACAGCGCTGTTGTGTTCCCCCAAGACAGGCATGTTATCCCTGACGAGATCCTGCGGACGACACGCCGTGGACGCCGCGCAGGACGTAAACTCCGGGAAAAGAAGAGACGCTGCAGGCCGGTCCTCCCCTCCGTCGTAACGGGGAACGTGCGCTCCCTCGCCAACAAGACGGACGAGCTCGCGGCGCTCGTTAGATTTCAGAGGGAGTACAGGGACACTAGCGTCATTGTTTTTACGGAAACGTGGCTAACACCGCAAATCCGACTCTACCCTCACTGTGGACAACTTTCACCTGCTGCGCACAGACAGGACAGAGGAGAGCGGAAAGAAGGGAGGTGGACTAGCGCTGTTTCTGAACGAGAAATGGTGTAAACACTGTACAGTGAAGGAGCAGATGTGTAACAAAGACATTGAACTGTTCGCTGCGGATTCTTGACACAGACGAGTATTAAGTTCCAAATTAAAATGATACTTAAATAATACGACTAGTCGACAATGAAATTTCATGTCGACAAAATTTTATTGTCGACGTCGTCAACGTTGTCGACTAATCGTTGCAGCCCTAGTACTTTTACTTAAGTAACAAAACTGAGCACTTCATCCACCACTGGTCTTGCCTTTGGTAATGTACTCTACCCACCCATCAACAGTACACAGACTCAGTAGCTATATATCATTATTATGTCTTCCCATTTGCTGCTGGCTGAAATTCTATTACTAAAATGCACACTGAACTACTTGAAACTCACAAAGGCAATATGGTAAGTAGCATACATTATAGCTAATGTAATCTACCCACTCACTGTACACAGCAATAAGAGAAAACACCCCACACTGCCAGCTTTGTTCTTGTTACCTTGCCTTACGTCATCAGAGGTATAATACTCCCTACAATGGAAGCTAGACTGGACTAACTAATCCATATTTTGCCATATTTTTCAGCATGGTTTCCTACATCTTAAAGGGATAGTGCGTGTTTTTTTTTTTTTTTTTAATCTGTATGGGTTTCCTTCTAAAAGTTACGTGTGTTGACACCGGCTTACCTTTGACACTCTCAGCTGAGCCCGGTTCGGCTCGCTTTCTGGAGCCCACGTAGGGAGGTCCGGTAACTTCTCTGGGACATGAAATAAAGCTTGTTTTTCTTCTCAAAACAAAACATTTGTCCAAAAGGTAATATATTTGCATCCCAAACAGTTGTCAACGAAACATCCAGCAGCGAACTTAGCGATGTAAACTTCCCCTTACGGCGGACCGCATCTGCCGTACACGCTAAAGGTTAACAGGCTAATACAGCTAACGTAAGCGCAGTGATATGAGTCGGCAGACACAATACGCAATTGCTAAGTTCGCTGCTGGATGTTTCGTTGACAACTGTTTGGGACGCAAATATATCACCTTTCGGACAAATGTTTTGTTTTGAGAAGAAAAACAAGCTTTATTTCATGTTCCAGAGAAGTTACCGGACCTCCCTACATGGGCTTGAGAAAGCGAGCCGAACCACGATCAGCTGACAGTGTCAGAGGTAAGCTGGTGTCAACACACGTAACTTTTAGAAGGAAACCCATACAGATTAACATTTTTTTTTAAAACGCACTATCCCTTTAACCATTTTGCCTAACCTTAACCATAATCTATTAAGGGTGCAATCACCATATCAAAATCTAGGCTAACCTGAGACTAAAATCTGGACTAGACCAGGAATAAACCAGGACTAGTGACCAAGGACTCATACTGGGCTGAAACCAGGGCCAAACAAATGTTAATGCACTCTATAAATTCATCGTCAAAGCTGCTTAAAGGGCCCATATTGCACAATTTTCTGACCTACTGTATGTTATAATGTTGTTTCCTCATCAAAAATATACCTGGAGTTTCATTCACTCATGTTTAATACACAAATCCTGCAAGCTGAGGGCTTCTCTCAAACAGAAAACACTGTCCCACCTTGTGATTTCATGTGATAACAGGAAGTGCTTCACGGTGTTTTTAAAATCCATACACCTTCACTTAACTTTGACTTGAAAACTACCACTACATGACATCACAAGGTGGAACAGAGCAATTACAGCTTTGGACATGTAGACAGACTAATAATGCAGGGATACTCAAGCATGTGTGAATGAACCAAAACACTCCAGGTATGTTTTTGATGAGGTAACAAAACTATAACATGGCCTAAAGCTCACAAGAGTCCATTTTGCGTAATATAGACCTTTAATAGGTTCTGACACTAAATTCTGATCCTATACATGTAGTAAGTTGAAAAAAACTGCCAAATCCCAAGATGACTACAAGTTAATTTGTAGCATCTTCAAATTAGCAAAGAAATTACCCAAAACATTGACATATATTTTACTCATCACTTATCTCAAGTGTCTTTCACAATAATCAGTTTGAAATTCCAGTTAATTTCACGGTTGTTTTCCTCTACTGTTCTGAGCCCATTCCCCTGCCACTCCTCGACCTCCCTCTGTGCATATGACATCACGCGAAGTATATTTAGCCGATGGATCCTCCCGTGGCAGTCAGGCTCACCCACCTCACCCAGACCTCACCCGTGCCACTCAAATGAACTAGAAACAATCCTGTATTTACTCTGTCTCTCCCAATCTGCCCAGCCATCAGTTTGAGACCACATCCATTATTCATGCATAAACCCCCACACGCGCTGGCATGCGTGTGTGGTAACATGCTAAGCGCTAAGCTACATTGGTCCCGTGTACAGGTACAGATAAGAGGGCCCCTTGCGTTGAGTTGTGTGGTGTTGGGGTAATTGCGTGGCGCTTGGATGTCAGAGGCGTTGGACGCTTTGGTAATGGAAGTGAATTGGATCCAGGCTGAATGGCATTTGTAATAAATTCGGTAGAGATGTACAAAGATACAGCAGGTCCTCCTACGCATCTGGTGCATTCAAAAGCAAGCAGGTGGAAATGGTGTAGTCCTAGAATAGGCTATTTCCAGTGTTATTCCATTTGCCTAAAAATTAGCAATTTTAGTAGATGATTTTTATACGTTTCAGTGATACATTTTTATCCAAAACTGTAATACAGATTGGTTGGATGGCCTCTCTCCTTGGCTATTACTTTCCATCTCCATAGAGTCATCTTGAGGAGTGCTATTTCAAAGGTGCACGATGTAACTTTTTGGTTGGGGCTGCGTCAGTTGCTCGTTTCTATGGATATGTCATTGCTCTGCCTAGAATGTTCCAGAGTATTACATTAAACAGCTCTACCTTACATTTATTGAATTACAGGTGGTTTTATAGCCCCAAAATACCTAGAAAAACAGGCATTCTGACTGTGAGTGGGGTTGCCTCTCCACAGATCTGATCTGTAATTTGGTCTGGTTTGGTCCCCATGAAGATAGAAAGCAGGTAAAGCAATAACATCTCCATGGAAACAAGCATTTGACAGACCCTCCGCCAGAAAAGTTGCATTGTACTTTTACTTCTGTACTTCGTTACCTTTCACCATTGGGCAAGACCAGGACCTTCTACATTTGAAAACATTTGAAAACAATACGCAAATGAGCACAAATCAGTGTCATTATTTCACGCCTTGAATGTAAACTGCACTAAACAATAATATTTACATAAGACCAGCCACCTTTTAACCTTGCGTTCCACATTTTCGTCAAACATTTTGGGCCAAACGAAAATAGCCTAAAACCCAGTCCAATTTAGCAACGCATTTAGTTCACCTTTTTCTATAGAGGAACACGGTTAATATTAGGATCCTTCTAATTATCTGCTTACACAGGGGAGTCGTGCTAATGAGAGACCAGAGACTTGACTCGGACAGATAAAAAGAGAAAGTGGCAGTTGGAGATGTAGGCGACAGGAGCTAGGAGACAAGAGGAGGAAAGGAAGGAAGGAGGACATGAGTGAGGAGACAGGACAAGGACACATCCATAGAAGTGCACATAATGACAAGGAGCTCTAATTAAAAGACATGAGACGAAGAGACAATCGGAGCGAGAATGAAAGAGGAAGAAGAGGAGGGAGGGGAGGTGACACAGGCAAAATTCAGCTCAGAGGTTGAAGGAGATATGACAAGGAGATATGAAATATGTGATATCACACAGGATTGACCTGATTACAGCCATAGGGTTCTGATTCCAAACCCCTGGCTGTAGGGGTGGCGTTTAAAGTGTGAATACCTGTTGGACCAATCACACTGTTCTTCATATGCCCAGACCACGCCCCTTCTCCTCTCTCATTCTCTTGTTTAATCCTCCAGGCAGTGCCCAGGTTAGCAGCTCTGTCTGAAATGTGGTTGTGAGGGGTATTTAAGTATTTAATCACATTTTAAACAAGCTGAACACGCACTTTTAATTTCATATTTTACTTAATCATTCTTTTAAAATGTATGTTCATGTGAATATTTCCTTTAAGTCTCACCAAACATCATCTTGCCCTGCAACCTCTTAAAGATCCCATGACATGGTACTTCTTGATGCTTTTATATGGCCCCTTAATGGTTCCCTAATACTGTAAATGAATCCTTCTTCAAAATCAAACCTCAGTGCATGAGATATGACTCGGACTGTCTTCATGAGGCTAAATATGTCTCTGAAACGCTTTATTCTGGACGTTGTTGCCTGAATGCAAATGAGGAGGACAGAGACAGGCCAGTGCAGCGGGTGGGTTGTGGCCAAATGCTCCGCTTTTTCCTGGATTAGCGGTGCGCTGTGCGCTGTCACAGCAGTGTCGCTGGAAGATATGAGACGCTTTCTATTAAAAAAAACACATTTCCACAGAAAATAAAATTAAACCACTGCTGTTTCAGAGGTTCGGAGGCTCGGACAAAGGACATCGGAGCCTGGAAACACTCTCACGTGTTTCCAGGCAAATAAAAAAACGCATCTCGCATTGCGTAGCTCATTTGGGGTCCAAACTCTCTGGTTGTGATTTCCAGAGACGGTGGGTAGACATCCAGACGGGGGTTGGAAACCTTTCCGCGAGTGTGACGGCAGAAAGTTCCCTTGTTCAGAATCGCCCGTTTGGGCTGTCTTTTTTTCAAACGCGGAAAAGGATCGCAAATGCTCAGTTTACACATTTCGCAACTTTTAGCCATGGGAGGGGGGGGGCCTAAACAGGGTAGGGGAGCTCACATTAACGTTCAAAACCTCAGAAAGTGAAAATTTCATGCCATGGGACCTTTAAACCCTAGGCCCGGCCCTGGTGAGACAGTTGGAGAACCAGGTCCACACAGGGGAAACATGGCCTGACCGCAGCTGTTCCTCTGGCCTTCACTGGGGAAAAGTTTATTCCAAAGAGTGGGGGGTTATTTATAGTTTCACCCAGGGAGACGCCGCACCAGTGGAGCTCCTAACACACTTGGTTCCTCTGCTTTGCTATTTTAATGCCAGTACAGTTACCCAGAATCCCTTGCTTATACACTGAGTTAAAACCACTGTGGAAGACGGACAAGGTTGGCAGATTTTCAGAGAGCAATAAGCAACTAAATCTTTGATTTAAAAAAGTCCAAAACCAGTGACCCAAGAATACAGAAAGACGGATAAAATAGCTTCACTGACCTTAAATATGCCAATAAAAATATGTGCCCACCCACCCATGGTTCCAGTAGTAAATTTCTCATTCATTTTTTCTATAAACTTGGCCAAAATGGCTATGTGGTAACCATTTACAACAAGACCTATTTAAAATCTGCTTCTGAAACTTTATAAACCGCAACGTTATTAAAGCATATTGCCTTTATACCTCATTTATACATTATACCTTGTTATAAAGCTATATTATACCTATTTAATGCTATTTTAATCCTGTCCTATTGACTGATAAATGTCCTAATATGCAGCGCCACATCAGTATTTATCAGATGAGTAATTTGTCTGTGTCTGTGATGGCATACTGCCCCTGAATGCACCCCCAGAGTCATGTCATGTGACTCATGTGCTCTTGTTTACACCAGTGTGCAACATGTAGGCGCTGACTTTAAATGCTCTTGTAATCTGTTTCACTATACTGACTGTAAATAAAAGTTAATTAAAAGATAAAAACGTCAGCACAGTTTAGGCCAGCAACAAAACTACAGCTTGTTTTTATCTAAGTGTTAATGTGGAGAAGAGAGGACTGTCCCACAGACAGAGGACACATGTGCTGCTTCTGTCAACATGCTGGATTGGATAATAGTTCTGAGTCAGGATTAAAAGGACTTCACTTCTTTGTGAAGACCTGTGATCCGAGAGGTGCCTGTGAGCGGTGAGTGTTGCAAATGTGTCGGTTTTGAAGCTGCTTTTTGTTCTTTCTCATTGGTTAGGGCCACATACAAACAGTTTGTTTTCTCTTACATTGGCCTAGTGTAAAGTGACTATAGTGACTGTAGCAAAAGGAGAAATTCAAACTGAAGAAGCAGCTTGGATGACCAAATAAACTTTTGTCCAGTTGACAAATTGACTTTATCCTTTTGCCATGGATTCTACCTGGACAAATGAGGGATTCGACACATATAGTGGCTGTACATGTTACTGAACATTGATATGTAGATGAGCTGTGAATAGAGGTGTGAATGGTCCACATTTAGGCATATAATTAAGTACCGCCGTGCACACACATTTACTGGTATAGGCTAATAGCAGTAGTTTACTTTGTTTACTGGCTAGAAGGTCCTGCACAAATGCCATCAGGCCTACATACTGTCTTTAAAGGTCCCATGACATGGTACTTCTTGATGCTTTTATATGGCTCCTTAATGGTTCCCTAATACTGTAAATGAATCCTTCTTCAAAATCAACACTCAGTGCATGAGAAACAGAGATAAGATGAGAAAGAGTAATTTTTCTCTCTCTGAACAGGCCATTATGGGAGTTGTTGCTTGCAAATGAGGAGAAAAGAGATGGCCTATAGTAGAGGGTGGGGGCGTGGCCAAACTCTCCGCTCTCAGCTCTCAGCTGTCCGCTCTGACCCATTTCTGCGTTTTTGCGCGGAGGAAAAGATGAGAAGCGTTCCATTGAAAAATAAACACATTTCCACAGAAAATACAATTAAACCACTGCTGTTCAAAGGTCCAGAGGCTCAGATAAAGGACTTCCGAGCCTAGAAACACTCGGACGTGCCTCCAGGCAAATGAAAAAACGCATTTCGTAGTGTGTAGCTGCTCTGCAGTCCAAACTCTATGGGCGTGATTTACAGAGACGCTGAGTACAGACACAGACGGGGGGTGGAGCTGCATTTTTCGAGCTGACGTCACATAGTTGCCTTGTTGAGAATCGCCCGTTTGAGCTGTGTTTTTTTCTAACGCAGAAAAGCATCGCAAATGCTCAGTTTAGACATTTCGCAACTTTTAACCATGGGGGGGGGGGGCTAAACAGGGTAGGGGAGCTCACATTAACGTTCAAAAACCTCAGAAAGTGAAAATTTCATGCCATAAGACCTTTAAATATGACTATAATGAGACAGAATAACAGTAAATATAGCCTATCCAATACAGCCAAACTTTTTATACTTTTTATAATCAGTTGAAGATTTACAGTGACTGTTATATCACTAAATATATCGGCTGTTCCAGTCATATCATCAGAAAAAAAAAATCCACAGGGGTCGGGACTTACTGTTGAACTCCATTATGTCTTTGTAACAATAACAGCTTGTATTTCAGTAATTTCTATAGACTGTATATGGTTATTACAGTATTAAAAATAAAATTAAGCCCAAAGTTGCTATAAAACGTAGACTTGGCAACTATGCAGACACGTAGGAGGCAGACAGACGTGCTATGCTAGGTGGTGTTGGAGGACATATTTTATTTTGAAGGTCTCCCTGGTTACCGAGGCGTGTCAGATGAAGAGGTCAAATGTGTTAGTGTGATGTTATTGCTGGTGACTTATAACTGCACATGATTTGTTATAGGAAGTACATAGCCACTGTGCTTTGTGTGGCTATATAAAGCACCATTCATATAAAGTGTATTGGGGCGACAAAGGGGTACAAGGTCATAGTATAACTGTCTAAGCATGATTTATTGATTATTGATTTATTCTGGAATAAATACCATATCAAATGTAAAAAAAAAAAGCTCTAAATTTTTGACACCATATGTACTAAGTGTGTATATATATATAACAGCCACATTTGTCTTGCAGAAATCCTACCAAATGTAATTATAAATAGCTAAATTGTGAAACACCAGATTGCTACTGAGCTTGATTCTCTTTGGAATGCCAATTATGCAGCGACTGAAAAATTCTGATAGCTCTTCTGTTTTAAAATGAAATGAAATGAAAGTAAAATGGTTTACTCGATGGCAATTAACATTACTTTAAACCCAAGCAATGCATAGATGCATAGTTAAAGACAATGTACATGTTCATCTCTTTCATTTTAAACAGTTTGCAGTGGTCCAAAGTTATTACTCACCTAGCTTATGCATTCTAAGCATCCTAATTATTCACCATGACAAGTGGTTTTCACAACTTTCAGAGGACAGATTAGAGTTTTGCAGACATGGTAATGCTAACTTGGGATGTAATGATACTGAAAATTTTATGAAACACATTTGGATCTTTTTTTTTTTACCTTATGCCATTTGTGTTTAAAGGAAATGTATTATATTTTCAGTCCCAGGTTTCAGCAGATACTGAAAATCAAAGTATCGACATTGGTATCGGACGTTCCTGTATAATAAAAAGGCTTTGTAATTAGATGCAGCACACATAAGTCTCATTTTGACCCTAAGAGCTGCTGTTACAAAATACAGTGGTACCTCACCTTACGAAATTAATTCGTTCCAGAAGTGGTTTCGTAACGTGAATTTTTCGTAAGTTGAGTAGCTATTTCAAAGGAAAAGGCCTGATTCATTCCAAGGTTGTTGTTTTTTATAGTGTAACATTTTTTTATAGTGTAACACTGTGTCCTGCGTAGAGACTGGAGACCCAGGACTAAACGTGGACTATACCAGTCTAGACCAAGGTCTAAACCAGGACTGGACCAGGTCTAGACCTGGACTAAACCAGGACTGGACCAGGACTAAACCTGGACTAAACCAGGTGGATTAAAGCGCCGCGTGCGGGTCTATTTCCTGGTTTCGTTTCGAGTCACGGCTGAGGCGAGCAGCGAGGACTCCCCTCGGGACCGCACGCAGTCTGAGCGCATGAACGAACGCATGCAAGAGCCGCGGTGGTCTAATCCTGGTTTAGACCTGGTTTAGACCTGGTTTAGACCTGGTTTAGACCTGGCACGGTTTGAGCACGGGTCTCGTCCTCTCAGCCCCGCGCCGGGTCATGCTGCGCTATCACACACGTGTCCGCGCGCACACACACCGCCCTCCCCCTTCCCCCACACTTCACTATTAATACATTTTGTTGAAAATCTATGAAAGTTTGAGTGTTTAAACGAGAGACAAATGTGAGAAAAGTTTAAATCCAGTCTGAGAAAAGCGTATAATGTGTGTGGCTGAGCGCGCATTATTTGAATTTTTGAGATTTCGCGTTTCGTAACTTGAATTTTCTTTCGTATCTAGAGACCAATTTAACGTGAAGGCGTTTCGTAACTTGAAATTTTCATTTGTTGGGTCTTTCGTAAGGTGAGGTACCACTGTATATATACTAGGGCAACAAATTCTAATTATTACATGGAAAAACAAATCTGGTACAGCCCCTTTAACCAGGCTTGAATGTTCCAGACCACCACACCATTATCTCCTCCTTCCAGCAGCCTCCCCATCAGCCTGTGTCATCAGTTTGTCCATCTCCAGACTGTGTTAGCCTCCTGCTGCCCCTCTCTGCTCCGGAAACTATTTTTAAGCTTAACAGGACTGGACACATTAGTGGACACGGAAGTAAATAGAGGACACCCACACCCACACGAAAACAAGGCAGGTACCTCACGTCTGCCTTTTCCTGAACCGCTGGATAACATGGATCTAGGTGTGGAAGGGCATATAAGAATTTTGTTTTAAAACTGTGTTAATCTTAAACAGCATATTGTAACTTGCTCTGGTCAGAACAACAAATTTGACTGATAATATTTACATTTTTTGGCCCAGTTTAACATGCCCAGCACAATGCATTAAAGCTGTCACAATACTAAAATTTCAAACTTGGAACAGACTTGATACCGATTCCGATGCCACAATAACAAAAAACATTCTTTATTTAGACAGTAGAATGACATTTTCACCATTAAATCATAGAACTTTCTTTTATATTACCATGTGGCCTTATATCTGTATAATCTCAGTGGTCCAGGTAGGTTCCATAGTGGTCCATGGGCGTATACTACTACTACTACTACTACTACTACTACTACTACTACTACTCTATATGCTTTTATACTTGCTCTGATACAGCTCAAGACCATTCTACAGCTATTCAGGAAATATGTGTCCAACCGCAGGAAAACCAATACCAAATCGTCGCGGAGGCGTTTTGAGTTATTCACAGATTCTGAAAGTACAGGTTCTAAGCTTTCCAATGATGTCTTACATGTGAAAATCTGACCATATTTTAAAAAGTTATCTCTATTTGAAAGCAGCCATAGCAGATCCCAGAAATTCCAGAAACAGCCTCTCAAAGTTTGGTCTCTTCAGCCCTCCTTGCCTAACAAGCATTTTTTAAATTAAAAAATGTATGTTTTTAACGTCACTAATGCTGTTATCTGAAACATGGAGAGGCTTCTTCATGATCTCACAACTAGCACATTATGCAAAAAAACAAAAATCACAAATTTTGAAAAAAAAAAAACAACAACACAGAAAAAACGCATTTCCTGAGAATCTGTAATGCCGACATGAGCCCTCAGCTTCCGTGGTGAGACACATATTCATTTCTGTCCTGTGAATGTGACTTTTTAGTATGAATACCTGCTCAAATCTAGTTTTGATACTAGTTTTAGTATTGATTTGTATCTAATTTTTGATACTTTTGACCCTAGTATAGTCCAGATAATTGCAGTGATCAAAATAAATAAAATGCAATAAAATGATTTAAAGATCCCATGACATGGTACTTCTTGATGCTTTTATATGGCTCCTTAATGGTTCCCTAATACTGTAAATGAATCCTTCTTCAAAATCAACACTCAGTGCATGAGAGAGATAAGATGAGAAAGAGTATTTTTTTTCTCTCTGAACAGGCCATAATGGGCGTTGTTGCTTGAATGCAAATGAGGAGAAAAGAGATGGCCAATAGTAGAGGGTGGGGGCGTGGCCATACGCTCCGCTCTCCGCTCTCAGCTCTCAGCTGATCCATTTCCGTGTTTTTGCACGGGAGGAGAGATTTGAAGCGTTCCATTGAAGAATAAACACATTTCCACAGAAAATAAAATTAAACCACTGCTGTTCAAAGGTCCAGAGGCTCAGATAAAGGACTTCCGAGCCTAGAAACACTTGGACGTGCCTCCAGGCAAATAAAAAAACGCATTTCGCATTGCCTAGCGCATTCGCAGTCCAAACTCTCTGGGCGTGATTTACAGAGACGCTGAGTACAGACAGACGGGGGTGGAACTGCATTTGCATTTCTTTTTTCGATCTGACGTCAACAAGGTGCCTTGTTCAAACTCGCCCGTTTGAGCTCTGATTTTTTGTAACGCAGAAAAGGATAGCAAATGCTCAGTTTAGACATTTCGCAACTTTTAACCATGGGGGGGGGGCTAAACAGGGTAGGGGAGCTCACATTAACGTTCAAAAACCTCAGAAAGTGAAAATCTCATGCCATGGGACCTTTAAATAGTCAATATGATTATTCCAGTTGGCAGTAGAATTTATAATTCAGTATATATTTTTACATTATACTTATGAGTCAGTGCCACATGCGTCAAATAGTGTGTGTAGAGGAGGATTAGAAGAGTAAATTTCAAGTTGATGCTAGAAACTGGAACACCCAAAAGAAACTTAAGAAACTCAGACACAGGGAGAACATGCAAACTCCACAGGGACCAGATCCAAACTGCCTGCCCTCCAAATAGCAGTTTCCTTGGGCTATCACAAATTTGAGAAAGACCCAATAAAATACCCATTGCATTAGATGAGTCGCTTTTGGCTGTAGGGAGGATGTTGATTCATAACGCTGGGCTGAGCCTCACCATTGATACAGGATTTCAAGCTCTAGTTGTCGGGGATAAAAATAGCTGATGCAATGAATTGTGAGAGATTGAAAGGTCAGCACTTGTCATGTGTAACGTCTTTGGGCTTTATCATCGTAATGTCAGCAGATAAAAGATGGCTAGTGGTGCTCAAATTGTAGAGCAACAAAAATGGCGGTTACGTAATGGTGAAATGTTCTCTTGTCAGGGTGAGAGTGGAGCCGGCTTGGTGTAATCTGGGACATTTGTGGATGCATTGTGATTCTGTTTGGGTTCACAATTGTCTTTTTAGTCCAGTAATGGGGTACACTGGGGGTATTGTAGTATTCAATATTATTATTATTATTATTAAAGATCCTATATTACACAGAATTGACTCTTGTGAGGTTTAAGTCATGTTATAATCAGACCCCCCAGGATTTCGCGGGCATTTTTTGTGATTGTTGCGGGCTAAAATGCCTGAATTTGCGTGAGCTTTTCCAAAAAGTTGCGATGAAAGTTGCGGTGCTTTTAAGGTTTTTGTTGCGATTTTGTTGCGGGAGGAAGTGAAAGTTGCGATAAATAGTTGCGATTTTCCCTTTTTGTAATTAAAATGTAGTAATATTTTGAATACTGAGTTATTACTGACAAAGAATAATACAAAGACACAGAGATCACAGATATGGTCCTAAAACAACCTTACCAACATCGAAAATAAATTACTACTAGGAGGGGAACTGTTTCGCCCGGTCTTTTGCTGTTATTTTTGTGGGCAAATGGCGCCGCAGACATGTTTCTTTGCCATTAGAAGCCGTGTCCCAATTCCCAGAGCGCGCGGCTCGGAGAGTGGCTTGAAGGGCATGTGCGTCACACATTTCGACAGTACACCGGCGCGACAACTGCTTCTTTTTTGTCCCATGCGCAGTTAGCACGCGGTCTGAAGACCGCAGCCGTTAAGTGGTCCGTGGACTGCAGTCGGGGCTGAGCAAGTGTGCACCGCCTTGACTGCAGTCTGAGCCCCCTTCGGGCCGCGCTCCGAGCTGTGCGCTCTGGGAACTGGGACACGGCTGCAGTTTCGTTTTGTCACACGGAAGTAAGGCAGAAGGAAGTTGGTCGGCGTTCAATACGTCGCCGATGATTGGTCAGAATTGTAAAAAAAATAGTAAAAATTGCGGGAAAGTTGTGGTGATTGGTCAAAATTGCAACACCGCCCTGAATTCACAGGGATTGGCTGAAGTTGCGTTGAAGTTGCAAATCGCAACATCGCGAATTCCTGGAGGGTCTGTCTAATGCTGTTACCTCATCAAAAACATACCTGGAGTTCCGTTTTGTTTCATTCACAAATGTTTGAGTAACCCTTTATTATTAGTCTGTCTACATCTCTAAAGCTCAGAATGCGCTGTTTCACCTTGTGATGTCATGTAGTGTTACAAGTTACATTTTACTTATAGTTCAGTAGAGACTGGTCATTCCAAGGCTGAAATTATCCAAATTATTCTAGTGAAGATGTATGGAGTGGAGTGCTTCTTGTATTATCACATGACATCACAATGTGGAACAGAGTATTTTGTGTGTATTCAATTTGTCAACTGGACAAAAGTTTATTTGGTCGAATCCATTTTGCAGCTCATCCAAGCTGCAAAATGGATTCGACCAAATAAACTTTTGTCCAGTTGACAAATTTAATTTCTCCTTTTGCCATGGAGTCTACCTGGATGGCTGAGGGATTCTACACAGATCATAAAATAGCATAATATGGGCCCTTTAACTATTTTTAAGTTTTAAAAAAATAAATATAATCAATCAATAATGGTGCAACAAAATCAAAACTTTGAAAATAATTCAATTACGGAAACAGGTTTGAACAATGACAGAAGTGCATGTTTCAGAATGAACTATTAGCACTTAGGTCCTTCCTTAACCATGACAAAGAAACAACTGTTCAGGATAGCCTAGTTGTTTCCACGTGGTTCTCATGCAATACCATCCCTGTGACAGTTGCTTCCTTATGGTTCTCACAGTAAGGAATAACATACTAACTAACCATCATCCAAACACTGAAGATGCAATATGTAACGTTACTGGTATGGAGTCTGCTTGCTTGTCTCCATGTAAATGCTCTTGCTATGCCTGGAAAGTTCCCTAATATGGCATTAAAATGACTCATCCTGCATGTATTCAATGACTAGTGTTTTTATTTGCTCAAAAATACCTTTAAAAAACCATGCATTTTTACAGTGAGCAGGGTCGCCTCTCCACAAATTAGACCTGTAATTCCTCACCTGCTTGTCTCCATGGAGATATTCTAATGCCATACTTTGGAACATTCCAGACAAGTAATACCAATACACACACCAACTATTGAGACTTTGCAGTCGATATCCTCAACATTCCCTGGGAGTGTGATGCTAACTGTAAGCACTGCTCTGTTTGAAGCTTGTTAGGCCTTTAATTTTAGTTTTATATTAAAGATCCCATGACATGGTACTTCTTGATGCTTTTATATGGCTCCTTAATGGTTCCCTAATACTGTAAATGAATCCTTCTTCAAAATCAACACTCAGTGCATGAGAAACAGAGATAAGATGAGAAAGAGTCATAAATATCTCTCTCAAACACTTTATTCTGGGCGTTGTTGCTTGAATGCAAATGAGGAGAAAAGAGCTGGCCTATAGTAGAGGGTGGGGGCGTGGCCAAACTCTCCGCTTTCGGCTCTGAGCTCTCAGCTGATCCATTTCCTTGTTTTTGCACGGGGGGAGAGATTTGAAGCGTTCCATTGAAAAATAAACACATTTCCACATAAAATAAAATTAAACCACTGCTGTTCAAAGGTCCAGAGGCTCAGATAAAGGACTTCTGAGCCTAGAAACACTCGGACGTGCCTCCAGGCAAATAAAAAAACGCATTTCGCATTGCCTAGCGCATTCGCAGTCCAAACTCTCTGGGCGTGATTTACAGAGACGCTGAGTACAGACAGACGGGGGTGGAACTGCATTTGCATTTCTTTTTTCGATCTGACGTCAATCAGGTGCCTTGTTCAAAATCGCCCGTTTGAGCTCCGATTTTTTGTAACGCAGAAAAGGATCACAAATGCTCAGTTTAGACATTTCGCAACTTTTAACCATGGGGGGGGGGGCTAAACAGGGTAGGGGAGCTCACATTAACGTTCAAAAACCTCAGAAAGTGAAAATTTCATGCCATGGGACCTTTAATACAATCTGACCATAAAGATATTAGCTGGAATTACAACAGTTGACCTGCTTCAGCTTGCTCCAGTCATCTGCTTTTTTACCGCAAGAACTACTATTGGAGGCTTTCTTTTCTTACATTGTACAGAACTATCACAACACGACAATTTTCTGCCGATAACTCGTATGAAATCACACTGTTCCAGAGCAAACATGTCTGTGGAATGATGTACTGGTGTGGTTCTAATGGTGTGAAGAGGCTGCAGTGACAAAACAAGTCTAACTACCCCCTATCACAATTCACAGGGGGCAAAAATCAATATCAGCAGTCCACTCACACTCTCCCCTGGGAACCTACGCCCTACATCACAGCAAAAAGGAGACTGGACACACAAGGATTCACCGCGGTAACCAAGCCAAACACACAAAACTAAAAAATATATAGTTTTGAATCGCAGTGGATTGATGTGATAGAATAAAATAGAATAATTTTGGTGCACAGTATATAATTAGAATCAACTGTTGCTGCTGAATCAACTGCTTGTATCTGCTATATAATTATAATCTCTGACACCCGTGGATCATTCTGTTATCATATGGACATTGTGAACTGCAATGTGAGTAAGTCTGCATTAAAAAACTGCAGCACCCAATGGGATCTGATGTCGCCGTAAACGTCATCACAACAAAGTGTCACGCATTTGTCGGCACCAAGGTTATAATAGTTTAGTTTTAGATAGTTTTGACCTTTATTTTCCCTCTAATTCAGTTAGTTTTAATTCGTTTTTAGAGTGGCTCTGATAGTTTTAGTTAGTTTTCTTTCTTTTTTTTTTGTAACTGCTCAGGTTTAGTTTAGTTTTTATTAGTTTTAGTATTAGTTTTAGGGTTATACTTCGGGTTATTTGTGAAGTGCAGGATTCAAAAAGTATTCTGTTATCAAACTTACAAACAAATACAATTTTTTAAAATTTATTCAGGTATACCCCCACAACAACCCAAGCAGACCACAAGCTGCAGCCTTAAGTGCAAAAACAAATAAAAATACACACCAAAACTTCCAAATTTACCAACTACAAAAAAGACATGTAAATAAATTGACAAAGACGAAAACAAAGAGCGATTTAATTATAGTTTCAGCTAGTTTCAGTTAATTTTGTAAACACACAATATCGTTTCAGTTAGTTAATTTCTTTTTCTTTATGTTTTTATGTATTTGAGTTAACAAAAATATTTTTTTCTATTTTAGTTGTCTATTTTAGTTTTTTGTTCATGCTCTTGGTGAAATGTCTATTGTGTATTGTGTTTTCTCTGTTTGTATGAATGTGTTTTGTTCTTAACTGCCTTAGGACTACGGATGTAAATTAGCTAACTCTGGCATATTTACATTGAAGCTCTCTGCTGACATGTTGATTAATATGCATTGTCCTAATTTAAATAAATAAATAAATACAAATATTTTCATTTTCATTAACTATCATAACCTTGGTTGGCACCACTGATGTATAGATGCAGATCATGCTAGCAAGTTTTTGAATGCAGGAGAATAAAACAAACAAATCTCTGGAAATAAAACTTCAAGGGGAAATTAGAAGAAACAACTATAACATGGTAAACAGCTATTAAAAGTCGATTTTGCATAATAAGTTCGCTTTAAAGGTCCCATGACATGGTACTTCTTGATGCTTTTATATGGCTCCTTAATGGTTCCCTAATACTGTAAATGAATCCTTCTTCAAAATCAACACTCAGTGCATGAGAAACAGAGATAAGATGAGAAAGAGTAATTTTTCTCTATCTGAACACTCCATAATGGGCGTTGTTGCTTGAATGCAAATGAGGAGAAAAGAGCTGGCCTATAGTAGATGGTGGGGGCGTGGCCAAACTCTCCGCTCTTGGCTCTGAGCTCTCAGCTGATCCATTTCCGTGTTTTTGCACGGGGGGAGAGATTTGAAGCGTTCCATTGAAAAATAAACACATTTCCACATAAAATAAAATTAAACCACTGCTGTTCAAAGGTCCAGAGGCTCAGATAAAGGACTTCCGAGCCTAGAAACACTTGGACGTGCCTCCAGGCAAATAAAAAAACGCATTTCGCATTGCCTAGCGCATTCACAGTCCAAACTCTCTGGGCGTGATTTACAGAGACGCTGAGTACAGACAGACGGGGGTGGAACTGCATTTGCATTTCTTTTTCGATCTGACGTCAATAAGGTGCCTTGTTCAAAATCGCCCGTTTGAGCTCTGATTTTTTGTAACGCAGAAAAGGATCGCAAATGCTCAGTTTAGACATTTCGCAACTTTTAACCATGGGGGGGGGTAAACAGGGTAGGGGAACTCACATTAACGTTCAAAAACCTCAGAAAGTGAAAATTACATGCCATGCGACCTTTAAAGCAACACAGTGTAACTTTCTGGACGTGTTATGTCATCTCTATGATTCTATGAAAATGGAAAGTTAAAACCATACTGTGAACCTCCAAAGTGACCGATACATTTTATGCCATACTGTGGAATATTATAGACAACAAAACAATATTTCCATGGAGGCATGCCGTACGAGGCTCTCCTCCTGTCCATGTAGGAGTCAGGTTTGTGGAGATGCAAGCCCGCACACAGTAACGATGCATGTTTAAAAGATATATATTTAAAAAAAAAACATCAAAAATAGGTTAAAATAGGTGAAAATTATATAGACTATCGCACATTTTTCTCATTCTGTGCATTTCAGTAAACATAAATAAAATAAAATAAATTAATTAAATTGCTCAGGTTAAATCAGTATAATTTTAGTTCATGAATAAGAATTGTCCATTACAAGCTCCAAAATCCAATGACTCATACGCCCATGCAGCTCCGGGCTAAGTGTTTTAATAGGACGTTTAAATCTTCCTGTTAGTAATTAATATGTTTTACCACAGTGGGAATGGCTTGTTGCTATGGAAACGGGAGGACGAGGACACATGGGGCGCTTTCGTTGGAAATGTAGACAGCTTTTACACAATTTGGTCCATTTCTGAATCAACTAAATGAAGTTGCGGGCTTTGTGTTACAGTAATAATGTGATCTTATTTTGAAATCCATTTTCAGATTTTGTTGACACTTTTGTGAATGGGCAGATTTCTTTGCTTTGGTGGAGCATTTTAAACTCTTGAGTTTACAAGGCCATCACGTTAACTACTTGTTTGTTTTGATTATGTGATGTGCTTGTTGCTATAGGAACCAATGTCCATCTTTATGTAACGGTGTGTACTGACAGAGTGCACTGATTGGATATGAACCCTTTGCTCTTCGATCTTTATGGTAACATCTCTGCAGCCTGTTTCCATGGAGATGTTTTGTCTAGAATGTTCCACAGTATTGCATTAATCTTATCTTGCATCTATTCAAATCTGTGTGTCTTGTCTTGCTCAAATGTACCTTGTAAAAGACGCCTCTCCACAGATCTGCCCTGATCAAAACAGATAAGCTTAAAGCCATACTGTGGGACATTCCAGGCAAAGAAAAAACACCTGCATAGAGGACACCAGAAAAATTACATAACTTCATTTTTTTCCCCATGTATTTGAACAAAAAGTGTCACCCCCATTACAAATATATTGTAAAAGCATGTCTTGAGGTCAAAATCTGTCCGGTCTGTGCTATCCGCATTTAATTATAAAGTGTTTTCTTCTCCAATAATGAAGAAGTGCACAGTTAGCATGCTAGCTGTTGTTGTAAATTCTGGCACAGCGCACCATTCACAAACCTCTTTCTAAAACTGGAACTCTCTCTCTTTTTCTTGTGCCTAAGAAATTTAAAAACACAAAACGCATTCACGCAACCATCTCCACGGGTGCACTTTTTTTGCACTTTTGTAATGAACAGACAATTTTCTAGACACAAGCTGCTTTCCTTTTCAAATACTTTACACAGCCCATTCACTGTATTTTGAAATATTACAAACTTTGCTGACCTCCAACTTCCCCACCATTTTCAATCATTACCAATACAGCTTTTGTTCAGTCAAGGTCACTGAGTTTTTTGACTGAGTTGGTGCTTTGCTCTGAGTAAGACTGATTTGTGTTTTATATTTTGTGTGTACCCCATGAATCAGGCGGTAATAGTGGCAATATGAGGCTCATATCTGCAGCTACAGACCTCCACAACAGATGGTTCAACACAGCAGTGGTAGAAAACATAAATAAATGCGTATTTTTATTGCAAGGATAATTTGACCCACAGTGGCCACCAATATATGCCAATAATGCTTATTCTGAGGCCGAAGCATGCAGGAAGAGATAGTAGGCCGCCAATCAGAAAGGAAGCAAATTTTATTTTTACAGTTTTGGCTATTGAGGAGATGGTGGTGGTAGAGCAGCTGGCAGTTTGATGGACAAGTCGCTGCCTGGACCATCGACTACCTCACTGACCGTCCACAGTACATGCAGCTGCGCGGCTGTGAGTCAGAGGTGGTAGTCTGCAGCACTGGGGCCCCCCAGGGAACTGTCCTCTCACCCTTCCTCTTCACCATCTACACCTCGGACTTCACATACAACACGGACAGCTGCCATCTCCAGAAGTTCTCTGACGACTCGGCCATTGTGGGCCTTTGTGGACTGGTGTGGGCAAAACCACCTGAGCCTCAACACCAGTAAGACAAAGGAGCTGGTGATCGACTTCAGGAGGAGACTACTACCTCACTCACCGGTGAACATCCAGGGGCAGGACATAGAGACTGTGGACAGTTTCAAGTACCTGGGTGTTCACCTCAATAATAAACTGGACTGGTCCCACAACACCGACGTCCTGTACAAGAAGGGCCAAAGTTGCCTCCACCTCCTGAGGAGACTGAGGTTCTTTGGAGTGTGCAGGCCTCTGCTCAAGACTTTTTATGACTCTGTGGTGGCCTCTGCTCTCCTCTACGCTGTCGTCTGCTGGGCCCCGAGCAGCACAGAGTGGGACAGGAAGAGACTCAATAAGCTGGTCAGGAGGGCCAGCTCTGTCCTGGGCTGTCCTCTGGACTCTGTAGAGGAGGTGGCTGAGAGGAGAGTGCTGGCCAAATTCACGTCCATCATGGACAACACCTCTCACCCTCTGCACCGGACTGTAGAGGAGCTGAGCAACTCCTTCAGCAGCCGACTGAGGCACCCCCAGTGCAAGAAGGAGCGCTACTGCAGATCCTTCATCCCCACCGCCATCAGACTGTATAATTCTACTATATAGGCCAGACGTGCAATATCCTTTTTCCATGCTTTCCTTGTCAATGTTTGTATTATTATTATTATTATTATTATTATTATTATTATTATTATTGTTATTATTATTATTATTATTATTATTATTATTATTATTATTATTATTATTATTATTACTTATTTTTATTATTACTTACTTTATTTCATTCTTGCCTGCATGCATTCTTGTTCAAACTGTCCTGGAGCTACTGTGGCAAGTAAATTTCTCCTGTGTGAGATCAATAAAGTCTTATCTTATCTTATCTTATCTCAACTGAATACATTCTTGTGTCGCTGGTTAACACACTCAGCATGTATAAGTGAAAATTACCAAGCTTACGGTGAAGTCTTGAAGTATTTTATATGATTTTTAGTAATGTGTCCTATGATTTTAATTTCACATTACCATAGCCATAGCCAAAGATTGTACTTCACGTATCTTGCATTAATGTGAATGAATAATGGTTGGTAAAAGTAGTCAAGCCTAGACAGTGCAATATAACACCAAATACAGTGGTACCTCACCTTACGAAATTAATTCGTTCCAGAAGTGGTTTCGTAGCGTGAATTTTTCGTAAGTTGAGTAGCTATTTCAATGGAAAAGGCCTGATTCGTTCCAAGTTTTTTTTTTTTTTATAGTGTAACATTTTTTTATAGTGTAACACTGTGTCCTGCGTAGAGACTGTAGACCCAGGACTAAACGTGGACTATACCAGTCTAGACCAAGGTCTAAACCAGGACTGGACCAGGACTAAACCTGGACTAAACCAGGTGGATTAAAGCGCCGCGTCTATTTCCTGGTTTCGTTTCGAGTCACGGCTGAGGCGAGCAGCAAGGACTCCCCTCGGGACCGCACGCAGTCTGAGCGCATGAACGAACGCATGCAAGAGCCGCGGTGGTCTAATCCTGGTTTAGACCTGGTTCAGACCTGGTTTAGACCTGGTTTAGACCTGGCACGGTTTGAGCACGGGTCTCGTGCTCGCAGCCCCGCGCCGGGTCATGCTGCGCTATCACACACGTGTTCGCGCGCACACACACCGCCTTCCTCCCTCCCCCCACACTTCACTATTAATAATTTTGTTGAAAATCTATGAAAGTTTGAGTGTTTAAACGAGAGAGAAATGTGAGAAAAGTTTAAATCCAGTCTGAGAAAAGCGTATAATGTGTGTGGCTGAGTGCGCATTATTTGAATTTTTGAGATTTCGCGTTTCGTAACTTGAATTTTCTTTCGTATCTAGAGACCAAAATTTAACGTGAAGGCGTTTCGTAACTTGAAATTTTCGTTTGTTGGGTCTTTCGTGAGGTGAGGTACCACTGTATTAGTAATGGTAAAGATGACTGTGTAACATGTCCAGTTGAGGGTGTGCCACAAGCTTCTCACCATGATAATTGCATTGCGTGTAAAGTTGCTCTGTATGGCTTTAAACTTATCTCCATGGAGACAAGAAGGTGACGCCACTATGCCAAGTTACTGGTCAGATCTCTTCAAAGGCAAGCCCACTCAGTAAGAATTACTGTTTTTTGTGGGGTATTTTTGTAGCAAAAAAAAAAACTTCAATAAAACCAAGATACACAAGATAAACATCACTCTACAATCCAGATAACACATTAACATCTCCATGGAGACAAGGCCTCCCACTGGAAAAGTTACATAGGGCACCTTTATGTACAAATATACAGTGGTACCTCACCTTACAAAAGACCCTACATACGAAAAATCCAAGTTACGAAACGCCTTCACGTCAAATTTTGGTCTCTTGATACGAAAGAAAATTCAAGTTACGAAACGCGAAATCTCAAAAATTAAATTAATGCGCGCTCAGATGCACGCTCCGAAACGTAAATACACTTTATCAACACACACGGGGTTAGGTTCCAGAGGTGGCCCGCGGTGGGAGAGGTCCACGAGGTAGGACAACTTTGTATTTTGCAATTGTTCTACATGTTTTAGGGCTGTAAATGCCTCATCACACACATTCTACGCTTTTCTCAGACTGGAGTTGGGCTTTTCTCGCATTTCTCTCTCGTTTGAACACTCGAACTTTCATAGATTTTCAACGGAATGTGTTGATAGTGAAGCGTGGGGGGGACACGGCTCAATATAGCGCCGAACGCGGGAGGGGAGCGGAGACACAGGATTACTATCAACAACACATCATCAGTATGGTAAAACTCACCTGTCTCACGACGGTCTAAACCCAGCTCACGTTCCCTATTAGTGAGTGAACAATCCAACGCTTGGTGAATTCTGCTTCACAATGATAGGAAGAGCCGACATCGAAGGATCAAAAAGCGACGTCGACACGGCGCGGGATGGAGCCGCGGCGCCCGGGCCGTGCCTCCCCCTCGGGGCCGCGGGCCCGCGCGGCGGGGTGATTTAATCCTGGTCAGGTCCCGGTTTGGTCCGGGTCTGGACCTGATCCGGTTCTGGTTTAGACCTGGTCTAGACCTGGTTTAGTTCTGGTCTAGACCTGGAAATCACATAGAAGCAGAGCCCGCCCCGAGCGAGACCTTGCCCGCCGATAGAGCACCTTTCTCGGCCTGTTAGCTCACAGTGTCAGCCCCCCGGCTCTGGAGGTCAGATAGAACCAGAGCCCGCCCCGCCCCGCTCTTATTCCCGCTGAAAGAGCGTCTTTCTCGGCCTTTTAGCTCTAGCGCGGAACGCGCAAGGAGCGCGGAGACACGAGCAACGCGCTCCTCCAACAGCACTGCCATGTCCCGGGATAATCCTGGTTTAGTCCAGGTCCAGTCCAGGTTTAGACCTGGTTTAGTTCTGGTCTAGACCTGGTTTATTCCAATCAGGACGCAGAACACAAATGTTACACTATAAAAAAAGTTACACTACAAAAAAAAAAAACCTTGGAACGGATCAAGCCTTTTCCATTGAAATAGCTACTCAACTTACGAAAAATTCACGTTACGAAACCACTTCTGGAACGAATTAATTTCGTAAGGTGAGGTACCACTGTATAGTAAAAAACATAATTGTGATCTTTCTCTTATAATACAATCTCTTGACTCAAGTTGCTCCGCCTTCCACTCAAAACCATTTTCAAAACAATTAGTCTTATATTATTACTATAATTATAGCTATTAATTATTATACAATTTAATTCAGTCAATGAATTTATACCCTCATCTAAGTAGTTTCCTTCCCCATAAATTGCACTTGCAACCTTGACAGTTCATTTCTTTAATAATTCATAAACAGGCCAACACATTAATGACATTACTGCGTGGTATCTCAGTCTGACAGCATTTGAATATCTAGTAGTTCTATAGGGTCCTACAATGAGGATTTGAAGGGGAGTAAATTGAACCGTCATATACAGCTCCATCGCCACATGATTATTTTATTATCTATGAATATTACAGATTCATCTATATTCATCTCTTGTATTTTTAGTCCTCTTTGCAGGATATGAAATTTTAAAGGGCGCTACAGTAATGTAGCACTAGAAAAATCACATACAAGTGGGTTATAGTTATGTTTTGCAATAAATATAATTACAAAGGTACTGAATAAATTTGATGAATAAAATTCACTAGGGTAACCACGTGCAATCAACATAAGAAAATTGACCATGTTATATTTCATAAAGTAAAATTACACTGGACATAGTTTTGTGTGTTGCTGTAGTTTTGTCTTCACAGATCTAACCTCTAACTTTGCCTGGTAGCATCATCATGAATAGAAACATTTAATGCTTAAAGGGATATGCCACCCCCAGGTCAAATTTGGGCATCTCCCCACAGTCCAGAGACTAAAATAAGTGGTGGAAAGCGTTTTCCTGCTCACCCAGCCATTGTCCGAGTCTGTCGCCACTGACCGCCGCGGTATCTGGTGCTCCTCCGCCTTAGACTGGAGTCTAACGTCGCCAGAGAAAGATTTCGGCCAAAAGGAATTAATTTGCTCGATGCGTTTCCCAATTACTTTGTGTGTAGTGCGCATTCATATCGAGTGCAAATAAATGTGCAAATCAACACAGAGAGCTTGCCTTGGTCATTTTGGGTGGGAACTATTTTCCAGTGCGTAAGAATACAGCCGTATCACGCACCACGTTGTGCAACAGGGGAACTCCCTTCCCGGTGCGTAACTGGGATTCCCCTGGCAGCGTGCTGCGTGATACGACTGTATTCTTACGCACTGGAAAATAGTTCCCACCCAAAATGCCCAAGTCAAGCTCTCCGTGTTGATTTGCACATTTATTTGCACTCGATATGAATGCGCACTACACACAAAGTAATTGGGAAACGCATCGAGCAAATTAATTCCTTTTGGCCGAAATCTTTCTCTGGCGACGTTAGACTCCAGTCTAAGGCGGAGGAGTTGCAGATACCGCGGCGGTCAGTGGCGACAGACTCGGACAATGGCTGGGTGAGCAGGAAAACGCTTTCCATAAAAAAACACATTTCGCATTGCGTAGCGCATTCACAGTCCAAACTCTATGGGCGGGATATACAGGGACGCTGAGCGGAGACAGAGGGAGGGGCTGGAACTGCATTTGCCGATCTGACGTCAAAAAGGTGCCTTGTCCGAACTCGCCCGTTTCAACACTGGTTTTGTGTAACGCAGTTTAGACATTTCGCAACTTTTAGCCATGGGGGGGGGGCCTAAACAGGGTAGGGGAGCTCAGATTAACGTTCAAAAACCTCAGAAAGTGAAAATCTCATGCCATGGGACCTTTAATCTTAACAAACTTTCCCTACACACACAAACCCAACCAGCCTGGAGCTTTCTATGATGCTAGCAGCCTGTCGCCAACACTTGAAAACTATGGGGCTATTATGATTTGCAGAACAGGTGTACGAGATGTTGTCTGCAGAAAAAGAAGGGAACAACAACCAAGATGGCGCCCGGGGCCCCTAATTGGCTCCCTGCTGTCTGCACTGCACTGATCAATGACCTTCCACCATAAAGAGCAGCATCCAGCCTGAGTGACAGATGAATCTTTTAACAGCTGACGTGATAGGGCTGCATGGGAACGCCACAGTCTAATTGCTGGAAGTCTGGGTGCAATAATATGAGGAGAGAATGGAATGAGAGGAATGCGTCGATATGGTGAAAGAGTGTGTGGTAGGAGAGGAGGTGGGATTTAACTAGATTTTAATGGGAAATGTTTGGGCATTTTCTTTTGACTGATAATATGGATAGTCAAAATGTCAACAATGCACCCTTTCTCTGGGTGGCTTTGAGGTCTGGATATAACTTCTTTGCTTATTGGTTGCAGCCCTATGCAAAATCATACAAGAGCAATTAAAACGGTCAGTAGACCTTGCCTTTGAATGGCATGTGAGAGGAATAAGTGCTGGAGAGAAAGGTCAAAAGCACAAAATGGCAGCCTAAGTTATCATGGCAGTCTACCCCAGGGCAGCTGTGGCAGAAGCACCTTACCACCATCAAGTTGAAGATAAACAAAAAGTGCATGAAATGAAACAACAACATAAATGATTTGCTAAAGGCGGTATTAGTTTGAAATGATGGCATTGCATCATTTGCATTAGTGTCATCTCATTAAATTTGATGAATGTTGTTCCATAATGTCTGGATTGTCACAGCTATACTATAACTTGATGCCAAGACTCCCCCCTCTCCATGGAGACTATTTCTGTATCATGTGGGGAATACCGAGGTACTCCCTGTCCAGCTGTCCCATTGGCGTGTCTGGGGTCAGCCCTGGGGCCCGCTCCTGCTGAGGCACGGAGCACCCATAGGTGAGCCCGCTCAGCTGCCTGCTCTGGGAAAGCACTTTAGAGAATGGGGGCTGTGGGGGTTGTTTTTAAAGGCTGCATCTGATATATGTGACCACGGCACGGCAAAACCTGCCATAAGTCGCTCCCAGCGAACAGGAGAAAATCGCATTAGAAGCTTTTTTTTTTTTTTTGCCAAATCCAGAGTCAGGTGGCTCATTATGTGTATTTCTTATTCTTTGAATAAACATTTCACTAAACATATCCTGTGTATTATTGAATTACTGAATGATTATATGGGCTTTTTGTTATAAAAACATTTCCATTTTAACAAAGTACCTTCTAATTCTGACCTGCCCTGAAGGCTAACACCACAGTGATAGATGATCTGCAGGGGGAGGGGCTTAGTTTAATGTCATGCAAATGAGCCCAGAAGGCCTAGAGTTAGAGAACTTCAAGGGCTTTTTTCACAGCTTCTGATAAACCCATGTGCATGGTTTCAAATGGCCACAAATTCTTCAAATGTAATCGGATTTCCATGTGTAAGGCATCAGTGGAAAGCTTAGAATCTACACTTTCAGAATCTGCGAATAACTCAAAACGCCCCCGGGACGACTTGTGACTGTGGTCGGTCACATATTTTGAAACTGTGTATTTTTATAATGAAAGAACAAATTCAGATTCTGATTCTGGGTGTGGAGAGAAAAAATTCTAAGGAAGTCCCATTAAAAACAAAATAAAAGATTAGGAAAGGGGAAAGGGGGTTGCATTTAGAACAATAGTGGCCAAGTTTTGTTTTGATCCAGTACTAAGTAATACTAGCAAGTAATTCAAAACTGATCTCCAATACCAATTAGTTTTGTATGAAAATGCATTGAAACTCCACCACTATTTTACCTTACAGACAATTTTTAATTTCACTCACATAGTTTAATTTGATCTAAACATTAAATATATGTATCGGTAAACAAGGTACTTCAAAACTAATTTAAATTTGGTTTGAAATTGGTTTGCTTTTTTTATTTTAAAGGTGAATTGTGTAACTTCTCTGATGGAAGGTCCATCAAATTGAGGTGGCAACATTATGCTTTGGGGATGTTTTTCTGCCAAGGGCACAGGACAACTTCACTGCTTCAACTGGAGGATGAGCAGAGCCATGTAAAATCCTGAGTGACAACCTCCTTCCCTCCACCAGGAAAATTAAAATAGGTCGTGGATGGGTCTTCCAACACGACAATGACCCAAAACATACAGCCAAGGCAACAAAGGAGTGGCTCAAGAAGAAGCACATTATGGTCATGGAGTGGCCCGGCCAGTCCCCGGATCTGAACCTTATAGAAAACCTATGGAGGGAGCTGAAGCTCTGAGTCGCCAAGCAACAGCCACAAAACTTCAATGATTTAGAGATGATCTGCAAAGAAGAGTGGACCAAAATTCCTTCTGATATGTGCGTGAACCTGGTCATCAACTACAAGAAATATCTGACATCTGTGCTTGCAAGTCTTTTTTGGATAGAGGGTTCAAATGCTTATTTCACTCAATGAAATGCAAATCAGTTTATATATTTTCTTTAAAGTTATTGTCCAGATTTTCTTTTTGATATTCTATTTCTCAAAGTTAAAATAATCCTACCATTAAAATTAAAGACTGTTTATTTCTTTGTCAGTATAGAAAATTACAAAATCAGCAAGGGATATACTTATTTCTTCCACTGTAAGGTACCATACTGTGATTGGCTTCATAGTCGACTTCAGAACTCAGGTTCATTTGAATTTCCAGACATATGTGGATGACTTTTTGACACCAGTTTTCTTTTTTGCAGAGAAGTAGAAGGAGTTGTGTTGGAGGAAGCTAGCAGGAGGTGCACGCTAATGCTACTGAGTCAGTGGAAGCAGAAATGGTGAGACACAGTCATCCTCTGTTCTTCTGCATCATCTAATAAAGAGCCCAACCAACACGTGCAGATACTGTATGTGCCTCCCAGGCGCTGATTCAGAATGGACTTGCAGTTATATGGAGATTTACATAAGTTACTGTTCAAGTGTTATGTTAACATATCGTGTTGTAGTCTTATTCTTCACGCTTTCAAAAGACAAGCAAAGTGAAATGATGATTTAAAGGAATATTAACGTTTTTTACAATCGGTAATAAAACATGTTGATTTACTCACCCATATCACTTTAGTAACATTTGGAGCAGGTCCGTAGATTTTGTAGGTCAGGATATATCCGGGTAACATGAGTGCTCGGGGCACGATGTTACGGTCAACAAATAACACAAACTTTAGCACTTTTCAAATCACAGAAGCTCACTGTGTCAGCGTAGACTTTAAGTGGAGTCCAAAGTGGCCTGAAACCCGATATCCAGCTATATTTCCATTTGATGACGTCATCAGAGAGGACAGCGCGCATGCGTGATTTCCCCAGCTGATTCGCAGATAAACACCGCTCTGAACTTTTCTGTTGCGAGACATGGCTGAAGATTCGGACTTTGAGATTGAAGAGGAGTTATTTGAGTATGATGGCTGTCCCTATCGTTTTGAGTATACGGAGGAAGAGATTTTACAGACCCTCCAGGAATTCGCGATGTTGCGATTTGCAACTTCAACGCAACTTCAGCCAATCCCCGTGAATTCAGGGCGGTGTTGCAATTTTGACCAATCACCGCAACTTTTCCGCAATTTTTAGTAATTTTGACCAATAATCGGCGACGTATTGAACGTCGACCAACTTCCCTCTGTGTAGGAGACATAACTGAGATGAGGTGCACGGTGCGTTTGTGTGTGTGCGGCAGAGGCGGTGGGTCACGTGACTGTGGGTGTGTGCACGTACGGAAGTGTGTGCGTGTAAAAGCGCGCGCTCACCTGTCACACAGAGGAGAGAGTCAGGGTTGGGGTGTAGCCGTATTTTTTGACCACAAACCATTCATTCATCTTTCACGTTAATCTGTTCATCCTGCTGGTTTTCATGAGTTCCATTTCATCCTGCTGCGCTGTCATAGCTGTGTGCGCTCTTTTTGTAATAAATGCACAAAACACATATCTGGATCTCAGCGTATCTGTCACCATAGCCTCCTCTTTGCGCGTCACAAATCTGCGAGCCATAGGACCCAACCTCATATTCTCGGCGGCTAAAAGGTTTGAGTTTGGAAGCCGCCACATTCTGCTTTACTTCCGTGTGACAAAACGAAACTGCGGCCGTGTCCCAGTTCCCAGAGCGCACAGCTCGAAGCGCGGCCCGAAGGGGGCTCAGACTGCAGTCAAGGAGGTGCACACTTGCTCAGCCCCGACTGCAGTCCGCGGACCGCTTAACGACTGCGGTCAACTGCGCATGGGACAAAAAAGAAGTGGGACAGCAGTCGTCGCGCCGGTGTACTATCGAAATGTGTGACGCACATGCCCTTCGGGCCACGCTCCGAGCCGCGCGCTCTGAGAATTGAGACACGGCTTCTAACGGCAAAGAAACATGTCTGCGGCGCCATTTGCCCACTAAAATAACAGCAAAAGACCGCGCAAAACAGTTCCCCTCCTAGTAGTAATTTATTTTCGATGTTGGTAAGGTTGTTTTAGGACCATATCTGTGATCTCTGTGTCTTTGTATTATTCTTTGTCAGTAATAACTCAGTATTCAAAATATTACTAAATTTTAATTACAAAAAGCGAAAATCGCAACTATTTATCGCAACTTTCACTTCCTCCCGCAACAAAATCGCAACAAAAACCTTAAAAGCACCGCAACTTTCATCACAACTTTTTGGAAAAGCTCCCGCAAATTCAGGCATTTTAGCCCACAACAATCACAAAAAATGCCCGCGAAATCCTGGGGGGTCTGATTTTAGAAAGAAGGAAGCGGAGACAGTTTGAGGAGCAACGCACCAGAGAAGAGTAAGAGACAGGCCGTCTACGAAAAGACAGTACCTGGTGGTGTTTATGTGGACATTGTATGTCGATGGCAACAGAGGAAGAATGTCTTTACTGTCTCGAGTGGGATTTGCGGCCCGGAGATGAACGTCTGAGTGATGATAACAGAAATCTGTGTCTGTCAACTCTGGAGGATATTCGTGCCATGATGAACCGTGGTGTAATAGAAACATTTTTCGTGTTCCGAAGTTGAATTGAAGGAGCCAGCCAAAGCCTGCCAGACCACACGGGCAACTTTCAGTTGAGTAAGAAGCCAATACACAATTATTGTTTGTTTGCATTGAATTGGTTTGATATGCCTATATAGTCATGATGACGTAATCTAATGAAACTATAGTTAGGTATCGGGTTTCAGGCCGCTTTTGACCAAGCGAAAGTGTACAGTGACACATTGAGCTTCTGTGATTTGAAAAGTGCTAAAGTTTGTGTTATTTGTTGACCGCAACATCGTGTCCCGAGCACTCACGTTACCCGGATATATCCTAACCTACAAAATCTAGGGACCTGCTCCAAATGTTACTTAAGTGATATGGGTGAGTAAATCAGCGTGTTTTATTACCGGAATAAGGTTCAGATTTTAAAAAACGTTAATATTCCTTTAAAACTTATACCTATATTATTAAAGGTGCAACTGTATGTAACCTCTCTGGGTTCCACCACCAGCTCGTCTTGCTTTGTTATTGCTAATCAAACTACTGCACATCTCATCAGGTTTGTGAAGCTGTAGTGTATTGTTTTGTATCTTGTATGTATGTATCAGGAGTATGGGTGATGTAGGCTTGTGGGCTGAGCATTGGACAGAATCAACTGCTAACCTATTGGAACAGGGCCTGAGAGAGATCACTAGATTATGCAAACATGCATGGATGACATGTAAAACCTCTTCAGGCATGTTTTTGTTGAGGAACCAATTTTATAACATGGTAGAAAGCACCAATTTTGCATAATACCCTCTCCTATGTGTATCCATCTTGCATTTGTTCCATTAGAGGTGTTTAATTGAAAAAGAAAATGCATTCTTACTGTGAGAATGCTGGCCTAGCCACAAATCTGACCTGTAGCATGGCTCTTGACTCCCTATGTCTCCATAAAACAGGAAACTTTAATGCCTTACTGTGGAATTAAGGCAAAGCAATAACATCTTTACAGAGACAAGCTGGTGGCAGACCCTCCATCAGAAAAGTTACAATGTACCTTTAATAAAAGACATTGCAAATAAGAAAATAAGAAAACCATAAGAAATATGGTAATAGAATATTGAAATCAAGTAAACGTAATGTCTAAAAGATAATTATTGACTATCAATTCCACAATCAGAATAATATCCCAAAATATTGAGGTGTACACAAAATTAAACTATTTTTAGATCATTTTATGTCATGTAAAAGAAAAACAATTATAAAGGTATGAAGTCCCTCTAAGTAACTTGGGCTGCATCCCATTACTCTGTCTTACCCCTTCCCTTACCCCTTTATCTACGTCTTTGTCTTGCCCCTCGATACCGAGCTGAGAGGACTAGGGGTACGACTGTTCCCCTAAGAAATGGGACTCCACTCGATTACCATTTGTGTCATCATCCCTTGCCTCTACCTGGCTGCTACGTCTATAGAGGTGACAACAACTGACTTAAACAAACGAAGATGCTATTCTCTCAGGTCATGATGTTGATTGCCTGGGCTCTTTTTATCTTTGTGCGCTTGTCTGCAATCAGACGAAGACATCAGAGAAGAAGATTGTTTCAATACAAACGACTGCTTATGGATTCAATCACAGTATGTACAGTATAATATTTGTCATCATATTTACCGGCAGAGGCCTACCCCTTCATTTCAAGTCTGGTCGAGAGTTTACTTCGTTTTAAGGGGTATGTAGCCCTCGGTCGTGGCCCTAGCCCTTGAGAATCCTCACATGAATGCGCAAAACCAAGGGGTTTTGATATCATGACATTCCTTTGCCCTTTGAGATCAAATTCATATTTAGCAAACTGCAAAAATATTTAAGGTATTTTCCATTCTGGAGTCAAATCTGACCTTTAGCATTTGGGATTAAAACTGCTAATTTAGCTGTTGTGCAACGCAGCATTAGCCAACACGTGTTAACTGGGGTCACGCCTTTTTAACTTTTGACCTTCACAGTAATCCAACTTAACTGACGTTACATTTTGCAAGATTTCACTTCTTGACTTTTCCTCCCCGCATTAGTACCAGTTACTTACGGTATTATTACAACATAAACGCTCTCATTTTGATGGATCTGCAGCTTAATTTGAGCTGCGTTACTAACACAATTACCTGATAATAATTCCACACTGCTACTCGCACAGCAATCCATTATATTTATAGTGGTTAAATGTGATCTGCTATGTCCAATGAACACATTATTACGTCTATTTACAGCGAGGATGGCCACAGATGCCCTCACCCTCCTTCCACACCTCTCCTCTTTCACTCCATCTTAATGCCATCCAGTTTTCTCTCCCCGTGAGTAGCAGAAGGCAGGGAGAAGGCCTGGAGGAGACGAAAATTATCGGCTCCGGATGCAAAAGTGCTGCTCAAATTCTAGACGAGGATATAAAGGTGCATGTGGCCATTTGCTATTAACTGTTATTCATTAAAATAGAATAGATATTTCCTGGAGTTTTATTATAAAGATTAAAGGTGCACTGTGTAGCTTTTCTGGAGAGCGTCCGCAACCTGTTTGTTTCCATGGAGATGTTGATGCTTTCATTTAAATTGTTCACAGTATAGTACTAAATGAATCTCTTGCTTTTATTCAACTGTAGGTGTTATTTATTGCTCAAAAATATCATTAAAAAAAACATTCATTCTTACTGAGTTGGGTTGCCTCTCCACAAATCTAACCTGTAATTTGGCTTGCAGGTCTCCATGGAGATTCTTAAGTTTATGGCTATATACTGTGGAACATTCTAGCCACATCTCCAAGGATACAAGCAGGTGACGGACAAGTTACACAGATGGTATGCAAAAATACACTGTATGTAACATGGTGTGGTATTGTAGTTGCCCAATTTGAGAGAAAAAATATGTTTAATATATACATTTAAAATTGTAAACAGAATTTTTGCAGGTTTTGAAATTGAATGATTTCTTTTTTTATGTGTTAATTCATTTATTCACAAGTCCAACTGTGTACAACTTTACTTGAAATCAAAGAATGACTAAACCAGGACCAAAACAGTGTTCAGAGAGGAGCTACATTAGGAGACAAATAGCAAATCTTTGGTAATCAAATTAAAATTTTGACACATCCTGAAATAGGAAGTGAAAACTTAATTAGTGGTCAAATGTATCCTATGTTTTTGGTTTCTCTTTGCCAGAACCTCTATTCATGGAGGAAACCAGAGCACCTAGACAGACATGGAAAGAACATGCAATTTCAGCATACTAGGTCTCACACAATGCTTTCTATTAACAACTTCTATAGGTACAAAATAAAAAAGTTGTATATTCAAACGTGCTGTACCAGATTTAAAGTGTGTAAAACAGAACTAGTTCATTTTAAACGATTTGCAGTGGGTATTCCCCACTCTATCTACGCTGAGCACCCTACAGCGGACTTGTTTTGACCTCAAGAGCTGCATATACAATAATCTATCTCCACTGGAGCGAGACAAATTTGCTCAAATACATGGGAAAAAATCAGGTACAGTGCCTTTCACTTGACATATTTTGATAAACTATGAACTGATATTTTGCATGTCTAAACACAATGATTAATGGAGAGCCTTTCAAAAACAATTCTTACTTCACACAACAAAATCTTACTTGAATCAATAATCTTTTAATTACAAGTTCTACTCAGTAAATTCACTTAATTGTCCTCACTACTATGCCAACATTTGCATATGGGAACAGTAGAGATATAACTTAATATAATTGGAACTACATTATTGCTCCTTGAGGACTATAGCAAGCATATGAGGAACATTATGGCACTATAGCAACCACTTAAAATTAAAAGAGGGCTTATTGTAACTTGCGTTTACTCCGGGAGATAACAAGTAGAACTTTATGGCACACCTAAGGGAGGACTGGTTGTGCTAGTACAATGCTGGATAAACGAGAGAGGGCAGGTCAAGAGGAACAAGGTGGAACACTGGAAGAGCAATGTCAGGTCAATACATTGATTTAGTTCGTGTTTACAAGGACAATTGTGAGAAAAACAACAGCTATCTTAACTTAGGAGTACATGAGTCCCCATTGTAAAACATGGCAAAGAAGGTCAGTGTTGAACAAGGCAATTTTGTTACAATTGCATGCAACAAAATAATATGTGAGAAAATACTACAACATTAATTCAACCAGAAAGACTGTATTAGTGGATTAGCTCTGTCCATTTATATACAGTCTATGGCCTGCAACTAGGGATGTCAACAATTAATGGACTTACAATTAATTGTCGATCAAGACGTTGGCCGAACAAAATGCATTAATTGTAACTAATCGCTAGAGGGCGCTACTCTGGAATGTGAACACGAGATGCGAAACCACTCGCGAGAAAGACCATAGCGTTACATCATGTAACCCTTTCCTCTCTGGATGTTGCCGTACAACTCACAGTAGAGCTGGACCTAGAACCATAGATTTTTGAAATGATAAAAGCATGTAACTTACATGCTTTTATCATTTCTTGATTGTTCTGGTTTAAGGCCCTGTAATGTTTTATGCTGTGTCCAGGGGCCCTGTGAAATGTATATTTTGTACTGTAACCCTTCACAGATTAAGGGAGATAAATATTGTTGATGCCTTAGTTCAAAATAAATGTTGAGAATGTCCTAAAAATAGCCTGGATTCACTGGTTTAATCATAATATGTAAACTAAATAACATTCTGTTATTTAATTTCTTCTGTTCCTTTTAATTTCAAGATTTCCATGCTGCAAGTGCAACAACTGAGCCAGTCCTCAATTTATTTTCAATGAAGAATGTATTCGTTATTCAGCGTCAATATATTTGTCTGCTTTTTACTAAGGAATAATCGTGGTTTTGGGTAAACAACACAAGCATGCTGCCGGATCACACGCCGTAATGGATCTAAGACGTGTTTTGGACTAAATTGTTTTACTGGATTTTATTCGCTGGATCCTTACGGACAAATTGAGAGCAGGTTTATGGTGAAATACAGAGTTTGACCTGTGCAAAGCATTCTAAGGTAATCTAACCTTGTTTTGTGCTTTTCCGTATAAAAGCTCCATGTGCTCAGGGAGTGATTATTGTGCAGGGAAATGAATTGCATAGTCAAAAAGAGGAGACTGTAAGGTTTCATTTGATGTGTAGAGTGTCATGGTACATGATCGGGAATGTGTGTTTTCATGAGAAAAGAAAAAAAACAAAAAAAACGGGACCGCTTTTTATTTATACAGTAGCGGCGCACGGCTCGTGCGCGCGCCCGGGTGACCCTCGAGGTCTGCCGTAGCTAAAACAGAAAGTCCAATAGCTCCATCCACCTATGCGCCACGAATCCTACACATCCTATTGAAACACTAAAATTCATGTGAAAAACGCCGCCTATCAGTTAATCGTAAGTCGATCGATAAGGTCAATCAACTATAGATTAATGAATTAATCGATAATTTGCATCCCTACCTGCAACCCTTCCATCTTCACCACAGCAGAGCCAGGAGCCTCATCATCTCAATCCCCTCTTCTTTACCAGCATTACTGTCACATAGTATGGCATTATCTCCATGGAGACAAGCAAGCCCAGTTACATTTCAAATCTGAGGAATGCCTACATTTCAAGGTCATTTCAACAATAGAAAAACACCTGTAACTGAATAAATGTTAGTGCTATAATGTGTTAGTATTAGTACTAGTATTAGTACACAGAATTTCAAAAAAAACTAATAATATCTTCATGGAGACCAGCAGGTGGCGAACCTCCCATCAGAAAATTTACACAGTGTACCTTTAATATGACCTTTTTTTTTACCAATTCCATTACCTTGACATTTTACGCTTTTGCAAACCACAGACACAAAAAGCGTTCTATCCTCTGAAGGACCCATCCAACACTTTAAAACGTCTTTTGGTCACACACCAAAAACTAAATCTCTGACACTGTCGCCATTAGCAACACAAAAAAGTCAGTCATCTGGGTCTAATGATTCAGAGCCGTACGCGCCCTTGATTCGAGAAGAGCTTAGAGGTGAACAAATGGAAGTGCAAATGATTCGATAACTCTGGGCTCTTTTAATCATTTAAAATTTAGATCTCACACCTCACCACCGGGGAAAAATAAATCAGCTTCCCTCATCGTGAATTAGCATGCTCAGAGGCGTTAGCATTAGCAGTTGGGGAAGCGTGCCGGGCGGATGGCGAGCCCCTCTATCAGCGCACACCAGGCCCCACTTGCTCCATGGGGAAGCTTTCTGAAGTATGACCCCTCATTGGAAAGACTGTGACCTCTGCTAACAAGATCTGCAGGCTAAAGCTCGCAATGCCACACGTGTGAGGCATTCGGGCATGTAAGGGACCCCAGAGGTGGATTAGGAATTGAATAAGGTGAGGAAAATCTTTAAGAGGGGAGCGAAAGGTTAAATTCAATTAGCTAGAAGTTTAATTTGCAAATTAAGATTAAATGTCTGGTTAGAATGATGGAATGTAGCAATATTGACAAGAATGTGACCCATAGACTATCATAAGGGGTAATGGGTAATGTTGGTGGATCTTAGCTAACTTAATTCCCATGCAGAACTGGATGTAAAAACAGTTTGACACTTGATAATTATGATGGACAATTGTATGTATTAATTAAACATAAGGGGAATTATGTAAGAAAATAGAAGTTCTATTTCTGGTAAATGATCACATTTTTATTTTGTGCTTTTCCACCTTCAAGGCACTCAAAAATGTTTACATCAACGAATCACTCACCCATTCACACACACACTTAAACACTAGTGTACGCAAACACTCAGGGTGCAGGCGGGTAAGTATTGTCCAAGGGCACGACAGCATTCATCTGTGAGAGCTGGAATCACATCACCACCAATGTGCACCGTATTAACTGTATAATAATTAGCAACAACCAAGAAATAAAGTGTCCCAGACGTCGAGTAAATTTGCTTCACTAAATTAGCTTCACCAAATTAGCTACAAAATGAGCTATATGACCTATGGCGTATTATTCCCCATTGTCAGAAATAGACAGTGGTTTTCAGAGACCACAATAGAGCAGGCTAATTATGCAGGACAGCATCTCAGAAACCAATCGGAGTGTTTAGTGAAAAGGTCAATGCCTTGGGAGGAAGAATGGAGCGTACTCCACGGCGTTACATTAGGCCTATGTCCGCCGTGCCAAGTGTTACGAAATGTACCGCCAGGAAGGAGTGGGAATTGTGACTACAAAACAACTTTTCTTAGGGGTAGAAATTAACTAATTGCCAATACTAACTGACTGTAATTGAGTAGATTTTTGATTTTTAGGGTAATTGCGTATACTGCTAGCCATATAATCACAGTAGTACTGAAATGCAAGGTCCAATCACCCCAATGTATGACTTTCTCTACTCTTCCCATACCTACAAAGACACATAATAAAATATATATATATATATATATATATATATATATTTATTTATTTATTTATTTATTTATTTATTTATTTATTTATTTTTTTTTTTTTTTTTTTTTGAGGTGTTGCCTCAAGAGTAAAGCTCAAAATTCTCTGTTGCACCTTGTGATGTCATGAAGCGGTAGTTTTCAAATTAACAGCTAACTTTTTCCCTTTTGTTCAGTACAGATTGGCAATTCTAGGTCTGAAATCATCCAAATGATTCTAGTGAATACATGGAGTTTAAAAACACAGTGGAGCACTTCATATATTACCACATGACATCACAAAGTGGAGCAGAGTGTTTTAAGTTTGAAAGAAGAACTCACCCTAAAATATGCAGGGTTTGTTTTAAACACGTGTGACTGGCACAAAACACAAGTCCAGGTATGTTGGTGATGAGGAAACATTAGAACATAGCTCAAAAAATAGCGTAATATATATGCCCTTTAAGCACAAATTTTGCAGCACTCCTTATACTTGTAACTGAGTACATTTCTACCCATGTTACTGTACTTTTACTTGAATACACATTTCAGTACTCTTCCCATCACTGCTTTTTCCAAAGATGGCAAACATGGACAAGTAAAAACTATCTCCCTCTAACCGGCTCCATGTTTGTTTGCGTAGTGTCTGCTCGGGTCCTTGGGTGGGATTAGAGGAGCAGCATCGATGGCTTGTGGGATTGCCTTCCGCTTGAAGTTCCCGCTAGGTAATGTGTGGGAATAGAGAGAGAAAACTACCTCTCCAGAGTCAGCAGCTTGACTCTCAGCTCTGCACCAGGAGCTCAAATGAACAGTAGAAATTCAGATGAAAAGAATAAAATGTTGTCAGTGTGCGCTCGAGAGACTGAGTTGGCATCAGCGCTCATAGGACGTGATGTAAAACTGAATAAGCAGACGATTGTGCGTTGGCCGCTTGGTCAGCAACCACAACACAAACTGCAACATTTTCTAAGAGAACTTTTAACTTTTTAAACAACTAAGTAAGCAACTATTATTTGGGAATATGCATGTACTAACCACTTTTCCTGACCAACCAGTTAATTTGTGTCATGTGTTCCTTCAAAATACAAAAAATATATCACTTCTTTTACCTGAGATGAGTAATAGTTTAGTGCCTCGATTGTTGAGTCAGCCAAAAAAAAAGCACTGTTTGTCAGTTCTTTATGTTGTTTTCCCCTTTTTACATGCAACCTGCCATGTTTGTTTTTGTTAGTTTGTCTCTGATTGGTTCATCCACGTGTTAGTCACACTCTCTGAAATCAGGAAAACAGGATACAGCTCCAGATCCACTCATCTTTGTGAACTTTTGTCAAAATGTGTGGTTCTGGCTTGCTTGGTAACATGACTAGGGTTGTCAGAAAGATTCAACATTGAAACTGGTAATGAAAATCATTTGAATGAGTATTGGTATAGAAACATATAATAATAATATGAACAAATTTCACATTTCCTGAGTAGATCTAGAAAGCTCTTTAGCTAGAACTATATAAGACTGTAACATTAAAGCATTAAATTCAGAAGCAGAAAAATGGTGCATGGTGCCTTTAAAATAAAGTTTGAGATTTTTTTGTTGTTGTTGTTGTGACAACACCACTCCTGATCATGATCAAAGCAGTGGAAAGATCTGGAAAAGGGTCTCCAAATTGTTGCCTCAAGAACTACTGAAATGCAAATGGTTAACTTTCATATTGTCAATAAGCCTTCATCAAACTACAGTCTGTTCCATTCCATTGGTTTATTTCCTTGATCAGAGGTCTTCAACAGGGGGGTCGCGGAGGTACTGCAGGGGGGGTCGCGAAATCTTTTGATTTCACTTTAAAATAATATAATTTTATATTTTATAGTGTAAAATACAGTATTAACCCGTGTATAATTTCCTTGTATTGGATGTACCATAACAGAGTAGCAATGTTTATACATGACACTAAGCTCAATTTAATATAAAACACAATTCTATGCCGTATATATAGTAGGGGGTCCCTGGCCCAGTTCACCATCTGTTTGGGGGTCCCTGGCCTGAAAAACGTTGAAGACCCCTGTCCTAGATGACAATTTTCTCCTTTGGTCCACTTTATGTAATTTGTCAGTTGTGTGCTTCCATTTGCAGTTCAGTGCTTACTGTTACTGCACAGCTCGCTCCTTAAATCTTTAGGATCAGGAGGCCTACCTTAAAGGGATTACTGGTAAGGCACTTAACTCAAGACTCGCAGTTAAAGATGTTCTTTGAACTAGCTTACTGACAGTGTGCGGATGTAGCCAACACAGGATGTGAAAATGTACAGCAAAGAAGAAAGATGCTACATTTCATTTTCTTGTATTTATACTGAATAGCTTTAGACGTAGGGTAGTTGTAAAATCATGCAGAGTCCCAGGTGTATTGGTTATTGCATGGCCAGTGATGAAAATGTATCTAAATACAGAATACTGAATACCTGTATTAAAATGCATTTTGTAATGATCCAATCGGAGTACTGTATTCTGAATACTTTGAATGCTTTTACATTGGGCTGCATTTAAATTATAGTATTAAGATACAACATAGCATTAAAAAATCACACATATACTCAACTCATGTTCAGTTTGAATTAAATTACATAATCACATAACACAATGTATTCCATTGAACTTCTGAATATCACCAAATGAAAGAGTAACTGTACCGGAATACATTTACTCAAAATTAGTATTCAGTATTCATTATGTATTCAGTTACTTCCAAACACTGTCCATGGATCAGATTTACCAACTTTTGAGGAAGCTTCATGGTTTTAAATTGGCTGTCAAAAACAATGTGGCAGTTTTATGACGCTGAACTCAGCAGTGTGAGAATCTAGAGCAAAGGAATAGCCTGTGTAACATTATTAGCAGTAGTTATTTTAAGGGTTAGAAATCCTTTTACAGTTCTTGCGTCATGCTTTGGAAAATATTGCATACATCGTCAATGCTGCACAACACTGAGGAGCTGCAGATTGGAATACAGGAATCTTTAATGATTAGTAGTCAGAGTAGTAGTCTTTGTTTAAAGTAAATTTGAATTTAAAAAAAAATCCACATTGTCTTCCTGTAGTCGTACCAATTTTTATCCTGTAGCCTTGTTTTTATCCCATGGCAATTTCAAGTTGCGTTTCCAGTGCAACAGTCAATGAATCCTTGTCACATAGAATTGATAACACAGCTACTGTAAGATGCACTGTGCAACTTTTCTGGTGGAGGGTCTGCTACCTACTTGTCTCTATGGAGATGTTATTTGCTTTGCCTGGATTGTTTTATAATGTATTTATACATTACAGGTGTTTATATTGCCTGTGGAACGTCATTTCCGGACGAACTCAACACCTTCTATGCCCAGTTTAATGCAGATAATACCACGCCTGTCTCCAGACCTCATGCGGACAGTGAAGACGCTGTACTCTGTATAGACACTGCTACAGTGAGACAGGCGTTCAAGAAAGTGAACCCCCGCAAAGCACCAGGACCTGACGGCATCCCCGGACGGGTATTGAGAGCTTGTGCTGACCAACTCACTGGGGTGTTCACCAACATCTTCAACCTGTCTCTGAGCCAGTCTATCGTGCCCACCATCTTCAAGACCTCCACTGTAGTCCCCATCCCAAAGACCCCCACAGCATCCTGTCCTAATGACTATCGGCCCATAGCACTCACATCTGTCATCATGAAGTGCTTTGAACGAATCATTAAGAGACACATCTGTGACTCCCTCCCCGACACCCTGGACCCCCTGCAATTTGCATATAGACCAAAGAAGTCTACAGACGACGCCATTGCTCTGGCAGTCCACACCTCTCTCAGTCATCTGGAGAGAGGAAACACTTATGTCAGAATGCTCTTCATTGACTACAGCTCAGCATTCAACACCATAATCCCCCCCAAACTGGTCTCTAAACTCACAGCCCTGGGCCTGGGGACGTCCATCTGCTGCTGGATATGGGACTTCCTCACCAACAGGCCACAGGCGGTGAGGATCGGTAGCCACCTCTCCTCCACACGTGTCCTCAGCACTGGTGCACCCCAGGGCTGTGTTCTCAGCCCTCTCCTGTACTCCCTGTTCACCTATGACTGTACCGCCAGGCACAGCTCCAACATCATCCTCAAGTTTGCCGACAACACCATCATCTTAGGCCTCATCACCAACAACGATGAGAGCGCCTACAGAGACGAGGTGAAATCACTGACCAGCTGGTGTCAGGAAAATAATCTCTCTCTGAATGTCAGCAAAACTAAGGAAATGATCGTGACTTCAGGAGACAGTGTGTAGACCAGCATCCCCCCATCTCCATTAATAACGCTGAGGTGGAGCAGTTCCTTGGGGTACACATCACTGAGGATCTGTCCTGGACACTACATACAGACACTGTGGTTAAGAAGGTCAGGAAGTTTGGTATGAACATCAGCATCCTCACAAACTTCTACAGATGCACCATTGAGAGCCTGCTGACGGGCTGCATCACAGTGTGGTATGGGAACTGCACCGCTCAGAGCCGCAAAGCACTACAGAGGGTGGTGCGAGCGGCAGAGGACATCATTGTCAGCAATCTTCCCTCCATCCAGGACATTTACCACAGCAGGGGTCTGCATAAGGCACACAGCATCACTAAGGACCATACTCATCCGGCACAAGGACTCTTCCGTCTGCTACCCTCTGGTAGACGATACAGGAGCCTGCCAGCACGCACAAGAACACTCAAAGACAGCTATTACCCCCAAGCTGTCAGACTACTGAACTCTGGATAATACTCTAAATAATACTGAACTCTCAATAATACTGCACTAAACTATTTCTCATTATGCATAATATGTTTGTCACTACCTCACTGTAAATGCTACTGTTACCTGTGCAATAACCTGCTTCATAGCCCACTTGCAATACTTATACTATATTATGTGCAATAAGAAATCCAGATGCAACACTTATACTACACCATATTATGTGCAATCTATGAAATATTCTACTTACACCTTATTTAATCCAACCTGTACCTCTGTACATTGTACTTTGTATTTTATTAAATATTTTTATTACATTGTTTACTTCTCCCCCTGGACTTTTTGCAACACTTTTTTACCATGTACTCTTATTGCATACTATTAGTACTTCTGACTATCTTAGCGAGTCAACGGTTCTTCTGATCCTAAGCATTTCATTGCATTGTTGACCCTGTGTTGATCCTGCATATGACAAATAAACAATCTTGAATCTTGAATCTATTGCTCAAAAATGCAATTTCTTCTGTGAATAGAGGTGACTCTCCACAGATCTGAACTGTGTAGGTAGCGTAGTGCAGTAACGTTTCTATGAAGACAAGCAGGTGGCAGACCCTCTACTAGAAATATTACGCAGTGCACCTTTAACTTAATACTTTCTTCAAATGGTGTCATAGGTTAGCCTCAATAAGATGGTAAAAGATCTTAGTGCACACTGATAGTGCCCGCTAATCCCAGGCTTAAACAAACAATGCTTCTGCAGGTTTGACCGTCTTACCTAAATAGCTCAATTCCCACAGGCCATGCTAAAGACAGTTTATGTTACTTCTTTACATAGGCTGTATACAGGCTACGGCTAAGAGCTAAGCTAGCCCCGCTAATCCACTCATCTGGATGCGTTACGCTTGTTGCATCAAAGTCAAACCTCGAATGCGGTCAGGGGAAAATCCACAAGACTAATCCTGGACTTGCATTTATTAAACAGGCCATGGACAGTCAAAACAAGGTTCAATGTTCCAACGGGTTGCCCTGCCTTTCGCTAGCTAATAACCACCACTAATCAATACAGCCCTAAGAGCTTTTTAGTGCCTGCCGCTGCGCTCATTTGTCAAAATAAAACCCCACGGACCTCTGGGACTAATCAACAGGATCACGGAGCAGGAAAACTGGTGGGTAAGTAACACGAGAGGAGCCAGACAATCAGGGGGAGGGGCCTAAGTAAAGGGGAGGGGCCAAAGAGAGATGAAGCGGGGGGAGGGGGGCACGTTGTACTGCAGATTCCTATTACAGTCATACAGTGAAAGGTGCTCATTGTGATTCTGTGTGCGATGTGTGGCTGATGGTGAGAGCAAGAATGACATGAAGAATATAGCAGAAGACATAAGAGTGAAATCTATATATATGATGTATGTTTTATTTATGTTTAGCACTAGACATTAGCACTGGAGTAGACGCTTAACCTAAAAATCTTTAAAGGTGCCCTATGTCACCTGCTTGTTTTTATGAATATGTCATTGCTCTGCCTAAAATGTTTCACAGTGTGACATTAAACAGGTCTAACTTTTTATATATCATATTCAATTGCAGAATTACAGGCATTCTGACTGTGACCAGGATTACCTCTCCATAGATCTGAACTGTAACTTGCTCTGGTTTAGTCTCATGATGATAGAAAGGTTTAATACCATACAGTGAAACATTTCAGACAAAGCAAAAACATCTCCATGGAGACAAGCATTTGATGGAGCCTCCGCCAGAAAAGTTATACAATGCATCTTTAAAGCATACCAGTTCACCTCTTCTTCAAAGTTTGCTTTATAGGGCTATCTTGGATATGACATGTTTTTATTTTTTGTATTGATCCAAGTTTGAAGTTGATGCAAGAGGTGCAATTTGTGATCTGTTGCAACTTGTACTTTTTAAAGTGAAAAGATCTGATGTAACCATCTTTCTCAACTATGGATTAGTTCAAATAAAACACCTTGGTGTTAAATGACCTTGATGATCTTATGTCCTGACTTTTCATAATCATATACTATATTTGCAGTGTATTTTGAATAGTAATTTTTTAAAGTTACAAAGTGAGACAATATGGACCCCAAAAGAATAGCAAATAGCGAGTACTTAGCTGCACTAATGAGAATCCACAATAGACAATAAACACAGTGTTCGCCATAGATCTGGTTCAAACCTTGGTGGCACAAATATTGTATTAAAATTTTTCTTTGATACAATTTTGAGTTTAATGTCACTTATTGCCTGTATTTCATATTTAAGGTGTACTTTTGAACAGTGTCTTCTTTATGTTAATGAGAAAACAAGGAGCAATAAAGTGAGATTTTGTTAAAGATCCCATGACATGGTACTTCTTGATGCTTTTATATGGCACCTTAATGGTTCCCTAATACTGTAAATGAATCCTTCTTCAAAATCAACACTCAGTGCATGAGAAAGACCCATGAACACAGTCAGAGTCATAAATATCTCTCTCAAACACTTTATTCTGGGTGTCGTTGCTTAATGCAAATGAGGAGGACAGAGACAGGCCAGTGCAGCAGGTGGGGTGTGGCCAAACTCTCCGCTCTTTCCTCTTTAGCGGTGCGATGTGCGCTGGCCCCACGTCCGCGTTTTTGCGTGGAGGAAGAGATGAGAAGCGTTGCATTGAAAAATAAACACATTTCCACAGAAAATAAAATTAAGCCACTGCTGTTTCAGAGGTTCGGAGGCTCGGCTAAAGGACATCCGAGCCTGGAAACACTCTCACGTGCCTCCAGGCAAATAAAAAATCGCATCTCACATTGCGTAGCTCATTCGCGGTCCAAACTCTCTGGGCATGAGTTCCAGAGAGTGTAGAAACACAGACGGGCAGTGGAACTGCATTTGCATTTTTCCTTGAGTGTGACGTCAGAAACTTCCCTTGTTCAGAATTTTTTCAAATGCAGAAAAGGATCGCAAATGCTCAGTTTACACATTTCGCAACTTTTAGCCATGGGGGGGGGGGCCTAAACAGGGTAGGGAAGCTCACATTAACGTTCATAAACCACAGAAAGTGAACATTTCATGCCATGGGACCTTTAAACCGATGTCTAGACCAAAGTTCTTTTTAGACTATGACTAAACTAGACTAAACATATAGTTTACTTTATACTTTATTTATCCATCTATTATTTGACACTATATTTAAAGGTGCACTATAAAACTTTTTAGTTGGGGGTGTGTCACTTGCTTGTTGAGCTGCTTGTTTGGCTGCTCGTAGAACTATGTCAGTAAGGTCCTACTGTATTCTCTTTAAAAAGAACCCATGAAGTTAAAACTCTGCCTTACATTTATTAAATTACAGTTGGTTTTGTGGCTCAGAAATACTAGAAAAACAGGCATTCTGACTGTGAATGGGGTTGCTTCACCACATATCTGACCTGTAACTTGGCCTGGTTTGGTCTCCATAAAGATAGAAGGGTTTATACGTTACTGTGAAATGTTCCAGACACAGCAATAACATCTCCAAAGAGAAAAATGTTTGACGTATGCTTTGATATATGCTTATCTTTGCATACATTAAAACCTCACACTGAGATTAATAGCACTTACACAGCACCATTAATAATGCCATACTTTGGGATAGTCTATTTGCTTATGTAATGGTCAAAGATGGAGGAGCCACAGGAGTCCTGTGTAAAAGCTCCCGTCTCTGTAGTGGAGCTCATGATGGACAAATGTCGTTTTCATAAGAGCAGTCCGCTGCCTGCTGCTGCTGCCTGTCGCCTAGCAACAGAGAGCTGGCCGGAGACAGTAGGTGTGTGAGACGGAGAGAGCGTATGGGGGGGGGGCTGAAGAAAGAGGAAGAAAAAAGACAGGACGAGCGAGGGTCATCTGCAATAAGTGATCACATCGGGTATTAAGAAAAGTGATGATTCAGCTCTCGAGGAGAAGCAGATGGATTCAATGGTGGCGTATTGAAATGAAGAAAAAAAGAAAAGAACTTCGCATACAGAGCGGGCGTGTTTGAGATAAGACCAATGAAATGTAATTGTTGGGAGTAAAATGGACAGCGATAAGGGACAAATGGTTGGAAAACACAGCGAGCGGCAGACATTGTGGCAGCGTTTATGTGTCATTTGGACTTGGAATGAAATGAGATAAAGCTAAAGAAATTATTATTTATTTCAACAATTCTGCAAAGTTGCACTGCATAACTTTTCTGGTGGAAGGTCCGTCAAATGCTTATCTTCATGGAAATGTTATTGCTTTGTCTGGAATGTTTCATAGTATGGTATTAAACCTTTTTATCTTCAAGGAGAGCAAACCAGAAGTTACAGGTCTAATCTGTGGAGAGGTAACCCCGCTCACAGTCAGAATGCCTGTTTTTTTTAGCTATTTTTTTGACATATTAAAAAAAAAACACCTGTAATTTAACAAATGTGAGGTAGAGCTGTTTAATATTATACTGTGGAACATTCCAGGCAGAGCAATGACATATCCACAGAAACAAGCAGGGGACCCTCTACCAGAAAAGCTGCACAATGCACCTTTAAGTAATTCTTGTACAAAGTATTTTAGTGATAAAAACACTAATAAATGCAGGCAAGATTAGTTTAATGCGGAACATTCCTGGCAAAGCAATAACATCTTCAAAGAGAGAAAGACGAGAGGACTGTGCCATAGACAGAGGACACACACAGCTGCTGTCAGAATGCTGGATTATATTCTTTTTATCAATGATAGTTTTGAGTCAGGATTAAAAGGACACTTTTTTGTGAAGATTTGTGATCTGAGAGGTGCCTGTATGAGCGGTGAGTGTTGTAAATGTGTCGGTTTTGGAGCTACTTTTCGTTCTTTCTCATTGGTTAGAGCTACCACACCTAAACAGACAGTTTTCTTACATTGGTCTAGTGTAAAGTGACTATAGTGGCTGTATACATGTTACTGGACATGCATTGATATGTAGATGAGCTGTGGGTAGAGGTGTGAGTGGTCCACATTTATGCAAATAATTAATTACTGCACCGTGCAAACATTTACGATAACCGCGAAAGGGGTTAATAGCGGTAGTTTTTACTGTGCTGTGTAACTTTTCTGGTGGAGGGTCTGCCATCTGCTTGTTTCCATGGAGATGTAATTGCTTTGCCTTGAATATTCTACAGTATGGAAATAAACTTGATTATCACAATGGAAACAAGGTAGTGGGCAGATCTTTGGAGAATCATGCCTGAACATATGACTTCATGTACTGTATGTTTCATGCCTTACTGTGGAACATTCCAAGCAAAGAAATAACATCTCCATGGAGACAAGCGAGTAGCCAACCCTCCACCTTGCAAGTTACATAATGCACCTCAGTGACCATCTGCTCTGGTTCTGGAAGTAAATTTTCCATTCATTTTCCCATAGACTTTTTGAAAAAGACATCATGAAGACTAACATGCTACATGCTCTCTAATACCCATAATGCAGTTGTTTTAAGCCCAAAAAATGCATTTAAAATAGAAGGTATGTGCTCATTTGTTACCACATAGCTTTTTTTTCTCCTTGAAAAGGGTACAGAAAAAATGGAATGGAATTTAAAAAGCAAACATATATTAACATGGCGGCCTGGGCCTTTCTGTGTGTGTTCTGTGTAGAGTTTGCATGCATGGTCCGGGTTCGATCCCCGGGTCGCCCGGGCCTTTCTGTGTGGAGTTGGCATGTTCTCCCCGTGTCTAAGTGGGTTTCCTCCGGGCACTCCGTTTTCCCCCATCAACCCAAAAACATGCATCATAGGTAAAATCCTCCAGCTGAAGTCCTGACCAAACCGAAGCAAGAAGAATTTCTCCAGTGTGAGATCAATAAAGTCACTTCTTCTTCTTCTTTAAATGCACAGAGAACTCAGAGTGTCAAACAACCAAATAGGTGTGAACGCGGGGCAATGGGGCATTCGGCTTTAGTGCTAATTAGGCATTAGCACTAAAGCCTTACAGATATTACTGCTAATAAAAACAGCCTTCATACATAACCACACTTTTGGCAGACGAGATAAGCAGCATCTCATTTATGTTGAGCATTTGATTTTCAGACATACTAGTAGCTGTGTTACTCTGCATCACTATTTGCTCTACGCCGCACAAATAATCACACTGAAGATTGGGTTAGTTTTGCTTTCACTTTAACACAGTACTGATGGTTTCATAGCTCAAAAATACCTCAAAAAACAAGCATTCTGACTGTGGGAGTGACTGCCTCTCCACAAACCTGACCTGTAACTTGGTTTGGTTTGGTCTCTGTGAAGATAGAAAGGTTTAATGCCATACTGTGAAACATTCCAGACAAAGGAATGACATCTCCATGGAGAAAAGCATTTGATGGACCCTCCACCACAAAAGTTACACAATGCACCTTTAAAGGAAAAGTAACGTTTTTTACAATCTGAGCCTTATTTCGGGAATAAAACAAGTTGTTTTACTCACCCATAGTAATTTGGTGTCATATGGAGCACTTCCGGAGATGTTTTAGATTTGCGATCTCCATAATGTGAGTTCTCGGGGCACATGTTTGCGGTCTCCAAATAACACAAACTTTAGCACTTTTCAAATCATAGAAGCCCGATGTCTTAGCCTACAATTTTGTGTGGTCAAAAGTGGCCTGTAATCCGAGATTTAGCCATAGTTTCGAGTAAAGAAAGAAAGAAAGAAAGAAAGCTATTCCTTTATTAGTCCCACAGTGGGGAAATTCCAGTTCTGCATTTAACCCATCCTGTTATCAGGAGCAGTGGGCAGCACATTACTGCGCCCGGGACCATCTCCATGATCTTCTTGCTTCGGCTTGGTCAGGACCAAAGCTGGAGGTACCTATGGTGCATGTTTTGGGTTGGTGGGGGAAACCGGAGTGCCCGGAGGAAACCCACCCAGACACGGGGAGAACATGCAAACTCCACACAGAAAGGCTCGGGTGACCCGGGGATCGAACCCAGACCATGCATGCAAACTCCACACAGAACACACACAGAAAGGTCTGGGCCCGGAACCTTCTTGCTGTGAAGCATGAGTGCTACCCACTCAGCCACCGTGCCGCCGGAGTAGATGAGGAGGCCAGTGCGCTCTCAGCTCCCGGGACCCAAACATGAAACGCAAAGCTGTAAATTATGGATAAATCAGGCCACTTTTGCTTCAAACAAAATCGTAGATTAAGACATCGGGTTTCTATGATTTGAATAGTGTTAAAGTTTGTGTTATTTGGAGCCCGCACGGGGCATATTACATGCTTGGGGAATATATTATATGCCCCGAGCTATGGCTAGAAGTCACGCTAGGCTAACCGCAAATCTTAAAACATCTCTGGAAGTGCTCCATATGACACCAAAGTGCTATGGGTGAGTAAAACAACTTGTTTTATTACCGAAATAAGGCTCAAATTGTAAAAAAAACAAAACGTTACTTTTCCTTTAATGTCTAATATTTTCCTGGCTGTTTCTTACCCCGTGTATTTAAACGCCTCTCCTAATCTGCACCACTGTTACATGCAGCAGGTATCCAAGTACATACCAGCTGCTCCAGATGTGTTAGTGGGATATTTGAGACTCAAACCATGACAGCTCAATAGTAGTTCCCAGTTTATATAAGTTTATTTAAAAAAAAAAATCAGCTTATATTGGACTAGGCCAGTTATGCAGTTTTCCATTTCGCTAAAAATAAATATTAAATTTGTCATAGAAAAGCAGTAAATGTCTATGCAAATTCTAGTAGCGTTCTATGCTGTTAACATTTCTGCTGCATGTGATAAGATGGTATGGAAAATCATAAGCATGTAAAAGGCCTCTTAGATATGTGAAACGCTATGACATTTTAAATCGGTATAAGCCTGTGCATAGCTAACACCTGATCCTGCTAGCGGTGTTTTGACCCTTTCTAGTAACACTGTTTTTTTTCCAGGCATAACGCTGTGTGGATTTAAATATGGGGTAATTTGTTGATTTAAAACACAACTAGCATTCTGATCTCTTCATTTTCATTTTTTTATTTTGAGATTTATTATGAAGCTTTTATAATAATAATTTATACAGGCATACTAAATATAAAATCATGTGTAGAAAATAAAGGATAATGTAATGACAAAGTAAAATAAAATACAGTGGTACCTCACCTTACGAAATTAATTCGTTCCAGAAGTGGTTTCGTAACGTGAAAAATTCGTAAGTTGAGTAGCTATTTCAATGGAAAAAGCCTGATCCGTTCCAAGGTTTTTTTTTAATAGTGTAACATTTTTTTAATAGTGTAACGTTGTGTTCCTGACGGGCTAAGAGACTAGACCAGGACTAAAAGAACATGGAATAAACCAGGTCTGGCCAGAACTAAACCTGGATTGGACCTGTTATTATTATAACATGGCAGTGCCGTTGGAGGAGCGCGTTGCTCGTGTCTCCGCGCTCCTTGTGCTCCGTTCCGCGCTAGAGCTAAGAGGCCGAGAAAGACGCTCTTTCAGCGGGAATAAGAGCGGGGCGGGCTCTGCTTCTATCTGACCTCCAGAGCCGGGGCGCCGACACTGTGAGCTAACAGGCCGTATGGACGTCGCTTTTTGATCGGCTCTTCCTATCATTATGAAGCAGAATTCACCAAGCGTTGGATTGTTCACTCACTAAGTGAACGTGAGCGGGGTTTAGACCGTCGTGAGACAGGTGAGTTTTACCATACTGATCATGTGTTACTGTGTGTCCCCTCGCACATTCGGCGCTATATTGAGCCGTGTCCCCCCCACGCTTCACTATCAACACATTCCATTGAAAATCTATGAAAGTTCGAGTGTTCAAACGAGAGAGAAATGCGAGAGAAACTCCAGTCTGAGAAAAGCGTAGAATGTGTGTGGTGAGGCATTTACAGCCCTAAAACATGTAGAACAATTGCAAAATACAAAGTTGTCCTACCTCGTGGACCTCTCCCACCGCGGGCCACCTCTGGAACCTAACCCCGTGTGTGTTGATAAAGTGTATTTACGTTTCGGGCGTGCATCTGAGCGCGGATTAATTGAATTTTTGAGATTTGTTGTTTTTAAAGTGCTTTATAAATAAAGTTGGGTTGGATTGGAGATTTTGCGTTTCGTAACTTGACATTTCATTCGTATCTAGAGACCAAAATTTGACGTGAAGGCGTTTCGTAACTTGAAATTTTCGTTTGTTGGGTCATTCGTAAGGTGAGGTACCACTGTAATACAAAGTGCATTTTATCATAATAGAAAGTGCACACAGACAAATGTCAGTTAATGCTACATAAGCTACATCCTTCTAGCCTATTCACGATTGCTAACATATTGAAATCTGCAAATATAGTACAATATTTTGCATCTTTCCAAGTGTTTGTCGATATTTATGCCTATCCATGTGTTTTAAAGTGAGGAAAAATGTGGACCGTTGCCATAGCGCTTAAAGGAAAAGTAACGTTTTTTTACTATCTGAGCCTTCTTTCGGCAATAAAACAAGTAGTTTTACTCACCCATAGCACTTTGGTGTCAATTGGAGCAGTTTTGAAGAAGTTATGTTGTAGCCGTTCTGTTCTACTAATGATCCCGTATCCGTTAGCGTGAGTGCTCGGGGCACTGATTTGCGCTCTCCAAATAACACAAACTTTAGCACTTTTCAAATCACAGAAGATCGCTGTTCAGAGCGGTGTTAGCTTCTTTTGGACTAGTTTACAAAACAGCTGAGTTCACGCATGCGCACTGTCCTCTCTGATGACGTCATCAAATGAAACTATAGCTGATATCGGGTTTCAGGCCGTTTTGGAATCCACTAAAAGTCTACCCTGACACAGCGATCTTCTGTGATTTGAAAAGTACTAAAGTTTGTGTTATTTGGACACCGCAAAGTAATGCCCCGAGCATATGATACGAGCACCATGTTAACGGATACGGGATCATTAGTAGAACAGAACGGCTCAACATAAGTTCTGCGATACTGCTCCAATTGACACCAAACTGCTATGGGTGAGTAAAACTACTTGTTTTATTGCCGAAAGAAGGCTCAGATTGTAAAAAAAACGTTACTTTTCCTTTAACAATTTAAAATGAAATATAAGCTTTTCATTTCATTTTGACTGTGGAAAAAAGTCTTTAAAATGTTGCATATAACAAAAAGCTGAAATTCATGAACTGGAACTATGTAGGCCTGTCACATTTACTGACGTTACTTTTACGTTGTTTTAACTATATTATACATTCAGAATATTTTCTTTTAGAGATAATAGTACTTTAGTGTGATTACATCAAAGGCATAAATTAGTTTCCATACGATCGTTAATATATTTTCTTCAGCAAAAATGTAAAAAAGTATTATCATGACAGGCTACGCCACTTTGATAACTGAACTATTTAAAGGTCCCATGGCATGAAATTTTCACTTTGAGGTTTTTGAACGTTAATGTGAGCTCCCCTACCCTGTTTAGGCCCCTCCCCCATGGTTAAAAGTTGTGAAATGTCTAAACTGAGCATTTGCGATCCTTTTCTGCGTTAGAAAAAATTGGAGCTCAAACGGGCGATTTTGAACAAGGCACCTTATTGACGTCAGATCGAAAAAAGAAATGCAAATGCAGTTCCACCCCCGTCTGTCTGTACTCAGCGTCTCTGTAAATCACGCCCAGAGAGTTTGGACTGTGAATGTGCTAGGCAATGCGAAATGCGTTTTTTTATTTGCCTGGAGGCACGTCCGAGTGTTTCTAGGCTCGGAAGTCCTTTATCTGAGCCTCTGGACCTTTGAACAGCAGTGGTTTAATTTTATTTTCTGTGGAAATGTGTTTATTTTTCAATGGAACTCTTCAACTCTCTCCCCCGGTGCAAAAACAAGGAAATGGATCAGAGGGCACAGCTGACAGCTCAGAGCGGAGAGCGGAGAGTTTGGCCACGCCCCCACCCTCTACTATTGGCCATCTCTTTTCTCCTCATTTGCATTCAAACAACAACGCCCATTATGGAGTGTTCAGAGAGAGAAAAATTACTCTTTCTCATCTTATCTCTGTTTCTCATGCACTGAGTGTTGATTTTGAAGAAGGATTCATTTACAGTATTAGGGAACCATTAAGGAGCCATATAAAAGCATCAAGAAGTACCATGTCATGGGACCTTTAAAATGCACATTCAAACTTGACCCACTATTGTAACTATATATTCCATAACTGAAAAGTACATTTTAAAGATCCCATGACATGGTACTTTTTGATGCTTTTATATGGCTCCTTACGTTCAACGTTCAAAAACCTCAGAAAGTGAAAATTTCATGCCATGGGACCTTTAAGAATAGAAAAAGGAGAAATTCAATTTGTCAGCTGGAAAAAGTTTATTTGGTCGAATACGTTTCGCAGCTCATCCAAGCTGCTTCTTCGGTTCATTTGAAGTACATTTTAAGAACTCAGAATCCATATCACTTTTAAAATTCAAAAGTCAAACATGTGCCATGTAATCGTCATTTCTCTCGAAGGTGCAGCCGTAGTCAATAGAAGGGCGTTCTAATAATGCAGGTGGCGAAATACCAAAATACCATCACGTTATTTTTAGCACGCCAGGGGGTGAAAAATAGTCCATGTGCAACCTTGGTACACACTCAATTCTCCTGGCTGGGCTTTACAAGGCATATATTCTCCTGTGAGGGCCTAGTGTCAACCAGCACAGCCAAGTCTCAAGGAAAACTCAATGACACCCAATTTTTATTTCTATATTTTACTTTTACTTGTACATACACATTTATATAATTATGCCTTATTTGACACCAGTCTCTTGTTATTTTTGCTACTTATTTTGAATGTTTTTGTTATCGTTTATATTTTTGCTCTTTGTTATTATAATATATTGTCATGTATGAGCTACTGTGTAATTTCCCTTGTGGATCAATAAAGTTTGTCTAAGTATATGAACGTACACTGCCAGTCAGAAGTTTGGACTCTCCTTCTCATTCATGGTTTTGTTTTCATTTTTTTCCTTATGAGTTCCTACATTTAGATACAAATATATGAAGTAAGATGTATGGGATTATGTAACAAAGAAAAAAATATATATATATATTATAACCAAATCCTAAAATTAGACACATTTTGATTCAAAATTGGGTACAGTTTCCTCATCAAAACACACCTGGAGTTGTGTTTTGTTTCATTCACATACAGTATTTAACAAACAAACCCTGGATATTTAGGCTGAGGTCTTCTCTCAAACAGAAAACACTGCGCTCCACTGTGTTTTTAAACTCCATCCACCTTCACTAGAATCATCATTTCAGCCCTGGAAATGCCAATATCTGCTGGACAAAAGGTAGAAGGTAGCCGGTAATTTGAAACTACTACTGCTGCTTCATGATCACAAGGTGGAACAGCATTTTGAGTTTCGTAGATGTAGACAGACTAATAGTAAAGGATTACTCAAACATGTGTGAATGAAACAAAACACAACTCCAGGTATGTTTTTGATGACGTAACAACATTATAACATGGCTACAAGCTCACAAGAGTCAATTTTGTGTAATATACTACATTTAAAACCATGTCAGTACTGTCTGCACATTACTATTATAAACATGAGTACTACGACCACTTATATGTAACTTGGAAAAGCCTCTTGGCAATACTTCTCACTGCGCTGGCATTGTCCACTCCCTCGCCACATTTCTGGACATAATGGACACTGAAGGCGAAGGGGAGCAGGGTGTCATGGGGGTTGGGTTACTGGCCTTTTGCATAATGCTTTTTCAGGCACAGAGGACCCTTCCCCGTCTGTCATTGTTGGCCGTTTTAAATAGACCAGGGGCTTAGCTAGCGATGGCAACACACGTGATTGAATTAGGGAGCTGTCAGTGTGCGCCATTATAGAGGTCCGCTGGATATTTTCCATCAGGGGCTTTGGTCATGGGGTCGGAGGTTACGTAGTCAGATAACAGGCCATCAAACTTAACAAATGTATATACAGGAGGTTCAATATAATAAGTCGTTATGATGTGGCTGGTGATGCTTCATGGTCTATGGTCAACTGGATTTGGTTATAATGAATCATGCAATAGTTTAATTTGATGGAGAGGATGTTTAAAGCCCCGGTGTGTAGGATTCGTGGCGCATAGGTGGATGGTAGTCTGGTTAACACCTGACCATATCACAAGTGAGATATGGGTCTGGAAACTCGCTTCGAAAAATCCCGTAGCGGAGGTGTGGTTAGCGATTGCCAACGGCCGTTTATTGGGCGTTATGAATGTCTATCATTGAGCGTATACGTAAGTCCATAGCCAATCATGTCAGTTGTCAGTTCAAACTACAAGCTTCCGTTTATCATGTAGTACGCGTCACCGTCTTGCCACACCTCCCCCGCTCTCTGATTGGGGCCCTAAATCTGGGACTCTCGCTTGGACGAGTTTCCAGGCCGCCTTCCAGTTCGAAACAAATGGAAGCGACCTGGGAATTCCCAGGCTAGGTGGATGGTGCTATTGCACTTTCTGTTTTAGCTACAGCAGACCTCGAGGGACCAGCGCGCCGCTACTGTATAAATAAAACGCAGTCCCGTTTTTGTTTTGTTTTTTTCTTTTCTCATGAAAACACACATTCCCGATCATGTACCATGACACTCTACACATCAAATGAAACCTTACAGTCTCCTCTTTTTGACTATGCAATTCATTTCCCTGCAAAACAATCACTCCCCGAGCACATGGGGCTTTTATACGGAAAAGCACAAAACGAGGTTAGCTTACCTTAGAATGCTTTGCACAGGTCAAACTCTGTATTTCACCATAAACTTGCTCTCAATTTGTCCGTAAGGATCCAGCGAATAAAATCCAGTAAAACAATTTAGTCCAAAACACGTGTTAGATCCATTACGACGTCTGATCCGGCAGCATGCTTGTGTTGTTTACCCAAAACCACGAGCCTTGCCGAAGGCGGAGCCCAAATGTCCTTCTGCGGCTCTCGTATTCAAAATGGCTGCCTCTATATGGGGAAGATCCCCCTTTTATGTGACTATATCTAAGTCCAAAAGAATACTTTGATTTCATGATGGAAGTGAAAAGGCTTGGAAAACAATGTATTTTTGAATGGGTATCTTCAATTTCAGTAATTAACGGGTAAAAATCTTACACACTGTCCCCTTAAAGTTCCTATATTACGCAGAATTGTCTCTTTCGAGCTTTAAGCCATGTTAGAATGTTGTTATCTCCTCAAAAACATATTGTTTCATTCACACTTGTTTGAGTAATCCTTTATTATTAGTCTATCTACCTCTCCAAAGCTCAAAATGCTCTATTCCACTTTGTGATGTCATGTAGTAGTAGTTTTCAAGTTAATAGCCACCTTTTATCTCTAGTTCAGTAGAAATGGGTAATTCCAGGACTGAAATTATTCAAATGATTCTAGTATAGGCATGTGGAGTTTAAAAACACAGTGGAGCACTTCCTGTATAAGCACATGACATCACAAGGTGGAACAGAACAGGTTTTATGTTCGAGAGAAGAACTCAAGCAGGATTTGTGTGTTAAACGTGTGAAGTAAAACAAAACTCCAGGTATGTTTGTGGTGAGGAAACAATAACACAGGTCCGAAAATATGTGAGATGGCATGTCACTTGCATGTTTCAGTTGAAATAGAATCTTAAAAGTATACTTCGGAACATTCTCCATGGAAACAGAAGAAGCCTTTTGTGGAGATGGCAAGCCAACTCACAGTAAGGATGCTTGTTTTTTTGTTTTTTGTTTTATTTTTCAGTGCAATAACACATCCAAAATGAGAACCATGGTTTTATTTCAGTGTGTTTTTTGGCTAAAAAGTTACACGGTGTGGCTTTAAACCATCATTTCACTTTCTGATGTTCTCGACCCACCCACTGACACCCCTTATAAAAGTCTATTCATCTACCTACTGTAGCAAAAATCTATTATTTGTACTTAACTGACCTTTTCAGATCGTAAATGCACTGCGATCCGCTTGACTGCCAACATTCACACGCCATAGAATTTAAAACTACCACATTAACTGTCTTTGGCTTCACCTTTTGTCCACTGCTGCCTCTGCTGAAGTCTTTACTCTGCTCATATGTTGTTTACCCACAGTAAAGGGGGTCCGTTGGTGAATTTCAAAGCAGGTCACGCCGTCTGCAAAGCTCTGGACTATATTTTGACTGACAGCCAGTTTAAGAGATCAACAAGTCAAAGGCAGCAAGAATGAAAGAGCACAGCACACACGAAGCTCACAGTGCCGACTATACCCCCCTCACAATGAAGTACTCTGACAATAGTTATACTACAAGTCAAAAGGTTGGACTCACTCCCTCTCACCCAGTGTTTTTTCTGTTTACTACTTTCTACATTTCATATACATACAAAAGACATCAAATATATGAAGTTAGATCAATATTAATACTGTATAACCAAATCCTGAAATTAGCCACCCTTTGCTATGTTGAAAAATGTCTTATATATACATTACTTCATATATCTGATTTCTTTGGTGTGTATCTAAAATGTAGAAAGCAGTAAGAAAAAAGACACAAAACAATGAATGAGAGTGTGTCCAAACTGTTGACTGGTGCTGTTTAAACATACACGCCTAGTCATAAGTTAAATAATACTATTAAGACAGTGAAAATCTGTATTTATTGTGGTCTTATTGTGAAGAGTTGATCCTACTTAAAGGCGCATTGTGTAACTTTTCTGTTGGAGGGCCCACCACCTGCTTGTTTTTATAAATATGCCATTGCTCTGCCTGCAATTTTCCATTAAATAGCTCTACCTTACATTTATTTAATTACAGATGGTTTTATAGTAGCTCAGAAATACCTAGAAAAACAGTCATTCTGACTGAGCAGGTTTGGTTCTCCACAGATCTGACCTGTAACTTGATCTGGTTTGGTCTCTATCCAGATTAAAAGGTTTAATACCACACTGTTAAATCTTTTTTATCTTGATGGAGACCAAGGTTTAAAGGTTTAATACCATACTGTAAGCTCCTCAGTGGCAAGGGTCCTGGAGTAGAGGAGATCCATCCTGAGTCTCTGGATGTTGTAGGGCTGTCTTGGCTGACACGTCTCTGCAACATTGTGTGGCAGTCGGGGACAGTACCTCTAGACTGGCAGACCTGGCAGGTGGTCCCTCTGTTTAAGAAGGGGGACCGGAGGGTGTGTTCCAACTACCGGGGAATCACACTCCTCAGCCTCCCCGGTAAGGTCTTTTCCAGGGTACTGGAGAGGAGAATCCAACCGATGGTCAAACCTCAGATTCAGGCGGAGCAGTGCGGTTTTCGTCCCGGCCGCGAAATACTGGACCAGCTCTATACTCTCCACCGGGTGCTCAAGGGTTCATGGTAGTTTGCCCAACCAGTCCACATGTGCTTTGTGGATCTGGAGAAGATATTCGACCGTGTCCCTTGTGGGGTCCTGTGGAGAGTGCTCTGGGAGTACGGGGTTCGGGGCCCTTTACTAAAGGCTGTCTGGTCCCTGTATGACCGGAGCAGGAGCTGTGTTCGCATTGCCGGTAGTAAGTCGGACCTGTTTCCAGTGCATGTTGGACTCCACCGGGGCTGCCCTTTGTCACCGGTTCTGTTCATTATATTTATGGACAGAATTTCTAGGCGCAGTCAGGGGCTGGAGGGGATCCGGTTTGGAGACCACAGGATTTCATTTCTGCTGTTTGCAGATGATGTTCTCCTGATGGCTTCATTGAACCGGGACCCTCCAACGTGCACTAGGGTGGTTTGCAGCCGAGTGTGAAGTGGCTGGGATGAGGATCAGCTCCTTCAAATCCGAGGACATGGTTATCGACTGGAAAAAGGTGGCTTGCCCTCTCTGGGGGGGGGGGGGGGGGGGGGCCTTGCCTCAAGTGGAGGAGTTGTTCACGAGTGAGGGGAGGATGGATCGTGAGATTGACCGGCGGATCGGTGCAACATCGGCAGTGATGTGGTCACTGTACCGGACCATTGTGGTGAAGAGGGAGCTGAGGCGAAAAGGAAAGCTCTCAATTTACCGGTCAATCTATGTTCCTACCCTCACCTATGGTCATGAGCTCTGGGTAATGACCGAAAGGACAAGACTGCGGATACAAGCACCTTAGAGATAAGGTGAGGAGCTCAATCACACTGGAGGAGCTCAGAGTAGAGAAGAAAAGCTACACAATGTGCCTTTAACTAACCCTACACGCTTTTGATCAGATTGTAACCATTGACTAAATCAGGATTAGCCACTGATTAGTTCTGATTAAACAACAACAAAACAAAAAAAAACTTGGTCATGCTGAACACAGTAATCCCTCGTTTATCGCGGGGGTTAGGTTCCAGAAATAACCCGCAATAAGCGAAATCCGCGAAGTAGGACAACTTTATATTTTACAATTATTCTACATGTTTTAAGGCTGTAAACGTCTCACCACACACATTATACGCTTTTCTCAGAATGGAATTAATGTTTTCTCACATTTCTCTCTCATTTAAACACTCAAACTTTCGTAGATTTTCAACAAAATGTATTAAACGCGAGGGGAGCGGAGACATGAGTCACTGGATCCGCCAGAAGCACCGCGCTCATCCAACAACACTGCCACATCCCGGGACGCGACGCGCACCAACTTGGAGAAGTGCGCGACACGTGCACCCCTCATCGTGATCAAATCCGTGACAGAGCAGCACGACCGGCGCGAGGCCACGCGTCCCACCGGGGCTGCGAGCAGAAGATCGAACCGCGGCGCCCGGACCATGGCTCACCCTCGGGACTGCGTCCTCGCAGGCCCGAGCCACAAACCAAACACAGACAAACGACACCACCCAAGAGCCACACGAAACCAGCAATGAGCCGCACGTGGTGGTTTAATCCTGGTTTAGACCTGGTCTAGTCCCGGTTTAGTCCAGGTCTAGACCTGGTCCAGTCCTGGTTTAGTCCAGGTCCAGTCCAGGTTTAGACCTGGTTTAGACCTGATTTTGTCCACATTTAGTCCTGGTCTAGTCCTGGTCTAGTCCTGGTCTAGTCCCGGTTTAGTCCCGGTCTGGTCCTGGTCTAGTTGCAGTCTGGTCCCGGTCCCCCCGCGTCACCCATCTATAACATCAATCGGCAAAAGTCTACAGTCTCTTAGCCAATCAGGACGCAGACAATGTTACACTATAAAAAAAATGTTACACTATAAAAAAAATTTAAATAAAAAAAATAAATAAACAAAAATCCACGAAACAGGCCGCGAAAAGTGAACCGCGATAGAGCGAGGGACCACTGTACTAGAAATTCAGTGAGGACTTTCTCACACAAACCGACCTAAATATTGTGCCTTGGAGGTTTAGAGTATATGAAAGAATATATTGCAAAAACACAGCTTGCGGGAGTCTTTTGTTATTGATTTAAAAATACCAGGATGAAGAACGCCACCTCCAGCTAAGCCTTGGGGCCATCAATAATGCAGAGTTGGTATCTGTGTCCACACAAATGAACTACACAGTGGATCCTGCAAAATGGATGAGGGGTTCCACCTGTAGCACCTGGCTTAGATCATATTAGTCATTTCATAAGAACATACAAACAAGATTTTGAATTTTGAGAAGATAAGTTAAAGGGTTAACTTATCAACCTGTGTAACTTTTGTGGTGGAGGGCTGGTGGCATTACTTGCCTGTTACTATGGAAATAAATATGGTTAAGGTCAGACTATGGAACATACGAGGCAATGTCCATGGAGACAATCTGGTGGTGCACCGTCCACCACAAAAATTACACAATGCACCTTTAAAATGGGTATGGTTTTAGCAATTCTCTACTTTTGATTTAATTTTGTGCAAAAATATCAGCTGAAAATATAAATTATAGTTTTACACCATTCAACTAAATAAAGGTGTTTTCTTATATTTTTATTTGTCATTTAATAATTACTGTGTGGGCCCAGTGTACAAGATGTTTGCTATGTAACAATTATGGAATTCTCATAGTGTGATGATTTCCAACCAAGAAGTAAAAAAAGCCAAAAAAAATTGCCAAACTAGGAAGTTTTTTGTTTGTTTGTTTGTTTGTTTTAAGCAAGGTCTTAAAGGAAAAGTAATGTTTTTTACAATCTGAGCCTTATTTCGGTAATAAAACAAGTTGTTTTACTCACCCATAGCACTTTGGTGTCATATGGAGCATTTCCGGAGATGTTTTAGATTAGCGATAGGCTAACGCCGTTAGCCTAGCGCGACTTATAGCCATAGCTCGGGGCATTCCCCGAGCATGTAATATGCCCCGTGCGGGCTCCAAAATTACACAAACTTTAGCACTTTTCAAATCATAGAAGCTCGATGTCTTTAGTCTACGATTTCATTTGAATCAAAAGTGGCCTGTAATCCAAGATTTATCCATAGTTAGTTTGGGTCCCGGGAGCTGAGAGCACACTCTGCACATGCGCACTGGCGTCCTCATCTACTCGAAACTATGGCTAAATCTCGGATTACAGGCCACTTTTGACCAAACGAAATCGTAGACTAAAGACATCGAGCTTCTATGATTTGAAAAGTGCTAAAGTTTGTGTTATTTGGAGCCCGCACGGGGCATATTACATGCTCGGGGAATGCCCCGAGCTATGGCTATAAGTCGCGCTAGGCTAATGGCGTTAGCCTAACACTAATCTAAAACATCTCCGGAAATGCTCCATATGACACCAAAGTGATATGGGTGAGTAAAACAACTTGTTTTATTACCGAAATAAGGCTCAAATTGTAAAAAACGTTACTTTTCCTTTAAATAAAATGATCTTTTTTTTCCACTCAACGAAAGCAAAAAACAAACAAAAAGAAACCTTCCACAACCCACCGCTCACTCCCCACTCATCAGATACAAAAACTACACAAAAAACACACACTAGGCATTAATAATCAGTCCAGTTTTGTCAAGATGTTACAGGCACTTTAACTTTTGGTCTTGGTGGAAAAAAACATTTCACAAAAACAGGCCAATTTGACAGCTGAAAAGTGTCTCTCTGCAAGAAAAGTATCGCCCAGTGAAAAGCCCAGCAGTGATGTCTGTAAAGTTTCACAGTATGATATTAAATGTTTCTATCTTCATGCAGACTCAAACCAGACCAAGTTACAGGTCAGATCTGTGGAGAGGCAAGCCCACTCACAGTCAGAAGGGCTATTTTTCTAGGTATTTGTGAGCTATAAAACCACCTGTAATTAAATAAATGTAAAGCAGAGACATTTAATATTAAACAGTGGAACATTCCAGGCAGAGCATTGACATATCCATAGAAACAAGCTGGTGACAGACCCTCCACCAGAAAGGATAAATAATGCACCTTTAAAGCCACACGTTGGGTTTATTCTGGGGGATACGGTGGGGTCATTACTTTCACTGCACAACAATAAATGAGCAGTGTTGCTTAGTGAAGTGGCAAACAGCAGGTCACCGTCTCCCAGGGTGAAAGTTCAGTCTTGGTTTACGACGCGAGTCTAGGTTCAGAACAACAGCTGTAGCAAAATGGCCCCCAAGCTTATTTTGACACAGTTTGTGGAGTGTTTTTAGATCATTTTAAATTGTGTAGCTTTAGAATATTTTAGTTTTTTTGTTTGTTTTTTTGTTTGTTTTCTTTAACAGTAAATAAGGTGAATCCTATATGGAAGAGGCTATTTCAATCCTTTGTGCACTACCTGCCAATCACTTACCTTTGCGTCTTCAGCTGATCACACCTCAAGCAATTCATACATAACACATCTATCTTTCAGTGTCTACATGTGAGATTCACCAAAGCATAGGCCTCTGAAGTCTTCTTATTTTCTTTACTTCTTCATCAGTGATCAGGCTGAATAGGTGTTACCGCATAAAGATGGAGAAACACAGACATTTCTGCGATTCGCTTTATTAAAAACAATTCTGATAACCACCATGGCAACAAATTGTTTTCAGTAAGACAACTCTCTTACTGAAACTCTCCCTGCTACTTCCTGCAGCAGTCTATTTGTGCCACACTTCCTTCCCCAGTACAGAAACTGAGCAGAACAGCAAACGGCAAAGGACTACCAGCTGTGTGGCATGCACGAGCTAAATGTCAGCCTGCTAATGCTTTTATTGGTGTGTGTGTGTGTGTGTGTGTGTGTGTTTGTGTGTGTGTGTGTGTGTGTGTGTGTGTGTGTGTGTGTGTGCATGTGTATGAGTGTAGACTGTGTGAGCTGGATGTGTGAATAAAAATGGCAGGTCCAAGGCTGGCTCTGAGACAGCACTAAATCACATTATGCATTGCAATCTCTATATATCACAGCCACAGCTATTGGGCCTAAGCAGCTCCACCATTGCAAAGGCAGAGTCTCCGCACTCTGGGAGACTGTGTTCATGACCAGATCACTGTCTATTCTACAAGATCTGCTGTTGTAACTATACTATGCATTTTCAAATGATCAGCAGAAGTTTCCTGTCCAGAGGTAATTTAGCAACCAACGCGTCATTCTTTAGACCCTTCGTCTGCTTTGGTGCACGCCATCGCTGGAAGGAATCTCCATGAATCACCTTAGTTTCGTTTCGCTCCTTTTCCCTTTCTCTTCTTCTTTCAGCGACCTCAAAAACTGACTTTCTTTTGCAGCTAACTGGTAGTGGATTTTTGTTTGCCTTTGCAACAAACTTTGTGCTAACATCAAGGAAGCTACAGTTGGAAAAAGCCACTAAAAACTGCTGCGTTGGTTGAGTAAACAGCATCTTGCGTCTGTGGAATGTGTGAGAGGCGTACGTAAACCACGTAATTCCAGCGCGCTGGCAAGTCAGTTACACTAGAAGTGTAAAGAGTTTGATTGACAACCTAACAGCCAATAGATATGGAGGTAGCCTCATTATCTGTTGGCTAATGTTTATGTGGCCCCACCACATCCACAGTTGATGGATTTTCATTCTTTTTTTTGGTCATCATACAAGGCTGCTGCGTCTCTATAATGCTATCATTGACAAAAACAATTCTCCAAACAACCTTTAACACCAGGGACAGTTAACATACAGTGTATTCTAAACAAGCTGGTAGAATATTATAGCAGGCGTCAAAAGTCACTAAGTAAACTCAAAACAAGCAAGAATAGAAGATCAGTGGAGCAGAACAGCTAAAGGATAATTATGCTAAAACTCAGTAAGCTCATATCAACAGTAAACAACACATCTGCATTCTATGGGGAATTTTGTTTACGCTCTACAAGCTATAGGCTACTTTTTAAGTGACTTGGTGATTTACATTTAATGGGCCCATATTATGCTTCTACAAATTGATATTAAAAGGCCTATAGTGCGCTATTTTCTGATTATTGTTATAATGTTGTTTTCTCATCAAAACATACCTGGAGATGTGTTTTGCTTCATTCACACATGTTTAACACACAAACCCTGCATATTTAGGCTAGGTAGAAGGAAGCTGTTAACTTGAAAACTACCACTTCATGACATCTCAAGGTGGAACAGAGCATTTTGAGCTTTGGAGGTTTAGACAGACTAATAATAAAGGATTACTCAAACATGCGTGAACACAACCCCAGGTATGTTTGTGATGAGGAAACAACATAACAGATCAGAAAATAGCTTAATAAGAACCCTTTAATGTCAATTTGTAGCAGTTGGCTATTTATTTACACAGATACGTTTTAAAAAGCATGCACAGTTTTAGCGCTGGTGTCTGGTGTTTGTTAATACAGTATATTTAGAGCAGACTGTTAGCTGCCTCGTACCTGGCTGCCCTTTTTGAAGCTCATTGTGGAAATGAGCATAATGACTAGAGCAGGAGGATAAACAAGGCCCAGCCCGGCTCCTCTTTATCTATTTATAACCAGATGTATTTCCTTGTTACGAATGCCTTTGTTCTTATCACTGTGCGCATGCATTTTTAAGACCCATAAACCATGGATTCCTCACAGCCACACACGCACGGTTAGCTTTGACAGACAGCAGGGTGATGGTCAGAGGCTGCCCTTTGGAGTAATTACAGGGCTGCCATGTTAGCGGTGCGGGCCGGTCCCAGCGGAAGAGGAACAGGCACAGCGGTGAGGCCAGGATAGGTAGGGTTTCACCTCAAAAGCCCTGCGAGGTTACATGAGAATGTTACCGCACTAACCGCAACACACATTTGCTTTGGTGGTGACCCAGGGCTACAGTGGGTGACACAGCAAAAAGAAAAAGAAAAAAAAAAAAGGCTAATATTTTGTCATGAAATATTAATTAGTAAATATTGGTGCTTTGTATTGTAATATTTGGTGCTTTGTATTGTAATAGATTTTAATGCACTAATTTCTTCAAATATTTAATGTACAATGATACCCTATTTTATCACTAGTTTTGTGAGTCAGATACTAAAATATAAACTCAATTTTGACTCAATACCAATTCCAATACTCAACGATTATTAAAAAAAAAAAAAAAAACTCTCTTATTTAAACTATTAAAGAGTTAGCTCATCAAAAACATACCTGGAGTTGTTTTGTTTCATTCACACATATTTGAGTAATTCTTTATTTTTAGTCTGTCTACATCTCAAATCTCCAAATGTTCTGTTCCACCTTGTGATGTCATGAAGCGGTAATTTATAAGTTAAAGGTCCCATGGCATGAAATTTTCACTTTCTGAGGTTTTTGAACGTTAATGTGAGCTCCCCTACCCTGTTTAGCCCCCCCAATGGTTAAAAGTTGCGAAATGTCTAAACTGAGCATTTACGATCCTTTTCTGCGTTACAAAAAATCGGAGCTCAAACGGGCGAGTTTGAACAAGGCACCTTATTGACGTCAGATCGAAAAAAGAAATGCAAATGCAGTTCCACCCCCGTCTGTCTGAACTCAGCGTCTCTGTAAATCACGCCCAGAGAGTTTGGACTGCGAATGCGCTAGGCAATGCGAAATGCGTTTTTTTATTTGCCTGGAGGCACATCTGAGTGTTTCTAGGCTCGGAAGTCCTTTATCTGAGCCTCTGGACCTTTGAACAGCAGTGGTTTAATTTTATTTTCTGTGGAAATGTGTTTATTTTTCAATGGAACGCTTCTAATCTCTCCCCCCGTGCAAAAACAAGGAAATGGATCAGCTGAGCGCTCAGAGCGGAGAGCGGAGAGTTTGGCCACGCCTCCACGCTCTACTATAGGCCAGCTCTTTTCTCCTCATTTGCATTCAAGCAACAACGCCCATTATAGAGTGTTCTGAGTGAGGAAAATGACTCTTTCTCATCTTATCTCTGTTTTTCATGCACTGAGTGTTGATTTTGAAGAAGGATTCATTTACAGTATTAGGGAACCATTAAGGAGCCATATAAAAGCATCAAGAAGTACCATGTCATGGGATCTTTAACAGATGCCTTTTACCTTTAATTCAATAGAGAGAGGCAACTCCAGGGCTGAAATCGTTCAAATAATTCTAGTGAAGGTGTATGGAGTTTAAAAACACAGTGGAGCACTTCCTCTATTGCCACATGACATGACACATGACAAGGTGGAAAAGAGTGTTTCCGGTTTGAGAGAAGAACTCAGCCTAAATATGCAGGATTTGTGTGTTACACATGTGTGAATGAAACAAACCACAACTCCAGGTCTGTTTTTGCTGAGGAAACATTATAACATAGATCAAAAAATAGCATAATATAGGCCCTTAAATTCAATAATATTCTTATATCCCTTGCACATTCAGATAATACATGACCAACAAAGCTATTAAATAGACCTGGTTTAACCTTCACCTTTCAAAAACAACAGTCATCCCTCTGTCCATCTCTTCCCACACTCTGATTCAACATGACAATTGATGACGAGTCCATCTCTGCATTGTCCAGTCTGCGCTGTCAACTATAATATGACTGGAGCTGCCGAAGGTCAAACCAACTACAAGCAGTAAGACCATAGATGGGAGTCTGCCAATTTTGAAGGACAAGAAGAAATGGAGAGGAAAATATGAGGTGATTTTGATCGTCCTGAGAGAATCTGAACCACTAGACCATGCTACTCGCTAGACAGAGAAATGATTGGCCATAATAAAGTTGCCTGTAATTAGCCGAGCAACCTTGTAAGATGGGGTTTGAGCAGTTAATGAATCAAATAAAAAGACATTTCAGAGAAGAACCAAGGACTGTGGCAGGTACAGAGGGGAGATAATGAGGATCTTTGCATGGAAAGTTTGGAAACAACATGAAAACAAATTAAGGGTTTTATTTTTGGAATTGAAGCGTAAAGATAAGTGGGACAAAACACCTAAAGATTGAGGGGGGTGGAGGGGAGGAGGGGCATGATCTGGACATAGAAGGAACAGTGTGATTGGTCTAACGGCTATCCGCACTTCAAACTCCACCCCTGCAGCGAAGTGTAAAAATCAGAAACAGCTTAGTACGTGAAATTGCAGTAACCACTGGAGGCCGTTTTTTAATGTTTTTGACCAGGAAGCTGCAATATAATAATAATAATAATAATAATAATAATAATAATAATAATAATAATAATAATAATAATAATAATAATAATTAAAGCCGCAAGCGGCGTTGGTCGGGACCTCGCACCTGCGTTTGTTCGTCTTACTGAGACGCACAGCCATACCAAATTTCGTGTGCCTGGCACAATTATCTCACTTCCTGTTGGGCGTGGCCAAAGAAAGATCAAAGGTACAAAGATCAAAGATCTTTGATCAGGGCGTTGCCTAGCAACAAATACCTCCCATTCATAACTCCTAACTCCCATTCAATAAATACCTAACTTTATTGATCCGCTGTATCGTCATATTACCGCCTATTTGAAAATCCTTCGCAATTTAACATCTCCAACGTCTTAAGATTATGTTCACCAAAATTTAAGCCTATCTGAGGTACGGTGTAGGAGAAGTGTTTCAAATTCCATTCTATGTCAAATACCCCAAAATCACACAAAAGGCCAATTATCTCACTTCCTGTTGGGCGTGGACATGACATTGCAGTGAGGCGTTTGTTCGTCTTATTGAGATACACGTCTCTACCGAATTTCGTGCGCCTATCTTAGACGGTATGCCAGCCCCGAAAGACAACGCGCTAGGGGGGGCTATCGAGCTCCTGGGGGTCACTGGGGGACGGGACTTTGTGTGGTCGTACTGGCAGCACTTTGTGATGCCCGTGCAAAGTTTCGTTCGTTTTGAAGCATGGGAACATGCTCAAAATTGCCCCAGCGTGTATGAACAAGAATAATAATAATACGGAAACGAAGCAACAACAATAGGGACCTCGTCCCCCTTCGGGCTCGGTCCCTAATAATAATAATAAATATAGCCGCAAGCGGCGATGATCGGCCCTCGCTTGCACTCGCCACCCCCCCTGGTGGCGCTAACGCGCCATTGTCCTATTCCCTTGAACCATATATGTACTAAATTAGGTGTGGCAACACCAAAGTTTTTGCCGGGCATCCTAATGGCAGGGACAGATGTTTGACCTGTTACCATGGCAACATGATGTGAGATGGAGTGGGGGTCTCACTGTGTTTTTTGATCAAGACCATGTCACGAATGTGTGGTCCAAATTTGGTGTGTCTACGACAAAGTAAAATTTTTCTGTTCCATGCAATCTCCCTAGGGGGCGCTATTACGGCCAACTGAGACTTTCTTATATCAATCTGTGTAGGGCCGGGGTGTTCACCAACGATTAAAGTTTGAGTAAAATCGGCCAGAGTATGTGCGAATTATCACTCGTCGAAGTCCAGGTCACATGGTCTATCCAAAATGGCTGGTTGGTTGCCTAGCAACGGTATAATATACTTTTTGTTTATCTTCCCATGATGCATCTGTGTACCAAATTTTGTTTGACTACGCCAAAGTTTTTCCAGAGAATCCTAATGATAAGGACAGATGTTTGGCCTGTTGCCATGGCAACATGATGGGAGATGCCCGGGGTCATCATTGAGATTTTTGATCGAGACCCTGTCACGAATGTGTGTACCAAATTTGGTATGTCTACGACAAAGTAAAATGTTGCACTTCCATGCAATCTCCCTAGGGGGCGCTATAGTGTCCATTTCAGATTTTCTTATAGAAATCTGTGTAGGGCCGGGGTGTCCACCAACGATTAAAGTTTGAGTGAAATCGGCCAAAGTATGTGCGAATTATCACTCGTCGAATTATATGGCGAGCCACAAAAACTAACCTGAAATTTGTGGCGTTGTCACGGAAACACCGTTCACTCTTTTAGAACGCTTTTAACAACTTTTAATGTCCCACTTGTCTAGATGATACAGCACGATTCTGGTGAGTCTGGGTCAAAAACCCAAGGAGGAGTTTGTTAAAATACGAGGACAGGAAAATGCGCCCTCAGTGCCAGGTCACGTGCTCGGTCCAAAATTGCCGACTTCCTGTTGGTCGCTTAGCAACCGCATAATATACTTTTTTGTTCCTTATCCCATGATGCATCTGTGTACCAAATTTGGTTTGGCTACGACAAAGTTTATGCCGGGCGTCCCATTGGCGACAACAGATGTTTGGCCTGTTGCCATGGCAACATGATGGGACATGGCGTGTTGACGTCATTAAGTTTTTTGATCGATACTCCTTCACGATAATGTGTACCAAATTTGGTATGTCTAGGACAAAGTAAAATTTTGCGCTTCCATGCAATCTCCCTAGGTGGCGCTATAGCACCTATTTCAGATTTTCTTATATCAATCTGTTCAGGGCCGGGGTGTCCACCAACGATTAAAGTTTGAGTGATATCGGCCAAAGTATGCGCGAATTATCGCTCATTGAAATTTGATGCCGAGACGCAAAAACGAACCCGAAATTTGTGGCGTTGTCACGGAAACACCGTTCACTATTTTAGAACGCTTTTAACAACTTTTAATGTCCCACTTGTCTAGATGATACAGCACGATTCTGGTGAGTCTGGGTCAAAAACCCTAGGAGGAGTTCGTTAAAATACGAGGACAGGAAAATGCGCCTTCAACTCCGGGTCGCGTGCTCGGCCCAATATGGCCGACTTCCTGTTGGTCGCCTAGCAACGCCGTAATATATTTTTTGGTTCGTAACGACATGACCTATCTACCACCCGAATTTCGTTTATCTACGACAAAGTTCATTTATCGGGTATAGCCATAGACGCAATGTATTTTGATTTTGGAGGTGGCGCTGTCGAGCCATTTTTAAAGATTTTTTAATACAGATTATTTGTAAATTCCTTTTTTTGGCGTTCTTGAATTTTGTGCAAAATTTCGTGAGTTTTCGTCAGTGGGAAGTACCCGAAACCTGAAAAATAAGAAGAAGAAGAAGAAGAAGAAAAACCAGAACAGTAACAATATAGTGCCACGAATGGTGGCACTAAATATATCAATGGAAAGGGCGCGCCTCCAGTAACGCAGAACGGTTACAATAGGCCCTATGCGCTCTTCAGCGCTCGGGCCTAATAATAATACGCCAATCTGCGGCATCGGCCCCTCCGACCAATACATCACTCACGCACACACCACTCTCATACTAGCCAATGTGGGTGAAGTGCCTTGCCTAAGGACACAACAATAGTTTTTGCGACTAGCGCCCCACTGTGGCACCTGATGTTCCCAGCATCTCCCATCCAAGGCCTAACCAGGTCCAGTCCTGCTGAGCCTCTGAGATCTGACGGGATCAGGTTTTGACAAGCCGGTACGTCCATATATTGCCTGAAATCCAGAATACACATTTCTTCAATATTTTACAACTCTCTTTACGACTCTCCCTGTTTGTCTCCATGGAGATGTTAGTGATTTGCCTGGAATGTTCCACAGTATGGTATTAAGATTATCTATGTTGCATTTATTCAATTACATGTGTTTTAATTGCTCAAAAATATCATAAGTGGAACAGACTGTCCAGAGATCTGGGGACTGGTGATTTGACATGGTTGCTTCACCTGCTTGTTTAATAGGTTTAACGCCATACTGTAGAACATTCCATACAAGTAATAATATCTTCATGCAGACAAGCAGGTGGTGGACACTACAGTGAACCCTCGCTCTATCGCGGTTCACTCTTCGCGGCCTCGCTGTTTCGTTTTTCCTTTTTTTTTATAGTGTAACAATGTGTTCTGTGTCCTGATTGGCTAAGAGACTAGACCAGGACTAAACGTGGACTAAACCAGGTCTAGACCAGAACTAAACCAGGTCTGAACCAGGATTAAATCACTCCGTGCGGCTTTTGCGTTCGTTTGTGCGTGTTCGGTTTGTGGCTCGGGTTGAGAGCACGCGGTCCAGGCGCCTCGCCTCCACTGCCTCGCGCTGCATTTTCTCACATTTGTCTCTAGTTTAAACACTCAAACTTTCATAGATTTTCAACAAAATGTATTAATAGTGACGCGTGGGGGGAGACACGGCCCCGGAAGCCCCGCCAGACGTGCGAGGAGCACCGCCACGTCCTGGGACGAGACGCGCACCAACCCCTTGGAGAAGTGCGCAGCACGTGCTGCTCTGTCCACGATGAGGGGTTTATCGTGGTCAAATCTGTGACAGAGCAGCACGAGGCCGTGCACTTCTCCAAGGGGTTAGTGCGCGTCACGTCCCGGGACGTGGCGGTGCTCCTCGCGCGTCCGGTGGGGCTTCCTGGGCCGTGTCTCCCCCCACGCGTCACTATTAATACATTTTGTTGAAAATCTATGAAAGTTTGAGTGTTTAAACTAGAGACAAATATGAGAAAAGGTTCATTCCAGGGTGAGAAAAGCGTATAATGTGTGTGGTGAGGCATTTACAGCCTTAAAACATGTAGAATAATTGTAAAATATAAAGTTGTCCTACTTCGCGGATTTCACTTATTGCGGGCTATTTCTGGAACCTAACCCCCGCGATAAACGAGGGATTACTGTACACCAGAAAACGTATTACATGTTATGTAGTGTACCTTCATGAAACGAAAAAAAAAGAAAGATGAAAAATTACTTTGAAACCAGCTATTAAAAACTACAGCAGGAATAATGAAAATGACTCCCCGCTAATACTAATGTCCTGTCTAGTTAAATGGTGCTACTAGTATGTAGGAGTACATTTATTGTCCTTTTATGAAAGAACATTGGTCACAGCAAGATGTAAAATTCTCATGCTGACCAAATCAAACTCTATTTTAAAATTAACTTTAAAATTTAAGAGCCCTGTACCCGATTTTTTCCCATGTAAAATGTGTCTTGCCCCAGTACAGATTTATTGTATAAGCAGCTCTTGAAGTCGTTAGCATGGCAGTTGTTGTTAGCTTTAGAGTGATGGCAAAACTCTTCTCTCTTATAAACTTGTAGGATGCTCAGAATGCATAAGGTAAGTGTGGAATAACTTTGGACCACTGCAAACCACAAACTAGTATTGTTTTGTATGTTTTTAAGATAGTTAAAAAAACAAAACAAAAAACCACGTAGCTTTTCAGGTTGGGAGTCCGCTACCATGGAGATGCTATTGATTAGCCTGTAATGTTCCACAATATATTACTAAACTTATATAAAATGAATTCATTCAGTTATGGGTGTTTTTATTGCTCAAAAAAAACATGTATTCTGACTGTGAGTGGAGTCACCTCTTTGCAGATCTCACCTGTAATTAATTATGGAGATAAAAAAGTTTACATTAATACAGTAGTACCTCACCTTACGAAATTAATTCGTTCCAGAAGTGGTTTCGTAACGTGAAAAATTCGTAAGTTGAGTAGCTATTTCAATGGAAAAAGCCTGATTCGTTCCAAGGCCCCGATCCAAGTTTTTTTTTTTTATAGTGTAACTTTTTTTATAGTGTAACATTGTGTTCTGTGTGTTTCTCACATTTGTCTCTCGTTTAAACACTCAAACTTTCATAGATTTTCAACAAAATGTATTAACAGTGAAGTGTGGGGGGGAAGGGGGAGGGGGGAGAAAACTGCGCTCTGACACGTGTGTGATAGCGCACATGACCCGGCGCGGGGCTGACAGCAGGTCTAGACGCGGCTCCTCTAGACCTCCTCTAGACCTGGTCAGGTCTAGAGGAGGTCTAGACAACCACGGCTCTTGCATGGGTCTCGTTCATGCGTTCATGCGCTCAGACTGCGTGCAGTCCCCTCCTCGCTGCTTTAATCCACCTGGTCTAGTCCTGGTTTAGTCCTGGTTTAGTCCTGGTCCAGTCCAGGTTTAGACCTTGGTCTAGACCTGCTGTCAGCTCCGCGCCGGGTCATGCTGCGCTATCACACACGTGTCAGAGTCTTCTCCCCCCTCCCCCTTCCCCCCACACTTCACTATTAATAATTTTGTTGAAAATCTATGAAAGTTTGAGTGTTTAAACGAGAGACAAATGTGAGAAAAGTTTAAATCCAGCCTGAGAAAAGCTTATAAAAAAGAAAAGCGTGTGTGGCTGAGTGCGCATTATTTGAATTTTTGAGATTTCGCGTTTCGTAACTTGAATTTTCTTTCGTATCTAGAGACCAAAATTTACCGTGAAGGCGTTTTGTAACTTGAAATTTTCGTTTATTGGGTCTTTCGTAAGGTGAGGTACCACTGTATAAGGAAATATCAGTATCCAGAAGGAACCATTGATATTTTGTACAGTTAAAACCTCCATTAAGGTCTACGTAGAACTGAACAGAGACCATACATCTACCAGGTGCACCCACAGGATCTCTTAGGTCATTACTGCCAGCACTCCCACATTACACCTTCCATTACTTTATTCTCTACAATGCCTGCTGGAACCATAACACTCGCTATAAAAGGCACTTCACTCAAAGTATTTAAACTAAACCTTTAAAGGTCCATTGTGTAACTTCTCTCACATAAGGTTTTACTGCAGTTACAATACTAAAATTTTAAACTTTTGATTTCGATACTAAGGAATAGACTTGATACTCAATACAGATTATAGAAAAAACACTCTTTCTTTAGACAACAGAATGTGATTTTCAACATTAAATCATAGTACTTTCTTTTATATTACAATGTGGTTTTATATCTCAGTGCTCCATGGGCGTATCGTAGTCGATGTGCTCTTATACTTGTTCTATACAGCTCAAAATCATTCTAAAGACATTGAGAAAAGGTTAATTCTGTTCTGTGAATGTGACTTTTTCAGTTCTGATACCTGCTCAAATGAGTATTTAGTTTTTATACTACATTTAGTATTGATTAGTATCCGATTTTCAATATTCTAGAAGGTACTTGGCACTTCGATAGGTTATTGCTTTACCTGGGAAGTTACACACTATGGCATTAAAGTTATCTCCAACTAAACAAACAAGTACATCGAGGTTAAGTTACAGACGAGATCTATGAAGACGCACTCACAGTTAGCATGTTTTTCAAAATGATGCGCATATGAATAAATGTAAAAAAATATATATATGTTTAATGGCACATTGTAAACATTACAGGCAAAGCAAAAATATCTCCATGGCAACAGGCGGGTGACAGATACAGTTTCAGAAATGTTTCATAGTGCATCTTTACAAGTAGAAATTGCAAAATCTTCAGCGTGACGTCAGATTTTATTTCTCCAAAGTATTTATTCCCTAATGTGTCTATTATATTTGACATTTCCAAAAATTCAATGACTAAGTTAAGTGCTATGTTTTTTGTTTTTTTTACTTTTCTCTAGAGATGGGCTTCGGACAAAATGTCAGCTTTGCGGCAATCTCCGGTAATATGCATAATGTAATCAGCAAATGGCCATGAAATTTTGCTGAGTGGCTGCAATGTCCCAAGTGAGTAAAGCTCCCCTCCAGCAGCACATCTATGATAACCTTTTATATGGGCTATAATAGGGTGTACATGCATGGAGGAGCAGCCATCTTGGGAAGGCCATATGACGCTGACTGCAATCCCTGAAAGAGTTTGGATTAAGTCGTTATATTTAAGTAGATGTGACCTCCCATATTATACTGTAAGTCTTGGGCCTGTGTAGATAGAAGTATATAACCGCCATCTTGGAAAGGTCTGTTGATAATTTCCTAACTTTTACATCTGGATTGTATTGCTATTTAGAATTTAAAGGTGCACTTTGAAATCTTTACGGTAGAAGAGTCGCTACTTGCTGATCTCCACGGGGATGTTATTGAATTACCTGAAATGTTCTACACTATAACATCAAATTTATCTATCTCCATGGAGACAAGCAGTTATCCCCACTTGGTTGAGGTACAGGCCAGGTCTATGGAGAGGTGACTCAAAGTAAGAATGCATGTTTTTTAAGGCATTTTAAAGGAATAAAAACACCTGTTTAAAGGTCCCATGGCATGAAATTTTCACTTTCTGAGGTTTTTGAACGTTAATGTGAGCTCCCCTACCCTGTTTAGCCCCCCCCCCCCATGGTTAAAAGTTGCGAAATGTCTAAACTGAGCATTTGCGATCCTTTTCTGCGTTACAAAAAATCGGAGCTCAAACGGGCGATTTTGAACAAGGCACCTTATTGACGTCAGATCGAAAAATGCAAATGCAGTTCCACCCCCGTCTGTCTGTACTCAGCGTCTCTGTAAATCACGCCCAGAGAGTTTGGACTGCGAATGCGCTAGGCAATGCGAAATGCGTTTTTTTATTTGCCTGGAGGCACGTCCGAGTGTTTCTAGGCTCGGAAGTCCTTTATCTGAGCCTCTGGACCTTTGAACAGCAGTGGTTTAATTTTATTTTATGTGGAAATGTGTTTATTTTTCAATGGAACGCTTCAAATCTCTCCCCCCGTGCAAAAACAAGGAAATGGATCAGCTGAGAGCTCAGAGCCAAGAGCGGAGAGTTTGGCCACGTCCCCACCCTCTACTATAGGCCAGCTCTTTTCTCCTCATTTGCATTCAAGCAACAATGCCCATTATGGACTGTTCAGAGAGAGAAAAATGACTCTTTCTCATCTTATCTCTGTTTCTCATGCACTGAGTGTTGATTTTGAAGAAGGATTCATTTACAGTATTAGGGAACCATTAAGGAGCCATATAAAAGCATCAAGAAGTACCATGTCATGGGATCTTTAAGGCCATTCGGTGGAAAATTCCAGTAAAAGCAAGGAAGACAAAAAGGAAGTCCTCAGACATCATGGGATTCTCATTTTGTATTGACTACACTGCTAGCACTTAATTTGATATAGTACAATATAAGTCGCTTTTCTAACAAGCATCAAAAACTAAACTGCGCCACTTTTTCAGACAGCAATTTTCATCTTTTTCAATGTGGCCAATTAAACCGAGCTCTGTGAAGATGGCTACACCTCAGTGGAGCCTATCGGGGGGTTCGTTAGCTAGCTCAGCACCATTCACTGTGAAAAGGAGCTGGAACATTAATCAGGTTTTAGGTGGAGAACAATTAATACCAGGTGTAAAAACAGTGACCATCGTGCATGTTTGACAAGGGATGAGATCGGGGCTTAAATTGGGCTCATTTAACTAACTCAGAGTGGGAGAGTTGTTAGCAGTTCATTGTGAGCGTCTATTTCTGTCTATTTAGTGCTCTCCTTGCTTCTTAATAAGACAGGACAATGACTGTGGATCCCAATTTGAGTCTAAGACGGGTTGGTAGCTTTGTTAGCAGGGACATAAATTGTGCTTTGAATGCCTAGAGAGTTTTAAACAACTTAAGAAACTCCAGTTTTATGAGATGAGACAAAACAGAAAGCTTAAGATGTCTGCAATGGTCTCACTCTTAATTAAGATAAGGTTTGAAATGTTATTGATCTGGTATTTTGCTTGTTTTTTGTGGATTTGGAAGAGTTTGTGCTCCCGTCAACCTTTGAGTCATGCCCCTTTGCATCGTATTTGTATTCATGCTTTTTTTCTAATGGGGTTTTAGTTCTTTAAACCACCACTATGCACTGTTGTCACTTTTCTAGATGCAGATGTATACATATGTGAATGACTGGAAGTTGAATCTGCCTTTTCACTTAGGAAGATGCTGTTTAATAGTAGGTCTCTCTGTATATAGTTTTTGCCTGGGCGTTTTGGCCAGTGCCATGCCCCTTTTTAGTCAAGTAATTCTCCTCCTCAACTCTTGTGTTAAGAGTCAACTTTATGAAAACACGTTTTTGGGTCAGTGCTTGTTTGGAACTTCTATAGCAACTGTGGAGTGCTATTTTAGACTTGGTTTTGCCTTATCCATGGACTTCAGAATGATGAGAAACTGAGACCATTGCCATAACCATTTAAAACTAAATATTATATTTTTGAATGGGAAAAAATCCTCAAAACATTGCATAAAACAGGAAATTGAAATTCATGAATAGTTTAGATCTGGTATAGTCCTGTTATAGACCTGGTTTAGACCTATAGTTTAGACCTGGTTTAATTCTGTTATAGTCCTGGTTTAGACCTGTAGTTTAGACCTGGATTAGTCCTGTTATAAACCTGGTTTGGACATGGATTAGTCCTGTTACAGACATGGTTTATACCTGGATTAGTCCTGTTATAGACCTGGTTTGAACCTATAGTTTAAACCTGATATAGTTCTGTTATAGTCCTGGTTTAGACCTATAGTTTGGACCTGGTATAGTCCTGTTATAGACCTGGTTTAGACCTATAGTTTAAACCTGATATAGTTCTGTTATAGTCCTGGTTTAGACCTATAGTTTGGACCTGGTATAGTCCTGTTATAGACCTGGTTTAGACCTGGTATAGTCCTGTTATAGACCTGGTTTAGACCTATAGTTTAGACCTGATATAGTCCTGTTATAGACATGATTTACATCTGGTACTTTTCAGAAACTTCAATATTTTCTTACCTTCTTGGTGTGAAAAATTTGAGAACCACTGCTTTAGACATTACATCAGCTTAAACAGTACTGGTCTATTTACCATAAACATTGCAAGTCCATTATAGATCTAATGTGAGGTCTTGTAGCTTCATGCGTACTGTTTGCTCACTTCCAGCCCATATCTCCAAGTACATCTACTCCAGAGCCATACACAAATCACTGAGCTGTATCCCCATCATCTGCAAACACATCATGTATTTCAAATTACTACACCAGAAGCCATAAAGAACATTTCTCTCTCCGCTCACATACTAGCGCATTCCAGCTACTCATTCCAGAGCTCTCCATGGTGCTGAAAACCTTATACAGGAAAACATTGATGCCTGTAATCATTAGACTAGGCCTATGTGCCAAAAAGCAGAGCTGGGGTTGGGCTTGTAGCATCCAGCCAGCTAGCCAGCGCCAAAGACAGAATTTGCATTGTCTGAATGTTATGGCTAATCCTCAGTGCTTCCCTGGTCAAAGTAAATTGGAGTACGGTTTCCATATTTGAATGCTAGGGTGGCTAAAAGAAGTAGGTTATAGGTTATAGGTAGTAGGTTATAGCAAAATCTGAATAAGTTTATGTCATTCAGCAAAAAATAAATAAAAAAAACTTTATTAGAATGATTAATTCTATGATTGCGGCTGGTTAGCTCAACTGGTAAGTCACTGACTTTCCCCCTGAGGGTTGTGGGTTCAAATCCCCCCCGGGCAATGAGCTAACCAGTGTGGGTCCTTGGGCAAGGCCCTTCACGGTACTGCCCCCCGGGCGCCGAAAAAGATGGCTGCTCACTGCTCCTGAAAAGGATGGGTCAAATGCAGAAATCAAATTTCTCCCGTGTGTCACTGTGTGTCATTGTGTGTGAGACCAATAAAGGCTTAATCTTAATCTTAGGTAAAGATAGGATCCTCCACTAGAAAGGTTACACAATGCACCTGTATGTTTTGATCATTTGTCATGAATAGGCAATAGAACATAGGTTATGGTGAATGAAAGAGAAAATGCTTTGCTAATAATAGATTTGTGATATCACACCACAATGTATTATGGGTATAGTTTGGCCAAATATCGTAACAATTTTTATTTAGTTTAGTTTTTTTTTTTGATAGTTTAACATACATATCACTAGGGATGCACTGATCACAGGTCATACGTGTGCAGCACAACTCTTTATTTAATTCATGTTCAGTCACTTTATTTATCCAGGGTTCTCATAACAGGGATACTGGCTTATTCAGGATACTGAAAGAGAATCGACAAATGTTTAACGAGTACAAGTACGAGTATATTAAGGAAGTGTAGGGCCGATACCAGTATCAGTACAGGTGCATCCCTATATCCTTTGCTTTCTAATGGTTCATAATAATCCATGGTGTAGCATTTCAGTAACCTAATCTCACCATGACCAAATTAGATCTGCAAGTCGCAAATATTACAGTAAACACAATTCATTCAATCATCCTATATGATGCAAAATGGAGCCTTAAGGCATGTTATAACGTTCACAACTCCAGGTATGTTTGTGATGAGGAAACAACATTATAACATAGATGTAAAAAATAGCCTAATTCAGGCCTTTTAAATTTAACAATATTATATAATGACAAAGCTATACAACTGTACACAGAACATAGGGCAGATTTTACAATGGAGAAGCAAAGAATAGGGACTGACATGTGACATATGAGCTGTTATGAGCCGCCCCATAACAGAAGGCTATCATAATACAGGCCTATTATTTGTGACATAATAGAGAGACAAGTTATGAATATTTCAGAACGCAGACAGTTCAGCCAGACGCTATAGTTCACAGATAGTGCACTGGGTATATTTTTACACACTGTTTGGAAGTGTTTGAGATTGAACTTTGTACATCAATAAAAAAAATTAAAAAAAACAGATGACAGATGACATCACACCATGGCTAATAATATTTAATACGGATGTGGGACAGGACAGCTAAAAATAATATTGTTAAAATACACAAAATGTTTTTTACTCTTTGAGTACATCATGTGATACTTTTACTTTTTTTGTTTTTTTGTGAATTTACCTTTTGGATATTTTTTATGAGAATGTAATATAATGAAGAGGGAAAACCGCCTCTTGTCCCATCTGGGAGTATGACAATCATTCTAGAATCTGATGTAGTTTCAGGCGCTATATATATATATATATATATATATATATATATATATATATATATATATATATATATATATATATATATATATATATATACAGTGGTACCTCACCTTACGAAATTAATTCGTTCCAGCAGTGGTTTCGTAACGTGAAAAATTCGTAAGTTGAGTTGCTATTTCAATGGAAAAAGCCTGATTCGTTCCAAGGCCCCGATCCAATTTTTTTTTTTTTTTATAGTGTACTTTTTTATAGTGTGGTCTGGACCTACTCTACACCTGCCAGGCATGGAGCCCCAGACATCCAGGGACATTAGGGAGCTCCCTAAGCGGGCATGGGTCCGGGGATTGTCCCGGTCCCGGCCTGGAGGTCTTGAAGAGGCCGACCTCACGGTTCTATCCAGGCCGCTCTGTGAGCACCTTACGCGGGCAGGTCTGGAGCGGGTCTGGACCGCCGCGTGCGAGCGGCGGCTCGCCTCAGCTCGGCTGTGGCTCGAGGCGAGGCCAGGGGGTGGATGCGCGCATGGTGCTTTGGTCCACCTGGTCTAGTCCTGGTCTAGTCCTGGTTTAGTCCAGACCACTGCGGCTCCTCCTGGTTTAGTCCTGGTTTAGTCCAGACCAGCGCGGCTCCTCTAGACCTCCTCTAGACCTGGTCAGGTCTAGAGGAGGTCTAACCAGGAAATAGACCGCGCGCGGCGCTTTAATCCACCTGGTCTAGTCCTGGTTTGGTCCTGGTTTGGTCCGGGTTTGGTCCTGGTTTGGTCCAGGTTTAGTCCTGGTCCAGTCCAGGTTTAGACCTTGGTCTGGACCTGCTGGCAGCTCCGCGCCAGGTCATGCTGCGCTATCACACGTCCGCGCGCAGTCTTCTCCCCCAGGGGCTCAAGGAAGAGCTGGAGAAGGCCTGGAAGGTGAAGGCATCAGTGGTGCCCGTGGTGATCAGAGCACTCAGGGCTGTAACCCCCAAACTGGAGGAGTGGCTACAACAGATCCCAGGAAAAACATCAGACATCTCAGTCCAGAAAAGTGCAGTACAGGAACAGCAAAGATACTGCGCAGAACTCTCAAGCTCCCAGGCCTCTGGTAGAGGACCCGAGTTGGCTGAGAGTGAGAGACCAACCACCGTGGAAGGTGAGGAGCACATTTTTTTTATACCAGATATTTTAGAGCTGATACTCGATCCAATCGATACCAATATGAGTATTTGTGCATCCTGAAACTACAGCATTAGCATAAGAGCAGTATTTGTGATGTGATTATTGTGAGTCTGATTCATTTATGTTATATTGTGCACTCCCAATTGATATAGGTATATATTCTCCTGAAATAATGTGAATAAAATCAATATGTTTTCCAGTACATCTCTACCTATACATCTCTACCTATACATTTTACCACCCACATGTAATTTGATTAAATCTGACCTTACCCGAGCACACGGCACATGGTGTTCTTCGCAGCTATGCCACCATATTTTTATCCAATCCTTGGGACATTTATTTTCATTCGTCTGCTCCATTTCTGGTCAAGGGCTGCCAAAGAGAACCACTCACATGGTGGTTTGGCTGCTATTTTACACCAGATGCCCTATCTCCTGTAACCAGCCATATTACTATGACTGGAGGGAGGATGAAAATGCTTACCAACACAGTGATTAAAGCATTTACCAACCAATTTGAAAGTTGACTGTCGACTAGTATATACTTTTGTTGTGTCCTTGAGCAAGACACTTCACCCACTTATATTTATAACTGTGATATATGTTTGAGTTTGTTTCTTGGTGATCAGAGCGGACAATGAAGTAGACTGGCAGTCTTGCCCTTGTAGCAGATGGGCAGTCTACCCCAGGCTTTTACAAGTGTGGAATGACTAAGTATGACTAAGTGCAGTGCTTTAGTATCTGGAAAGGCAAAATATAAATCATCACTACTACTACTGATTTGGTTTTTTTCATGGCCCATGGGATACCAATGTTTAAAATTCAGAGAAACCAATCTGCCGATATTTATGGGCCAATATTAAAAGATTTTTTTAAATATATAATTATTAGTGCTGTCAGGCGATTAAAAAAAATTTATCTAATTAATTACAGGATTTGTAATTAATTAATCTAATGAATCGCATTTTAAAAATAATTTTTTTAGGTGGTTTATTGTGCTCTCCCACAGTGCAAAAAAGGTGTCAAACATGTGATTTATAGTGGTACAGTGAAGACTGCAGACTTCCCCTTTAAGTCTAAGTTTTTCACTCACTTTCTTTGTCTCCACTGTAAACATGACAAGACCCCCATTCCACCTCCCACATTATGTAACATTCATTGGAAAGCTCATTTACACCATTCCACTAATACATGGCAAATATTTCTGGTGCCAAAAGGTGAGCACGTACAGCAGCTTTCATGCAACGTCAATAAATAATATTGTAATGACCTGGGTTAATGGTGTCTGTGCCTTTAAAGGGTTGGCTGTTGGGCGCATGCGTGGGACAGGTGTGGGTGTTAATGTTGAGTGAGTCCGAACTTCTGTTTAATAAAGTTCATTGGAGAATAAGAGAAGCCTGGAGTCATTACAATATACAAGGCTTCAAATATACAGAGAATACAAATAATTGCCTGTGAAAATTACTCATGGCTCACATGAGCCCCGGAACCCGTGAGGAGGATTTAAACTCCCGGTGTGGATGTGTCCGGACCATCGCACCACGGGAGGAGGGAGGAGGCAGCAGCGCGGGGTGAGTAAATGATCGGGTTTAGCGTGATTTAGCGTGATGGGCAAAACTTCTAAGTGTGCACCCTTAGTCGCGGCAGAACACGCTGGAGAGGTTATGGGAATTGAAAATGGTTCATCGTGGAGCGCAGCAGATAGGGAAACGTGCTCTCCCCTATTAGAAGTGCATTCGTCTCTGTGCCGACCAATGGTAGCACGGCATTTCTCATCGCGTCATCGCTGTCCAGGGACAAGAGGGACCTGCTCCGTCACGTTTTTATCAATAAACTCGCCGTTCAAAGGCCCCGCACGCCAAATTTAAAATGTGCGTGCATTGAATTGCCGCTCATAATTAATTGCGTTATTTTTTATAACGCGTTAATTAGCTGTGTAATTAATTAATCTAATTAACGCGTTAAACTGACAGCCCTAATAATTAGGTTAAATTATGTTTTTCAAATTTAGTACAAACTCACCACAGCCCACAGAGTGTTCTGTAGACACATTTTGTGCAGTGTCCTCTTTGCACTAGTGTTCAAATAGAGCTTTAAATGTACTCTTTAAGCAGCAGGTCAGCCAAAACTAAATATTGGCCTGTGCTTGAGATTTAAAGGTGCACTACATAACTTTACTGACAGAGGGTCCACCACCTGTTTCTGTCTATTGAGATGTTATTGCTTTGGGCTGGAATATTTTACAGTATAGCAATAAACGTATGCATTTCCTTGGAGACATCACTAGGCCAAGTTACAGGTCAGATCAGTGAAAAGGAGGTCCCAGTTACAGTAAAAATGTATGTTCTCAAGGTATTTTTTCAATTAAAAACACCATAATGAAAGAAATGCTAGATAGATGTTAAATACTATACTATATAACATTCTAGGCAAAATAAGAACATCTGCATGGAGACAAGCAGGTGCCACACCAGAAAAGTAACACAGTGCTCCTTTAAGATAGACTATATGCTAAAAAGTGTAAATATTGGCCCGAGTCAAGCAATACATCTCTACCTATTACTATTATGACAATAACTGCCAGCAGGAATTGAACAAACAACTCTCCGGTTCATAGGAAAATGTTTAACTCACTACACACCACTGCTACCGCCGATCCTAGAAACAGACCTGTTAAAGGTCCCCTGGCATGAAATTTTCACTTTCTGAGGTTTTTGAACGTTAATGTGAGCTTCCCTACCCTGTTTAGCCCCCCCCCATGGCTAAAAGTTGCGAAATGTCTAAACTGAGCATTTGCGATCCTTTTCTGTGTTAGAAAAAAACACAGCTCAAACGGGCGATTCTCAACAAGGCACCTTATTGACGTCAGCTCGAAAAATGCAGCTCCACCCCCGTCTGTGTCTCTACTCAGCGTCTCTGTAAATCACACCCATAGATTTTAGACAGCAGAGGAGCTACGCAATGCGAAATGCGTTTTTTTATTTGCCTGGAGGCACGTGCGAGTGTTTCTAGGCTCGGAAGTCCTTTATCTGAGCCTCTGGACCTTTGAACAGCAGTGGTTTAATTTTATTTTCTGTGGAAATGTGTTTATTTTTCAATGGAACGCTTCTCATCTCTTCCTCCGCGTAAAAACTCGGAAATGGGTCAGAGCGGACAGCTGAGAGCGGAGAGCGGAGAGTTTGCCCCCCCCCCCCCACTATAGGCCATCTCTTTTCTCCTCATTTGCATTCAAGCAACAACTCCCATAATGGACTGTTCAGAGAGAGAAAAATTACTCTTTCTCATCTTATCTCTGTTTCTCATGCACTGAGTCTTGATTTTGAAGAAGGATTCATTTACAGTATTAGGGAACCATTAAGGAGCCATATAAAAGCATCAAGAAGTACCATGTCATGGGACCTTTAAAAAACTATTATTGATACGGCTGCTAATATCGACATTCCCTGGAAGTGTGATGCTAACTGTAGGCACGCTCTGTCTAAGGCATTGTTAGACCTTAATTTGAGCTTTATTTTAACACCATCTGACAGAACTGAAAGGACTGACTTGGTTGGAGTTACAAAAGGAGACATGAAGTCCCTCTCAAATAACATTCACATCTAGTCATTTTTTATTAAAAAGTTCTTGGCTGTGTTTGCAAATGTGTCACCTTGGTAAGTGCCAACTTTTCCGCCATACACATACATGCAGAGCATGCCCAGTGGGATGTCGCAGCAAAGTGTTAATATTGACTTATTGTACCTTTTCTTTGCACTAGTGGAATTTTGTGTTATTTTTGTAGTGTGCACTTACTTACCATAGTAAGTAAGTACTTGCAGGATCATCCTGCATTAATATCACACGTCAAAAAATGTTGCCTAATTGACAGGCCTAACTACAGCTAAACACATCTTTATTACACAGCATATGACATTTTAGATATAAATTCACTTGCATCTTTAAACAGGTCTACATTACCATCTGCTGTTTTGACACTGTGTACTCCAGTAACGCAGCGTGTCAGCCCTCAGCATGCCTCCCCTACACAATAATGCATCTTTAATGAGACATTTGGGGATGATTTCAAGCATCGCAATCGTCATCTGTACATCATCTCTACCCAAGCTGTCATTTATGCTGCCTACAGACTCACATTACAGCCCTCACCTCTCTCTCCCTCTCTACGTTTGCTGCTGGAGATAAAGAAAGTACCTGGAATTTCATTTTTAGCTCACGTTGTCAAACAAGGGTGATGTATAATTGACAGTGGAGCCGTTTGTAGAGAAAGAGGATGTCAGGACTCTATAGCTTGATGGTGGGGTCTGGAGAATAGGGTTCACTTAGGAGTCTGGCCTTTGTGTTAGTGCTGTTGGATTGGGTCATGCATGCATAGGTTCAAAGAGTATAGATGTTGAACAAGGGAGATGTCAAATGACAACTTTTACAAGCTTAGTTTTCATCAAAGCAGGCCTATTATGCAAACATGACTTTTCAGAGCTTTTAGCCAGGTTATAGTTGTTTTCTCTTCTCATTTACCCTCTCAAAGTTGTATCTGGAGTGATTTGCTTGTTTGAGCAATCTTGAATCACTTATTATCAAGATGCCAGAATGTCATTCAACCGTCATTTTCATCACCCACTGCTCTCTACTTAATTTGTTCTCCAATTATTTGTGGAGTCATTTTGGTACAAATGAATAAAAATCTGATACTAGCTAGTGTGATCTGCATCTGAGTTGCCAACTCTTTGTTGAGATGCTGTTTATGGAAACCTCAGCTCCCATTGGGCATCACAGTTTTCTGTCAACTTGTTTCTTTTATGAATATTCCGATTTAAAATGTGGAAATCATAACATAATGATCCACATGTGTCATAGATTATAGCTAAATAGCAGACACAAGCACAAGCTCTTTTTTAAAAATTTGGGTTTGGCTAATTTGTGCTTTAATTTGGTCAAGTGTTTAAAGGTGCAGTAGTTTTTTACGATCTGCTATGATTGCCATATTGTTGTATTGACTCTAGTGTAATTGTGTGTTATTTTGTATGTTTTAACTTCCTTTTATGTGTGACTTCCTTGTCTGTGAAAGGTGCACAATAAATAAATGTTGGCTGCCATGTTAAGTTACAGTATGTTATGTTAATACATCACAAAAAGCCAAAAAAACAAACAAACACAAAAAAAAACACACTATGAGAATTGCTCGTCTGTCCGTGTATTAGCTTTTGCACAGTGGCCTTACTTCTTCTTCTTTACTAGATCATTCTCTAACCTCTACTTCCACCACCTCTGCCAGTGTTTGCAGACACGACATACATCCACACTGCCTTACACAATCACACAGCACATCTCTACCAGCTTGTGTCCAAACAGCAGCAGAAAACATACAAGCTGAGACGTCTCAAGGTCATCACGATGTCCTCGAAAAAAAATCACATCCCTCTCTCTCTCTCTCTCTCTCTCTCTCTCTCTCTCTTCCTCTCCTTCTTTGGGTCCAATCTCCCTCTTCCCGCACCACTGCACACGCCCCCCAGCACCTATTACAATGTGAACGACATTGTGATTTGGACACATCGGCGCTCCCCTCACTTGCGGTACAGAGGGTGGCCTGGTGGTTAAAGGTGAAAATGAGTGGGAGGAGAAATAGCAATAACATGGTATGAGTATGAGATAAACAGCGGAAAGGCATCTCAAGGTTGTCAAGAAAAACAATACTATATAAAGTGTAGTAAATTTGCGATGGACTGAGAAGCTGAATGAATGAATGAATAAATGTGGCTAAATGGTGCATTGGGATAAGTAGACTGTGACAATTCTGATGCATAAATTACTATTAGGTATATTTCTCTTTATTTATCAATGAAATGGTTAAGATGTATCTTTACTGAGATTAGTTGGGACTTTTTTCAGTTCCAATACCAATGTTGATACTTTTAGCCTTAGCTACTTGATATCAACCGATATAGAGACTGAAAATATTATTAGTATTTATTTCCTTTAAACACAAATGGTGTATGGTAAAAAATAAAATAAAAATAAAAATCCAACAGCTTTGAAAAATATTACCAGGTGTTTTAGGCCAACATTGTCCAGTCAATCAGCTGCACCAATATCCTGGAACCAATATCTGATCCACTAACATTTTTAGCCATCGGTGCCGATATCTGTACCAGTATCATATCGATGCATCCCTAGTTTGGCATGGTAGTAATATCACAGTACAACAACTTAATGCGTAATATTTGCTTTAAAATCATCTTCATTACTTAACCTTTATTTTACCAGGAAGTCCCACTATTTATCAAAGGAGAAGAGGCACCTCGGCAAACTAATAACAAAAATATAACGGATTGATTAAATTGAAAAATACATGAAAAAAAAACCATGAAATGCTGAATACACATTATTTCCCTACAAATATATCACATGCATTTGACTGAACTATATCACCTGCTAATCAAACTAGCTGGAGTCGACATACCTCTATTTTAGCTCCTCTTTAATATTGTATCTTCTTTTTTATTTGTTTTATTAATTAGTTTGCTCATCATCTAAAAACGTAACTACTAAATAAAAATATAGAGAATACTACTGTACTTGCTCATTAAAACACAAATTGTATACTTGCACACACCTGCAGTTTTTGCATACATGTATACATACATACATACATACATACATACATACATACATACATACATACATACATACATACATACATACATACATACAAATAAAACATTTGAAGTAGGGATGTCAACAATTAATCAACTTACAATGAATTGTCGATCAAGACGTTGGCTGAACAAAATGCATTAATTGTAACTAATCGCTAGAGGGCGCTACTCTGGAATGTGAACACGAGATGCGAACCCACTCGCGAGAAAGACCATAGCGTTACATCATGTAACCCTTTCCTCTCTGGATGTTGTCGTACAACTCACAGTAGAGCTGGACCTAGAACCATATATTTTTGAAATGATAAAAGCATGTAACTTACATGCTTTTATAATTTCTTGATTGTTCTGGTTTGAGGCCCTGTAATGTTTTATGCTGTGTCCAGGGGCCCTGTGAAATGTATATTTTGTACTGTAACTCTTCACAGATTAAGGGAGAGAAATATTGTTGATGTCTTAGTTCAAAATAAATGTTGAGAATGTCCTAAAAATAGCCTGGATTCACTGGTTTCATCATAATATGTAGACTAAATAACATTGTGTTATTTAATTTCTTCTGTTCCTTTTAATTTCAAGATTTCCATGCTGCAAGTGCAACAACTGAGCCAGTCCTCAATTTATTTTCAATAAAGAATGTATTTTGTTATTCAGCATCAATACATTTCTCTGCTTTTTACTAAGGAATAATTAATTGAGGAATATACAATACAATATAATAATACAGACGCTCCTCGACATACGAACATTCGATTTACGAACATTCGGAGTTACGAACAGGGTCGAAAATTTTTTTAAAAAGTTAAATGTTTGGGCAAAAGCGAGTTTTTGTATTTAGCGCCTATTCCGACTCCCGGGTACAGTACGTAGTGCGTATTTCCGCCGCTGACGCACAGGCAGGGCACTGCGCAGCATCCCCCAAGCGTCACGCCCACTCAGTAGAAGTGTTCAGAACTTCAACTACGGTGTACTACGGTGTTATGAACTTTGTTGTTTTTCTTGCATGCGTACAGTAATCTAATATGGTTGGTGAAAAGCGAAAAGCTTCTAGTGAAGCTTCTGTGAAAAAGCGGCAAGCCATCTCATTTGAAAAGAAAGTGGCGATAATAAAGAAACTTGATGCTGGTGAGAAGATGGTGAATGTGGCACACGCGTACAACGTGAACCGTTCGACAATTGGTACGATATATAAACAAAAGGACCGCATTATGGAGCATGTGAAAAGTGCAGCGGGTATGCAATCCACCATCATATGCAAGAAGAGAGGGAAACTCATGGAAGAGATGGAGAAACTTCTTGGTATTTGGCTCGAAAATCAGCGGCAGCGGCGTGTTCCTTTGAGCCTTATGCTGATCAGTGAGAAGGCCATATCGCTTTTTAATGACCTTAAGGCTAAGGCAGGAGAAAGTGCTGCGGAAGAAACTTTTTCTGCCAGCCATGGCTGGTTTGCACATTTTAAGAAGAGGGCAAATCTTTCCCCAAGAGCTCAAGGAAAATAGGAGGTAAATACACACACACTAGAGGTAAGATCGGGCCTAAAAAATCCAGCCCGACCCGACTCGGCCCGCGGGTATTAAAGCCCGACCCGGCCCGAGCCCGACCAATTAACTTGATTTGCAGGCCCGAGCCCGAAGCAAACCCGAAATTTCATATTTTATTTGTGAGGGGCGTTTTTTTGAAACAAATGATAATATAGATGTTTGACGATCATCAATTTTGCTAGTACAGCTGTTTAAATGCCTGCTCAGCGTCGAATGTTCCCCCTAATGTTTTATGTGTCTGAGCAAACACACTAACTCCCTGAGCGCTCCTTGGACTCCTGTGCGCGACATCCGACATGCACCCCCCCCCCCCCCCCCACACCCGGAAAGAGCTGCGCGTGCTCGCGGCTTGCGCGTGCTCGTGGCTTACACCGGTAGAAGTTTAATACGAGACACATACTTTTGTTTCTGAATACTGGACGATTCCCCCGTATTCAGATGACCCCGCGGCTGAAAAAAAAGCGGAACTCTTTCATCCCTGCGCTGCATAGGTTTTCTTGTGCGCTGAGAATGTGTGAGCAGTGCGCAACTGCGCAGGCGCGCAGAGGGAACGTCGAGGTGCCAGTCTTTTTGCTCTCGTATGAAAGCAAAGCGCCACATTGACTACATTCAGCGAAGCCAACGCAAGTTTCTGTAGCATTTTCAACAATCAATTTGAAGCTTTTCCACACCTCACTCTTACCGGTGCGTGTTTGTCTTTTCAGTTCTCCTGTCTTTAGTTTATCCTTAACTTCTTGCTCCTCCATATTGGGGATACCAGGTCAAAATAGATGCGGACTTGCGGAGGGGAAGATTATTAAGAGCGGCTCCTGTTTAATAGTTAAATAGCAATTACCTTACAGTGCCTTCTCTGTTTTATCCAAATGATTTATTTTAAAACAAGTATTCCTTAGTTTAGTATCCACACATCGTTTTATTATATATTTTTATAAACATATATTTATTTTAAAAAAAGTCAGCGAGAGAGAAGCCCGGCCCGAGCCCGACCCGAAGCAATGATTGACATTTTAGGCCCGAACCCGACCCGAATTTCGGGTCGGGTCAGATCGGGCTCGGGCTTAAGATCTTACCTCTAACACACACACACAGTCTCACACACACATTCACACACACGCGCTCGCTCGCTCTCTCAGCTGACTGCGTTTGCCTCTGTGTCCCTCTCTTCTTTTTATCTCATCAGTTTTCCATATTTTTAAAAAGCATATTAGTATTATTTAGTGTTATTTATTGGTGTTATTGTGTTATTAGTGATATTAGTGTTATTTAAATGCAGTACAAATCCATATAGATAACTTATACAAGCCTTAAACATGTAATAACGACTTACAAACAAATTCAACTAACGAACGGGTGTCCGGAACGTAACTCGTTGGTAAGTTGAGGAGTGTCTGTACTATGATATATTTTTGACTCAGTGTTATGTATACTATAGCTTATATTCTTAAAGACCCTATTGAAACACTAAAATTCAGGCGAAAAACGCTGCTTATCAGTTAATCATTAATCGATCATTTGCATCCCTAATTTATAGCAATTTGCACATTTACTCTGTAGTCACTGAAACTATGGATTCTTTGCCCTCCTTACATCCAGGCTATAGTCTCTCCCTCTCGCTCTGTCTGATGTTAAACATTTAAAGACAACAACAGCTGAGCAGAGGAAGCCTCTCCACTGGTCCCAGCCTTAGCGCTGATGCCACTGGCTATTAGCTCCAGCTCCAGCTCCACTATCTCACTCGTGCAGTCCTCCCACAGCAGCTTAGCCATGCCACGCTCAACCAGACCCATCTCTATGCAAATGGTTTTCCCCTTTGCCAAAGCTATCAAGTTGGTATTTAGAGCAGTTTTCCATTGACTGGAAGAAGTGGGTAGAGTAGTTACCTGTAATTAGCTACTTGTATTTAGAAAGAGTACAGCATGATCTCTAAATAAAATTACTTGTAGGGTACTCAAGTAGAGAATGGGTGAAGTGAGAAAACATATTTTAGTTTGTCCTGGGATACTGTTACTTGATAACTGGGGCTACGTTTATATGATGACGGTCTGAACAGAAGACGCAAAAGTGACGTTGCGTCTTCACTTTTTATTCCGCGTTTTCGGGAGGAAATCTGTGTGCATACGGTGATGCAAAAGTGTGTGGAATTCGATTGGGTATGCATGCCAGGCGGCTAGGTGGTGCTGTGATACATATGTCTGCACGCATGCGTAGGCGACTGGGAGCCCTGCCAAACAAAGTACACTGATATATGGACCGATGTGACGTAAACACGTACGCGACGTCAGCAGATTTGACCAGAGTTTTGCGTCTTGGGCAGTGTAGATGAAAACGCTACAGCGGAGCGTATTCAAGTTTTCCACTTTGGAGGGCGGTTTCAGTTTTTTGCGTTTTTAAGCCCCCAAAACGCCGTCACCGTCTAAACGAAAGGCACTTCCAATAAAGTATTTTGTTGTTTTTACCCGTAAGCATTCTCGTGTCAACAGGCCCTGGTACTCAAGTACAAAATAAAGAGCAAAAAACATGAGACAAAGTCCTTTTTTTTACTTCTATTGTCAAATAAAGCTTTTACAATTTGTTGATTTGCTTAAAGTGGGACTAAGCTAAAAGGTGTTTGTCATCAGAAACGACAGGCTTTAATCAGGGCAGTCTTGAGTGATGTCACCAACTACTTGAAACTGCAGTGGCCACTCTAGACAACACACACTTAGACTGAGCCAATTTTGACCCAAAAGCTGCAAATTTACCTAGTTTGCATCGAAATTACGAAAAGTAGATCATGTTATTTTTTACGCCTGTTGTACTGTTACTTCACAATATTACTCAGGTACATATAAAAGCCAAAACTAAACCAAAGTACAACTTTTTCAAAAAGTAAACTCACTACTCCCCCTCTCATGTCTCATCCCCCTGCATCTGTCTGGCTGACCAGGTAGTCCACCCTCTGTCCTGACCTATTGACCCTGAATATTTCACAGGGCGTGGAGGGGCCTTTATATAGTCAGCCAAAGAAGACATGAGCGCATGACAGCGGGCGACAGCGTTTGCCAAGGGGGGTTGGGACCTGGCTGTCTGTCTGATGATAAACATAGGCTGGGCATGATATATGGGCTCTCCTTGTGTGGATTAACGTAAAGCAGCACTGTGCACTACAGATGTCCCTAGATGGCCATCCGTTCATGTGCAGAGAATTAGGGATTAGGGCTGAGAAAAAGGGGGCATATGCATGAAGGAGTAACTCATGAGTCATGCATTCCATATAGGATGGGTGTGGGAAAGAAAAGTAGGGGAACAATGAAAAATTTCTAAATGGAATTCATGGGTTTCAAGCTATGGCAATTGTCCTCCGTGGTCACAGCAATTAAGCACTTCAAATCAAAATATTGTATCTTTGACTGGGAAAACGTCCTCTATGGGTCCTCACAAAGTCCTTCAAATCAGGAAGGAATTGTTTGTCTGAAACCCATGAATATGTGGCACATTTTGGAATTTGATGATATAATTTCAGACGGAGGGCAGGGGTCTATATATAACTATGTGAGATGCATGTTTTTGGAAGAACTATCCAAAATTCTGATCCACAAATGTTGAAATTTACCATTATTTGTTTGAAATTGGCTCCATAAACTTGCAAATTTTAAAGTATTTTCCACTAATGCCAATTACCAGCTTTTGGGTAGAATAACTGCTCTGCCTTCTTACATTTTCACAAACTTTCTTGATCCACAAGGGAAATTATTTGGACACAGAAGCTCACACATCCCAATAAAATAACAAAGAGCAAAAATATCAATCGTAATACTGTAATACATTTTAAAAGTCTGAAGCTTTTGTGAAAAATAATTCAAAAAAGTTGTTATGCTATATAACATGCTATATTGGTATGTAATGTATACTGTACGCCCATAGTACAACATTTTACCAATACTGTATTCACACAGTAGCACAAAGGTTGCTGGTTTGATCCCTAAATCAGACAATAGTACCCTTGTTCCCTGATGCAAGACACTTTTCCTACACTGTCTGTATTATACCACATATAGTACATGTTTGCTGAGGCCTCATATGCTAATAATTTTGTATAACTTTCAATTTAATATGCAATCCAGACATTTCCATAGCTAAATACAGATTTTATATAAAGCCCCATCTCTGAGTGCATGCAGGATGTGTGGGAGGAGGCCAGCTCAGGCTTTCAGATCATTTTGATAACAGTCTTATTCATACTTTTGCATTTTTGGGTCAAGAAATCCTTAAAAACTGATTCAATATTTATGGCAGCTCTTGGGTTTATGAAATATAGATAAAGTAACATGGGCGCAGCTGTACTGTCCATAGCTGCAAGCGACAGTAAGAATCAATAGCCAACACACTGTATCATCATCCATAAGTTTCTCAAATAAAGTTTTATTATTATAAAATGAACAGAATGGCATATGAGTTCTTTCTATTTGAGTTTTTAGGCCTGGACTGGGACTTAAAGCACAAGTAAGAGTAAGAGGAGTAGCAATGAACACTTAGTCTTATCTTTTTTAAGTAAGTAAATAGTCATAAATATATAAAGTCATAAATATATCAGAATCTAAATTATATGTAATGATGACCTTAGAAGCAATGTGACGTTTAAAATAAAACAATGAAACCAAAAGGAAATTACTTTTTACATGACACTTTCTATATTATATTTTTCCATTAGTTGTCAGAATACAAAAAGCTCTTTTATTTAGAGAATAGACGCAATTTTGAACAAAAAAATAATAGTTTCACAGTACGTAAGCCAGGATTGCGGAGAGGCAAGCCAGCTCACAAAAAAGAAGCATGTTTTTTTAACGCCACCAAAATAGAATTTTTTTTTTTTTAAACGTGCCGATGTGATGGGGTTATTTCTGGTAAAAAAAAAAAAAAAAAAAAGTTACTGCGGCTTTAATTAAAAAAATGTACCCCATGGTTTTATATTACTTCCTATGTACAGTAAACTCAGATTCTGTAACTGTTCAGGGAAGGTCCAAAGTCCTAATTATGTAAATTGCTCAAATTATAATTTATAAGTATAGTATAGTATCTGAGTAATTATTTTTACATACTCCTAATAGTCCTAACATTTTGACATAGCCGCATATAAAATATCCCTCAAATACTGTATAATTATATACTTACTGTATACCCACAGTACAACATTTATACAGTATTCACACAGTAGCGTAAAAGTTGCTGGTTTGATCCCTATAACAAACAATAAATAGTACCCCTGTGCCCTGATGCCAGACACTTTTCCCACTTTGTCTTTGTATTATGCACACACATCTGCTGAGGCCAGATATAACATGCTAATATATATATACCTCAAGCTGTAGTTTCATATATACAGCCACATACCTTCCCCACAGAATGACAAACTCCATCCCACAGCTGAAGCCCTGTTCCCCACCACGACACCTGACACCCCTCACTTCCTATGAACAATTTTTCACTGCATTTTTTCTGTAAGCTTGCCCTTGTGATGTAGCAGCCCGCGCCTGTCCATGCTATAGGCCTGTGTTAGTGAATGCAACAGCTGATTGTGTAGTATGCTTCTCCGGCCTGGTGCAGCTGGTCTGTTGCCAAGCGCAGGACAACACATAACAGCTCCTCTCCCCAATCCGCGCTACTTTAAGGTACAGAATGCTAGTCTCTGTTAGCGTTAAGCCATCCACACACATAGGCCTGTACTAGAGCAGGGTTAGCATGAAGTGCATATGACAGCTTAGAATACACATGTCGGTAAAACATACTTAAAGGTGCATTGTGTAACTTTTGTGGTGGAGAGCCCATCAAATGCTTCTTTCCGTGGAGATGCCATTGCTTTGCCTGGAATGTTTCACAGTAAACCTATTTATCTTCATGGAGACCAAACCAGACCAAATTACAGGTGGACCCCGCTTACAGTCAGAATACTTGTTTTTCGACATATTTTTGAGCTGTAAAACCACCTGTAATCGATGAAATGTAAGGTAGAGTTGTTTAAAGGTCCCATGGCATGAAATTTTCACTTTCTGAGGTTTTTGAACGTTAATGTGAGCTCCCCTACCCTGTTTAGGCCGCTCCCCATGGCTAAAAGTTGCGAAATGTCTAAACTGAGCATTTGCGGTCCTTTTCTGCGTTACACAAAACCAGTGTTGAAACGGGCGAGTTCGGACAAGGCACCTTTTTGACGTCAGATCGGCAAATGCAGCTCCAGCCCCTCCCTCTGTCTCCGCTCAGCGTCCCTGTATATCCCGCCCATAGAGTTTGGACTGTGAATGCGCTACAATGCGAAATGTGTTTTTTTATTTGCCTGGAGGCACGTCCGAGTGTTTCTAGGCTCGCAAGTCCCTTACCCGACCCTCTGGACCTCTGAAATACCAGTGGTTTAATTTAATTTTCTGTGTAAATATGCTTTTTTTCATTGCAAAGTCTCTCATCTGTCTTCCTATGTTAAACACAGAAGAGAGGAGACGAGCTGCGCCGAGCTGCGCCGAGCTGCGCCAAGCTGCGCTTCGAGCGGGGGAAACCCGCCCCCCCGCTCCTTAGCCAATCTCTCTGTCCTTCTCATTTGCACTGAAGCAGCAACACCCACAATAAAGCATTTTAGACACATATCTATCCTCATGAAGACTGTCAGAGTCATATCTCATGCACTGAGTGTTTATTTTGAAGAAGGATTCATTTACAGTATTAGGGAACCATTAAGGAGCCATATAAAAGCATCAAGAAGTACCATGTCATGGGACCTTTAATGTCATACAGTGGAACATTCCAGGCAATGACCAATGAAACACGCCACCTATAGAAACAAGCAGGTGATGCACCCTCCACCAGAAAAGTTACACAATGTACCTTTAACATTATTTTTGTTTTAAGGGCCCATATTACACTTACCTGGCCAGCCAAATGATATCTCTCTGTATTTCCTATACAGCGCGATACCATTTGGACACTCTCCATCCACTCTCGCTCCTCCGGTTCCAAACCGACTCCGCGATTCTGATTCGTTCAAAGATGGTGACGTCAATGCACCCGCCTTTGCCCGCAAAGTCACTCTTAGGCAGCGGAAGTTCCGCCTCAGTTTTGAATCAAGATGGCGCAATCTCTGATTGGTTCACTTAGCTGTCTGTCTACGCGCAACCGCAGCGCATTCTGTGGATCAAACGTTACCAGACTCACTCGCTGGTACAGCGATGAGTCATGGATTCTTCCAGGCAAATATTACACTATTTTTTTATCTAAGTTTTGATGTTGTTTCCTCATCAAAAACAAACCTGGAGTTGTGTTTTGTTTCATTCACACATGTTTAACACACAAACCCTGCATATTAAAGCTGAGTTCTTCTCTCAAACCGAAAACACCCTGTTACACCTTGTGATGTCATGTCATACAGGAAGTGCTCCACTTTGGTTTTAAACTCCACACACCGTCACTAGAATCATTTGGATAATTTCAGCCCTGGAATTGCCAATCTCTACCGAACAAAAGTTAAACTTGAAAACTAGTTTCATGACATCACAAGGTGGAACAGAGAATTTTAAGCTTTCGAGATGTAGACAGGGGTTACTCAAATATGTTTATGTGTGAATGAAACAATATACATCTTGGATAGATAGAGGTATTCAGTCTTAGAACTCAACTCAGCTTTTTTTTGTTTTGTTTTGCGTTTATCAACTTTCTTTCCACAATCTGATGTGCAACTACGACCCCTTTAAGGCACTTTAAGGTATAGAATTCTAGCCTCCACACACCCAGGAGGCCATGCACACACATATATTCTAGGGTAAGGTAATGTATAAGCATGATAGATTTAAAATTCATGTGATTAATAGCTCTGCAGTCCAGGCCAAGTAATATGCCACAGGGATCAATACCCATCTCCACTTAAGGAACTGTACTCAAAGTGATGTAAAGGTCGACAGCTGTGCCAACTCCTGCAGTACGCAATGTTAAACAGGTTGGAAAGTCTTGTTTTATTAAAAGTTACAAAAATAGCATTAGTTTTATGCCCAGGTGTAGTTTAATAAATGACCAACTGAGCAATTCTCCAATAGTGTGTTAGAAATATATTCCCACTGTGCCAATAGAAAGGTCCCTATAATTTTTGCATTTAAGAGGAAAGAGGGGAGCCTGAGAAAAGGAAGACTGAATGAACTCGTATTTCCCTACTCCCAGGTGGACTTTTTTGAATAGGGTCAGGCGAGATGACAAAATATTAAGATTTGTTTCCTCATAAAACTAAGTAAAACTGACCTTCAATACTAAAGTCATGAAATAAAACCAATTGATTTTAAACAGTTTGCAGTGTCCTTCCTATTTATTCACCACGATGAGTTTACAAGCACTTTTCAGAGTGGAGTTTTGCCATCATGGTAATGCTAATAACAACTAGCATGCTAACAGTGCACCTCCAGATTATCAAACAATAAAACACAAAATGCAGAGAGTACACAACACGCTTATCTAATATATCTGTACTGGAGCGTGACAAGTTTTTCTCAAATACATGGGGGGAAAAATTAGACGCAGGCCGCTTTATTTGCTAAACTGAAACATCACAGACCTTTATCATTTATATTTGATACAAAAATAATCACATATATCCTCTGAAAGGTCACATGGTCACATGGTAGCGCTTTTTCACCTTCAAGGCACTCAAAAAGCTTTTACATCAAGGAATGACACACATACTCACACACCAGTGCACACAGACTTTGGGGGCAAAGTGGGTTAAGTGCCATGCCCAAGGACATAACAACAGCATTCATTATCTGTGGGAGCTGGAATCAGTGGATTTGTCCGCTCAACCAACAACCCAAATCCAAATCACATTTTACAAACAAAGAGCAAAGAGCATTTTACAAACAAAGAGCAAAGAGATCATAAAATGACGACAAGAAAAAGGGAAATTGCCGACAATGTTTATGTCAAGAGCAAGATTCAAACTGCCAACGTTCGAATCAGGTGGGTTATAACATTGAGGTTTTATAACATATTGTTAATAACTGAAGTGATCCGAACAAATATGGTGAAGTATGTGAACTTTAAAGGTCCCATGACATGGTACTTCTTGATGCTTTTATATGGCTCCTTAATGGTTCCCTAATACTGTAAATGAATCCTTCTTCAAAATCAACACTCAGTGCATGAGAAACAGAGATAAGATGAGAAAGAGTAATTTTTCTCTCTCTGAACACTCCATAATGGGCGTTGTTGCTTGAATCCAAATGAGGAGAAAAGAGCTGGCCAATAGTAGAGGGTGGGGGCGTGGCCAAACGCTCCGCTCTTGCTCTGAGCTCCAGCTGATCCATTTCCTTGTTTTTGCACGGGGGGAGAGATTTGAAGCGTTCCTTTGAAAAATAAACACATTTCCACAGAAAATAAAATTAAACCACTGCTGTTCAAAGGTCCAGAGGCTCAGATAAAGGACTTCCGAGCCTAGAAACACTCGGACGTGCCTCCAGGCAAATAAAAAAACGCATTTCGCATTGCCTAGCGCATTCGCAGTCCAAACTCTCTGGGCGTGATTTACAGAGACGCTGAGTTCAGACAGACGGGGGTGGAACTGCATTTGCATTTCTTTTTTCAATCTGACGTCAATAAGGTGCCTTGTTCAAAATCGCCCGTTTGAGATCCGATTTTTTGTAACGCAGAAAAGGATCGCAAATGCTCAGTTTAGACATTTCACAACTTTTAACCATGGGGGGGGGCTAAACAGGGTAGGGGAGCTCACATTAACGTTCAAAAACCTCAGAAAGTGAAAATTTCATGCCATGGGACCTTTAAAAATAAGAAGGAGTAATTCTAAAGGACCACCTGGTGATGTCATGAGGTGGCAACAAGCGTTATGATATCTGGAGAGGGAGACTAGATTTGCTGGATTACTTGTATATAGTGTATTATATATTTTTACACGCAGTTATTTGGACACAGCAGTTCACACATCACAATAAATATAATAACAAAGAGCACAAATATAAATGGTTAAAATAAGTCCAAACTATAGGGTTATCATCATAGGGTTACTACCTGTATAACTGTGTTTTAGCTAACCTACACCTCCCACGTTCTTGTCTCCATTCTATTTCACTTTTACTGGTGGAGGGGGATGTCGCGAGCTCTGATTTATGGTAAGAACAGGTTGGACCCAGACATTTGCTCAGGGCTATGGTGACATCACTGTCTGACTTCACACACACTACATCCAAGTCTCATTAGAACACATGAAAATTTAATGATCCAAAATGGTGTCCGGGGTCATACAGTTGCATGCGAGAACATACGAGCCAATATTAGCCAAATGGAGATGGCAGAATAACGGCCACATAAAACACAAAGCTGTATAGATGCAAATAGTGAGGGCAATTGTATTATGGACGTAGCAAAGGGCCATTAAAATAAAACGGAAGAGTCCTAATCTACGCTGAGGTGTTATAAAAGTCTATCATACAGATTTATATAAAAATAACAAAATGGTCCATTGCCGTCTCCTCTAACAATACAATTCTATATCTTTGTATTAGGGCTGCACAATATATTCAAATGAAATTGTATTTTCAGTAGTTGCATTTATCAAATTATAAAGGTTTCAATTATTTAAATAAAATAAAGAACAGTCTTTTTAATAAAAAAGCTTCTTGTATCTGTTGTGTACATCTGAAATTTCTGGGATTCTTGTCTTTAGGCTGCCACACACTAGAGGAGAATTTGCCCGATTATGGCTGTGATTTGTTTCTCCCCGAGGTCAGGGAGGCATGACCCGAATTTGTGTCTTCGTGTGTGATTTTGAAGCCGCTGTGCTCCTCGTGTGTGGTGTCAGTGTGACTCTGAGCTGCTCTGTCAGATCATAATCACCAAACATCAGCAAGGGGCAGAGGAGTGACGGACACAGAGGCGCAATGTACAAACTCGGGATATAGCAAAAATAATAATAAGACTTTATGACTCACCTCTCCTAAAGAGGTCAATTTAATCCATAGAAATTGTCCTCCACAAATAATGACAGTCCACAAAACCAAGCTATTAATCCAGTATGAGGCATTCTTTGAAAGTAAAAAGGTTCCTCACATAGGTCTGTTTACATCCCCACAGCGCACGGATCAGGTTGAAGCTGCAGATTAGCGATAGTGACTCTACTTCCTGTGTACTTTATCATCAATCTTTTATGCTTTAAAAATCATGTATCTGAAGTATCGCACAACATTTTACAAATATATTATATATAATATAATATATTGTATATAATAACAGTTTACTTGTATCTACACTAGAAGTACATGCTTTGATCTTTTGAACACTTAAAGGTCCCATGACATGGTACTTCTTGATGCTTTTATATGGCTCCTTAATGGTTCCCTAATACTGTAAATGAATCCTTCTTCAAAATCAGCACTCAGTGCATGAGAAACAGAGATAAGATGAGAAAGAGTCATAAATGTCACTCTGGAACACTCCATTATGGGCGTTGTTGCTTGAATGCAAATGAGGAGGACAGAGCTGGCCTATAGTAGGGGGTGGGGGCGTTGCCAAGCTCTCCGCTCCGCTCTGTGACCCACTTCCGTGTTTTTGCACGGGGGGAGAGATGAGAAGCGTTGAAAAATAAACACATTTCCACATAAAGTAAAATTAAACCACTGCTGTTCAAAGGTCCAGAGGCTCAGATAAAGGACTTCCGAGCCTAGAAACACTCGGACGTGCCTCCAGGCAAATAAAAAAACGTATTTCACATTGCGTAGCTCCTCCGCAGTCCAAACTCTCTGGGCGTGATTTACAGAGACGCTGAGTACAGACAGACGGGGGTGGAACTGCATTTGCATTTCTATTTTTGATCTGACGTCAATAAGGTGCTTTGTTCAAAATTGCCCGTTTGAGCTCCGATTTTTTCTAACGCAGAAAAGGATCGCAAATGCTCAGTTTAGACATTTCGCAACTTTTAACCATGGGGGGGCTAAACAGGGTAGGGGAGCTCACATTAACGTTCAAAAAACCTCAGAAAGTGAAAATTTCATGCCATGGGACCTTTAAGAGTCTCAAAGCAAGTGGTTTTACTCTATACAGGAAACAGCAGACGCGATCGCACTCACAACTTTATATCCTGTGGTACACAGACATATCCCGCTGCAGTCTTTGCGATCACAGATTTTAAGTCTCATAAAATTCTTCTTGTGTCTGTAGTGTGCGCTTTTTGTTGCACGTTTAAAACTCGTTCAAGACCGAAAAATCCTGTAGTGTGTGGCGGCCTTTAGTTTATCAATTCATATTTGAGTATTGTCTTAATGTATGCTCTGAATAGAATCCTAATTTTATTTTCCTAATCTAATAGCAATTAAGAAAAAACTTTTTTTTTTTCCCAACAATTAATCAAACTTGTTCGGATCATTTTAGCCTCTCTACATGCACCCTATCAGTGTCAGTGCCAATAGCTCTGCTGCTAATTTATCATTTCAAACTGCGTCAGTCCCCACTGCCACCTGCAGAGGGAGTCAGACAGATCCACGTTTTCACCGCCAAACGCAAGTGCAGGCTATGACAACAAATACATTTTAATATCAAGCAAGCATTTGGTTTTCAGATTGTACTCTCTCATAATCAGGAAGTGCAAGTAAGCATGCTAGTTGTTTGCTTTACAGTGACTATGAAACGCCGTACTGGTTTCAAAATGTGGTGAATAGTTAGGATGCTCGGATTATATAGGGTACTGAGGAATAACTTTGGGCCACTGCAAACTGTTTAAAATGAACTAGTTCTGTTAAGACGGTAAGAATCAGGTACCCCTCTTGGCTATTAAAAACCTAATATACCAACACCAAAGTACTAATGCATGTAAGAAACACCATAAGAAACAACAAGAGACAACAGGAGATCTTTAAATTACCCAACCATGCCTTGTACTGAAGGCAGAGCAGGTTCTAGCCTCATTCACATTTGTCAAACTACTGTTTGGACAGATAGTATTGTTGTTGGTTCTCAGCAACAAAACTCAACAAAACACTAAAATGGCACCTCGGGGAATACGAGGGAGGGAGGAGGGAGGGTCTGGGAAGTGAGAGTTAAGACTGACCCACTGAAACGAGATGGGATGGGCTACTATTGTCCAAAGACTGTAAGATTGTTTTAAGAGCTACCTTTACAATTTGTCTAGTCTCTATCTGGTCGTATAGCAGCTGGATCTTTTGTATTGACAGCTGGTGTTAACAGGTTTGTGATTTGTTTGTTGAGCTGCAAGATGAATCAAAATCCAATCAAAACAGCAATTTCTGGATAATTATTTTTCCTTTTTTTCCCCATTTTTTGCCAAAATAAATAAATAAAATGTAAATGTAAGCCATATTAATCTAAGTTTGAGTTTAAGCATGTGGAACAAATTGATTAAAGCATAATTTGACCAAAAAAAAACACATCCCAGCATTCACGCATAAATAAATATATACAGTATACATCTATAACTGAATATAGATATAAGACTGATATGTTTAATGCCACACTGTGAAACATTCCAGGTAAAGCTCTTTATGGAGCTCAATACTAAAACAGTCACATTCACAGGACTGAAATGAACCTTTCCTGAATAGTTTCAGAATGATCTTGAGCTGTATCAGAACAAGTATAAGACCATACAGACGAGTATACACCCATGGACCACTATGGAGCCTACCTGGACAACTGAGGGATTATATAAGACCACATAATATGAAAGAAAGTGTTATTAGTTAATGTCATTCTATTGTTTAAATAAAGTGTTTTTATGATCATCAATGAGCAATGAGTATCAAGTCAATTCCTTTGTCAAAATTAAATTTGAAATTTTATCAATGTGACAATACTACTAATACTATTGTATTAGAGAAAGTGACGTTTTGACAGCTACAATTCCAATTCAAAATGAAATATTTTGACTCTCTTATTATTTACGTATTCTGTTTGAAAGTACAAGACATCATAAATAAAACATGTAGAGAGGCAGGCTGCAGGCCATATAAACCTGACCTTGAGCTGCAGTGGATGATGCTGTGTCGAGTCTGGGGGAGTGGGCAGCCAAGAGAGGAGACACAGAGTGTAAACTAATGGATGGCATCTTTAATGTAGTTAATTAAAGTAGAGTAGTTAAATGGATTTCTAACAACTCTGCCTCCACAAACTGCACTGTGTGATAAAGGGAAAGGAAAAGGAAGAGGAGGTTGGAATTAGACAGGAGACAAACAGTCTCTGGTGGTCTGTGGAAGATATATGCAGAAACAAACAAACACTTGATGAGGATAAAGGTGCACTGTGTAACTTTTTTAATTGTGGGTTTTTTGCTTGTCTCCATGGAGATGTTACTGCTTTGACTGGAATGTTTCGCAATATGGCATTAAAGGTCCCCTGGCATGAAATTTTCACTTTCTGAGGTTTTTGAACGTTAATGTGAGCTCCCCTACCCTGTTTAGCCCCCCCCCCCCCATGGTTAAAAGTTGCGAAATGTCTAAACTGAGCATTTGCGATCCTTTTCTGCGTTACAAAAAATCGGAGCTCAAACGGGCGATTTTGAACAAGGCACCTTATTGACGTCAGATCAAAAAAAGAAATGCAAATGCAGTTCCACCCCCGTCTGTCTGAACTCAGCGTCTCTGTAAATCACGCACAGAGAGTTTGGACTGCGAATGCGCTAGGCAATGCGAAATGTGTTTTTTTATTTGCCTGGAGGCACGTCCGAGTGTTTCTAGGCTCGGAAGTCCTTTATCTGAGCCTCTGGACCTTTGAACAGCAGTGGTTTAATTTGATTTTCTGTGGAAATGTGTTTATTTTTCAATGGAACGCTTCAAATCTCTCCCCCCGTGCAAAAACAAGGAAATGGATCAGCTGAGAGCTCAGAGCGAGAGCGGAGAGTTCGGCCATGCCCCCACCCTCTACTATTGGCCAGCTCTTTTCTCCTCATTTGCATTCAAGCGCCAACGCCCATTATGACCTGTTCTGAGGGAGAAAAAAATATTCTTTCTCATCTTATCTCTGTTTCTCATGCACTGAGTGTTGATTTTGAAGGATTCATTTACAGTATTAGGGAACCATTAAGAAGCCATATAAAAGCATCAAGAAGTACCATGTCATGGGATCTTTAAACTTATCTATGTCCATAAGAATACTAAGAATGCATGTTTTTTCAAGGTATGTTCCTTACTATGGCATTAAATGTACCCATCCTGCATTTAATCAATTACGGGTGAAGAAGAGACTTTACTGATCTCACACAGGAGAAATTCTTCTCTGCATTTAACCCATCCTGTTATTAGGAGCAGTGGGCAGCACATGACTGCGCTCAGGGACCATCTCCATGATCTTCTTGCTTCAGTTTGGTCAGGACTTAAGCTGGAGAATTTTACCTGGAGCATGTTTTGGGTTGGGTTAGTGTATTTATTTGCTGAAAAAGATGCCTCGAAACGCATGTATACTTACTGTCAGTGGGGCTGCCTATTCACAGATCTGACTTGTAATTTGACCTAGAGGCATAACCTACTTGTTTCCATGGCAATTGGTATGTTTAATGTCCTACTGTGGAAGATTCCAGGCACAGCAATAACATCCCCATGGAAAAAAGCAAATAATGGACCTTCCAACAGAAAAGTGACATAGTGCAGTTTTAAGTAAACTTTTGACCACAGCATAATATTAATTGCAACATAAAACGCCAAAAATTAATGGAGAAATTCAACAAGAAACTGTCAAGCAAAGTGACAAGATATGGGCTAAGAGCTGTCATCACAGAGAATTAGACAAACAGCTCAGTGGATAGCAGCATGATGTAAAACAGCTCACTGACAGATAGCCAGAGTAGAAAATTGAAGATCCTTGTATGTTAAAGCTAAAAAGCCTGCAGCAGCTAGGCAGTCCATCCACTTCAGAGGCCCTGTGCATATATTTGTATCACTCATACATATGCATAAGCCTGGCACAGTGAATCTCCCCTCCGTGAAGAAAACATGATTTTTTTTTCAGGATATGCCAAGTTTAGAGTTATGCAGCACCAGCCCTGGTATGTAATGCACTAAAAAGGTACTGGGTTTTAAAATGGTGAGAGGTGAGCGATTCCACAAAAGTTAAGCAAGCTATAATGAATAGCTTTTACAGAAGTACAGAAGGATGTTATAGTTCTATATTGATGTCATGCTTTATTAGAACCCAAGTTACTATAAATTCCTAAAACCCCTATGTTGTCTTATAATTAATTGTATAGAGGATTTTCCAAGGAATGAGAAATCCAGTGACTGTTTGTCCTTTATCAAATGGACAAACAGTCGTCAGTCATTAGACCCTCTGCTTCAGTGCACGCCATCGCTGGAAGGAATATCCGAGAATCACCTTTGCTCCTTTTCCCTTTCTCTTTTTCTTTCAGCAACCTCAAAAACAGACTTTCTTTTGAGGCTAATAGGTAGTGGATTCTTGTCTGCCATCGCAACAAACTTTGTGGAAGCTACAGTTGGAAAAAGCCGCGAAGAACCACTGCGTTGGTCGAGTAAACAGCATCTTGTGTATGTGGAATGTGTGAGAGGCGTACGTAAACCACACAATCCCAGTGCGCCGGCAAGTCAGTTATGCTAGAAGTGTAGGGAGTTTGATTGACAACCTAACAGCCAATAGATAATGAGGGGGCCTTGTTATCTATTGGCTAATGTTTATCTAGCTCCACCACATCCACAGTTGCTGGATTATTGTTCTTTTTTTCTTTTTCTTTTGGACATCATAATTACAAGGCTACTGCATCTTTATAATGCCATCATTGACAATAGGAAAAAAAAAATCCTCCATACAACCTTTAATGTCTATGATATAAGTGACATATATGTTGTAGTTCTGTCTTATTTTTCTAGATTGGAGAACAATGATTTAAAAAAAAAAAAAAAAGTAATCCTAATGTAATTTATATTTCCTGGTCTACAGTTTCCATTGTTATGATGGTGAAATTGTAAATGGCTTCAAGGCACTCAAAGCACTTTACATTAAGAAACCACTCGCCCACTCACACACACATTCATACATCCGTGTACACAGACACTGGGGGCGAGATGGGTTAAGTGTTTCACCCAAGTACAAAGCAACTTCATCTGTAGGAGTTAGAATCGCACTGCCAACCTGTAAGTGGCCCTGACTTCGAGAGTGGGAACTGAACCACCAACCTTCAGATCAGCGGACAAATACTCTACCAACTGAGCCATGGTTGAGACAATGTAAGGTTGTTGGAGCAAAAACGTGTTGTATAGAGGATTCTCCAAGGGATGAGAAATCAAGCGACTATTTGCATGCTCGCCATTTGAAAAAGGACAGCTCCCTAAGTAGAAAAGTATAAACGTCTCCTCCCACCCCCTCTTTACGCTTACGCTGCTTGTTTAGAGCCAAGTCATCATAATTACAAGGCTGCTGCATCTCTATAATGCCATCATTGACAATTTGAAACCAAAAAAAACCCTCCATACAACCTTTAAGGATGATGAAACAATCTCAGAGAAATAAAACCTCAACCAGACACAGGGAGAACATGCAAACTCCACTAAGAAAGCTATGTGGCTCAAACCATTCCAGTTAGACAGGAGCAGGTTTTATAGAATTCTTTCCCCCCAACAATAGCTAAAATTTGGTCAGTGTGAATGTAGATAAAATATTGACCAAACATATCTGGAAAATTTTACTATTATGTGAAACTGATACTGATCTCTAGACATTTCCACCACCATTTTCTACAGTTTTTTTTGCCCCTCAATGGCGGTTCTAGGATTTTTCTGAAACAGAGGCCATTAAGGGGCCACATGTTACATTCAGGGGTCAGGTACAGTGTACATCCAAGCACACAAATGATTAATTCAATATTCAGGTCTGTTTCTTCTCCCATTAAGTTGTATTGATGCAATAGGTATACTGCCACCAAGAATTTGAGGGTGGATTTGCATCAGTGATCATTGAATTCTCCGGTTGTTCTTCTTGTCAGTTGATTGACAGAACAGAGGCACTTCAGGGGCCAATAAGATTAGAGGTGAGGCCAAGGCCCCTGTGGCCCCTCCCTTAGAACCACCCCTGCTGCTTCCTATTTGTTTGTAAAGTGTCTCTTTCTAAGTCTGATGTATTATTTAATATTATTTAACCGTTTCTGCAGCTGTATTGTGTACATACCCCTAGGTAAATCCTTAATTTCTCCACCACAACCAAGTAGAAAAAAATTCCCTGTTTTCATAGAACCCAGGTTACTATCACCAGTTACTCTCACCCCTCTGTTGTCCCCTTCCTTTATATTAACTTATCTTTAACTACAATGTTCACCCGTCCAGACCTCTGGCTCTTAAACCCCACAACGAAGGGGGCCATTTTAAAGAACTAGGCCACAGCTGCGGGTGACTGGGGCAACACTACACTGCCCAGCCTCCAAATTCTTCATCTGCCTCACGACATCCTCAACCTTTCCACTTCCATTTTTCTGGTTCCAATTGACACTTCCTGGTATCGCCAGGGACCAAGATTTGCAGTTCTCACCTCTCTCGCATGCGTTACCAGGCAGTCTTTATAGCACATGCCAACTTACTTAGCCGCCCAGCGCAGTCAGCTAAACGGAGATCAGGTTTCAGCCCTTAATATTCCTAACAAGACTTTCCGAAGCGCAGCCAAGAGTCAAGACAGCCCCCAAAGTCAAACATGCCCTCCCTTCTCTCCCAGATATCAAACAGTAGATGAGGGAATGCCAAGTTTTCATCACGCCTCGGTAGAATGATGAGGTATGTGCAGGCGAATGGTCACAAGATGGAACACCTTGTTATATTGGGCAGTTGTATTCATCAGTGACTTTGCAAGTGTTGAAAATGAAGGATGACATAAGGGCTGGGATAGTGGAGAGGAGCAATGAGATAGAATGGGTGACATGTAACAAAGTAAAAGTATTCTATTTTACATCTGCTTGTTTCTATGGACATGTAGCTGCTCTGCCTGGAATGTTCCACAGTATGACATTAAACAGCTTTACTTTACATTTATTCAGTTACAGGTGGTTTTATAGCTCAAAAATACCTTAAAAACAGGCACTCTGACTGTGAGCGGGGTCGCCTCTCCACAGATCTGACCTGTAACTTGATCTGGTTTGGTCTCCATGAACATAGAAAGGTTTAATGCCATACTGTGAAACATTCCAGACAAAGCAATCTCCATGGAGACAAGCAGGTGGCAGATCAACCACCAGAAAAGTTACCCAATGCAAGAATTTTTAGGTGTCTGTACTTTATTTAAGTACATTTTCTTTTTATTTCACTACATTTGAGAGCGGGTATCTGTACTTTCTACTCCACTATGTTTATGTTGGCTAATGTTAGCTCACTTATGACTGTAATTTCATGCATGAGAGACTTGTTTAACACCACAAATCAGCTCACCTGTTGTAGTTCCAGCTAAATCTGTTCTTTCTGTTAATTGTGTTCAAATAAAGCACAGACAGAGCAGTGCTTACAGTAAGCATTACAACCCCCAAAGAATGTTTTTCTCAATAGAACTTAACTATGGAAATCATGATTGAAACTTGCCTTCTTGCAATATTTTTGCATCCATAAATTTGTTCCAGTATATATTTCTGCCAAGACTAATCCTTTGAGTCAGCAATGTCATCCAATCAGTGCATCTCGAGGTTGTTGACATAGCAACCATTTCTTTGTTGTCAAGGCTAAACCGCAAGTGTTAATTATGGTAGCTTCAGTCCACACTAACCCCCCTTCATGGAAATCAAACGGGTTTTTCAATTATTTTTCTTAAACCAATTGCCTTTGCACACAATCATGTAAATGCACTGTCTCTCCCATTCTCCCATTCTGTTTTTACGGCTTCATCGCAGCAGCAGAACCTCAGCCTCTCCATCTCCTCTTTACCATCACCTGTGACTATAGGCCTTGATCATTCATTGTATTACTGATATCTCTACATATGAAGGTCAAAACGGCACCTCTTTCATTTTCGAGTCTGGTCATTTTTTTCCTGGTCGACAAACTTGATAAATATGTTAAAGCTGCGTTATATAACTTTGTGGTATGGGTCCGTCACCTGCTTGTTTTTATGGATATGTAACGGATATGCCTGGAATGGTCCACATACGGCATTAAACAGCCCTAACTTATTTATTTATTCAATTACAAGTGGTTTTATAGCTCAAAAATAACTAGAAAAACAGGCATTTTGACTGTGAGCGAGTTTGCCTCTCCACAGATCTGACCTGTAACTTGGTTTAATTTGGTCTCCATGAAGACAGAAATGTTTAATACCATACTGTGAAACTCTCCAGACAAAACAATGAGATGGAGAAAAGCATTTGATGTACTCTCACACTCTGTTAAAGCTATTTTTATGTGTTTTTAGTTGGACACAATAAATTAAAAAATAGCATTGGGATTGATCAATATGAGGAAAAAATATCATATCTTCCAGCCTCAATTCTAAATATATTCTATGACATTGAATAAACACTGTTTAACCAAAGTTTCCCAAGCACCCATTCATTTGTTTAGCCATAAACATGTCATAATTACATAATGTGGTGATGTTGTGTGAATAATCCATAGTGATTTAGAGCAAAATCAATAGTGAAGTGAAATGGACTCAGAACAGCAACTGGAAGTGACAAGGAGAGAACACAGGTCGACAGAGGACCAGTGCATCTCAGCTGTAGTGGGTTCAGTGGAGCGGTAAAGACAACGGACGCCATTTTACTGTCACTTTAGTACTGTTTTCCTCTGCTTGGGCTCACACCTGTCACACAGGGAGACAGGAAGCACCATCAAGGGGCTGGGAAACCAAAAGGACATGGCGGAGGATCAGGAGGAGGAAGAATGTGCTGTACATGTGAATTGGATGCGGCCCAAAACACACAAGGACGGACGCAGTGAACCCGTTATCGTCTAGTGTCCTTCTCAATGTGTCCTCCCTCAATTTATGCTCTATTATGGTGCCAGTGTTAGGCTGTGTCAGCGGGAGACTATTTAGGGCTTTGTGACATAACAAAATAATGAATTGTATTTGAATTATTAATAATATATTCACCCACCCAAATTGTGCTCATTTGCATATTACTAAAATGTACACAATGAATATTAAAGGTGCATTGTGAAACTTTTCTGGTGTCTGGAGTCTTTCAAATGCTTTTCTCCATGGAAATGCTATTGTTTTGTCTGGAATGTTTCACAGTGTGGTATAAATCAGACCAAATCAGACCAAGTTACAGGTCAGATCTGTGGAGAGGCAGGCTCCAGTCAGAATACTTGTTTTTCTAGGTATTTTTGAGCTATAACACCACCCGCAATTGATTAAACAAATGAACTGTTTTATGTCATAGTGTGGAACATTCCAGGGAAAGAAATGACATCCATAGAAACACTGTACCAGCGGTGAGTCTGGTAAGGCTTGGTCCAGAATGCGCTGCCGTTGCGCTTAGACAGACAGCTAAGTGAACCAATCAGAGAACAGTTAACGGACAGCGACGTGAACCAAGCAAAAACATCTTTTTTGAAAAGAAAGGCCTCTAGAGCTGTCAGCTGCTGTGGTTTTAAGGAATCTGTGTGTTTTAGGTCATTTAAGACCAATTTTACAGCTGAATGGAAGGGACGTTGCGGGCAAAGGCGGGTGCACTGACGTCACCATCTTTGAACGAATCAGAATCGCGGAGTCCGTTGTTAACCGGAGGAGCGAGGGTGGAGCGAGGGTGTCCAAATGGTATTGCGCTGTATAGCAAATACAGAGAGATATCATTTGGCTGGCCAGGTAACCTTTAACCATTACACACTGATATGATTTAAAGTGTACTGCATAACTTTTCTGGTATATGTTTCCATGAGGATGTCATGGCTTTGTGTGGAATATTTGGTATGGAATTAAACTTATCTATGACCAAGGAGACAAGCTGGTGGTGTCATCGTGTCAAAGATCAGATCTGTAAAGAGATCATCCCACTCATGGTTACGTGCTGCTATTCCGACATGCCGCTATTTAGACAATGACATCTAATTGTCAGAGTAGCAGCATAAACTATATTTTTCAAAAATTTCATAAATTATTTTTCAAGCTCTACGGTACACCATCCAAAACCCTCAACAGACTACAGTACATTCAGAACTCCGCTGCCCGGCTCCTCGCTCACGTGAACACATCACCCCTGTCCTCCACACGCTCCACTGGCTCCCCGTCCCTCAGCGCATCCACTTCAAAATTCTTCTCATCACTTTCAAAGCACTTCACAACCTGGCCCCTCCTTACCTCACAGACCTGCTCCACCACCACACTCCATCTCGCTCCCTCCGCTCCTCCAGCTCCAACCTCCTGTCCCTGCCCTGTAGGACCAAGCTCCGAACCTGGGGGGACAGAGCCTTCTCCATCGCTGCCCCCACCCTCTGGAACTCACTGCCCAAACCCCTCCGTGACTGCTCTGATCTCCCCACCTTCAAAAAAGAACTCAAAACCCACCTGTTTAAAATTGCTTTTAATGTTTGACTTTATGTTGTAAATTTTGTGATATTTTATTCTTTTATGATTTGTGAAGCGTCTTTGAGTGTCTTGAAAAGCGCTATATAAATAAAATGTATTATTATTATTATCTTTTGTTTTGTTTGTTTTTTTCATTGTCAGAGTGGTGGCACTTTACTATTTTTCAAACATTCTGCTTTTCCGACATGAAAAATATGAATGTGATAGCCTATTATACTTTGTGCTCCTGTATATCATAAGATGCTTGGCCCGGTGCAAAGCTCTTGCTCAGAGGATACTTCAGCCACAGTGGGAAAATGTCCTAACTAATAGCCATGGGAAACAGTCATGCATTTTAAAAAAAGATCATAGGCCAGCCTTCGGGAAAATATCTAATCTAAATCAAAGGCCCTTTGTGCTTCATTCATTTCATCATGTAGGTTATAGCATCATGTAGGCTACACCATATAGCCTAAAGAAATAACTAATCAAGTGCATTGTGCCAGCTCAGTGAGAGGACACTCTCGGAGCCCAAAACACACATTTGACTACCTACATATGATGATGAAACTTTATTGTATATGTATTAGGCCCCTAAAAAATATGACACGTCAGAATAGCGATACTAAAGTGTCAGAAAACCAGCACGTCCCCCCCACTCACAGTCCCAGCCTTTTCTGAGTTATAAAAACAACTATGTTAGCTATATATGTTAAATGCCAAAATGGGACCATCAAATTATAAATCATTTTATGCATTTTAATTTAAGAAAGTAGCTGTAACTGTATTTTACGAATGGAATGAGAAAGTAAGTGTACCGTTACTGTACAGTTACTCAAAATTGGTATTCAGAGTACGCATTTTCGTCAACACTGGGTATAAAGCTTTTAATAATAAAGAGGAACCATTTCAAATTCCAACTCTCTTACATCCTCCACCTCAAACGTGTGATATTCTCCAGCACTAATAATGTCTTTTGTCTCTGTGGCCTTGACTGTGCACTATAGTGTGTTAGCCCTATGCTAACCCTGTGCACTACTCGCCCGTGTGCGTCCTGGGGTCCTCGCTCTATAAAAAGCCTGTGTGACTCACATGTAGCCGCACACTCACAGCTCTTGGATGCACAATGCGAAATGTAGGCCACCCCCAGTACATTTATATGCAAGTCACCTCTGTGCGCCAGGCTTAAATTAGTACTACATACTCTTAATATAACAAGTACATTACCTCAGTACTCTAGAGGTTTGATATATGAATGAAGTGTGAAAGGAGAGATACGGTGTGGAAGGGCATCTGAGCTAACTCGGGTGTCCGTGTGTAGGATTATGTGGGTGGAAATGTGAAACCAACCAATAGAGTCTCTCAATGTTTATTTTAGATTTCAGTGCATTCAAATTCAGTAGGCCTCGTTCATGAAGCGTTCTCGTGAACAAATTTGTACTTCGTAAGCCTCCTTACGAACATCTTTGGCATTCACAAAATGTTTTCTTAATTGAAAATGTTCTTCTGGAAGAACAAATCCTACAAACAGGTGGCCAGGACCACTTGTAAGAACAAAAATTCTACTGTTTTAGAATATTATTACTCTGATAATGCAACAACAAATTGTAATTCATCCATGATTGTAAATTATATATTTTCTTCAATTATTTTCTTTAAAAATATTACTATGTGATCCAATAACTTTCATGATGTGTTTTGGATCAAACAGACTTTATACAGGCTGGGGCGACAGCCTGAGCCTGCCCCAGCCCCTGTGCTCTCTATTTGGGCCACTGTTACAACCCTGCACCTGGTCACCGCGCTGGACTCAACACCCCCATCACCCCCATGACCAGAGCACACTCTCATGTACCCTGACCCCAGCCCCCCTCCCTCGCTATTTCCCTGCGGGTCCGCAACTCGCGGAAAATGCCCATTTCAATAAAGTTCATGACTTCAGCTACTACTAGTATTTCTGCTACTACGTTCTTCTTTTTTGTGTCAACACTAGTGCTACATGAATTTGGTGAAATTAAATCTAACTTAGTTTTTTCATAACAAATGTTGCAATTGCTTTTAGATTTGCAGTAAATGCTTAAAAAGTAGGATTCTGTTCAGAGTGGACATTGTAAACCACTCCAGGGGCATTCACATGTGAGAAGACTGAAATATGAACTGAGGAACTAATACAAGAATCCCATGAATTTCCAAACATGTTTACAGAGGTCTAAATTACACGTACAAGATATTCTATAAAAAAATATTTTGTTCTTTGCAGAGGACATTCTATTTCTTCTCTTGCTGTTCTTAACTGTGTGTTGCAACACTGGAATTTCCCCATTCTGACTGTGAGCAGGGTCTCCACAGATATGACCTATAACTTGGTCTAGTTCGGTCTGCATGAAGATAGAAAGGTTCAATACCACACTGTGAAACATTTCAGACAAAGCAATAGCACCTTTGACGGACCCCCCCAAAAAGTTACACAATGCACCTTTAATAAACAATTAACTTTATATTAACAATTAACAAACAGTTTTATAAATTATTGGTGATTTTTAAACATGACTTGGGAAAATACAGTATGTCATTAAGGTTTAAGGCTTTATCTGTAATTACATAAGATCAGTTCAACAAAATTACGTAGAGGGTCAGTCTGCGGGTTTGTCCTGAGGTGTCCTGTTGCCATACCCACGCTGACCCACATGTTTTAGGGGAAACCAGAGCACCCATGGGAGCCAGACACAAGGAGAGCATGTAAACCCCACACGCAAAGGCCCCATGTGGTCTGGGAATTCAACCTGAAACCTTCTTGAAAGATACTGGGAGAGGCTAAGTGTCAATCACATTCGGTCCCAAGTCCCAATGACCTAATGCAAAATATACCAACATTTAAACATACAATATTACACAAATTTGACTATTGTGAGCAGTGTTATAATGTTACCTCATCAAAAACATATCTGGAGTTGTGTTTTGTTTCATTCATTGAGTAACCCTTTATTATTAGTCTGTCTCGTTCTCCAAATGCTCTGTTCTACTTTGTGATGTCATGTAGTGGTACTTTTCAAGTTAACAGATACCTTTTACCTTTACTTCACTAGAGATTGGCAATTCCGGGGCTGAAATTACCCAAATGATTCTGATTCCAGGTGTATATGGAGTTCGAAAACACAGTGGAGCAAATCCTGTATCACCACATGACATCACAAGGTGTAACAGAGCGTTTTCCATTTGAGAGAAGAGCTAAATAACCTGCCTAAATATGCAGGTTTGTGTGTTAAACATGTGTGAATGAAGCAAAACACAACTCCAGGTGTGTTTGTGATGAGAAAACAGCATTATAACTACAACATTAAACTAGTAGGCCTACATTTGGAGTGACAGTATTAGATTGCCTGCTGTGTCCGTGTCCTTGAGCTTGACACTTCTGTAAATATATATGTGACTGTATGCACTTTTGAGTATATAAGAAAGTGCTATAAAAACCTATGTACTGCTATCTATCAATTGATACTCTGCAGCTGATGTCATCAACAATCCCTGGCGGTGTGAAGCTACTCTGTTTGAAGCTGTTACTCAAGTTAGACTTTAAAGGAGAATTGACATTTTTTACAATCTGAGCCTTATTTCGGTAATAAAACAAGTTGTTTTACTCACCCATAACACTTTGGTGTCATATGGAGCACTTCCAGAGATGTTTTAGATTTGCGATCTCCGTAATGTGAGTTCTCGAGGCAAATGTTTGCAGTCTCCAAATAACACAAACTTTAGCACTTTTCAAATCATAGAAGCTCGATGTCTTAGTCTACGCTTTCGTTTGAGTCAAAAGTGGCCTGTAATCCGAGATTTATCCATAGTTTCGAGTAGATGAGGTGCGCATGTGCGGAGTCACAGCTTATTTCGCTCTCAGCTCCCAGGACCCAAACATGAAACACAAAGCTGTTTACCTGGCCAGCCAAATGATATCTCTCTGTATTTCCTATACAGCGCGATACCATTTGGACACCCTCGCTCCACCCTCGCTCCTCCGGTTAACAACAGACTCCGCGATTCTGATTCGTTCAAAGATGGTGACGTCAGTGCACCCGCCTTTGTCCCTTCCATTCAGCTGTAAAATTGGTCTTAAATGACCTAAAACACATCGATTCCTTAAAACCACAGCAGCTGACAGCTCTAGAGGCCTTTCTTTTCAAAAAAGATGTTTTTGCATTGCTTCCTACCGGCTTGGTTCACGTCGCTGTCCGTTAACTGTTCTCTGATTGGTTCACTTAGCTGTCTGCCTAAGCGCAACGGCAGCGCATTCTGGACCAAGCATTACCAGACTCGCCGCTGGTACAGCGATGAGTCATGGATTCTTCCAGGCAACAAAGCTGTAAATTATGGATAAATCTCGGATTACAGGCCACTTTTGACTCAAACGAAAGTGTAGACTAAGACATTGAGCTTCTATGATTTGAAAAGTGCTAAAGTTTGTGTTATTTGGAGACCTCTCGGGGCATATATTATATGCTCGGAGAACTCGCATTAGGGATATCGCTAATCTAAAACATCTCCGGAAGTGCTCCATATGACACCAAAGTGCTATGGGTGAGTAAAACAACTTGTTTTATTACCGAAATAAGGCTCAGATTGTAAAAAACGTTAATTCTCCTTTAATATGAGCTTTATTTTAACACACAGAAAGAGCTGACTTGGTTGGAACAGTTGAGCTGATTTGTACGCTTAAAAAAAAAGTCTCTCTAAAATTACAGTGACAAGCTAGCTCGCCTCATCAGCCAACGGTTTTTCAGTTAGTCACTCTCACTTTTTGTTGAAACAAACACCTACATAGGACCACTGAACACTTGTGTTGACGACAGGCTCCTCAAAATGTGTTGAAATTCAGTTCAGTTTTTTCATCTAAAAAGTTTTTTGGTAGTTACCGGTAATGGGTGCATTGCGTCACCATGGCAACTAATGAACATTCCACCATAGAAATACATCCGAATACACTCCCAGACATAAGGACAACCAGTAACCATCATTACAACTCAACACAACGTTCTTTAAATTGCCCATTCCACAAAATTGGCCCACCCAATACAGGAACTTAAGGGATGGGGCTCGAGTTGCATAATTTGGCAAGAGCTGGTGGAAACCAAATTGTTCAGCTCCGGTGAAGCCAACCAAGTGTTCGAACAGACAGCTGTCAATTTGAACAAAGTCACTGCAGAGGAGAAAGTGGAATGAGCCGTTCCGAAATATCACAGCAGCCGAAGATGTCATAAAATGTGAAATTGTGTAGTCTGTTATGTAAAGGGCCCATATTACACCATTTTCTGAACTATGTCATAATGTTAGTTGTGTTTTGTTTCATTCACACAAGTTTAAAAACACAAATCATGCAAATTTGGAGGTGACGGAAAACATCGTTCCACACTGTGATGTCATGTGGTAATACAGGAAGTGCTTCTTAAACTCTACACACCTTCATTAGAATCATTTGGGTAATTTCAGCTCTGGAAATACCAATCTCTACTAAACAAAAAGGTAAAACGTAGCTGTTAACTTGAAAACTAGCACTTCTTAAAGGAAAAGTAACGTTTTTTTACAATCTGAGCCTTCTTTCGGCAATAAAACAAGTAGTTTTACTCACCCATAGCAGTTTGGTGTCAATTGGAGCAGTATCGCAGAACTTATGTTGTAGCCTTTCTGTTCTACTAATGATCCCGTATCCGTTAGCGTGAGTGCTCGGGGCACTGCTTTGAGGTGTCCAAATAACACAAACTTTAGCACTTTTCAAATCACAGAAGATCGCTGTGTCAGCGTAGACTTTTAGTGGATTCCAAAACGGCCTGAAACCCGATATCCAGCTATAGTTTCATTTGATGACGTCATCAGAGAGGACAGTGCGCATGCGTGAACTCAGCTGTTTATAAACACCGCTAGTCCGAAAGAAGCTAACACCGCTCTGAACTTTACTTTTCTGTTGCGATATCGGGTTTCAGGCCGTTTTGGAATCCACTAAAAGTCTACCCTGACACAGCGATCTTCTGTGATTTGAAAAGTGCTAAAGTTTGTGTTATTTGGACACCGCAAATCAGTGCCCCGAGCACTCACGCTAACGGATACGGGATCATTAGTAGAACAGAACGGCTCCAACATAACTTCTTAAAAACTGCTCCAATTGACACCAAACTGCTATGGGTGAGTAAAACTACTTGTTTTATTGCCGAAAGAAGGCTCAGATTGTAAAAAAACGTTACTTTTCCTTTAACATCACAAGGGGGAACAGGGCATTTTGAGCTTTGAGGATTACTGAAACACATGCAAACGAAACAAAACACAACTCCAGGTATGTTTCTGATGAGGTAACAACATTTCTAACATCACTTACAGTTCACAAGAATCAATGTTATGTACTAGAGGACCTTTAAAACCTGGATATCCAATTTTAACATAGCACAGGAAAGACTTGAATTGCGTCTTTCTAGTTTATAGATTGTCCTACGCTGCACTGTTGGTACCAGAATATTGCATTTTTCCATCTCTCCTCTCGTCCTACTCAAATGTGCCAGAGCTGAGTGTGGGTGTACGTAAACACAGAAGATACAAGGTTGTCCGGGGGAAGCAAAGGACGCTTTCGATAGGCTGTGGAGATGCAGATATCAAACCCACTTACGCATGAAAGGCTAACCTATATGTGCAAGCCAGTGGACTAATGTGAACTAGTTATAATGTGGGATGAGGGGATTTGAAAATGTTAAAGATTTGGCTTTGCTTGCATGCACACCAGAAATCTGATCGTTATCTGATTTGTGGAGTTATCTGATTATTGGTATTGGTCGAAAGTGAACAGTTGGGGCTCATGTGAGTGATCGGAGTTGGACGACTGCTCACACCTGTGCAGGTTTTGAGTGAAATTATGCAAAATCGAATGGGGCAAAAACAGATTAAAGCGTTTAAGGATGGAAAGGATGATTTCATTTCTCTTGTGCATGTAAACACACACCGAAACTAGATTTATTTATTATTGTTATCTCATTATTCTAATTAAATACATTTTTCTTGTCCCAAGTGTGATCGTTTGTACGTGTCCACATCCATACCTTGTTTTTGATGTTGCAGTGACAGCACACGGTCCACAGATACTTGAGTGTCCTCCATAACAGTATGATGAAGAGACCCCCAAAGAACGTCACCATGGAGGAGGCGAGGAATGCCCACCACATGCGCTGCCCGTTATTGTCGCAGGGCACCTCGGACGAGAACGGGATGACCACGTCTTCCATCTTGGAGATTAAGATCGACGAGTCCGGATTGATATTGTTATTAATATTGCTTGTCCTCATAGAGCTGTCGCTGCCATGGGGGACGGTGCCATCCGCCTCAGCTAGCATTGAGGAGCCGTGGAGAGCCTGTGCCAGCGTCCCCAGCCCCACTCACCAGCCATATTGCTAAAGAAATCCCCCCGATCCTCGCTGTTTTGCTCTATTCTCACCCACCCGAATCGAGTTTCTGCGCAAACGCGTGACAGTTTTGCGGCGCGATTCCAACGAGCGTCAAAAAACGAGCGCGTCTTCAAAGTAGCGAGACATTTAAATCCGCAATAACGATCTCCATGGCTCAAGAAGTGGCTCTTTCACGTCATGATCGAGACGTATGACGTGCGTGTAGCCTCCACTCTTATTTAATATTACGCTAAACACAACACGACCAGCTAAATATATCAGTATGTCCCTCCCGCCGCTTCGTCACTCAGCCAGGCCACCTCTCTCCTGTCTTTACCCGTCTTCTCCCATTCAGGGCACGGGCAGCAGCACGCGAATAATCGATCCCCCCCTCCCCAAAGGAACCGTGAAGCAATCGAAGCAGTAAATAAAGATATCAGGATCAATGCGGGGCACACGACACAACAAGTATCGCTTTTACGCGCGGGTGTCCGTGTGGTAACAGGGTGAAGAACGAGCTGTGTCGCGGTGTCACTGAGCTGCTGCCGCTGTCGTGGACGTCCGCTGCGTCTCCCGCGTCCATTCGTCCGGTCCCGGTTGTCGGTGTGATCCCCCAGGCAGCCCGTAAGCAGCGCCTGGCACGAAGCGGCCAGCTGGGAGAGAGAGAGGAAGCGTGTGACAGACGCGGGACTCGGACAGAGCAGAGGGAGAGAGAGAGTGGGGAGATTTACAGGTAGGAGGGAGGAGCGTGGACTAATAATAAAGATGGACACGGGGCAGGACTAGGCAGGACACAGCAGAGCCAGGGGAGAGTGGGCAGAAGCGAATGTGCGTCCTATCTCCGTGCGTCTTTATGGTGCGCCGGTGACGCACGAACCAAAAAACGAGGAGGTAATACAAAAGAGAAGCCGTTCAAGACATTATTCATTCTGGTCCTGTCACATACATATATTCTCACTCTCACATACATATATTCTCACTCTCACATACATATATTCTCACTCTCACATACATACATTCTCCTCTCACATACATACATTCTCACTCTCACATACATACATTCTCACTCGCACATACATATATTCTCACTCTCACATACATATATTCTCACTCTCACATACATATATTCTCACTCACATACATATATTCTCACTCACACATGCATACATTCTCCTCTCACATACATACATTCTCACTCTCACATACATATATTCTCACTCTCACATACATATATTCTCACTCTCACATACATACATTTTCACTCTCACATACATATATTCTCACTCTCACATACATATATTCTCACTCTCACATACATATATTCTCAGGGTGAGAGAATATATGTATGTGAGAGTGAGAATATATGTACAGTATGTGCAAGTCAGAATATATGTATGTGAGAGTGAGAATATATGTATGTGAGAGTGAGAATGAATGTACAGTATGTGCAAGTCAGAATATATGTATGTGAGAGTGAGAATATATGTATGTGAGAGTGAGAATATATGTACAGTATGTGCGAGTCAGAATATATGTATGTGAGAGTGAGAATATATGTATGTGAGAGTGAGAATATATGTATGTGAGAGGAGAATGTATGTATGTGAGAGTGAGAATGTATGTATGTGAGAGTGAGAATATATGTATGTGCGAGTGAGAATATATGTATGTGAGAGCGAGAATATATGTATGTGCGAGTGAGAATGTATGTATGTGAGAGTGAGAATGTATGTATGTGAGAGTGAGAATGTATGTATGTGAGAGTGAGAATATATGTATGTGAGAGTGAGAATGTATGTATGTGAGAGTGAGAATGTATGTATGTGAGAGTGAGAATATATGTATGTGAGAGTGAGAATATATGTATGTGAGAGTGAGAATGTATGTATGTGAGAGTGAGAATGTATGTATGTGAGAGTGAGAATGTATGTATGTGAGAGTGAGAATGTATGTATGTGAGAGTGAGAATGTATGTATGTGAGAGTGAGAATATATGTATGTGCGAGTGAGAATGTATGTATGTGAGAGTGAGAATGTATGTATGTGAGAGTGAGAATATATGTATGTGAGAGTGAGAATATATGTATGTGCGAGTGAGAATATATGTATGTGAGAGCGAGAATATATGTATGTGCGAGTGAGAATGTATGTATGTGAGAGTGGGAATGTATGTATGTGAGAGTGAGAATATATGTATGTGAGAGTGAGAATATATGTATGTGCGAGTGAGAATATATGTATGTGAGAGTGAGAATGTATGTATGTGAGAGTGAGAATATATGTATGTGAGAGTGAGAATATATGTATGTGCGAGTGAGAATATATGTATGTGAGAGCGAGAATATATGTATGTGCGAGTGAGAATGTATGTATGTGAGAGTGAGAATGTATGTATGTGAGAGTGAGAATGTATGTATGTGAGAGTGAGAATGTATGTATGTGCGAGTGAGAATATATGTATGTGAGAGTGAGAATGTATGTATGTGAGAGTGAGAATATATGTATGTGAGAGTGAGAATATATGTATGTGCGAGTGAGAATATATGTATGTGAGAGTGAGAATGTATGTATGTGAGAGTGAGAATATATGTATGTGCGAGTGAGAATATATGTATGTGAGAGTGAGAATGTATGTATGTGAGAGTGAGAATATATGTATGTGAGAGTGAGAATATATGTATGTGCGAGTGAGAATATATGTATGTGAGAGCGAGAATATATGTATGTGCGAGTGAGAATGTATGTATGTGAGAGTGAGAATGTATGTATGTGAGAGTGAGAATGTATGTATGTGAGAGTGAGAATGTATGTAGGTGAGAGTGAGAATGTATGTGAGAGTGAGAATGTATGTATGTGATAGTGAGAATATATGTATGTGAGAGTGAGAATGTATGTATGTGAGAGTGAGAATGTATGTATGTGAGAGTGAGAATATATGTATGTGAGAGTGAGAATATATGTATGTGAGAGTGAGAATATATGTATGTGAGAGTGAGAATATATGTATGTGAGAGTGAGAATATATGTATGTGTGAGTGAGAATATATGTATGTGAGAGTGAGAATATATGTATGTGAGAGTGAGAATATATGTATGTGAGAGGAGAATGTATGTATGTGAGAGTGAGAATATATGTATGTGAGAGGAGAATGTATGTATGTGAGAGGAGAATGTATGTATGTGAGAGTGAGAACATATGTATGTGAGAGGAGAATGTATGTATGTGAGAGTGGGAATATATGTATGTGCGAGTGAGAATATATGTATGTGAGAGTGAGAATGTATGTATGTGAGAGTGAGAATATATGTATGTGAGAGTGAGAATATATGTATGTGCGAGTGAGAATATATGTATGTGAGAGCGAGAATATATGTATGTGCGAGTGAGAATGTATGTATGTGAGAGTGAGAATGTATGTATGTGAGAGTGAGAATGTATGTATGTGAGAGTGAGAATGTATGTAGGTGAGAGTGAGAATGTATGTGAGAGTGAGAATGTATGTATGTGATAGTGAGAATATATGTATGTGAGAGTGAGAATGTATGTATGTGAGAGTGAGAATGTATGTATGTGAGAGTAAGAATATATGTATGTGAGAGTGAGAATATATGTATGTGAGAGTGAGAATATATGTATGTGAGAGTGAGAATATATGTATGTGAGAGTGAGAATATATGTATGTGTGAGTGAGAATGTATGTATGTGAGAGTGAGAATATATGTATGTGAGAGTGAGAATATATGTATGTGAGAGGAGAATGTATGTATGTGAGAGTGAGAATATATGTATGTGAGAGGAGAATGTATGTATGTGAGAGGAGAATGTATGTATGTGAGAGTGAGAACATATGTATGTGAGAGGAGAATGTATGTATGTGAGAGTGGGAATATATGTATGTGAGAGTGAGAATATATGTATGTGAGAGGAGAATGTATGTATGTGAGAGTGAGAATATATGTATGTGAGAGGAGAATGTATGTATGTGAGAGGAGAATGTATGTATGTGAGAGGACCAGAGTGAATAATGTCTTGAACGTTATTGATGAGAGATAAAGTCCTGGCTGGGGTTGTGGGTTATCTCAAAGGGACAGGGCACTGTAATTGAGAAAAATTGTCCTTTGTTGCTTTATTGTCTTTTGAGCTGTATTACTAAAAATGAAACAAATAATAATAATAAAAAAATAAATTCATAAAATAAAAAAGGCTGTATTAGCACGTTAATTAACTATAATAAAGAAAATAATAATGAACAAATAGCTTATTAAGTATGACTAAGGCTTAATTAATACCATATCCTAATCTTAAAGGGCCCATATTACACTATTTTCTGATCTGTGTTATAATGTTTCCTCATCACATACCTGGAGTTGTGCTTTGTTTCATTCACACATTTAAAATACAAACTGTACATATTTAGGCTGAGTTCTTCTCTCAAACAGAAAACACTGTTCCTTGTGATGTCATGTGGTAATACAGGAAGTGCTCCACTATGTTTTTAAGCTCCATACACCTTCACTCCAGGTGGGTGGAGAGTCCTTGCCTCAAGTGGAGGAGTTCAAGTACCTTGGGGTCTTGTTCAGGAGTGAGGGGGCAGGCAAATCGGTGCAGCGTCGGCAGTGATGTGGTCGCTGTACCGGCCTGTTGTGGTGAACGCAAAGCTCTCGATTTACCATCAATCTACGTTCCTCCCCTCACCTATGGTCATGAGCTCTGGGTAATGACCAAAAGGCAAGATTGGGGATACAAGTGGTCGAAATGAGTTTCCTCCGCAGAGTGGCTGGGCACACCCTTAGAGATAGGGTCACATGGGAGGAGCTCGGAGTAGAGCCACTGCTCCTCCACGTCGAGAGGAGCCAGCTGAGGTGGCTCGGGCATTTGTTCCGGATATCTCCTGGACTCCTCCCTCGGGAGTGTTCTGGGCATGTCCCATCGGGAGGAGGCCCCGGGGAAGACCCAGTACATGCTGGAGGGACTATGTCTCCCGGCTGGCCTGGGAACACCTTGGAGTCCCCCTGGAGGAGCTGAGGAAGTGTCCAGGGTGAAGGAAGTCTGGGAGTCCCTGCTTAGAACACCTTCACTGAATCATTTGGAAAATTTTAGCCCTGGAATTACCTAAACAAAAAGTAAAAGGTAGCTGTTGACTACTGCTTCATGACATCACAAGGTGGAACAGAGCATTTTGAGTATTGGAGATGTAAACAAAAGGATTACTCAAACATGTGTGAATGAAATAAAACACAATTCCACCTATGTTTATTATAACATTATAACATGGCTTAAAGCTCATAAGAGTCAATTATCCGCAGGACCTTTAAAGGAACTGTATTGTGCCGTGCACAGTTTTAAAAGTACTACAATTACAAATCAATAGCGGTGGCCAATGCCTGTGCTGCACCAGTGTTTCTCAAACTGTGGAGCAAGCTCCTCCTATAATTTAGCTATGGTGGTATTCTCCAAGCCATATCTTTTCTCTGGTGGAATTTAGTGTGAAAAGTGAGAGCCACTGACACAGGTACAAGTTTTCCTCATTGTCAGTACATGGACAGCATATAGACACTGATTCATATTCATGACTCAGTGTGCAGGTGCTGGGGTTTAGGGAGTGAGGACTACATGCTTCTTATGTTATGGGAATGTTCTACAGTATCCATGGAGACAAGAAGTCTGCATACGTTCAAACAGCTTCTTCCCACCTTGAACACTCACATACACTGACTTACCCCATATTCCTATCCCCCACTCTCCTCCCATCCATCCGTTGTGCAATTACATAACACAGTGCAATATATCTTGTTGGACAATATTTATTACAGTGTAATAATATAGTTTTTGTAAGATAAGATAAGATAAGATAAGATATGCCTTTATTAGTCCCACAGTGGGGAAATTCCAGTGTTGCAACGCACAGATCAAGAACAGCACGAAAAAGATGCATGCAACAGAACAATATAATAAATAAATAAATAATGGCCTAGGATAATTTTAAAACTAGACCTAAAAATAGACTCTGGATTATAGTTGAATATTTGTAAGTGCAGATTAGTTGAATGACATGTTAACAGTGTTCGTTGTACAGTCTGACAGCAGCAGGAAGGAAAGACCTGCGAAACCTCTCCTTCACACAGCGAGGGTGAATCAGCCTGTCACTGATGCTGCTCTCCAGAGCAGACAGAGCGTCCTGCAGGGGGTGAGACTCATGGTCCAGCATAGAGGTGACCTTAGCCAGGACCCTCTTGTCCCCCACCTTCTGCACTGAGTCCAGAGGACAGCCCAGGACAGAGCTGGACTTCTTGATGACCTTGTCCAGCCTCTTCTTCTCCCTCTCTGTGATGCTGCTGCTCCAGCAGACCACACCGTACAGGATGGCTGATGCCACCACAGAGTCATAGAAGGTCTTCAGGAGTGGCCCTCTCACTCCAAAGGACCGTAGTCTCCTCAGGAGATAGAGCCGACTCTGGCCCTTCCTGTACAGTGCGTCTGTGTTATGAGTCCAGTCCAGCTTATTGTTCAGATGAACACCCAGGTACTTGTAAGAGTCCACTCTCTCAATGTCCCTTCCCTGGATGTTCACTGAGGGGGCAGTAGAGTGGCGTCTGCGGAAGTCCACCACCATCTCCTTGGTCTTCCCTGCATTGATGATGAGGTGGTTCCGCTGACTCCAGTCCACAAAGTCCTGTATTAGTCCTCTGTACTCCCCATCATCGTCATCCTTGATGAGACCAATGATGGCAGAGTCATCAGAGAACTTCTGCAGGACACAGCTGTCCGTGTTGTGTCTGAAGTCTGCAGTGTAGAGGGTGAAAAGAAAGGGCGCGAGGACAGTGCCCTGGGGCGCCCCCACACTGCAGGTCAGGAGGTCAGACACACAGTCCTTGGCTCTCACAAACTGGGGCCGGTTTGTGAGGTAGTCCAGGATCCAGTCTGCCAGGTCACAGTCCACACCGGCGGTCTCCAGTTTGTCCCTGAGGAGCAGTGGCTGGATGGTGTTGAAAGCACTGGAGAAGTCAAAGAAGAGAATCCTCACAGTGCTGCCGGGGTTCTCCAGGTGAGACAGTGAGCGGTGCAGCAGGTAGATGACGGCATCCTCCACTCCGATGCCAGGCTGGTACGCAAACTGCAGCGGGTCCATCGCTGAGCTCACGGTGGAGCGGAGGTGGCCAAGGACCAGTCTCTCCAGTGTCTTCATCAGGTGGGATGTTAGAGCCACCGGCCTGAAGCTGCTGAGGTCTTTATCGTGCGGTGTCTTAGGCACTGGTACCACACAGGAGGTCTTCCAGAGTTGTGGCACCACCCTCAGCTTAAGGCTCATGTTGAAGACATGCTCCACAACTCCGCACAGCTCGTCTGCACAGGACTTAAGGAGCCTGGAGTTGATGCCGTCTGGTCCTGCTGCCTTCCTCGGTCTAATTTTCTTGAGCTCCTGTCTCACCTGGGCTGCAGAGAATGACAGTGGCAGGCTGGGGGGGATGGGTGAGTCCATGTTTGGTGGAGGGCTGTGGAGCAGAGGTAAAGGTGTGAAGAGGAGCAGGAGTTCCCCATTGTCCAGCTGGGGAGGTGGGAGCTGGCAGCTGGGTGGGGGGAGGAGGGGTGCCGGGTGATTGATCAAATCTCCTGAAGTGAGCATTGAGGTCATTCACCCACTGCAGGTCCCCCTCCATCTGGGCAGGAGGTGCTTTGAAGCCTGAGATGGTCTTGAGACTTCTCCACACCCCCTGGATGTTCCTCTCCAGTAGCTGTCGCTCCATCTTCCTCTTATGGCTGGCCTGGCTCATCCTGATTTCTCTCCTCAGCCTCTTCTGTGCAGCCTTCAGCTCCTCCTTGGTCCCTGACCTAAAAGCTTTCTTCTTCTCCTTCAGCAGAGCCTTTATGTCAGGGTTAATCCATGGTTTATTGTTTGAAAAACACCGCACCGTTTGGGAGGGAACGATGTTTTCAAAACAAAAATTTATGTAGTCCGTGATGCATTCTGTCATCGCATTAATGTCCTCTCCATGGGGGTCACAGAGCTCTGTCCACACTGTGGTGTCAAAGCAGTCTCTCAGAGCCTCCTCACTCTCAGCAGTCCACTTCTTCACCACACGGGGCACCACAGGCTGTCTGTGCACAATGGGCTGATACACAGGCCGCAGATGGACAATGTTGTGGTCAGCTCTACCCAGGGGAGGCAGTGGGGATGAAGAATAAGCCTCCTTGACGTTGGCAAAAAATAAATCCAATATTTTATTGTCTCTTGTGGGGCAGGTGACATACTGGGTGTATGTAGGCAGAACAGTTGCAGGAGATGCATGGTTGAAGTCTCCAGAAATCAGGAAGAGAGCCTGTGGATGCTTAGTTTGGAGTGTGCTCGTACAGGAGTGCAGTGTGTCACATGCTGTCTCAGCATTAGCAGAGGGAGGAACATACACAGCGATCAGAATCACATGTGAGCACTCTCGAGGCAGATAGCAGGGCCGTAAGCTAATGGCAAGCAACTCCACGTCCTTGTTACACAGCTGCTCCTTAACTGTACAGTGTCCAGGTTTGCACCACTTCTCATTTACAAACACAGCCAGGCCACCTCCTTTTTTCTTCCCACTGTCTGCCGTCCTGTCCGCTCGCAGCAGGTGAAAGTTGTCCATGGCAACAGCTGAGTCCGGGATTTGCGGGGTTAACCAGGACTCCGTGAAAACCATGACGCTACAGTCTCTGTATTCCCGCTGATACCGTGCAAGCGCCGCTAATTCGTCCGTCTTGTTCTGAATAGACCGCACGTTTCCCGCGATGACAGAGGGAAGCACAGGTCTGCAGCGTCCTTTCCTTTCCCGGAGTTTGCGTCCAGCACGTCGGCCTCTGCGCGTCCTCCGTAGCAGCTCCTCCGGGATGTCATGGCGGTCACGGGGGCGCACAACTGCGCCGCGCAGCGCTAACAGCTGATCCCTCGTGTAAACAATGGGGGCACGTGTCCTCACGCACATAGCAACGCACATAGCAACGGTGAAAAAGTTAAAATCATCAATTGTAGCATATCCACCTGGGCAATATTTATTACTGTGTAATAATATAGTTTTTGTAGCATATCCACCTGGGCAATATTTATTACTGTGTAATATCTTGAACTGGGTTTTGCAGCATATCCACCTGTTGCTGTGCAATACCTAATTACAGTGTAATATCCTGTGGTGCAATATCCTGTGGTGCAATACTGAACACAGTGCTACAGCTTGTTGGGAACATTTAATACAGTACAATATGCTAAACTGAGTTCTGTGAAACATATCTGCGCAAGACTTGCAATAACCTGGCAACTAATGCGTAGTACAGGACTTTTTTTTTTTTGCACTATTTTTTTCTATACTGTGTTGTAAATATCCTGCTGTGTTGTATATATCTTAAATGTCTACTTAAATGTCTGCACTGAAGTGAGATTCTTTCAGTCTCATTGTGAGGATGTGTAATGTAAATTGTACATATGAATAGTGACGATAAAAGGCATTCTATTCTATTCTATTCTATTCTATTCTATGCTATGCTATTCAACCAGAAAAGTTGCGCAATGCAGCTTTAAAGGGATAGTGGGTTGTTGTTTTTTTATGTGAATCTGTTTTTATGTGAATTCCTTCTAACTGTCGTGAATTAACACTGGCGTACTGCTGACAGTCTCGTCTCAGCCCAGTTCTGCTCGGGTTCTGGAGCTCACGTAAGTAGGTCCGGTAATTTCGCGGGGACAGGTAATAAAGCTTGTTTTTCTTCATAAAACAACATTTGTCCAAAAAGTGATATATATTTCCATCACAAACAGTTGTCCGAAAAATTCCAGCAGCTTAATTTGCATGGTCCTCTTTTCTCATGGAGTTGCATCACTGCGCGCGTAGCCTAGCCTAGCCTGTTCACTTGACATCCGCTTACGTCGGATGTCGCCGTATCGCATTCACCGTAAACATCCGCTTACAAGTGAACAGGCTAATAGAGCTAACGTGGGCGCAGTGATACAAATCTAGAGAAAATATGCAAATGCAAATTAGGCTGCTGGATTTTTTCGGACTACTATTTGTGACGGAAATATATATCACATTTTGGACAAATGTTGTTTTGAGAAGAAAAACAAACTTTATTAACTGTCCCCGCTGCCTGACAAAAGTATTAGGACGATTGTGTATTTCTGAACTGTCATAATGATAACAAGACGTATTGATAATGACAACAAATCAATTTATTGATATATTAAAGCAAATTTCATCATGTGTAAAGGCATATTATTGCAAAAATGTAACAATATCAAGTTAAATAGCTTTTTCATCAAAATAACCACCTTTGGCCTTAATCACAGCTTTACAAATTCGAGGTATTCTGTCCAACAATTTTTCAAGATATCCATCCTCTATAGTTTCCACATTTCCACAGGTGTTTAACGTTATTCGGATTCCTGGAGCGCACTTTAATATCCAAATAATCCCACACTTTTTCGATGGGCGACAGGTCAGGAGACTGGGGCGTGTCATAACACGTCTCCAAATGACCCTTACACAGTTTGGATGAGTGCTTTGGGTCATTATCTTTTTGGAACCAGACACTGTTAGAAGGAAACCCATACAGATTCACATTAAAAAACAACAACACACTATCCCTTTAAACATAACACAAATTTATAAAAGCAGGAATACTTGTTAATAAAGTTTGTAAGCAATATGTGCATTTTACAGCTGCTTGTCGGTCATATAATGTCAGTTAAAGCCCCAGTGTGTAGGATTCGTGGCGCATAGGTGGATGGTGCTATTGCACTTTCTGTTTTAGCTACGGCAGACCTCGAGGGTCACCCGGGCGCGCGCATGAGCCGCGCGCTGCTACTGTATAAATAAAACGCGGTCCCGTTTTTTGTTTTTTTTTCTCATGAAAACACACATTCCCGATCATGTACCATGACACTCTACACATCAAATGAAACCTTACAGTCTCCTCTTTTTGACTATGCAATTCATTTCTGCACAACAATCACTCCCCGAGCACATGGGGCTTTTATACGGAAAAGCACAAAACGAGGTTAGCTTACCTTAGAATGCTTTGCACAGGTCAAACTCTGTATTTCACCATAAACTTGCTCTCAATTTGTCCGTAAGGATCCAGCGAATAAAATCCAGCAAAACAATTTAGTCCAAAACACGTGTTAGATCCATTACGACGTCTGATCCGGCAGCATGCTTGTGTTGCTTACCCAAAACCACGAGCCTTGCCGAAGGCGAAGGCGGAGCCCAAATGTCCTTCTGCGGCTCTCGTATTCAAAATGGCTGCCTCTGCATGGGGAAGATCCTCCTTTTATGTGACTATATCTAAGTCCAAAAGAATACTTTGATTTCATGATGGAAGTGAAAAGGCTTGGAAAACAATGTATTTTTGAATGGGTATCTTCAATTTCAGTAATTAACGGGTAAAAATCTGACACACTGTCCCTTTAAGTCAACATAAAGTTAGTGGTCCTTCTCTGTGGTCTGTGGGGAGAAGTCTGTGTTTTCATTAAAACTCGTGCTCCATTTTCAATCAGAGCAGCTCTCGGTGTGCGCTATCACAGCAATAGGAAGTCTAATGCTCAGTGAAGTGCAAACTCACCTGTGGTTATCCAGAGTGTGTCCACCATTCAGCCAGGAGGCGCAACATAATGAAATATACTGATAACAAGCAACTAATGTGAACAAACACTTTAGCAGGGTGGACTTGAGCCAACACACAGAGATTACATGGAGAATTTAAAGGGTATGTATTCTGCCCTCTTTCGACCTCTGCATATCGCTCAGATACATTTTTATGTATTACTTTATTCTATATTTTATTTTTACTTGTACATATACATTTATGCAATTATTCCTTTCTCTTTTTTATTATAATTTAATATATTGTAACGTGTGAGCTACTGTGTCCAAGTAATTTCCCTTCAATAAAGTTTGTCTAAATCTCATACTGGTTTAAAAAGGGAACTAAAATCACAACTAAGTCAGCTGCCAATGCCTTTAAGATATATTGTGTTTGTATCTTAACAATGTGAAAAACAAAACTTGTTATTTTAAAAAGGTTTGCAGCAGTTCAAATTTATTTATTACTTAATCGATTCTTAACATCCTAATTATTCACCTCAATGAGTTTATAATTGCTTTTGTAACTTTCAGAGACCAGAGTTGAGTTCTGTTTTCTAGACAATAAAATGCTGTGTACTTAGTCTCATCTTCACCCGTATATCTGTAGTGGAACAAAACAGATTTTACTTTCCCTTTAACCCACCCGTAGAGGACACATACAAGTCTCATTCTCAATACACTGTAAAAAAGAATTAGTTGAATGAACTTAAAAAAGTAACGCAACCTGCTGTGAAAGACTTATTCAACTTTAGGCCAGATAGTTGTAAGATAAGCTTTATTGTCCCCGAAGGGAAATTTGTCTTGGGCTCACTGCCCGCAGCTTAAAAACATAGTTATACACACACATACAGTACAGACAGATAACTCATCACAGGATAAATGTAAAGTGCCAAAATATTGCACCAGCCCTAGACCACAATGGATAATGCACAAGCCCTATTGCACAGAACAATTATTGCACAATTCCAATTATTGCACAATTCCTATTGCACAGGTAATTATTGCATGAGCCCTATTGCACAAACAGTTATTGCAACATATAATATAAAGTGACTTAAGTGCGCTTTTGTTGTGCAGATTTGTTCAAGAGTGCAACAGAAGTGGGCACAAATGAAAGTTTATATCTGTTACTCTTAAAGTTATGCGCTCGATAGCGTCTGCCTGATGGAAGCAGTTCGTATTCCCCATGTAACAGATGAGAAGGGTTTCCCACAATCCTTCTGGCCTGAGCGAGCACAGAGTCCTGAAAAATGTCCTGCAGAGAAGGGAACTCTCTCCTACCAATCACCTTCATGGCCTTATTTACAAGTTTTCCAAGTTTGGTTTTACACTGGACAGTTAAAGAACCAAACCAGGCGACCATACAGTAGCGTAACAGACTCTCCAACACAGCATTATAAAAACAAGTCATAATTTTTGTGCCCACACCAAACAGCCTCAGTCTCCTTAAAAAGTTGTGCTGACTTATTGTCTTAAGTTTGCATTTGTTCCCACAAAAGAGAATGTTAAGAAGAAGCAACTTTATTGATCTCACACTGGAGAAATTCTTCTCTGCATTTAACCCATCCTGTTATTAGGAGCAGTGGGTGACACATTACTGCGCCCGGGGACCATCTCCATGATCTTCTTGCTTCAGTCTGGTCAGGACCTAAGCTGGAGGATTTTACCTATGGTGCATGTTTTGGGTTGATGGGGGAAACCAGAGTGCCCGGAGGAAACCCACCCAGACACGGGGAGAACATGCAATCTCCACACAGAAAGGCCCAGGCGACCCGAGGATCGAACCCAGACCATGCATGCAAACTCCACACAGAACACTAAGTTGACACAACTTAAAGATCCCATGACATGGTACTTCTTGATGCTTTTATATGGCTCCTTAATGGTTCCCTAATACTGTAAATGAATCCTTCTTCAAAATCAACACTCAGTGCATGAGAAACAGAGATAAGATGAGAAAGAGTCATAAATGTCACTCTGGAACACTCCATTATGGGCATTGTTGCTTGAATGTAAATGAGGAGGACAGAGGTGGCCTATAGTAGGGGGTGGGGGCGTGGCCAAGCTCTCCGCTCCGCTCTGTGACCCACTTCCGTGTTTTTGCACGGGGGGAGAGATGAGAAGCGTTCCATTGAAAAATAAACACATTTCCACAGAAAATAAAATTAAACCACTGCTGTTCAAAGGTCCACAGGCTCAGATAAAGGACTTCCGAGCCTAGAAACACTCGGACGTGCCTCCAGGCAAATAAAAAAATGTATTTCGCATTGCGTAGATCCTCCGCAGTCCAAACTCTCTGGGCGTGATTTACAGAGACGCTGAGTTCAGACAGACGGGGGTGGAACTGCATTTGCATTTCTTTTTTCGAGTCAATAAGTTTCCTTGTTCAAAATCGCCCGTTTGAGCTCTGATTTTTTGTAACGCAGAAAAGGATCGCAAATGCTCAGTTTAGACATTTCGCAACTTTTAACCATGGGGGGGGGGGCTAAACAGGGTAGGGGAGCTCACATTAACGTTCAAAAACCTCAGAAAGTGAAAATTTCATGCCATGGGACCTTTAAAATCACAGTAGAAGAAGTGACTTTATTGATCTCACACAGGAGAAATTCTTCTTGGGCGACCCGGGGATCAAACCCAGACCATGCATGCATAGTCCACACAGAACACACACGGAAAGGCCTGGGCGACCCGGGGATCGAACCCGGAACCTTTTTGCTGTGAAGCATGAGCGCTACCCACTCTCACCGTGCCGCTGATAACTACCTAAAACTAAAACTACCTAAAAAAAAAAAGTTTCTAGCTTCTATGACGTTATCATTACTTCGCTCATCTGTCACAGACATGACAAAACAGTAGTAAGGGCTCTCCTAACTGTATATTACAAACACGCAAATGAGGGAGTCACACATCTTACCTTCTCAGGCCATGTGAACCGCCGTCTGCATTCACAACGTCCACCTGTTGTCCTTAAGTTGAGAATTGCGCAGGGACAGGGAATAATCGTTGTCGACCACAAATGGAAAATGTCATTTGTCTCAACTTAACTGTTAACTTTCATTAAACTAAAGGTGAAGAAAATTGACTCAACTCATTTTTACGAGTTATTTGAACAAGTTTGTTTATTCAACACTGAATTCTAATTTCAGTTAACTATTTGGCAAGTTGGACTTTTTACAGTGATACATGGACAAACTATGTCTCATGTGAAAGCTCAGAACCTCCACAATTCCCTGGGTTTAGACAGTGACCATTCAGGTCAGAGAGAGGCATTTTAGGTTTAAACCAACTGGATTTGAGATTTGGAACTGGCAAATCAAATGAGAGAACTTATATGAGGCTCATTCTTTCATTCAGAATCAAAGAGAGTGAATGTCTTGCTCAAGGACACAGCATTATTCATTGGTGGAAGCTGGGATTGAACCGTCAACATTAATACGTGTGTGCAAACTCTCCATCACCAAGTCTAATTTGAAAAGTTTCATTAGAAAAGTTTCTCATCAAGCCCAAATTAACATTTTAGGCTATTACATACTTTTAAATATTCTTTGTTAACTTTTTTCCTTCATCTTAATTCATTAACATTTAAAGGCAGCTACTTCTTAGATTAGTCAGCAAAAATAGTTTCCTTCCCTGACTTTAGGCACTGCAGCCCTGAACTCGTCTAAATCAAGCTTTTTAAACCATGTGCCCTAAATAATATCATCCAATTGGAAGTGATAAATCTTTAAAACATAATATGATTTTGATCCGTTCTGCAGAAAACAATTCAAAATAGGGTATTTTTAAGATGGGTTCCTGCACGAGTCAATGGTCACTACTGTTATGTCAGTGAGCAAGACACTTATTTTTTTCCCAGTGATTTAACCCATTCCAGCTGATTGGCTGTACAAGACCCTCCTGCTTCACTTCTGTCTGAAAAACGGTTCTAAATCTAAACTAAACTTGTGCTAATGACCAAAAAAACCATGCATGTCAATACCAGCCGTGTCCCAAAGGGTTTGTAAGAGCCAGAAACCAAAGTCGATTGAGTTGAGTGAAAATTTACAGTTGTGGAAAAAAAAAACAGTAAATATATACAGTGGTACCTCACCTTACGAAATTAATTCATTCCAGAAGTTGAGTAGCTATTTCAATAGAAAAAGCCTGATTCGTTCCAAGGCCCCGATCCAAGTTTTTTTTTTATAGTGTAACTTTTTTTATAGTGTAACATTGTGTTCTGTGTGTTTCTCACATTTGTCTCTCGTTTAAACACTCAAACTTTCATAGATTTTCAACAAAATGTATTAATAGTGAAGTGTGTGTGTGTGGGGGGGGGGGGGGGGGGGACTGCGCGGACACATGTGATAGCGCACATGACCCAGCGCGGAGCTGACAGCAGGCCAAGGTCTAAACCTGGACTGGACCAGGACTAAACCTGGACTAAACCAGGACTAAACCTGGACTAAACCAGGACTAAACCAGGACTAAACCAGGACTAGACCAGGTGGATTAAAGCAACGAGGAGGGGACTGCATGGGTCTCGTTCATGTGTTCATGTGTTCATGCGCTCAGACTGCATGCAGTCCCCTCCTCGCTGCTTTAATCCACCTGGTCTAGTCCTGGTTTAGTCCTGGTCTAGTCCTGGTTTAGTCCAGGTTTAGTCCTGGTTTAGTCCTGGTTTAGTCCTGGTCCAGTCCAGGTTTAGACCTTGGTCTAGACCTGCTGTCAGCTCCGCGCCGGGTCATGTGCGCTATTTGAATTTTTGAGATTTTGCGTTTCGTAACTTGAATTTATCTAGTATCTAGAGACCAAAATTTACCGTGAAGGTGTTTCATAACTTGAAATTTTCGTTTGTTGGGTCATTCGTAAGGTGAGGTACCACTGTATCAGTTTTTAAAATGCACTGTAATTATTGATACTTAGCAGTGATCTGAGGGGGCAGATAACATAAGATTACTCTTCTTTCTGCTTTCATTCTTTTTTTTGTGTGTCTTTTTATACTTTATAAATGAAATAAACAAACAAAAATAAAAAATAAATAAATAAAAAAAACTAACGCTAGGGGTGTTTTACATGTACAGTATCTCTATGGTGGAATGTTCAGCAGTTACCATAGAGACACCATGCACACATTAGTAAACACTGTCAAAAAAGTTGCACAATGGTCTGAAAAACTCAATTAAAAAAACACAAATTGACTTTAAAAAGCACATTTTCAGGAGCCTGTGATCAAAATGAGCCTTCAAGGTCCTGTTTGATTTACAACTAAAAGGTGAGAGTGACGTGTTTAACAGCTCAGTTCATCTCACCTGTTGTAGTTCCAGCTAACTCAGCGTTTTCTCATCAGATTGTGTTCAAATAAAGCTCAGAAAGTCTCAAAACAGGGCAGTGCTTACTGTTAGCATCACCCCCCAGGCAATGTTGATGACATCAGCTGGAAAGTATCAATATGTAAACCAGGTCCGGGGCCGTATCCAACCTACTCTGATCCCAAAGGGGCCGGATCAGAAAACTCATGGCAAATATACCCCAAAAATAGCAATAAGTCCAAATATTTGTGCAGAGAAACACAAATTTATTACAGTCTTTTTTATTTGATGAACTCTTTCTTTTACAAAATATTATAATATTATGAACAATCTGAAATTTTAAGAAAAATGCGATTTGAACACAATGTTTTAACATTAACTTGTATGCATTTCAAAGAATTTAGTCATGGTTTCTGTTTGCTCCTGAAACTTGGCATCTTTAACCTGCACAAGTGCATCAGTGTCAGTGTCTCGTAGTGGTGTTTAAGATTATATTCCTTGAGCACCACCATTTGCTGCAAACACAACAAGCATCTGTGAACAAATAGGAATTAGTCAATTTTTCTTGGAAAATCCTGCACTCGGCGTCCACTTTTCTCATTTTTGACATTTTGCTGATGAGGGTGTCACGATCAACAGTCAAAACGATGGACCTTTAAGAGCGTTTGGAAAGAGGCGAGTCTTCATTTGTGCTGCTCTGGTGGGAGGGGCCACGTACAGAGGCACTGGAGACGCTGCTAAGCTGCACAGAAAAGAGGCGCAGAAAATGACCAATATTTTAATAGAAAATGAAAATATAATTAAAATATTTTAAAGGTCCCATGGCATGAAATTTTCACTTTCTGAGGTTTTTGAACGTTAATGTGAGCTCCCCTACCCTGTTTAGGCCCCCCCATGGTTAAAAGTTGTGAAATGTCTAAACTGAGCATTTGCGATCCTTTTCCGCGTTACAAAAAATCAGAGCTCAAACGGGCGATTTTGAACAAGGCACCTTATTGACGTCAGATCGAAAAAAGAAATGCAAATGCAGTTCCACCCCCGTCTGTCTGTACTCAGCGTCTCTGTAAATCACGCCCAGAGAGTTTGGACTGTGAATCCGCTAGGCAATGCAAAATGTGTTTTTTTATTTGCCTGGAGGCACGTCCGAGTGTTTCTAGGCTCGGAAGTCCTTTATCTGAGCCTCTGGACCTTTGAACAGCAGTGGTTTAATTTTATTTTCTGTGGAAATGTGTTTATTTTTCAATGGAACGCTTCAAATCTCTCCCCCCTGCAAAAACACGGAAATGGATCAGCTGAGGCTCAGAGCTGAGAGCGGAGAGTTTGGCCACGCCCCCACCCTCTACTATTGGCCATCTGTTTTCTCCTCATTTACATTCAAGCAACAACGCCCATTATGGAGTGTTCAGAGAGAGAAAAAAATACTCTTTCTCATCTTATCTCTGTTTCTCATGCACTGAGTGTTGATTTTGAAGAAGGATTCATTTACAGTATTAGGGAACCATTAAGGAGCCATATAAAAGCATCAAGAAGTACCATGTCATGGGATCTTTAATGGAAAATCAGCCGAGGGCCAGATTAAAGGTCTTGGAGGGCCAAATCTGGCCCCCGGGCCACATGTTTGACACCCCTGATATAAACTAACCAAAACACACATTCACGTCACATCATGCTTCTACTCCCCCCACCCCACCTCTTTACCCTGCCCGGTGACACCTGCCAGCCTCTCCCTCCTCTCCCTCTCTTCCCTTCTCTTTCTCCCTCCCTTCTTCCCCTCCCTCCTCACTGTAGTTTCACGGCCGCCCCCTCACTTCTGCTTGTGCCCGTCTTGTACCGGAGGATATGGGGAAAACAGCTGGCTCTGGCTCCCTGAATAACTCACAGAGCCGGGCAGGTGCACCACGCCACCTGTGCCAAAAGGTTTGTGCCGTAAAAACTCTCCCAATGCTCCCCCTTTAACTCTGAAGAGAAAGTCCCACCGAGTCAGTAAAAGTGAAGCAGTAAATGTCTCAGTTCTTTATGGACTGCTAAGGCTGTGGGACACCCTATCTAAAAAGTAGATACGTAAACATGCGTATTAAGTCTGGTGATTTTTATGATAGTAATTTATAACCAGGGGAGATATTAGAGCGCTTACAGAAATAGCACATGTAACTGATGCGAGCAATAAAACAGGGTAGACGAAAGGTGGAAATGAGATTTGTGTTTTGAATGCCTGTGCAGGCGTTTTGACTGGGGGAATGGGATTGTAAGCAAATGTTCGTTCAGAGCGAGGGAGTGCTGTAAAGAATGCATGGGATCATTAGTTTTCTCTCATTCAAGTATGTTTGAGTAATCCTGTACTGTTCTGGATCTGGTCCAGCTTTCAGAAAACGTCTGTTTTCACCTACCCCCCATCTCCGCTCACTGCTCAGTAGCCTAGTGATTTTTTTATTCAAAACAGTCAGACTCCACAGTATACATGTAGGATTATAAAAATATTACAGAGCCATAAAAAGCATCCAGGTTTAGTCTTGGTTTGAGTCTTAGTTTGGTCCTAACCCTACTCCAGGTTTAGTTCTGGGCTTAGTCACAATTTTGATGTGGCATCTCATATCTACCTGTAAAACTGTCCCATTTCTACTTAAAGGAAAAGTAACGTTTTTTTACAATCTGAGCCTTATTTCGGTAATAAAACAAGTTGTTTTACTCACCCATAGCAGTTTGGTGTCATATGGAGCATTTCCGGAGATGTTTTAGATTAGTGTAGTAGCGCGACTTATAGCCATAGCTCGAGGCATTCTCCGAGCATGTAATATGCCCCGTGCGGGCTCCAAATAACACAAACTTTAGCACTTTTCAAATCATAGAAGCTCGATGTCTTAGTCTACGATTTCGTTTGGTCAAAAGTGGCCTGTAATCCGAGATTTAGCCATAGTTTCGAGTAGATGAGGAGGCCAGTGCGCATGTGCGGACTGTGCTCTCAGCTCCCGGGACCCAAACATGAAACGCAAAGCTGTAAACTATGGATAAATCTCGGATTACAGGCCACTTTTGATTCAAACAAAATCGTAGACTAAAGACATCGGGCTTCTATGATTTGAAAAGTGCTAAAGTTTGTGTTATTTGGAGCCCGCACGGGGCATATTACATGCTCGGGGAATATATTATATGCCCCGAGCTATGGCTATAAGTCGCGTTAGGCTAACAGCGTTAGCCTAACGCTAATCTAAAGCATCTCCGGAAATGCTCCATATGACACCAAAGTGCTATGGGTGAGTAAAACAACTTGTTTTATTACAGAAATAAGGCTCAAATTGTTAAAAAAAAAACGTTACTTTTCCTTTAAACAGTGCAACACATATTTCTTATTATAATAGTGCAAATGAACACAACTATAGTGTATATCAATGGCAGATATCTATCCAAATGTTCTATGAAATTAATATATTTTGAATTACAGTATAACAAAAAAGTAGCAAAAGTGGTCACAATATTAACCCTGGATGCAACTGCAATTAGAACTGTAACTAATTATATCAAATTAATGAAAAAGTAGATAAGATAAAATCACTTGAGCTATGGATAATACAAACACATGACCTGCCTGAAATTGCATGTTGAAAAATGATGTCATATGAAGAAAAAAAAAACAACATATTACCTATAGCCATTTTGTATAAAGATAAGTTCCTTTTGTCATTATGTGTTTGGGAAATATACTGATTTAAATGATACCAGAAATATTTATACAGAAAATCTTCACAGTATTCTAAATAAGTGCATGGGTGTCTTGAGTTTTATCTTACAAAAAAAACAACCAAAAGTACACATCAACTGTGCTTATATACTATCTTGCCCGCTCCGTATAATGAATGAAAGGCCCTGTACAGTACAGGGTTAGTGGTCTGGGCACTTTCTACACTGTAAGTCTGACCATAAATCTTAGTGGTGTTTATTGCACTGCAGCAGAGCGAGCGGGTCAGAATTGATCATTGTACATGAAAGGCCAGCTGTTAGCGGAGAGGGACCCGGGCAGATCCACCAGGCCTGGGGTGCAATCTGCTGGAAATATCTCACACTTTTGGAGAGGAATGTTCATTGAGGAATGGGCCGTGGAGGGGATAATAATTGGTGCATGATAAATTTGTTTGCTTGGAAACTGGGCCATAATCAGAAGCGACTTGTGTTGATTTTTGCCATGGGTTGAATAAATACAAATTTTACCTTGTGTCCTTAAAACAAGAATCTATTCTCTCTTCATTTAGGATGTACCACGGTTATGATATAAATAAAAAATAAAAAATCCATAGGGACAATAAAGTTTCAGGTCAAAACTTGCTGAGAGGCAGTCCTGCTCACAGTAAGATGACCACAGGAGGACTACAGGAGCGCTCTAGAATAGTCAAAGTCTAATACAAGAGAAGTTTATTTACCGTCAGTGGGGGACCTAAAACCTGCTGAATGGACAGTACCATAATGTGTAAAGCATGCAAGTCTGGCTATACTTCCGTTGTAGAGAGTATTATAGTATCTGATGGCGTATAAGCAAGTTTACCATGGATGAGCTGACAGTATTGGGCAATTTTTCTAACAGGGAGGACTACAAGATCTTTGGCTGTTACTGAAGACTTCTCATGTCCAGTGGGGCTGTCCTCAGTTGTGAAACACACCCAGCGGGAGGCCTCTACAGCAGGCAGGGCGAGCCCGAGCTCAGGGAGGTCATGGAGCACACAGGATGTGGTGGAGGTGAATAGCGAGAGCTCACCACAACTGCATTCTTCACAGTTCAGACAGTGGCAGCGCGGCCTCTGGTCAGACTATGGCTCCTGCAGGGTCCAGACGAGGCAGGAGCCAGATACATGGACGCAGGGGGCACAAGGGGCACATGGGGCACAGGAGGAGGCTGAATGGCTCTCTGCTCCTAACTGTTTTCATTGTGAGTGTAGTAAGGTTTGTATACTATGGCGCACATGTTGGAGATGAGCGCATAGTGTACACTGCAGTGGACCATGTGCTGTCCGTCTTGTATTGCACCGTAGAGTATACCTGAAATGTACAAGAAATTCAAAGATGCACTTTTATTATTCATCTTGTAATGTCACAAGTTCTGATCATAAGTTCAGTATAATAATAAAGGATCAGTTATATAGCACTGTTTTGAACACTCAAAAACATACATTACATATATTAACAGACTATCTTGTGTGTTCAGACTTGCCTGTTAGCAATATACACCCAGTAAAGGACATAGTTAGTGCCAGTCGAGTCGCTTTTAAACACTGGAGGATCTGAGTTACCAACTCAGACTCACTATTTCAAAGCCGCTTCTCTCCACAGCCTCTGGTGAAGCTTGTGGTGGATTCAAACTAGATGGCGGATGCTTTGATAAGACCGTTTGGCTCCAGTGCACACAACAGAACCTCCAGGCCTGGTGACATTAATGGAACCACGTGACTTTATACCAACACCACCCGCAGATCCTTCATCCCCACCACTATCAGACTGTATAACTCCACTATATAGTCTAAATGTGCATTTTTTTCTACATTGTCTTATTTACTTATTATTACTTATCTTGTCTGCATGTACTTTTTTTGTTCTTTCTTTTGCACTAAACGGACTGGAGCTAATGTGGCAAGTGAATTTCTCCTGTGTGAGATCAATAAAGTCTAATCTTATCTTAAGGGTGCCATCCAGACAACCAGCAACTCTGTATAGTTAGGGTAACCAAGTATGTTTAAAACTAATGAAGGCTTTAGTTAGCTTTAGAGTCATGGTAAAAATCCACCCTGGTCTCTGAAAGTTGTGAAAAGTGCTATAAACTCATCACCATGAATAATTTTGATGCTCGTAATGTATAAGGTAAGTGATGAATACTTCTGGACCACTGCTAACTGTTAAAATGAAGTAGCCCATGACAGTTTTTGATGACAGTACTTGCCAATTTTTACATAGTTTGATGGGAGAATGCCTTTTGTAAATAGAAATTAGAGTTTTCTTTGCAAATTGTGTCTTGATTGGTAGAAAAATGTTGGGGGAAAAAAAAAAAAAAAGGTCAAAAAATATTTCAGTTTGGCCCAGTGCACCCCATAGTTGCTAGGTAATAGTTATGGAATTCCCTGGTGTGGAAAAAAGGAAAATAAATTAAGATATCCTCCTGGGACCCGAAGAAAAAAAGTGTATCTTAAATTATTATTATTATTATTTTAATTTTCTATTTGGAGGTAAATGAACACCTCAGCATTTACATGTTGTTAATTTTATTTTTATTCATAATGTCGTAACATGTCCTCTGTAATGGACTAACGGTGTTAAATCCATGTGAAGTTAACAACCCAACACATTTTTTTTTTTTGATGACCAACATCTGACAAGCTTCTACGGTCAGCTCAAAAAGTTTATAGACTCCCTCTTAATGTCTTATTTATTTACTTACTTATGTATTTTTATTCTTTTTTTAAATTATATTTTTTATGTCTTATTTATTTACTTATTTATGTATTGTTTATTATTATACAAATATTGTTATTATTGAAATAATAATACTTTTTTAATCATAGTGCAGCCACAAACTAGAGTCATCTCAAAACACTTAACAGATCGACTGGTTAACTCAATGTCCACTATAAAGGACACAAATGAATGGGCCGGTCTCAGGAGGTTATATAACTGATGATCTTAACTGTGTTTTAGTAAAATGAGTAGTCCAATCTGTCACTGTCCGTTGAACCTAGGGATCTTCCAGGCCTGGACTGGTAATTGGGCATACCGGGCATTTTCCCGGTGGGCCGACAGTCCTAGGGGCCGATGCCCTTCTTTTTTTTTTAACTTAGAGACCGGCCCACAATTTAGGACTGAACCAGGACTAAACCAGGACTAAACCAGGACTAATCAGGTCTAAATCAGGTCTGAACCAGGACTAAACCAGGACTAAATCAGGACTGAACCAGGACTGAACCAGGACTAATCAGGACTAATCAGGTCTAAATCAGGTCTGAACCAGGACTAAACCAGGACTGAACCAGGACTAAACCAGGACTAATCAGGTCTAAATCAGGACTAAATCAGGTCTGAACCAGGACTAAACCAGGACTAATTACATCTAAATCAGGTCTGAACCAGGACTAAACCAGGACTAAATCAGGACTGAACCAGGACTGAACCAGGACTAATCAGGACTAATCAGGTCTAAATCAGGTCTGAACCAGGACTAAACCAGGATTGAACCAGGACTAATCAGGTCTAAATCAGGACTAAATCAGGTCTGAACCAGGACTAAATCAAGACTGAACCAGGACTAAACCAGGACTAATCAGGTCTAAATCAGGACTAAATCAGGTCTGAACCAGGACTAAATCAGGATTGAACCAGGACTAAACCAGGACTAATTACATCTAAATCAGGACTAAATCAGGTCTGAACCAGGACTAAACCAGGACTAAATCAGTACTGAACCAGGTCTAAATCAGGTCTAAATCAGGTCTGAACCAGGACTAAACCAGGACTAATTATGAGGGGCCGGTCTAAGCCAAAAATGCCAGGGCCGTTTTTTTGTCCCAGTCCAGACCTGGGATCTTGTGTTTTATTTTGCAGGATGAAGTAGCAGAAAATGTCAGTTGTTGTTCACATTGGGGGCATAACATGTGAGAGAAAGTTACGAGCAGTTATCCCTTGTCATTCTGAACCACACCTTATCAGCCACATTCTCTGGAGGAGATGCTGCAGATACGAGGCACTTATCTCCTCTCAGAAATTGTCAGACGTTCGAGCTGTCAGTTTGTCATGTACCGTGACACTGCTGCTACTGCAGAATACTTAAAACATTTCCCAAAGACAGATTTCCAGTATGTTTTTTGTGTTTAGAAGAGATTTTAGAATTGATTTTATGATAGCAGTTTTACCTGTGCCACGGCGTTTTTTGTTGTTTTTTTTGCTATATAACCTGGATAACAATTTTAAAAGTGTTTATTTTTAGGTTCACAATAATTAAAGGTGCACTATGTAACTTTTATGGTGAAGGCCAGTCTGCCACCCGCTTGTCTCCATGGAGAAGTTATTGCTTTGCTTGGAATGTTCCATGGTATGACATTAAACATTTCCATCTATTCATTACGGGTGTTTCTATTGCTCAAAAATACAATAATTTCTTCTCTGAATATGGGTGACTCTGCACAGATCTGAATTGTAATGTAGCGTAGTGCTGTAACCTGAAGAGACAAGCAGGAAATGTTACACAGTGAACCTTTAAAAATCCATCCATCCATTTTCTTCCGCTTATCCGGGGCCGGGTCGCGGGGGCAACAGTCTAAGCAGGGACTCCCAGACTTCCTTCACCCCGGACACTTCCTCCAGCTCCTCCGGGGGGACCCCAAGGCATTCCCAGGCCAGACGGGAGACAATAGTCCCTCCAGCGGGTCCTGGGTCTTCCCCGGGGCTTCCTCCCGGTGGGACATGCTCGGAACACCTCCCGAGGGAGGCGACCAAGAGGCATCCGGAACAGATGCCCGAGCCACCTCAGCTGCTCCTCTCGACATGGAGAAGCAGCGGCTCTACTCCGAGCCCCTCCCGTGTGACCGAGCTCCTCACCCTGTCTCTAAGGGTGCGCCCAGCCACTCTGCGGAGGAAACTCATTTCAGCCGCTTGTATCCGCGATCTCGTCCTTTCGGTCATTACCCAGAGCTCATGACCATAGGTGAGGGTAGGAACGTAGATTGACCGGTAAATTGAGAGCTTCGCCTTTTGGCTCAGCTCCCTCTTCACCACAACGGTCCGGTACAACGACCGCATCACTGCCGACGCTGCACTGATCCGCCTGTCAATCTCATGCTCCATCCTCCCCTCACTCGTGAACAAGACCCTGAGATACTTGAACTCCTCCACTTGAGGCAAGGAAAATGCACTATGTAATTTTTATGGTGGAAATCAGTCTGCCATCTGCTCATCTCCATGGATATGTTATTGCTTATCCTGAAATGTTTCACAGTATGGCAAAAAAAAAAGTTATTTATCCCCATGGTGACAAGCAGAAGATACTAAGCCAAATTACAGGTCAGATCTATGGAGAGCTGACCCTGCTCACAGTAAGAATGCATGTTTTTCAAGGTATTAAAACAACTTGTCTTGTAAAAAGCCACATTGATCAGTTTAATGCCATACTGCAGAACATGCCTGGCCAAGCAATAACATCTCCAATAAGACTCTCCATCAGAAAAGGTATGTAGTGATTTGTTTGTTTTTTAACCTGCAAAAATCTAGTCAAACCAAGAAAGTTTGTCAAAAAAACCTCCCAAAAGCACAATGAACAATGTTAGAGAAAATGATACAGAAAATGACTTTTATTTTCATGTTAATGTCTTCACATACAAATCACATTCTGTAATAAAAGTTCCTCAGTACCTTTCCTCTCGTCCTCCTTTCCATACAGACAGCGTGGTGTACCCCCCCCCCCCCTCATGCCAACATGTTTAAACTGTTAGCCTCAAACTCAAGGAGCCATTTACCTCAAACTGTGCAAGAATAAATCCCTTTTGAATTTTCAAATAAAGAAGAAAATTAAGAAGGCCATCACTGAAATGTAAGGATCTCATACATAAACATTAGTAACAGTAGAAATTGGAATAGTACCTATGTTCAGAGTCTACTGAAAACCTAACTGACATGTGTAAGGTTCACAGGTAAACAAGTGCAAAACAGAAGTGAAGGAGTGGCCTTAGTGGATTTGGCACAATGATACAAGATACGCTTCAGAGAGGACCGTCAGCCTCCTGAAAGATACAAAAATACAATTAAATAACAATGAAAAGTCACTAACATCAGAGCGGATCATATGTAGTGTTACCCTGCAATGCTTCATAGAGTCTCACAGCACTGAGTACTGGGGAGGTGACAAAGATCACCTGTGTAAAACCATGCTGAGAAGACATGACTGCAGACGCACCTAGGCTTTCACCTAGTGAAAATACATGAATATATAGTATCTATACTCTTATATAGATTTATATCTGACGGTTCTGCATACTGTATTATAGCCTATATGTCGTTAAATAGAATCTAAGATACATGATAGTTCCACAGTGGTTTGTCTAGCCCTGGAGTGCATTCTGAGGAGTAAACCCCTGTCATTGTCGCCCGCTCTGCTCCTGTCTGCACCTGTCTGATCCTGACAGATGCATGAGACACATGTAAATCAGCCTCTTCTCCAAAAGGCACTTCTCAACTGTCTCTGCTACTATAGTAATACTGTGCATAGAGCAGGCATCAGGAGGCCTCTGAGGACAGTGGAAGCTACATACACTTGAGTCACAACAACTCTTTATGTCAGATTCGCACGCTCATATCACTGAGCTGAAGTCCTATAGTGTCACACACAGAGGAGCTGTCAGTGTTGGAGCCGGATCATTGTCAATCATTAGGATGAGCACAAATGTCTTTAGTGTAGTGGGCGGGGCTGTGCAGGACTTCATTAGTGTTGATTCTTGTGGTCCTCCAGCAGAGGAGACCTCAGAGCCTTAGAGAAGACTGAGGCTCTGATTACACATGTAAACTGCAGACTGCTGTAGTGTCAAAGGGGCTGTTAGTGTTACAAATAGAGTTCAAAGCGCAGGAGTTGAAGTGGCTGCAAATGTCCACTAGGGGCAGCCAAGAGGAGTCCACAGGACTTTACTTTGTTCTTGATCAACTATGGTCATGATCTGAGTGCAAATGTACGGGAGAGGGCCGCCCTGGACAATACCTGCAAGACAAGGACACAGACAGCTTTGAGTCACAGTCACAAAATATGTTCATCAACCTGAGTTTGGTTCTAGATGACAAGATGCTGTTAAAGGGGGTAATTGATCAAAAGTGTAGTTTAAGGCAGTGGTTCCCTTTTGCAGTTGCGACCCCCATAATAAAAAATGTTGACATTCGTGACCCCAGGCATAAAAAATACCTACAAACTGATAATAATAAAGAAGCCCCATGTCTAATGTTTGATGTATTTTCAGTATTTTTCCAAAGTGACAGACCAACAAATAATCTTCATTTACTAGTGCATTCGAAGAGCATCAAGCCACGTTTAAACTTAAATATCATCTGAGGTCCATGGAAAAGTCTGATAGCTCAGGTGACACCTAAAAGGTGAGATTAGATCAAATGTGAGAATTAACCTGTGAAGAATTTGCTGTACTCCTGCTCGATCTTCTGAGCACTTTCAAACTGCTCCTTGGAATGTTTCTGAGAGACTTTGTCCCGCAGGTAAATGGGATCCTTCTGCTCCCTGTGGAAAGACACACTGTTTGAAATCTATTACTAAATGCATTAAGTCAAAAGAACATGTGAAACTTGGTGTTCTTAACAGTTTCTCCAGAAATGTAACATGCATTTTGTAAGAAGAGTTGAAAACAGCATCAGTTCTGATACACACTTTTTAGATTTAAATCATAGTATAACATTGGGTAGTTGGTCTCTTTGTACCTGATTTTTCCCATGTAGTTGAACAAAATTTGTACTGCCTAATACAAGTACAGTATTGTTTTTAGCTATCCTGTAACCAAGCTCCATTCTGGTCTCTGAAAGTTGTGAAAAGTGCTCATAAACTCATCATGGTGAATAATTAGGAGGAACAAGAATGGACCACTGCAAACCATTTAAAATGAACAAGTTCTGATTTTCACATTTTTGAGACAGTAAAATTAGGCCTAGCGCTATTAATGAGCAGTTGTACGCAGCCCTGAAACAACAGTCTTTGGGTAGAGCCGTTGAACACTCCTTGGCTACAGTGTTTGAAAATCTGACGCAGCCCAAACAGTGGTAGAGTCTGAATGAAGGCACAAGTTGTATCCGGGACATGTGGGAGCAGCTGTTTGGGATTAGGACAAGTGATCCAGTGTGCGGACAGACCAGCCTCATCTAGGGTCCCATAGCATCTCCATGAACCAGGATATCCAGGGTTATTTCACCAATGCTAACAGGCTAATACTATCTAGGGAATAAGCCATACACTGTATAAAGAAGTGGACTAAGGTAGCGTGACGTCACCCATAGCATTCCGCTCCAGTCAAAGGAAGCTCACGAGGTTAGCAGTTATAGGGACGAATTTGGATCCAGGATATTAACTCATTCACTGCCGGCCTGTTTTCAGAATGTCAACCCCAGACTGCCAGAACTTTTAGACCATTTTCACTGATTTTCCAAGACTCACAGAATACTGAGTTCTTTGACTATATAGGCATGGCACACATCAAAATAAAGTGTAGACTCTCTTCTTTCACCTAGAATTTTTTTTTTGTTTCTAACCTTTTCGGTTCTCAAGTAATTGATAGTAGAACATAGGGAAGTTTCAGCAAAAACACAGTTTTCTGACCAAAATTGGAGAAAACAAGCATTTTCTACAAAGAGTCATTTCGAGCAGATCGGTGATTTTGACGTCAATATTTATTGATTTAGTGACACCTCAAACATCTAAAATAACAGAGAAAGAGATTTTTGATGACAAAGTACATTTTTTATTTACTAATATAAGAATATAAGGCTCTGTGAATCCTTCAACTCAATTGTGCCAAGAGATGTTTACAGGATATAATAATATCTTTTCATATAAAATAGAACTTTGTCACTTCACAACAATATTGAGGCTCAGAGTACACACATATACACACACACACACACCTACATACACATGCACACACACACACACCTACATACACACACACACACACATATACAGGGGGTCCTCGGGTTACGACGGTCTCGGGTTACGACGTTTCGTGGTTACGAACGCGCCCCCATTAAAAAAAATATGTATATATTACGCGTCATTCCGTCTTACGCGGTTTAGCGTGGTAAGAGATGTAAACAAACACGAACGGCGCGCGGCGCACGAATACGCTCTGTTGTGGTTGTAGGGAGAAGAAGACGGCCTCGTGTGCGTGTCCAATGTGGGCGGAAGTACCTGATGTGGGCTCTGATCTACTCCTATGAAAGCGGCAGTGATAACCAAGCAGCGTAGTGGTCTAATTATTGAGATGGAAAGGTTATTGGTGCTTTGGTTGGAAGATCAAAGGCAAAATCCGGTTTACGACGAAATTCGGGTTACGACGCGTCTTAAGAACGGATCTACGTCGTAACCCGAGGACTCCCTGTACGTATATGTACATACACACAAGCCCATGCATAAACCTTTACACACACACAGCTACACACAGCGCGCACGCACGCACGCACGCACGCACGCACGCACGCACACACACATATAAACTTAATTCTTCTCATCTCGTGCCTCTTTGGAGAGCAGAATCCAAGTCAGTAAACTTCTTTGGCGCTGTCGTAGTTCTGATCAGTCCCTGCTCCGCGCAGCGCGATGAGGACACGCCCCCTGCCTCAGCCAGAGCAGATCTCTGCCCCAACATCGCTGCGTGTCTCTGTGATCCTCTGATCTGGGATCTTGGGTCCCAAAAGCGATCAAACCGCTCCGTAGGCGCTGATCAACAGTTATCTGCTTTTCCGGGTTCACTCGCCTCACCATCTTGCTCCACTCGCCTCCACTCGCACTCCACAGTACACACACACTACACTCCTCTCCTCTCCCGCCTCTCCGATCGGCAGATAATGATACAAGATCGCCACCTACAGGTTGGGAAGTGTGAATTACACCTTCAAAGCTGCTCCAGGTGGTATCCTAGCAACCCCCGCTGAAAAACGTCCTTGACGAGTTTATTCGTCACGGCACTCAACGTTCGGATTCAACATGACGAGAAAACTCGTCACCGGCAGTCAATGAGTTAAGAATAAGAATTTATTTATGGACAAAATAGCAAAATAAAATCATGCAGGGTGGGTTGAACATTTTAAGACCAAAATGACAAGACTCACTGCAGCAGTTAAAGAGAGATGACAATTTTTCTGTGGAATGTCAATTGGATCCAGAGTCTATGGAGCAGGAAGCATCGCTATGCTCACGTCCTATTTGGAAAACACTGGCTAGCACGTTAGCTATGTCCATACAGTCTATGGAATAACCTTAAAGAACACATATTATGCCTTTTTGTGTCTTTATTTCCATTTTAAACATACTTTTGGTCATTTTGGGATTAGTATTTCACATTTTCTAACTAAAATTTGGAAAATATACTTCTACAGCTGCTTCCAAAGAGGCTTTTAGGCACTGGAGCCCCCTCTATGGTCAGTAATCGGAGTCAACAACCACGAAACCATAGAATGAGTCCAGTGATGGGTTGTCGTTTTAAAGATCCCATGACATGGTACTTCTTGATGCTTTTATATGGCTCCTTAATGGTTCCCTAATACTGTAAATGAATCCTTCTTCAAAATCAACACTCAGTCATAAATGTCACTCTGGAACACTCCATTATAGGCGTTGTTGCTTTAATGCAAATGAGGACAGAAATGGCCTATAGTAGGGGGTGGGGGCGTGGCCAAGTTCTCCGCTCTGTGACCCACTTCCATGTTTTTGCACGGGGGGAGAGATGAGAAGCCTTCCATTGAAAAATAAACACAAAAAATAAAATTAAACCACTGCTGTTTCAGATATCCACAGGCTCAGATAAAGTACTTCTGAGCCTAGAAACACTCGCAAGTTCCTCCAGGCAAATAAAAAAACGCATTTCGCATTGCGTAGCTCCTCCGCAGTCCAAACTCTCTGAGACGCTGAGTACAGACAGACGGGGGTGGAACTGCATTTGCATTTCTTTTTTCAAGCTGACGTCAATAAGTTTCCTTGTTCAAAATCGCCCGTTTGAACAGGGTAGGGGAGCTCACATTAACGTTCAAAAACCTCAGAAAGTGAAAATTTCATGCCATGGGACCTTTAAAAACCAAGTAATTGAAGTGTGGAGCTTTATCTGTAATGCAACTAAACAGGCAAAATGTGAATGGAGCATTTTTGAGTGCTCAGAGATCAATTAATTAATCAATTAATGAAACAAATGTGAATGAACCAAAAATATAACTTTATAAAACACTTACTTGATCTGTTTGGCGTTTTTGTAGCGGACGAAGACGACAATGGGATAGATGTGAACACTATGCAGTCTTTCAATGGCGTATGGAGCGATGTCCAGCAGGCAGTGGCAACCCTGAGTCCAAAAAAGACCAAATCCATGAGAGAATTGTCAAAAAGGAGCAAAGCGGAAACTTGTTATTAGATGGAAGATGTGATGCGTTATCTGGAGCACACAGTGAGATTAAAGACAAACATGAGAGGCTTTATCGCGAGGAAGAGAAAATGAAGAGGGAGATAAAGCACCTTTTCTGTGATCTCTTTGATAGATGCTACGGTGGTCACGTCAAAATGGCCGCTCCGGCGTTTGTAGTCGATGAAAAGACAGTCCTTCACCCCACGTTCGATGGCCTGCTGGGAGGCCTTCATCACCTCTGCACAAAACAGGGAGAAAATCTAACAACATACTTACACATATGCTTTAAAGGTGCTCTCTGCAAGTGTAAGGTTAGGGGTCCGTCACCTGCTTGTTTGTATGAATACATTACACAGATCTAACTTACATTTATTAAATTACAGGTGGTTTTATAGCTCAAAAATACCTAGAATAACAGACATTCTGACTGAGGGGGGGTTGCCTCTCCACAGATCTGACCTGTAACTTGGTCTGGGTTGGTGTTCATGAAGATAGAAAGGCTTAATATCATACTGTGAAACATTCCAAACAAAGCAATAACATCTCCATGGAGAAAAGCATTTGACGGAGCCTCCACCAGAAAAGTTACACAACACACCTTTAAAGGGACAGTGTGTAAGATTTTTACCCGTTAATTACTGAAATTGAAGATACCCATTCAAAAACACATTGTTTTTCAAGCCTTTTCACTTCCATCATGAAATCAAAGTATTCTTTTGGACTTAGATATAGTCACATAAAAGGGGGATCTTCCCCATATAGAGGCAGCCATTTTGAATACGAGAGACATTTGGGCTCCGCCTTCGCCTTCGGCAAGGCTCGTGGTAGCACCGGAGGCAAAGCAGCAGGCGGCTCCGGCGCGCTGCGCAAGAGAGAAGGAGAGAAGGAGAGAGGTGCGGGTGGGGTGGGGGGAGGCTCGTGGTTTTGGGTAAACAACAAGCATGCTGCTGTATCACACGTCGTAATGGATCTAACACATGTTTTGGACTAAATTGTTTTACTGGATTTTATTCGCTGGATCCTTACGGACCTATTGATACCAAGCTTGTGGTGAAATACAGAGTTTGACCTGTGCAGAGCCTTCAAAGGTAAGCTAAGTAACATTTCGTTTTGTGCTTTTCGTATAAAAGCCCCATGTGCTCAGGGAGTGATTGTTGTGCTGGGAAATGAATTGCATAGTCAAAAAGAGGAGACTGTAAGGTTTCATTTGATATGTAGATTATCATGGTTCACAATCGGGAATGTGTGTTTTCATGCGAAAAGAAAAAAAAAAACTGAACGGGAGACCGCGTTTTATTAATACCGTTGTTGTCGGCCAGGTGCGCGGCGGGTGCGCGCACGGGAGCGCGCGCGGGTACGCGAGCTCTCCGCTACGGCGCGTCCGGGTGACCCTCGAGGTTTGCCGTAGCTAAAACAGGAAGTGCATAGCCACTATCCACCTATGCGCCACGAATCCTACACACTGGACCTTTAAAGACACTTTCTAACACTTGGATGTGAAGTTATTCTGCGCTACATTAGAAGGAACAAAATTTATTGCAGATGAATCATTTGTGAGTTTCTCTGTACACCTTGTCTATGCATGTGTTGTGTGTAAGTGTTGGGGAGATTAGCGGCCTTACTTCAGCCACTCTACCTTTGTAGTGACCCAGGAACAAAGGAACTTAACAGTTGCTGATAGTAAGCAAATACTGTAACCACAATTGGCCAAATACAGCCCTCGGTCCAGTTTCTGCTGGTCCTAATAAGTTTCATTTTCATATTTCTGATATGAAAATATGCCATCACAGCACAATCGGCGCACATTTTGCATGTTAAACAATGAATAAGTGTGTTCTGTTTAACGCTACACTGTATTCCTGCTTGAATATTGTTCCAATATGCAGCACTCTGAAAAAATTTTGACCCCCCTGTAAAAGTATAATGAACATACCCAGCACACATCTGAAGAACTTCCCTGGAGACTCTTTGACCAGCATGTCTTTGACCGGGTCAGTGAGCGGCCCCAGGAGCAGCACTGGTCTGGGGGAGGAGCACTCCATCTTCTGCACGCGCTGGTACGCCAAGCTCACACACTCTATATCAAAATATACATCAGGAAGTATGGAGTGTTAACTGCTAACACATAACATTAGATCACCATGTTGACTTATTGTTTTGTAAATGCTGTATTCACCGAAAAATACGTATTAACATTTCTTATAAGTTTCACTTTCGTTTTTGATGCTCAGAGCCTCCCTTTGCTCTCAGAGGTAAATCACTCCCCCTTCAGAGCGCTATCAAAACACAATCAGCATGAATCCCGCTAATGACACTACAGATTAGTCACATCAGGTTTGTTGTCGTGTAGGTTTTTCTATATTTATAGAGAATTGTTGTGTGGGAGCAGTGATAATGTAGGCTTGTAGGATGAGCATTTACACGGCCCTGGAGAGATTGCTAAATTATAGAAACATTCATGGATGACATCTATAAGCTCTTCACACATGTTTTCAATAAGGGAACAATGTCATAACAAGATTGAAAACAAAATAACAAAAAACCTGGCATAATACCCCCTCTTTAAAAATGTGATCTCATTCATACCATCAAAGAACGGTATGGAGTCGGTGCTGATGGCGTCTAGAGCTGCTGTGTCTTTGCCGTCTTTGGAGCTGCTGCGTTTGTGTTTCTGTTTCCTCCTAAAGAAGGACCTGCGTGCCGCCGCTGACAGGGTTTTCCCAGAATCCTCCTTGAGCTCGGTCACACTGTGGCGCCGGTAAAACTCCTGATCCATCCTGAATACATGAACATCAGATTTTAATCTATACTAAAACAAATATTGAAACTAGATACTCATTGGAGCAGGTACTGCTATTGATACTAAAAAAGTCACATTCACAGGACAGAAATGAACCTTTCCTGAATAGCTTTAGAACGATCTTGAGCTGTATCAGAACAAGTATAAAAGCATATAGACTAGTATATAGTGTTGTAGTCAAGACCGCACTAATCAAGCCCAAAACCAGCCCAAGACCAGGACAAGACCAAAACTTTTAAAGACTGAGACCAGGACCACAGCCCATCAAGACCATATTTGCCATTTCTACATTTATTTGTATTTTACAGTTATTTTGGCACATATATATCAATGTTTTTATGTTCACTTAGGCCTAAAATAAGCCAAGCAAACTGTACTGCACTTAACACACTTTTTTGGACCATCACGTACAGTTTGAGAACCCCTTCTTTAAGCCTACTTCCACTGGCACTTTACAGAAAACTTCTTTAAAATCAAGACTTTTTTTTTTCCAAGTTCCTAACATTTACACTTTCATTATCTGACTGGTTTTGTAGTAATATTTAACAGCCTCTGCACATTTACCGAACCAAACACACATCGTGACAAGTTGGAGACGAGACCAAGACCGTAAAAAACAAACCGGTCTCGAGTACTACGACACTCCTAGTATAATCATCATATCATCTTTGCACTGTTTTCCTTATGACCTCTTTTTGTAAAAACAGACACAAATCGTCCCGGAGGTGTTTTGAGTTATTCACAGATTCTGAAAGTGTAGATTCTAAGCTTTCCAACGATGCTTTACACATGAAAATCTGAGAACACTTGAAGAATTTGTGGCCATTTCAAAGCGGGACATCTAAAAATAAGGAGCTGAGAAAAGCTTCTCTAAAAAAGAGAAAAAATTCTCGAAGTCCAGGCCTTTAGAGCTCATTTGCATGACATTAAGCTAAGCCCTCCCCCATCACTGACATAGTCTGGTGTGGTGTTTACATTCAAGGCAGGTCAGAATTAGAAGATACTTTGTTAAAATGAAAATGCTTTTAGGACAAAAAGTCGATATAATCATTCAGTAATTCAATAATATATAGGATAAATTGTTAAGTCAAAGTCACCTGTATTGTCAATTTAATACAATACCAAATAATATAGGACACTACACACACACGCACACGCACGCACGCACACACGCACGCACGCACACACGCACACACACACACACACCTTAGTCCTGTTTTAGTCCCGGTTTATGCCTGTACACACGCCCCCTGCTTTCACCTAATACCTCCCTTTGATGCAGAAATAATATGATGATAATATGACTCACCCCATAAGAAAGAGAACGCGGTCTCTGTTGTAACTAGTTTGCCGTGTTGTATGATCTCCACGTGTATGCGCGTATCGCGTATATCCATAGTCTTTCAGTAGCTAAATTATCCGATCGTACTCTATACATGAGCTCCGGAGAAACGGACGTGTTCCAAACGTGTCCCGCGTCCTGTCTCAAAGTAGTATTACAGTCCATTTTCACTTATTCTCTTGAAATGCCACGTACATATTCACGTGCTGCTCATAGCTGATAGGTGAACAGGCGCAAACACAACAGCGCTACTCAGGACACAATTGGCAGGAACGCGAGCATGGGTAATTATGCACACCCCGTGTGTTTCCGAAAAACAAGCCAATTTGAAATACAAAATGTATGTTTTTAACGCAACAAATGCTGTTATTTGAAACATGGAGTGGCTTCTTCGTGATCTCAACTAGCACATTCTGCAAAAAAAAACAAAAATCACAAATTTTGAAAAAAATAAAATAAAAATTTAAACACGATTATCTAGGTTTCACGAATGACGGGTTGGATCGGGTTTTCTCGTGGCAGGTCACAAATAGTGGAGACATTTTTATTATTTATTTTCCATTTTATTTTTACTTATACATTTATATAATTACACCTTATTTGAGACCAGTCTCTTGCTCTTTTTTGTTTCTTATTTAGAATTAATTATTACTGTTTACATTTTTTACTGTTAGTTATTATAATATATTGTGGGAGCTACTGTGTCCAAGTAATTTCTCTTGTCAATCAATAAACTTTGTCTAAGTCCAAGTCTAGTATACACCTATGGAGCACTACAGAACCTACCTGGATTGCACAGATATAAGGCCAAACATGCACAAACAGACAGAATGCTGAATTTACAGGACAGCAAACAACACTCAAAAGCAGGGTCAGGGGTGAGCTATGTGGAACGCAGGTTCAAGGTGGGGGTTAGGGAAAACAGTAAATCTGTGGGAGGAGAAACCTCACAACAGAAATACATGAAAAGTTCGACAGTTTCTCATGAGGTCACTGTTGCTAGGGCAGTTACCATGGACACCTGGTACCTGGACACTGCAGGTACAAATGTATTAAATATATTATGAATATCAAATTTAACAAGCTTTTAAGTGTTGCTGGAGTTGTGTTTTTACATTTCATTCACACAGACTAATGTAAAGGGCCTGTACTCATTCTTTAACCCCATGTATTTTAGTGAAATAATCCCAGTACTGAGTACATTGTATTAGCATGCAGCAGACTTATTCAGACCTTAAGAGCTGCTATCTGCATTCAATAAGAAAGCTTTTTATTGTCTGATAACTTGGAAGTGCGTGTTAGCATGCTAGTTGTTGTTAGCTTTACAGTTATAGCAAAATTTCAATCTCGTCTCCGAGTCTCTGCAAACCATTTAAAATGAACTAGTTCTGTTTTTCAACATTTAAAATATGGGTACAGTGCCTCTAATCATATTAATACAACTTTTTAATGATGTTTTTGTTTATTTATGGGCAAAAAGTGAGTAATGTGAAATTTAAAGTTAAAAAAAAGTTGGTAGTCCACATTTCTAAGTTCAATTTGCACATTTCTGTTTTAAAGAGTACTTTCAGCTTTGTTTTTTCCATTCATACTATAAAACTGCTGAGTGTCTTGTGGGTGTATACAAGTTTTTTTCATTAACAACTTTTTGTAAATATATAGATTTTTGCTTTTCTTAAAATATAATGGTCACACAAACACACAAAAAATTATGTTGTAAATTATTATTGCACGAAGACTATGTACATGTCCCATATTGTACATATGGGACATCACATGTGAAACTGTAGAATGTATACTGACACAGGATACCACTGAAATGCCTTCAGAATTTGGCGAAAACATTTATAGTTCAAATCTAAAGTTGCACAGACTAGAGTAAGCTTATAACTGAAGACTCCTGGTATTGTCCGGCTGTTGCGTTGAACCCGCTTCTCTCTCTATAATTGAAACGTGCGTGTGCGACTGGTCATACGCGTACTCCTGGACATATGGACATAGTACTCACATGTATTTGCTGGGGATCTGGCCCCTCTGGATCTTCTGGGCATTCTCATCCAGCTGCCAGGCCATCCACGTGCCAAAGCTGCCCGTCGGCAAAGACTCGTCCACAAACAGGATGTCGTCCTTCTTAAAGCTCAGGTCCCCCTCGCCCTCACCCACACGCTCGTAAAGTGCTCTGGGGGAACAAAAGCACGTAAATGAATTAGTTTAGTTTTAGCTCGTAAAAAGTATCAAAAAGCAGAGAATAATCAATACAAATACTAGTATCAAAGCTAGATAGTCATTTGAGGAAGGGCTAAAAAATAAACAAACATATTAATTAGGACTAGGATTGTCAAAAGTATTGAAAACCAGCTACTTATTGATACTAAAACAAGTATTGAAACTAGATACTCATTGGAGCAGGTATTGATATAAAAGCACATAAATGAACGTTTTGTGAAAAGCTTTAGAATATTCTTGAACATGAACAAGTTTACGACAACATAGATTAGTGGACCATGGACCACTATGGAACATACCTCGACAACTGAGGGATTACACAGATATAAGGCCATGTGATATAAAAGAAAGTACTACAATTTAATGTCGACAATCACATTCTATTGTCTAAAGATAATGCTTTTTTATTATCATTGTGGGATCAATCAGTATTAAGAATCGTGTATATTCCTTTAGTATCAAATAATCAAATTTGACATTTTAACATTAGTTGTGACAAGATTTGACCATTCCTGAACATTGTTACTGTCCTTGTTGGGTTCTGGTCTGAACCCAGTTTAGTCCAAATGTAGATCTGGTATGGTTCTGCTCTAGTCCTGGTTAAGTCCTAGATCTAGTCCAGGTTTAGTTCAGAATTTAACTCAAATGAAAATCATTGTACATTGTCTTCCAAAAACAACAGTCAAAAAAATCAATTCATAACTCACTACCAGGTATTTTGGATTACCAGTATTCTTGTGTGCATCTAAACCAAAAAACAAATAAAATCAGATTTTTCCTGGCAATGTAATTGTACTCTCTGATAATATGAGACCTGAGTTTGGCTGAGGAGCAGATAAAGTGTGGAGATCGTATCAGAGTGGACCAGAGCAGTATAGTGGACAGAATAGTCTCCTCTGGTACATGTGGAGCCTCATAATTCACCTCACAGACACAGACCATCAGAGACAGGCCCTCTGCTGGATTTACTGCTCATGACATCACTACAGTCCTGTATGACAAGTGACTGCAGCAGCTGCGCCAACAGGCCCCACTGCCACACGGCCCGCAATAAAACAGACTATTTTAGAGGCCCACTTTCCATCTACGCTCACTGGGCTAATGAGCAGATACACTACAGCTAATCCTATAGTGCCGAACATTTAGGTTTGGAAATTAGACTTTAAATATACAATAGTGGATTATGATGTGCAATTTATTTCTATTTTACTTATTTTTGTTGTCATACACCAACTTTCATGGGTGTTTTTATTGCTCAAAAATACAATAATTCTCTCTGTAAATAAGATCTGACCTATAATGCGGCTTATAGTTGTCTTGAGATAGATGGGTTTAATCTGTAACTTTTTTCTGATAAATATGTTATTGCTTTGTATGGAATGTACCACAGTTGGTACAGTCCATTTCCGGGGAGATGAGCAGGTAGCATCACCAGGCTAGTTACACCAATTTAAGTTTAATGCCTTATTGTGGAACTTTCTAAACAAAGCAATAACATCCTCACAAAGGCAAGCAGGTGACAGTTGCGCAATGCACCTTTAACTAATGCTGTCAAAACATACATTAGCAAAAGTGAGGAGCTTTGGGAATTAACTCGACTTTAATATACAAAAGTGGATTATGATGTGCAATTTCCAGTTCTATTTTCTTTCTTTGTAGACACACACTCACTTAAGCATATAATGGCTTAACCTCAGACATCAGAAAGTTATTATTGCTTTCAATCGAGTTGTCATTTACTTTTTGAGTTTTTTTTTTACCAGAGTGATTCTTAAATGCTCGTTCACTGTGTATAGCACAGTACTATCTTCTACTAGCTACACCATAATTACAACCACAGGGTGCAACATTTTAGCCAAATAAAATAAAAGCATGTTTTAGCAGCGTTTATTGCACTACAAAAAACATCCTTGTCCTTTCTCAGTGTGCTTCCATCTCCACAAACCTTACTCGTATTTTGCCTGGAGGAGCGCCTTCTCCTGTTTGTTTCCATGGGCATGTTGTGTCTTTGGCTACAATCTTCCACAGTATGGCATAAATCTCATCTATCCTTATGGGGAAAGTTACAAAGTTTGGTTTTAACCTTCTATTTCAATGGAATCATGCATGTGACATACTGTAGCTTTAAATGCTAAATCAGGACTAACATGCCTCTAGTTGGTGAGCAATCTGTCTAGTACACCAAAGTCACCTTTAGACAAACCCACCGTATATAAAATCCATCTCCTGGCAGGTCTTTGATGGCGTTGAAGTCCTCTGGCCGATGCTGCACCTTCAATGTAACAGTCTCTGCTGGCTTCAACATCTCCACATACACCTCCTCTGCAGTTTTATTCTTCATATTCACCGCGTTGTACTGGAAAAAAAACAAAACCAAACACAAAAACAAACAATATAACCCCTTAAATAAATAGAACCAGGCGGAGCGAAATGGAAAACAGCGGGGAGAAGCCAAGGAGATTGGTGCTTGTGTAGATTCGACGCCGGGTTCGGGCCTAGTCACAAAAACAGCTACATTTCCTCTTGGTTTTATTAGATTGGTGCGGTATTGATTAAAGCCGTGTAGGGGGAGCAAAATAAACAGGCTCTGGGAGCAAAGACTGTGTGACAGCTACACGACAATTGGAGCAGAGGGCCTTTAGCGGCGGGTAAATAAGTGAGGGCATGCCAGGAATAGAGTGTTGTGAGTTTGGGCTGTGCTTTGAATAGATCAGCTCTTCGGCACGTGGAGGAAGAAAGGAAAAGGAGGAAGAGGAGGAGGAGAAGCCGATGAAGAGAGGGTCGATGAGAGTCACTTACAGGTTGGGAGAGAAATATTATCTTGGGACTTGCATAAGATTAAAATAAAATGATACAGACCTGAGAGTAAGCAGTTTTTTGTTTTTTTTAAAGGGATAGTGCGTTTTTTGTTTGTTTGTTAATCTGTATGGGTTTCCTTCTAAAAGTTACGCGTGCTGACACCGGCTTACCTCTGACAGTCTCAGCTGATCCCGGTTCGGCTCGCTTTCTGGGGCCCACGTAAGTAGGTCCGGTAACTTCCCTGGAACATGAAATAAAGCTTGTTTTTCTTCTCAAAACAAAACATTTGTCCGAAAGGTGATATATTTGCATCCCAAACAGTCCATGAAACATCCAGCAGCGTATTTCGCGTTCGCGTATTGTGTCTGTCGATTCGTATCACTGCGCGCATATTAGCTGTATCAGCCTGTTCACTTGTAAACTTCTCCTTACGGCGAACCGCATCTGCCGTACACTTCCGCTAAAGGTCAACAGGCTAATACAGCTAATATACGCGCAGTGATACGAATCGAGAGACAATACGCGAATGCAATCTACGCTGCTGGATGTTTCGTTGACAACTGTTGGGGACACAAATATATCACCTTTCGGACAAATGTTTTGTTTTGAGAAGAAAAACAAGCTTTATTTCATGTTCCAGGGAAGTTACCGGACCTACTTACGTGGGCTCCAGAAAGCGAGCCGAACCGGGATCAGCTGAGACTGTCAGAGGTAAGCTGGTGTCAACACATGTAACTTTTAGAAGGAAACCCATACAGATTAAGATTAAAAAAATAAAAAATAAAAAAACACACAATCCCATTAAATCATATCAATAATTATATAAATGTCTGTCAATTTCTACTGAACAACTTTGTGAATTCATGTAGAAAAGTTGAACTTTAACTGTAGTAATATTAAGGTGCACTACGTAACCTTTCTGGTGAGGGAGTCCGCACATGCTCGTCTGTATGGAGACGTTGCAATGGCTGGAATGTTCCACAGTGAGGCATTAAACTTACAAATCCAACATTTATTCAATTACAGAAGTAAACACAGCTAAATAAATGCCTCTCCACTGAACTGAAATCTGTTGATCTCCATAGCAGCAGATAATGTGTAACTGTGGAACATTCCAGAGAAGACGATATCAAAATCCAGGTACAGTATGTTTTTGACAAGGTAATGACATTCTAATTAGGCTAAAAGCTCACAAGAGCCAATTTTGTGTAATATAAAACCTTTAAGACATTTTACTGCTACTATGTAAATAATAACTTAATTGGATCTATTTAAACATGCTATTTTGTAGTTCTGAACACCAACGCATACTTGATTCTGTGTTTTTTTCCCTCTTAAGTTCAAAAACTCTTTACATTTGAATGAGTGAATGTGCATGTGAGCAGTATTGTAGCCCAGACCTCCAGGATGAGGTCTCCAGGCAGCAGTCCGTCTGGTCCGCGGGCCGGGCTGTCTTCCTCCAGGCTGTGGATGTAAACCCCGTGCAGGTTTCCTCCGCACAGAGTGACCCCCACCTCCACCCCAGGTCTGCGAACCGTCACCAGCCGAGCCTCTGCCGCCTTCCTGCTGCCATCGGAAGATATCCTGAGACACAGCAACCGTTCAACAGAACATGAGTGGCATGACATTTAAAAGGACTTCAATTTGTAATAGTGTGAATTTTAATTTAAAAAAATAAAAAATAAAAATAATAAAACATACATTACTTAAAATAGTCACTTACAAATCACATCAAAATAGGAGGGTTGAAAGATTTGGAAAAAAAATATTACATTTTATTAAATGTGTCCAGAAAAACAAAAAGACTGGAATATGAACTGACAAACTAATGCAATAATCACATTTTAGAACATGTTTGTACTGAGCTAAAATAAAGGGTTGCTAGTGGAGGAAATGATGGTACTTCAAATACTGCAGCCTTTGAGATTTGCCAACTGCCTCTATCGAAATTGCTATTTTGATTCGACCTTCATAAACTCTCAATTTCTGCTTGCCCCTTGACACAGGAATTATCTTCTTCAGTGATAGTGCAGACTGCATTTGCTGCATCCACTGACCCATGATCGTTCTTCCAACATAATGAAATACATCCTGTTAGCCTTGAGTAGGCTCATCTCTGTAAATATGTTTTCATATTTTAGAGGGAATAAGCCAAACAACAATAACTTTGAATCATCAGTCAATATTTGTGTAATTAAATCTACCTTTTCCTGCCCGGGCTGTAAAAATTAAAGTTAAATAGTGTAAAAAACACACATTATTAAAAGCTATTACTACTCTAATCACATTCAACACGCAAGCCTTGCATAGGCCGAGTTCTTCTCTCTAACAAAATCCTTAAACCCTGTGATGTCATGTGGTTATACAGAAAGTGCTCCACTTTTAAACTCCATACACCTTCACTAGAATCATTTGGATGACTTCAGCCTGGCAATTGTGAATCTCTACTGAATTCAAGTTAAAAGGTAGCTGTTAAATTGAAAACTATGACATCACAAGGTGGAACAGAGCAGAGGATTATACAAAACAACTCCAGATGTTTTTGAAAAGGTAATAACATTCTAACTTGGCTTAAAGCTCACAAGAGTCAATTTTGCATAATATATGACTTAACAGCTGAAAAAAGTAGTTTTACACAACATGGCACAAAATAACAAACATTGTACTATTTGCATGTGAACATTGTGAGTGTGTGAGAGTTTACCTGACTAAAGTGTTGGGGCTAGTGGTGGGCGTGGTCTGTTTGGAGGAGGGGGTGAGGGTGCCTTCATCCTGCTCGCTCAGGGTGTCTATGGCGGAGTGATTGTCTGGAGTGACCGGTCCACTGCCCTGTGGGGTCGACTGAGTGCTCACAGGTTCCAGACGAGAGCTAAATAACAGATTATAAGATTACACAAAGATATATCAAACAGAATATACTATAAGAATGCACAATATTTTATTCAAGGGTGTTAAAAATTAAATACAAACCTGTCCGCAAAAACAACAGATTTTTCTTTAATGAACTAAAACATAACCAAAAGGCGTCTAATAAATTAAAGTGGAGGGTCTGCTACCTGCTTGTCTCCATAGAGATGTTATTGCTCTTCCTGGAATTTATACATTACAGGTGTTTCTATTGCTCAAAAATACATGAATTCTTTCTGTGAATAGAGGCGACTCTCCGCAGATCTGAATTGCAACGTAGCATAGTGCTGTAACCTGCTTCTCTCCCTAGTGAAAGATAGGTTTAATATGTATGACTGGGACATTCTTCATGCATTCTTAAAGGTCCCATGGCATGAAATTTTCACTTTCTGAGGTTTCTGAACATTAATGTGAGCTCCCCTACTCTGTTTAGCCCCCCCCCATGGTTAAAAGTTGCGAAATGTCTAAACTGAGCATTTGCGATCCTTTTCCGCGTTTGAAAAAAAGACTGCTCAAACGGGCAATTCTGAACAAGGGAACAAGGGAACTTTCTGACGTCACACGCCCCCGTCTGGATGCCCACCCCGTCTCTGGAAATCACGCCCAGAGAATTTGGACCGCAAACGAGCTACGAAATGCGAGATGCGTTTTTTTATTTGCCTGGAGGCACGTGAGAATGTTTCCAGGCTCGGATGTCCTTTATCCGAGCCTCCAAAGCTCTGAAACAGCAGTGGTTTAATTTTATTTTCTGTGGAAACGTCTTGTTTTTTTTTTAATGGAAGTGGGTGACAGCGCACATCACACCGCTAATCCAGGAAACAGCGGCGTATTTGCCCACAACCCACCCGCTGCACTGGCCTGTCTCTGTCCTCCTCATTTGCATTTAAGCAACACGCCCAGAATAAAGCGTTTCAGAGACATATTTATAACCCTGACCCTTTCTCATGCACTAAGGCTTGATTTTGAAGGATTCATTTACAGTATTAGGGAACCATTAAGGCGCCATATAAAAGCATCAAGAAGTACCATGTCATGGGCTCTTTAAAGGGGCTCTACCTATTTTACATTTAATAAAGTAAAATGTGTTTGCCCCAGTACAGATAGATTGTAAAAGTAGGTTTTAGTTGTGAAAATGTGAAAAGCTCTATAAACTCATCACAGTGAACAGGATGCTCAGAATGTTTGGGCCACTGCAGCTTAAAGTGAACATCAGTATAATTTAATGTCAATATATTGAAGCCAAAATGTATAGGTTTGACTAAAAAAAAGCTTTTATGCAGTATATAACTGAAATTAATGATTGATTTTGGATTCCTGTATACACTATGACTTCAGTCTAGCATACAGTTCCTCACACATCCAGACCTTTTATTAAAACCATTCACTCTGGTAATTACAGTCTCCACCTGGCCACGGCTGCTGGTTCAGACCTTCTTCATTCAAGTGTGAAAAGTGTAGCCCTCATCACAAACACAGCTACAACTGCTCTCACACCTGGCCAAATACAGTCTGTAGTATACCAAGTACAGCATTTATGGAGGAGCAGAACCAGGCAGCCCACAGGGACGTCTCCTTACTCTCCTTCCCCTCCCTCTCTCCCTCCTCTTTAGAGCTATAGGTCTTTAGTCATTTAGTCCATTAATCTGTTGATTTTGACATCTTCGCCGACGAAATGTATAATAGTCAACTAATCATGAAAGACGCATTGTGTAGGTTTTCTGGTGGAGGGTCCATCTAGTTTTCTTTATGGAGACGTTATTGCTTTGCTTGGAATGTTTCACAGTATGGCATTAAACCTTTCTATCTTCACAGAGACCAAACCAGAACAAGTCACAGGTCAGATCTGTGGAGTGGTGACCCCGCTCACAGAATACCTGTTTTTATAGATATTTTTGAGCTATAAAACCACCTGTAATTAAATAAATGTAAGGTAGAGCTGTAATGCCATACTGTGGAAAATTCCAGGCAGAACAATGATGTATTCATAGAAACAAGCAGGTGACAGACCCTCAAACAAAAAGTTGCACTTTTAAGGATTTATATGGGAGAACAGATGAAAGGAGAAGTTAGTGAGTTAACTCCGGTATGCGTCCACACGGGCTTCTCAAAGCCTGATCCCGTCAGATCTCAGAAGCTCAGCAGGGCCTGGCCTGGTTAGTACTCGGATGGGAGACGCTGGGAAAATAAGGCTCAACAGGGGGGCGCCAGTCGCAAAAACTGGTGTTGTGTCCTTAGGCAAGGCACTTCAACCAGATTGCCTAGTAAGAAAGTGGTGTGCGTGAGTGATGGTGGGGGTCAGAGGGGCCAATGGCGAAGATTGGCAGCCTCACTTTTGTCAGTCTACCCCGGGGCAACTGTGGCTACAATAGTAGCTTACCACCATCAGGTATGGAGTGAACGAACAATGCTGTAAAGCTTCTTTGTGACATACAGCGTTATATAAATTAAAAAAAATTACTTAACTGAAGATATGGGATTTTTTGGTATTTATATGTAAAAATCAGATTAAACTCATGATTCACAAGTTTATCTGTCTTTATATAGATTCAGTGTTTACTAGTAATTTTTTTCCTGTATAAACAGTAGTTTCTGCATGAACTCGTGCAGTTGTAGTCATGTGAGTGCAGATTTGACCTTTTCAGCCTAATTGGGAGGGTAGGTCTTTAGTTTACCAATAATTGCTTTAGTCGTTTACTACAGGCCTTATCCTCTCTCCCGTCTCTGCGTCCTCATCTTCTTCTCCCTCTTTCTTTGTCTTTCCCCCCGTCCCTCCCTCCATCTCCCCTCTCTCCTTCCCTCTCTTCCTGGCTTCTCATCCTCTCCCTCTCCCCTTCTCACATGTACCTGGACCTGGAGTGGTTGCCCAGCTGGTACATGTGTGGGTTGTACTGCGCCATGATGGTGATGGTGTCACACTGTTGGCCGATGATCAGACGCGCCTGCTGCTCCGTGGCGTTTCGCAGGTTGATGCCGTTAAACTGAAAGAGAAGAGCATAAAGATGGATTTGAAGTTATCCATTTGAGTTAAATACAGTTTGAGTTAAATACAGTTTTAAATAGTTTGATACAGCGAATTCCTACTGTCCTGTATTATTCAAAATTGACAAAAATGACTTTCAGTCATGTTATAATGCTGTTACCTCCTCAAAAATATATCTGGATTTGGGCTTTGTTTCATTCACACGTTTGCACTGTTTCCTCCTTATGATCTCTTGTATTCACTCGCCCATCCAAATAATGGAAATCAGGTGTTCCAGTCACTTCCATGACCACAGGTGAAAAAAAACAAACACTGAGGCCTGCAGACTGTTTCTACAAACATTTGTGAAAGAATGGGTCGCTGTCAGGAGCTCAGTGAATTCCAGCGTGGTACTATGATAGGATGTCACCTGTCGTGAAATTTCCTCGCTCCTAAATATTCCAGTCAACTGTCAGTGGTATTATAACAAAGTGGAAGTGATTGGGAATGATTGCAACTCAGGCACGAAGTGGTAGGCCACGTAAACTGAAGCGGCGGGGTCAGCGGATGCTGAGGTGCATAGTGTGCAGAGGTCGCCAACTTTCTGCAGAGTCAATTGCTACAGACCTCCAAACTTCATTTGGCCTTCAGCTGTATCCAAGCCATACAAAATTCCCATAAATGGTAAATAAATGGTCACATCTTTAAGGCACCCAAAGCGCTTTACAACAAGGAACCACTTACCCATTCACACACATATTCACATACCAGTGTACGCAGACACTGGGGGCGAGGTGGGTTAAGTGTCTTGCCCATGGACACAACGGCAGCATTCATCTGTGGGAGTTGGAATCGTACCAACCAACAGTGGATCTGACCGCTCAACCACTGATGTTTCTTATGTGAAGAGCGGGATTTGAACCGCCAACCTTTGGATCAGTGGACAAACGCTCTACCAACTGAGCTACTGCTGCCCACACACACTCCTAAACCTTCCCAGAAGAGAGGGTAGACCAACGTCATATTAAGCCCTATGGATTAAGAATTGGATGTCACGTAAATTCATATGTGAGTCAAGGCAGGTGAGCGAATACTTTTGGCAATATAGTATAGTTGAGATATATTTGTATTATTACATTTTTTATTTTTATTTGTACATTTGTATAATTATGTCTTATTTCACACCAGTCTCTTGTTACTTTTGGTCTCTTGTTACTTTTGCTACTTATTTTGAATCTATATTACCATTTATATTTTTGCTCTTTATTATTATATTATTTTGTGATGTGTGAGCTACTGTGTCCAATTTCCCTTGCACATCAATAAAGTTTATGTTCAAACTAACCCTTTATTATTTGTCGGTCTCCATCTCCACAGCTCAAAATGCTCTGTTGAAAACCACCATGTAGTGGTAGTTTTCGAGTTAACATCTACCTTTTCCCTTTTGTTGAGTAGAGATTGGCAATTCCAGGTCTGAAATTATGCAAGTGATTCTAGTGAAGGTGTATGGAGTTTAGAAAGTACTTAATATGGCACATAGTTGATCCCACCCATGCTGACATGACTCATCCAATGACAAATAATGGCTCAGATTCTATAATATATTTATATATTGGGAAAATATTCTCAACTCAAAACTGATTGTGAAGGTCATGGTGACATTTATTTAAAAAAAAAAGTTTGAATTGGAGATCATTTGACTTAAGGGAGTATCCAAGTAATTAATTATGCTTTCTTTGATAGCACGAATAATTAAAATAAATTCCCCTGAACAAAAACACTTTTCTATAAACACTGTGCTATTTAACACAAAAACAAGTCCTATTTCTTCCTCAATGTCTGGTATATTAAAAAACATAATCAAAACTGGATTAAAAAAAAAAAACTTTGCATATCCATTGTGAGTTTACCTGAGATTGACAAATGTTATTAAAAAAAAGTCCTATATTATACTAAATTGATTCTTGTGAGCTTTAAGGCATGTTATAATGTTGTTACCTCATCAAGAATATACTTGATGTTGTGTTTTGATTCATTCACACATGTTTGAATAACCCTTTATTCTGTCTACACTTCCAAAGTGCAAAATGCTCTGTGGTGTCATATAGTGATAGTTTATAAGTTAACAGCTATAGTTTACATTTTGTTCAAAAAAGGTTGCCAATTCCATGGTTGAAATTATCAAGATGTTTCAAATGAAGGTGTGTGGAGTTTAAAAACACAATGGAGCACTTCCTGTATCACCACATGACATCATAAGAGTTTTTTTTTGTCAGAGTGAAGAATGCAACCGAAATACAGTATGCATGATGTGTATGCAAAATACAACTCCAGGTCTGTTTGTGATGAGGAAACATTATAATAACGTAGATCAGAAAATAGTGAAATATGGGCCCTTTAAAGGGATATGCCACCCCCAGGTCAAATTTGGGCATCTCCCCACAGTCCAGAGACTAAAATAAGTGGTGGAAAGCGTTTTCCTGCTCACCCAGCCATTGTCCGAGTCTGTCGCCACTGACCGCCGCGGTATCTGCAGCTCCTCCGCCTTAGACTGGAGTCTAACGTAGCCAGAGAAAGATTTCGGCCAAAAGGAATTAATTTGCTCGATGCGTTTCCCAATTACTTTGTGTGTAGTGCGCATTCATATCGAGTGCAAATAAATGTGCAAATCAACACGGAGAGCTTGACTTGGTCATTTTGGGTGGGAACTATTTTCCAGTGCGTAAGAATACAGTCGTATCACGCACCACGTTGTGCAACAGGGGAACTCCCTTCCCGGTGCGTAACTGGGATTCCCCTGGTAGCGTACTGCGTGATACGGCTGTATTCTTACGCACTGGAAAATAGTTCCCACCCAAAATGACCAAGTCAAGCTCTCCGTGTTGATTTGCACATTTATTTGCACTCGATATGAATGCGCACTACACACAAAGTAATTGGGAAACGCATCGAGCAAATTAATTCCTTTTGGCCGAAATCTTTCTCTGGCGACGTTAGACTCCAGTCTAAGGCGGAGGAGCACCAGATACCGCGGCGGTCAGTGGCGACAGACTCGGACAATGGCTGGGTGAGCAGGAATACGCTTTCCACCACTTATTTTAGTCTCTGGACTGTGGGGAGATGCCCAAATTTGACCTGGGGGTGGCATATCCCTTTAACTCTTCATCCTCATTTAAGACTTGCCCTCACAGCGTTTTGCTCAAAGACACACCAGAAGTATGAAATGGCTAGAACTGTATTTCAACTGCCAGCCTTCCTACCACTGTACTTATGCGAGTAACTGCACTGCCCTCTAATATGAGCCCATACCTCGAGCAGCTGGTCCCCGTACTCGAGGCCGGCCTGGTGAGCGATGCTCCCTCCTGTGACCTTGGACACAAAGATGCCTCCGTTCTCTCCGCTCACTATGGAGATGCCCAGTGGCTCCGCCCCTTTATGCACCACGACATTCCGAGGCTCCTCCAAATATGGCCTAATGGGAAGAACAACACTGGTCAATAATTATTCCAAACTATAAATCTATCTTCTTCTGGAGACACTTTGGGGGGCTGGGGTGAGGATCACATGTCCACAGGCTGTTCCCGCCCAACTCATTTACAGCTCTGGAGAGTTAGGACACTAACTTTAAAACCATCAACGAAGGGCCAAAATCTATTCAACATGCAGAAAAAGTAGATGGAGACAAGAGTTTTAGTGTTGGATTGTCCTCCCCAGGCCTGTAAATCTGCCCTGTATCTAAAGCACACATGTACATTAAAGTGACGTGACGTGAGGAGCCTGGTGAAAACACAGTGAATGATCTGAGGGGACGTGTCACACTTCCACAGAGGAAGGAGCGAGGATGGACCTGCAGCCGGTGACAGGAGCAGACAGGGACGGAGTGACAGGGGCAGTGCTATGGGACAAACAGGACAGGAGCCCTGGAGATCACAGGTCCGGGTCTATGCGCGTATTCAAATAAACATGCAAGTTATTATCGTCAGGGCGTGTGCCGCATGCAGAAATCCAGTGTGAGGTGAAACGAGGTAGCTCACATTAGTTTCAGTGAGACAACTTGTCACATGCACAAATAAAGTCTTGGGTAAATATAAAATAATTCCTGTTTGTGTGGAAAAACAGCGATGGGAGGATGAGCTGCTGGGTCCTGTGGGGACAGGGACATTCCCTTGTTTGGTTGCACTGTCAGAACAAACCTGAGGCTTCTGAGAGAGGAGAACCTCGGCCTAGCAGCCAGAGGAATCCTTAGAAAAGAGCGGTTACGATAGAGAGATCTGAAAGCCACAGAGAGGAGAGAGAGAAAAAGGGGGCAGAGCGGAAGACACAAGTCACAGAGACACAGTGTCAAACTACAAAGCAGCAGTAAAGCTTTAAAGAATATTAATACGACAAAGCAGAGCTGCTTTTGGAAACATCCAGAGGCACTTTGAGTGAATTTAATGTGATTCCAATCGGAATTTCAATGAGGGATGGCTCAGCTCTGGCCGCAAAAGACCTGTTGCCAGGCAACACCTACGGATACAGCCGAGAGGATCACTCAGGGCAGGAAAGGCAATATGGCACCCCACCCAAATCAGTTGCATCGTTACAGAGATTAATATCACATAAGAATTACATAGGGCCATGACAAGCAATAATATTAAACAAATATTAAACACTCTTCATAAAAACTTTTAATATCAGTTGTATTGTAGTGGCATTATAGCCCATTTGATGGTGCCAACACCAACTGTGACCCACCTGTCCTTTCGGCGCTCTCCGATAGGCACAGGGCTCACAGAGATGCGAGGTAATGTGGAGATGGAGCCCTGTGATTGGCTGCTGACAAACGAGGATGTTTCCAGGTTGAGTGGAGACTGTGGAGGTGTGATGAGACTGGGGCTGCTACACTCTGAAAGAGGAAATCAGAACAGATTTTTAAATCTCTGCTTTGCATTTTCTTTTTATTAATAATTGCATTCATTCATTGTATTTAGGGTGGTTATTCCACACTTTTTTCATGTAGTGCTCTCCTGGACCGAAAATAAAAAATAAAAAAATAAAAAATTAATAAATTGTTCAATGGATACAGAATTTCATGTAGGCCTAGGTCTAGATTTGAAAATGAAAACAAAAAATCGCCACTCAAAACATTTTTCCTAAAATAAAAGCAGCCTCATTCACTCGTGAGCCGGTGTACTGTCAGAGTGAGACGCTTTGTCAGTTGAAGACGCCTCCTCGAGATGAGCACTACTTCGCAAGTGCGCATGATGTAATGGTTTAGAAACAACTGAGCTACAGCTGGGATGTGAAAGCCGTACGCTTTCATGCGCTACTGCTTAAGTAAGTAACATTTTAACAGTTTATTGGTTTTATTGTATGTTTTAACCAATTAAGCATGTAACAAACGAGATGTGAATGTTAGATTTGCGGCAGAATACCTACGTCAGATAACCGAGACGCTTTGTCACTTTCAGACGCCTCCTCGCCTCCTCGAGATGAGCGCTACTGCGCATATGATGTAATGGTTTAAAAACAGCTGGGCTGTCAAAGTGTCTCGCTTTGACAGTTTTATGCGCTACTGCTTAAGTAACATTTTAACAGTATTGGTTTTATTGTATGTTTTAACCAATTAAGCATGTAAAGAACGAGATGTGAACGTTAGATTTGTGGCAGAATACATACGTCAGATGATAATAGTTTGGATTTAACATTTGACTGCATCGTTATAGTTTTCATTCAAAATCATTAAAACAGACAGGTTAGTATTTAGTTAGTTATTTCCTTGTGCTTTTTTAACATAATCGTACGGCTTTCACATCCCAGCTGTAGCTCAGCTGTTTCTAAACCATTACATCATGCGCGCTTGCGCAGTAGCGCTCATCTCGAGGAGGCGTCTTAAACTGACAAAACGTCTCATTCTGACAGTACACCGGACCGGTTCATGAGCAGCGGACACCGGAGAACCTTCTTGCTGTGAGGTGTGAGTGCTAGCCATTCAGCCACCGTGCCGCCGCGACGTTGTCGTAAAAAGGTGAGATTGAGATGTATAACAAATGATCACCATGAAGGTTTATGAATTAAATAAAAATGTTCATAAATACAGTTTGCCACGTTTTGCCTAAATAATCAAACAGCTAGCCTGCAGACAAGCAACCCATTATTTAAATAGGCTGCTAATTTTGTGGTAGGCAAACTAAGCTACATGTCTGCAGTTTCTAACTTCTTGTTTTAGCAAGCAGAATGAATGATGGAAGTAATGCATCACATGAATTCTGTCATTCAAAATGGTTAAATGACTAAATCTTATCACTATTTTGGGTAATGTGTGTTATGTTAAGTGATGCCCACAGAAAAGAGGCGGCTGCAGGAGAGAGAGAAAACCCTCAGAGAGGCAGTAAAGGGGAGCACATCACTGCAGGTTGGCTAAAAAAAAAAGCCAACCAGCAGGTGAGACAGAGACGTTGCATGGTGATAAAGATGAGATGATACTGTGTAGGCTCATGGATTAATTAATCAGACTCACATTTTAGCCTACTAAGCCTACTTTCTTCAGGTCAGAGCAACTGCCCCTCAAAATTCTTGTGCACGTCCCTGATCAGGATGCTATAAATTCATTAGGAAAAAGTGCAATACCTTTGAATTGCTGCAAATAAAATTTAATTCATTTCAAATAAGCTACTTCAGTTTGTCACGTTTTGAAGATGGAAAAAAGAAATCTGGTACAGTGCCTTCAACTTGGCATTTTTATTATTTATTACATATAGTGTATATTGTGAAATTTGCAGGCTGCTCCACATTTGAAACCACTATATATGTATTCATGCTGTGAGATAAAATGAAAATCCTCCTTGAATGTAGAAACGTCACCTCTGTCAGATCCCACCACAGAGCGGGGGTAGCGGGGCGTGGAGGGTATCTTGATCCTTTCTGTGCGGTACTGGCCCGTGCTGATAGAACCTGAGACAGAGGAGACATTTGAAGCAGTTATAATGAGGGTGCTTTTAAAGACGGAGTCAGCTCTGAGGCCTGGGTGTGCATGTGCGTGGGTGAGTGGGTGTCAGACTGACCGAGGCGGGCGCAGGAAGGCAGAGAGTTTGTACCGTGTGAAGCTCTACTGCTGCGAGATGATGAAGGCTCAGAGAAGTCTGCTCCTCTCTTCTGCTGGGTCAGGTCCAGGCTCAGGCGGCCCTGGTGCTGAGGGCTGGAGATTACAAGGAAATTGTTTGTTTTTTGTTGTTTGATGTGCAGGATGGTGAAGGAGTTTGGTTAGAGCACATGCATAGGCTCTATAATGACATTGCTGTTCAGTGGATTGAATATCTCTCCCCATTTTTCACTGTTCTGAACAAAGCAAAGTATTCATACTGAAAAAGAAGAAAGTTGGTCTATTCCTCACCATCACATACATTAAAAACAGCACTTATTTTTGCTGAAAATTGTAATGAATTGTATAAAACCCATCTGTATCCTTTTGATCTACTCTTTTGTTGGGCACTGAGACCACTACTTAGGTTACTTTTTGACTGGCGGTGTATATAAATCACTAGTTCTGAGACGTAGGCATCAGCATTTTAATACCATGAAAACTAAAGTCGTGAAGCAGACTGAAAATCTCCTGAGCAGGTTTCAGCATTGGCAGTGAATGAAGTGTAGCTGAACATCTGTGTGCCTGAGGGGTTCACCTGGTGTGGGTGTGCTGGTGGCAGATCTGCGAGGCCACAGATGGACAGTTGCTGGTGTGGACTCTGTGGCTTCGGACGGTGTACACAGGGTTCCTCATGACGGCGGTCACAGCGGGGCAGGGGGACAGACCACGGTGGGCTGAATCTGACAAAAACACACTTTTAAAGAGGGAGTTTTTACATTGGTAACTTCTGCATAATAGCATGATTATTTTCCCTCTGGTAAGACTATGTTAGTAACTTTTAAGAAAGCCAAGACAAGAGTGGTAAAGGATGTGCTAAGGGATGGGATGAGATCTCGAAATACAAAATCAAAATGATTTTCTCAGATGTATTTACATTTGGATTTGACAAAAAGGTTACTTGATATGTTACATCTCTTATAATACTAAAAGTCAGTAATAGAATAGTATTGTCCCTTCCCGACAGCTGCCCAACCCACATATCCTCCATCAGAAAAATTACACAGTGCACCTTAAAATGTTTGAATCTTTGCACCCCTGCTGATCAACCGTTTATTAGGAATTAGGAATTATGTTAAAATCAGTCCTTGTTTTCGTGGACCCAGTCTTGTATCGTCTCATTCCTAGTTATATGGTGACAAAAATTTGGTATAGGAGTAGGAGAAAATTGTCAAAAAGAAATCAGATTTCAAATCTCAATCAAATAAATGTATAACCTTGTGTGAACAATTACATGGCATGTTTCTCTACTTTAATTTTTTATCACGTTTTCCCTCAGTCTTATAGATATAATGCATTTTTATTTCAACAGGGCTTTCTTTTGTACACAAAAGTTCAAATTACATGGCAGTAATAGACATTTCTTTTCCTGCATTTTAGATTGGTAATTAGCCAAAACAAATTTGCCAGTAGCTAACTTGCAACTTAACTTAACTAAAATACATGTGCTCCTCATCAACACTGCAAATGTAGTCCAGTTGTGTATATGAGGGAATCTTTTCATCAGTTAAAAAATGATCTCCACAAGCACAAAGTTCAGTTTCAGTCATAGTATGCACTGGGTGACTTACTTGGAGGTAGGGACCCGTTGAAGAGGGTGGGTACGAAGCCCACGCTGTGTCTGTGGGATCGGCTCGGGGAGGAACGCAGCAGGTCTCTGGGCTCTGGTGAGTGCTCGTCTGTGGAATAACTCTGGAACAGACCACAAACAGGGAAACATTTAGAAACTATGTCCCTATTGGGAACACAGCACTGCAATATCACAGGAATCTGGTCTTTTGTGAAAGAAAAATAAAATTAGTGTAAATTTAGCGCTTCTGCAAAGTTTACCTGCTCCTCATGCTTCATCACCTCACTCCAAATGCTTCGAAATGTGTCATTGTGACAGACCTACATATGAGGGTGTGCTATAATATTAAAATATCAAAACATCATGATATTAAATTTGGTGATACAGTACTGTATTGTTATTGTGGGCTGCTGTATCGATGTATCACCAAGAGTATTTTATCTTTCTTTTAGCATTTTTTTGTAACCGCATTACAATTTTGTTTAATGTTTAATGGAAGGAAAGTTGTTGAGTTGATGCAATACTCTTGACATGTTGTTGTGTTTCATATTAACTTTGCACAAGTAGTGGTTTAACAATGAAATATTGTTGCTAAAATGTGTCAGCAATATATCGATTATTGTATATATCTCCATATTGTGATAATATTGTATCGTGAGCCAATTATCATTTATCTTACTGAATCATTAGGGACACTGTGACTCCCAGCCCTACTAGAGATCAGAAATCTCAACGTTGTGCTCAGAGTGTGAAGAGGCAGCCAGACCTGTCCATCACAGCCTGTGATCCTGAGTGACCTGCAGTCTGGGAGATGTATGAAGGAGAGCATCGATTACACACTTACACACACTTACACACACTTACACACACTTACACACACTTACACACACACACACTTACACACACACTTACACACACACTTACACACACACACACACACACTTACACACACTTACACACACACACACACTTACACACACACTTACACACACACACACACACACACTTACACACACTTACACACACACACACACACTTACACACACACACACACACACACACACACACACTTACACACACACTTACACACACACTTACACACACACTTACACACACACTTACACACACACTTACACACACAGAGTAGAACCACAGGCAGCACACACACATCTCACAATCCTATTACACTGTAGATGGGCCTGTCCACCGGGACCATCTGAAGTGTCTGGCTTTTAATAATACACAACTTTAAAGCTGTACTGTGGGATTTTAAATGGGAAATGTCTGAACCATCGATCTGTCGTAAATAACCTCTCAGGTTATAATCCAAAAAGTTTTACAATAAGATTAGCTGCACATTAAAAGTAAACTACATAAGAACTATACCGGTAAGAGTAGGGAAGTCAAGATTATAGTATATTATATTCAGGTCAAAATATAATTGCAGTAATTAGTGATTAGTGATGTGTCAGTCACAAACGTTCTGGCTCTATGTTTTTTACATTAGTCATTCATTTTACACACAGTTTTGCATTATTTTTGGTGATAAATTACTTAAAAAAAACATTTGGAAGCTGAAAGAGTCAGCTCTTATTGTAAGCAGAGCTAAAAGAACTGGCTCGCCAAAAAGAGCCAAAATTCCCATCGCTAGAAATAATCAACAGTTTTCAGTAAAAGTTTCAGCAGCTTTAACCACTTTTAGCCTAAATTTAACTGATTTACTCTACGATTCACTAGAATAACCTTTAACTATAACCTAATAACTATTTGAATTTATTGCATTTATTTTTTTATATATTTTTTGTTTTGTTCACTTGAGATTGTCACAGAAAGTCTATATATCTGTTCTATATCTATATTTTCTGGTGCACCAAGAATTGAAAGAAGAACATAAGATAAATGTGTAGGATTTTGTGATAAAAATAAAATGAATGAAGCCAGACTTAACTCCATACGTTTGTGATGAGGAAACAGCATTAAGACATAGATGAAACACTCTTTAACTAGAGAGGAGACAAAACCTGCTAATCCATTCACCTGGAAAGTTGGTAGTGTGATAGTCTGTGGCGTCATCCTCCGTCTGAGAGCGGGGGCCGATTTGGGGCGTGGCCTCTTCACCTCTGGCTCCTCCCCCCTCGTCCTGCCTATGTCCTCATCGCACGACTTCCGCGACGTGAGCACCTTGCCTTCCATGAAGTAGTGGTTTCCGTTCCTGTCCCTCTCCCTGTCCGCCCTGTCACCCGCTGTTGCCATGGCTACTTCCCCCTTCCCGTCGGACGTTATGGTGCAGTCGGAGGCGGAGCTGCTCTGGTGCTTGTGTTTGAACTTAAAGGAGTCGCTGCGTGCCGGGGGAGTGGGGGGCGTGGGTGTAGATGAAGAAGAGAGGGAGTCTGTTTTGGATGGCTGCGGGGAGTGGGACGCTACCGCTGCTGCAATCTGATTGGCCGCTATGTACTCCATTTTCGCTAGGCTTTCGGGGTTTTTGAATGTGTCCGGGTCAAAAATGGACATCCGCTGCTTGTAAACAGAAAGCTGAGTTTGTGGACTTTCTCGTGCTCCTGACACACCGCCTACCACCATTTTGGGCCATGTCCCACCTGTATGCTTCTTCTCTACTGAGGTATCCATGCAATCTGATGAGGAAACTGGATCGTATGGTAATGACGAAGGGGCTTTTGAGTATTTGCAACACTCCTGGAAAGCACTAGGGCCATAGCGTCCGGTGCCCAGGCTGGTGGCGTGGAGGGAGCTGGTGGAGAAGGGTTTGGCTAGATCTGCGTACATATCTTCATTCAGTTTCCTCCTGTCTCCGGAGATGCTGCCTGTGCTGCTGCAGCCCAGGTCAGGGCAGTAGATGTCTGTCTGGGTGGAGCTGTTATGGCGGAGGTTGCGGCTGTTTCGGGAGTGGAGCTCGGAGAGTGCCATGCGGCCGTTGGATTTGTCGTCACGTAAACTCTCAAAAAGGTTCTGACCCGATGTACTGTGTGGGAAAAACTGGAGGACAAAAGTACAACTATTAAAAGAACGACTTTATTTTACGTTGCGTACTATGAAAATGTTTAGATATAGGCATCTTTCTATAGTAAAATGTATTAATAAGTATTAATATATATATTCTTTTAAAATAAGAAATTGTAATAATATTAGGAACAAATGATGTTTACCTAGTAGTACTTAAAATATGGTTTAAAGGAATATTTTATGTCCATAGATAATCTAATCCTATGTGAATATGGCTTCAAGGGCTTTAATACAACATCTAATTTATGGCACAGTGGCAGAGTGGTTAGCATTTCTGCCCAACAGCAACAAGGTAACCAGGTTCATTCTAGCTGTGCATTTTTCTAAAAACAGACCAACTCTATAGCTAGGTGTTTCTGAGCAGTGCCATTGAATGAGGCAAAAACAGTCAACAAATTCCCGAAAATGCTCCTTTAACTTGTGTGTCTTCTACCCAGATGGGGAAGAAACTAACCATTACAAGATTACAATACAAAAAAAAACATTTAATATTACATATTATATATAATAAATCACTACAGGGGCTAACTACTTTAAACTTGTTTATTACAGTCAAGCAAACATGGCAGGGGTGCAAACGCATCCATAAAAGGCTCTCAATTAACATGATAAAGGCCGTATCTCATTTCTCTTTCCTCGCTCTCTTCTCCTTGATTCGTCTTCACAATTCTGCAGGAAGTCCCGCCCACAGAGGAGACACAGGAAGGAGAGAGGATATAAACTCCACACTGAGACCAAAGCCGCGTCTCAATTCGGTGTGCACAGTTCGGAGTGTGGTTTTAAGGGCACTAGTGTGTACTCCGCGGACCGCATGGGTGTTGGAGAAATGGGACAGGTCCCGCAACTACCAGATGCAGCTGCCGACTTCACTTTCTCCTGTAGAAGTAGCGCGCGGTGCATGCTGGGATATATGACTGCGCAAAGTGTGCATGGATGCACAGTTGGTCCACGCCCTGATTTCCATGGAAACAACTGCGATTTTCAGGGTGTATTTTAAGTGTGCATGGGACAAAAACAAAATGGGACAGCAGTTGTCGCACCGGAAGTGACGCCTGCACCGTTAAAACCACACTCCGAATTGTGCACACTGCAAATTGAGAGATGGCCAAAGTTTGATTCTTTTCTCTGATATCTGCCTCCTGAAGGCTCCCTCATGTTTACTCCTGCATTCTGTGGTTTTCTTTGGGACACCAGTTAATATGACACATATGATTGACAGCTCATAAATGGAGGACTGAGGAGAGGAATCAAGGAGAAGGAATCGAGAAAAGATAACTGAGACGCAGCCTAAGTATGCACTCCGAATGAAGACCTTAGCATTCCCACAGCTCAAAAATGTCTACACCTGGAATCCATGTTAGCTCAAATTTTTCTTTCTACCAAAATCCTGCTTCCAAATATAGTGTAGTTGTTGTTACCTTCATGAGAGAGAGTGAGAGTGAGTCCCGGCAGCTCCTCAGCAGAGCTTCACACTCCGTCACAGATTTGTTGTCTAGAGCGATGCCGTTTATCTGACAGAGCGAACACAGACCAGTGAGACAGGGCCTTCAACACCACCAACGCTACTGATACTGCCCTGTATTTATCATCTTTATGCCCCTCTCCTGCCATATATATGGACTTTATACTGTGCGCCTATTACAATAACAGCTCATGGGAGGACAACATAGGTGACACCCAAACATAAAAATGACAGCATCATAAGTGTTTGTAAGGTGCAATATATGGCTAGGGCAGGATGGTTATAATAGCAGTAAGGTATTCAGTATTTTATTGGTTTTTATTTGACATATTTTACAAAACCACTTATATAGGGTTGTCAAAAGTATCGAAAATCAAGATAGTAATCCATACTAGAACTACTATTGAAACTAGATACTCATTTGAGCAAGTATTAATTCTAATAAGTCAGATTCACAGGACAGAAATTAACCTTTTGTGAATAGATTTAGAATGATCTTGAGCTGTATCAGATATAATATAAAAGAAAGTATATTTTTTATATTAATTTTAACTTATTAATTTTATATTAGTGTTTTTTTTTTAAATTATTATTATCATTGCGGTATTGAAATTTTAGTATAATGACAACACTCTTATACACCACATAAGCATTATGGAGAATACAATGAACTGCTACACAAGTTTAATGGCTTCACATGCATATTTAAGAGCGCAACACAAATGAGCATTTACTAATTAATATAAAACCTGATACTGCTGTGCTTAAGAGCTACAAGGCCTTGATAAGATAAGATTCTATTTCAGTATCAGGAGAAGCACAACTGTGGCTTCATATGTCCTGAATGTGACAATGTTTGGAAAAATTATATTTTAAAAAAAGCCATCTAAAAAACACAATTTGATTAGCTTGCCAAATTCGGTCCACCTTAACCATTGTTTCATTTTTGTCTTCAATAAAAAGTTAAATGCATTTTTAAGGAGAAAACTCAACATTGTAATAAACAAAAACTTGACTATTTGTATTTATGATGATAAAAAATTAAAAGTGCCTGTATTGCGCTATTGTATTGTAACACACAAATCCTGCATGTTTAGACTGTGTTCTTTTCTCAAACTGCCTCATTCCTCAAAGTGGAACAGAGTATTTTGAGCTTTGGAGAGAGCCCAATAATGCAGGGTTACTCACACATGCGTGAATGAAACAAAACACAAAGCTGGGTATGTTTTTGATGGGGTAACAACATTCTAACATGGCTGAAAGCTCACAGAAGTAAATTTGAATCTTTAATTATGCATAAATGGATGTGACAAATGCTGTTAAGAAGCAAATATGCAAGTGATGTTATCCAAACTGTTGTTTTCTGAGTTACAAATTACTTAGAACGTCCAATTTGACTCTGTTTTGCCCCTTAGAACTGCTTTGAGAGTTTGAGCATTTACTGAAATATAGAATACATTTTTCCACCATACACAAAATTCCTTTCAGGGTGGATTTGGAGACGGACTGGAGCTAGACCTGTCACGATAATTATACTGACTTATCATTCAATGTATGAGAGCTGGAACAATATTGTTTTGGGCTCAATATTTCTTGTGTGTATATTTTCTTTGCACTACTGTTATTTTGTTTTTGTTATTTTCGAGCTATACAATAACATTTAAGTCGTAAAAGGTTGAATTAATACCTTCCATGATTCATTACTAACTACTAAAGTCTTTCATTCTGTTATTTATTTATTGCAGCTCATGATTTTTAAACAATATTTTACATTTAGAATAGTTTTTGTGGTCTTAATCTGCTCTTGGGATGTTTTGTCAGTGGCGTTAGTTTCAGTATTATGGTTTATTGTCTATTTTAAATTTGTTATCGCGACAGATCTAGCTGGAGCAGAGGAGCATGGCTCGGGTTTGAAAGTCAATGGACTCCATGAGCAGCAGTAAAATCTTGTGTCCTGGAGGTCGATATAAAATGGACTGTTTAAAGTATCAGACAGTGACTCACAGCAATCAGGCGGTCTCCCACAGTCAAAGAGCCTTCTCTTGCCGCTGGGCTGCCCTGGACAACGGCCGTGACAAACACTCCACTCTCCAAACCTATTCCACTGTCTGAAAGAAAACAAGGCATCAAGGCTGGGAATGTGGAATTATCTTCAATACTACAATTGTTTATTTAAATGTGCACTGCATTTCTAGTGGAGGGACAGCCACCTGTTGTCTCCATGGAGATGTTATTGCTTTGAATGCTTCACTGTATAGATTAAACTTATCCATCATGAGGGAGATAAGCAGGTTACAGCACTGCGCTACATTACAGTTTTGATCTGTGGAGACCAGCTCCTATTTCACAGAGAATTATTTTTTATTATTATTTTTTGTTACACTGTACATTCTCATAGCATTATATATTCACATCAGAACTACGAAAGACACACATGGAATGTAATAAACAAAAACTAAAAATAACTTTATCCCCCCATTATCCCCTCCCACTCCTCCCCCAGTCAGCCAATATTTTAGTTGCCTCTAGATATAATATTTAGGGTTATTCAGTGTGATTAAAGAAGGGCTCCCAAATCTCATTGAACAGTTGTACTTTTCCATTAATCTTATACATAAGGCAATCATGGGAGGCGGGCTCAGACAGAGCTGTAAACCATTCTGTGTTATGTCTTCCAATAGGAAAAGTAACGTTATTTTACAATCTGAGCCTTCTTTCGGTAATAAAACAAGTCGTTTGACTCACCCATATCACGTTCGTGTCATTTGGAGCTGTTTGAAGAAAGTTATGTTGTAGCGTATCCATTAGCATTTGTATTGGGGCATTACTTTGCGGTCTCCAAATAACACAAACTTTAGCACTTTTCAAATCATAGAAGCCCGATGTCTTAATGTAAGATTTCGTTTGAAGCAAAAGTGGCCTGTAATCCGAGATTTATCCATAGTTTTCAGCTTTGCGTTTCATGTTGGGGTCCCGGGAGCTGAGAGCACAATCCGCGCATGCGCACTGGCGTCCTCACCTACTCGAAACTATGGCTAAATCTCGGATTACAGGCCACTTTTGCTTCAAACGAAATCTTAAATTAAGACATCGGGCTTCTATGATTTGAAAAGTGCTAAAGTTTGTGTTATTTGGACACGGCAAAGTAATGCCCCGAGCATAAGATACAGCACCATGTTAACGGATACGGGATCATTAGTAGAACAGAACGGCTCAACATAAGTTCTGCGATACTGCTCCAATTGACAGAAAAATGCTATGGGTGAGTAAAACTACTTGTTTTATTGCCGAAAGAAGGCTCAGATTGTAAAAAAACGTTAATTTGCCTTTAAGGATCACTCTTTTTTGTAAGGGCTACTTTTACCCATGTTCCTTTAAATTGACTTGGTTTAAGATACATAGGGTTGGATTATAGAGAATATTCACTCCTATAACTTTACTCATTTTTGTTATAATTTTCTCCCAATAGGTATTAATATTAGAGCATGAGAAGAACATATGAGTTACGGTACCACTCTCTATATTGCATCTCCAACAGCGAATGGAGCTGATAGCCCTGCCCTATGCATCTTAACTGGCATCCAAGAGAGTTTATTAAGAATTTTAAACTGGATCATTTAGATCTGGAATCTCTCATATTTTTATCAATGTGGGCCGTTCATTTTTCCCAATTATTGTATTTTTATATATATAAACACCAGTAATGAATAAATACAAGATGGATATATTTAATGTCATAACATGGAACATTCCAGGCAAAGCAACAGCATCTTTATGAAGACAAGTAGGTACTAGACCAGACCTGGGCACAAAGGGCCAGTGTGGCTGCAGGTTTTCTTTCCAACTGAGCAGCAGCACACCAGACTTAACTCATTTGATCAACTGATCTCAGTCTTCAGACAGTTGAAGGTTAGGGTTAGGGTTAGTGCTCTTGATTGGTTGGAACAAAAACCTGCAGCCACACCGGCCCTTTGTGGAACAGTTTGCCCAGGTCTGTACTAGACCCTCCACCAGAGAAGTTGTGCTGTGCACTTTTAAAGCACACATATTATGTATTCTTGTGGCTTGAATTTTGTTTAAAAATGCTTTTGATAAAATTGGTATAAGTATTTAATTTTTTTTTACTCAAAATAGCTCCTTCTACTGTCAGCAAAGGGAATGAACTACGAGAAATAAACAAATGAAGCCTTTAGCAAACATGAAAGATATGCTAACAGCCATGCTTTTGTTGTGAACACAAGAGGAATGTAGAAAGGTCAGTGATGGTTTATGGACTTAAGATGTCCAGGGGTTTTACCCATTTTGGGCAAAATGCACATTGTTGAGTGCTCAGACAATTTTGGATTAAAGGTCCCATGACATGGTACTTCTTGATGCTTTTATATGGCTCCTTAATGGTTCCCTAATACTGTAAATGAATCCTTCTTCAAAATCAACACTCAGTGCATGAGAAAGACCCATGAACACAGACAGAGTCATAAATATCTCTCTGGAACACTCCATTATGGGCGTTGTTGCTTGAATGCAAATGAGGAGGACAGAGATAGGCCAGAACTGCGGGTGGGGGCGTGACCAAACTCTCCGCTCTTTCCTCTTTAGCGGTGCGATGTGTGCTGGCCCCACTTCCGCGTTTTTGCGCAAAGGAAGAGATCAGAAGCGTTCCATTGAAAAAGAAACACATTTCCACAGAAAATAAAATTAAACCACTGCATTGCGTAGCTTGTTCGCAGTCCAAACTCTCTGGGCGTGATTTACAGAGAGTGTGGGTAGAAACACAGACGGGAGGTGGATCTGCATTTGCAGTTCAGAAACGCCCGTTTGAGCTGTCTTTTTTTCAAACGCAGAAAAGGATCGCAAATGCTCAGTTTACACATTTTGCAACTTTTAGCCATGTGGGGGGCCCTAAACAGGGTAGGGGAGCTCACATTAATGTTCAAAAACCTCAGAAAGTGAAAATTTCGTGCCATGGGACCTTTAATGAAGTGTAAATGAAGCAAAAATACTCCAGGTATGTATTTGATGAGGGGACAACAATGTACTATGTTTAAAAGCTAAAAATGTCTTTTTTGTGTCTAATGTGTCCTAACCCTAGGTAAAATGTAAATTAAATGTTGTGTAATGTATGTTAAAGTATTATGTACTTAATGAGGTAGAAATAAAACAACATATCTAACATAACTAATCATACAAGCAAATGCAAGCGAGTGCAAATGTAAATATTTGATAAAGAAAGAGAAGTTTAATGTATCATTACGTTTTTTAAATAACAAAGTACTTTAATTGTACCCCTGTATGCCTGGAGAAGTAATACTGAACTCAATGGAGGCTCATACATAATTTAGCAACAGTCTGTATAAGGCAGGAGGCAGCCCATTACCTTTGTGTCCCGTTAGATTGATGTGCACAGGAGTGACGAGCCTCCCGCCCAGAGACTTTCTCCGTCGTACCACCATGTTGATCAAGCCCCCACCAGTAAGTACCGCCTTCACCACCTGCTTCCTGTCCTTATTGGTCAAGTCCATGTCGTTAATCTTCAACAGCCAATCATTCACTCTGAAAATGGGGACAAGGAAGTTAATGAAAAAGTTTGCTGAGTGAATTCAAATAGGAAGAGCAATAGGGTGCCCACCTCAACCTTCCGTCTGCGATACTGCCTTTGTCCACCCTCGTCACAAATATGCCACAGTCTCCTGGTAAATATGGATCATTTACCCCTTCTGCGATATCGAACCCAAGTGCCTTCAAATCCATGTCCTCCTTTACAGAAAAAAGAAAATTTTGTGACTATTTAGTTACTATTCTAATAACATACTAGAAAGAAGGTTTTAAAGTAAAACTCTTAAAATTAGTAGAAATAAGGATCTACCTAACTACCTAGTTAGAGTCACCTCTTAGTGAAGGCTGATGACATTTGCTGCAAAGTATCAATATGGTGCCAATTCTGCAAATATTGAGTAATTATAATTTGTGAACAGCATAGTGATTTATTTGTATTTATCAAAATCACTCATCTCTATTAATAAAAGCAGAAATTTGTCAAGTGACAAAAGTGAGGATAAAACCACAATAGTAGTTAGATTCTGTCATCTCATGTGTGCAGTGTCCGTACCCTATCCTTTTCAAACTCCACCACCTCGGTCTCCCACTCCAGAGAGTCGGTGTCGATGGCCGAGTCGTGAGAGCTGTGAGCCATGAGCTGACAGAAGCGTGCCTCTTTCTCCAACGTGCTGTCCATTTTCTCCCTGCGTGCGATAAAAAACAGAGCACAGAGGACAGAGCAGGTCAGTCACATCACACAGATGAGGAGGAGAGAGTAAAAGGAGAGGGCATGAAATTGTCCATACTTTCAAGTTTGTGATATCAAAAAAATAAAAGCTAACAAATGCATTTAGACCTATAGACTGTAAAGGGCCCATATTACACATACCTGGAGTTGTGTTTTGTTTCATTCACACATGTTTAATGCACAAACCCTGCACATTAGGCTGAGTTCTTCTCTCAAACAGAAAACACGCACACTGTTCCACCTTGTGATGTCATATATGGTAATACAGGAAGTGCTGCACTGTGTTTTTAAACTACATCTTCACTAGAATCTTTGGATAATTTCAACCCTGGAATTGCGAATCTATGCTGAATAAAAGGTCAAATGTAGCCGTTAACTTGAAAAGTACAGCTTCATGCCATCACAAGGTGGATCAGAGCATTTCAAGCTTTGAAGATGTAGACGGACTAATAATAAAGGGTTACTTAAACATGTGAAACATCTTAAATCACACAAGAGTGAATTTTATGTAATATAGGACCTATAAGATACTAGTTTTCCATTGTTTTTGTGAGCCATTGTGTGGTCTGTTCATTGGTCATTCTGTAGAGTCTAGATATAAAAGACTTATTTCACAATCAATATTTCTTTCTATTTAACAGCTGGAAAACAAAACAAGTCTGCCATTTCTACATTTAACTATGTAGAAATAAAGTGTTTTGTTTTACATGAATTTCTTTTATAGGTTAGACCAAGGCTTTTTCCGTTTGCTCGCTGAAAGTTGACATTTACAGAATGAATAAACGCAAGGCCCTGCTATTGCACATGATATATGATGCATTGTTCTTCGTAAATTAAGAGGGAGGCAGCAGCAAAGTGGAATTATTAATCTTCTGTTTAGTTTACTGTCAGAAAACCTGTAATGTACAAAGCCACCAGCAGAGGGGGCTTTAACAGCACTAGAATTAGCTGCGTTGGGATCCAGGACAGGGAGGCAGGGAGTACACCGGGTCTATGTGTCCAAATTCAGTGGAGCTTTTTGGGATTAAACTTTTAATCTGACCATGTGGAAACAGACCGGACAACAACTCATCTTTGTGTAGTCCCCGTGGTAGTCCCCGTGGGCAGAATATTACAGTTTACACATGACAACACGCACACAACAAGAGCTTTGAGACAGGCTGATGTAGGAAAGCACAGGGCTGGGTATGGAGAGCAGAGGCTAGGGTTAGTACAATGGACAAAAACTGATCTGAAAATGTTTGAAGGTGTTTTATGAAGGTAATAGTGCTGTCTAAACTGCGATGATACCCTATGTGCTGCCAAAAGTATCCAAAATCAGATACTACTACCATTATACTATTATTACTACTACTACAACCAATATTGAAATTAGATACTCATTTGAGCAATACCATTAATACTACGATACTAAAAAAAAAATCACATTATCAGAACAAAATGTGAACTTTCTGAAGCAATTTTAGTATGCATTTGAGCTTTATCAGAACAAATACAAGATCTTCTGATAACAGTACTATTATTTTATGTATTAAAATTACATTCTATTACTAAAAAGGAGCATTTTTTAAAATCTTCATTGAGGTATCGTAAGCGCTATAGAGTACCGAGTCAATTCCTTAGTTTTGAAAACAAGTTCAAAATGTTTGTATTGTCCCAATCCTACTTGAAAAGTATGAATAAGGTTTAGATTACTGATGCTGCTGGTTGAAATAATTGTGTATTCTGTTATCTTATGTTTCCTTATTAGCCTTTAGAAATACAATCTGGGATTATATACAGTATATCATTTAACTGCACAAGGCTCCACTTATGAATTTTGGGACGCTACAGAATCATACACAAATATAAGTTGCATTAACAAAAAATAAAATAAAAATATCATGCTTGTTCTCAACAACCAAGTGTTCTAAAAAATATATATATATATACATTTCTTGACCCTTCATGAGTAATACCTGCAAAATTTAGAGATAATTTTGAATTTTTTTTGCAAATTACTTCTTGAAATATAAAACAAATCCCCAAACCTTTTGCGCTGCTGTTTGAAATTGAGAAGCCCCCCCAGTACCTATGTAGACTGATACAGACTGTGATTTCAGCTTAAAAAAATAAGCTTAGTTCAAGTATAAAAGTTGCTGCTTGTTCTCCTACTTACTTAAGTTCCTTCATTTCTCTCAGTGCATCGTTCTTCTGTTTCCTCATGTCGTCCAGGTTTCTAAGTGCATCCGCCAGATCGCTCACAGCCCGGTCCCTCTCTCTTCGCAGGTTATCACACAGAGTACTGGAGCAAAAACAGGCAAATGTTGCTCTATATATGCAACTGTATCATGTGTACAAAGTAAGGCTGTAGCCCTTTAGTCGGTTGATGGTATCTTAGTCAGAATTTGTACTGGACCACCTATATTATTTTATTTTGATTATACGGATTTTATATGAGACAACAGTAGAAGGGAGAAGTTAGTGGGTGACTGAGCTATCTGAATATTTGGTATATTTTGGTATTCATAAGTAAAAAGGCAGATTAAATTTAAGATTCACTAGTTTAATCTGTCTTTATAGAAATACACTGTTTTGTAGAACTTTTTCTTGCATAAATAACAGGCCTGGAGCCAAAGGAATTCTTGGTTGACTAAATACATGTCCTGCCATTTCATTAGTTGTCTAAAAATGACATATCACTATGTATCTGACCCAAATTGCACTCACATGACTACACCTGCACCGGAGAAGCATAAATAGTTGCAGAAAAAATATTAGGAAACAAATGTATAATTATATAAAAGATTAAAGTTGTGAATCATGTGTTTAGTCTGCCTTTTTACATATAAATACCAAAAAATACTAAATCTTAAGTTAACTCATTCACCAATACTGTTGTCCCATATACACCCCCTTCCAGTTTGTCCAGTTTGTCCATATATCAAAGTTTCTAGAGTTTTAAAAGTCCACTAATCAATCGGCAGCCCATGTCTTCAGGCAACTAAGAATTTCTTTCTCAACTACAGCTAATAGTACAAATATAAATGAAAATCTCCATGGCGTACCGTATGCTCTCCCTCTCAGCCACGATCTTGTCCCTCTCCTGAAAAGCCCAGTCGCGTCTGCACTTGGCGACCTCTGCCTCCTGCGTGGCCTCCTTCAGCTCCTGGGACATGGCTTCATACTGCTTCCTCAACATCTCAATCTCTTTATTGGCTCGCTCCATGTCCAAAGTGGCTGAGTCTTGTTTCTAAAATGAGAAATTGTATGAGAAGAACCTTAGTCAAGAAACATTAAAGAGTTAGAAGGTAGATACTGTAATTATCTTCTATCTTCTTATCAAACAATTGTTTTGTTTACAGTTTAATTACCAGGCACCGCTATTATTGCTTGAAAGTAAAATACAAGTTTTAGTTTTAATAGTTGCATAATATAATGTAGTTTAAGGAGTTACAGCCCACTGGATTTACAAAGCTTTTTATCCTGTGGCTATGAAGAATATGATAAAAGGAGAAATTCAATTTGTCAACTGGACAAAGTTTATACAAAGTTTTATTAAACTTTGTCCAGTTGACAAATTTAATTTCTCCTTTTATCATGGATTCTACCTGGACGACTGAGGGATTCTTCACAGACATGAAGAATAGTTGATCCACAGCTTTGCCAGCGTTCATTTTGTATAAGTTTTCAGTTTTGTCTTAGAGTGCAGATGTTATAGAGTTTTAAATCCAAATTACAATTACATTTGATCAAGTACTAGATAGGACTTGAAACTGAAAGCGCCAGAATAAACCAGTGGATTAAATTAGTGTCCAGAAACGTGGCACTGGTGAAGTTGAACTATACTGTAGATCTAAAGGAAAACATGAGGACTTTAAAGGAGAATTAACGTTTTTTTTTTACAATCTGAGCCTCATTTCGGTAATAAAACAAGTTGTTTTACTCACCCATAGCACTTTGGTGTCATATGGAGCACTTCCAGAGATGTTTTAGATTTGCGATCTCCGTAATGTGAGTTCTCGGGGCACATGTTTGCGGTCTCCAAATAACACAAACTTTAGCCCTTTTCAAATCATAGAAGCTCGATGTCTTAGTCTACACTTTCGTTCGAGTCAAAAGTGGCCTGTAATCCGAGATTTATCCATAGTTTCGAGTAGATGAGGACGCCAGTGCACATGTGCGGAGCAGTTCATTTCACTCTCAGCTCCCGGGACGCAAACATGAAACACAAAGCTGTAAATTATGGATAAATCTCGGATTACAGGCCACTTTTGACTCAAATGAAAGTGTAGACTAAGACATTGAGCTTCTATGATTTGAAAAGTGCTAAAGTTTGTGTTATTTGGAGACCGCTCGGGGCATATATTATATCCCCCGATATAATATATAATATATCGCGTTACGGATATAAACATCTCCGGAAGTGCTCCATATGACACCAAAGTGCTATGGGTGAGTAAAACAACTTGTTTTATTACCGAAATAAGGCTCAAATTGTAAAAAAAAAAAACGTTAATTCTCCTTTAAAGCTACCATCTGTAATTAGACTGGTTGACCTGCCCCTGTTGCATCTCACACTTCAGCATGACAGATGCTACCTACATTACTGCAGTCTGATAGTGTACCAGCTTTGGTCTGACAGGAGATCAGAGACCATACATGAGCCTGAACAAAGGCCAGGTGAGGAGAGTGGACAACAGGTTTCACAAGTGTTATCTACTGGTAAAAAATAAATAAACTTACGGATGGTAGCTTTAAAATACTTAATAAAAACATAACAAAAGAGATGTGATTTGTTTCTTCCACCTATTCACAGTGTTGACTTCACAGCCACTGTACACCCAGTCCACACCCCTCCCATGCCCCTCACCTGTCTGGCCTGGTAGTACTCCCTGAGCAGCTGGTCCCTCTGGATGATAGCCTCAGTCCTCTCTTTGCGCGCCACGTCCCTCTCCTCCCTCACAGTCTCGATGTCCTTACAGGCTTGGGACAGCTCCTTCTGGGCCTCTGCTTTGTCCTTCACCTCGTGGCAGTATTTCTCCAGCAGCTCATTCCTTTCGCAGATGGCCCTGTCGCGGTCCACCAGCGAAGAGTTCAGCTCCTGCCAAAAACAATGAGACGGTTTAGGGATCAGGAGGTTTGGGATGGTGAGTCATGGCCGTGTGCTTTGGAAAATTACGATATGTGAGTGTTCTTTTGAAGTTTTTTGTTTTTGGACTAGATGCTCAAAAACATTTGTCAAAAAGGGGAGGTGATGAAGGCTGTTTTTGTTAAGCATTCCTGGCATACTGACAAATGCATGGCTACCTTAAACTAATTCAAGAACAAAACACCAAAATGGAAGCAAAAGACAACAAAAGTAAACAATTAAAGCTGCACTATATAATGTTTCTGGTGGAAGGTTCATCTCCATGGAGATGTAATAACTTTGCCTGGAAAGTACCACAGTATGGCATTAGACATATTGTGCATTTATTCATTTTATATTGCTCAAAACTTGTTCAACTGTAATTTGCACCATGGAGATAAAATGTGGTTCAGTAGAGTAATGTGGAACATCTCCATGAGAGAAGCAGATCGCAGACACCCAGAAAAGTTACATCCTTTAAGTTTACATTTGGATAATCCATCTTAAGATCCACTGTGCAACTTTTCTGGTGTAGGGTCTGTCATTTGTTTGTCTTCATGGAGATTATTATTATTAGATTATTGTTATTGCTTTGTCTAAGTAGAGATTATCCCCATCTGCCTCAAGAGAGACAACTATTGGTTACATACAGGTCAGATCTGTGGAGGCAACCCTGTTCACAGAAGGAATTGTATTTTCAAGCAATAGAAACACCTGTAAAGAATGTTAGTATGAATGTTTAATGTCATACCATGGAATACACCAAGCAAAGCCAGAACATCTCCATGGAGACAAGCAGGTGACTAACCCTCTACCAGAAAAGTTGCACAATCCACCTTTAAACTAAAAGCTCTATTCTCTATCAAAAGTGCATTTGAACAACCTCAATTCTTACCCCACTATGTAGTCACATGTAAGCTAATTCTTTGGAAATTGCACCTCTAATATGTAGGGCCTTACTTCCCCCAAACCTCCCTCTAAAAACTCTAAAATACAGGGCTGGTCTGCTGACTGTGCCCCAGACAGAGGACAGAATGGGGACAGGTCTCCTATGAATGTGGAGCACTCAGCCTGACCCCATTAGCCTAACCTTTGGAAATGCAGTTCAGCTATAAAGTAAACAAGGGCACTTTTTTATTTGTTTAAAGTTTATCTCTCTCTCTCTTGTATTACTTGTAATAATATGCTTTTTTATGCTTTGTTTAATCAACATCTTAGCTGGAGTTGTGTTGAAACTAGAGGCCCTCTTAAAGCTTGTTGGAGTTTTAAAGAATCTTTTTTTTCTTTTTTCTTTTTTTGACATTAAGCTAGAACATAGTATATCATCATTTTACATTCTGCTATTTGTAAACCACAATATTATTCAAAAGTACAGAACTAAGAACATCTCTTCCTAGTGGAGCTTCAGGTAGCAGATGTTGATTTTGATTGTTTTAATTATTATTATTTTTAAGAAGACAATTTTGAACTCTACAAAATGACCAAAGTCAGATTTAATTTTTTAAATTAAAGTGAGAAAGTACAGAACAGTAGGTAGAGATAGAGGGTAGTGAAAACAGATGTTTTCTGTGCACTTAAGCCTTAAATGCACAACAATGCATTCTTGCATTGTTGTGCATTTAAGGCATTTGTCTTACTTTGATATTAATTTTATGTGGAAGAAAATGTGTGTATATGCATATGTTGCGGCTTATGTGGGGGGGGAAAAAAAAAGCAGGAGATATTTCCAGTACCTGTCTGAGAGCCTCGAGTTCCTCACTGGCCACCACTCTCTCTGAGGAGGTGTTCTTAAGTCTGGCCTCTGCAGCCTCCAGCTCCGTCTGCAGCTTGTCCACTTCCTTGATCACCTGGTCCCTCTCGCTCATGATCAGACGGTACTCATTGAACACCGAGTCCCTCTCCTCCTTGTATTTCTCACAGTCCTTAGCAGACTTGAGCTGGAGGTTCTTGTAGCGTGTGACTTCAGATTGTAGCCGCTCCATCTCACGCTGTAGTTCTTTGTTCTGGGCTGAGGACTTGTTCAGTTCTTGTTGCACTGAGTCAAATCTAAATAATAAAAAAGCAGAGTTTATGAGAGCAATATCACTACAGTGTGTGCTATAGTGTTCTACAAGCAGATCGTAAAACTAATACTATTACTGTAAAATATAAGGGGATTACCGTGGTTACACATGCAGAGATATTCTTATGAACACTGCCATCCGCACACAATAAACCATACGACTTCTTACATTATACTACCTCTTCTATCCCTATTAAAAGATGCATTGTGTAGCTTCTCTAATGCTTTTCTCCATAGAGATGCTTTGTCTGGAACATTTCACAGTATGGCATAAAACCATTCTATCTTCATGGAGACCGAAACAGAACAAGTTAAGGGGTCAGGATCTGTGGAGAGGAGACCCCGCCCATAGACAGAATGCTTGTTTTTCTAGGTCTTTTTGAGATATAAAACCACACGTAGTCACTAACTGCCCTCACCTCCTCATAGATGTGGAGTACTGCTGCTGGTAGTGCATAGCCGAGTCTCTCTGAAGGAGCAGGGCGTCCATCTGTTTCTGGAGCCGTCTGTTCTCCTCCTCGAGCTGCTCCAGGCGGGACAGGTCCGTGTTGTGATTGGCCACCTTCTCGCTGTAGCGCTTGCTCAGAGCGTCGTAGTCCTTCTTCACCCCTTCCAGTTTGTCCATGGCCGTGTCGTACAGTTTATTCAGCACCTCTGAAGAGCCGTTCTCCCTCATGACCTGGAGAAGGTGCAATCACGTTACAGCCAAAATATGGACTCATCTGTGAAAGGGTTTCTGTGTTAAACATGTGACACAAAACAATTCTAGGTCCGTTTCTGACGAGGAAACAACATTATAACATAGGTCAGAAAATGGCTTAAAATGGGCCCTTTAAAACTGAAACCTTGTTGATTTGCCTCGAAAAATATTCTGCTGAAAAACAATCTGATCTTGTAGCCTACACTTCTAACTCTTAAGGTGTCTCTCATTATGACTGATGCTCTAAACACATCCCCTTTGATTTCCAGGCCAAAAAACACATATTCCTAAAAAATCATGCCTAATTCAGTCAAACCAATAACTAATAACTCAACAGCAAGTGACAAAAAAAGCACAAAACCATTCTCTGCTTAACCCTCTAGTACTAGAAGGCTTCTATATTATGCAAAATTGCCTCTAGTGAGCTTTTAGCCATGCTATAATTTTGTTATCTCATCAAAAACATACCTGGAATTGTGTTTTGTTTCACACGTTTGCTTAAAGGAGAATTAACGTTTTTTACAATCATTATTTCGGTAATAAAACAAGTTGTTTTACTCACCCATAGCACTTTGGTGTCATATGGAGCACTTCCGGAGATGTTTCAGATTAGCGATATCCGTAACGCGAGTTCTCGGGGAATACAATGTATGGTCTCCAAATAACACAAACATTAGCACTTTTCAAATCATAGAAGCTCGATGTCTTAGTCTATACTTTCGTTTGAGTCAAAAGTGGCCTGTAATCCGAGATTTATCCATAATTTACAGCTTTGCGTTTCATGTTTGGGTCCCGGGAGCTGAGAGCGAAATAAACTGTGACTCCGCACATGCGCACTGGCCTCCTCATCTACTCGAAACTATGGATAAATCTCAGATTACAGGCCACTTTTGACTCAAACGAAAGCGTAGACTAAGACATCGAGCTTCTATGATTTGAAAAGTGCTAAAGTTTGTGTTATTTGGAGACCACAAACATTTGCCCCGAGAACTCACATTACGGAGATCGCAAATCTAAAACATCTCTGGAAGTGCTCCATATGACACCAAAGTGCTATGGGTGAGTAAAACAACTTGTTTTATTACCGAAATAAAGCTCAGATTGTAAAAAACGTTAATTCTCCTTTAATTTTTTATTAGTAAGACTACTAAGTAAACTAGTTTACATCTCCAAAGCTCAAAATGCTCTGTTCCATCTTGTGATCTCATGAAGTGGTAGTTTTCAAGTTAACATCTACCTTTGTCTTCAGTTCAGTATATATGGATCATTTCAGCCCTGGAATTGCCAATGATTCTAGTGAGAGTGTAAAAAGTTTAAAAGCACTTCCATTAAGATTATAACTTCACACCAAACTCATAATGCAGAGATGAATTATTCCATTTTCAAACAGACGGGAAATCTTGTTCGCAGAGGAAAGTCTAGCTGCATTAAAAATCTATTAAAAGAACACCTCATCACATCTCCTTGTCTCTTTGCAACAGTTGTACAGCAGATGGCACTAATGGGTTGAGATTTCCCCTATGATTACTTACACGCACACACTACTTCCTGCACTACCTTGGTATAAACTAGTGCTGTGCAAAAACACCGAAATATCAATATATCGTGATACTAAATTTGGTGATACAACATCGTAACCAAGGGCTGCTGTATCGATATATTACTGAGAGTAGTTTTTGGAGTCTTTAGCAATGTTTTTTCTGACAGTTTTACCATTTTGTTGCTTATTAGTGGGAGGAACCTTGTTTATCCAATAAACTTCATATAACTTCATATGCAATAAACTAAATTTCATATTAACTTTGAACAAGTAGTGGTTTAAACGTGCATTGTGTAACTTTTCCGGTGGAGGGTCCGTAACCTATACAGGGGGTCCTCGGGTTACGACGGTCTCGGGTTACGACGTTTCGTGGTTACGAACGCGCCCCCATTAAAAAAAAAATGTATATATTACGCGTCATTCCGTCTTACATGGTTTAGCGTGGTAAGAGATGTAAACAAACACGAACGGCGCGCGGCGCACGGCGCAAGAATACGCTCTGTTGTGGTTGTAGGGAGAAGAAGACGGCCTCGTGTGCCTGCCCAATGTGGGCGGAAGTACCTGATGTGGGCTCTGATCTGCTCCTATGAAAGCGGCAGTGATAACCAAGCAGCGTAGTGGTCTAATTATTGAGATGGAAAGGTTATTGGTGCTTTGGTTGGAAGATCAAAGGCAAAATCCGGTTTACGACGAAATTCGGGTTACGACGCGTCTTAAGAACGGATCTACGTCGTAACCCGAGGACTCCCTGTACTTGTCTCTAAGGAGATGTTATTTCATTGCCTAGAATCTTTAACAGTGCAGCAATGGACTTCTATCTTCATGGAAGCAAGCAGAGGACACCACAAGTTACAGGTCAGCTCTGCGGAGAGGCTACCACTCCCCCACACAGTTTTTCAATGTATTTTTTTTAGCAATAAAATCACCTGCATTTGAAGAACAGATTTAATGCCATACTGTGAAACGTTCCAGGTAAAGAAATACTATCTAAGTGAAGACTTCTCGGGTAGCAGACCCCTTCCAAAAAAGTTACACAGTGCACCTTTAACAAAGAAATATTACTGCTATTGATTATCACATGTATCGTTATATCGTGATAATACTGTATCGTGAGCCAGGTATCGTGTATTGAATCGTAAGGGGACCTATAACCTTTGTATCACATGTGAATTTCCTCTTCACGTCTTGCTGATAAATTCTAACTGCTCTCCCAAACAGTAGCTTTTACAGGGGGCAGTTTTGACCTTGTCTGCACAGCGTATTCTGCTAGCTCTGGTTGTCATGGCGCTACACGGTTTGGGTGGCGGTGCCCTTTGCCCATGCCGATGCCCTTTTCTTCTGCGCCTGTCCTTTTCAGAATGGCTCCATGTGCATTTCCTTGTGCTTGGCTGCCCTCTGCTTCAAGTTACTGCAGTTTCTGAGGTCATCACAACACTACACTGTACAGGTCAGAGCATGGCATACGCTTAAATAAAGGACTCAAAATGAAATAAAAGCCCAAGAGTTATGGTGGTTTTAAACTAAACTAAAAAGAAGGATTCAAATAAAACTGAAATTCTTACAACAAAAGTGTATTTATGAAAGGAATTAAATAACAGTTCAACAAATCTGTAACAAAAACAACTGGCAGGTGTGTTTTGTTTAATTTACACTTGACACACAAATCCTGCATATTTAGGCCGCGTTCTTCTCTCAAAGAGAAAACACTGTTCCACCTTGTGATGTCTTGTGGTAATACAGGTATTACAAGTATTACAAGTATCCATTGTGTTTTTAAACTCCATACACCTTCACCAGATTCATTTGGATAATTTCAACCCTGGAATTGCCATTCTCTACTGAACAAAAGGTAAAATGTAGCTGTTAACTTGAAAACTACTGCTTCATGACATCAAAAGGTGGAACAGAGCATTTTGAGCTTTGGAGATGTAAACAGACTAATAATAAAGGGTTACTCAAACATATGTGAATGAAACAACTCCAGGTATGTTTTTGAGGAAATAACATTATCAATAACAATAACACATCATAGCTTATAGCTTAAACACAAGAATCAGTTTCACCTAATACAGGATGATCACATAGATGAGTGTAATTTATCTTATACTGGTGATGAAGGTACCTGCTGCTGCTGGACCCTGAGGTCTGCCAGTTCCTTCTGGTCCTGTCCGTGGAGCCTCTTGAGCTCCTCGCAGCTCTGCTTTACATGGTTGTGCTCTCGGACCAGTGCAGTGTTGTCCCTCCTCAGACTTTCCATCTCCTCCTTCATCTGAGACTGCTCACTCAGGACACGACTGTGAAGCATGCTGTGTGGAACAGGTCAAAAAAACTGTTATGACTGGTAGAGATAGTGCCAATATTTGCACTTTGAGCATATCGGCTATCGGCTATTAAAGGTCCCATGGCATGAAATTTTCACTTTCTGAGGTTTTTGAACGTTAATGTGTGCTCCCCTACCCTGTTTAATGTTCAAAAACCTCAGAAAGTGAAAATTTCATGCCATGGGACCTTTAACATTTGTTTTGGATTTTTCTTGCTTGCTTGCTTGCTAAATAAATAGATCATTGACCCCTGAAGTAGAAGATCCAAGTTCATATCAGGGTACAATCAAATTAAGAGAATGAATTGAATTTCCATGATTCAGATGTAATAATTTCATAGAATATCTTTTTAATACTTTGTGAAATGCCATTGTCAGGACAGATAATCTCATCACTGCTCATTGGACCCCGTCAGGGTACGCTTAACAATTGTTCTGGGTGATTCAATTATACAAATGACTGTACTTTAAAGCTTTTAAAACACTTTTGGAAGGACATTGTATTCATCCCTCATTTGAAGACAGCTACATGAGATATCTGTGGATGTACAAGTGTTTATTTACTGACAGAGGTGGGTACTACACTTTAAACTAACTTAATTTTTAAAATAAATTGTACTTTTCAGAGTACTTTTCTAGCAGCATAATTTTACTCCTGCTTGAGTAATATTTTTATTGCAACACCAAGCATCCTAATTATTCACCACAATGTGTTTATAAGCTCTTTTCACAACTTTCAGAGGCAAGTTTTGCTGTCACCTAGCAAGTCAACCGCACACTTCCTAGTTCTCTGAGGATTAAATGCTTTAAAATTAGATGCAGACAGCACACAACGGTCTTAGGTCGTTTTCACACGTGCCTTGTTTGGTTTGTTTAAAACGAACCAGTTAATTTGCTCCTTTGATTCGGACCTTTTTGGCTGATGTGAATAAAAACCAAAAATCTCGATCCGGAGCAAACAAGCAAACCGAGACCACCTAAAAAGCTCGGTCTCGGCACAGTTCCATTCGAACCCTGGTGCGGTTCGTTTGAGGTGAGAATGCAGACCGAACTCGATCCGACACAAGTTGGGTTTTTTTGTACTTAACGAGCTCCCGTCGTATGTCGAGCATTATGGGAATCCGAGGCTGACAAAACGAAACGAAACTTACGAGGCTTACCGTACTTACGTTTTGCGTGAAGAGCAAGAGTCATAACTTGATGTGCGCACGTGAGCGCTGTCCTCCGTAGTCGTCTTGCCCTGTGTCTTCGTCGTTTGGAAATTGATTGTACAATAGTGTAAACCTCACGATGCTGCTCAAACATTTGTGCAAACTGTAAAAACTGAGCAAACCGTATTGCTAAGGCTAGACTGAAAACAGCAACGTAACACCATTATTCTCCTCCTTCACGTGTTTGGACAAGGCTCATTTCTGTCCAATGGCTGAGCGACCTCAGCACACGTGCTTTTTTTTATAGATGTTGGTTCACCTGGGGAAAAAACTGCAGTGTGAAAGCGAACCGCACCAAAGCAAGTGAACTATCGGACTTTCCTTTGACCACAGTAGCAAAGACACAAGGCAAGACACTTCCTTCTGTGAATAAGGGCGACTCTCCACAGATTTGAACTGTAATATAGCGTAATGCTGTAAGTTGATTGTCTCCCTCCTAATAATCAAGTTTAATCTATACTGTGGAACATTCTAGACAAAGCAATAACATTTCCATGGAGATAAGCAGGTGGCGGACCTTCCACTAGAAATGTTACGCAGTGCAACTTCCAGTTCATTTTAGGCATTAATGTCTTGTCCTTCAAATTATAAATTAGATATTAAGTGTTGACAGTTACTCTTGAATTCTCCTGAGTAGTACTTTTCCCAAATACTTTTTTGCTCTTATGTAATATTATTTTGAAGTAACAATACTCTTGAGTCTAAGTTTTGTCTACTTTACCCACCTCTTTACTGTAAAAGATTTACTAATATTTTTACAGATATTTTTATTTTGGTCAGAAGTAGCATTTGCTCCTTACTCATCATTTCAATATTAATGCTTCTTATAGTCCCCGCTTTTCACCTCAGCTGACTCGGTGTTTAAAACTGCATTTCTCAAACTGAATTCTGGATCAGTTTTATTTTAGCTTCTACTCACTGATAGAAGTCTGCCTCTTTGACGGCCTCCTCACATCTCTTAAGTGTTTTGGTGTGCTGGTTCTGAAGAGACTGCAGATCGGCCATGGCTCTCATACACTGACTTTTCAGACGCTCGTAGTCATGGCTTGGCTTGGAATTTGGTCTGGAAATAAAACAAAAATAGAAAACATTGTCAAGGAAATTAAAGACACTGTACCTGTTTGATAGTGTGGCAACAAAACTATTTTTAAGGTCCCATAACACGCCAGTTTCCTCATCACAAACATACCTGGAGTTGTGTTTTGTTTCATTCACACATGTTTAACACACAAATCCTGCATATTTAGGCTAAGTTCTTCTCTCAAACAGAAAACACTCTGTTCCACCTTGCGATGTCATGTGGTAATATAGGAAGTGCTCCACTGTGTTTTTAAATTCCATACATGTTCACTAGAATCATTTGGATCATTTCAGCCCTGGAATTGCCGATCTCTACTGAACTAAAGATAAGAGGTAGCTGTTAAATTAAAAACTACTACTATATGACATCACAAGGTGGAACAGAGCATTTGATGCTTCAAAAATTTAGACAATAATAAAGGGTTACTCAAACGTGTGACTGAAACAAAACAACTCCAGGTATATATTTGAGGAGGTAAGTAAGTAAAAAAAAAAAAAAAAAAAAAAAAGTAAAAAAAAACAACCAAAAAACCACCCCAAAAACAATGGCTGTGATACTAAAAGTCTTTGTTAAACCACTACTGTACAGTTCATATGAAATTTTAAACATCAAAACCGTGAATATGTCAAATGTACAGTGGTCCCTCGCTCTATCGCGGTTCACTTTTCGCGGCCTCGCCGTTTCGTGGATTTTTTTTTTTTTAGTGTATCAACATTGTGTTCTGGGATGGAGGGGGGGAGGTCTAAACCAGGTCTAAACCAGGTCTAAACCTGGACTAAACCAGGACTAGACCAGATCTAAACCTGGATTAAACCAGGACTAGACCAGGTCTAAACCAGGTCTAGACCAGGTCTAAACCAGGACTAGACCAGGTCTAAACCAGGTCTAAACCAGGACTAGACCAGGTCTAAACCAGGATTAAACCACCGCATGCGGCTCTTTGCCTTGTTTCGTGACACATGTCAAAGCAACCCCCCCCCCCCCACGCTTCACTATTAAAACATTTTGTTGAAAATCTAGGAAAGTTTAAGTGTTTAAACGAGAGAAATGTGAGAAAATGTTAATACCAGTCCAGAAAAGCGTATGTGTGTGGTGAGGCGTTTACAGCCTTAAAACATGTATAATAATTGTAAAATATAAAGTTGTCCTACTTCGTGGATTTCACTTATTACGGTTTATTTCTGGAACCTAACCCCCGCGATACATGAGGAACCACTGTATTGCATAAATAAGTTTCCTTTGTCTAAACAATCAACAAAATTGTAGAGTTGTTGGCGATATATCGATACATCAGCCCACAATAATGATACTCTATCATGAAATTAAACTATACGAAACATCAATATTTTTGCACACCCCTAGTTGTAGTGAGGTTTATGCCTTTGGAGGCAGCAAAGGCAATCAGTAGTACTACTCATCTCACAGCACACTTGTTCACACATTTAATAGGAATCTAATTATAACTGGTCACCTTCACTCTGTCAAAGTGAGGTGAAAAGACGGCACATGTGTCTGTTGGCACGTCCGCTCCTCAGGTGGTTTTGTTAGCGTCATGCTAAATGAGAAGTGGAGTATTTGAGCAGGCAGACGTCATCAACATTCTCTGGGGGTGTGATGCTATCAGTAGGCATGCTCTGTCTGAGGCTTGGTTACACTTTAATCTGACTCGTATTTTAACTAAATCTGACCAGAAAGAATGGATTTAGTTAGAATTACAACAGGTGAGTGGATTTGTGCTGTTAAACAAGTCACACTAGCTAGCCTTAGCCAGCAGTTTCAGTTTTTGTTAATTAACTTTTTGTTAATATCGAACACCTAAACAAGATCATGAACACTTTTATAAAATGTGCTGTTTGAATGCATTTTGTATTTTTTTTCTGGAGTTTTCAGAGAATCTAAAAAATCTTTTTGGCTTTGTTTACTAATGTGTCACCACAGTAACTAGTGAACATTTCACCAATACGCAATACAAGAACACAACATAGTGAATAACAGTAACAAAAGTATTAGCAAAAATGTGAGAACACCCCTTATATTTATATGACCCCCAAGGCAAGGATAGAGGCCATTTATTCTAGTGTAAGGAAAAAGATTAATGTAAGATGAAACATAATTTGAATGATTGCAATTAGGAGATTGTAAAGAGTGCAATTATTAAGGATGAATTATATCAGCGGATGTTTTATTATCTAGACTGCATGGAGTCTTATAAAACTTGCAAAACCCATAGTTTAGATCTTTTTATTATTTAAGGTCCTATATTAAACTGACTCTTTGTAAAACTAAGTCATTTCAATGTTGTTACCTCATCAAAAACATACCTGGAGTTGTGTTTTGTTTCATTTATACGTTTGAGTAATCCTGCATTATTAGTCCTCCGTAGTCGTCTTGCCCTGTGTCTTCGTCGTTTGGAAATTGATTGTACAATAGTGTAAACCTCACGATGCTGCTCAAACATTTGTGCAAACTGTAAAAACTGAGCAAACCGTATTGCTAAGGCTAGACTGAAAACAGCAACGTAACACCATTATTCTCCTCCTTCACGTGTTTGGACAAGGCTCATTTCTGTCCAATGGCTGAGCGACCTCAGCACACGTGCTTTTTTTTTATAGATGTTAGTTCACTTGGGGAAAAGTGCTCCACTGTGTTTTTAAATTCCATACATGTTCACTAGAATCATTTGGATCATTTCAGCCCTGGAATTGCCGATCTCTACTGATCTAAAGATAAGAGGTAGCTGTTAAATTAAAAACTACTACTATATGACATCACAAGGTGGAACAGAGCATTTGATGCTTCGAAAATGTAGACAGACTAATAATAAAGGGTTACTCAAACGTGTGACTGAAACAAAACAACTCCAGGTATATATTTGAGGAGGTAAGCAAGTAAAAAAAAAAAAAAAAGTAAAAAAACCAACCCAAACCCCCCCCCCCAAAAAAAATGGCTGTGATACTAAAAGTCTTTGTTAAACCACTACTGTACAGTTCATATGAAATAAAAAAATGTTAAATATCAAAACCGTGAATATGTCAAATGTACAGTGGTCCCTCGCTCTATCGCGGTTCACTTTTCGCGGCCTCGCCGTTTCGTGAATTTTTTTTTTTTTAGTGTATCAACTGGGATGGGGAAGGGGGGGGGGGGGGGGGGGGGGCTAAACCAGGTCTAAACCAGGTCTAAACCTGGATTAAACCAGGACTAGACCAGATCTAAACCTGGATTAAACCAGGACTAGACCAGGTCTAAACCAGGTCTAGACCAGGTCTAAACCAGGTCTAGACCAGGTCTAAACCAGGACTAGACCAGGTCTAAACCAGGATTAAACCACCGCATGCGGCTCTTTGCCTTATTTCGTGACACGTGTCAAAGCAACCCCCCCCCCCCCCCCCCTTCACTATTAATACATTTTGTTGAAAATCTAGGAAAGTTTGAGTGTTTAAACGAGAGAGAAATGTGAGAAAATGTTAATACCAGTCCAGAAAAGCGTATAATGTGTGTGGTGAGGCGTTTACAGCCTTAAAACATGTATAATAATTGTAAAATATAAAGTTGTCCTACTTCGTGGATTTCACTTATTACGGTTTATTTCTGGAACCTAACCCCCGCGATACATGAGGAACCACTGTATTGCATAAATAAGTTTCCTTTGTCTAAACAATCAACAAAATTGTAGAGTTGTTGGCGATATATCGATACATCAGCCCACAATAATGATACTCTATCATGAAATTAAACTATACGAAACATCAATATTTTTGCACACCCCTAGTTGTAGTGAGGTTTATGCCTTTGGAGGCAGCAAAGGCAATCAGTAGTACTACTCATCTCACAGCACACTTGTTCACACATTTAATAGGAATCTAATTATAACTGGTCACCTTCACTCTGTCAAAGTGAGGTGAAAAGACGGCACATGTGTCTGTTGGCACGTCCGCTCCTCAGGTGGTTTTGTTAGCGTCATGCTAAATGAGAAGTGGAGTATTTGAGCAGGCAGACGTCATCAACATTCTCTGGGGGTGTGATGCTATCAGTAGGCATGCTCTGTCTGAGGCTTGGTTACACTTTAATCTGACTCGTATTTTAACTAAATCTGACCAGAAAGAATGGATTTAGTTAGAATTACAACAGGTGAGTGGATTTGTGCTGTTAAACAAGTCACACTAGCTAGCCTTAGCCAGCAGTTTCAGTTTTTGTTAATTAACTTTTTGTTAATATCGAACACCTAAACAAGATCATGAACACTTTTATAAAATGTGCTGTTTGAATGCATTTTGTATTTTTTTTCTGGAGTTTTCAGAGAATCTAAAAAATCTTTTTGGCTTTGTTTACTAATGTGTCACCACAGTAACTAGTGAACATTTCACCAATACGCAATACAAGAACACAACATAGTGAATAACAGTAACAAAAGTATTAGCAAAAATGTGAGAACACCCCTTATATTTATATGACCCCCAAGGCAAGGATAGAGGCCATTTATTCTAGTGTAAGGAAAAAGATTAATGTAAGATGAAACATAATTTGAATGATTGCAATTAGGAGATTGTAAAGAGTGCAATTATTAAGGATGAATTATATCAGCGGATGTTTTATTATCTAGACTGCATGGAGTCTTATAAAACTTGCAAAACCCATAGTTTAGATCTTTTTATTATTTAAGGTCCTATATTAAACTGACTCTTTGTAAAACTAAGTCATTTCAATGTTGTTACCTCATCAAAAACATACCTGGAGTTGTGTTTTGTTTCATTTATACGTTTGAGTAATCCTGCATTATTAGTCCTCCGTAGTCGTCTTGCCCTGTGTCTTCGTCGTTTGGAAATTGATTGTACAATAGTGTAAACCTCACGATGCTGCTCAAACATTTGTGCAAACTGTAAAAACTGAGCAAACCGTATTGCTAAGGCTAGACTGAAAACAGCAATGTAACACCATTATTCTCCTCCTTCACGTGTTTGGACAAGGCTCATTTCTGTCCAATGGCTGAGCGACCTCAGCACACGTGCTTTTTTTTATAGATGTTAGTTCACTTGGGGAAAAGTGCTCCACTGTGTTTTTAAATTCCATACATGTTCACTAGAATCATTTGGATCATTTCAGCCCTGGAATTGCCGATCTCTACTGATCTAAAGATAAGAGGTACCATGTTAAATTAGATACGGGATCACTACTATATGACATCACAAGGTGGAACAGAGCATTTCTGCGATGCTGCTCCAATGTAGACAGACTAATAATAAAGGGTTACTCAAACGTGTGACTGAAACAAAACAACTCCAGGTATATATTTGAGGAGGTAAGCAAGTAAAAAAAAAAAAAAGTAAAAAAACCAACCCAAACCCCCCCCCCCCAAAAAAAATGGCTGTGATACTAAAAGTCTTTGTTAAACCACTACTGTACAGTTCATATGAAATAAAAAAATGTTAAATATCAAAACCGTGAATATGTCAAATGTACAGTGGTCCCTCGCTCTATCGCGGTTCACTTTTCGCGGCCTCGCCGTTTCGTGAATTTTTTTTTTTTAGTGTATCAACATTGTGTTCTGGGATGGGGGGGGGGGGGGGGGGTCTAAACCAGGTCTAAACCAGGTCTAAACCTGGACTAAACCTGGACTAGACCAGATCTAAACTTGGATTAAACCAGGACTAGACCAGGTCTAAACCAGGACTAGACCAGGTCTAAACCAGGTCTAAACCAGGACTAGACCAGGTCTAAACCAGGATTAAACCACCGCATGCGGCTCTTTGCCTTGTTTCGTGACACATGTCAAAGCAACCCCCCCCCACGCTTCACTATTAATACATTTTGTTGAAAATCTAGGAAAGTTTAAGTGTTTAAACGAGAGAAATGTGAGAAAATGTTAATACCAGTCCAGAAAAGCGTATGTGTGTGGTGAGGCGTTTACAGCCTTAAAACATGTATAATAATTGTAAAATATAAAGTTGTCCTACTTCGTGGATTTCACTTATTACGGTTTATTTCTGGAACCACGAGGGACCACTGTATTGCATAAATAAGTTTCCTTTGTCTAAACAATCAACAAAATTGTAGAGTTGTTGGCGATATATCGATACAGCAGCCCACAATAATGATACTCTATCATGAAATTAAACTATACGAAACATCAATATTTTTGCACACCCCTAGTTGTAGTGAGGTTTATGCCTTTGGAGGCAGCAAAAGCAATCAGTAGTACTACTCATCTCAAAGCACACTTGTTCACACATTTAATAGGAATCTAATTATAGCTTGTCACCTTCACTCTGTCAAAGTGAGGTGAAAAGACGGCACATGTGTCTGTTGGCACGTCCGCTCCTCAGGTGGTTTTGTTAGCGTCGTGCTAAATGAGAAGTGGAGTATTTGAGCAGGCAGACGTCATCAACATTCTCTGGGGGTGTGATGCTATCAGTAGGCATGCTCTGTCTGAGGCTTGGTTACACTTTAATCTGACTCGTATTTTAACAAAATCTGACCAGAAAGAATGGATTTAGTTAGAATTACAACAGGTGAGTGGATTTGTGCTGTTAAACAAGTCACTCTCCCATAACATTACAGTTTCAAGCTAGCTAGCCTTAGCCAGCAGTTTTTGTTGATTAACTTTTAGTCAATATCAAACACCTATACAAGATCATGAACACTTTTATAAAATGTGCTGTTTGAATGCATTTTGTATTTTTTTTCTGGAGTTTTCAGAGAATCAAAAAAATCTTTTTGGCTTTGTTTACTAATGTGTCACCACAGTAACTAGTGAACATTTCACCAACACACAATACAAGAACACAACATAGTGAATAACAGAAACAAAAGTATTAGCAAAAATGTGAGAACACCCCTTATATTTATATGACCCCCAAGGCAAGGATAGAGGCCATTTATTCTAGTGTAAGGAAAAAGATTAATGTAAGATGAAACATAATTTGAATGATTGCAATTAGGAGATTGTAAAGAGTGCAATTATTAAGGATGAATTACATCCTCAGCGGATGTTTTATTATCTAGACTGCATGGAGTCTTATAAAACTTGCAAAACCCATAGTTTAGATCTTTTTATTATTTAAGGTCCTATATTAAACTGACTCTTTGTAAAACTAAGTAATTTCAATGTTGTTACCTCATCAAAAACATACCTGGAGTTGTGTTTTGTTTCATTTATACGTTTGAGTAATCCTGCATTATTAGTCTGTCTACATCTCTAAAGCTCAAAAGGCTCTGTTCCACCTTGTGATGTCATGAAGCGACTGTTTTCAGGTTAACAGCTACGTTTTACCTTTAGTTCAGTAGAGATTGACAATTCTACATCTGAAATCATCCAAATGATTCCAGTGAACGTGTATGGAGTTTAAAAACACGGTGGAGCAGGTCCTGTATTACCATATGACATCACAAGGTGAAACAGAGTGTTTTCTCTTTGAGAGAAGAACTCCGAATAAATATGCAGGCTTTGCGTGTTAAACATTTGTGAACAAAACACACACACACACAATTCCGGGTATATTTTTGATGAGGAAAAAACATTATAAAAAGTACAGGGCCTTTAAACATGCTAGTACTTGGTTAGTTTCTATAACTGGTAAAAGTTACTTCTTTTACCCTCTACAGCTCAAATCATACTATAAATATTGTTATTTTTTAACAATAAGTCTACATAGTAATTACTCAAGGCAATCTCTAGCTGTAGCTCTCGCCAGACAGAAAAAACAACAGTGATATAAGGAGACAGTTTGTTAGAGGACAGATCTAATTAAAGGCTGGCACCTGCAGTCATCGAAGGTGGTGCCGGGCGATGCCAGAGCCAGGCGCTTGCGGAGCTCATCCCTCTCCCTGGTCACCTGCCTCAGCTGAGTCAGGATGGGGTCCAGGCTGTCCGCAGACGGCCGGTTATCGTTTATGGCGGGAGGTGGAGATGAAGCTTCACCGTTAACTGGCGAACCTAAAATAGATGGGACATTCGTATCATTAAAATGTCGAGCTGTATGATATGCGAAAACTAGTCATATTTTATAACTATGTCGACGATTGCTGCAGTCTTATTATGAACATATGTGCCATTTTGATGTAAACTCAATTAAAACATGGTTCCAGTATTTCTTGTTTTACTTGTTACCTTAGAGATATTTCCCTTCTTTAACTGCTAACATGCAAGATATTTTCATCACCATGTTACCTTTTATTGTTTTGAAATGCAATATTTGCAGAAAATGTGTTAACATGTTTCACTTTCCTTTTTGATGTCCTGAGTCTCCCCTCCCTTTGCTCTCCACTCGCCCTTCAGAGCGCTATCATAATCAGCATGCACCCTGCCAATGAAACTACCGCACATTGCATCAGATGTGTCAAGTACTATGCAATCAATGTCATCGATCTATTATAAAAAATATACTTATGACTCAGAAGTTCCTGCACCATCGACAGCAGCGATAACAATTCATAAAGATTTAAAGATGTAAAAGTATCACTTAGTTCTCATCTTCAAAGGTTGAATAAGATTAGAATTACATTGTGGTTAGAAGAGATGACACCACAAACTTGAGAAATTGCATCAGCGTGGGGTCTGGTCTATATTTGTTTGGCCTATTTTGTTTTCAATTAATCATCCCAGTTCAGTCACATTTTGCTGTCTGAAGAACTAGGACATTTTAAACACTAATCCGCTATTTCTCTGTGTTTATTTCAGAAGGTCTGTGTTTAAAGGCACTATATTAAGCAAATTTGACTCATGAGCTTTTTACCCATGTTATAATGCTGTTCCCTAATCAAAACATACCTGGAGTTGTGTTTTAGACTATATCTCCAAAGCTCAAAATGCTCTGTTCCACCTTGTGATGTCATGAAGGGGTAGTTTTTAAGTTGCCAGCTACCGTTTACCTTTTGTTCAGTAAGGCTGAAATTCCAAATCCAAATGATTCAAATGATTATCCAAATGATTCTAGTGAAGGTGTGTGGAGTTTAAAAACACATTACCACATGACATCACAAGGTGGAACAGTGTTTCTGTTTAAGAGAAGAACACAGCCTAAATATGTAGTGTTTTGTGTTAAACGTGTAAATATTTGGAAGCAACATTATAACATAACAAACAGTGCAAGATAGGCCCTTTAAAGAGACTTATTATTAAGGCTTCCGATTACAAAAGGCGCCATCATCTCAGGGGATATGTTTTCTTGACTAAAAAGGACACGGATGGAAGGGACAGGAGCAGGAAATCTAGGATTACATTCATCTTTGGCTCAATATTTGGCTCTTTTGGAGCTTTATGTAACACAGCTGAGTCATTTGGAACAGTGTCAAAGCGAGACAAAGAGACAAAAAGGGTTGGGCTCTATTATTACGGCTATATATATATGGCTATCAGCCAATATCAATAGCTTAGCTTAAGCCTTTTATTGGTCTCACACACAATGACACACAGTGACACGCGGGAGAAATTTGACTTCTGCATTTAACCCATCCTTTTCAGGAGCAGTGAGCAGCCATCTTTTTTCGGCGCCCGGGGGGCAGTACCGTGAAGGGTCTTGCCCAAGGACCCACACTGGTTAGCTCATTGCCCGGGGGGGGGATTTGAACCCACAACCCCCAGGGGGAAAGTCCATGACTTACCAGTTGAGCTAACCATACCGATATTCAATACCAGTATGCTTTCGCCCTGTGTCTGAGTGCCCTTTTTAAGAGCCAAAATGGAAATAGAAAAGCATTATATGGGTGTATTCTTGCATTTAAAACATCTAACACATTATTTTAGATCCCACTAAAATGTTGTTACTATTTTTACAAAAGTGAAAAGTTTATTTGTGATTGTTACTTGTAACTTAAAGGGATATGCCACCCCCAGGTCAAATTTGGGCATCTCCCCATAGTCCAGAGACTAAAATAAGTGGTGGAAAGTGTTTTCCTGGTCACCCAGCCATTGTCCGAGTCTGTCGCCACTGACCGCCGCGGTATCTGGTGCTCCTCCGCCTTAGACTGGAGTCTAACGTCGCCAGAGAAAGATTTCGGCCAAAAGGAATTAATTTGCTCGATGCGTTTCCCAATTACTTTGTGTGTAGTGCGCATTCATATCGAGTGCAAATAAATGTGCAAATCAATTCACGCAGCACGCTGCCAGGGGAATCCCAGTTACGCACCGGGAAGGGAGTTCCCCTGTTGCACAACGTGGTGCGTGATACGGCTGTATTCTTCCGCACTGGAAAATAGTTCCCACCCAAAATGACCAAGGCAAGCTCTCCGTGTTGATTTGCACATTTATTTGCACTCGATATGAATGCGCACTACACACAAAGTAATTGGGAAACGCATCGAGCAAATTAATTCCTTTTGGCCGAAATCTTTCTCTGGCGACGTTAGACTCCAGTCTAAGGCGGAGGAGCTGCAGATACCGCGGCGGTCAGTGGCGACAGACTCGGACAATGGCTGGGTGAGCAGGAAAACGCTTTCCACCACTTATTTTAGTCTCTGGACTGTGGGGAGATGCCCAAATTTGACCTGGGGGTGGCATATCCCTTTAAAAGCACACTATGTAACTTTTTGGCTGGGGCTCCATCACCTGCTTGTTTCTATGGATGTGTCATTGCTCTGTCCGGAATGTCCTACAGTATGACATTAAACAGCTCTACTTTACACGTATTCAATTACAAGTGGTTTTATAGCTCAAAAATACCTAGAAAAACAGTAATTCTGACTGTGAGTGGGGTCGCCTCTCCACAGACCTGGCCTATAACTTGGTCTGGTTTGGTCTCCATGAAAATATAAAGGTTTAATACCATACTGTGAAACATTCCAGATAAAGCAACAACATCTCCATGGAGAAAAGCATTTGACAGGCCCTCCACCAGAAAAGTTACACAATGCACCTTTAAGATAAATTTGTGGCATTGCTATGGATTTTAAACAGAAAATACAGCAGTAGGCCAAATATCAGATATCAGTATTGGCTCAAAAAAAATAAAATAAAATAAAATAAAACACTATTACATTATAGTAAATCATATTTTAAAATGTGTTATTATGACAGACCTAACTCCTACCACTTTCAAAACACTAAAAATATGTATAAATATCCAAATGTATTCCATCATAATACATACCAACACTACTGAGTGAACTGCTGCTTTCTGAGTCCGAGGGCATCGTTGAGAGCACACTGTATGTAGAGCCTACAAGGAGACAAAAACCAACATTTAGAAAAGAAGGAGGGCTTTAAACACCAATTAAACACCAGCTCCAATTAATTGCTCATACAAAGTGGTGAGACATATTACACAGTCAGCTCGATGGTCCCTCTATGGTAATAAGATAAATTTGATGGCGCCCATATTCCCTGCTATTGCTTATTATGACTCCAGACTGCTGCTCTCCTGTGCACTCCGCCACACTTTGATGTATAGTGTTCATATGTTTTTGCTACACACGCAGAATGTCATGGACGGAATGGGATTTTCTGTTTTTATGTCAAGTGTGCGAAGAGGGGGAGACCAGTGGAGGGGGTAGATTGGTGCAGGGAGCTGGAGACCAGAGGAGGGGGATATCAGTGGTGGGGGGAGTGAAAATGACTCTCCATCTGAAGGGCTGTACACAGCATTAAGACAGTGGGGGAATGCACATGGGTGTCCATAATCTGTAGGAGAGGTTCATAGTTTTATGGTGTAAAGAACCAGATTCAAAAGGGCAAGAGAAACACGCCCAGCCACGAAGGTAACACAAAGGTTTAAAAGGCTTAGTGTTGTGTGGTTTTGGAACATAAAAATAAAAAAGTGTAAACATTTTTCACAAGTATTAGAGATAAGATTTGCTATGTGTTTTTAAAAAGTAAAGACGGATTATGTTTGTAAACATGTTTGTAAAGGTCTAAATAGGTACAACAATCATTTTCTATTTAAAAAAAAAACCAAAAACTTAATTGTGCAGCCCTATTTGAGACTATCCTGATTTCTGACAGCTCTGTTAAGATGTGAATGCAAATGTTGAGGTGAGGAATAGCAAAACAACATGTGGGATTATCACGAAGAAGAAACACCAACAAATGACAGGATGACAGGAAGAGAAAGAAATGGCAATGCTTGAGTTGTGGTATTGTTTACCATTAGTAGGGTCCAATATCCAGGGATGAAAGTGTCCCGTCATAAAATAAGCTGAAAGAAAAAATTTACGACCGGGGGGCTTTCAGCCGCGTTGGTACGCCCCGGTGATATACGCTGTTGCGAAGGACCTGCGCGCGGGCGCCGTTACGTGCGGTGTCCGCCCGCGGCTCACATGGGCTCGCGCGGTACATTTTTAATACGAGACGCGTACTTCTGTTTCTGAATACGGGACGATTCCATTTTTCAAGGGACGGTTGGTGACACTAAACACAACTATATGTATATATACACCCAAAATCTTTCCTAACGCATTTGCACAGAAAAAAACAAAAAAACGCGGCTGAAAAAAAAGCGGATGAAGTCTTTCATCCCTGAATATCAGGGTAAACTGTGAAGTGAGCTCTACACATCTGGAATGGATGTAGCTGAGAGTGCTCGAAAGTGAGTTTGTGAACAAAATTCACGAGAGAATTCTTCTTGCTGGCAAGGCCAATATCAACATGTACCGTGTGGCAAAGCTCTTAAGCCATTGTTCATTTGTGACATCACTAAAACTAATTTTAGAATTGTTCCTGTGATTCATTTTACATTAAGAACTACATTATAAATGAGAACCCACAAAAAAAAAAAAAATTTCATTCAATTCAAAATTAAATAAAATTTATTGTAGAATAGATTTAACCAAAATTTGCCTTTTAAAGCTACTAATTAAAATATCCTGACCTAAATTTCCCTACGATATGAATGAAACCTGTTCAATGCAACTTGCAATACAAGTAATAATTGCAGGGTGACTATATTATAAAGTAATCCAACTTAAATGGTGCAAAAAGAAGCCAAACACTACATTAGCGTTTCCAATGAAGGAAATGAAAAAATGATCCTCAAAATGGCTAATTTGTCAGATTACACACGTTAATGACACAAAGACAAAGAGACAATTTAATTCCCATCATCATTACAGCAGTCCTTGGTGTGTGACAACTGTAATCCGCTCCAATCTCATCCTCTGAAGCAAATGAATGGGAGAACTTGTTGTAATCATGGTAAAAAGATTCTACAGATTTGACCTCCAGAGTTCAGGTCATTGGGCTAATGCAGTTCTCACAGATCTATGGGCCTGCTCTGAAAATGCATGGCTGTTACTTTTTGTTCCATTGATTATTCTACAAGTGATTAATTCATGTTGCAGAATCAATACTGACAAGAAACTATTGACAACATGGTTTTGGTGAACAATAGCTAGTGTGAATGCAATAGAGATACACATAATTGAAAAGAGGCAGGTTTAACTTCATTTTAGAGCAGTGGTCTCCAACATTTTTTTCTCATAAGGATCAATAATAAACTTTTTTTTTCCTTCAGGGAGGAGTGGAAGGGGGGCCAGTAATAACAGCAGGAAATGGTTAGAAGTCTTAACCATAGTTTGAAAAAAATGGTCTTAATAATCATGTTTGGTGTCAATTTGCACAATATTTAAGTTAAAGGTGCACTGTGCAACTTTTCTGGTGGATGGACCGCCACCTGTTTGTCTCCATGGAGATATATGTATTTTTTTTAACATTATAATAAATGATTACGCAAACATATGCAAATGAAATAAAACACAACTGCGGGTATGTTTTTGATGACGTAACAACATAACATGGCTAAAGCTCACAAGAATCCATTTTGTGTAATATAGGACTTGAAGCAATATATAACATCAGAAGATTTATGATGACAGGACAATGTGTACTTTATATAAAAACAGAATTTGCATTTTCTAGGGCAAAAGATTATTAAATCATTATGGTAAAGAGCAAGCTATGAGAATGCATCTGTAGTCCTCCATGATAAACTGGATTCCAGGGAGCAGAGGAATGGCCACAGCAGCAGAAGGCAGTTACTGGACGCCAACTGCTCCAGATCTCCATCTCTGAGCTGCTGGCCTCCCCACTGGGTTTAGCTCCAACCCAGGCTCCAGGCCAAGCTCTAGCCAATGGACGTGTGACATGGCCCGGCCTAATTAACTGTGAGCTCTGTGCAAGTGAGCCACTCCATCTTCTCCCCGCAGACAGAGGAGGGAGTGGGGAGGGCAGGGGGCTGGGGTAGGACGAACACTGGAAGGAACACATGGAGGACTGAGAGAGGACGTGGCCTCACTGTGATATAAAGTCAAGCAGGGTTAAGGAATACCAACAATTAATAATACGAATATTAAAGGGCCTATATTACGCTACTTTCTGATCTTTGTTACATTCTGTTTTATTTCATTCATTCAACTGAGCACCGTCGATTCCTATTGGACACTGCAAGTTTATAACAGTTGTTTTAGATCAGACCTGGGCAAACTGTTCCACAAAGGGCCGGTGTGGCTGCAGGTTTTCTTTCCAACCAAGCAGCAGCACACCAGACTTGACTCATTTAATCAACTGATCTCAGTCTTCAGACAGTTGAAGGTGTGGCCTTGGTTGGTTTGAACAAAAACCTGCAGCCACACCGGCCCTTTGTGGAACAGTTTGCCCAGGTCTGTTTTAGATCAATGCTCTTTCAAGTTAGAATTGGCAATTACTTCTGTTAGACAGAAGCATTTGTTGCACTTCTGAGAAACACGATCCAAGATGGCGGCGCGTGAAGACGCAGCGGCCCCTCGTCCGGCCGATAGCGTAGTGTTTTCACCGTCTTTGTCTAGTCTATCTTGTCCGTCTTCAGTGTTTTTTAACAAGTACAGTAGGCAGTTTCTGCTGGACATAGGCAGAACTGGCCAGCACAACTCCCTGGACACTGTACTAGAGGAGAAGCTGGCGCGCTTCGGACTACTCCGCCGGCCTGCTGCTAATGCTGCTAACGCTGCTACACCGGACTCGCCTGCCGCCCGGAGAGGAGACGCCGCAAGCGGTGTGAGAGGAAGCAGAAGCGAGGCAAGCGCGGCGGTATCAGAGCTAGGCTAACGGCTAGCCCGCACCGGCCGGCCATTCCATCCATTCTCCTCGCCAACGTGCAGTCTCTGGACAATAAAATGGACTACATCAGACTGAGGGCTGCCCAGCGCGACGTGAGGGAGTGCTGCGTTTTTGTTTTTACGGAAACATGGCTCCATGACAACATCCCGGACTCAGCGATACGCCTGGACGAGCTAACATGCTACCGCTCGGACCGAGCTAGCGGTGTCCCCGGAGTTAAATCCCGCGGAGGGGGTTTAATAATTTTTCTTCGGGACACTTATTGTCGGGACGCTGTGGTGGTATGTAGACACTGTTCACCCCTAGTGGAGTTTATGATTCTGAAGTGCCGGCCTTTTTATCTCCCGCGTGAAATCACGGCAATATTGCTAGTGGTTGTTTATGTCCCCCCATCACAGAACAGCGCTGATAGAAGGGAGGCACTGTATGAGCTGTATAACTCTATTAGCGAGCAACAGACTGCTCACCCGGACGGATTTTTTATCCTTGCCGGGGATTTCAACCATGCAGACCTCAAAACTGTCATGCCACAAATGCATCAGCATGTTGATTTCCCAACCAGGGGAAACAACATTTTGGACATGGTTTACACTACACACAAGGGAGCATACAAGGCTTACCCCCTCCCCCACATAGGCCTCTCTGACCACATCTCTGTTGTGCTCAGACCGGCATACAGACCCCGTGTAAGGGTCTCCAGGCCGGCTCTGAAGCAGATCCAGGTGTGGCCAGAGGGGGGCCTCGTCTGCACTACAGCACTGCCTCGGTACAACAGACTGGGCAGTGTTCAAACAGGCCGCCACATACAACAATCACACTGACATTGAGGAGTACGCAGACACTGTGACCTCCTACATCACCAAATGCATTGGTGATGTCACACACACAAAAACCATCACCACCAGGGCTAACCAGAAGCCATGGCTGACAGGGGAGGTTCACAGGCTGTTGAGAGCCAGGAACGCTGCCTTCAGAGCTGGGGATGTCCCCCATCTGAGGGCAGCAAGAGCCAACCTGTCCCGTGGCATCAGGAAAGCCAAACACAGATACACACAGAAAATAACCGGACACTTTAGAGACAGCAGGGACACACGGAGTCTGTGGCAGGGCATCCAGAACATCACGGATTACAAACCCTTGCCACAGACCTGTGACAACAATATCACCCTGCTCAATGACCTCAACAGCTTCTTTGCACGGTTTGAGGCAGGAAATGACACCCGGCCCCAAAAAACTCCACCACCTCCCCACGACCACCCCCTGTGTGTGTCTGCAGCCAGCGTGAAGAGGACACTCTCCAGGATCAACACCCGCAAGGCTGCAGGCCCGGACAACATTCCTGGTCGTGTGTTGAAAGACTGTGCAGAGGAGCTCAAGGATGTCCTCACAGACATCTTTAATGCTTCTCTGAGCCAGGCTGTCGTTCCCTCCTGCTTCAAAACCACTACCATCGTTCCCGTGCCAAAGAAGCCCACTCCGGCCACTTTTAATGACTATCGCCCTGTTGCACTGACCCCCATCATCATGAAGTGCTTTGAACGGCTAGTCATGGCACACATCAAATCCATCCTCCCCCCCACCCTAGACCCATACCAGTTTGAATACCGGGCCAACCGCTCTACCGAGGATGCAATCTGTTCTGCACTTCACCCGGCTCTCACCCACCTAGACAATAAAGACTCATATGTGAGAATGCTGTTCATAGATTTCAGTTCAGCATTCAACACTATAATCCCTCAGCAGCTCATTATCAAACTAGACCACCTGGGGCTTCAGACCTCACTCTGTAATTGGCTGCTGGACTTCCTCAGTGAGAGGCCACAGGCAGTGCGGGTCGGCAGAAACACCTCAAGCTGCATTAGACTGAGCACAGGAGCCCCCCAGGGCTGTGTGCTCAGTCCGATGCTCTTCACTCTGCTGACCCACGACTGCTCACCAGCGTTCAGCACCAATCACATAGTGAAGTTTGCGGACGATACGACTGTGAAGAAGAAGAAGAAGTGAACTTTATTGATCTCACACTGGAGAAATTCTTCTCTGTATTTTAACCCATCCTATATATATATACATATATTAGGAGCAGTGGGCAGCACACATTAGGGCGCCCGGGGACCATCTCCATGATCTTCTTGCTTCGGTTTGGTCCGGACCTAAGCTGGAGTACCTATGGTGCATGTTTTGGGTTGGTGGGGGAAACCGGAGTGCCCGGAGGAAACCCACCCAGACACGGGGAGAACATGCAAACTCCACACAGAAAGGCTCGGGCGACCCGGGGATCGAACCCAGACCATGCATGCAAACTCCACACAGAACACACACGGAAAGGTCTGGGCGACCCGGGGATCGAACCCGGAACCTTCTTGCTGTGAAGCAAGAGCGCTAACCACTCTGCTACCGTGCCGCCTGTGGTGGGTCTCATCTCTAATAACGATGACGAACTACAGGAGTGAGGTGAGCCTTCTGACCCAGTGGTGCAGCAATAACAATCTCCTTCTTAATGTTGAAAAGACCAAGGAGATTGTTATTGACTTCCGGAGAGGCCCCACCCAGCACCCCCCACTGTCCATCAATGGTGCTGCTGTAGAGAGGGTGAGCAGCACCAAATTCCTGGGGGTGCACATCAGTGAGGACCTCTCCTGGACAGTGAATACTGTATCACTGGCAAAGAGGGCTCAGAAGCGCCTCTATTTCCTCCGCAAACTGAGGAGAGCTGGAGCCCCTCCACCCATTATGACCACCTTCTACCGAGGCACCATTGAGAGCGTCCTGACCAGCTGCATCACTGTGTGGTACGGGAGCTGCACTGAACAGAACAGGAAAGCCCTGCAGCGCATAGTGAATGCAGCTGGGAGGATCGCTGGTGTCTCTCTCCCCTCCCTCCTAGACATTTTTAACACCCGGCTCACCCGCAGAGCGTCCAGCATTGTGGGTGACCCGAGCCACCCCGCACATAGCCTGTTCAGCCTCCTGCCCTCGGGGAGAAGGTACCGGAGTCTCCGGGCCCACTCCACCAGGCTTTCAAACAGCTTCATCCACCAGGCTGTCAGGAGGCTGAACTCACACCCGAACTCCCACCTTACCCATCTACCACCCCCACCCCCCATATTGGCATAACCTGTATTCCATAAAAGACATATCACTCTAGACACTTTAAAAAACTGCTGCTAAGGACGACTGTTGCACTGTTGCACATTTACATTTACTACTGGATTTTACTCCTGTTGCACTGTTGTTTACTACTGTTATTGCACACTTACATTTACTACTGGAATTTTTAGTACTGTTGTTTACTCCTGTTATTGATTTTTACCCCCGTTGCACTGCTGTTTACTACTGTTATTGCACATTTACTACTGGAATTTTTAGTACTGTTGTTTACTCCTGCTGCACTAGAATTACTACTGTTGCACACTTATTTTTATTTATCTTAACTCCAATGCACATTCTATTGCACATGACCAAGTCACTGCTGTATCTTCCATTGCACATTTTGATGCACACTGCACACTTTGGAAATCTGTATATAGTATAGGTTATTTGTTATTTATTATGTTGCACTGTTTTAAGATTTTAGACCGTAGACTTTAGTTTTAACTTAGATCTCTGTCTTAGATAGTTTTTGTTGTGTTTTGTCTTCATATTGTATTTTGTACACTGTCTTTTTGCACTACCTGGCCAGAGAGAAACGAAATTTCGATTCACTGTATGTTGAACACATATGGCAGAATTGACAATAAAGCTGACTTTGAACTTTTGAAGGGCTACAGGAAGAGCCCAAAACAAGTAAACCAGCTAAACAAATGCACCTTTTTAGTTTAAAACTGAATCTTTATCAAAGAATGTTCAATCAAATATTAAATGTCCGAAATATAAAAATGATCCATGGGTTTCACAGCTTATAAATATATACCAGATAGATGGAGAATAAGGGAACGATAAGACTAGTAATGGAGAAACAGCTCTGTGCGCTGATGCCAGACTAGGGATGCAAATTATCGACTAATTCATTAATTGATAGTTGATTGACCTTATCGATCGATTAACGATTAACTGATAAGCAGCGTTTTTCACCTGAATTTTAGTGTTTCAATAGGATCTTTAAGAATATAAGCTATAGTATACATAACACTGAGTCAAAAATATATCATAGTAAGATAAGATAAGATAAGATAAGACTTTATTGATCTCACATAGGAGAAATTTACTTGTCACAGTAGCTCCAGGTAGGGACAGTTTGAACAAGAAGACAAGTGCATGCAGGCAAAAAAAGGCATAAAGATAGGTGATAATAATAATTTAAAAAAATAAGTAATAAATCGAATAATAATAATAGTAGTGATAATAATAAAAAACAGTGACCGGGAGAGTATTGAAAAAAATTGGAAAAACTATATTGCACGATAGGAGTATTGAAAAAAAAAAACAATATTGCACATTGGGAAAACGATATTGCACGGTAGGACTATACAGTAGAATTATACAGTCTGATGGCGGTGGGGATGAAGGATCTGCGGTAGCGCTCCTTCTTGCACTGGGGGTGCCTCAGTCGGCTGCTGAAGGAGCTGCTCAGCTCCTCTACAGTCCGGTGCAGAGGGTGAGAGGTGTCGTCCATGATGGACGTGAATTTGGCCAGTACCCTCCTCTCAGCCACCACCTCTACAGAGTCCAGAGGACAGCCCAGGACAGAGCTGGCCCTCTTGTCCTGGGCTGTCCTCTGGACTCTGTAGAGGTGGTGGCTGAGAGTAGTATTATTATATTGTATATTCCTCAATTAATTATTCCTTAGTAAAAGCAGACGAATGTATTGATGCTGAATAACAAAATACAGTAATCCCTCGCTCTATCGTGGTTCACGGATTTTTATTTATTTTATTTATTTTTTTTTATAGTGTAACATTTTTTTTATAGTGTAACATTGTGTTCTGTCCTGATTGGCTAAGAGACTAGACCAGGACTAAACGTGGACTAAACCAGGTCTAGACCAGGTCTAAACCTGGAGTGGACCTGGACTAAACCAGGATTAAACCACCACGTGCCGCTGCTGGTTTCGTGCGGCTGGTTTGTGGCTCGAGCTGAGACTACGCATTCCGGGCGCCGCGGTTCGATCTCGCCTCGCGTGTACACCGGGCAGTGCCGTTGGCTGTGAGTCGAGCTTGGCGCAGCGCGGTTGCCTTGTTTCGTGACCACGTGGGTGCGCATGTCCGCGATTAGCGATTAACTACAATTAATGCATTTTGTTCGACCAACGTCTTAATCGACAATTAATCGTTAATCGATTAATTGTTAACATCCCTATGCCAGACAGTACAGGGTGGCTTTGATTTCATATTGTTCCACAGATTTCACCGATTATAATTATTGCAAAAGCTCAATACGTCTTCTTTAACTGCATTGACTGAGAAGAATGGAAAGAGAAGACTAGTATGGAGGCTCTGTGCACTGATCCCAGACACTAGAGTGCAAAGAGCTGTGAGCATGTGGCTTTGATTTCATATTGTTCCATCAGACTCTCTCAAAGCTGCAGGGCTGTGCAGGCTTCCTCTCCTCACTCAGCACCAGCTCTCACTGCAGCCCAAGTCTCATTTCCACAGAAAAGCAACAAATGACTGCTTTGACCGGAGCCCTGATTGACGAGCTCTCGGAAACATAAGACCCCAGCTACTGCAGAGAGGAATTATGTCAGATCATCTTAAGACGTTTTCAAATATGCGTGTTGGGGAGGCTCAGTGCCAGTTAAAAAAATATATATAGCAACAGCAACTGCCGCCATGTTGTTTTGTTATTAGGAAAAGACACTATAATAAATTAAATACGCTGTAATCGAATCTGTGGAGGACACTAACCAATCGACTGAAAGCAGTGGTTCTGACAGAAAGGACAAATTTGAGACAATCCTCTCAGGAGAAAAAAAAATACATACACTGACGATTTTATAACATATACTCAGAGACATGAGAGGAATTCTGGATTCAAATGTGTTCAAAGAAAACCAGACGAAGGTCAAAGAAAGCTTTTCAATAAAAAATGTTCTGTGTACAATTTGTAACCAAAATGTCCATAGAGTTCTGTAAGAAAAAATGCCCTGATGGAGAACAGTGATTTTAAAGGTCCCATGGCATGAAATTTTCACTTTCTGAGGTTTTTGAACGTTAATGTGAGCCCCCCCCCCCCCCATGGCTAAAAGTTGCGAAATGTCTAAACTGAGCATTTGCGGTCCTTTTCTGCGTTACACAAAACCAGTGTTCAAACGGGCGAGTTCGGACAAGGCACCTTTTTGACGTCAGCTCCAGCCCCTCCCTCTGTCTCCGCTCAGCGTCCCTGTATATCCCGCCCATAGAGTTTGGACTGTGAATGCGCTACAATGCGAAATGCTTTTTTTTATTTGCCTGGAGGCACGTCCGAGTGTTTCTAGGCTCGCAAGTCCCTTACCCGACCCTCTGGACCTCTGAAATACCAGTGGTTTAATTTTATTTTCTGTGTAAATATGCTTTTTTTTCATTGCAAAGTCTCCCATCTGTCTTCCTGTGTTAAACACGGAAGCGAGCAGACAGCGGTGCTGAGCTGCGCTTCGAGCGGGGGAAACCCGCATCCCCGCTACTTAGCCAATCTCTCTGTCCTTCTCATTTGCATTGAAGCAGCAACACCCAGAATAAAGCATTTTAGACACATATCTAGCCTCATGAAGACTGTCAGAGTCATATCTCATGCAGTGAGTGTTGATTTTAAAGAAGGATTCATTTACAGTATTAGGGAACCATTAAGGAGCCATATAAAAGCATCAAGAAGTACCATGTCATGGGATCTTTAAAGATTCTTTTAAGGGTCATCTTGACAAAAGCCACACTGCTGGTACGTCTCATTCAAAATGCTTCACTGGCCACCGTTTACAGAAGAGGGCATCAGACACATCCAAGGATTCTAACAAGAGTGAAGAACTGTTGCAAAAGAAATCAAACATGATCCATCAACGCAAAATCCAAATGTTTGGTTATCTGAATCTGATTGGTCAAAGAGTGACAACAGTGGAACAAGCTGAAACACTGAACTTTTGTTCCATCTACTCGAGAGACGAGCACATCACAGAGACATCTTCCACAAATGTACAAAGCTCTTGCCTCCTGCATGTTTTTCATGAACTAGTCTATATTGATGCTTAAATATTCTGGAGTACGTTTGTCAATGTCGACATGTTTATTTTTGTTTTGTGATTGGTCTGCTCACCTAATTAACCGTACTCTAAGAAAGATTCTCACAATATATGAGAGTTCACAAACAAAGGAGAATCCTGTGTAACGGGAATGAGAATGCTGTGTAAAGTTAAATTCTGATAGCATGTTTCCATGTTATCATACATATACAAAACTGTCCACACTCATTAACCAGTGTGTGCTGTTGAAATGCCAGGGCCTTTCTATATAATGCAGCATCCATCATGTCTTCCAGCAGGAAAGTCCTGCAGAGCTCATCATCTTAAAGTGATTCTCTGCACACATGACAACATGTTCTGCTTGTAGGATCTCTACACTCGCAGATCCAAATCCAATAGAGAAGAGGGGATGTAGTGGAATAGCAGATTAGTCAACTATGTCAATATTGAGCAACATTTCCAATCTTGCTAATCTCAGTTGATGCATGCAGGGATTCATCTTTTCTCTAGATGTCAAAAATATAACGGAGGATAACTGTATTAAACATATTGACAACATCTAAATAAAATGTAATCTAGAAGTTTAATTAGGAGTTTCCAAAATTCTAAATATCGATAGTGATATTGATATAGTATCAATATTGTGAGCTGCCAAAATCAACATTTTGCCATGGTACTTTTTGTTAAATGTGACAAAATCATTGTGTGAAAGCTCTACAATTTTGTTTAAAGAAAATAATGTATTTATGTTCACTTGTTCTGTGACTAAAATTGGTGTATTCATATTAAGTTTGTGCAACCAGGGATTTAAAGGTGCAATGTGCAAGTTTTCGGTTGGGGGTCCGTCACTTTCTAGTTTCTATGGCTATGTTATTGCTCTGCCATTTATTAAAATACATGTGTTTTTGTGGCCCAAAACTACTGAGAAAAACAGATATTCTGACTGTGAACGGGGTTGCCTCTCCACAGATCTGACCTGTAACTTGGCCTGGTTTGTTCTCAATTATGATGGAAAGGTTTAATGCCATACATTCCAGACAAAGCCATGGCGTCTCCATGAAAAAAAGCATGTGACGGACCTTCTACTAGAAAAGTTACACGATGCGCCTTTTTTGTATTTAGTTTTGAAAAATTGTGATACAGTATATTATCACAAAAATTGTGATACTATGTACCATGTTATTGTGTATTGAATAGAGAAGGACCTTCTAATTACCAGCCCTTCCCTTAATTTCCCCTTAAAGGAAAAGTAACGTTTTTTATAATCTGAGCCTTATTTCGGTAATAAAACAAGTTGTTTTACTCACCCATAGCACTTTGGTGTCATATGGAGCACTTCCAGAGATGTTTTAGATTTGCGATCTCCATAATTTGAGTTCTCAGGGCACATGTTTGCGGTCTCCAAATAACACAAACTTTAGCACTTTTCAAATCATAGAAGCTCGATGTCTTAGTCTACGATTTCGTTTGTGTCAAAAGTGGCCTGTAATCCGAGATTTATCCATAGTTTCGAGTAGATGAGGAGGACAGTGCGCATGTGCAGAGTCACAGTTTATTTTGCTCTCAGCTCCTGGGACCCAAACATGAAACACAAAGCTGTAAATTATGGATAAATCTCGGATTACATGCCACTTTTGACTCAAACGAAATCGTAGACCAAGACATCGAGCTTCTATGATTTGAAAAGTGCTAAAGTTTGTGTTATTTGGAGCCCGCACATATTACATGCTCGGGGAATATATTATATGCCCCGAGCTACGGCTAGAAGTCACGCTAACGCTAAAGCAAATCTAAAACATCTCTGGAAGTGCTCCATATGACACCAAAGTGCTATGGGTGAGTAAAACGACTTGTTTTATTACCGAAATAAGGCTCAAATTGTAAAAAAAAGTTACTTTTCCTTTAAAACATCCAATAAAGACAATGATTTTCTTATAAACAAAAATTTCTGTTAGGTCTGAGTAAAATTATCCAATCAATGCATGAGGATTTACTATCAGTGTCTTTATTAGTGACTTATTAAAACATCCAGCAGCAGCATTAGCCCTTTTACGACAGGCTTTTTATCATCAATAGCAATTAGCACTAGCCCCACTGAGTAAGTCTGATCATTTGCAAACATCACCACTGCTTCGATACAGCTCAGAACCATAAGGGAGAGCTCTGGAGAAAACCCCAATCAAATCAAACAGATGTGGAAGTCCTATGGTGACAGCGCGGAGGTTTATATATCGATATATTTATATCAAGCTTCAAAGTGTGTCATTGTGAAAGGCCTACTTGAGGAATGATTAATATGGATGCACTGATCTGATATTGGCATTGGATATCAGCACTGATCCTGAAAGAAAATTGCTGGATATGCTTCCAAATATTAGTTCAGTCAATATCCTGGCTGGACATGTGAATTTAAGACTATTTCCTGGTTGTAGTTGGTCCAGAAAGTCTCAATGTTTGAACTTTTATTTACACAAGTTGTTCTACAGCTATTTGAAGAAAAATAACTGCTACAGAACACATATGTATCAATTCTGAATTAATTTTGTTTTTGTTTAAAGGGAAAAAAAATGCATTATTCATCTCTGCACTGGTATTGGTTGATATTTGGTATCGGCACATACTTAAAGAACTGAAAAAGCTGGATTGGTGCATCTCTAGTTATTAAAGCAATTAACTGCCCTGCCCAGTTCCTGACACTGCAGTGTGAGACATTCCTGTAGCGTTAACAAATCCTGTTGCTATGATCCGAATAGGTCAGGTGAGGAGTATTCTCACCTTAGGGTCCTCAACCCCATCCTCATCCCCACACGCATCCAGGGGCATCAACATTTGCTTCAGACTACCAGATTACCTTCTCGGGAGCATAATGCAAGATGACACGCGTTGCCATGGAGAGGAAGGATGAGAGGAGGGCGAAAGTAAAATCTGCAAGGTGGTGAAAGTGGAGAATTGGGGACTATGTCTTATCAAAGAATAATACAGAGTCTGGTAGGCTGAGGGCTAAGTTATTCATGAGTTCCAGAATATTCCATTATGCAGGCTGTCAAAAAAAGTCATACATCCATGTCTGATCATTTGAACAGAAGAGGGCAAATGGATGTACAGTGCATTTCAGTGTGAAACAAGAGCTAGTCCTGCCTAGTCCTTTAGTTTTATCATGTCAGGATTATAAATTTGTTTCAATTTAATCATTTATCAGATATATATATATATATATATATATATATATATATATATATACACTTTTTTTTTTTTTTTTAACTTTGACTTACTTGCAGCTTCCAATGCACTTGTGACTACTCTAAGTCGGGACCAGACTGGAACTAGACCAGGACCAGACCGGGACTAAACCAGCTCTAAACCAGGTCTAAACCTGGACTAAACCAGGTCTAACCCGGGATTAAACCACCGCGTGCGGCTCTTTGCCTGGTTTCGTGCGGCTCTAGCGTTCGTTCATGTCGAGGTTTGATGGACGTGAGTGTTTAAGAGAGAAATGTGAGAAAACAATAATAATTGTTAATAATTCAAGGGATTACTGTACTGACAAATATCTGTCGTTAATATCGGCCCACTTTTACACATCGGGCCGATGCCGATATTTTAAAGATTTGGCAATGTTGGCCGATATCGATGTTAATGCCGATATATCATGCATCCCTATTTGGAACTGTTCATACACTCAACAAAAATATAAATGCAACACTTTTGTTTTTGCTCCCATTTTTCATGAGATGGACTTAAAGATCTAAAATTCATTCCAGATACACAATATTACTTGCCTGGAAGAATCCATGACTCATCGCTATACCAGCGGCGAGTCTGGTAACGCTTGGTCCAGAATGCGCTGCTGTTGCGCTTAGACAGACAGCTAAGTGAAACAATCAGAGAACAGTTAACGGACAGCGACGTGAACCAAGCCGGTAGGAACCAATGCAAAAACATCTTTTTTGAAAAGAAAGGCCTCTAGAGCCGTCAGCTGCTGTGGTTTTAAGGAATCGATGTGTTTTAGGTCATTTAAGACCAGTTTTACAGCTGAATGGAAGGGACGTTGCGGGCAAAGGCGGGTGCACTGACGTCACCATCTTTGAACGAATCAGAATCGCGGAGTCCGTTGTTAATCGGAGGAGCGAGGGTGGAGCGAGGGTGTCCAAATGGTATCGCGCTGTATAGGAAATACAGAGAGATATCATTTGGCTGGCCAGGTAACAATATTACCATTTCTCTCAAACATTGTTCACAAATCTGTCTAAATGTGTGATAGTGAGCACTTCTGCTTTGCTGAGATAATCCATCCCACCTCACAGGTGTGCCACATCAAGATGCTGATCTGACATTATGATTAGTGCACAGGTGTACCTGCCCACAATAAAAGGCCACTCTGAAATGTGCAGTTTTGTCTCACAGCAAAATGCCACAGATGTCACAAGCATTGAGGGAGCGTGCAATTGGCATGCTGACAGCAGGAATGTCAACCAGATCTGTTGCTCGTGCATTGAATGTTCATTTCTCCACCATAAGCCGTCTCCAAAGGCATTTCAGAGAATATGGCAGTACATCCAACCGGCCTCACAACCGCAGACCACGTGTAACCACACCAGCCCAGGACCTCCACATCCAGCAGGTTCACCTCCAAGATCGTCTGAGACCAGCCACTCGGACAGCTGTTGAAACAATTGGTTTGCATAACCAAACAATTTCTGCACAAACTGTCAGAAACCGTCTCAGGGAAGCTCTACTGCATGCTCGTCGTCCTCATCGGGGTCTTAGCCTGACTCCAGATCGTCGCCGTCACAGACTTGAGTGGGCAAATGCTCACATTCGATGGCATCTGGCACGTTGGAGAGGTGTTCTCTTCACGGATGAATCTCGGTTTACATTGTTCAGGGCAGATGGCAGACAGCGTGTTTGGCGTCGTGTGGGTGAGCGCTTTGCTGATGTCAATGTTGTGGATCGAGTGGCCCATGGTGGTGGTGGGGTTATGGTATGGGCAGGCATCTGTTATGGACGAAGAACACAGGTGCATTTTATTGATGGCATTTTGAATGCACAGAGATACCGTGATGAGATCCTGAGGCCCATTGTTGTGCCATACATCCATGAACATCACCTCATGTTTCAGCAAGATAATGCACGGCCCCATGTTGCAAGGATCTGTACACAATTCTTGGAGGCTGAAAATGTCCCAGTTCTTGCATGGCCAGCATACTCACCGGACATGTCACCCATTGAGCATGTTTGGGATGTGCTTGACCGGCGTATACGACAGCGTGTACCAGCTCCCACTAATATCCAGCAACTTCGCACAGCCATTGAAGAGGAGTGGACCAACATTCCACAGGCCACAATTGACAATCTGATAAACTCTATGTGAAGAAGATGTGTTGCACTGCATGAGGCAAATGGTGGTCACACCAGATACTGACTGGTTCTGAGTCCCCAGACCCCCAATTAAGCAAAAGAAAAAGCACATTTCAGGGTGGCCCTTTATTGTGGGCAGTCTGGGGCACACCTGTGCACTGGTCATGATGTCAGATCAGCATCTTGATGTGGCACACCTGTGAGGTGGGATGGATTATCTCAGCAAAGCAGAAGTGCTCACTATCACACATTTAGACAGATTTGTGAACAATGTTTGAGAGAAATGGTAATATTGTGTATCTGGAATGAATTTTAGATCTTTAAGTCCATCTCATGAAAAATGGGAGCAAAAACAAAAGTGTTGCGTTTATATTTTTGTTGAGTGTAATTCCCTCCACCCTGACTAACGCCCCAGTTTCAGCTAAAGAAAAACAGCCCCAAAGCATGCTGCTGCCACCACCATGCTTCACTGTAGGTATGGTGTTATTTTGGTGATGTGCAGTGTTGTTTTTGCACCAAATATACCTTTTGGAATTATGTTGTTCAACCTTGGTTTCATCAGACCATAACACATTTTTCCACATGTGTTTGGAAGACTTTTTTGCAAAATGAAACCACGCTTGGATGTTATTCTTTGGAAAGATAAGGCTTCCGTCTTGCCACCCTACCCCACAGCCCAGACATATGAAGAAGACGGGAGATTGTTGTCACATGTAGTACACAGCCAGTACTTGCCAGAAATTCCTGCAGCTCTTTCAGTGTTGCTGTCGGCCTCTTGGCAGCCTCCCTGACTGACTGGTTTTCTTCTCGTCTTATCAATTTTGGACGGATGTCTTGTTCTTGGTAATGTCACTATTGTGCCATATTTTCTCCACTTGATGACGGTCTTCACTGCATTACATGGTATATTTAATTCCTTGGAAATTCTTTTGTTGCCTTCACCTGACTGATATCTTTGAATAATGAGATCCCTCTGATGTTTTGGAAGCTCTCTGCGGACCGTGGCTTGTACTGGAAGATGTGGCTAAAAGAATGTGAGGAAAAGCCCAGTAGAACATCTGAACTTTATTTGGGGTTGATCAGATTTTAATTGGTGACTGGTGTGTGCAGACTCCAGTTTAACATGAGTTTGAATGGAATTGGTTAAATCTGAACACAGCCACATCCCAAGTTATAAAAGGGTGTGCACACTTATGCAATCACATTATCTCAGTTGTTTATTTTTACTTCATCTTCCTAAACGATTTGTTTGTTTTTCAATTGCATTGTAGTGGTTATAGGTCACATGAAAGGTGGAAAAAGTTGTATTTTGATTAGGGATATCAACAATTAATCGACTTACGATTGTCGATCAAGACGTTGGTCGAACAAAATGCATTAATTGTAATTAATCGCTAATCGCGGACACACGCACCTGCGCACCGCGCTCACTCAACGGCACTGCCCCTCGAGTGTACACCGGGGCTGCTGAGCACGAGATCGAACCGCGGCACCCGGAATGCGTAGTCTCAGCCCGAGCCACAAACCAGCCGCACGAAACCAGCAGCGGCACGTGGTGATTTAATCCTGGTTTAGTCCAGGTCTAGACCTGGTCCAGTCCTGGTTTAGTCCAGGCCCAGTCCAGGTTTAGACCTGGTTTAGTTCTGGTCTAGACCTGGTTTAGTCCACGTTTAGTCCTGGTCTAGTCTCTTAGCCAATCAGGACGCAGAACACAATGTTACACTATAAAAGAAATGTTACACTAAAAAAAAAAAAAAAAAAAAAATCCGCGAACCGCGATAGAGCGAGGGATTACTGTATTTTGTTATTCAGCATCAATACATTTGTCTGCTTTTTACTAATGAATAATTAATTGAGGAATATACAATATAATAATACTATGATATATTTATGACTCAATGTTATGTATACTATAGCTTAGATTCTTAAAGACCCTATTGAAACACTAAAATTCAGGTGAAAAGCACCACTTATCAGTTAATCGTTAATCGATCGATAAGGTCAATCAACTATAGATTAATGAATTAATCGATAATTTGCATCCCTAATTTTGATGTATTCATGCATGTGAGGAATCCTGCATTGTCCTGCATTGAGGCTAGAAAATGTCTTTTTTCACATATGCCCTATTTCCACCATTGCTCTGCAGTAATTTGCAAAAAAAAAACAATGAACAATGAACAAAATGTAAAATAATGTTCTATTTAGACTATAGTTTAATACGCAAAGCTAGTAAAGATAATTGTCAAAACTATGGGGCTTTCTCAAAGACGACCTATGGGAATACTATTAGCAGAGAAAAACAAGGCCTGGCAGTTTTCTTTATTAGTCGATGTCAGCTCTTCTCATTGTTACAGAGTGCCAATGATTAACAGGACCAACAGTCTTTGTTCTTTTTCTCTTTTTGTACCCTTACCTTAGTGGCCATTAAATAAAGATGCATAAATAACCCAGGAACTCCTAATAACATAGATTATAATGAAGTATGGCTTGCCCACTCATTTTACTGTGAGCTTAAGTGAGGCTAAAGGACGTGTCAGCATTAAAACAAGACTCCTTTTTCTGGTCTGGCACCTCCGGCCTATAAATCTGTATATCCTTGGCCATCGTGCAGTGGAGTGACTGTAGAATAGAGACACACTAATAATGTCATTGTACTGTTCAAGTTGTTGTGTGGGCCTGCATGTTAATATACCCTATATTAACTGGATGAAGAGTTTTGTTTAAAGGTCCTATATTATGCAAAATGGTCTCTTGTGAGCTTTAAGCCATGTTAAAATGTTACCTCATCAAAGACATACCTGGAGTTGTATTTTGTTTCATTCACACACATTTAAGTAATTCTGCATTATGAATCTCCAAAGCTCAAAATTCTCTTTTCCAACTTGTGATGTCATGAAGTGGTAGTTCAAGTTAACAGTTAACTTTTACTTTTTGTTCAGAGACTGTTAGAGATGGCGATTCCCTGGGCTGAAATCATCCAAATGATTCTAAAGCACATGACAAACAGTACATGTTCGTTATTGAACAAACCTCCCAATGATAACAGTATTCTTTTCATAAAGCGCCTCTAAACTTTGACACTACATACTCTAGGACATGTTTAAATACTAATTTAGCTTTCGTGTGGTCATATTATTTCTGCATCAAAGGGAGATATTTAGCTGAAAGCAGGGGGCTTGTTTAATTGTCAACATTAGCATTGTATTCATCTTATTCCAATATTTTATTTTATTTATTTATTTATTTATTTCAGGGACAGTGCATATTAATCAACATTTCTGTAAATATGCCAAAGGCTATTTTTCATCTGTAGTCCCTTGACAGCAGATACTGTCCACCTAAAAAAAATAATAAAAATTACAATACAATAAATACATATAAAACAGTTGAAAAATATACAGTATTATATAAGATGGCAGACTCACAACAATCATTCAGCTACACACCACCACTCATAACGAGAGCAAGTACATACACACATGACAATCACACACAGACACACATGACAGTCGCACACAGACACACATGACAATCGCACACAGACACACATGACAGTCGCACACAGACACACATGACAGTCGCACACAGACACACATGACAGTCGCACACAGACACACATGACAGTCGCACACAGACACACATGACAATCGCACACAGACACAGGGCAAGAGGCCAGCAGGGGGCAGCGACAGTGGATAAAGTCAATGTTCACAGATCTGGTTTGTAATTAGCCATTGTTTTAACTGTATTTTAAAGGTTTGGTAAGTGTTCGGTAAGTGTTAGCGGATCTGATGGTTGTAGGTGTAAGGATCCAATCCGAGGCAGCAGGAACAGAAAAAGCTGTTTGTCCAAAGGAACTTTTCCTGAGGGGGATGATGCAGTCTCCTCGTGCTGCTCCTCTAGTTCTACTGTGGCTGGTGGTTCTGATGGAGATGAACTGAGTGAGTGGTGGAGATGATAGACGGTGTATGATTTTATAGATTAGGCAGAGATTAGAGTATTTGATCATATTATCCAGGTGTTTTTGGAGTATTGGACAGTGGTGAAAATGGTTTGGTTTTTTATCCACAATTTTAACAGTTCGCTTGTAGAGTGATTGCAGAGGTTTCAGTGTTGTGGTATTTGCCAAGGACCAGACGGGTAAACAGTATGTAATGTGAGAGAGAATCATTGAGTGCATGAACATTTTAGCTGCTTGGGTGGACATTTGATGCCGAATGTGTTTGAAGTTGCAAATGCTGAATTTTATATGATTAGTTATTTTATTAATGTGAGATTTGAATGATAATTTTGAGTCTATTAGAATTCCGAGATATCTGTATTGTGGGACAATCTGCAGCCGTTCTCCAGAGACAAGGATGTCTGGAACTGTATGAGAAGTGTTGTTGGATTTACTGTAAATCATTGTTACCATTTTGGATGTATTCAATTTAAGACAGGAGTGATTTAGCCAAGCTGAGATTTGAGCCATGGAGTGAGTGAGTTTGTCCGCGACCTGGGAGATGTATTTGCCATGTGTGTATATTACCGTGTCGTCAGCGTACATTTGTATGTGGACATTGTTGCAAACAGAGGGAAGATCATTAATGTATAGTGAAAATAACAGTGGCGCTAATGTGGACCCTTGGGGAAGACCGGTGGACAAAGTCAGTGCTGAAGATTGTTGAGACTGAATGCGGACATGTTGAGAGCGGCTGGTCAGGTAAGATTCGATCCATTTCGGTGTATCTGGTGAAAAGTTAAATGTACAGAGTTTAGACATCAATATCTTGTGGTTTACAGTGTCAAAGGCCTTTTTGAGATCTAAAAATACAGCCCCCACTACCCCACCCCGATCTAGCAATGCTCTGATGTTTTCAGTAAAATAGCAAGTTGCTGTTTCAGTTGAGTAATTGGTTCTGAAGCCAAACTGCATGGGATGGAGCGTATATTGTGTGGTGTTCAGATGTGTGGTGATTTGATTTGCTACTAGTTTTTCGGCAATTTTTGAAACTGTTGACAGAATACTGATGGGCCTGTAGTTGGCCATGGACTACAGGCCCAACTACAATGTAGCTTTCCTAGTTTGTGGAAATCCTCAATTGTAACTCCACTTTTGAATATGGGAATTACAATTGAGGATTTCCACAAACTAGGAAAGCTACATTGGGAGATGGCCAGATTGATGAGTTTGGTGACAGGTCGTCTGATGGATGAGGATATGTCTTTGAACTAGGGATGCAAATTATCAATTAATTCATTAATCTATAGTTGATTGACTTTATCGATCGATTAACGATTAACTGATAAGTGGCGTTTTTCACCTGAATTTTAGTGTTTCAATAGGGTTTTTAAGAATATAAGCTATAGTATACATAACACTGAGTTAGGGATGTCAACAATTAATCGATTAACGGTTGATTGTCGATTAAGACGTTGGTCGATCAAAATGCATTAATTGTAATTAACCGCTAACCGCGGACACGCGGACATGCGCACCCGCGTGGTCATGAAACAAGGCAACCGCGCTGCGCAAGCTCGACTCACAGCCAACCGCAGGCGCCAACGGCACTGCTCAGCAGCCCCGGGTGTACGCGCGAGGCGAGATCGAACCTGGAATGCGTGCCGCTGCTGCTGGTTTCGCCGCGCCCCGCGCCCCAAGCCCCGCGCGGCTGGCCTGCGGCGCGGGCCACGGCGAAACCAGCAGCGGCACGTGGTGGTTTAATCCTGGTCTAGTCCAGGTCTAGACCCGGTCGAGTCCCGGTCCAGTCCAGGTCCAGACCAGGTTCAGACCTGGTTCAGACCTGGTCCAGTCCACGTTCAGTCCTGTTCTAGTCTCTTAGCCAATCAGGACAGAACACAATGTTACACTATAAAAAAATGTTACACTATAAAAAAAAATTGGATAGAGCGAGGGATTACTGTATTTTGTTATTCAGCATCAATACATTTGTCTGCTTTTTACTAAGGAATAATTAATTGAGGAATATACAATATAATAATACTATGATATATTTTTGACTCAGTGTTATATATACTATAGCTTATATTCTTAAACACCCTATTGAAACACAAAAATTCAGGTGAAAAACGTCGCTTATCAGTTAATCGTTAATCGACCGATAAGGTCAATCAACTATCAGTTAATGAATTAACCGATAATTTGCATCCCTACACTGAGTCAAAAATATATCATAGTATTATTATATTGTATATTCCTCAATTAATTATTCCTTAGTAAAAAGCAGACAAATGTATTGATGCTGAATAACAGAATACAGTAATCCCTCGCTCTATCGCGGTTCGCGGATTTTTTTTTCAATTTTTTTTTTTTATAGTGTAACATTTCTTTTATAGTGTAACATTGTGTTCTGCATCCTGATTGGCTAAGAGACTAGACCAGGACTAAACGTGGACTAAACCAGGTCTAAACCAGAACTAAACCAGGTCTAGACCAGGTCTAAACCAGGTCTAAACCTGGACTGGGCCTGGACTAAACCAGGACTGGACCAGGTCTAGACCTGGACTAAACCAGGATTAAACCACCACGTGCCGCTGCTGGTTTCGTGCGGCTGGTTTGTGGCTAGGGCTGAGACTACGCATTCCGGGCGCCGCGGTTCGATCTCGTGCTCAGCAGCCCGTTGTGCCGTTGAGTGAGCGCGGTGCGCGGTTGCCTTGTTTCGTGTCCGCGATTAGCGATTAATTACAATTAATGCATTTTGATCGACAATTAATCGTAAGTCGATTAATTGTTGACATCCCTACTTAGAATCCACACTTTCAGAATCTGAATAACTCAAAGTGCCTCTGGGACTTGTGACTGGTTTTGGTCACATATTTAAAAGTGTTGGGGGAAAGTGAATGAAAACCAAACAGGGCATTTCCTGCATCCATCTGCTCCAAAGAGATGACTTCTCCAAACATCATCACTACAACATGTGTGAAGGAAACCAAATGCTAATCCTGGTAAGTACAATTACATGTCTCTGTTAATATTTTCCATGCACTGTTGGTAGCGGTTTCACATACAGTCTTACTTGTAGGTCCTTTTTAGGTCGTCTGAACAAGCACCAGCCCTACCTTATGACCACACTGGGATTGTAAACAGCTCTGAACTTCTTGTCCAACTCCCTCCCTCTGCTCTTTTATGGCTCTTCCAGTAAAGTCATGGATGGGGCCTAGGTTCTGTGGAGGCTGACATCACAGGCCGAGCCACTGGGCTGCGGGCCAGTAACAGCGTAGCGGATTGATCTTCTGATTTAGGGGTCTACACTGAGCATAAACTGTGAGACCTCCAACATGATGACTGTACGAGGCGGTGGGATTACTCCGTGGCACGCAAAGGGGCTGACTCACGCCTTCACTCTCCTCTGCTCCCGTGGTCAGAGCACATGTGCGTCTCTCTCCCATCATAGGCCCAAGTCTGCCATTTAGACTAACGCATTTTCCATGGCAAGGGGAGAGCCTCTTTACTTGTAGCCAAATAGTCATTTCAATACCAAGTAAACTGAGGAGCGCAAAACAAACAAAAAGGAACAGTGAGAATAATCAAAATAGGGTTTTGAGATTTTGCCAAGGTAAACATGAAGAAATCTACATCTGAAGATTATTTGCATCTCCTGAGGTCAAACCAAGTCCGCCATGAGCTGTTTGCATCTAATTAGAAAGTATGCTTTAGTCCGATAATTAGGATGTGTGTGTATAATCCCTCAGTCATCCAGGTAGAATCCATGGCAAAAGGAGAAATTCAATTTGTCAACTGGACAAAAGTTTATTTGGTCGAATACGTTTTGCAGCTCATCCAAGGTGCTTCTTCAGTTCTGGGTAGTGTGCATGCTAGGGGGTTAGCTTTACCTTCATGCCAAAGAAAAAATCATAATGTCTTATTATATAAAGCTTTTTCATAAGGCTAATCACAACAATTCCATGCATTATACATGCACTCCGTACTTGATGGTAAGCTACTTTTGTAGCCATAGCTACCCTGGGGCAGAATGACGCCAGCAAGGCTGCCAACAAGCAAGCAAACCTCCACTCGGTTTTCTTAGAGTACACTTATAAAATCATCATGGTGAATAATTAGGCTGTGAAGTGAAGAATAACTAGAATAATAACTAGAGTAATTTTCAAATGAATGTGTCTTTGAATTTAAAGTGTCTTTAGATAAATTATACTTCTATAATGTTTTGAGAAATTTCTGTAGAAGTTTATAAAAAAAGAAAATGGCCACCACCAAGTTTTACCTCCCCAATAATTCAGAAGCACTGTTGAGTTTGGTATTGTCCAGTGATGTTGGACTGGAATTTTGGAGGCCAGGCAATGAGAACAACATGTATTTCAGATATGTTATATATTTCAGATGGTTACAAAGAGTTTTTGCTTTCAAGGCTGAGTAGATCATGTAGGCGATTCTTTATCTGACATTAATTTGGTTCTAAAGCACGAGAACTCCATTTTGATTCAGATAGCATTTCCAAAGTGCTGTTGAGATGATTACTGGACTGGTCTCTGGAAAGGTCACCCACACAAATTAATCCAATGAACAAGGTCTTTCATCATTCATCAGACCTCTTCTTCTGCTGCTGCAGATTATGAGCTGTGACAAGCATGTATTCAGAATAAATAAATATGCAAGTATACACTGCAGCCATTTCTTACCAATTACTCAACTGAGATTCCAAATTATTTTTTTGTTCTTACACATTTACAAAATTACATTTTGCTACCGCACTCCAATACTAATTTCAAAACCACAAGATTTCAACACAAAATAATGGCAATATCTTCAATATCAATAATAACTTGATGCTAGAGCACATTATAATCACCGATGGTGACAGCAGGAAAGGACTCGGTATGGTCAAAAAGAATACAAAGAGGCCTTGTCACTGTAATGAACCTCTGAATTGAATTCTACACATGCCAATCTGGGCTGGCTCACGCTGATCCTGATAAGAAAATGGGGAAGGTTGGTTTTGGTTCATTTGGGCACTTCGCCTTTAGCTTCTGCACAACCCTCAATGTGATTGGTCCGCCCAGTCAATTATCCTTACAGTGAGGGCAGGCCAAGATGGATTTGTTAAGGGCATGTGCAATAAGACCAGGGGCCTCATTTATAAAGCTCACTTACGCACACATCGTTGTGTAGGTGCTCTTTACGCCAACTGCAGGATTTATGAAACTCCTACTAAGCGCCGCGCTTTGCTTCCCTCTACAACAGCTAGGACCCTGCTCTAAACTCTGCGCAAAATCTGGAGACACGGGGAAAATGCGACACTCATGGAGAGAAGCAGAAATGGAGTTTGAGGAAATGTTTGATCAGGAAATCATCAAAAAAATTCACATATATAAAAGAATTACATTAAGAGGTTAAGCCAAAACACAGAAGGGCTGTTTATTCCACAAAGAATTCTGTACAGTATTACACATGTGAAACCGCGCAATGTCCTGCACGAGTGCGTGTACTTCCCCGGTGCTGCTTTGGGTCTCCTGGTGCTGGGTTGGGTCCATGTGAAGGGGGAGGGGAAAGTGGCCACAGGTGTGTTCACAGGTGTGAAAAGGGGGAGTCGGCAGAGGGGCAGAGGGGGTAAGGGGCCAATCAAACCTGTTAAAGTAACAGTTTAATTCGTCTGCCCAGCGCTGATCACCATCAGCTGTCCCTCTGCCACTCTGTCCAAATCCAGACATGTTTCTCAGTCCTCTCCACACGCCCCGTATGTTGTTCTGGGCCAGCTGCTCCTCCATCTTCGTCCCATAGTCCTTTTTGGCCCGTTGGATCCACTGGAGCTCCCGCTGGACCCTTTTCTGCTCCTCTCTGTCTCCTGTGTTAAAAGCCCTTTTCTTCTGGTTCAGGAGGGCTTTAAAGGTCCAGTGTGTAGGATTCGTTGCGCATAGGTGAATAGTGGCTATGGCACTTCCTGTTTTAGCTATGGCAAACCTCGAGGGTCACCCGGACGCACCGTAGCGGACAGCTCACGTACCCGCGCGCACCGACAACAACGGTATTAATAAAACGCGGTCTCCCGTTCAGTCGTGCGCCGAGCGCTCGGCCTGCTTTGCCTCCGGTGCTACCACAAGCCTTGCCGAAGGCGAAGGCGGAGCCCAAATGTCCTTCTGCGGCTCTCGTATTCAAAATGGCTGGCTCTATATGGGGAGGATCCCCCTTTTATGTGTCTATATCTAAGTCTAAAAGAATACTTTGATTTCATGATGGAAGTGAAAAGGCTTGGAAAACAATGTATTTTTGAATGGGTATCATCAATTTCGGTAATTAACGGGTAAAAATCTTACACACAGTCCCTTTAAGCTCAGGGGTGACCCAGGGGTGGTTGTTGGAGAAACACTGTAATCTTCTGGTAGGCACAGTGTTCTCCACGCAGAAGTTGATGGAGTCCGTGATGCAATGGGTCAGGCCGTTGATGTCGTCTCCATAAGAGCCGCTGAACATGTCCCAGTGTGTGTTCTGGAAACAGTCCCTCAGACTCTCACAGGCCTCATCAGTCCAAAGCTTCACAGGCTGTTTCTGCACAGGTCCTCTTCGTACCCTGGGTGTGTATTTCGGAAGCAGGTAGACCAGACAGTGGTCTGAGCGTCCGAGCAGGGGGAGGGGGGCAGAGGTGTAAGCGTCTTTGATATTTGCATAAAACAAGTCCAGAGTCTTACATCCACACAGCAACGCAACGCAGGATTTTTTTCTTACTGGGTAAAAAAAATATCACGTCCACACTGGGAACGGATCAGTAAAATATCACATCCACACTGGGAACGGATCAGTAAAATATCACATACACATGGCAATGGAACGCTTGCTGAAAACGACGCAATATACATGCCACGCCTCGAATTTCTTCACTCAGGGCCATAAGCGAAGCTCTGGACATCCGAAAGTTCTCTCTCCATTCTGCATCCACAACAACGCCATTCACAAAGTTGTCCCACCAGCTACTTGTTCTTCCAGGTCTCACCCAAAATCTCCTTTTGGCACGTCTAGTAACACGCAGTGGCAGGTTTAAAAGAATATGGCGCATGGTGTGCTGTAAGCGTCTCTGATGCTCGCCTAGTTGGTATAATTACAGTACATTTTCTTTCACAGGGATGAAAGTGGCCAATCATGAAAAAAGCGGAAAGCCCCCCCCCCCTGGAAAATTTTAAAATCCTGAAATTTGGATTTCTATATGCTATATGTTAGCAATAAAGTAAAACTGTACATAAAAGTACCAAAAAAAAAAACACATTTTATTAACAGGTACGCCTACTAGTAGTATATATTGGATTTGTTTTTGCTTTGGACTTCGTCTAATCAGACCGCACTGAGGAGGAGCTTATGCGCGCTAAAAGGCGCAGGTGAAAAAGCGAGGAGCGACGCGTTAAGTGAGGCACGGGCAGGTAGGATGAGGTATAGGATGTTTTATAAAGTTTAACCTGTGTACACGCAATGGTGCACGCTGTTGCGAGAGCTGCGGTCGCTCACTCGCTCGCTCGGTCCGCGGCTCCAGACACGGGCTTGAGCCCGTGTTTAATACGAAGTTTAATACGAGATACACGTACTTTTGTTCTGAATACGGGACGATTCTGTTTTTCAAGGGACGGTTGGCGACCCTAAACACAACTATACATATATATACACCCAAAATCTTTCTCAACGAATTTGCACAGATGTTAAAAAAAAATAAAAATAAAAAATAAAAATTACCCCGCAGCTGAAAAAAAAAAGCGGAGATCCGCTAAAAAACGGAACTCTTTCATCCCTGTCTTTCAATAACGCAAGTAAACTTAGCAGTGACTGCAGCACTGCTACTACTGCTACTCTGGTGTCCGCCATGGTCGCTGTCTTGTTACGAATGAATGTTGCACGCGAGGCTGCTATTTATTCTGGCCATGTGGTTGTGACGTAGGCGTAAACAAATCCGTTCTACTCGTCCAGACGACACTGCAACGGTAACGTTTCCAGAGTTGCCACTCGGGAACATGTTCCCAAAAAATATAGTTTTGGGGTACCCAGAACGCTGGTGCCATGTGGACGCGAGACCGAAATGAGAAAAAACTATCGGATTCACTCCACAACGTTGTCGTGTAGACAGGGCCTTATTGTCTCTCATGGGGCACGTGACGTACTTTGATCACCGCATGCACGAATCTACTAGTATATTTTCATAAACTGGGCCAGTCCCCACACACACAGGCATACTTAAAAATATAGTGATAAAATTCTTGAAACAGCGAGAAAATAATTTGGCTTTATTTGCAAATATATGCTGCCTAAATATGATGAAATATCATTAAATTAAGAGATGAGTCATTGTTGTCACTTTTAGTTTTGTATTTACTTGTAAAACCTTGTTTAAGCCTTTGACATGACTGCATGGCACGTCCCCCCCTCCCTCTCTCGGGCACACCCACTGATTATTGGCTTGTGTTTAGTTAACCTCTTACGCTGTGACCGGCCCGTGCATGGTCCCTTTCACTGTTTTTTTTTTCTTTCCATATAAGAGCACACATTCCCGAACGTGTATCATGACACTCTACACATCAAATGAAACCTTACAGTCTCCTCTTTTTGACTATGCAATTCATTTGTCTGCACAACTATCACTCCCCGAGCACATGGGGCTTTTATACGGAAAAGCACAAAACGAGGTTTGTTACTTCGCTTACCTCTGAAGGCTCTGGACAGGTCAGACATCTGTATTTCACGATAAGCTATCTCACGATAAAGGAGCGGTCTCGGCTGCACTAGAACTATAATAGTCCAATCAAGTGTGGTGCACCGCTACATATATACTAAGAGTTCCGCCCTTGCTGAGTCAACAAGTTAGGTTACACAGGATGATTGACAGTTCAGGCGAACAGCCAATGAGGAGCTGAACAGGGAGACATATAGTTTGTTAGGCCTTTCACAAGTTCCACGTGAAACAGCTGCGTAACGCGAAATTGCGGTCCGTGCGTAAACTGTTGCTAATTTACGCGCAGTTTACGCAGCGCCATGCGTCTTGCGCCTTTGCTGTTGATTTGAGTTTCCTTGATTGAAAATATGGCTAAAAGGACTGGAAAGAGAACATATTTAAGTTTGGAGGCTGCAGATTTCAGCTCTGGAGCAGTCGGAGTTAGAGAAACAGGAAACATATGGGCTGTGTGGAGGCGTTGTTTATGAAGGATGTACTTCTGGATGTGTAAGTATCATTTTATTATGTATTTGATGTAGTATTTGAATAAAAATAAAACAATAAACATTAGATTTTTTTTGTGCATTTAGATCACTTTTTGTAAAATAGACCTACTATTATTTATTGGGTGTTTAGATAAAATAAATAAGAAAATAAATAAGAATAGATTTTAGTTTTTAGATTTAGATTTTTGTCTTAGATAGTTTTTGTTTTGTCTTTATTGTATTTTGTACACTGTTTTTGCACTACTTGGCCAGAGAGAAACAAAATTTCGATTCACTGTATGTTGAACACATATGGGAGAATTGACAATAAAGCTGACTTTGATCTTTGAAAATAACATTTTAGAAAGCATATTTTGAGCTTATTTCCTATTATATTTTTGTGTTTTTCTTACTAGTGTCATCACTGTGTACCAATAAAGCCCAACTGCAGATAAGGAGCCCTACCACGACCGGAGCAACAAAGAACGGATGGGCAGCAGTGGTGACCGCACAAATGGCAGGCTGAAGTGTAGAAGATGTCAGTCAAAGACAGCTGTAAAATGTTCTACCTGTGACACTGCACTCTGCTTTATTCAAACAAGGGACTGCTACAGTCAGTGGCACACACCAGACTCTTAGTGTGTAAAATACCTGTAAATATGTGTGTAACATTTAGTGTCCATGTTTTTTTGAAAATGTATACAGTGTGCAGTGTTATAGAATTTTTCAATACACATTTTCATTTTCAACACTTGTTTGGTCTATTTGTGTGTGCAGAAATGGATTCCTCTAGTTGTAAGCTTTCAGTAGAGCCCTCAATGATGTCTGTAGGTTGAATGAGTCAAAAGTTATTAAACGTTTTCTAAATGTTTCCAATTTGGATAGGTTTGGATAGGTTTGGATAAAAGCATGATCCCTGTATAAAACACCTGGACAAAGTATAACAAAAAGTGGAGTAAAAAGTTTATTTTTACAGCTATTGATTCCCAATTTGAAATTTGAGAGGTCAACAACTTATTGTATTGAAAGATAGTGTATTTTAGGCCTCAGCTATGAACAGCAGCTATAGACACCTTTTATATTTACAAAAAAATTAGGCGAGGATAAAAAAAACACTTTTTATTTGGTGTTCCAAGGTGTGTAACTTTTTTCCAATCACATTTGGAGTGAATGTAAATGCTGAGGGTAAAACTAGAGAATGTTCCCTTTACACAGAGACCAAACATTTGTATATAATCCATATACTTCAATAACAGGTATGATTTTAATTTGGAGACGTCTTTTTAGGGACAATTGCTCAAAAAAGGCCCTCCACTGTAAGGGGTTAAATGTCACGAGTCACTTTGCATGCTCAATCATGGTGAAGTGGAGGTGTGGAGAGGGCATGGCGTGACATAAAAGCACAGATTGTGTGGTGGAGTGCACATGGAGGGTGTTCTAAATTTAGAGTTTACATGGGGCACGCCACTAGGAGTACACACTAGCTTTGGGAAATTCCTGTGCAGTCCTTTATAAATGAGGCCCCTGGTCTTCATTATTTTCCAATTGCAATATGTAATATGATTCTGGTGTTGTTTTAACCCTTGGCAACATTGTTCAGATTGATACATGTAAAAATAAATGCGTGAAGAGTCCCTCAGTCGTCCAGGTAGAATCCATGATAAAAGAAGAAATTCAATTCGTCAACTGGACAAAGTTTGTTTGGTCGAAAACGTTTCGCCGCTCTAGGTTTAAGAATGGAATTATAGATATCTATAATTCCAGCACTCTAACCAGAACTGACGAAGCCTCTCGGATGAGCGGCGAAACGTTTGACCAAACAAACTTTGTCCAGTTGACAAATTGAATTTCTTCTTTTATCATGTATACTCAACAAAAATATAAACGCAACACTTTTGTTTTTGCTCCCATTTTTCCTGAGATGGACCCAAAGATCCAAAATTCACTCCAGATACACAACACTTTACCTGGCCAGCCAAATGATATCTCTCTGTATTTCCTATACACCGCGATACCATTTGGACACTCTCCATCCACTCTCGCTCCTCCGGTTCCAAACCGACTCCGCGATTCTGATTCGTTCAAAGATGGTGACGTCAGTGCACCCGCCTTTGCCCGCAAAGTCACTCTTAGGCAGCGGAAGTTCCGCCTCAGTTTTGAATCAAGATGGCGCAATCTCTGATTGGTTCACTTAGCTGTCTGTCTACGCGCAACCGCAGCGCATTCTGTGGATCAAACGTTACCAGACTCACTCGCTGGTACAGCGATGAGTCATGGATTCTTCCAGGCAACACAACACTACCATTACTCTCAAACATTGTTCACAAATGTGTGACAGCGAGCACCTCTGCCCCGCCGAGACAATCCACCCCACCTCACAGGTGCGCCACATCAAGATGCCGATCCGACATCATGACCAGTGCACAGGTGCGCCCCAGACTGCCCACAATAAAAGGCCACCCCGAAATGTGCATTTTTTTTTTTTGCTTTATTGGGGGTCTGGGGACTCAGAACCAGTCAGTATCTGGTGTGACCACCATTTGCCTCATGCAGTGCAACACATCTTCGCATAGAGTTTATCAGATTGTCAATTGTGGCCTGTGGAATGTTGGTCCACTCCTCTTCAATGGCTGTGCGAAGTTGCTGGATATTAGTGGGAGCTGGTACACGCTGTCGTATACGCCGGTCAAGCACATCCCAAACATGCTCAATGGGTGACATGTCCGGTGAGTATGCTGGCCATGCAAGAACTGGGACATTTTCAGCTTCCAAGAATTGTGTACAGATCCTTGCAACATGGGGCCGTGCATTATCTTGCTGAAACATGAGGTGATGTTCATGGATGTATGGCACAACAATGGGCCTCAGGATCTCATCACGGTATCTCTGTGCATTCAAAATGCCATCAATAAAATGCACCTGTGTTCTTCGTCCATAACAGCCTTTGAAGAGGAGTGGACCAACATTCCAGAGGCCACAATTGACAATCTGATCAACTCTATGCGAAGAAGATGTGTTGCACTGCATGAGGCAAATGGTGGTCACACCAGATACTGACTGGTTCTGAGTCCCCAGACCCCCAATAAAGCAAAAAAAAATGCACATTTCAGGGTGGCCTTTTATTGTGGGCAGTCTGGGGCGCACCTGTGCACTGGTCATGATGTCGGATCGGCATCTTGATGTGGCGCACCTGTGAGGTGGGGTGGATTGTCTCGGCGGGGCAGAGGTGCTCGCTGTCACACATTTGGACAGATTTGTGAACAATGTTTGAGAGAAATGGTAGTGTTGTGTATCTGGAGTGAATTTTGGATCTTTGGGTCCATCTCAGGAAAAATGGGAGCAAAAACAAAAGTGTTTATATTTTTGTTGAGTGTAAAAATAAACTGAAAAAATAGATATGTGGTCTGAACCCAATTCTACTAAATATCTTTTGTATTAGGGATAAATGAATTTACTGAAAATGTTTCCAGCTAAAATTACTATAATGTTTTTGAGATACACAAATTCAAAGAAGCAAATGAAGCCACACGTTAAGCCTGTGAAGTATACCCATAATTGAAGGATACCTTTAAAATACTCATGGAGCAGTGGTTCACAAACTTTTAATGTTGCGTGTACTTTAGTTGTTGTAAACTAGGGCTGAATGATCTAGCGTTTTAGATCGAAAAGCGCGATCTCAGACAACACAATTTTGGGATCGTTAAAATCGCTTAAATCGTTAAAGATCGTTAAGATTGTTTAAGTTTTTTGCAGTTCTCCTAACTGACCCAGGTTTTATTTCGTCAAGTATTTCACACATGTATCCCGCCTGGCCCGCCTCTCTGCCACGCTGCTAAACCCACCAATCAGAAGCGGAATGCTGCTTCTGATTGGTGGGACCAGAAGCGGGACCAGAAGCGGAGTCAGGGGTTTTGAACCCAATGAAAAACAGCACGTTGGTCATTTGGCAGTATTTCGGATTTGAGGCTGCAGACGAACATCAGAAACAGGTGCTGCGCAAAATATGTCGTGCTAAAGTTGCCACATCCAGTGGAAACATGACCAATTTATACCGCCACTTGAAAGTTCACCACTTGCATGACGAGTGCATAGCGAGAAAGTCCAGTGAAACATCTAGTTAAAGTGATACTCAGGCCAAACAGACTACAATTACAGCTTCTTTTGCCAGTGTAACTCCGTATGAAAAAAGCATCCAACGACACCAGGAGATAACGACTGCCGTAACACACGACATCGCCAAGGAAATGGTGCCTGTAAACACGGTCACCAAAGAGTCATTTAAAAGTCTCCTCCGCACGATGGATAAGAAGTATATGCTTCCCCTCTGTTGTTAGCTGACAAACTGTTAGCATAACGCTAGTTTACATTACAAATGCTATAGAAAGGCTATCGCGATTAGCATCGCTATATTCAAGTTAAATTTAAGTTGTGTTGTATTTTATATGTTTGTTATAAAATACAACAATCAAGCTCCCTTCAGCCATAAAAAGAGTGACCTTGCACCACTTTAAGTTAAGACTTTTTTTTTGCTCTACTTAAGACATAGATGGCTCTTTTAGTTCTTCAGGTGTAATAACTGCGGTTGCTCAAGCACTCAAGCACTCATGTATAGCATGTTTCTTTTTAATAAATAGGACTATATTTGAAATAAATTATTGACTTTAGTTTTCATTCTTGCATTACAGTTTAGTGGGATTTAGTGTTTGAATGGTATGATTTCTGTGATGTTTGCAAATGTTCATGTGCACTGAAACTTAATTTGAAAAAAATTGTGTAAATCACAATATCTACCAGTAAAATCGCAATTCAATTTTTTCTTAAAATCGTTCAGCCCTATTGTAAACATCAACCGATCAGATTCAAATAGTTGTCATGATGTGAGCCATCCCAGATTGAATTGAATACAGTGAACCCTCGTTTATCGCGGGGGTTAGGTTCCAGAAATAGCCCGCAATAAGTGAAATCCGCGAAGTAGGACAATTTTATATTTTACAATTATTCTACATGTTTTAAGGCTGAAAACGCTTCACCAGACACATTATACACCTTTCTGAGACTGGTATTAACATTTTTCTCTTGTTTAAACACTCAAACTTTTGTAGATTTTCATTAAAATATATTAATAGTGGGGGGGGTGGGGGGGGCACGTGGCACACGTGTCCGCGCACACGTGTGTTTGTTTTGGTACCACATATCCATGCCATGTGCGAAAGTCGAGTGGAAAGCGACCTGGATATCATTTTGGGCAAGACTCAAGCCAATGCTAACAGTGCAAAACCGCTAACAGACGCCTCTGAGCACCAGTCCTCACCACAAGACCAGGTAAGACCAACCTGCGCTCACAAGAGTTGGTTGCATTTCACCCCGGCTCCAAAATCAGACCGCTATCAATGCGTCGCCAATACTCCACAGCTCTCTAGGACGGGGTCGGGTTCGTTCTCTCAGCGTGACGGGGAAGAGCCACTGTCTCCTCTGTGCGCGCGAGTGTCCTCCCCCCCGCTGCGGGCTCCCCCGGACGCCGCGCGGCCAGGCGCCAGGCCCGTCCATGTTGATTCTTGGCTCTTCCATGGTCCGGCTCGCACTCAGTCTCTTCAATGGCTCGTGCAAGTAAACAAAGGCCACACCTCCTGTCACCCAGGCGCTCTCGTGAAGGAAATCAGAGACTCTGTCCCTACCACCCTGGTCTAGACCTGGTTTAGTCCTGGTTTAGACCTGGTTTAGTCCTGGTTTAGACCTGCTTTAGACCTGGTTTAGTCCTGGTCTAGTCTCTTAGCTAATCAGGGCGCAGGACAGAATGTTACACTGTAAAAAAAAGTTACACTATAAAAAAAATTGGAAAAAAAAAAAAAAAAAATTGGAAAAAAAAATCCGCGAAACAGCGAGGCCGCGAAGAGTGAACCGCGATACAGCGAGGGTTCACTGTACACATTTCAGAGTCCTATATCAATCTGGAACGGCGTTAATGTCATGTGAAGAAGGAATCCAAACACAGAGGAAGAACTGGTTATACAACTATTACCAGGACACCAGGTGTGGTGAGCTATAAAAATGCTGGCACCTCTTCCTGATCAATAGTTGAATTTGCATCTGTGGTGCCTCAAGGGACCAATACGGAGCAAGATCAGGTAAGATTATTTAATAATTTTGCATTCTTTACTATGCTTCACTTAAACAAAATACAAATGCATGTGATGGTAAATATCTGGATTTTTATGTAAAGAGAGAAGAGAGAAGAAAAGGTGAGGAGCTGACACTAGATCGAGAGAGGGAGGGAGAGGCAGAGGGAAGGAGAGAGTCGACTCGGACTTAAATCTGCACAATTTTACCAAACTAAACTTTCACACTAAACAAGAGAGCTCCTCTACAGTACCATGCACTGTTACTGCCACAGAATTGACTGTAGACTTAAAATGTGTTTAGTTGATCTTGATGATAATGCAATCGCTATCTATTTATTTATTTATTTATTTATATCCTTTAGTATCCCCAAAGGGAAATTTGTCCTCTGCATTTGACCCATCCTTTATTCAGGAGCAGTGGGCAGCACATGACTGTGCCCGGGTTAATCTATCATCATTTTCCGGTATTTGCCAAAGCCTTACTCTACTTTAAAACCAGATACAGATGTAAAGACTGTTTTATCAATAAAACATTGCACAATTGTTTCTACTCTTGTTATATTATCTTTTTTTAAATAAAACACAGTTGTGAATTTTCAGTGTATTTAAGGAGGTAGACCCTGAATCACGGGAAATGGCACAACAGGTGGGAGGTAGTGCTACGGAACCATCTCACCCTGACTCATGGGAAATGGCACAACAGGTGGGAGGTAGTGCTACGGAACCATCTCACCCTGACTCATGGGAAATGGCACAACAGGTGGGAGGTAGTGCTACGGAACCATCTCTCCCTAAATCACAGGAAATGGAACCAAAGGTGGGTCTACAGCATTCATTCAAGACAAAACACCCAAGGTCTAATTTGTTTTAGTTTAAGCTTTTGGTTTATGCTTGATCAGGTGTTTAATGACCCCATCCACGGTCATATGGAGTTCCACCCTCTTTTGATCGAAATCATAGACACGCCGCAGTTTCAGAGACTTCGATACATCAAACAGCTGGGAGCAGCCTATTTCGTTTACCCAGGAGCATCCCACAACAGATTTGAACACTCACTCGGGTAGGTTACATACTTGAAGGGATATAAAAAAAATAAAACATTTCAGATATGTTCAAAACACATAGATCAGACAACTTGAAATAGTTAAGTTTTTGGTAATATTTAACTTTTCTAGAGTGGCCCATTTAGCAGGACAGCTTGTGCGAAGTTTAAAAGAGAAACAGCCAGGACTTGGCATTGATAACAGAGACGTACTATGTGTGGAAATAGCTGGTCTCTGCCATGATCTGGGTGAGTACTTGCCAAAGGTAAAATTCATTATAAAATAATCTCTTACTCCATCACGCATGTACCACTATACCAAACAGCATTGTGTGCAATCAATAAATTATGCTGAAGAAAATATTTTATGTTTTCAATTATTTTGTTGATGTTTGTAAAGGACATGGGCCATTTTCCCACTTGTTTGATGGAATGTTCATGCCTAAAGCTACAGGCAAAGGATGGAAAGTAAGGAATAGATTTGATAATGTATTAATATTAATTTGAATGTAATAATCAGTAATATTTCCATGGCAGCATGAGGAAATGTCCATTAAGGTGTTTGATGACATTGTGAAAAACCTAAAACTGGAGGATAAGTTGAGTGGTGACGACCTACTCTTTATCAGAGAGATGATTAAAGGAACACAAGACCCGGTAAACTGTTACAAGATCTGGATTGTTGTGACTGCTTCAGTCTGACAATGTGTTTAAATTCAAATAGGGAGGATACAAAGGCCGTGACTCAAAGCCTTTCCTCTATGAGATAGTGGCGAACAAAAGAACTGGAGTTGATGTGGACAAGTTTGACTATTTTGCCAGGTTTGGTCCGTTTCAGAACACTTTAGATGGATGTCCTTTATCACTTACATTTGATTCTATTTGAACAGAGATTGCCATCACCTTGGAATAAAGAATAGCTTTGACCACAACCGCTACATAAAGTTTGCCAGAGTCATCGAGGTGGACAATAAGAAACAGATCTGCATAAGAGACAAGGTGTGAGATGTTAGTTTAACGCAAATGATTATCATTCATCATTTGAATATGTGGTCTAATTATTGTGAGTGGCTTTACTGTCTTAAGGAGCTGTCCAATATTTATGAAATGTTCCATACGAGGAGTTCTCTCCACAGAAAGGCCTACCAGCACAAAACCAACAAAGGAATTGAGCTGATGTAAGTACGTACAAGATATGATATATTGTGTTGTAAATTTAAAGATCCCATGACATGGTACTTCTTGATGCTTTTATATGGCGCCTTATACTGTAAATGAATCCTTCTCCAAAATCAAGCCTCAGTGCATGATATAGCCTCTTGAAAGCAGTCCTATTCAGAAATGTGGTTCTGTACACATTATTCTGGGTGTGTTGCTTGAATGCAAATGAGGAGGACAGAGACAGGCCAGTGCAGGCGGGTGGAGGTGTAGCCAAATACACCACTGTTTCCTGGTTTAGCGGTGCGATGTGCGCTATTCCTACTTCTGTGTTTTAAGCACGGAGGAAGATAAGCGTCCCATGAAAAAAAAAAAAAAAACTCTTAGGCAAATTTCCACAGAAAATAAAATTAAACCACTGCTGTTTCAGAGGCTCAGAGGCTCGGATAAAGGACATCCGAGTCTGACTCTCACGTCTCTCCAGGCAAAAAAAAAAAAAAAAAAACGCAGCTCGCAGCTCGTTCGCGGTCAAAATTCTCTGGGCGTGATTTCCAGAGACAGGGGGTGGACATCCAGGCAGAGGAGGTGGAAACCTTTCCTGAGTGTTACGTCATAAAATTCCTTTGTCCAAAATCGCCCGTTTGCGCTGTCTTTTTTCAAACGCGGAAAAGGATCGCAATTGCTCAGTTTACACATTTTGCAACTTTTAGCCATGGGGGGGGGGCCTAAACAGGGTAGGGGAGCTCACATTAACGTTCAAAAACCTCAGAAAGTGAAAATTTCATGCCATGGGACCTTTATACTGTAGAGAATAATATTAGACTTCATTTTCTCTTTGTAATAATTTAACCTCTTCAGAAAGAAAGATGACTAATGAGCCGGTCTTCATGTTTACAACTTTGTCGTTGCTCTAGCCATCTTTTTCTTGATTTTCAGCATTTCTTTACGTGTAATTACATGAGAATACAACAGATAGGCAATAGTGCATCCCCAAATGTGCAAACCATGTTTTTTTGTTTTGTTTTGTTTTTTCTTGGTTTATTTTTTATTTTCCAATATTCTCAAGATATACAATAAAGTCAAATGAAAAAGGTAGTACAAATATACAAAAGAACAATCAAAATTGTAACTTCCAAGAAGGAGTGGGGGGAAGAAAACTTATTTAACCCCACCCACATTACTCATCTATACATAACATAAGAAAAGAAAAATCACTTCCATTCTCCCATGACAATTCTTATCTGTTATGAACTCTTCTTTCTTTTTTTACTTGGAGACAAGTAACCATATACAGTAGTTAAGGATACAGGATCAATGTATCAAATTTCTTTCTTTTAAATCAAACAAAATCATGTACTGAAACATTTTACATTGCCTTTTAAACTAAAATACAAATGAATTATGATGAATTGTAAATTATTTATACAAATATGTAAACCTTATGAAATGGTGGTTACAATGTCCATAATGTAAACTACAGGATTAGAGACGCCTTACTCAAAGCAGATAAAGTGTTAAAGATTTCCAAAGCTGTGGAAAACGTGGAGAAATACATCAAGCTCACAGGTCAGTCCTGGGTTTTACTTTTGCTTTTATTTGTATTAGCCTATATAATCATTATGTGTCCATTATCTGTGTTTCAGACAGCATCTTTGAAAAAATACTTTTTTCCACTGATGAGAGCCTGGAGCCGGCACGGGAAATTCTAACAAACATTCTCACTCGAAAACTGTACCCATATCTAGGAGAGATTGAACTGACAGATAATCTTGCCGCACAGGTGTGCTTTTATGTACAATGACTGCAATGCAAGTTACAGAGCTGTATTTGACTTCCATCTCTTTTTTTAAAGTTGAAATTGAAACCAAAGGACATTGAAGCCATTGTAAGTAAATAATACTTTTTTATATTATGTTACAGTCGGTATCTTTGAAAAAATACTTTCTTCCACTGATGAGGGACTGTAGGAGGTAGGAGTCATTGTAAAAAACGTAGGGCCATAAACTGCCTCCGGTAAGAGGCTGGAGCCGGCACGGGAAATTCTAAAAAACATTCACACTCGAAAATTGTACCCATATCTAGGAGAGATTGAAATGACAGATAATCTTGCCGCACAGGTGTGCTTTTATGTACAATGACTGCAATGCAAGTTACAGAGCTGTATTTGACTTCCATCTCTTTTTTTAAAGTTGAAAATGAAACCAGATGACACTAAACCCATTGTAAGTAAATAATACTTTTTTTATATTATCTGTTACAGTCGGTATCTTTGAAAAAATACTTTCTTCCACTGATGAGGGACTGTAGGAGGTATGAGTCATTGTAAAAAACGTAAGGCCATAAACTGCCTCCGGTCTTAACACAGCAGAAGCGTTAGAGAGATAATCAGCTCTCTAAACAAGAGGTGTGCTGTGCTTAAATATTAGGTGGAGTGGAGCACACTGAGGGCGTGGTGTGATGTGCTCAGTAAATTGCCAGAATTGTAAAAATAAAACTCAAACTAGTGCACTGAAAAACATAATGTGCTATGTACTCAAGGCATAAAAAGCCTTCTTTTATTTGGAAATATAATAGGATGATAAATGCATAATACTTCAACAGCAAGTTTAGTCCCAAATGTTTTCAGAGCGCACACGCATGCATAGGCGTCCACGCTCTCGCAAATTGTAGGCTACTTCTAGTTGAGATAAGCAACATGGGTTGTTTTGTACACTTTATTCTAAGGAAATGAACTAACAAAGAATGTAGCAAATTATGAAAATATTAATAACCAATTCAAACTTTAAGTTAAGCTAAACAGCACAACAACACACTGGTCTGCTGCTACAGTGGTCACAGTTCCAATGCCATCACCATACATGTACTTTACACCAGCGTTAAAATTGTGTAGGTAGCAGGAGACCGACCTGGACACGCCCACTCATTAATGATTAATTATTAATTACTGCAGCATTAAACCAGGAGCAAGATACTGTCCATTGTCTCTCGAAAACTGTACAAATAACTAGGAGAGACTAAATTGACAGATAATCACTGCAATGCAATACACTGAGCTGTATCTGACTTTTTTTTTTTTTGAAGAAACAAGATTGGAAAATGAAATTTATAAACCACCAACAAACAAACAACAACGAAGATCTTAAAGCAGAAGACTTAGAAATCGTGGTAAGTAAATAGTAATTTTTATTAGGAATAAACACATATTTATTAAATATAGCATTCTAGATCGCTACCTTTGACTTTGGTAACAAAAAACAAAACCCCTTGGAGAACCTGTACATCTATGAAAAGATTGACCCGGACATAGCACTGAAGAGCTCTGAAAAGAAGGTCGGCACAAAAGATGTTTTGATTTCATATTTGCTCTTTAAAAAAAAAATATATATATATATATATATATATATATATATATATATATATATATATATATATATATATATATATATTTTTTTTTTTTTTTTTTTTAAATATATATATATTTTTTTTTTATTTCAGGTTTCTCAATTTCTCGTGCCAAAACGGTTTTCTGAGACATGGTTCCGTTTCTACTACAAGGAATGGGACAAAAAGAACATTGCTAAAAAGAAATTTGACACGTGGTACAAAAGCTTGGACAAACCAGGTAACGTTGAATCACACACAGTTACAAACTATGGTGGAAAAAGTACTCAGTTTTGTTTAAGTAAAAGTTACACATACCAGAGCAAAAAATACTAAAGTAAAAGTAGCACATGAAAAAATCAACTTAAGCAAAAGTATTAAACTACCTGTTTAAAAATCTACTTGAAGAGTAAAAAGTAAAAGTATTTCGCACGGATCTTAAAGGGACAGTGTGTAAGATTTTTACCTGTTAATTACATAAATTGAAGATACCCATTCAAAAATACATTGTTTTCCAAGCCTTTTCACTTCCATCATGAAATCAAAGTATTCTTTTGGACTTAGATAGTCACATAAAAGGGGGATCTTCCCCATATAGAGGCAGCCATTTTGAATACAAGAGCCGCAGAAGGACATTTGGGCTCATCCTTCGCCTAGACTCCTGCTAGCAGCTGCTCAGCCGCGCTGCCTGAGGGAGCGGAGGAGCGAAGGAGAGAAGGGGAAGGGGAGGGGGGAAGGGGGGAGCCTCGTGTAAACAAGCATGCTGCTGTATCACACATCGTAATGGATCTAAGACGTATTTTGGACTAAATTGTTTTACTGGATTTATTCGCTGGATCCTTATGGACAGATTGAGACCAAGTTTATGGTGAAATACAGAGTTTGACCTGTGCAGAGCCTTCAAAGGTAAGCTAAGTAACAATCCTCGTTTTGTGCTTTTCTGTATAAAAGCCCCATGTGCTCGGGTAGTGATTGTTTTGCAGGGAAATGAATTGCATAGTCAAAAAGAGGAGACTGTAAGTTTTCATTTGATGTGTAGATTGTCATGAATCATGATCGGGATTGTGTGTTTTCATGCGAAAAGAAAAAAAAAAAAGTGAACGGGGGACCGCGTTTTATGTATACAGCGGCGCGCGGGCTGTCGGCGCTACGGCGCGCCCGGGTGACCCTCGAGGTCTGCCATAGCCAAAAGAGGAAGTGGAATAGCTACTAACCACCTATGCGCCACGAATCCTACACACTGTACCTTTAAAGACATCTTAAAATGTAAAGTAAATGTAAAGATGAAATGATAAATGATAAAATCAGCACAAAACTTTCTCAACAGAAACAATTGACTCCATATATTTTCCTAGCTGTTATTTTTATATTTTGTTTGCTCGAACTACAAAGGTGTTAAAAATAAATTTTTTCACTTTCTGAGGTTTTTGAACGTTAATGTGAGCTCCCCTACCCTGTTTAGCCCCCCCCCCCCCCATGGTTAAAAGATGCGAAATGTCTAAACTGAGCATTTGCGATCCTTTTCTGCGTTACAAAAAAATCGGAGCTCAAACGGGCGATTTTGAACAAGGCACCTTATTGACGTCAGATGGAAAAAAGAAATGCAAATGCAGTTCCACCCCCGTCTGTCTGAACTCAGCGTCTCTGTAAATCACGCCCAGAGAGTTTGGACCGCGAATGCGCTAGGCAATGCGAAATGCGTTTTTTAATTTGCCTGGAGGCACGTCCGAGTGTTTCTAGGCTCGGAAGTCCTTTATGAGCCTCTGGACCTTTGAACAGCAGTGGTTTAATTTTATTTTCTGTGGAAATGTCTTTATTTTTCCAATGGAACGCTTCAAATCTCTCCCCCCTGCAAAAACACGGAAATGGATCAGCTGAGAGCTGACAGCGGAGAGCGGAGAGCGGAGAGTTTGGCCACGCCCCCACCCTCTACTATAGGCCAGCTCTTTTCTCCTCATTTGCATTCAAGCAACAACGGCCAGAATAAAGTGTTTGAGAGATATTTATGACTATCTCATCTTATCTCTGTTTCTCATGCACTGAGTGTTGATTTTGAAGGAGGATTCATATACAGTATTAGGGAACCATTAAGGAGCCATATAAAAGCATCAAGAAGTACCATGTCATGGGATCTTTAAAACATCTTTATTCTCTGTAAATGCCCTAAATAATCAGAGAGTCCACTTCAGCTGCGGACAGCCGATCCACAACAAAAGGAAGGCTATTTTAACATAGCTGACAGACACATCAAAATGCCAGATACATGTTTATTTGTATTGCCATTATTGTGAATGAAAACAAAGTGCATTATGTTTGCAGATGAGTCAAGCCAAGAAGCCAATGGAAACCAATAATCCAAAGAAAACCAAGCACACTTGGAGCGAGAGAAGACTGAGTAGAAATATAACCATGTTTTTCTGAAACAGTTCGGTGTTTATGGGTTGGGGTCTGTGTATGGTGGATGGGCATTTATCACATTGTGTGAAGTATAATCTGTTTGGGTATAGGTACATCATGGGCAGAAAAAACAAATCTGTTCCCATGGTGTAAATCTTTAGTATTAGATCAGCAACATAACTTAAAGTTCAGATATTGGTTGAAATGGGTTCAAATTAGGATTAAGGTTGGCATGCAGTGACTATGCTAAAAGTTAGGATCAATCTCCAGGAAATGAATGCTACACACTACAGCAGTGTTTCCCAACCTTTTTTGTCTTGTGTACCCCCTGAGCCTATTTGTCATACCTCGAGTACCCCGACTCATACGTGTTGATAATTCTCCAAAAGTAGAACGTGACACAACGGATTATTAAATGAAAATCATTTTATTTCATCTCCTTAATTTGAAAATTTAATTCTCAGGCAATTTTCTCTTTTCTTTAACTCAAATTTACTCAAATTAGAATTTTTTTTCTTTTTTTTTTAAATCTCCCCCTGCGCCTAGCAGCGACACTGCCAAGTACCCCCTGCAGTGTGCTCGCGTACCCCTAGGTACCCCTGGTTGGGAAACACTGCACTACAGGATCATTTGAAAGGATAGGTGAAACTGCTGCAGAGTCTCTCAGAGTGAGTTGCTTTACTATAGACAGGAAAGGGCCGACGCAAGTGCGCTGGCTTTGTTCGCTCATAACTTTTAGCTTGTAGTGTCTCTTTTGCTCGCAGGATCTTAATTTGTGATTTTAAATCTTATGTGATACTCCTTGTGTGGTATTGTTGTTTTTTTAATAGCATGTTATTTAGGCTTTAGTAGTTCAGTAGTTTATTTGTTATAGAAACTAATCAAGGGTTTTGGGGTGGTCTATTCCCTCATAATCAAGCAAAAACAGTGGAACAGATAAGTAATAAAGTCTGCAATTAGATCATTAGGGGGTCAAGTTAAAAAGGTGGTGGATAATGAGAAGTAAAGGAATATTCCATTTTGTTCCTCCACAAATTAAGATGCAAGACCAAAATAAAGATCCAAGATACAAAAAACCTTGTGTTGTTATTAACCTATAGTCTAATTGTATTCAGATGTTGTAAGTCAAATGGGAACTGTGATTGCTTTGTGTTACAATTTTGTATGAAAAGTGCCTTATAAATATTGTTTGATTAATTGATTGATTGATTGATACCTGTAAGTTGTGTTTTGATTTGATATATGTCGGCGGCGCGCGCATGCGCAGCGGCCCCTCCCCTAGCCCACTCTATCACTGTCCTGCCTGGTTAGTGGGGAAACGAAATTTCGAATTCACTCTATGTACATGTACATGATTGTTTTTCGACAATAAAGCAAACTATGACTATATCAACAGCCTAATTGATACATGTTTGCAATATACATTAAGAGCATTAACATTTAGACATATACATGTAACTCAAGGTATAAAATGCACCTAAACTGTGTAAAATATATAATTTCCCATTTTACCTGTATGTCAGTCACGTGACGCACGGACACACGCACAGTGTCGTCTCAGCCAATTGTGTTCCTCGCAGCGCCTGATACAAGCCCCCTGTGCTTTCTCTCCCGCATTCAGGAGTTGGGGAGTGGAGCCACAGGACTGCTGTACAGGTTAGTCTTACAAACAATCGCTTATACTAGTTCTAAAATGTTATTCGCTCCAAAACTAAAATTGCACCTTATGCTTTTAGAGGTCTCTTACCACCGCGGAAGCTGAGTTCTGGCTACGGAAAGAGGAAAATTAATGTACAAAAGATGAAAAATGTATGTTTTGGGATTAGTTTTGAATATTGCTTTTACATGGGAGCATTGGTAATGTAGGTCTGTGGGCTGAGTACTGGACAAAATCAAACTGCTACCCATAAGCAAGGTTCGAATAGGGCCCAAGAGAGATCGCTAGATTACTCAAACATAATGAAAGACATCTAACAATCTTCAGGCATGTTTTTTGATGAGAGAATCCTTTAAATATTCTTTTTAAAAACATTTTAAAGTAGTACATACACTAGTACATTGCATTGAAGTTGATAAATCTCAGTTAAAAAGCAGCTCACCAAACACGGTCATGTTCCTGTTAATCTCTCCATTGGCGACCTGTTCAGTTTCGCATTGATTTTAAAATTCTTTTATTTGTTTTTAATTGTCTCCATGGCCTGGCCCCACAGTATCTGTCTGACCTGCTGGTGGCCTACATGCCTCTCAGGTCTGCAGGTCAGGTTCTCCTTGTGGTCCCGAAGACAATAAGGAAACTTAGGGGTGATCGGGCTTTTTCAGTGGCTGCTCCTAGACTCTGGAATGCACTTCCACTGAATGTTAGACAGGCCGACTCACTTTCTGTTTTTAAATCTCTTCTTAAAACTCATTTTTTTCGATTGGTTTTTAACTCAGTGCGAGTAGTTGACATTTATCATGCTGTTTTTGATGTTACTCTGTCTCATGTTTTGTGTTTTAACCTGTGTACAGCACTTTGGTTGACTGTGTTGTTTTTAAAGTGCTTTATAAATAAAGTTGGATTGGATTGGATCGTCACACATTATAACACACCATCCTGCATCCTGCTTGTTGCTCTATATTTTCTGACAAATGAGTGACCACAGTAATAAGCATTGTATGTTTTACGCAATGGATGGTGGAAAACAAGGACACTGTAATGGAAGTGTGTGTGTACTAGGGCTGCAACGATTACTCGAGTAAATCGAGTAACTCGAGTACAAAAAATAATCGAGGCAAATTATTTGCCTCGAGGCATCGTTTAATTATCATCACGTGGCGTTATATTTCAATTCATGCATCGTCGCGGCATTGTCAGACTCCTGTGCTGTTCGGACAGACTGCATCACTGTTTCCATTAACATATAAACTATTTAAACATTTATAAAATCAGGAATGAAAGAGTTCTGCCTTTGAGTGGATCTCCGCTTTTTCGCGAAGCTTCTGACTGCAGCCCGCGTGGAGCCGCGGACACGCGCCGCGAGCGCGCGCAGCTGTTTCGCGAGAGAGAGGAGAGAGAGAGAGAGGAGAGAGAGAGAAAGAGGAGGGAGAGAGAGAAAGAGAGAGAGGAGAGAGAGAGAAAGAGAGAAAGAGAGAGAGAGAGAGAGAGAGATAATTAGATAGAACATGCATAATTTGTACTGTCCAGACATGTTCTGCCTTGTATTGTTTTATATTAATTTATACAGTTTTAAGTTAAGCAGGACAGATATTTATTTTATTCTGTTAATCTTATTTTTTTGTGTTAAAAATAAATTGCTAATAATTATTTATTTTCCATGTGTTCTTATCACTCAAATATGCATCTAATTCAATTCAGGTTTAAGTCAAATAGATAAAAAAAATCCCTTCAAGGAACAATGGAAATATACTAAAGCATTTACAGTTTAGGGCTACAGTGTTCAACTACAGTGTTCAACTATGTGACAGAGGGTGTCAGTGTAAAGTGGAGCAGATCTCAAGATTTGTACCAGGTATGTGTATGTCACCACTACCTAAATAGTTAATAAAATGTGTTTTTTGTGTGCTTTGATTTCAGAATTCAAAATAAAAAAAAAAAAAAAAAAAAAAGTATGAATCGTTAGAGTACTCGATTACTCGAAAAAATAATCGACAGAGTACTCGATTCCAAAAATACTCGATAGTTGCAGCTCTAGTGTGTACATAATAATAAAATACAGACTGGTGGTGGGATGAAGACCTTTTATTTCCATGACTCCATTGCGCTGAAAAACATCTGAGTGCTGGGGTCTCTTCTACCTAGTGGGGTAATTAGGGACATGGATGGAACATGTGTAAAATGGTAATGCACAGTTTTGTCTGCTGGTTGTGCTGGATATTATCAGAATATTTAAACATCCAAAGAAAAATGACTCCAAAATAGGTAGAGAGAATAGGTAGACAGCGAAAGTAGAGACAGGGTTTGATGAGGCTGGATTATTGAGCGAAAAGACTGACAGGTAATTCCATAAAATCGCAATTACAAGACAACAACTAATGACTGTATTGATTATAGGTAAGGCTTCTGATACTGTACATTGATTGGCCATTATTGTGAAAGGCTGGGAATGGCAATTTAGAGAAAACCAATAGTAACTGCTCAAAACTGGGTGGCCATGTTTGTAGCTCGATGTTACAGATGTTGGTCATTATGGGAAGTGTACAATTAACCGAAGAGAGTCCATTTGTTCACCTGGGCGTTCAGGTGAACAACAGGCTGGACTGGAGGGACAACTGTAATGCTGTGTACAAGAAGAGCATGAGCAGACTCTACTTCCTGAGGAAGCTCAGGTCTTTCAATGTGTGCAGTAAGTTACTGGAGATCTTCTACCAGTCTGTGGAGGCCAGCGCCCTGTACTCTGCTGTAGTCTGCTGGGGGAGCAGCACCAGTAAGAGAGACATCGGACGGATTGACAAACTGATCCGTAAAGCTGGTCACGTGATTGGTTGTGAGCTGGAGACATTTGTCACAGTGAGGGACAGGAGGACACTGGACAAACTGCTCTCCATCATGGACACTCCTGCTCACCCACTGCACCAGACCATAGAGGGACAGAGGAGCTCATTCTCCAACAGGCTCCTACAGCTCCACTCAAACCGTGAGAGATACAGGACGACATTCATACCATACTCCATACAACAACTCACCCTTATGTAACAGATAATACTCCATACAACTGTATACAGCTGGTACTGTACATCATATTTGATACTGTATTTTATATTGACTACTACTTTTTTATTTAAATCTGATTGTACATATATATCTATTACCATTATCTTATGTATATAATTGTGTCTCATCTGACACAGGTCTATTGCTCTATGGTTGCTATTCTATCTATTTTTCTTCTTGTTCTTTTACCCTCTGTTTTTATATTGTATATTATATTTGATGAGTGAGCTACTGTACCCAAAACAATTTCCCTTGTGGATCAATAAAGTTTGTCTAAGTCTAGGTCTAAGTCATTTGTCCCTTGCAGTGAGTCATGAAGACAACAGCATTTCTAATTTTTGTATTTAGCAAATTAAATTACTAGTATCCTCTTCATGACATGAGATTAAGTTTTTTCCATTCAATCTCCTCTCATTTGGTCAGAATCCTGAAATGTGGCCATGTTTGTACATGTTCTGGTGTGGTAGAGTACAAATGAGGTCAGTACAGCTCACTCTGAGCCGTTCCAATTGTAAGGACACAGTAAGCACCAGAAACAAGTCTGAGTAGTTTGAAATAGTATAAAGCAGAAATATTTTTGTAAAAAGCAGCTTTCAGCAAACTTTCAGCGCAGATTCAGCCCAGATTGAAACTCTTTTATTATGATCTTATTATCATCTTATGAAGCCCTTGAAATTATTTGTTTTGTGGCCATGACCTGAATAGTGATGGACCAGTGCCACCTATGTCAGAGCAGTGTTTTGAGTGCACTTCTACAACAGCAGGCACACATCTCATTTATCTTCTGGTGACGTCTGCACCGCTGGATCCTCAGAAACAATACACTGTAATAACGAACGCTCCAACAACTATAAATCGATGAATGATCTGTGTAAATGTCTTCAGTCAAATCTATAAGGGGGTGGCTCGGGTTAGCTGTAATGATGATCAAGATATGAACCAGACTCTAAAACGAAAAAGATCGAAATCTTGCAGTCTTGACAAGCTGAAAAATGTGTGCATCATTGCTGGACACTTTTGAAACAGAAGCAGGGCGGATGGAGTGAGAAACAGCAAGCGCAGGGGAGGCGAGCTACGACCCAAGGACATATTTAAAAGCATCAACCAAGGTCATAACTCATACTTTCCATCCGCTGTGCTTTATGAGGCGGGACACAATCTGGTTGACAAAGGAGATGACCAGCGTGCACCTCTTCCACACGCACACATTCACTGGTATCTGTACAGGACAAGCTGCTGACCAGGCACTTTCCGCTCAACTCCTCAACAAAAGCCCTGTTGTCTCCCCCCCTCGCACTTGGCTTCCATCACTGTTCTCACTGTTCTCTCACTTCTACCCGCTTTCAGAGGTGTGCAAAAACCAAACCACTGACAGAATAGCTGCATTATGTTTGTGTGGGGAGTAAGAAATGTACATTTTCCACATTGCACCGCACAGGAAAGTAAAACAATTAGTACACAAATCTGTAATCAAGCAGTGTTCGATACTTGACCAACAATCTGGTACTGTTATGCAGTCAAAAAAAGAAATTCAGAAGAAATATAGGTAGGCAGCATGTGTTTGGATGAAAACAAAACTTTTATCCAGTCATAGTGACATGTCATCCTCCGGTTTCCCCCACCAACCCAAAACATGCACCATAGGTACTCCAGCTTAGGTCCTGACCAAACCGAAGCAAGAAGATCATGGAGATGGTCCCCGGGCGCCCTAATGTGTGTGCTGCCCACTGCTCCTAATATATGTATATATATATATATATAGGATGGGTTAAAATGCAGAGAAGAATTTCTCCAGTGTGAGATCAATAAAGTTCACTTCTTCTTCTTCTTCTTCTTCTCTTACCATGTCACACACCCAACTGACAAAACTTGCGAGGATCCATCTGTTGCTTATTTTAATTCAGCTTTTGTTTTAGGTGCAACTTTTCTGGTCTGCTACAAGATTGTTTTCATGGAGATATTACCGCTTTGCCTGAAAGGTTTCACAGTAAGACATAAAACTCATCTATGTTTTTTTTTTTTTCTTACCCTGTTATATATTATGAGTTAGCCACTGTTTCCAAATAATTTCCCTTGTGGATCAATAAAGTTTGTCTAAGTCTAATGTATTCAATTAACAAGTGTTTAAGTGCTCACAAACACTGTGAGCTCACCTCTACTCAGATCTAACCTGTAGTGTTTTGGTAAAAACACTAAAAATAACATGGGATATGTAGAAAACATGTGCTTTATTTCAATTAAAAATGAACAAAAGCATTACAACAAAATGTCCATCTTTCAAGTTCAACGCTATTTAGCTATTTATTGAAATGACTCTTAAAACACAGAAAATTAAATTAATAAAATACAGCTTTTTTAAAATTACGTACAGTTACGTAAAGTTCTGTTCTCCTTCAGGTTCTTTCGTTGACTGCTTGCTAGCATAGTTAGCATGTTTTGTGGCAAAGTGACGGCTGATATTATATTCTTTAAAAACCGCTACAGTCTCTTGGCATATCAGGCATACAGCAGCTGATAAGTATTCGGTGAAAAAATATTAACTTGTCCACTCCTTATTAAACACTCGACATTCTCTGTCCACTTTTCTTTTCTTTTTTTTTAGCGCCGCTCATCTTTACAGGAGGGCTGAGGGGTCAAAGAGTAAAGCACAAACGTGGAGCAATACACCGCACCTCAACAAAGGTCAATGTATGTAGTGCGCCAGCTGTTGGAAAACGCCAGAATTGCAGGGAAATTAAAACATTAACAAGGTTTATTAATATAATTTCTTAAAATTCGGCGGGCCGGATTAAAAAGCTTAACGGGCCGCATATGGCCCCCGGGCCGTAGTTTGCCCATGCCTGTTCTAGACAAAGCAATTTCCATGGAGACAAGCTGGTAGCGAACTTCCACTGGAAAAGTTGGCAGAGCACCTTTAAGGACAGAAAATGCAGTTTTGTGGTCCCAGTTCTGTTTTGCTAAACTACACAATATCCAAACCACAGTGCAATACATTTTTTTTACCGTTATCCTGCTATATATCGCTATGCTGCCATCACAGCAGGTAGGTGAAAGGTGCCACCTGCTTGTCTCCATGGAGATGTTATTAGTGCTTGTTATTAGTGCTTGTTTCCCTTGTAGATAGGTTTAATCTGTACTGTGTAGGGCTGGGCATGGAAATTCGCTTCCTCCATGGCACCGACCGAAATGCTTAGGTTCTTCTGGGTATCGAAATATGTCTCGTCTTTCGGTTCCACGTTTCGATACCCAGAGGTTAATCACGTGTGGCTCAGATATGTGCCTGCGTGCTTATGGCCTGATAATGCCACCTGAGATTGGCTGAAACGTCCTCGTGTATGAAAAACACAGCGTGGTCGCGCCCCTCGTTCACAGGCAAGGCGAGATTCGCCTAACTTGTAGGGGGCTAATAAGTAAGCTAATCAATTAGCGTGGCTGCGGAGTCGTTAAACCCTACAAAAATGCCGAAATCCAAAGCGTGGTTATACTTTCCTAAGACCGACTCTAATACTGCGCGGTGCAGCATATCTGACAAGAGCTACAGGACGTTTTACGACCACACTCGGATTCATCTGAAAGTACTGAGCACAGCGCTGTGTCTGATATTTCATCGGGTAAGTTTGTTCCACAAATTCCGTTGATCTGCTTTGTTTGTTAAGGTAGGAGCTAGCTAGGTTGTTGCAAGTTTACCTATGTATGTTAACGGTACTGTAGGATATTAGCGAGTAACTATTGTTTATGGCAGTGTTTCCCAAACTTTTTTGTCTTGTGTACCCCCTGAGCCCTTCTGTGATACCTCGAGTACCCCCTCACTCATACGTGTTGATAATTCTCCAAAAGTAGAACGTGACACAACAGATTTTTAAATGAAAATCATTTTATTTCATCTCCTTAATTTGAAAATTTAATTCTCAGGCTTTTTCTCTTTTCTTTAACTCAAATTAGTTAAACATAAAAATAAATATGTTTCTTTGAAAATAATTTACCCAAATGAATACTAAATCAAAATAATCTTCCTTTGTTGTATCTAACTCTTGTGACACAACTGATTATTAAATTAAAATCTTTTTATTTCATATATGTTAATTTTCTTGAAGAAAAACTTTGTTAGATGTTCAAGTTCAAAGTTCAAAGTCAGCTTTATTGTCAATTCTGCCATATGTGTTCAACATACAGTGAATCGAAATTTTGTTTCTCTCTGGCCAGGTAGTGCAAAAAGTGTACAAAAAAAGTGTACAAAATACAATATGAAGACAAAACACAACAAAAAACTATCTAAGACAGAGATCTAAGTTAAAACTAAAGTCTACGGTCTAAAATCGTAAAACAGTGCAACATAATAAATAAACTATACTATATACAGATTTCCGCAGTGTGCATCAAAAATGTGCAATGGAAGATACAGCAGTGACTTGGTCATGTGCAGTAGAATGTGCATAGGAGTTAAGATAAAATAAAAATAAATGTGCAACAGTAGTAATTCTAGTGCAGTAACAGGAGTAAACAACAGTACTAAAATTCCAGTAGTCAATGTGCAATAACAGTAGTAAACAACAGTGCAACGGGGGTAAAATTCAATAACAGGAGTAAACAACAGTACTAAAAATTCCAGTAGTAAATGTAAGTGTGCAATAACAGTAGTAAACAACAGTGCAACAGGAGTAAAATCCAGTAGTAAATGTAAATGTGCAACAGTGCAACAGTAGTCCTTAGCAGCAGTTTTTTTTTTTTTTTTTTTTTTTAAAGTGTCTAGAGTGATAGGTCTTTTTATGGAATACAGGTTATGCCAATATGGGGGGTGGGTGGTGGGACATGGGTAAGGTGGGAGTTCGGGTGGGAGTTCGGGTGTGAGTTCAGCCTCCTGACAGCCTGGTGGATGAAGCTGTTTGAAAGCCTGGTGGAGTGGGCCCGGAGACTCCGGTACCTTCTCCCCGAGGGCAGGAGGCTGAACAGGCTATGTGCGGGGTGGCTCGGGTCACCCACAATGCTGGACGCTCTGCGGGTGAGCCGGGTGTTAAAAAAGATGTGTGTGTGTGTGTGTGTGTGTGTGTGTATGTGTGCGTGTGTGTGTATGTGTGCGTGTGTATGTGTGTGTGTGTGTGTGTGTGTGTGTGTGTGTGTATGTGTGCGTGTGTGTGGTGTGTGTGTGAGTGTGCGTGTGTGTGTGTGTGATAATGTGATGATGTGCAGTTGTGTTGTTGTTCATTTACTTCAATAACTTGATATTCAATAACTTGAATAACGGAAAATAAACTCCAGTATCTGGAATAGAATGTGTAATGAAATTAATTTTTTTCCTAGAATTAATATAAAATAGGAACCGAAAAAGGTACTGGTTAGGAATCAAATATCGAAATGAAGGTATCGATATTGGTATCGGCATCGAAAAATTTTGAACGATACCCAGCCCTAGTACGGGGACATTCTAGACAAAGCTATAAGATCTCCACGGAGACAAGCAGGTGGTAGACCCGCCACTGGAAATGTTACACAGTAGGGCTGTGCAAAAAAAATTTTGATCACGATTGCGATTTTGGTGTCAAACGATCTCAAAATTCATATAATCGAGCCCAAACGATTATTTTTTCATTTGTCTGTCGAGAGGGACGCGCACGTGCAATACATTCCCTTCCACGCGGGCCAATGCGCAGCGCAGAGACTAGCTGGCGTGGCGCCTGCGGCCAGATGCGAGTCGAGCTCACACTACCACGATTTGACCAATGTCTGTCCGAGTTGCTACCAAGAATTACCAAGAATTGACCGATCACAGCACTAGTTGCTACCAGGAATTGACCAATCACACGGCAGGAGTTGCTACCAGGAATTGACCAATCACACGGCAGGAGTTGCTACCATGATTTGCTGCCAAGAACTGACCAATGACAGCACTAGCATATGAAGCCAAGAACACAGAAACTACAGAAGACAATAGTAAACGAGTTAGTATAACGCAACATTTAATCACTTTTAAATCGATCGTTCATCCTCCGTGGTATTTACTATGAATACAACGTACAAAGACACACTTTATATGGGACTTTGTGGAGATACGCGATCGGCATTTTCAATAGAGGCGACGTGAATTACTTATCCCGGACAACACTTCATCTCGGAGCGTGTTCTTTTCGGATTTGCTGGAGAGTATCTCATCTTTGCTTTTGGTAAGTCATGTCATAAAATGTGCGTTTGTCATATCACTATTCTATTTTAGCGCAATAATATTATATTGAATTAATTACATTATATTACATTATATTATATTAGATTATACTGAGGAGAAATCTGTGTGAGGAAAGTGAGCAATAGCTGTGTGTGATAACTTTTTGTTGTGTGTGCCGGTGTGGATATCATAGCACCAGGCTATTTTATGTTTATATTTGTTAGGTTGTATTTTATTAAGTTTAGGGCAATCTGTAGAATAAGACAGAAGAAGAATAAATGTTTAAGGGGAGAGTAGCCCACTGTGTGTGTGTGTGTGTGTGTGTGTGTGTGTGTGTGTGTGTGTGTGTGTGTGTGTGTGTGTGTGTGTGTGTGTGTGTGTGTGTAGGTAGGGGATTTTGAAAAAATCGTTTGAATAATCGTGATTTCAATATTGACTGAGGTAATCGTGATTATGATTTTTTCCATAATCGAGCAGCCCTATTACACAGTACACATTTAAGTCCAATATGTTTGAGAAATGCGTTGATAAAATCGATATAAATGTACTTTGTGAAATGGTATGCTCGTCAGCCCATAAAGTAGAAAAGCAAGACACTGAAGAAACACGACATACGAGACAGGATGCTGCATCTTGTCAGGTAGAATTGTGTTGTCTTGCACTCAGGTTGTGTTTAAATCACTGTCATGGAGCTGGGGAGAGGGGAGACGGCATAAAAGGGGGAGGTGCACTGCTTTTCCTCTTCCTTGGCTCCTCCAGGTACAAGGCTGATGGTAAATTTTAGCTTAATCTGACAGACTGAGGGTTTTGCTCTACAATACGAGATTGTAGTTTTGAGAATCTCTGAGCTACTGTCTGGTGTATCAATGTACAAAACATTGTTTAGAGGCTCTTGTCAGCAGATGTGGTGGAATTTGGAATTTACAATACCCAGTCTACAAACAATAAATGGCTTATATTAAGCCATTTTCTGTTTCATGTTATGTTGTTTCCTCATCAAAAACCGGGAGTTGTGTTTTGTTTCATTCACACATGTTTAAAGGGATATTCCAGGATTTTTAACATCGAGTTAGCCAGAGTGTTGCAGAGATGTGGAGACACTTTTTAGCGAATTTCATGCAGTCCTTCCAGCTGCAGAGTTTTCAGTTGCTAGGCTAGCACAAGTCAATAGTAAATGGTAGCTTTATTTTAAATCAGGCTTACCCACACCAAAGGACACTCGAGGCCAGTCAACTATAACGCCAGACTGTCGATGCAAATGTCTGTGTTGATGGAACAATTTTAGAAATATAATCAACCTTGTACTTTAAAGGATTTAGGTCCTTATGCAACAGCGCATTTTTTTCCTGATCTAGCTAGGCATGGGCGGAGTGATATCACCTTGCAGCTACGTTTCCAGCTGTTTTTTGTTTACCTTCATCTGTCATCGTTAGCCGTAGAGTACAGTAGCCTGCCCTGTTCTACAATCCAGACATGGCCACGTTTGGAGGTCTCCCCGATGCTTTTGAAAACGATGCTGAGCAATTTGCTTTCTCCACTGAACTGTACCTGTACGAGCCGGAATATACAGACAAATGTTCACAGGCTAGCAACAACTTTATGAGCATGCATGCCTTTTCTGTCAGCCGGGTAGACTACAAGAGTGAAACAAAAGCTCTAGCACAGTCTTCATCAATCGACCAGCACGCTAACATAACGACAGGAGCAAGCTTGGGTAAAAAAGGTACAAACCTGTTCTTCATCACGGGATCTTGCGCTTGGAAAGACAGATGGTACTGCAGTGGTTGTCAGACTAGGCTTTCCAAGGGATTTGGTGTAGTCGTCTGGTCCGAAATGATCACTGCAAATCTTCTGGTTATGTAGCGTCTCCACCGGTGTGTTGATGTCTAAGCCGATCAGCTACAAGCCACAGTCGAGTCCTTTCTAGATCGTGCACTGGAAAGCTGTGAAAACTTTGTGGTGCCCACCTGCGGCCTTTATTTGTACATTTTCTAAATGCACACTGAAACACCATTTTGCCCGGTAGTTGTTTTAAAATTCACCTCTTCACTCTGTGGTCTTCCCTACTACGACTTTTCTCGCTTCTCTGTTTACGTGATTGGTCACTTCACAACCAATTAGAGTAAAGTAAAATTCTGCTGCTGTTGCGAAGCTAGTCCCTCAGATATGGAATGATTCATGCTATTCGCAGTCAGTTTTATTTCAAAAATTACTCAGTCAACATACATTTACATCGACAGTCTGCCGTTATAACTGACTTGTCTTGGGTGCACTATGGAGTGGGTAAGCCCGATTAAAATCAGGCTACCATTTACTATTAACTTGCGCTAGCCTAGCAACTGAAAACTCTGCAGCTGGAAGGACTGCATGAAATTCTCTGCAACACTCTGGCTAACTCAGAAATGAGCCCCCATGTCAAAAATCCTGGAATATCCCTTTAAACATACAAAAATTTAGGCTGAGTTCTTCCCTCAAACTAAAAGCACTCTGTTCCACCTTGTGATGTTATGTGGCGATACAGGAAGATTTCCACTGTGTTTTTAAACTCCATACACCTTCACTATAATTTGGCAATTACAGAGCTGTAATCATCCCATAAACCCTAAACTAAAAGGCGAAAGGGAGCTGTTAACTTGAAAACTACTCCTTCATGACAGCACAAGATGGAACAGGGCATTTTCAGCTTTGAAGACGTAGACAGACTAATCACAAAATGGTTACTCAAACATGTGTAAATAAAACAATTCCAGGTATGTTTTTGAGGAGGAAAGAGTACATTTTGCGGAATATAGGACCTTTACAAAGCCTTTGAGAGTGTATGTGATTCCGTTTGGTGTTTTGAAGTTTTGATCTGCTCTTCTGGGCACATTTGTGGATGACATGAAGGTAATTTGAAAGTAGACTGCTGCCACAGCCTGTGTTAGCCACTAGTACATTTTCATACATGTCACTTTATTTTAAGTGCCAAAGCTGGGAAATTCTCCTCCTGCATTTGCTTTTCCAACCATGCAGCCTGAAGGCACAAACAGCTTGCTTGGATCTCAAGTGGAGGTAAAATGGGGTGAAGGCATCAGTCAAAACCTCCACTGGAGCTGTAGGGGTTATGTTGGTACAAATCGACTTCTTTATTATCAAGAGAGGTATGAAGCTTTCCGGGCTCCTCAGTGTAGGCTATAAACACATCTTACCTTTGTATGAAGACTGTGTGTATATAGATCAACTAACATGGATGTTAAGAAGAGATTAACTAAACGTCAAAGAGCTTATTTTGTCATTTTGCATTCATCATAACCTCAGTTAATGTAAGAATTAATATAACCCTATAACTGCCTATCTCTATTGAACAAAAGGTATAAGGTAGCTGTTAACTTCAAAACTACAGCTTCAAGACATCAGAAGGTGGAAAAGAGCATTTTGGTCTTTGGCAATGTAGACAGATTAATAATCCAGATGTTTTAAATGAGTTAACAACATTATAACATGGCTTAAAACTAGGGATGCAAATTATCGGTTAATTCATTAACTGATAGTTGATTGACCTTATCGATCGATTAACGATTAACTGATAAGCGGCGTTTTTCACCTGAATTTTAGTGTTTCAATAGGGTCTTTAAGAATATAAGCTATAGTAACATAACACTGAGTCATAAATATATCATAGTATTATTATATTGTATATTCCTCAATTAATTATTCCTTAGTAAAAAGCAGACAAATGTATTGATGCTGAATAACAAAATACAGTAATCCCTCGCTCTATCCAATTTTTTTTTTTATAGTGTAACATTGTGTTCTGTCCTGATTGGCTAAGAGACTAGACCAGGACTGAACGTGGACTGGACCAGGTCTGAACCATGTCTGGACCTGGACTGGACCTGGACTGGACCGGGACTGGACCGGGACTCGACCGGGTCTAGACCTGGACTAGACCAGGATTAAACCACCGCTGCTGGTTTCGCCGCGGCTCGCGCCCCGAGCCCAGGCGGGGCTCGCGGCGAAACCAGCAGCAGCGGCACGCATTCCGGGTTCGATCTCGCCTCGCGCGTACATCCGGGGCTGCTGAGCAGTGCCGTTGGCGCCTGCGGTCGGCTGTGAGTCGAGCTTGGCGCAGCGCGGTTGCCTTGTTTCGGGTGCGCGTGTCCGCGTGTCCGCGGTTAGCGGTTAATTACAATTAATGCATTTTGATCGACCAACGTCTTAATCGACAATTAACCGTTAATCGATTAATTGTTGACATCCCTACTTAAAACTCACAAGAATTTTAAGCCAAGAGAATTTTGTGCAATGTAGGACCTTTAAAGGTGCACTGTGTAACGTTTCTGGTGGAGGGTCTTTCATCTGCTCATCTCCATGGTGATGTGATTGCTTTGTCTGGGATGTTCCACAGTAGGGCATTAAACATATATCTTGTATTTATTCATTTACAAGTGTTTTTATTTCTCAAATGTACTGCAAAAACATACATTAAAAGGTCCCATGGCATGAAATTTTCACTTTCTGAGGTTTTTGAACGTTAATGTGAGCTCCCCTACCCTGTTTAGGCCCCCCCAGTGGCTAAAAGTTGCGAAATGTCTAAACTGAGCATTTGCGATCCTTTTCTGCGTTTGAAAAAAACACAGCTCAAACGGGCGATTCTGGACAAGGCACCTTATTGACGTCAGATCGAAAAAAGAAATGCAAATGCAGTTCCACCATCGTCTGGATCTCCACCCCCTGTCTCTGTAAATCACGCCCAGAGAGTTTGGACTGCGGAGGAGCTACGCAATGCGAAATGTGTTTTTTTATTTGCCTGGAGGCACATGCGAGTGTTTCTAGGCTCGGAAGTCCTTTACCCGACCCTCTGGACCTCTGAAACAGCAGTGGTTTAATTTTATTTTCTGTGAAAATGTGTTTTTTTTTCACTGAAATGGCTCTCCTTTCTGTTTTTGTGCTTCAAACGCGGAAATGGGAGACAGCGCAGAGCAGCGCTCCAGCGGCTTAGAGGAGCGGGTGGGGGGTGGGGGGGCTCCTCTAAGCCAATCTGTGTCCTTCTCATTTGCATTCAAGCAAGAAGGCCCAGAATGAGTTGTTCAGAGAGTGAATTTGTGACCATGTCTGTGTAAATGGGTCTTTCTCATGCACTGAGTGTTGATTTTGAAGAAGGATTCATTTACAGTATTAGGGAACCATTAAGGCACCATACAAAAACATCAAGAAGTACCATGTCATGGGACCTTTAATAACATCCACTTCTGCACAGATCTGACCTGTAACTTGGCCTGGTGATGTGGCCTGCTCGTCTCCAAGGAGATAAAATGAAATGCCATACTGTAGAACATTTCAGGGGAAAAGAAAGATATACATGGTCTCAAGTAGGTTTCAGACCCTCTACCAGAAAAGTGACACAGTGCACCTTTAATAAATAGTAATAGTCAAGAAAAGAATGAGCCATATATGAGTGTAGGCAGATAATGCTTGACCAATAAGACTTTCTACCAAAGAAGCAGGATCTAATTCCATGTTGAATAAGCAGCCTCACTCCTCCAGCCAGCAGCACACAGCACAGCGGACGTCACCTCTCACCCTGAGGCCCAGTGCGGGAGCCTTACAACAGCTAATGTTCTGGAGCTCTGTTAGAATCACACAGGGCTAACACAGGGACCAATTTCAGCACAGCTCAGGTGAACTCATGTCAGACTATATCAAGACCTCTGCCTCTGAGAGGTTGGGAAAAAGTGGTTTAATATTGCTAGCTTAGACACACACACACCCCTTTGCTTTGTCTGACATCAAAAGTAAACTATCCCTTTCTCTTAAAAGGCGCATAGTGTTACTGGTGTGGTGTTTTGCTCCATGGAAGCATTATTGCTTTGTCTGGAATGTTTCACAGTATGGTATTAAGCCTTTCTATCTTCATGGAGACTAAACCAGATCAAGTTATAGGTCAGATCTGTGGAGAGGCAACCCCACTCACAGTCAGAATGCCTGTTTTTCTAAGTATTTCTGAGCTGTAAAACCACCTGTAATTGAATCAATGTAAAGGTAAATCTGTTTAAAGGTCCCATGGCATGAAATTTTCACTTTCTGAGGTTTTTGAACGTTAATGTGACCTCCCCTACCCTGTTTAGGCCCCCCCCCCTTCCAATGGCTAAAAGTTGCGAAATGTCTAAACTGAGCATTTGCGATCCTTTTCTGCGTTTGAAAAAAACACAGCTCAAATGGGCAATTCTGGACAAGGCACCTTATTGACGTCAGATCGAAAAAAGAAATGCAAATTCAGTTCCACCACCGTCTGGATCTCCACCTCCTGTCTCTGGAAATCACGCCCAGAGAATTTGGACTGCGGAGGAGCTACGCAATGCGAAATGCGTTTTTTTATTTGCCTGGAGGCACATGCGAGTGTTTCTAGACTCGGAAGTCCTTTACCTGACCCTCTGGACCTCTGAAACAGCAGTGGTTTAATTTTATTTTATGTGAAAATGTGTTTTTTTTCATTGAAAAGGCACCATATAAAAGCATCAAGAAGTACCATGTCATGGGATCTTTAATGTCATAATGGGGAACATTACAGGCAGAGCAGTTACATATCCACTGAAACAAACAGATGAAACACCCCAACCAAAAAATATATGTAGACAGACCAGACACAGGCCTACAATCCAGTTCGAACACATTTTACTCCAGATGCCCTCCCTGTCTCTTTGTATGTGCACTCTGTTGAACGAGGTTTGAATTGGTTTTATGTAGGGCTGGGTTCAAAAGATCGATCCATGATACGATATCGATTCACTATCAAAAAATACGATATCGATTCAAAAATTTGCGGATCGATCTTTTCCAAATGGTTATAGGCACTATTTTCTCGACCACGGAAGGAGAGCTATAAAAGGCGGGTGCCGGTGAATGAAACTGAAACTTAGCGCGCCTTGCGAAATGGCTGGAGCTGCACAGCTAAAATCACCTCCTGGTTTGAAGGCTGATGTGTGGCATTACTTTGGATTCAAACGTTACAAGGACAGTATGTAAGTAGATCGATATCGAATCAGATCTGATCGTGGATCGAATCGCATCGTGGCCTTGTGAATCGAAATTGAATCGATCCAGGAAATCAGGATCGATACCCACCCCTAGTTTTATGCCCATTACAGACTTTGTGAAGGGCCTCTCTCTGCTGTGGACAATAGGTAAACAGTAGTCTTTACCCCCCAGTACTACCCCCCTGCAGGTTAACATTAACTAGCAGCAAATTGGTAAATCAGGAGGTTTTAAACAAAAAAAAAATCTGTATCGTTACTTCTCCACCTTACCTTTAACAAACAAGAGTCGTATTGCAAGTATTGCCCATAATCACAGAAAAAAGGCCAATTTTGTTACGGCTCAGGTATCCTGACTAAGAGGCTTTGTCTTTGTGCTGCAAGAACAAGGAAGTAATAAAGCTGTAGGAAGCATTAAGTGATCAAGTCAGCAGCAAGAAAACCAATACTCTCACTCCCACAGGAGTGTGGAGTACTATTGAAAGGGAAAACTGCATTATAGTTACACCTTCCAATTCAAGATTATACCAGAACCAATACCAAGTAATCCAGAAACCACAGTGTAGAGGTCCACCTCTCATTGCCTTTTCCCTTCAATGCAATGACACAGATATGAGGTTTAAACCAAGGTAAGGTTTGGCAATATAATACCGTGACTAATACTGAAATTGTGATTTTGGAGATATGCAAAATTTGAATACTGAAGAAAACTTATAAAAATTAAATGTAACAAATATTTGATTTTTTTAACAGTCAGGACACAGTAAATATGGATGATAAACGATAATACTGAATGCTATTATACCACTGACACAATAACTAGACCTGCGCCATTTATCGATTAAATCGATTAATTCGATTTTACAGTTCAGGCCGATGTGTTTTTATGAAAATAGATTTTTTAGTTATTTTTTACATGCGAGCAGAACTAATGCGTGGCCACGTTCTACACGGGTAAGTTAGTGAGGCGTACCCAAACATTGTACGAGCTAGCGCGGCTAGCGACTGAGGGAAAGCCGGAGCTTGTACCAAACAAAGGTGTCGCTACATCTGTTATATGGAACTGGTTCGGTTTTCTTTCGTCGGACGTAGAACAAACGAGTGCTCGCTGTAAGGTCTGTTCAAAAGCTGTTGCAGCACGACAAATTTATCCTAGCGCTTGCAGCAGAGTAGGAGAGGTGCGAGCGCGAGCACATATTGTAAGACATTGTGCCCATATATACTGTGGAAAAGCCCGGATTCATTAACATGGTGAAAGTTTTGGACCCGAAGTATGTGCTACCAAGCCGCAAATATTTTTCTGAAGTTGCCACAGTGGCTCCCTCTTTTCTGCATCACTCGAGGAAAAACTAAAACTAAAACACAACACTACCCACTCCAGTCCATCTTTCCCACAATCAGGGAACAATTTAGCTTCATAAAATGCTTCTTTATAAAAGAAAGATTTTTATATAACTGTGATATATTTAAAAAAAAACAATAACAGCTTAATTGATGCTCGGTGTAATGTATTTGTTTTATAAAAGAACGTTACATTATTTTGAGCCATTTGTCTGTCATATTATTTGTTTTTGAGTAGGGCAAAGAAAAATCGATTAAAATGGGAGATTTTATTTTTAGGCCATATCGCCCAGCTCTAACAATAACCCTAAACCAGGATTTCCACAGAAAATCTATTTTCTGAAAATGTAACATCCGTTTACAGTACTGTCAATGAACATGAGCTGCAGTATATAAAGGAAACACTTGAGTTATAGAAGTTATTTATTCAAACCTTATAGTACAGAAAAAAATACACCAAGTTTCCTTTGTACAAAGAAAACATACACAGGATAAATATTCTCAAAGAATTATACAATACATGATCAATGGATTGATGAAAGTTACAGGCACAGTTCTGATGGATTGGAAAAAGCTGAAACAATCACACAACAATCACCAAAAGCACATATCGTGATTTTTATCACCGCATTGCTCAGCCCTCCAAATGCCAACTCCAAATGCAGGGCCAGATTGATAGTAAATAAAGGAAAGACAAAAGCAAAACTAAAACTAAATCAAGGCTTGACCGAAACCACACAGAGACTGAACCAGGTCTAAGTCAGCAAAAGTGGACCAGTCCAGGACCCACAGGACTCCAAAAGGTATGTCTTGAAAAGGACTAAACCAAGACAAAACCAATAATGCGAATCAACGTTCACCAGACCTAATTTAAAACCCTATTTAAGAGGAGTTAAGATTAAATGTGATGCGATTCTTGATCTTCATATTTTAATTGTATTTCTGAATTAATCTATAATCTATAGATTAATCTATGATCTTGGCTAGGGATGTTACATCAAATTTTAGTGTTACGATTATTGTGAGAACACCTGTCACGATTTGATGACTATTTGATTATTGACACATAGCAAAACAGAAATCCTTAATTTTCTTTCATTCTAATCCACTATCACTCCTCTTGTACAGTATATGACCAGCATTATAAAATCAAACTTTATTAAAAAAAAAAAACATTATAAAATAAAAAATCAATTGCAAAATGTATTGCACATTACTACTGGAATTTTTACTACTGTTGTTTACTCCTGTTATTGCACTAGAATTACTACTGTTGCACTTTATTTTTATCTTAACTTCAATGCATATTCTATTGCACATGACCATTTCACTGCTGTATCTTCCATTGCACATTTTGATGCACACTGCACACTTTGGAAATCTGTATATAGGTATTTATTTATTATGTTGCACTGCTTTAAGATTTTAGATCTTAGACTTTAGTTTAACCTTAGATAGTTTTTGTTGTGTTTTGTCTTCATATTGTATTTTGTACACCGTCTTTTTTGCACTACCTGGCCAGAGAGAAACGAAATTTCGATTCACTGTATGTTGAACACATATGGCAGAATTGACAATAAAAGCTGATTTTGATCTTTGAAATCAAACTGCAAGTTATAGTGATATAAACAGCCTCATAAAAAGCACTATACATTTTAGGTTTATATTTTTGGAGTCCAGATTGAAATGATTTTGCTCTTACGATTAAATTGTGACCTGAATAATCATGATTATTGATTACTCTAATAATGTTGACATTTCTCCTCTAAGCCTGATCTAAATGAAAAAGATTCATCTCAAGGAACTTCCTGGTAAAATAAAGGTTAAACTTTAAATAACATAAAAAGTAAATACAACCAAGAACTGAATCAAAATTTAAACCAGAATTAAACTAGGTATGTAACCATAACCAAAATATTGTGATATAGTATTGTCAAAGTCGTGGGCTGTCGCAATACATCAAATTACAAGACTATTTGCTTAAATGAATAGTTATGGTGCAGCAAAAGGGACAGAACAAAACAGAGGGAACTACATAGCCCACGATCCTTTACTCCATTTCAGTGCAGACTACCGTACATGAAGACTGTTATAAGCACTTAAAAAAAAAAAATCAGAATAAAATATCCGTATATACCGTTCAGAGAGATCTGGATATTGCTGCATCCCTAAATTAAGCCAAACTCAAACCAGGACTACACTAACAAAATAAACATCAGCATTTCATAACTCCTGTGCCGGCCTTTGCTTCACCCCTGCCTTGTCCTCTCCAGCCTTGAGACCCTGAGGCCATGTGAGCTGCAGTGAGTAAACCACTGTCCTCACTCCTCCAAACTTGGCCGAACAGGCAAAACTAGACTTTTACACGTGGTTACCCTTTGTCTCCCTAACCACCACTGCTCAAGCTCCCTGCTGTAAAGAGAAAGAACAACAAATCATATTCCACAACAACAATGCAGCGCAACTCAATGAAGAGTAGAATTTAAATAGGGGAAAAAAATAGCCTATGTCAACACAGCTTACTCCACAGCACGCCAAAGTGCACTGAACACAACGCTTCAGGTTAATAAGCATGCATGGGTAGGCTGCTTGTTCACTCGCTTGCTCGCACACACCCATGCACAGGTCGATACAGTCCAATATGTCAGCGGTAACAGCGTTGTCATGGAAACAGGTCTGGCTATCTAATGTACCATAACCGTATCATGTCACTAGTAGCAAATTGGACTTGGAGGATATGAGAGGACAGACTTATAGGCAGGTTGGTGACACTTAAGATGGAATCGTCACAGTGGTACACAAAAAGCTTTGTGTGGGAGACGTCAAGCAAATTATAGTAGGTCTGTGGTTGTGTCATTTGGCATATTGCATTGAATGGGAGAACGCATTGTGCCAGAGAGAAATAGCAAAGAGGGGAGCAGTCCATCTTGACTAAATTAATCACACAAGCTGTGCATAGGTCTCCAGGGTGTGTGTGCATATTAAGTTTAAAGACACAGGCTACAGAACTATAAGGTTTAAAATAAATGTTGGTATTATTACAATGTCATTAATAACAACATGACATCTGTGTAACGGTGCTTATATTAAGATGGACGACAGGTAAAGGTGTAGCGTGTAATTTTTCTGGTGAAGGGGTCTGCCACCTGATTGCCTTTGCGTATGATATTAAGCATATCTAGCATTTCTTTCATGACAGGTGTTTATATAAAATACTGCAGAAAACATGCTTTCCTCACTGGGAGGGCAGCGTCACCTGTAACCTGGCCTGGTGACGTCAGCTGCTTTTCTCCGGAAAATTTGATTGATTTGAAAGCCACACTATGGGGCTTTCAAGGCAAACCAATAACATTGTTTAAGTAGACAAGCAAGTGACCACCCAGCAGAAAAGTTACACATTACATCTTGGATCGATCAACATGAAACAAAGACTGACTCAAAGCTCAACATCTCCTCATGAAGTACAAATTAATTATGGTGATTTTTTAAACACACGCACAAAAATTCTGCAACAAGATTAGACAAGTGGGAGTTCGTGGAGCCAGTGACTACCACAGAATGACCATTTGAATTTCAACTAATAGCCTACCCTTATTCTCCTGTGAGGTTCTGACTAGATTGAAGATTGTTTATTTGTCATATGCAGAATCAACACAGGGTCAATCAACAATGCAATGAAATGCTTAGGATCAGAAGAACCGTTGACTCGCTAAGATAGTCAGAAGTACTAATAACATGCAATAATAGTACTAATTCACTGCTAGAACATTAACAGAGCCTCAAATCCACGCTTTGCTGGGTCTGCGCACCCTTTCACCAACCTGAGACCACCCAAATCGCATGGAGAGCACGTACCACTACGCAGCGTCTGGTTTACTCATTTCAACATTCTTACTTCTTCACAAAACCGTAACTCTTACCCGTGGAGTGGTCTACTGGTCCACCGGTGTTCCTGAACAGGGCAGAGTGGAGATCGGGGTAAGCCTTCTCCAGAGCCACGCACAGATCGGAGAAATGATCGCTCTCCTTGTTCATGAGCATCTTCAGAAGGTGGTCCACTTTCTCCGCGCTGGACGTGCAGTTTTGCTCCAACTCGAAGCGATCCAGTTGACTCAAGGTGCCGGACACGATGAGCAGCTCGATGACTCGGTCCGCGTCTGTTATGGACTCCAATAAGTTCTGGTGGCACTGGTCGAGCAACTCTTTGTGCTTTGGCTCCATTGCTGCTGCTGCTGCTGCTGCTGCTGTTGGCTGTAGTAGTTCCGTAGCTTCCCAGGCTAGCCACCACCACCACCACCACCACCACTCGGCCAGGCGGATGGGAAGATCTCCTCTCAAAAGTACCGAGCGTAGGATAAACTCAACTTACCGTGGCTCGTAGAAGTTCGCCGCGGCATTTTAGGCTGCGCACGGGAGCGAATTTCAGCGCATATTGGAAAAGGCACAAGAAGAAGCCATATTTGTTGCCCAAGGCTGTTGACTGCACTAAACAGCGATACATGTTCCCATCGTAGTCTCGTGGTGTGCGGTTCAAGTCGTGTTCAGCTTCCCGTGCGCGTACGAAGGAGACGAAGGCATTTTGCTTCTCACGCGGCGCATTTACGGCGTTTTCTGCCCGGTCGAGCGCTGGGAAAAGTCGCCTGAACTCCTCCGTCGCTCTTCCCACTACACCGTATCCTCCGCCATGTCTAGGCACAACTCAGCAGCTGCTCCGCGCTGTCAATCAACGCCGGGTTCACTGACCGAATAAGGTAAAAGGGGGCGTGGTCTAGCGGAGAACACGCCCCTTTCTTCAATGGGCGTAACGGCGGCTCGTAGTACGTCGACGGTCCCTAGTGGAAAATGAGAATGGATAGATTTGGAAAATGAAATGGAAATGGAAAAAGTGTTTAAAAAAAAAAATTAAAAAAGCTGAAAATTATTTTTATAGAATTGAATAAAGCATTTCTAAAAAATAATAAAGTGTAATGTAGGCTAATTTTCAGTAGGCTATATTGGCTTATGTTTTTGCATAATTATCTTTCTTTTTTAAATCATTTGTTTTATAGGTAATTTCCTTATGTCCAATAACAATTACATCACACGTTTAATATGAAAGGGTCAATATTACACTCATTTCTGATTTTTTTTTTTTTTCTATATTCTCTTATTTTGTGTGTTAAACATGTGTGAACAAAACACAACTCTGGGTATGTTTTCATGAGGAACCAACATTACAAGATAGATAAGATAAGACTTTATTGATCTCGCACAGGAGAAATCTATTTTTAGAGAGTCTATTTTTAGGTATATTTTTAAATTATTTAAGCCATTATTTATTATCTTGTTTTATTGCATGCTACTTTTTCCTGCTGTTCTTGATCTGTGCATTGCAACACTGGAATTTCCCCACTGTGGGACTAATAAAGGCATATCTTATCTTATTTTATTAGTATTATTACTATCTCAACTGTCTACATGCACTTTTTTGTTCTAACTTTCTTTTGCACTAAACTGTCTGGAGCTAATGTGGCAAGTGAATTTCTTCTGTGTGAGATCAATAAAGTCTAATCTTATCTTATCTTATCTTATTTTATCTTGTAATGTTGGTTCCTCATGAAAACATACCCAGAGTTGTGTTTTGTTCACACGTTTAACACAAACCCTGCATATCAAGGCTGTGTTCTTCAACTGAAAACATTCACACACCGTTTCACCTTGTGATGTCATGTGGTAATACAGGAAGTGCTCCACTGTGTTTTTAAACTCCATACACCCTCACTAGAATCATTTGAATAATTTCAGCCCTAATATTGGCCATTTCTACAGAACAAAATATAAAAGGTAGCTGTTAAATTGAAAAATACTGTTTAATGACATCACAAGGTGGAACAGAGCATTTTGAGTTATGGACATGTAGATCAACTAGATTACTCAAACATGTGTGAATGAAACAAAACACAACTCCAGGGATGTTCTTTGAGGAGGTAACAGCATTCTAATACAGTCTATCTCTCCATCTTTATCTGTTTTTACTCACTACATGCCACAGAGCAGGCTATGTTGTTTCCATGTACTGTATATCCTGGCAGACATGTTTACCCACACACTATTTCCATCTCTTTATACCATTTCTATACAGCTGCAGTCTGAATGTAAAAACAGGTGGGCATTGAAGCAGACGTGAACATAAGCCAGCAGATGACATTTTCATTGTGAGCTATAGGCTTTGTGAATACAGCCCGATGATGAAGATGGATGCACTCCTCCTCCTCCTCCTGCCATCTATAGCCTGGCTCAGAGAACAGATCTTGGCACAGGCAGGCAGGCTGATGTAGCTAGTATAGGCAAACCTCTCTCAGTGTGACCTTATTCATAATGCTAGCAATCACGTTTACTCTGTCACTGCTCTAGCTCTGCTTTGCCTCTCTCCCTTTGCCTCTCTCTTCCTGTTTGCCTCTCTCTTCTCTATCTCTTTCTCTCTCCCTTGCTCTTTCCCCCTATCTGTCTCTCCCTTTCTCTCTGTCTGTTTGTCTCCGCCCTCTCTTCTCCTCTCGCTCCCTGCTCTCTCCTCCTCCTCCTCCCCCTCTCACTCCCTCTTTCTCTCTCTCTCTCTGCAGTGCTGGCTCAGGCTAGTGCAGCACATGCTATTCCCTCAGATAAGATTTTAATTATAATTCATTCATATCAGAGCAATGCAAGTGGCCTATACACATTGGTCTCTTGTGTGTTTCTGAGAACAAGACTGCAACATGAAGATGAAGAATGAAAAGTAGAGGAGATGCAAGGCTGGTAGTTTCATTCCCAGCTCTGCAAATTGTCTCTTTAGGCAAGACATGAACATTTTGTCTGTAGTGCTTTCACAAAACACAAAAGCTTGATTTCAGTACATGGGAAGATACAATACCTCCTCGGATGCAGTACAATGTCATTTTCAACACTATTCCAATGTAGTCTTGCAGTTCTGTTATAGATTCAAGAAAGGCAGGCCTATTTTATATGTATACCCTGCTTATTCTAATCATAAACTGTAAAGAAGAAAGAGAGATACTTTGTTGATCCAGAGGGAAATTCTGTGTTGTGCGTTAACAGCATAATGCACAGCTCTTTGTCATTCAATGCTTACCTCATCAAAAACATACCCGGAGTTTTGTTCCATTCACACGTTTGAATAACTTGTCATTATTAGTCTGTTTACATCTCCAAAGCTTGTGATGTCATAGAGTGGTAGTTTTCAAGTTAAAGGAAAAGTAACGTTTTTTACAATTTGAGCCTTATTTCGATAATAAAACAAGTTTCGATAATAAAACAAGATATGGGCGTTTTACTCACCCATATCACTTTGGTGTCATATGGAGCATTTCCGGAGATGTTTTAGATTAGCGTTAGGCTAACGCCGTTAGCCTAGCGCGACTTATAGCCATAGCTCGGGGCATTCCTCGAGCATGTAATATGCCCCGTGCGGGCTCCAAATAACACAAACTTTAGCACTTTTCAAATCATAGAAGCTCGATGTCTTTAGTCTACGATTTCGTTTGAATCAAAAGTGGCCTGTAATCCGAGATTTATCCATAGTTTACAGCTATGCGTTCCATGTTTGGGTCCCGGGAGCTGAGAGCACACTCCGCGCATGCGCACTGGCGTCCTCATCTACTCGAAACTATGGATAAATCTTGGATTACAGGCCACTTTTGACCAAATGAAATCGTAGACTAAGACATCGAGCTTCTATGATTTGAAAAGTGCTAAAGTTTGTGTTATTTGGAGCCCGCACGGGGCATATTACATGCTCGGGGAATGCCCCGAGCTATGGCTATAAGTCGCGCTAGGCTAACGGCGTTAGCCTAACGCTAATCTAAAACATCTCTGGAAGTGCTCCATATAACACCAAAGTGATATGGGTGAGTAAAACAACTTGTTTTATTACCGAAATAAGGCTCAAATTGTAAAAAACGTTACTTTTCCTTTAACAGCTACCTTTTACCTTTAATTCTGTAGATATTGTGGGCTGAAATCATCCAAATGATTCTAGCGAAGGTGTATGGACTTTAAAAACACAATGGAACACTTACTGTATTATCACATGACATCGAGAAGTACTCTCTCTAAATATGATGAAGGGTTTGTATATTAAACATGTGTAAATGAAATAAAACAACTCTGAATATGTTTATGATGAGGAAACAAAATGATAATTATTACATTATTAACATTACATTAAGATAAGATAAGACTTTATTGATCTCACGCAGGAGAAATTTACTTGTCACAGTAGCTCCAGGTAGGGACAGTTTGAACAAGAAAGAAAAGTGCATGCAGGCAAGAATGGCATAAAGATAAGTAGTAATAATAATAATAAAATAAGTAATTTGAATAAGTAATAATAATAATAAAACAGGGAGAGTATTGAAAAAACAATATTGCACGTTGGAAAAACGATATTGCACGATAGGAGTATTGAAAAAACAAGATTGAAAAAACATAATATGGGTCCTTTAATATTGCAAATATAACTGCAATTTGGAATCAAAGCCTGAGGCAACCAAGGGATTTGTTTTGCAATCCTGACCCACTTAAAAAGTACTATGGTAGATTCATATTCAGTCTGAGAGTGGTTCCACAGGCCATAAGAAGTGGTGACAGTGAGCGGTAGCTACATTTTACTGCAGTGTTGTTCTATAAAGCTTAATAGAGAATGTGACAGAATGGATCATTTATTCTTCACTTTCCGGGGGGGGTTTAATTACATTTAATCAAAACCGCCTTGAAGAGGATTGCTGATTGCGATGATAGTGGAGCTGTGAACTGAAACGCTTCTCTTTGCATCTCCAAACGTCATCTGGTGATGGCTAAATGTGCACGCAGTGAATGACTTCGTGAAAAGGCGTCAAATCAGGCCTAATCTTCGTTAACCTCCTGAGACCCCGCCCATTCATTTGTGTCCTTTATAGTGGACATAGAATTAACCAGTGTATCTTTTAATTGTTTTGAGACTCTAGTTTGTGGCTGCACTATGATAAAAAATATAATAAAAAAATAAATAAATAAATGTAAAAATGTTTAAAAAACAATAATAATAAAAATAAATAAATAAATAATACATAAAAAATAAATAAATATGTAAATAAATACTCAAATAAAAAAAAAATATAATAGCCTAATAATACATTATATATATATATATATATATATATATATATATATATATATATATATATATATATATATATATAATAACAAATTAAAAGGGAGGCAACTGTAGAAGCTTGTCAGAGGTGTTGGTCATCAAAAATAAATTGTTTTTGTTCGGTTGTTAAAGGTCCCATGGCATGAAATTTTCACTTTCTGAGGTTTTTGAACGTTAATGTGAGCTCCCCTACCCTGTTTAGCCCCCCCCCCCCCATGGTTAAAAGTTGCGAAATGTCTAAACTGAGCATTTGCGATCCTTTTCTGCGTTACAAACAATCAGAGCTCAAACGGGCGATTTTGAACAAGGCACCTTATTGATGTCAGATCGAAAAAAGAAATGCAAATGCAGTTCCACCCCCGTCTGTCTGTACTCAGCGTCTCTGTAAATCACGCCCAGAGAGTTTGGACTGCGAATGCGCTAGGCAATGCGAAATGCGTTTTTTTATTTGCCTGGAGGCACGTCCAAGTGTTTCTAGGCTCGGAAGTCCTTTATCTGAGCCTCTGGACCTTTGAACAGCAGTGGTTTACTTTTATTTTCTGTGGAAATGTGTTTATTTTTCAATGGAACGCTTCAAATCTCTCCCCCCGTGCAAAAACACGGAAATGGATCAGCTGAGAGCTACAGCGGAGAGCGGAGCGTTTGGCCACGCCCCCACCCTCTACTATTAGCCAGGTCTTTTCTCCTCATTTGCATTCAAGCAACAACGCCCATTATAGAGTGTTCAGAGTGAGAAAAATTACTCTTTCTCATCTTCTCTCTGTTTCTCATGCACTGAGTGTTGATTTTGAAGAAGGATTCATTTACAGTATTAGGGAACCATTAAGGAGCCATATAAAAGCATCAAGAAGTACCATGTCATGGGATCTTTAACTTCACGTGGATTTAACACCAAAATGTCCCCGACGTCCATTACAGAGGACACGTTACAACATTATGAATAAAAATAAAATGAACAAAATGTAAATGCTAAGGTGTTCATTTACCTCCAATTAGAAAATTTAAATAACAATAATAATACACTTCCCAGGAGGTTAAAACTGAACTTGTTGTAATCATGACATGGATGTCGGTCCCAGCAGCTCTCCTCGTGCCACTTCCGCTCAGCTGCAGTGATCTGATGAGAGCCGAGTCCTCCAACATGGCCGCTGCCCCAGGGGCCCCCTGGGGCCCGACACAGCCGCAGACACAGCTAGTCTTATTTAATGCGACCACGGCAGCTTTATGGATGCCATCAATTCCGGGGGCTCTCCCTCTATTCACGTCTGTGTTATTGATTGTAGCGTGGTTAAGACACAGTGGAATGGGCATCCAGGCGAGAGAGCGCGTTTACTCAGCCAAGGCTTTAAGGGTGTTTTAAATGGACCCAACCAGGCTTAATAAGGCGTCAGGGTTCTATATGTAAAGACACGCACAGGTCATCCCCCAAGGCTCTACACTCTTTACTGTAGTGATGAAATTCCCTAATTTTTCGTTCACATGGCTTTATTATTTACTTGGTGTGGCAGCTCTTACTTGTGTCTGCTCATGCATGTTACGTAACGGCAGCAATAAAGGGGATAGTTAAGTAAAAAAAAAAAACATGAAAAGCCTTGCATTACAATAAAAGAGGCATCTATGCTTTAGAATACTAGTGTGACACGCTACTGCCCCCTACAGGAAGTTTACAATAGGTTAGAGCTGAGAGCTACATTAGTGCCATAATGCATTAAGCCTCAAAAATGAAACATTAGATAGTTGAAATTAACTACAGAATAATTAATTGTATAAATATATTCATTTAACTTGATTTAATGAGCTGACTTAAGGATGAATGGATCTTTACTGGTTTCAAGTGTAGAAAAATGACTTAAATCCTCTACTGAATGTTACAGAGACTAGAAAGACTACTGTTTTGTAATTCAGAATATGTTAAAAACTATATATATATATATTTTTTGCAGTTAGTAGTTAATAGTACAACTAAATCAACATTACAACTGATTATAAAAAAGGCACTGCCATCACTACCAGTACTACTACTACAATTATCATTTTACTACCTGCTCCTCCAATGCCATCCTGCTCCTGCAACTTTCGTACTCAGTGATTTAAAAAATATTTGGCAATATTTTCTCAGCAATGATAAAATATATGATTAAATTAAACATCACCTTATACATAAAATGTGAAGATATGTTTTTTTATACATAAGTGTCCACAAACATTTATAGTAAACAAAAACAGAAAAGCGGCGCTGCATAGAGAAACATGGTGACTGCTACAACAAACTGTTTCAATTAGTACATTACATTTCACTATAACTGCTAAAATACTGCCTAAACATATGTAAAAATGTGTACGTAGCATGAAAATATATAGAAATTTCACCTTTTAAAAATAGCAAATTTCTAAAATACAAAATAAGCACATTCACAGGAGATATGTGTGAGGTTATATCTTAAAGGAGAATTAACGTTTTTTACAATCTGAGCCTTATTTCGGTAATAAAACAAGTTGTTTTACTCACCCATAGCATTTTGGTGTCATATGGAGCACTTCTGGAGATGTTTATATCCATAACGCGAGTTCTCGGGGCATATTTTATATGCCCCGAGCATATAATATATGCCCCGAGTGGTCTCCAAATAACACAAACTTTAGCACTTTTCCAAATCATAGAAGCTCGATGTCTTAGTCTACACTTTCGTTTGAGTCAAAAGTGGCCTGTAATCCGAGATTTATCCAAAATTTACAGCTTTGAGTTTCATGTTTGGGTCCCGGGAGCTGAGAGCGAAATAAACTGTGACTGAGCGCATGCGCACTGTCCTCCTCATCTACTCGAAACTATGGATAAATCTCGGATTACAGGCCACTTTTGACTCAAACAAAAGTGTAGACTAAGACATCGAGCTTATATGATTTGAAAAGTGCTAAAGTTTGTGTTATTTGGAGACCGTAACAATGTGCCCCGAGAACTCAAATTACGGAGTGCTCCATATGACACCAAAGTGCTATGGGTGAGTAAAACAACTTGTTTTATTACCGAAATAAGGCTCAGATTGTAAAAAACGTTAATTCTCCTTTAAGCCTACTGTAGATTAAGATTGCATTGTCAGCATTGGCACAGCATATTGCATATAGCATTTTCTTTGGTACAAATGCAGAAAACGGAAAAAAAAACATAAAATATTGAATGCTTAGTCATTTCCTCCACACAGCTTTAGTAGCAGTTTCTTGTAGTCTCCAGAAGTGTCACCCTGTTAACAGATAAGGAAATTCTTATTATTTCAAAAAAGCTTCTATCAGCAACACTGAATGAAATGATTAAAGAGAAGTGGTATTTTATTTCTATGGGGTATTAACTGCTAACACACTGGTTTCTCCTCGCTAAGTCACTCCCCCTTAAGAGCACTATCACAACACAATCAGCGTGCATCCCGCTAATGAAACTACTGCACATCGCAGGTTTGTCAAGTTGTTGTGTACAGTTTTGTATCATGCTTTTGTATATTTATGGAGAATTGTTGTGTGGGAGCATGGTTGATATAGGCTTCCGAGTTGAGGATTGTACAAAATCTTACAGCTAACAGTAAGGAGGGTTCAAACACGGCCTGGGAGAGATCGCTAAAATACTCAAACATATATGGATGACATCTAAAACCCCTTCAGGGCTGTTTTTGATGAGGGAGCAACATTATAACATGGTAGAAAACTAAAAAATGTTTTTAGCACAGTACCTCCTCTTTAAAGGTACACTAACTTTTTAGTACTAGGTCTGTCACCTGCTTGTTTCTATGGCTATGTCATTGTTCTGCCTGGAATGTTCCACAGTATGACACTAAGCAGCTCTACCTTACATTTATTAAATTTCAGGTGGTTTTATATCTCAAAAATATAAAAACAGGCATTCTACAGGCATTCTGACTGTGAGCGGGCTTGCCTCTCCACAGATCTGACCTGTAACTTGGTCTGGTTTGGTTTCCATGAAAGTTTTAATACTGTACTCTGAAACATTCCAGACAAAGCAATAACATTTCCACAGAGAAAAGCATGTGATGGACCCTCCACCAGAAAAGTTACACAATACACCTTTAACATACCACAAAAATGATCTAAATGTACTTACAGAGATATGCGTGTAGAGTGACTTCCCATAGTTCTTGACATATTCCTTGCGGATGTCAAGCATGTCCACTTCTGAGCGGGAGACCATGATCCGGATCAGGGTTTGGTCCTTAGTCCCAGCTCCCTAAAAGAACATAATGTACACAGTGGATTATTATTAACAATCTTCTAATTGTAAAGCGAGGTAAAATACAATATAATACAACAGAAATCAACAGGACTAACCTTCATAGCCTTGTAAAGCCTCTCAGCAAAGAAGGCAGATGTGTTCTTAATACACTTGACTGCACAAGAAAATATATGTTACTCATTCATGACGTTAAGTACAAGAATGTAAATTACTTAAAGGTCCCATGGCATGAAATTTTCACTTTCTGAGGTTTTTGAACGTTAATGTGAGCTCCCCTACCCTGTTTAGGACCCCCCCCCCCATGGTTAAAAGTTGCGAAATGTCTAAACTGAGCATTTGCGATCCTTTTATGCGTTACAAAAAATCAGAGCTCAAACGGGCGATTTTGAACACGGCACCTTATTGACGTCAGATCGAAAAAAGAAATGCAAATGCAGTTCCACCCCCGTCTGTCTGTACTCAGCGTCTCTGTAAATCACGCCCAGAGAGTTTGGACTGCGAATGCGCTAGGCAATGCGAAATGCGTTTTTTTATTTGCCTGGAGGCACGTCCGAGTGTTTCTAGGCTCGGAAGTCCTTTATCTGAGCCTCTGGACCTTTGAACAGCAGTGGTTTAATTTTATTTTCTGTGGAAATGTGTTTATTTTTCAATGGAACGCTTCAAATCTCTCCCCCCGTGTAAAAACAAGGAAATGGATCAGCTGAGGGCTCAGAGCCCAGAGCGGAGAATTTGGCCACGCCCCCACCCTCTACTATAGGCCAGCTCTTTTCTCCTCATTTGCATTCAAGCAACAACGCCCATTATGGAGTGTTCCAGAGAGAGAAAAAAATACTCTTTCTCATCTTATCTCTGTTTCTCATGCACTGAGTGTTGATTTTGAAGAAGGATTCATTTACAGTATTAGGGAACCATTAAGGAGCCATATAAAAGCATCAAGAAGTACCATGTCATGGGATCTTTAAATTGAATTAAATATATTTCTGTAGTAAGTGATTTAGTACACAGTCATAAGTCTCTCAGGCATTTTGAGTTGTATAGATTTTGTTTTTTTGCATTTGGGACATTCATCTGCAGCTTTTGTTGTTTTGATAGGGTAATACTGACTTGATCTAATGAATCAGTTAATGGAACACAAATGGGTTGTCTGAAAAAACAGCCTCCAGATTTCAGCATAATGGAAAATGTCAATTTGAGACAATGAAAAAACACGTAAACACCAAACCCAAACTTATAAAGACAAATGACTGTTGTAGCAAAATGGCACACTAGGGATGCACCGATCTAACACTGGTATCAGATATCAGCGCTGATACTGAAAGATTTGCTGTATCGAATATAGGCTTCCAAACATTGTTTCCGCCAATATCCAGGTTTGACATATAAATTCATGTAATAAGACTATTTAAAAGTTTCATAATGGTTGAACATTTATTTGTACAAATCTGTTTAGTAGTTACTTGAAAGGGCCCATATTACGCTATTTTCTGATCTATGTTGTTTTGTTTCATTTAGACATTAACACATACACCCTGCATATTTTCCACCTTGTGATGTTGTGGTAATACATGAAGTGCTCCACTGCGTTTTTAAACATACGCCTTCACTAGTCATTTAGAAAAGAAAGAAAGAAAGCTATGCCTTTATTAGTCCCACAGTAGGGAAATTCCAGTTCTGCATTTAACCCATCCTGTTATCAGGAGCAGTGGGTGACACATTACTGCGCCCAGGGACCATCTCCATGATCTTCTTGCTTCGGCTTGGTCAGGACCTCAGCTGGAGGATTTTACCTGTTGCATGTTTTGGGTTGGTGGGGGAAACCGGAGTGCCCGGAGGAAACCCACCCAGACACGGGGAGAACATGCAAACTCCACACAGAAAGGCTCGGGCGACCCCGGGGATCAAACCCAGACCATGCATGCAAACTCCACACAGAACACACACAGAAAGGCCTGGGCAACCCGGGGATCGAACCCGGAACCTTCTTGCTGTGAAGCATGAGCGCTACCCACTCAGCCACCGTGCCGATTTCAACCCTGGAATTGCCAATGTCTACTAAACAATGGCAGAATGAGAAATCCAGTTTGTCACTGGACAAAAGTTTATTTGGTCAAATAAACAAGGTCTATTAAACAAAGGAACAGCGGCGGCGAGAGCCGGAGCTGGTTGCAACGCGCTCCCTTATTTTCCAACTTTTTTTCTGCTCTTACCTGCTTGTTCGTTTTCACACTTTGAGGATTGTGTGTGTGAGGCTGGGTGCTTCAGATGCGCGATGTTTCTGCTCCATTTCGACCTCTGTTTTCTCTGGATTTTAACTTTTTCACCGTTGCTATGTGCGTTGCTATGTGCGGAGGAGCTGCTACGGAGGACGCGCAGAGGCCGACGTTACTTTTTCGTGCTGTTCTTGATCTGTGCGTTGCAACAATGGAATTTCCCCACTGAGGGACTAATAAAGGCATATCTTATCTTATCTTATCTTAAAAAAGTTGCTGTTAACTTGAAAACTACCGCATCATGACATCACAAGGTAGAACAGCGCATTTTGAGCTTTGGTGATGTAGGCAAACTAACAAGTATGGGTTACTCAAACGTGTAAATGAATCAACACACAACTACAGGCATGTTTTGACAAGGTAACATTATAACATGGCTTAAAGCTCTTAAAGAGTCAATTTAGCGTAATATAGGACCTTGAATTATGACATAACATATTAGAACCAGTTTTGCCTTATGTTAAGTATCAGATACTTAAAGCTATAGTATCAAAATCTATATTGAAAGTGAAAAAGCTGTATCGGTGCATCCCCAACTTCAACACAACAAATCAAACCAACTCACAGTAGTTAAGAGATGAACAAGATGAAAGTTGCAATAGAAATCAATTAATTCAAATTAATTGCTACTATAAACAGTTACTATACCATGTGCCTGAGCATTCATTGTTGGCAAAAAGAAAAACACAAAGATGCAAATGTTTATACTTCCTGAATACTTTCGTCATACGCATGAACAATGAGTCAGTAATATAGAACTAAAGACAAGCCTTGACACTGTCAGTGCATGTTTTCAGGTTTAAGGACGTGGCAGATTTAACTCTGTTTTGAGTACACTTACCGACAGCCAGCATGCCACTCTCCAGATCTCCAGACATCTCACGGATTATACTCTTCTCTATGTCCCTGCCACTCATGCGCTGGTACTCCATAAATACTACAAAACAACAAAAAATATTCACGGCCTTCTAGTATTTGAATAATTTCATATGGACAAGAGAGGCCTGTATAACGTTATGGGAGATTGACTGTTTTTGAAAGAAATATCCAAAATAAAAATCCATAAATATTTGTTAGGGATTGGGCTCATAAACAGCCATATGAGTTCCTTTCAACTGACAATAATTTTGTCTCTCTGAAGATATTGTGAAACAAATTATTTCACTTTTGCTCATTTTTGTGTCATAAGGATAGGCCTATTACAGAAATACTGACCATAAACCAGGTCAACAAATCTGACATTTAAACAGCAAATTCTACCACAGACGTTTGACCTGACCTCTAGCTCAGTTTTCAACTATTAGGATTCTACCGTCACATTTTTACTTCTACATATACATTTTATAATTATGCCTTATTTGACACCGGCCTCTTGCTATTTTTTATTTTATTGTGATATGTGAGCTACTGTGTCCTATTAATTTCCCTTGTTGATTAATAAAGTTTGTCTAAGTCTAAGGCGAAGTATCACCTGAACACAGTCTATGACATGTTGAACCATAATAGGGATTGGCACTACAAACCTGCGTTATTAAATGTATGTCTTTCAACTGTCAACAATGGCTATGTGATTGAAAAATAATACCAATAATGTGGATAGACCTGGTAAGGACAATGATATTAGCCATTAATCAGGACAAAACAAAATATATTCACCTGGCCTCCATGTTATAATATCCAATACACAGTTATAAATGTATTTATATAGCTACTACTTTGTCTAATTTGTTACCATCTTGAAAATTGTAAATTGAAAGTTAAAGTACCTGCTCGGAGATGGGTCTTACTCCTTGCACATAAAATAGCATTAAATTTAGATTCATCAGTGCCCAGCTTCATCTCTCCAGCAGCATACAGCGCCTATAGGAATTGAAAATAGTATGTCATCAATATTCACCAGTACTATAATGCTGTGAATACAAAATAGGGTTAAAGGGCCCATATTATGCTATTTTCAGATCTATGTTATAATGTTGTTTTGTTTCACTCACACATAGTTAACACATAAATTCTACAGATATACTGTAGGTTGAGTTCTTCTCTCAAACAGAAAACATTCTGTTCCACCTTTTGATGTGTTTTTAAACTATATACACAAAACTAATATAGTAGAATCATTTTGATACTTTCAGCCCTGTAATTTCCAGTCTCTACAGAACAAAACATAACCATTAACTTAAAAAAAACTACAGCTTCATGACATCACAAGGTGGAACAGACCATTTTGAGCTTTGGAGATGTAGACAGACTAATAATAAAGGATGACTCAAACATGTGTGAATGAAACAAAACTCACCTCCAGGTATGTTTTTGATTATCTCCCAGCATTCTAACATGGCTTAAAGCTCACAGGTGTCAATTTTGCGTAATATAGGATCTTTAATTTACCTGAGCATCTTGTTGGGCCAGAGACATATCCACATGTTCTCTTTCATCGCGGTTGCCCTAGTTTTCAGATAAAAGAAATCCAAAGTAAGTCAGTGAATAACAATGACAAATAAATATAATGGTGGGAATAAAATTAGATACCTGTGAAAGAGAAACCAGCAGTCGTCTGAAGTGCCCTGATGTGTCACTGCTAATCGCATTCTCCATACTCTTTTTATATTCTGTAAAACAAACCATAGGAACGTTAACAGAAAATGGTATAGTGTGTTAGAAAGTCACTAGCTACGGTTTATTGGCTCTAAGGGTATACTTGGTAAATAAATGTCAATTATACATTGTTAAATTTGAGAAAAAAAATACATTACACTGAGACATATGGTTAAGATTTCAAATGGCATATTCTGTTCAGCCTCTCTGACCATCACTAATCATCCCATGTCTGATTTGTACATATACATTTATTATCATTTTAATTTTTATAATTATGTCTCATCTGACACTGGTGTATTGCTCTTTGGTTGCTATTCCATCTTTTTTTTTTTACCTTCTGTTATATGTTATATATTATATTTGATGAGTGAGCTACCGTACCCAAAACAATTTCCCTTGTGGATCAATAGTTTGTCTAAGTCAAAGTCTAAGTCTAAACAGTACCCCCCAGTCCAACACCCCTGCCTTCCAGAGGAAATAGGGAAAGAACCAACTGAAAGAGAGAGCAGAGTAAGAGTGAGGTCTTTCCTGTTGTGTTCACCTGGAGGCCCTGGCCCTACCTGAGCAGTCCTCCTGTTCAACTGAGGGCCAGTTTACACGAGAACGCTTACGGGTAAAAATGACAAAATACTTTATCGGAAGTGCCTTTCGTTTACACAGTGACGGCGTTTTTGGGGCCTAAAAACTCAAAAATCTGAAACCACCCTCCAGAGTGGAAAAGTTAAATACGCTCCGCTGTAGCGTTTCCGTGTAAACTGCCCAAGACGCAAAACTGGTCAGATCTGCTCACGTCGCGTACGCGTTTACGTCACATAGGTGTGGCAGTACAGGGAAACAAACATCGCACCCACACATGTCTACGGTCTTTTCTCTTCTACCCGTACAAGTCTTTCTCACACTCTCATGGCCAAGACAAGCGACTTCCGCATGAGGCACTTCAAATGTAAAACCCGATGTGATTTTATATTTTCTAATTCACTGTAATCCTCCTGTAATGTAACTATTTTCAGTACAATATTCAAAAACATGTAAACAAAAATACAAGTCACTGAAATGTTTGGAGCGGAACTTAACAACTCATTTAAAACGCAACTAGAACATTTTATTTTGAAGTTTTACCTTTCTCTTTTTTTCCGGTACAGTCGTGGTTAGAAATGTAACTTGACGCTGTTGTGATGTTTGTTTGTTTTTTCAGTCCAGCCTCCCTTCGCTGGCTTTTGCGTCCACTTTTGCTTCTTCGTATAAACAAACATTTCCTGTTGAGAACGCTCGTCTAAACGCGGACAAAAAATTGAAGACGAGACGCCACTTTTGCGTCTTCTGTTTTGATCGTCGCCGTATAAACGTCGCCTGAGACCTTGGACTGGGACTGAGAAGCACAGTGGAAATGTTGCGGAAAAACTTGAGTTTCCCTCGATATCAATACGTATCTCTCTGTCTCTCTCTAAGACAAAACTGATCCAGATGTGGGATGTAGCACTTATTTATGTCAAGTAACTACTGAATAACATTGTGTAAATAAAAATTCAACTGTATCATATGTAAAAAAGCAGAATATTTTTTTATATCCATGTAACTTCTCTTTCTATTTATTTCAGAGATAGTTACTCACTGCCCCTTGTGTTCTCGAATTGATCTCTCTATAATAGCTCATGGAAATACTGTATGATAACAAAAAAGCAGAACAATCTTGATATCTTACTTCACTTTCTTCTACCATTCACAACTGCGCGTTCCCTCACTCAATCATTAACACAGAGCTGTGATAACATTGCTAAAGGACACAAACACACTGAGATTGCATTATTCCCTCTGCCACAGGAATCTCACCTTCTTTGTAGATACGGCTTATCTCTTTAATTTCAGCGTTTGAGCGGGAGGAGAGGATTTCGATCAGGCAGGCTTCGTCAGTTCCAGCGCCCTGTCAACACAACACACCAATGATTACTGTGTACACTGGTGGGATTGAAGTATTTGTGGCAGTCTGAAGTTATGGTAAAGTATAATTCACATTTGGGAGTATACTAGAGATGGTTAGATATGGATTTTAAAAAACTGATATCTGATATTTGTTTAACAGCTGTGTTTGATAACTGATTTTTGTAGATGGCGATATCAAGATTATTAATCCTCAGTGAGGGTCACAAGTTCCCATTTTAGTACACAAACTTGTTATGCGTGAAGAGTCCCTCAGTCGTCCAGGTAGAATCCATGATAAAAGAAGAACTGACAAAGCCTCTTGGATGAGCGGCGAAACGTTTTCGACCTAACAAACTTTGTCCAGTTGACAAATTTAATTTCTTCTTTTATCATACACAAACTTGTCACTTTTTAAAATGTGTATTTATCAGGAATATAAAACAGCCAATGGATAAACTGTAATGATAAGTTGAGTTGAGTTGAAATGTTATGTTTTTATTATTATTTGACCACAGTCTGTGATGTTTTATGTGCTTAAACTGTGTAGGGTGTGTTCTATCTATGAAACTTATCAGGCAAAAAAGCAATTGAGCATTTTTGAGTGCTCAGAAAAGACTACTCTGGATTTAGTCAATTAGTGAAGCAAAATTTAACTCCAGGTATATGACTATATACATTATAAAATGGTTAAAAGGTCAAAAAAGTAAATTTTTCATAATAGGTGTTCTTTAAAACCTTTCATGAGCATGGAAGGGTATTTTTGAGCTGTGAAATGATAACATTGTTACAGCCTTAGTATTACAATATCCACTCTAACTCACTTTAATAGCACTGTTGATTTCATAGGCGTCAAACTGGGCTGGGGTCTTCATCATGGCCATCACCAGTTTCCGGAAGTCTCCTGACAGCTCTGAGTGCAGATCCTTAATCAGATCCTGAAAGGGAGGAAAACATGTTTGGAATACCACAGAAGCATCATTACCCTCTGCTGAGAGGCGCAGGCACCACAGAGCACCGCATTGCAGCTATAATGAGCTATGTGGCCATTCAACCCCCCACTTCATTTTACTGCCAAATCCTACACCTGTTGTCTGCTGGTACTGTTATCAGACTAAGTGTAACTAGGTCGTGTTTTTGGTGATTTTGGTAAATATTATATAATATATGTTTAAATTAGTGGTGAGTGGACTTTGGAATTCAAAGTGTTACCTTCCCATAGGAGGTTTTAAAGGCTTTGAGGCAGGCCACACGCTGTCTGGCGGAGCGACTGCCCAGTAAGTCAATAATGGCTTGCTCATCAGTTCCTGTAATAACAATGGAAAGGTAAATATTAATGGCAAATACTACAATAACTATGTGATAACTACGGTTTTATATATATAAATAATGCATTGTTGAAGATTTATATATTATTATGACAGTTATAAACATGTAAACTCACCAAAGCCTTTCATGGCCTTCCTGAGGACCTCCACATCTTTGAGAGGGTCAGCTCCAGGATAGTCCTTGATTGTTCCCCTGAATCCTTTCTAAATAAACAAAACGCAACATTTACCATTTCATTTAAACAAACAATATATTATTAATAATTATGAACAACTAATAATATATATTTTTAATTGCACACTATTTCCTAAACAGGTTATTCTCTTACTGATATTACGAGGTTCTGGTTGCTGTATAAGGAAAGTAACGAAGGCCACAGAAAGGCTCTTAGTTTTAATAAAGGATCCAGAGCTCCACAGACAGAGCTCTGGCTCTGATGGATGCTGCGACAAACAGAATGAATCACAGCAGCTGATAGATTTTATACTGGTAAACAAAGGGTGTGTTCTAAGGTAACAAAAGGCCCATGATACAAAGGGAACACATTAGTGATGACATAATGCATGACCATTTAAATCACATCATCCATCCATCCATTTTCTTCCGCTTATCCGGGGCCAGGTCATGGGGGCAACAGTCTAAGCAGGGACTCCCAGACTTCCTTCACCCTGGACACTTCCTCCTGCTCTTCCAGCTCCTCCGGGAAGACCCCCGAGGTGTTCGCATGCCAGCCAATTCACATCATAAGGGTTAAAACAAAAGTACGTATTGCTGCAGGACAATGGGGAGTGTGCCTCATATGCAGCTGTAGCCTCACTAGTGCAGTTCACCCTACCAGCCCCAAACCAGAAAAAATCATACCATCACTTACACTGACTGGTGGTACGAAAGGCATGGCCCCTCCTCCATAGCCTTGCTTTGGGTTAGGTGATGGGGCCTTGGGGTATCCAGGCGTAGATGATGGTGCTCCTCCAAAGCCGGGCATGGTTGGGTTGGGTGAAGGGCCCTGAGGGTATCCTGGCATGGGCTGCCCTGGTCCAGCGGGGTAGTTCATGCCTGGTGCCTGAGGCTGGGGTGCTCCTGGCTGTGGGTACAGGCCAAATGACTGTTGGTTAGGAGGGTAAGAGGCACCATAGCCCCCCGTATGTGGGGCTGCAGGGTACCCCCCAGTGGTGGGAAGAGCAGGATAGAGCCCCCCAGGTGGGGTCTGGTAGGCCTGTGATGTGGAAAGATTAGAATCCAATAATATGCTCACAGATTTTTGTTTTTACATAAAGCACAAAGCAGGATGCACCTTTTTTGGATTTTAATCATTGGTTACTATGTAATTATGTATGCAGACTGAGGTACATGTATAGTTTTAGATTGATTGCAGATTGTGTTTGTTAACACAATACTGCAATAATATCCAAATAAAGTGCATTTATTATTATGAAAAATTATTACAACAAATGGACAACACTGACAAGACACAAAGCAACAAGAGGTGATAAAAGTTGGATAAAACAGAAGAATAACATGTTGATGTACTGGCTCATGCAAAGAGATGGACAGGTAAGGCTGGCAGCGCAAAGGGAAATCTAAGGACTGTAACGACGGCTTTGGAAAAGTCTTACCATGACCTGGACATGTTAACTCCTTTTAATGGTTGAAAAAAATATGTTGACTGTAATATTTAATGTAATAATCTTAAACTTTAGTATGTTTGTGTTTTGGAAGAGGCCTGACAGATACAAAAACCTACCATTCCAGGATAACCAGGGTTGGTCATGCCGCCAAGACCAATAGACGGATAGCCTCCAGTGGGACCGCCTCCCCAAGTGCCTGTCACAGAAAAGAGCAAGTAAGTAACAAGTAAACAGAGTAAACAAGAGGCCCTGGGGTTGACAAGGGTTTCACTGTTTTAAACAGAATGGAGTCATGCTTGTCATAGCAGCTGATGAGGTTAGCATTTGGAGAGAGATAACATTTTGTTGACAGAGAGTCACATGATCTAGAAAAATCACATATTTTTGGTCAATTTATTTACCCCAAACATAAATGCCCTGAACAAAACTGTGCAAGCCAATGTAGTTATAATATGGCCTGGGCTATTGTCTGTGTAGTAAAATGGTGAGGTTACCAGGGGGAGGAGCTGGTGGGAAGGCTCCAGGCTGAGTGGGGAATCCTCCAAGTGCAGGAGGGTAGGCTCCGGGCTGGGGAGGGTAGCACCCAGCCCCGGGCTGAGAGGGGTAGCCCCCGGCCTGAGGCGGGTATGCTGGGTAACCTCCTGCCTGAGGGTAGGCCCCGGGCTGGGGGGGATAAGCCCCGGGCTGTGGTGGGTATGCTCCAGGCTGTGGTGGGTATCCTCCCTGAGGGGGGTATCCTCCTCCCTGAGGGTATCCAGGGTAGCTCATAATCTAAAAGACAGGAACAGTTCAGTTAGACTGCTGTCAGTCAGCAGAACACAGGTAACATGATGCCAACATACTTGAGTAAAACAAGACTCTGTGTTGCTACTTCAGCATCAAACAAAATGTGGCACATTATATTTCAGTCCTTGAAATATATAATACTAGACAGACAAAACTTACATTGTTTGGCCAAAATATATTAGACATATATTTACCTTAACTTCAGTTAGTCATAAAAACATGTCATAAAAACACATTCCAATGCAGACTTGGAACATGAATGGCAGAGGTTTTTTTAGCAAACCACTTGGGAATGAGGAAACTTTCTGGCAGCCTTAATAACACTATGCAAAGTTTGAGGTCCACTTGTTCCATGGTAAAACTGACTGTACTGGACTCCTCCTCCACTGTTCATTTGAAGAAACCCAAATACGGAAAGCCACTGTTGTTAATGTTAATGATTAAAATAATAGCTCCATTGATATAAGTGTGTATTCTTTGTGGAGAGTGTGGGCTATATTACAGCAGGTATTACATCAAAGAAAATGCCTGAATCAGGAAGTACGGTTCTCCCTGCGTAATTACGGAAAAAGAAAAAAAAAAAATCCGCTTATTGACCCACAAATTGCGCAATGTAATCAATAAATTGACACACAACCTAATGTTTTTTTCTTCTGAGATTAAACATTACGAATACATTTCCCAGAATTAGAGACACCGTGTAGTCGTGGAGAAAGATAGCTAGCTCAAGTTTACGCAGCGCACAGGCCTGTAGCAAAAGTGGATAACTGACTGTAATAACGACTCCAAATGGCTTCGTTGACTAAGTTAATATTCAACAAAACGCTACATTCACAGAAGAATCTCTGAGCAGAAAAGGGTGTGTAACAGAAGCCTCGGGGAAACAGGAAAGTATTTTTAGCTTTACGCTAAACGGCTCAAGGCTAGAGCCGTGGTGACTGAAAACCTTCACCTTAACATGAATCCTTACAATTCCTGTTAGTGTCACTTATTTTCGCATCTCAGCACGGGAGCAAACACATTCGATCAAATAATTGGAGTTACTTACTTGGGTTGGTTAGATTCTTCCTCAAGTACGTCGCGCAGCCCTGTCTACTGACACATAAGTGTATATAAGAGAAGTGGGTGGGACTCAGAGTTTCCATTCAGGGCACCCACCCATTTCTCCGTCACACTGGACTGACAGGCAACACCATGTGGCAACAGTCATAAACAATGTGGAATCACCTGAACGCTCTTCTTTCAGGTACGAAGGTCTGTGAGCGCATGGAAACATAAACTAAACATTAACAGTCATCATGCCGCAGCGGTGACGACACGTACAATTATAGCCTTTATAGATAGCTGCGTGAAAAGTCCCTCAGTCGTCCAGGTAGAATCCATTATAACAGGAGAAGTTCAATTTGTCAACTGGACAAAGTTTGTTTGGTTGAAAACGTTTCGCCGCTCATCCGAGGGGCTTCGTCAGCTCTAATAAGAATACTGGTAAGACACTTACCAGTAGATAGCCTATGTTAAGAGCTTTTATCAGTGAAAGGAGGCACTCTTGAGGCACTTTATTTATTATTAAGTTTGTCAATTATTATACGTATAGTGCTTACATTGTATAGTGCATGCGTAGCTATAGTTTCCTATAGTTACGCATGCGTGAGACTCATGGAAACATCACCTTTCTCAAATTAATTTTTATATTTTAAATGTTTATATTTAATCAGTGCTGTCAGGCGATTACACAAAATAATCTAATTAATTACAGGATTTGTAATGAATTAATCTAATTAATTGCATTTTAATTAATTTTTAGGTAGTTTATTGTGCTCTCTCTCACAGTGCAAAAAAGGTGTCAAATGTGCGTGAAAAAATATTTACAGTGGTACCAGGTCTGGACTGGGACAAAAAAAAATGGCCCTGGCATTTTTGGCTTAGACCGGCCCCTCATAATTAGTCCTGGTTTAGTCCTGGTTCAGACCTGATTTAGTCCTGATTTAGTCCTGATTTAGTCCTGGTTTAGTCCTGGTTCAGACCTGATTTAGTCCTGATTTAGACCTGATTAGTCCTGGTTTAGTCCTGGTTCAGTCCTGATTTAGTCCTGGTTTAGTCCTGGTTCAGACCTGATGTAGTCCTGATTTAGACCTGATTAGTCCTGGTTTAGTCCTGGTTCAATCCTGTTTTAGTCCTGATTTAGACCTGATTTAGTCCTGGTTTAGTCCTGGTTCAGACCTGGTTTAGTCCTGGTTCAGACCTGATGTAGTCTTGGTTTAGTCCTGGTTTAGTCCTTTGTTCAGTCCTAAATTGTGGGCCGGTCTCTAAGTAAAAAAAAGAAAGAAAAAAAAAGAAGGGCATCGGCCCCTAGGACCCACCGGCAAAATGCCCGGTATGCCCAATTACCAGTCCAGGCCTGAATGGTACAGTGAAAAGACTGCAGACTTCCCTTTAAGTCAGGGGTGTCAAACATGCAGCCCGGGGGCCAGATCTGGCCCTCCGAGACCTTAAATCTGGCCCTCAGCTGATTTTCTATTAAAATAATTGAATTATATTTAAATTTTCTATTAAAATATTGGTAATTTTCTGTGGCACCTTTCAGCTTTTCCCACCAGAGCAGCACAAATGAAGACTCGCCTCTTTCCAAACGCTCTTAAAGGACCATCGTTTTGACTGTTGACCGTGACACCCTCATCAGCAAAATGTCTAAAATGAGAAAAGTGGACGCCGAGTGCAGGATTTTCCAAGAAAAATTGACTAATTCCTATTTGTTCACAGAGGTGAATGGGAAACCTGCGTGCTTGATGTTTGCAACAAGTGGCGGTGCTCAAAAAATATAATCTTAAACGCCACTACGAGACATGGCATTTCGAGCAATACAATAACTTGAACGAAGAACTGAGAAGACAGAAGATAAACGAATTATTGCTGGGACTGAAGAAACAGCAGTCTGTAATAGATTTGTGTTTCTCTGCACAAATATTTGGACTTATTGCTGTTTTTGGGGTATATTTGCCGTGAGTTTTCTGATCCGGCCCCTTTGGGATAAAAGTAGGTTGGATACGGCCCCCGGACCAAAATGAGTTTGACACCCCTGCTTTAAGTCTTTAAGTCTTTGGCTCGCTCTCTTTCTCTCCGTGCACGTTACCTCCACTGTAACCAAGACAAGATTGTTGGCAGACCTGCAGAGTGCACCTATATACCCCCATTCCCCCTCCCACATTATGAATTGCCACTCATAATTAATTGCGTTAATTTTTATAATGCGTTAATCTGCAGCATAATTAATTAATCGAATTAACGCGTTAAATTGACAGCCCTATATTTAATTTCATCTGCTACCATGGTCTATATATAGACATGAAATACATTTACGAGACTGCTACCTGGAAAGAAAACTACAGGGTGAGTCTACATGGATCATTTTTTCCATTCATTACATATCGTAATGAAATATAAATAACAACACACAAACAGAACAAAAAAAACAGGTTTATCTTGTCTGAATCCACAGCTGATGTCGATGTGTCATTGCAGCAGTGACGATGTAATAAAGTGGTGTCCCAGCCGGCCACAAGAGGGAGCCCGCGCTAAAGTCTTCCCTCGTAGTGTCGCCACCTGTGGGCTGTTCCACATGGGCCTGGGTCCTTTAGTGAAGTCTGCCCATTTGTCCAGCAGTTTGTGTGTGTGGACATTACAGGGCAAAGCAGCACGTGGTTGTATTTCACACAAAGGGTAGTATCTCCGTGAGGCCTGAGAATGTCACAGAAACACCCTGTTATCACACATAGGGTCCCCGCTGTCTATAGGCGGGACCCTCACTGATAACATGCAGCAGAGGCTCTCATAGACTCATTAATTAACTCCTCCCTTGCTTATGAGACATGTTTGAAGTATGTAGGCCTGTGTTTTTAAATAAATACCAGAATCAGAATCAGAAAGACTTTTATTGCCATTGTCAAGTGAACACTAATTCACAAAACTAGGAACTTGTCTCAGTGATAAGGTGCGAACATAAAATACTAAATAATAATAATAATAAATATAGCCACAAGCGGCGATGATCGGCCCTCGCTTTTAATGTCCCACTTGTATCAACAGCAGGATTCTGGTGAGTCTGGGTCAAAAACCCTAGGAGGAGTTTGTTAAAATACAAGGACAGGAAAATGCGCGCTTGGTGCCAGGTCAAAGTTAAAGATCAAAGTCAAAGATCAAATCTCACAGTCAAAGCGCGAGGTCACGTGCTCCAATATGGCCAACTTCCTGTTAGTCGCCTAGCAACCGCGTATAGCAGGTATAGCCATAGGCGCAATGTATTTTGATTTTCCAGGGGGTGCTGTCGAGCTATTTTTTAAGATTTTTTAATACAGATTATTTGTAAATTTGTAAATTCCTTTTTTGGCGTTCTTGAATTTTGTGCAAAACAGAACAATAACAGAACAGAACAGAACAATAACAATAGGCCCTAACTAAATAATAATAATAACTAAAATATAGCTATAATATAGTAAAAAATAAACAATCCAAATATAAAAAGCTATACATAGCTTTATTTAAATGTTATTTCTTTCTTTCTTATGACTCCATTTAGCAAGGTGGCATGGTAGCAATTGGCAACTAGGCCTAATAAAAGTTTTGATGGCTGCTTTTTATTGTACTTTAGGTAACATGTTGTTTTAGGTTATCATAGTTTTAAAGACCTTAAACTTGTCACTTGTCACTTTGCACTATGCAGTTTTCATTTGAACAATGCACCCTTAAGGATAAAAAATAAAGTTATAATAATGTATAAAAACTACACTAAGCCTATGATACTCAAAATAAAGAGCCTACTGGGCTTACAGCTCTCTTAGACTAAGACAAACTTTATTGATCCACAAGGGAAATGATTTGGATACAGAAGCTCACTCATCACAATATAATATAATAACAGAGTAACAAAAATAGATGGTATAGCCTAGCAAAAAAGATAACAAGAGACAGGTGTCAAATAAGACACAGTCATAAATGTATCAAAATAAAATAATACAATATAGAATAAAATATAAAATCACAGCTATACACAGGAGACAAGAATGGCAGTGTAATAATATAGAGCATGAGGTTATCCGTTACTTAAGACTGAGTTGTTGTACAGTTGTAGGGAGTATTATCTGTTACATACAGGTGAGCTGTTGTACAGTTGTAGGGAGTATTATCTGTTACATACAGGTGAGCTGTTGTACAGTTGTAGGGAGTATTATCTGTTACTTAAGACTGAGCTGTTGTACAGTTGTAGCGAGTATTATCTGTTACATAAAGATGAGTTGTTGTACAGTTGTAGGGAGTATTATCTGTTACATAAAGATGAGTTGTTGTACAGTTGTAGGGAGTATTATCTGTTACATAAAGGTGAGTGGTTGTACAGTTGTAGGGAGTATTATAGTATGAATGTAGTCCTGTATCTCTCACTGTTAGAGCGGAGCTGTAGGAGCCTGTTGGAGATTGAGCTCCTCGACATTTATTTTTTGTCTGAATATGGCCTATTGATAAGATAAGATAAGATAAGACTTTATTGATCTCACGCAGGAGAAATGTACTTGTCACAGTAGCTCCACGTAGGGACAGTTTGAACAAGAAAGAAAAGTGCATGCAGGAAAGAATGGCATAAAGATAAGTAGTAATAATAATAATAAAATAAGTAATACTGTTAATGTAAAGTAGTACCACATTACAATTGGTGTTTGTGGTAGCGGCCCTGCCCACCTTTTGGTCTTTGATTGAGTGTGTGCTGAATAATCTGGCCTGTCACTCAGCGCGCCGTGCGCCATGACGCACAGACGCACTCATTACATATTCAAAGACGCTCTCTCTCTCTGCCCCGCTGCAATAAAGGCAGATAACGGAGCATGGGGCGCAGGGAAAGTTTTCATACTGACATGTTAGCGCGATGACTTGTGAGTAACATCTGATTGGGACGAGGCTCCCGGCGTGCGGCGGAAGAACCAGGGAGACGTGCCATTTGCCGGGACAGGGACCCACACCGTACGGAACCTCAACAAGACCGCGAGAGAGAGTTGAGACGAGTCCAAGAAGCAGCGGAGGGAAATCTCGTGTGTCCATCTGAATGAAAAGATGAGCTTGTTGTCTGCCATCGACACGAGCGCCTCCGTGTACCAGCCCGCGCAGCTCCTCAACTGGGTGTATCTGTCCCTGCAGGAGCCGCACCAGACCAGCGCGTTCGACGCCTTCAGACCCGAGCCCAACTCTTCCCACTCGGATCTCAACTTCAGCAAGACTCCCGCGGCGGCCGACCTCAGCTCCCCGCTCAACTCCAACTATCTCAACAACTTCTTCCAGCTGCAGCGGAACGAGGTGAAATATGGCGCGGTCAAATAGTCACTTTTTACGCGCTGTCACTGTCGCAGTTTTGCCATGAAGTTTTGGTTAATGCTGGCGTCCATGTGTGTCCACGACAAATGTTCTTCTTGCATGTGGCTGTTCCTGTAGGATCCACAACCGCCATGATATTCCACAACATAGATAAATCTGTGCAAGTTCACTAATATTACCTTTAAAGTCAATGCACACATAGAATGGACTGTAAGGTAATAAATACTGTTAAGTTCTGCAAGAAACACAGGCGTCATTCCCAAAGGGGCGAATGGGGCGAGGACCCCTCTATTTGGCTAAGTTGACAATGGACAATCCCACATTATTTTTTGACTGTCCAAAAATATTAAGAAAATATTTGGATTAATAAGCATGGTGGTTATAGTTGTATTCAATTCAACAGACAACTTTTTTATTTATTTATCTTTTTTGAACTGTGGCACACTTAAGATGTTGAAAAAATGCAAATCCATCCATCCTCTAAAACATTAAACCAATTTTAGCCAGAAAAGTGTAAATAATATCTGTCTCACTGTGCCTGGCTTTAGGGATGTTGGTGTTTTTAATATAGTTTGAAAGTTTGCTTCCAAATGGCAGATTATTACCATGAATAATTTGCAGAATTAGTTAGCTAAAATTTGACATTTTTATAAAGCACGTTGATTTTTTTCCCCCTGGTCCAGTAGTTGAAAATCACTGACTTATTAAAGTGGTTATTCCAAGCCTTATTTAGGTTCTACTGTACTAATGTAACTACAGTAGCCTACTGAAAGACTAGTGGGACAATGTATAAATATCTGTTCTACAATACCAGACAATGCTGTCATAAAAGTGCATCATGTCTAGTGTATGTGAATTTATGAGCACATCTGTATTGTGTAGGCCATGCGTGAAATATGAGGGTGGATAAACCCATGTGTAAAGTAGTTTGTGACAGTTTAAGTCTGGAGAATGGAAACTGAAGAGACATTATCCATCTCAAGAGAACAGATAGTCCGATATGAAATCATAACTGGACCAATTCTCTACTGAAACACAGAAAATACAATATGCAGGTTATTATGAAAATATGTTACATTTTTATTACAGTATTTTTGACAAATTGTTAATAAGCAACAAGTAATGTCTTCCAACATCAAGGGTTTTGTGGCCCATTTAACATCTGTTTTTGTTGTGTTGGTTCAGGTTACTATCTTGAGACAGCACATTTACATACTTAAAGATGCATTGTGCAACTTTTCTAGTGGAGTTATTGCTTTGTCTGGAATGTTTCAGACCTTTCTGTTATCGTAAAGACCAAACCAGGCCAAGTTACAGGTCAGTTCTGTGGGGAGGCACCCCGCTCAGTCAGAATGCCTGTGTTTTTCTAGATAAATGTGAGACAGATAGACTGTTTTGTGAATCTGGTAACACCGGTGCCACCGGTAACGTGAATGGCTTGCAGCTAGCAGCCGAAACATGTTAACAAAGTAAATATATATCGTCTACTAAACTGTCTTTGAAAAGAACCACCAAAAGTTTCCACCAGTGATGTTTCTTAAAGTTGGTGATGGCTGAAAATAGGTCATGTAATAATTACCAGATCACTGTGGAAAGGACATATTTAAAGTAGTTAAAATGGCTCATAAAAGTGTTATTTGATTAGTATTTGGTTAAGACAGTCTATAATGAGACAAATTAGAACAATATTTAAACAAGCTGGATTGTTGCCATTGGCCAGTTTTCATTTCCCCTTCACCTCCCCCTTCCTCCTTCTCATTCACTCATAACTCACATCACTCAGAGCACAAGCCAAGTGAAGTGTCATGCTCGAGAATATTTCAGCACTCCCTGATGGTGGAAGAGATCTAACCAGCAACCAAATAAAAAAAGTACAAACTCTACATTCTTGGCAGATAACTTAAACTTAACTTAAAATACTGAACCCATGACTTGATTCAGTAACGCATTAAAACATACCATAATCAAAACAAACTATATATTCTGAGTTGTTGTAGTAACTTTTTGTAGGGATGTGACGACACAATTTCCACGAGACGAGATACGAGATAGGGTCCATGAGAAGGAGAAAAGATTTAAACACAATATCTAATATATAAATTTCACAATTAATTGTCCAATTTTGGCCTCACAAACTTTTTTATTATTTGATATTAATTATTTCAAATGTTTGTTTCCATTCTAGTGCTGCTTTTCAAAACTATAAGAAACGTAACACATGAACGCGTAACCCTTTTTCGTCCGATCCAAATGTAAACGCAGTGCACGATCTTGTGGCACGAGATCTTGTACCATCTCTAGTTATTTGTGAATCAAATCGAAACTATGATCCAGCAATATATGACACAATCACAGTCGCAATTTTCATTTCATTGATGCAAATGTTGAGACATACAGGAAAAAGATATAATCAGTGAGTTAAACAAAATCAACTGGACTCGATTTTTAATTATATATTTTTTTCTCATTTAAAGAAATTTATAGTCATTTCCGGAACATAGACAAGACAGACTTTTGATTATTGACTTGAAAAAATAAAAGAACTCTTCCTCCAAAGCACATGTTTAACAGACAGAATTGGCTGTAGACGTCTCCATTAAAAATCAAGTAAAAGTACAGATGCCAGAGCAAAAAAATACTCAAGTTAAAGTAAAAGTTATCACATGAAAAATCTACTAAAGTAATAATAATAATAATAATACATTTTATTTATAAAGCACTTTTCAAGACACTCAAAGACGCTGTACAGAAGGTAAGATCAGTAATAAAACAATAAGAAAAACATTAAACATTAAGAAACATTAAAAGCAGTTTTTAAAAGGTGAGTCTAAGTAAAAGTATTAAAGCACCCAGCTAAAATGTACTTAAAGAGTAAAAATAAAAGTATTTCATGCAGATTTTGAGATATAAATGCAGAATTTTGTTCAACAGAAACAATTCAATTGATAGTTTTTCCTAGCAATTTTTATTTGTATATTTTTGTTTGCACAAACTACAGATGTGTTGAAAATACACCCCTCAGCCTTTTCAATAGGCCTCAAACAAAACACTTTTACTTTTCAGTCCACTTCACAAATGTAGTGGAGTAGGAAGTACAGATACCTGCTCTCAAATGTTGAGTAAAAGTAAAAAGTATCCTCTTAATATCAACAACAACAATAATAATAATAATAATAATAATAACACATCAGACTTGTAAAGCGCTTTTTTGGACACTCAAAGACGCTTTACAAACAAAAAATGTGCTGAAGTAAAGTACAGATACCCAAAATTTATAGTAGTGCAGTGAACCCTCGCTCTATCGCAGATTTTTTTTTCAATTTTTATTTTTATTTTTTTCATTTTTTTTAATAGTGTAACTTTTTTTTTTTTTATAGTGTAACAATGTGGTCTGCGTCCTGATTGGCTAAGAGACTAGCCCAGGACTAAACGTGGACTAAACCAGGTCTAGACCAGAAGTAGACCAGGTCAGAACCAGGATTAAATCACTCCGTGCGGCTTTTGCGTTCGTTTGTGCGTGTTCGGTTTGTGGTTGAGAGCACGCAGTCCGGGCGCCGCAGTTCTATCTCCCCGGTGTACACACGGCCTCGCGCTGCATTTTCTCACATTTGTCTCTAGTTTAAACACTCAAACTTTCATAGATTTTCAACAAAATGTATTAATAGTGGCGTGGGGGGAGACACGGCTCCGTGCTGGTCTGTCACGGATTTGACCACGATGAGGGGTGCACGTGTGGCGCACTTCTCCAAGGGGTTGGTGCGCGTCTCGTCCAGGGACGTGGCAGTGCTCATCGCGCGTCTGGCGGGGCTCCCGGAGCCGTGTCTCCCCCCACGCCACTATTAATACATTTTGTTGAAAATCTATGAAAGTTTGAGTGTTTAAACTAGAGACAAATGTGAGAAAATGTTAATTCCAGCCTGAGAAAAGTGTATAATGTGTGTGGTGAGGCATTTACAGCCTTTAAACATTTAGAATAATTGTAAAATATAAAGTTGTCCTACTTCGCGGATTTCACTTATTGCGGGTTATTTCTGGAACCTAACCCCCGCGATAAACGAGGGATTACTGTACAGTACATACTTTTACTTCTTTTATGTTCCACTGCTGTTAAAAAGACCCAAGCTGATTATTGACTATTACAAATGACTTAATCTCAAACAAAAAATTTGATTAACTGCACATTTCACATAGAACTCCTCTATCATTATACATTCATTCAAATACAGCAGTGAAATGCCTTGTATGTACCCAGACATAGTCACAGCCACTGCAGCAACTGTGGCCTCTCCAAATAGCCTACACAAAATCAGGCCCTGCTGTTTACATGTTCCCTATTTTTACAGCCCAATGTAATTTTAGGGTGTAACATGTTGATAATGTATACTGGGCGCTAACGTGATCCTACCGCCTTATGTGTTTACAGTGACCCTGCCCATTGTCCCACACAACAGTATAGCCTACGCAACCCCCGCAATGAATACTTTGAAGAAATAATGGCCTAATAAAAGACATGCGGTAAAGTTCCCAGTGTCTTGATTACATTGCTTGTGTTTAGATTTGTCTAGGTATGTGTTGCCAGGTTGTGGTAACGTTATCCTGTATGGGTAGCGCTTTAGCGTTCAAGCTTACAGTATCATTGAGGTAACAGTAGATAGTAACAGTAGTAGATGAACAGGGAAAAAAAAACAATTTTTTTTAAACATTTGAGGTCACTTAAAGGTGCATTGTGTATTTTTTCTGGTGGAGGGCCCATCAAATTCTTATCTCCACAGTGTGGCATTAAAACTTTCTATCATCATGAAGACCAAACCAGATCAAGTTACAGGTCAGATCTGTGGAGAATGCCTGTTTTTATCCTCCTTACTGTGAGCGGGATGTCATCTTCACAAACTCTTATTTGGCCTTCTCCTGCTTGTTTCCATGGAAATTTTGTTCATTTGGCTATAATCTTCCACAGAATGGTCCCATATGATATTATTTTTGACTATGTTGTAATGTTGTTTCCTCATCAAAAACATACCCAGAGTTGTGTTTTGTTTCTTTCACATATGTTTAACACACAAATCCAGCATATTTAGGCTGTTCTATCTTGTGATGTCATTTTGTAATACAGGAAGTGCTCCACTATGTTTGTTTTAGGAGATGCGGACAGACAAATAATGACGCAAAACATGTGTGAATGAAACAAAACACAACCCCAGGTATGTTGTTTTTGCGGGGTTAACAACATTCTAACATGGCTTACAGCTCACAAGAGTCAATTTTGCGTAATATGTATTTAACTTTCTATTTTCATGCAAGGAATCATGCAATCATATCACCTCCAGAAAGTTACACAGTGTTCCTTTAACATGAGCTGACAGTTTGCGTACACTACAAATTACATCATGCTATTCTAGCCTCACAACATGAACCTGCATATAGTCTGGAAGTAGTTTAGCGAAAATGAGATAGGGCGCATGAAGCATTTTGCAACCTCTACCTGCGAAGCCAAGGAAAATAAACCAAACGATGAGAAAGATCAGATGAGAAATCAAAAGTGAAGTGCAGTTACAGCGATACTGAATTGCATTTGGGTGTTTACAGCCAGCCGATGTTATGCAAGGATCTCCAGCTGTTGAAGGATCCGTAGAAGCGCCTGCCTACTCCCCCAGCAGAGATGATAGCGCTCAGACTGGACAAACACATATTTCTTCTCTTGCCCTTCGCGTTTCATACCAGATGCAGGAGAGCCATTAATATGAAGGCGAGTTTACACTGAGAGTGAGTGGTGTGGTGGAGTGGTACGTAGTGCCTTAAAAACACTAAAACAATAGGAGGTGGATAGTATAACGATAGTATAAGAAGCAGAGGTGGGTACTTAGTTGAATTTACTAGGTTATATTTACTTGAGTAACTTTTCTTTAAAGAAATTCTAATTTTCTAATTATTTCTAATGGCTTTTCCCCACTGTGAGTAAGTTTACAAGTGACAAAAGCTCTATGCTGACGATATAAAATTATTTGAACAGTTTGTGCATTATTTAAAGGTCCAGTGTGTAGGATTCGTGGCGTTTAGGTGGATGGTGGCTATTGCAATTCCTGTTCTAGCTATGGCAGACCTCGAGGGTCACCCGGGCGCGACGTAACGCGGACAGCTCGCGTACCCACGCACGAACCGCGCGCCACTACTGTATAAATAAAACGCGGTCCTGTTCACTGTTTTTTTTCTTTCTGCATGAGAGCACACATTCCCGATCGTGTACCATGACAATCTACACATCAAATGAAACCTTACAGTCTCCTCTTTTTGACTATGCAATTCATTTCCCTGCACAACAATCACTCCCCGAGCACATGGGGCTTTTATACGGAAAAGCACAAAACGAGGTTTGTTACTTTCAGAATCAGAATCAGAAAGGTTTTATTGCCATATGTTTGAACATGTTCACAACATTAGGAAATTGCTTCGGTACTTGGAGCGGAATAAAATAGAATAAAATAAAATAGCAGAAAACTTAAATTAACAAATTTACAAGAATACCTTTGAAGGCTCTGGACAGGTCAGACTCAATATTTCACCATAAGCTTGGCCTCAATTTGTCCGTAAGGATCCAGCGAATAAAATCCAGTAAAACAATTTAGTCCAAAACACGTCTTAGATCCATTACGACGTGTGATCCGGCAACATGCTTGTCGTTGTTTATCCAAACGTGTACTATCTCGAGCCCTTGCCGAAGGCGGAGCCCAAATGTCCTTCTGCGGCTCTCGTAATCAAAATGGCTGCCTCTGCATGGGGAAGATCCCCCTTTTATGTGACTATATCTAAGTCCAAAAGAATACTTTGATTTCATGATGGAAGTGAAAAGGCTTGGAAAACACTGTATTTTTGAATGGGTATCTTCAATTTCGGTAATTAACGGGTAAAAATCTTACACACTGTCCCTTTAAAGGTGCACTGTGTAACTGTGTAAGGTGGAGGCTCCATCAAATGCTTCTCTCCATGGCGACGTTATTCCTTTTATCTATGCCTCCCATTATGGTTTAAACCTTTCTATCTTCACCAAACTAGACCAAGTTACAGGCCAGATCTGTGGAGAGGTGACCCTGTCTTCTGGTATTTTTGAGCTGTAAAACCACCTGTAATTGAATAAATGAATATATGTAATTTAAACCTGTTTAATGTCATACTGTGGAACATTAGACGCACAGCAGTGACATACAGAAACAAGTAGGAACGGACCCCCAAATTAGCTTAACTTCAAATTATAAATCAGATGTTGTCACAGCAGTTATTCTTCAAGTTACTATAGAACTGATATTCCTTGGGGTGTAAAAATGTAGAGATTGTCATACTTAGGCAAAGTTTATTAATTCAGAAGGAAATATCAGAAAAGTGTGGTTTTCAGATTCTAGAATGATGTCACATTCCCAAATGGGGGTCAAGGGCCACTTTTCCATATTGTTACTGTGCTTTATCATGCTGGAGGGGGAGCAGAATTTATGTCTATTGAGGAATGTCCAGCAGTTACCATAGTGACGCAATGTACATATTAGCAAACAGCATGATAAGTTTATAGATTGCTGAAAACTTTAAAATGGTTCATAGTCCCGTTTGGTGAGAGTGACTAACTAAAGTAACTATAATGTTTGTTCTGACACAAAATCAACTCACCTTTTGCAGTTCCAACTAAGTCTGGTCTTAATGGTGAGATTGTGTCAAAACAAAACTCGACCTGAAGTCTGAATTGAGTAACAGAGCTTCAGACAGAGCAGTGCCTCAAGCTAGCTTTAAAGGGACAGTGTGTAAGATTTTTACCCGTTAATTACATGGTCATGGTACACGATCGGGAATGTGTGTTTTCATGCGAAAAGAAAAAAAAAACAGTGAACGGGAGACCACGTTTTATTAATACCGTTGTTGTCGGCTCGCAGCGCCGGGCGCGCGCCGGGTACGCGAGCTGTCCGCTACGGCGCATCCGGGTGACCCTCGAGGTTTGCCGTAGCTAAAACAGGAAGTGCCAAAGCCACTATCCACCTATGCGCCACGAATCCTACACACTGGACTTTTAACCCCACACATAAAGTATCAGTTAAAACATTGTATTTTAAGTAAATTCACAAATATTGAGTGATTCATGGTAGTTTGCCGTAAATGACTTGATCACAGTCATATGACACTGCACCGTGGTTAGTGAGACTACGTGAGTGTAGTAGTAGAAGAAGAATCAGTTTCTTCCGGCAGTACCTCTCTTCTTTTATGTCGTCAGTGTTTACTAAAATGGTGCTGTATTTCAGAGAGAGTAGTACAGTCCCAGACTCGTGACTCAGTCTATGAGCCCATTTTAGGATTTGACTAAAACATAATGACTGATGACTTATGACTCAAAGTTCAAAGTATTCAGAGAATTAACAGTAGCCCCTCTGACTAAACACTGTCTGTAAAATAATTTGTAACTCTTCTTAAATGGTGTGAACTGTGAGGAAAATCATAGCAATCACAATTTTCGATTACATTTTTCTCAACAATTATAAATGGCTTTGAGTGTTGAGTGAAATGTGCAACTTTTCTTTGGGTTCTTGTCTCTATGGAGTTTTTGTTGCTTTATCTGGAATGTCCCACACTATAGATTTATTGATATCCATGGAGACAAGCAGTTGACAGCCAGGCCAAGTTGCAGGTCAGATCTTACAGGCTTTTCAAACTGTTTTTGAACAGTTGAACACCTTTAATTGAATTAATGAAAGATAGATCAGTTTAATGCCATACTCTGTAACATTTTTAGCAAAGCAGTATAATTTCCATGGATGAGCAGAAAAGTTACATAGTGCACCTTTAACATAAAAAATAGCAAAATCTTGTCTTCCATAGTTTGCATTCTGCTCCAAACCACATGCTGTATTTATTGTTATCCAATATTTGGCCCGTTGCTGTTGCAATATTTAGCCTTGTAAAATGGATAACAAGGCCCACAAATTTAACTTAAAATGAAGGAAAGGTCACAAATTAACTTTGCACTTTTGTGAAAATAATGTAAAATCATTTGCTACATGATGATTTTGTAAACATACAGCCATAGCGCTCTTCTGTTTCCACTTTTACTCACTAGTAAATTAAATATAAGACTTCTCGCCCCACAAACTGTTATAAACTTGAACACTTTGAACTTAATATAGCTACTTAATCTTTGTAGCTTGTTTATTTCACAATGTCAGTAAGTCTTCTGTAATTATTGTCTATTGTTTATGTGGTTTTTAAAGGTCCCATGGCATGAAATTTTCACTTTCTGAGGTTTTTGAACGTTAATGTGAGCTCCCCTACCCTGTTTAGGCCCCCCCCCATGGCTAAAAGTTGCGAAATGTGTAAACTGAGCATTTGCGATCCTTTTCTGCGTTTGAAAAAAAGACAGCCCAAACAAGCGATTCTGAACAAGGGAAATTTCTGACGTCACACTCGGGGAAAGGTTTCCACCCCCCGTCTGGATGTCTACACCCCGTCTCTGGAAATCACGCCCAGAGAGTTTGGACAGCAAACGAGCTACGCAATGCGAGATGCGTTTTTTTTATTTGCCTGGAGACACGTTGGAGTGTTTCCAGGCTCGGATGTCGTTTATCCGGGCCTCCAAACCTCTGAAACAGCAGTGGTTTAATTTTATTTTCTATGGAAATGGTGTTTTTTTAAAAATGAAAATCGTCTCATATCTTCCTCCGTGCTTAAACGCACAAGTGGGGCCAGCACACAGCGCACCGCTAATCCAGGAAAAAGCGGAGCATTTGGCCACACCCCCACCTGCTGCACTGGCCTGTCTCTGTCCTCCTCATTTGCATTCAAGCAACAATGCCCAGAATAAAGCGTTTCAGAGACATATTTAGCCTCATGAAGACAGTTAGAGTCATATCACATGCACTGAGTGTTGATTTTGAAGAAGGATTCATTTACAGTATTAGGGAACCATTAAGGCACCATATAAAAGCATCAAGAAGTACCATGTCATGGAATCTTTAAAGTCTCATGGTGCACTTTGAGCTTTTTGCACGTTTTTCCAATTTTTTTTTTTTTTTACAAATGGCAAATACACTAACCTAACCTAACCTAGTGTGTTCTGGAAATGACAGACACTATAAATATTGGTATTGAATATCTGTATCGAAGAGTTAGGGCTGTTTACAAACAAAAAAGAAAAAGAACTGAAAAATAAGCATGAATAGAGGCGTATATGTAGGCCTGTGTGTGTGTGTGTGTTTATCTTTGTTTTTCAAGTATGATAGAGGTAATGACAAATCATTGTATTATTTGTTGTTATTGCATTATCTTTTGTTATTTTAATTTTTGATATAGCTTTTTTTATTATTGTGTCAGAATTTCTATCGTTTATTTTACAATTAGGTTTTGTATGTAAAAAAAATTTTCTTAAAGCTTAAAAATAGTATTTAAATAATATTTTAAAGGTCCCATGGCATGAAATTTTCACTTTCTGAGGTTTTTGAACGTTAATGTGAGCTCCCCTACCCTGTTTAGGCCCCCCCCCCATGGCTAAAAGTTGCGAAATGTCTAAACTGAGCATTTGCGATCCTTTTCTGCATTACAAAAAACCAGTGTTGAAACGGGCGAGTTCGGACAAGGCACCTTTTTGACGTCAGATCGGCAAATGCAGCTCCAGCCCCTCCCTCTGTCTCCGCTCAGCGTCCCTGTATATCCCGCCCATAGAGTTTGGACTGTGAATGCGCTACAATGCGAAATGCGTTTTTTTATTTGCCTGGAGGCACGTCCGGGTGTTTCTAGGCTCGCAAGTCCCTTACCCGACCCTCTGGACCTCTGAAATACCAGTGGTTTAATTTTATTTTCTGTGTAAATATGCTTTTTTTCATTGCAAAGTCTCCCATCTGTACACGGAAGAGAGGAGCTGCGCCGAGCTGTGGGGGAAACCCGCCCCCCCGCTCCTTAGCCAATCTCTCTGTCCTTCTCATTTGCAGTGAAGCAGCAACACCCACAATAAAGCATTTTAGACACATATCTAGCCTCATGAAGACTGTCAGAGTCATATCTCATGCAGTGAGTGTTGATTTTGAAGAAGGATTCATTTACAGTATTAGGGAACCATTAAGGAGCCATATAAAAGCATCAAGAAGTACCATGTCATGGGATCTTTAAAAATACCGATATTGGAACTATTATATACTGGAATTATATTGCCTATTCATTATACTGGCTGCTACACAAAACTGCTGCTACTACAAAGCACTATTTAGTACCTCGCTTTCAACTGCTTTTTATTCGTCACTTGACACCTCTAAACCCCTGCTGTTGCACACTTTACACTTGTGAAACCACCAGGACCCTGCTCCTATCTGTTTATCTCACTTCACTATGCAGACAGCATCATTACCAGCCCTGTCATAATCAGGTAATGGAATGGGCATACAACAACAGCTCTCCCTCCCCCGTGTCACATCCAAAAGTTTTCCCTTCCCCGTCTTTCCCTCACACGTGTAGACAAAATAAACAAACAGACCCGCGCCATTAGCTGACGGGTGTGAAACCTGCTTCCTCTGAGCTGTCAGGAAACAACTGTGGAGGACAAGTTGACGACTAGTGATGAAAAATTAACTATTATTAGAAAATGAAGAAAATATAATGTTAATATTATAACTATTTTATCCCATAGTGACACTTTAGTAGTAAATTGTTATTGATTATCATAGAAGTTACTGTATGACTTTCTATGGCTCTAATTGTACTCCAAAAAGAAAAAAAATAGTAGTTTTCTGACAAATTTCCACTTCTACGTAAAGGGGCCATATTGTTTTTTTCTAATGTTGTTGTAATGTTGTTTCCTCATCAGTAACATACCTGGAGTCGTGTTTTGTGTTTCGTTTTGTTTTGTTTAACACACAAATCCTGCATGCTTCTCTCAAACTGAAAACACTCTGTTCCACCTTGTGATGTCATTTGGTAATACAGGAATTGGTCCACTCTGTTTTTAAACCTTCACTAGAAATAAATGGATGATTTCTGCATTGGAATTGCCAATGTCTACTGAACAAAAGGCAGCTGTTAACTTGAAAACTACCACTACATGACATCACAAGGTGGAACAGAGCATTTTGAGCTTTGGAGATATAAACACTGATAATAAAGAGTTACTCAAACATGTGCAAATGAAACAAAACACATCTACAGGTATGCTTTTGATGAGGTCACATCATTCTAAAATGGCTTAAAGGGACAGTGTGTAAGATTTTTACCCGTTAATTACTGAAATTGAAGATACCCATTCAAAAATACATTGTTTTCCAAGCCTTTTCACTTCCATCATGAAATCAAAGTATTCTTTTGGACTTAGATATAGTCACATAAAAGGGAGATCTTCCCCATGCAGAGGCAGCCATTTTGAATACGAGAGCCGCAGAAGGACATTTGGGCTCCGCCTTCGCCTTCGGCAAGGCTCGTGGTTTTGGGTAAACAACACAAGCATGCTGCCGGATCAGACGTCGTAATGGATCTAACACGTGTTTTGGACTAAATTGTTTTACTGGATTTTATTCGCTGGATCCTTACGGACAAATTGAGAGCAAGTTTATGGTGAAATACAGAGTTTGACCTGTGCAAAGCATTCTAAGGTAAGCTAACCTCGTTTTGTGCTTTTCCGTATAAAAGCCCCATGTGCTCAGGGAGTGATTATTGTGCAGGGAAATGAATTGCATAGTCAAAAAGAGGAGACTGTAAGGTTTCATTTGATGTGTAGAGTGTCATGGTACATGATCGGGAATGTGTGTTTTCATGAGAAAAAAAAAAACGGGGCCGCGTTTTATTTATACAGTAGCGGCGCGCGGCTCATGCGCGCGCCCGGGTGACCCTCGAGGTCTGCCGTAGCTAAAACAGAAAGTGCAATAGCACCATCCACCTATGCGCCACGAATCCTACACACTGGGGCTTTAAACAACACAAGTCAGTTTTGTGCAATACAGGACCTTTTAAAATATCAGTATCAGCAATATCAGTTATCAGCCACAGCAGCAGGCCAAATATTGGATATCGGTATTGGCTCAAAAAAGTCCAGACCATCCCTAATCAAAACAGAATTTTATTAGAGAAACTGCAATTAGATGTTACTCCAAAACCGCTCAGCCTTCACGCCTAGACTAAGCAGAGGGGTTTTATTCTCTTGTAAAATAGTAGCAGCTTTTCATATCAGATCTGCTATGTTTTCACAAGATACGCCACGTTCCAAAAAGTTGGGAAAGTGCAAAAGTACGACAAATGATTTATGAGGACTACATATAATAAAGCTGCAGATGGTTAGCGATGGCCAGGCATGTTCTATAGATAAAAAGTTGGATTTTGTCCCGGACTCAGATGCCAAAAGTTGTAGGCTGTGCAACATTTCAGGATACACTTGCACTTTAAGCAATTTCCCGACCATAAAGCAGTGTCCCTAAAGGAGCTATAACGCAGTGCTATGTGTAACTTTCTGATGTTAAGTGCTCCCTGATGTCCTGGCATGTAATTTGAATCAGAGGATTAATAATAACAGCTACATTAGAGAACAGATTAGCATAATGTGACCCACACCCATAATACACTCTTAATCTAAGGTCTAGTGTTGACTGTATGAGTGTGACTAAGAGTTTTGGCAGCAAGAAAACTTAAAGGTGCATTGCGTAACTTTTCTGGTAGAGCGTCTGTCAAAAGCTCCTTGTAGATGTTATTGCTTCGTCTGAAATGTTTCACTGTATGGCATTAAACCTTTCTATCTTCATGGTGACCAAAGCAGATCAAGTTACAGGTCGGATCTGTGGAGAGGCATTCCCACTTACAGTCAGAATTCCTGTTGTTCTAGAAAGCAGTAAAACCACCTATAATTGAATAAATGTAAGGTAGAGCTGTTTAAAGTCATACTGGAGAACATTCCAGGCAGAGCAATGACGTATCCATAGAAACAAGCAGGTGACAGACCTTCCACCAGAAAAGTTACACATCTTTAAAGGAAAAGTAACGTTTTTTACAATTTACAATTTTACCTTATTTCGGTAATAAAACAAGTTGTTTTACTCACCCATATCACTTTGGTGTCATATGGAGCATTTCCGGAGATGTTTTAGATTAGCGTTAGGCTAACGCCGTTAGCCTAGCGCGACTTATAGCCATAGCTCGGGGCATTCCCCGAGCATGTAATATGCCCCGTGCGGGCTGCAAATAACACAAACTTTAGCACTTTTCAAATCATAGAAGCTCGATGTCTTTAGTCTAAGATTTCGTTTGAATCAAAAGTGGCCTGTAATCCGAGATTTATCCATAGTTTACAGCTATGCGTTCCATGTTTGGGTCCCGGGAGCTGAGAGCACACTCCGCGCATGCGCACTGGCGTCCTCATCTACTTGAAACTAAACTAAAGTTTGTGTTATTTGGAGACCGCACGGGGCATATTACATGCTCGGGGAATGCCCCGAGCTATGGCTATAAATCGCGCTAGGCTAACGGCGTTAGCCTAACGCTAATCTAAAACATCTCCGGAAATGCTCCATATGACACCAAAGTGATATGGGTGAGTAAAACAACTTGTTTTATTATCGAAATAAGGCTCAAATTGTAAAAAACTTTACTTTTCCTTTAATTTATTGTAATGGAATACCTTATCCTGTTTAGCCATGTGTAGAGACAGCATAGGCTAAAATATGAGTGGACTAATGTTGGGGCTGCACAGTGTATTGCAATCAATACGGCAATTTGCTTTGGCTTTATTATTAGGCCTTTCACGATAGTTACTATATCAACTTATGTTATCATTTGGGGAGAATCTGTGGTTAGTTTTTGGCTATTTGATAAGATTTGAGCTTCTAACTTCTAGGACTCAAACGTTCTGCTGTTTATTTATCGTTTATTGATTTTGTGGTTTAAAGGTGCACTGTGTAACTGCTGGTGGAGGGTCTGTCAAATGCTTTTCATGAAGATTGCTTTGTCTGGAGTGTTTTGCAGTATGGCATTCAACCTTTCTATCTTCATGGAGACCAAACCAGACCAAGTTACAGGTCAGATCTATGGAGAGGCAATCCTGCTCACAGTCAGAATGCCTGTTTTGTTTTTGTTTTAGGTATTTTTGAGCTACAAAACCACCCGTAACTGAATAAATGTAAGGTAGAGCTGTTTAAAGTCATACTGTGCAACATTTCAGACAGAGCCATGACATCCATAGAAACAAGCAGGTGACGGACCTCCAACCAAAGAGTTACATAGTGTACCTTTACATCTGCTCTTGGGTTTTTGTGTCAGTGGCATAGATAATTTACTTCAGCAATATATCACATTTCAAAATTTGTTATCGTGACAGGCCTAGCCATTATCAAATCGCAAAGACTGCAGTTAGGCAACAGAATGTTCTCTGCAAAGAACAAAATATTTATATTTATATATCTTTTTATAGAAAATGTTGTACCTATAGTTGAGAACTACATGTTCTGAAATGCATGGGATTCTGGTAGTGATTTATCAGTTCATATTTCAGTTTACCTTGAAATGTTAATGCACCTGGAATGCGCTGAACGGAATCCTACTTTTTATCAGTCCTATATTACTGACTATAATACTGACTCTTGTGAGCTTTAAGCTGTGTTATAATGTTGTTATCTCAGTTGTGTTTTGATTTGTTCACACATGTTTGAGTAATCCTTTACTCTGAAATGATCCAAATGATGGCGTATGAACTTGAAAAACATAGTGAAGAACTCAGCCTAGATATGCAGAGTTTGTGTTGAACATGTGTGCATGAAACAAAACATAACTTCAAGTTGTTTGTGATGAGGAAACCACATTATAACACAGATCAGAAAATAGTGAAATACTGGCCCTTTAAAGGAAAAGTAACGTTTTTTTTTACAATCTGAGCCTTCTTTCGGCAATAAAACAAGTAGTTTTACTCACCCATAGCAGTTTGGTGTCAATCGGAGCAGTATCGCAGAACTTATGTTGAGCCGTTCTGTTCTACTAATGATCCCGTATCCGTTAGCGTGAGTGCTCGGGGCACTGATTTGCGGTGTCCAAATAACACCAACTTTAGCACTTTTCAAATCACAGAAGATCGCTGTGTCAGGGTAGACTTTTAGTAGATTCCAAAACGGCCTGAAACCCGATATCGCAACAGAAAAGTAAAGTTCAGAGCGGTGTTAGTTTCTTTCGGACTAGCGGTGTTTACAAAACAGCTGAGTTCACGCATGCGCACTGTCCTCTCTGATGACGTCATCAAATGAAACTATAGCTGGATATCGGGTTTCAGGACGTTTTGGAATCCACTAAAAGTTTACCCTGACACAGCGATCTTCTGTGATTTGACAAGTGCTAAAGTTTGTGTTATTTGGACACCGCAAAGTAATGCCCCAAGCACTCACGCTAACGGATACGGGATCATTAGTAGAACAGAACGGCTCAACATAAGTTCTGCGATACTGCTCCAATTGACACCAAACTGCTATGGGTGAGTAAAACTACTTGTTTTATTGCCGAAAGAAGGCTCAGATTGTAAAAAAACGTAAATTTTCCTTTAAGCATATATCGCAATCGTCTAATTGCAATCACAATACAATACAGTCATAACACAATTCGATTTTTTCCTCCAAAATTGTGCAGCACAAACATTGTTACAAAAATCTGTGCTTAAAATGACAGATGGCAGTGACGTCTTACTTAATTGGCAACAGGGCTTACAGTACGTCAGGTTGTTACTGTGTTAAATTACCAGATCGTATGAGGAGTTTGCATGTGGTTCTTCTCAAGTTTGCCCCATCTCCAGTTTGCACATTGTAAAATAAGTCATAGGTTAAGGAGAGTACACTTTACTGTGGAGAATCTTATCACCTGCATTTGACCCATTCAATGCCTCTGAGGCAAACTGACAAGGGAAATAAAGAGTGGATTCAAAATAAACAGAATCCTGCAGTGCAATCTTCCAAGTATACAGTTTCTTTTTTTCAATTTTGTGGTTACTTTCACAGCTCATTCATTCTGATATTTGAACCTCCACCACAACATTTACCGGCACTTTTAAGCACATTTCAGATGGATTTCCGTAATATCGTCACAGGGATATATATTTTTTGCCAATATTTATGCTGAATTCCATATTAGGAAAAGGAATTTATTTACAGGAAAAATAGCTCAATAAAAACACCAGGAATCATGTAGAGCAGACTTTTTAAGACCAGAGGGCAGGCAACTTTTTATGTAAAGTCAATTTGACATCTGTCATGTACTGGAAAAAGAAAAAAAAAATCATAAACTTAGAGAAGGTAGCTTTATGAGTGAAGTAACCTTTCTCACCATGTTACTTCTATACTAACACTATCTTGCTATTGAACTAAGTAAGACATTATAATATCCAACTGGTCCCATGCTTAATATTGAGCAGGCATCTCATATGAACTGCCCGGGACTCTGTTATGCACTGGTGCCCTGTGTCACCCAGGGCGCACATCCGTAGCAACACGGCCCTGTACAAAGCTCTGCCCACAAGCCTACGTCATCCCTTCTCCCAAGACAATTCTCCATAAATATGAAAAAGTGTACACAACAACTTGACAAACCTGATGTGATGTGCAGTAGTTTCTTTAGTGGGATGCATGCTGATTGTGTTGTGATAGTGCTCTGAAGGGGGAGTGACATAACTCAGGGAGCAAAGGGAGGGGAGACTCAAACTACAGACTGCCTAACACTCTTGCTATTGAACTAAATAAAACATCATAAAATCCAACCACACTTGATCCCATGCTTAAAGGAAAAACGTTTTTTTACAATCTGAGCCTTCTTTCGGCAATAAAACAAGTAGTTTTACTCACCCATAGCAGTTTGGTGTCAATTGGAGCAGTATCGCAGAACTTATGTTGAGCCGTTCTGTTCTACCAATGATCCCGTATCCGTTAGCGTGAGTGCTCGGGGCATTACTTTGCGGTGTCCAAATAACACAAACTTTAGCACTTTTCAAATCACAGAAGATCGCTGTGTCAGGGTAGACTTTTAGTGGATTCCAAAACGGCCTGAAACCCGATATCCAGCTATAGTTTCATTTGATGACGTCATCAGAGAGGACAGTGCGCATGCGTGAACTCAGCTGTTTTGTAAACACCGCTAGTCCGAAAGAAGCTAACACCGCTCTGAACTTTACTTTTCTGTTGCGATATCGGGTTTCAGGCCGTTTTGGAATCTACTAAAAGTCTACCCTGACACAGCGATCTTCTGTGATTTGAAAAGTGCTAAAGTTGGTGTTATTTGGACACCGCAAATCAGTGCCCCGAGCACTCACGCTAACGGATACGGGATCATTAGTAGAACAGAACGGCTCAACATAAGTTCTGCGATACCACTCCAATTGACACCAAACTGCTATGGGTGAGTAAAACTACTTGTTTTATTGCCGAAAGAAGGCTCAGATTGTAAAAAAAAAACGTTAATTTTCCTTTAATATTCAGGAGGCATCTTGTAAGAACTGCCCGGGACTCTGCCATGCACCGGTGCCCTGAGTGGCCCCGGGACACATATCGCATTGACCACGGCTAGTTAAGTGCCATCAGCGCATGGTGACATTGTTGACGATCTGCAGGCTGGTACAAGGTGCATTCTGGCCTCCTTGTTTACAATGATTCATCCTCTGCTTAGCGCTTGTCTCCTGGTGGATTTGCTTTTCCAGCTCACAGGGACCGTTGGGCCCCATGCCAGATGTTCTGAATTTAATAAGAGAAATTATCATACAGAATAGGAGGGTGGGCGGGCTACAAGGGAAGTGACTGAAAATCTGATCTGGAATATTAAAGTCTCTACTTAAAGGAAAATTAACGTTTTTTTTACAATCTGAGCCTTCTTTCAGCAATAAAACAAGTAGTTTTACTCACCCATAGCAGTTTGGTGTCAATTGGAGCAGTATCGCAGAACTTATGTTGAGCCGTTCTGTTCTACTAATGATCCCGTATCCGTTAGCGTGAGTGCTCGGGGCACTGATTTGCGGACTCCAAATAACACAAACTTTAGCACTTTTCAAATCACAGAAGATCGCTGTGTCAGGGTAGACTTTTAGTAGATTCCAAAACGGCCTGAAACCCGATATCGCAACAGAAAAGTAAAGTTCAGAGCGGTGTTAGCTTCTTTCGGACTAGCGGTGTTTACAAAACAGCTGAGTTCACACATGCGCACTGTCCTCTCTGATGACGTCATCAAATGAAACTATAGCTGGATATCGGGTTTCAGGCCGTCTTGGAATCCACTCAAAGTCTACCCTGACACAGCGATCTTCTGTGATATGAAAAGTGCTAAAGTTTGTGTTATTTGGACACCGCAAAGTAATGCCCCGAGCACTCACGCTAACGGATACGGGATCATTAGTAGAACAGAACGGCTCAACATAAGTTCTGCGATACTGCTCCAATTGACACCAAACTGCTATGGGTGAGTAAAACTACTTGTTTTATTGCCGAAAGAAGGCTCAGATTGTAAAAAAAAACGTTAATTTTCCTTTAAAGAGCCCATATTACACTATTTTCTGATATCTGTTATAATGTTGTTTCCTCATCACAAACATAAGTGGAGTTGTGTTTTTTTTGTCATTCACACATGTTTAACACACACATCTTGCATATTTAGACCGTGTTCTTCTCTCGAACAGAAAACACTCTGTTCCACTTTGTGATGTCATGTCATATGAAATCCACACACCTTCACAAAAATCTGTTGGATAATTCAGCCCTGGCATTGCCAATCTCTACAGTACAAAAGGTAAAAAGTAGCTAACTTGAAAACTACCACTTCATGACATCACAAGGTAAAAGATCAAACTGTTGCCTAGTTTTTTATTTTTTATTTTATTTTTGTGAACTTTACATTTTTCTTCCTTGTTAGACAAGGACATATTTTAGACAGCACATATGACATACATTCCATAACTGATAGCAAACATAATGCTCACAACTGTTCTAAATTCCACAGTAGCTATGATTAGATAAAAATAGATGAAAACACCTTTATTTTGTTAATCAATGTTTCATCTGTCAGAAAAATGCCTTCCTGATGAATAGAATAGATAGAGGTATTCTGTTTTTTAACTCACCACTAGGCTTCTTCCTGTATTTTTGTACTTTTCTTCTCTTCTTCTTTTCTTATTTCCACAAACTGACACTTAAAGACTAAACTGACTAAAACTACATCAATATTTACCACTGGTACTATCCCACCAAACCAAGTCATCAGAAAAACATGAAAACCTGTCACATGCACTTAAATAAAAAATAATACCACTGATAAACTCTATGGAGATGTAAATTAGTGTTGTAATACATGACAGTATTTTAACCACACAACCCAAATAACTTGTGCAGATTTTTGAGCCAGAACATGTGAGTTTCCAGACATCACATCCCGTTTTCAAACTCCATAAACATTTCCATGGTGCAGAAAAGTCCTGATTGGAACATCTCTGGTTCAGATGCTGCGGTCCAGAACCTGGAGGTGGGTTATTTCCCACTTGAACATGACGAGTTCTGACCTCAGAGCGTTCCAGCTGAATTAACCTATGGCTAAACAACATGGTTAATGCTAATCTGCAGGCTAAAGAAGCATCTTTTTAAGGTTAAGGTTAGGGTACACTTTGTTGTCCCCGTAGGGAAATTTGTCCTCTGTATTTTTTTCCATCCTTCAATGCTGCAGGGGTACATCATCAGGAGCAGTGGGCAGTGCCTGGGGACCTATCTCCAGATCTTGTTGTTAGTCATGATCAGGCCTACCTTAGCTGAAGAAGTTTATATGTGGTGCATGTTTTGGGTTGATGAGGGAAACCAGAGTGCCCAGAGAAAACCCACCCAGACACAGGGAGAAACATGCAAACTCTGCACACAAAGGCCTGGGTGACCCGGGAATCAAACCCGGAAGATTCTTGCTGTGAAATGCGAGTGCTCGTCACGCCACCATATTTTTAAACCGTGGTGATTTGTAGGTTGCCATGGTGATTCCAGTGTTGTAGTAAATCAGAGTTTATCTCATAATCTCAAATGTGAAGTCCCTCGATCATCTCACAGTTCACAAGAAAGAATTACCTATTTGAGTTCTTGCTCAATTTTCCAGTTAGTTGTGGGAAATATCCCTGTTACCAGTTCCCTGGAAACCAGCAAGAGACACAGAGGTTTGGTAAAAACAAAAAAAGAAAAATAATAACATGTGTCATATGTGATTTTCTGGAGTACATTTATTTAAAAATGTACACGTTTGTCAAATGTCCCATTTAAAACAGATGACTCTTTATAACAATACTCACAACATTCTCCACTTTGTCTCCAGGCCCTAAACAACAATGTGTACAAGAACGTGTCTCCCTATGGCTCCCTCAACAACATCGTGGATGGGCTCAACTCCCTGACGGACCACTTCTCCGACCTATCCCTTTCCTCCGAGCCCCGGAAACCCAACAAGAGGCCCCCACCTAACTACCTATGCCACCTGTGCTTCAACAAAGGTCATTACATCAAAGACTGCCCCCAGGTACAGCACACAAACTGCTCAGAGTATGACGTTATAGCAGGTTGAATAGCATGAATGAGTGAAGCATAGTGTCCTATTCTAATGTAGGGCTTGCCAGTGAATGAGTTTTGAGTGTGGGTGTGAGTGTGTTGACAACTTGAATCCTGTGTAGTATGAGACATAATTTGAGCTGGACAGACCATTGAAAAATAGATAGTATTGTGAATGGTGTTTTTATTTTAATATCGAGTATATAGTTTATGAAAAAGTGCTGCAAAAAGAGATAATTAAAAATGAAAATGTGTAAACTTGTAAATAAAGATTTAAAGTGATAATTCTGCACTTTTGTAGCCAGTGTTAGAGTAATTTCACATTGTCTGATAATTAGAACTTTGATTCATGTAAAGTCCTAGCTATATTAAAATAAAAATTCTATATTTTTTCAAAATCCATGCAAAAATGTTCTTCCATTGCCAATGAATTTCAGTGTGAAGTGCTCCATGCATAGACTGTAGATGGACATAGCTAACCCGCTAGCCGCCGTGTTCCAAATAGGAAGTGTTCCTGGGGGTACTTCCTGCTCCACTGACTCTGGCTCCAATTGCCTTTACAATGGTTTTGTTGTCACCACTCTCTCTGTAACTGCTGCTGAGAGCCTTGTCATTTTGGTCTTAAAATGTTTGTATTAACTCTACATGATCCTGGTGTTTTTATTTTACTATTTTGTATGTAAATAAATTCCTATTCCAAATATGAAATTCAGCTACAGATTTGCTCCTATAATTGCTAGCTAGCATTGTGAGCTTCATTTGACTGGAGCTGAACAATATGTGTGATGTCACACTCCCTTAGTCCACTTCTTTATACATAATACCCTTGCTGATAACTCCGGGTTAAAAGTTTTCTGGTAGGTCCAGTTTGTTTCCATGTGAGACAAAAATGTCTTTGAGATGTGTTTTTATATATAAGATTTACTGCACAGATCTGACCTAAAACTTTCCCTGTGGCATCATCTGTTTGTCTCCATGGAGATAGATACATTTTGTTTCATACTGTGGAACATTCAAGGTAAAGCAATAAACTCCTTGACCCTCAGCTTGAAAAATCACATTGTGTATCTTTAAATATTTAATGATAATGATTGTGTTTTATCCATTCATAGCAGTTTGTGATGTCCCTTAATGTTGCAGCCAGTTCCTGTGCATAAAAATATATATCTATATCTCCCTATCTCTCTTTCGCTCTCTCTGTCCCTCACTCCCTCTCTCTTTGCTTGGCTCTGACCTACTTGTTAAACAGGCTGGCCACTGTCTTCTGCAGTCATGTGTGTGTGTGAATGTGTGTGTGTTTGTGTGCATCTTAACTGCTGCAACTGCCCCAAACTATCCCTTACAAACACTATAAATAAAATGGAGATTGGGGAAGCTGTACAGCTAAATTTGTATGCGCTTTTTTAAACGGCTGAATATTTTTAAACCGTGGTGATTTGTAGGTTGACCTAGCTTGTGTCGCATACAGTTAGGATGTGAGTATGAATGCTAGGCTAAGAGTGGAGCTGTCAAATTAAACTGGAGAGGAGCAGGGGTCAGATCTGTAACAGCGTGTGACCAAAAGCGAGGGGCCTCAGCTGCTGTCACTGAACGTCATCACATAGAAGTAGAGACAAGAGGAGGGTTACAGATGGGCACAGTACCGTGGATTAAAGGTGCACTGTGTAACTAACTTTTGCTATCTGCTGTCTTCATGGAAATGTTTAGTTTGGAATGTTTAATTTAAGTTGTCTGACACCTATTCAATCACCCCCCCCCCATGCAAAAACACGGAAGTGGGTCACAGAGCGGAGCGGAGAGCTTGGCCATGCCCCTACCCCCTACTATAGGCCATCTCTGTCCTCCTCATTTGCATTAAAGCAACAACGCCTATAATGGAGTGTTCCAGAGTGACATTTATGACTCTTTCTCATCTTATCTCTGTTTCTCATGCACTGAGTGTTGATTTTGAAGAAGGATTCATTTACAGTATTAGGGAACCATTAAGGAGCCATATAAAAGCATCAAGAAGTACCATGTCATGGGATCTTTAACATGTATTTCACTAGCTAGGACCACGCCATCAACATAATGCAGTGAAGATGTTTATTATTGAATGATAGTGGATGTCTCGGTGAATAGGTGGTGATGGCTGGGTTGAGACAGTGGGTGGGGGCTCCGTCTCAATCTTCGATTGGCCCAGCGGAACGGGACCCCCCCTTAAGGAGATGTCTTGTGGCTGAAAGACAAACGAGATAGGGGTGGGAGGGAGGGGTCGAGATAACCGAGACGAACTGGAATGAAGGGATGAGTGGCTATAAATGGCTCCGGGAAATTAGAGGTGTGGTTATGGTGAACTGTGATTCGCTGGTGAGGAGGAGAAGGTGGTTGAGGCGTGGTCCTGCTCCTGAATTTCAGTTAATCACATTAACTCCATTTCACTAGCTAGGACCACGCCATCAACATAATGCAGTGAAGATGTTTATTATTGAATGATAGTGGATGTCTCGGTGAATAGGTGGTGATGGCTGGGTTGAGACAGTGGGTGGGGGCTCCGTCTCAATCTTCGATTGGCCCAGCGGAACGGGACCCCCAAAAGTTTTGAAAGAGCATAAAGTGGAATGGGTCTGGAGGAGATCGTTGAGGTCGTGACGATCGTACACGAGGTAGGTGCTGGAGACCCGACAACCAAGGGTTCGAATTTTTCCGGTCGGGTACATCTGCCCTGGCCGTGGACATAGTGGCGCCAATGCGAAATAAATGAATGGAGAATGGATGGGGTGTTATGCCAGAAGAGGTCCGTGAAAGGCGAGAGGTTGCCGGAGCGCAGAGTGAGAGTGCAACGGTAGAGAAGGTCCGAAATAAGTGGTAGGCGTTTCGGAGGAAGGCGAGGTTCAGTTTTTGCACTCCTTTAATCAGGCACGGGAACATGAAGATGAGACTGTCAGTCTTCACCAGAAATCAGCTTGTATATGAGATTTATCCCTGAGAGGTAAGCCTGGACCTACTCCCGCGGGAGGATTCATGGGGGCCGGTGCATAGTGTTCTGGGCAGCAGATTTGCTGTCCCCGTGACCCGGAAATGGAAAAGCAGAAGATGGATGGATGGATGGATGGCAAGCCTGGACGGTGGAGACGCAGACATTCCTGGAGTGGCGTGAGAGGGTGCTGAAATTGCAGATGATGGTGACGTCAGATGAGCAGAGGGGAAGCTGAAGAAGGTGGTGTTGACTGATTTATTATTGTTAGAATGAATGGGAATGCCTGGATTAATCAGACCCCCCAAAAAATGGTGGAAAAGTAGGACGAAGTTCCGATGAAGCTGAAGGCTAATTGTGCGATTCGAGGGCGCTGGAAGCAATGCAGAATCCGACTACTGCCGAAGATTCGGATTGAACACTGGAGAAACTGGAGCTGTGTCGTGAAGGTGCCGTATGGCGAATGAGTCAGGAGTGATGTAGAGAAACCGTGACGTGGAGGGTCTTCTCCCCTGACTGAGGAGTTGGACCTTTGCTGGAGTGGAGTCACTCGCGCCAGCGCAGATGGTTGACGGACGTGACCATGATAATGCTGATGTGCGTCCTTCAGCAGCCACGCTCGAATGTTGAGGGTTGGATAGGTGAGGGATGAGGGTCGGAGGGATGGGGGGGTCGGAGTGATGAGGGTCGGGGGGATGAGGGTCGGAGGGATGAGGGTCGGAGGGATGAGGGTCGGAGGGATGAGGGTCGGGGGGGTCCTGTCGGGAGCGAGACCTGACGGGAGGAAGATCTCCTATCGTGAGTCGACCCGTCGTGGGTCGGGAGGGAGGGAGACCCGTCATGGGTCAGGAGAGCGAGGCAGAGAAAGACCCGTTGTGGGTCGGAAAGGAGTGAGACCCGTTGTGGGTCAGGAGAGAGGGAGACCCGTCATGGGTTGGGAGGGAGACCCGTCGTGGGTCATGAGAGAGAGAGAGAGGCGGAGAAAGACCCGTCGTGGGTCGAGAGACCCGTCGTGGGTCGAGAGAGAGACCCGTTGTGGGTCGGGAGACCCGACGTGAGAGCTGGGCGAGCCGTCGTGAGACCCAGGCGTATTGTCATGCCGTCGACCTGACGGGAGGAAGACCTGTTGTGGGTCAGGAGAGAGGTGGAGAGAAGAAGACCTGTCGTGGGTCGGGAGAGAGGCAGAGAAAGACCCGTCGTGGGTTGGGAGGAAGGGAGACCCGTCATGGGTCAGGAGAGAGGGAGACCCGTCGTGGGTCAGGAGAGAGGCAGAGAAAGACCCGTTGTGGGTTGGGAGGGAGGGAGACCTGACGGGAGGAAGATCTGCTGGGAGGAAAGGAAGCTATGCCTTTATTAGTCCCACAGTGGGGAAATTCCAGTTCTGCATTTAACCCATCCTGTTATTAGGAGCAGTGGGCAGCACATTACTGCGCCCAGGGACCATCTCCATGATCTTCTTGCTTCGGCTTGGTCAGGACCCAAGCTGGAGGATTTACCCATGGTGCATGTTTTGGGTTGATGGGGGAAACCGGAGTGCCCGGAGGAAACCCACCCAGACACGGGGAGAACATGCAAACTCCACACAGAAAGGCCCAGGCGACCTGGGGATCGGACCCAGACCATGCACGCAAACTCCACACAGAACACACACCTGAAGACCTGTTGTGGGTCAGGACAGAGGTGGTGGAGAAGACCCGTTGTGGGTCGGAAGACTCGACGTGAGAGCCGAGCGAGCCGTCGTGAGAACTTGTCATGAGGCCAAGCGAGCAGTCGTGAGCCGTCGTGAGAGCCGTCCTGAGAGCCAAGTGAGCAGTCGTGAGAGCCGTAGTGAGAGCCAGGCGAGCCGTCGTGAGAGCCGTCAAGAGAGCCGTCAAGAGAGCCAGGCGAGCCATCGTGCGAGCCATCGTGCGAGCCATCGTGCGAGCCATCGTGCGAGCCATCGTGAGAGCCATCGTGAGACCCAAGCGAGCCGTCGTGAGAGCCAGGAGAGCTGTCGAGCCGTCGTGAGAGCCAGGCGAGTTGTCGAGCCGTCGTGAGAGCCAGGCGAGTTGTCGAGCCGTCGTGAGAGCCAGGCGAGCTGTCGAGCCGTCGTGAGAGCCAGGCGAGCTGTCGAGCCGTCGTGAGAGCCAGGCGAGCTGTCGAGCCGTCGTGGGAGCCAGGCGAGCTGTCGAGCCGTCGTGGGAGCCAGGCGAGCTGTCAAGCCGTCGTGGGAGCCAGGCGAGCTGTTGTGCTGTCGTGGGAGCCAGGCAAGCCGTCGTGAGACCCAGACGAGCTGTCATGCGGTCGTGAGAGCTGGGTGAGCTGGCGGTCATCATGCTGTCATGAGAGCCGGTGAAACGTTGTGACAATCGGCCAGTCGTCAGTCGGCTTGGAACCTGTGGAAAAGCTAAGGACCTGAGGGTGGAGGTGCATATTGGGGATGTTCACAGGGCAGGTACGGGTTGAATGCTGGACAGATGAGCGCGGTCGAATTTGGAGACCGTAATAGTAGTCGCGACATGAGAGCTGAGAATGATGAAAGAATGCAATGATGTAGCATGAGCAGGAGAAGATGAGGATTAGATGGCAAGAGCATCGCTGAGGATGCGTATAGGATAGAATGGTGAAGTCATGAGCTGACGTCGATGGTAGGATCCTCGATCGGGAAAGAGGTGGTGAGCCGAGATGGTGTAGCTCAGGTGAGGGCGGAACTGGGAGGAGCTGAATAGTGTGACACGTGGTTATGATGGCTTAAGCTCGCTTGTAATGGATGACGTGAGCTGCCCGAGCTATAATAGCGTGAAACAGCAAGGGCCGGAATATGAATTGATGGTGAGCGGGTGTAAAGACAGCTAGCGTACGTCAAAATTGCGTGAGCAGCACGAGCTGAAATTGAGTGAGTGACATGAGTCGATGGGTGCTGAATATTGGAATAGCAGAGAAACGATGTAGAGACTGCTTAGCTAGCATGTGATGGAATGATGTGAGCTAGCATGAGTTGCATGAGTTAGAATGGTCGGATGCGAGTCGGTAGGAGAGGTTGAATACGAGATGACAGTGTGCCAGTGCAGAGAGGAGTTAAGCGAACAAAAACATTCGTACGACGTTTCGGTGTGAACGAAAATAGTGTGAGTGGGCGTGGTGACTTGTGTAGGCTGCAACGACAGATAAAACATTTGGGTGTTGGGGAAAGGGGGGGGGGGGAGAATAGAGCAGGAGACGGGAAATGGATTAGAGGCCCTGCCTAATGTGGGTAGGGCACGAGAGCCATCTAGCTCATGATGACTGAAAATAGAGAAATGAGAGATGGGGAGAAGATGCATGTGCATGGGAAATTGTGCAGCCTGCGAGATGGGGACAAGAATGAGACACGAAGGGTGCAGGCACAGGGGGAGATGGCCTGCTTGAAAGCAGGCTGAGATGATACAAGAGAATTCAAGTGAAACTGCACAGTAAACAGAATACGTTTACTGGCCACTGGTGGTGATACTACTTAGCCCCCAGCAGGGGGAGCTATGAGGCTGTAGTGGAGGAGAGGAGGGAGTGGCGACGTCTGCAGCTGCACGCGGGAAACTTGATGGGAACCCGGAAGCTCGTTCGTCTCGTTCCAGGGCGCCGGGGTTACATTCTTGATCTAAACTGTTGAAGGTCCTGTCTTGATGTGTCTGAAGGGGAACGGCGGGTGCTGGGCGGTACCGAACGCTGTGGCTGCTGGAGGCCGGGCCGCGCTGTGCCGAAAGCCGTGGTTGCCAAAGCCGGTCTGCGCGCCGAGAGCCGTCTCACTCTGACAGTACACCGGGCTGCGCCAGGCTGCGCGCTCGCCTATACGAGGAGGAGGAGGCGACGAGAGGGGCAATGTGGATATCCCGTATATACCGCCAGCACAGAGATATTGACGGTGGGTGCTCCTTAGAGGTGGAGGTCCGCTGCGTGAGCGCGCGCCTGGAGCGTTCGCTGGGCGGCGCGGGCCGTGGGCTGGACGCTGCGGATATGCGATGAGAGATCCTCCGGCTGCGGATTCCTGGATAGAAATCCGTCGCGGCGTAAGGAATTGCGGACTGGAAGGAACGAGGAGACGTGAGGCAGGTTGGTGTTTGAATGTGACGGGTTGTTGTTAACCCAGCTCGAGCGAGCTGACGCGGTTGAGCTGTCGAGATAACCGAGACGAACTGGAATGAAGGGATGAGTGGCTATAAATGGCTCCGGGAAATTAGAGGTGTGGTTATGGTGAACTGTGATTCGCTGGTGAGGAGGAGAAGGTGGTTGAGGCGTGGTCCTGCTCCTGAATTTCAGTTAATCACATTAACTCCATCTGCTGTTTTTGTTGGTTTAGTTGCATGACTTCATATTTTCATCTTTAATTCAGATCTATGGTCAAACAAACTTGTGGTGTCATGGCAATGCGCTGTTATATTTGCTAAACTTTTGTCGAGGGAAAATGTCATGTTTTGATTCAATAAGACAAGCAAAATTGCCCGTAATTGTGGTATCGTGCACCATGTTTTCATTTCACTCATCGGCTGTAATCATTCTGTGCTTTCCATGCGTTAAGAGTGAGGCACTGGTCTAACCCTAACCCTGCCTCTTTCAATGGGATTGTAATGGTGAACAGATGTGATATTAAAATGCTCAAACCAGCTTTCTGACTTATGGTACGTTCCCCGAGGTGTGTGAAAATCCAGTGTACAGATGAAAAATCTGTGAGACCGCCAACTCACCAATGTATGGGAATTAGATCATCATATAGACAGCCCCAATGAGAATACAGAGGTCCAGTTGAATACAATGCATCATACAGTATATACTGCATTTCTCATCTGATTTCAGCTCCAATCATGTGTTACCCAATATGCAGCAGGTGTATATAAGGAAGAAATGGTGCAGTGCTTTCAATCATTTTCCATATGGGTTTTTCATTGGACATATTGTATACTTTTGTGTTCAGGCTCTCCAGTGGGCTGTTGCAAATGAAATCTGTCTTGTTTTTATGGAGGAAGTTGGAAATCCAGGGCTGAATCTGAAATTGAATTGATATTTTTACAATTTTTACAATTGTAAAAATATTAAAATTGTGATGTTCTTTGCAGCAGCAGTAGGGTTGAGAAAAGATTTATGCAGAGATAAAGCTAAACAAACAGGGAAACTAAACACTGCTGAATAAAATAGGACAAATAGGACAAAAATTTTGCTTGATATTGAGTCAAATAGTTATATTAAAGAAACTATTATTATCTTGTGTTGTTTAAAAAATATATTTTTATTTTGGTATCGCCAAAGCCTTTCACCTTCAGTATTGAAATTTGGTTAAAAATTGTTTTCGTTTAGTTAGCAAAATATATTGTCTCTTTGGGGTAGGGTTAGTGGTCAAAAGGATTACAATTTGAGTAAGAATTTAAATAAATGATTATTTGAAACAATTTAGTTATTGGAACAATACATTATTGTACTATTTAGACTTAGACAAGCTTTATTGATCCACAAGGGAAATTACTTGGACAGTGTAGCTCACACATCCCAATATTTTATAATAACAAAGAGAAAAAATATAAATGGTAATAATAAATTCTAAATAAATAGCACAAAATATCAAGAGACTGATGTCAAATAAAGCATAATAATATAAATGTATATGAACAAGTCAAAATAAATTGAAAAATAAGTAATTTTAAAAAATTATATGTATATAATACATATAATGTATATAATAATTTTTTAAGCATTAATGTTCCTGGAACTGAATGATGATTTAAAAACATAGAAAGATAATAAAAATCTGCAAAAAAACAAAAACAAGACTTTAATTTAATCACACTCAGACCATTCTGCTATTCTTAACCACTTAAACATTAAGTCCGAAGGGCTGAGAAGAATCCAAAATGGCCTCACGCCTCTACAGTTCAACACCATCGTGCTTATTTAGCTCTCTCGAGGGTCTGTTCTCATAAATTTCCCTCTCATTCATGCTCCATCACTTACTGTACTGCTCACTCACCTGTCACTGCACGCCTTGGCAGGGGCATTGAGGGCTCCCTCTATAATAACCCAAAGAACAGATGTGTCATGGGGGCTGCTTTAGGAACATTTTAACAGACATAAGACATCTGCACTTTTTCCAAGCACAAGGTGGTTTTGTAGTAGTGATTATAGTAGTTTTACACAGCGCTTAGTGCTATCTGGCCACAGTGGATTTTTGTGGAGTAAGAGCAGGGAGGTTATGCTAATACGTTGTCCAGTCTAAAGGGTGCTATGCCAACACAAACAGAGGGTTCCTGCCTCACGGAGAGATCCTGAGTTTGTCATTTAAACACTTTGTGAAGACAAGCACAGCCTTTCCATATTACTGCCACAAGAATGAAAGGTATTTTTTTCTTTAAACCTTTTTTCACATGTGATAAAGTAAACCCCAGTACACATATATATTGTAAAAGCAGCTCTTCTAAGTTCTTCTTAGTGGTAGCACTTTTTATCCTCTGTGAACCAGGAAGTAGTGTTGGTAGCATGTTAGTTGCTTTTAGAGATTTCACTGATGGCAAAACAGCACTGGCCTCTCAAAGTTGTGGAACATATTTATAAAACCATTGTGCTGAATAAATTGGACACTAGGAATGTGTTAGGTACATAGACTGTATAAAGAAGTGGATTAAGGGAGAGTGACGTCACCCATAACGTTCGGCTCCAGTCAAATGAAGGTCACAATGCTAGTGGCTATAAGGGCAAATTTGAAGCCATTTTCCATTATTAGGAATAGGAATTTATTTACGGACAATATGAAATAAAAACACCAGGATTATGGAGTCAGTATCATGCTAATACAAACATTTAAAACCAAAATGACGAGGCAGTTACGGAGAGAGGGGTGACAACTTTTTAATGTGAAATGAGACGATGGAGCCAGAAGCACCCCCATGAACACTTCCTATTTGGAACATGGCGGCTAGCGGGTTAGCTATCTCCATTTATATAAATAGTCTATGGGTAGGTGAGTGAGGAATACGTTTGGACACATGCAAACAGTATAAAATGAACTTGTTTTTGATTTCACACTTTTAAAACAGTAAAAATCAGGAACAGCAATTTAATAATAATCTGATAAGCCAAATGGTCTTTTACACCACTGCTAAATGATCAGACGCTATGCAATATGGACGTTTTATATTCCCATGGGAACATTTGATGATTGCCTACAGTATGTCAACATGTGTGGTAATCCATGAAGTTCCTCTGTGTTTTTTTTAAATCTTGTCAAAATATTCAAAGAGTGTCCATATCTCTTCTAGTTTCTTCCCCCTCACTAAGCGAAGGATCCTCTCTGGGGTGCCGCAAGATAATAGTTCACTGATCCGGCATCTGATATTTCTTGAAGTATTTTTATGAATTTGTTGCTATTTTATGAATGTATCTCTAGCTGGCATCAAACAAAAGCAGTGGCAATGTCAACACTTAATCAGCACACGTCAGCTATTAATGGTCTGATTCTTCTTGTGCCAGAGCCCGAGGCTTGTGCCATTCAGAAGAACCAGGGCTCTGGATCACAATGTGGTGTGACTGAGGGAGAGTCAGTGGCACCAGTGTGGCCAGTCTGTCTAGACATCAGCGCTCCTCCAATGCATCAAACTCACAATCACTTTTTATGTGAGGGCACGTCTTAGAATTATGGTATCTTAGTATTAATATTAATACTTATGTGCTTTTTTACTTGTTTGAAAGATTTTTGTTATGTTGAAAAATAATTAAAATAGTTTAAAGGAAATGCTTTTTAGAGTACTTAACTAGAACATATACTGATCTTTTTTTTTATTTTTTTATATTTTTTATATTTTGTTCATAATAACAGCAATATGACTTTAAAGTGATCTATTAATAATTACAACAGGTCAGTTGACTTCCTGATCAAAACTGCTGAACTGACCAAGCAGCATTTTTGAACCCCACATGACACCCAGAGTCAACTTTCTTTTGGAAAAAAGTACAGAGCGGAGGGCGGAGATAGGAGGTAGATGAAAACAGACATTTTCTGAGTCAGCCTCAAATGCATGAATCAGTCATTTATTTTATGTTGAGATTAGGGATGCACTGATACTGATACTGGTATTGAATATGAAAAATTAGCTGGATTGGGTATTGGTTCCATATCAGTTATTCTACTTGGGCCTTTAAAGGTCCCATGGCATGAAATTTTCACATTCTGAGGTTTTTGAACGTTAATGTGAGCTCCCCTACCCTGTTTAGCCCCCCCCATGGTTAAAAGTTGCGAAATGTCTAAACTGAGCATTTGCGATCCTTTTCTGCGTTACAAAAAATCGGAGCTCAAACGGGCGATTTTGAACAAGGCACCTTGTTGACGTCAGATCAAAAAAAGAAATGCAAATGCAGTTCCACCCCCGTCTGTCTGAACTCAGCGTCTCTGTAAATCACGCCCAGAGAGTTTGGACTGCGAATCCGCTAGGCAATGCGAAATGCGTTTTTTTATTTGCCTGGAGGCACGTCCGAGTGTTTCTAGGCTCGGAAGTCCTTTATCTGAGCCTCTGGACCTTTGAACAGCAGTGGTTTAATTTTATTTTCTGTGGAAATGTGTTTATTTTTCAATGGAACGCTTCAAATCTCTCCCCCCGTGCAAAAACACGGAAATGGATCAGCTGTGAGCTACAGCGGAGAGCGGAGCGTTTGGCCACGCCCCCACCCTCTACTATTGGCCAGCTCTTTTCTCCTCATTTGCATTCAAGCAACAACGCCCATTATGACCTGTTCTGAGGGAGAAAAATTACTCTTTCTCATCTTATCTCTGTTTCTCATGCACTGAGTGTTGATTTTGAAGAAGGATTCATTTACAGTATTAGGGAACCATTAAGGAGCCATATAAAAGCATCAAGAAGTACCATGTCATAGGATCTTTAATTATTATTTTTTGGCAGATTTTACCCTAGAACATCTTATAATATTTTAACTTTTATGCATACAAAGCTGTTCACCTCCTGATTCTTGGACCTGTGATTTGAAGGATAAATAACAGTTGCATAATACAGTTGGATTTCTTGTGTACTAAGTTAACTGAGTTTTAAAGAAATTTGTGCGAGTGGTTTTGGTTCATTTTGGGTATCGGCAGGTACTTAAAACTAAAATATCAATAGCGGTATCAGAACTGAAAAAGATGGATCAGTGCATCACTAGTTGAGAAAAGTTAAAAATAACAATAAATCTTTAATATTTTTTATAATAACTACACTTTTTACTTATATTATAGTTATATTGAATTTAAACATACTTTATCATGTACAATTTTACTAGGTTTTCCACTTTGAATTGCAGCCAGACCAGCCCATGTTGTCAGCTGGTTGAACAGAGTCAACTGTATTATCTGTAACAATCCCATCCTAGTGTCTTTTCCTGTAATCACCGCTCCTCTCTTTCTCTTCACATACTTTCTCTTCAATAGACCCTTAATGAAACGGCTGCGGTTGTCAAAGTCTTCTTGCGTTACTTCTATTTTAGTTGTGGGCCATGCAGGAGGACTGGAGCATGGTGTGTTCGCTGAAAGGGGGATTTTTCAGTTTCAGTGCCGGTGGTGCGGTGAGAGCCGGGCAGAGGTGTTATGTAAACTGGCTTTTATTGGGAAAATGAGGTCGCTCCCCCATTTATGAGCAGAATGCCCCTGGTCCCCTCTCTCTGGCGCCCGTCCAACGTGTCTTCCACTTGAACTCAGCTTTCAGGTTCGAATGAAAAAAAAAAGTTGAGTGAAAATACAGATAAAAAAGCAATTTGAATAGGTGGAATTGGCAAATCGCAAAGACTGCGTTTGTGAAGTAGTTAATTTTAACCTCAAACAACAAAATATCCTGTCTTTTCTATTCTACATTAAAAACTGCTCACCCAGTAGTTTAGCTCTGTGTCTTTTTTTGCGTTAAAATTAGCTTCAAACAAAATCCTGTTATGAAACATAATTATTACTGGAAACACAATATTTTCCCCAACTTTTCAGGTGCTTGTCTCTATAAAAAATGCATTGCAGCCAAGTTACCATTTGGTCCGATCTGTGGAGATGCTACTCCGCTCACAGCTAGAAGGCGTGTTTCTCAAGGTATTTGTAGCAATATGCTTCTTCTAGGAGTTCACGCTTCTCTGTGATTGGTTAAGCCACCTGTCACTCAAATCAGAGCTGTGGTTGACCAAACAGAAAAGCACTGAATCATTGTCATGTAAAAATACACACAAAATACTATTAACTCCCACTACTGGTACTGTAGTTAGTTAGTTTTGTTTTTTCTCTACACTTCTAGTATTCTCTAGGGCAGGGGTGTCAAACTCATTTTGGTCCGGGGGCCGTATCCAAACTACTTTGATCCCAAAGGGGCCGGATCAGAAAACTCATGGCAAATATACCCCAAAAATAGCAATAAGTCCAAATATTTGTGCAGAGAAACACAAATCTATTACAGAAGTCTTTTATTTGATGAACTCTTTCTTTTACAAAATATTATAATATTATGAACAACCTGAAACTTTGAAAAAAAAAATGCAATTTCAACACAAAGTTTTAACAGTAACTTGTTTGCATTTCACAGAATTTAGTCATGGTTTACACTACAAATTTCTCGGATCTGGCCAAGATGTTAAACTTATATCAGGTTATTCATCTTGTTTGTAGACTTATTTATTTACTAGACCAGAGACCGCTTCATTCTTGTCTAGAAGGAGTTTATTTTAAGATAACTTGTCAAGTAAAATGATCTTGCTGCATGGACAGATAATTTCACTACTTTTAAGTCATTTACTGATAGATTTAAGGGTTTATATCTTAAATTTTGGCCAAGCTTTTTTGCAGTGTAGTCTTCATTTGTACTGCTCTGGTGGGAGGGGCCACGCACAGAGGCGCTGGAGACGCTGCTATGCGAAACTGCGCAGAAAATTACCAATATTTTAATAGAAAATTAAAATATAAATAAAATATTTTAATAGAAAATCACCCGAGGGCCAGATTAAAGGTCTTGGAGGGCCGGATCTGGCCCCCGGGCCGCATGTTTGACACCCCTGCTCTAGTGTTTAAAAGGCCTGTCCATTATTTTATTTTTATTTTTTTTCCAAAATCTGACTTAAACTAGTACAGATATGTTGTATAAGCAGCACTTAAGGTGAAAATAAGTTTACTCTGCGTCGTTTGTCCAAGAATCAGGAAGTGGTTAGCATGCTAGTTGTTGTTAGCATCACCATGACAGCAAAACTGACCTCTGAAAATAGTGAAAAGCGTATGTAAACTCATCGTGGAATGCCTAAGGTCAGTGAGGAATAACATTGGACCACTGCAAACTGCTGAAAATGAACTATCTGTTTTTCGAGTTTTTAAAACAGTAAAAATCAGGTACATCGCATTAAACTTCTCTACCAGATGACCTCTCTCCTCTGATATCAAAATGATGCATTGAGTGACATGGCGCTGATGTCTCCCGGTAGAAAGATTAACAAGTGGAAAAAGTTTTTGCAGGTTGGAGTGGGCGGTCATTTTTGTCTGTACTACAAGTCTCTTCTTCTCTTCTCTCCTGGCTGTTATGCTCTCCCCAGACACACCCTAGTCGAATGATAACTTTCTGGACATTTGTACTTGTGTTTTGACAGTTTGCTCAACATTCAGTTACTTAGACACAAGTTCAAATCTAGTATGCAAACATATTCATTCATATCTGATGGTTTAAAAGGCCCGTCATATGATATTTTCTGATCTGTAATGTTGTTTCCTCATCAGAAACATGCCTGGAGTTTTATTTTGCTTCATTCACACAACGCACACAACCCTGCATATTTAGGCTGAGTTCTTCCTGTTCCACCTTGTGATGTCATGTGATAATATAAGGTTTTAATCTCTAAACACATTCAATAATCTGGACAATTTCAGACCTGGTATTGCCAATCTTTACTGAACTAAAGTACAAAGGAAGTTATTCACATGAAAACTACCACTACATGTTGTCACAAAGTGGATTTTGATCAGGACACAACATAATAACCTGGCCTAAAACTCACAAGAATCCATGTAATGTAATATAGGACCTTTTATTGATGGTAATGCAGATGGAATATTCACTGTATGTTTTGGAAGGAGTGTAAGGAGAAACAGCCATGATCAGAAACACATGAAAAGCATTGATCTGGATACAAAAGCCGCTTTTTCACTGTCAATAATGGCCCCATTGTTTTATAGAGGTTGTGGGTTTGTGTATATATAACTTGAATTATTTATGGTGATTTTCTGTAGATGGGAAAAGCACATGCAGTGAAGACATGCTCCAGAGATGGTTAGATATGTCTGGATAAGTCTGTCTGCTTAGAGTGTAACAGGGACATTTGAATCTATAATTAGGGATATATTGATCCAGCTCTTTCAGTTCAGATCATAGTCATAGTCATAGTTTGCTTTATTGTCGAAAAAAAAAACAATGTACATGTACATAGAGTAATTTGAAATTCCGTTTCCCCACCAGCCAGGCAGGACATTGATAGAGTGGCTAGGGGAGGGGCCGCTGCGCATGCAAGGAGGATACAGATTCTGATACTGTAATTTGAAATACAGTAATCCCTCGTTTATCGCGGGAGTTAGGTTCCAGAAATAACCCGCAATAAGAGAAATCCGCAAAGTATGACAACTTTATATTTTACAATTATTCTACATGTTTTAAGGCTGTAAATGCCACACACATTATACACTTTTCTCAGATTGGAATTAACCTTTTCTCACATTTATCTCTCGTTTAAACGCTCAAACTTTCATAGATTTTCAACAAAATGTATTAATAGTGACGCGTGGGGGGAGTCACGGCTCCGGAAGCCCCGCCAGACGCATGAGGAGCACTGCCACGTCCCGGGAGGCGACGCGCACCAACCCCTTGGAGGAGTGTGCGACACGTGCACCCCTCATTGTGGTCAAATCCGTGACAGAGCAGCGTGACCGGCGCGAGGCCGCACGTACACCGGGGCTGCGAGCACGAGATCGAACCTCGGCGCCCGGAGCGCGTCTTCTCAGCCCGAGCAACAAACCGAACATGCACAAACGAACGCAAGAGCCGCACGGAGAGATTTAATCCTGGTTTAGACCTGGTCCAGTCCTGGTTTAGTCCTGGTTTTGACCTGGTCTAGACCTGGTTTAGTTCTGGTCTAGACCTGGTTTAGTCCATGTTTAGTCCTGGTCTTGTCTCTTAGCCAATCAGGACGCAGAACACAATGTTACACTATAAAAAAATGTTACACTATAAAAATGAAAAAAAATCTGCGAAACAGCGAGGGCACAAACAGTGAACCGCGATAGAGCGAGGGATTACTGTGCAGATACCTGATATTAACAGATACCAGTACAGAGACTGAAGATAGATATGTAACTTTTCGGTTGGGGGTCCATCACCTTCTTGTTTCTATAGACATGTCATTGCTCTCATTTGAATGTTCCACTGTATGACATATCTACCTTATATTTATTCAATTACAGGTGGTTTTATAGCTCAAAAATACCTAGAAACACAGGCACTCTGAGATCGAGGTTGACTTTCCATAGATCTGTTACTTGGTCTGGTTTGGTCTGGTTTAATACCATACAGTGAAACATTCCAGACAAAGCAATAACATCTGTATATATGTATATGTATTGTTCTTTGACAAATATTAGTCATACTAGTGCTTCTCTTTTACTCCCAAATATAGAAACAAAGAATAGTTCCTGTAATTTATACCATTATATAATGACAGGAATAAAACAAGTGAAACTGCTTGATTTCCATTTGATTTTATAGACAAAATGAAAGACCAAAAATCTACATTAAGCCAAACCATTTCCAATTATGTACAGTATTGTTCACTTCAGATTTCACTCTCTTAGATTGTCCATATGCCCTATATGGTTTTCAGCCTCATGTTTATAGACACCATTTTGAGGACTTTTCATCCTTCAGAAGCTATCCATGGGTTTCAGATTCACGCAAAATTAACAGTTAACAAAACAACAAAACTACAATTCAAAACCAAATATTATATTTTTGAAAGGTGAAACGTTCTCAAAAGGGCACCTTTGAACAGAAAGGAAATAGATTATTTGAAACTGATTAATATTTTCTGTGGCAATGGTGCAAATTTCCAAAAACCCTGAAACTCCTATTCCATTAAAGGGCCTATATTAAGCATGTTGAGCTTTGCGGATATAGACAGACTAATAAACCAGGATTACTCAAACATGTGTGAATGAAACAAAACACTACTCCCAGTATGTTTTTGATGAGGAAACTGCATTATAACATGACTTAAAGCTCACATGAGGCATTTTTGCATAATATAAGACCTTTAAACAGGAAGATAAACTACATGAATAGAAGTTGTTTTGAAAATGAATTATTATTTTCTATGGCAGCGGTGCAAATTTCCCAAAACCCTGAAAACTGCTATATATTCCATTAAGAAAAGATCTGAGCAGTTGCCTTGTTGTATGCCCCATCCCCTCACATCCCCTCCTGGTTCTCTTTATCTACTCTTCTTCTCCTCCTCTGAACCAAATGCCAGAGCAGTGATGTCCCCCACACTTCCAGAACCAGAGGCCTGTCGTCACGGTGATAAATGGGGCTGTAACGCTCCGTAACAGCAGACGCCTGACACTGGCTGTAAAACCATCTTCACACTGACCCAGTCACACTCTCTAATGTGGACAAATGTAAGTAATGTATGTGCTTGTTCTTCACCAGGTGCTAACCCCAGGAGCTTGTGATCACTGGAAGAAGGGGCACAGCAAATAAGGAATTTTGTGTTAATGAAAATGAGTTCGGAATCTTGAGTAGCTCTGACGAGACTTTAGGTTTATTTACTTAAAGGAGAATTAACGTTTTTTACAATCTGAGCCTTATTTCGGTAAAAGTTGTTTTACTCACACATAGCACTTTGGTGTCATATGGAGCACTTCCAGAGATGTTTTAGATTTGCGATAGCCGTAGCGCGAGTTCTCGTGGCATATAATATATGCCCTGTGCGGTGTCCAAAGAACACAAACCTTAGCACTTTTCAAATCATAGAAGCTCGTTGTCTTAGTCTACGCTTTCGTTTGAGTCAAAAGTGGCCTGTAATCTGAGATTTAGCCATAGTTTTGAGTAGATGAGGACGCCAGTGCGCATGTGCGGAGTCACAGTTTATTTCGCTCTCAGCTCCCGGGACCCAAACATGTAACGCAAAGCTGTAAACTATGGATAAATCTCGGATTACAGGCCACTTTTGACTCAAACGAAAGCGTAGACTAAGACATCGAGCTTCTATGATTTGAAAAGTGCTAAAGTTTGTGTTATCTGGAGACTGCACGGGGCATATATTATATAGCTACGGCTAGAACTCGCGCTACGGCTATCGCAAATCTAAAACATCTCTGGAAGTGCTCCAAATGACACCAAAGTGCTATGGGTGAGTAAAACAACTTGTTTTATTACCGAAATAAGGCTCAGATTGTAAAAAACGTTAATTCTCCTTTAACAGTGTTGTTTTTTTTGTTTGGTTGTTACCTGCTGGTTTCTATGGATATGTCATTGGTCTGCCTGGAAAGTTCCACAGTATGACATTAAACAGTTCTAGCTTACATTTATTCAATTACAGGTGGTTTTATAGCTCAACTTTGAAAAACATGCATTCTGACTGTGAATGGGATTGACGCTCCACAGATCTGACCTCTAACTTCTCTGGTTTGGTCTCCATGAAGATAGAAACATTTATTGCCATACTGTGAAACATTCCAGACAAAGCAATAACATCTCCCTTTACCAGAAAAGTTGCACAGTGCACCTTTAACAACCTCATGTAGACATCGTTTTTTACAGAGCACTGTCAGATGTGTGACTCTTATCTATTTGGCAGTGGTGCAGGGCTCATTGTGTAACCAGTGTGTTTGGATTTGGCCGTTTATTGTGATTTGGGGAGTCAGGGACAAGATAATAATGTGAACTGTGTTATTTAGTGTGACGCTGCACTGTGGGAAAGAGCAGCTTTTGAAGGCACATTTCATTTCCTTTGTCGTGACTCTTAACTAAATCTGCTCGCAATCTGTAAATGAGTTTCAGATTTGTAATATAATATTTAGCTGGACAAATGTCTGAGTGCTAAAGGGGAATACCACTATAAATGACAATATACGGCCCATCTGGTGTCGAAAATCTTGCCATAAATGCTATGAACATCAAAAACATATCTGGAGTTGTTTATTTTGTCACATATGTTTAACACACAAACCCTGCATAATTAGGCTGAGTTCTTCTATCAAACAAAAAACTCTGTTCTACCTTGTGATGTCATGCCGTAATACAGGAAGTGCTCCACTGTGTTTTTAAACCCCATATATCTTCGCTAGACTCATTTGGATGATTTTAGCCCTGCAATTAACAATCTAAAAGGTAAATCTAAAAGGTCTAAAATAGAGATGTCAACAATTAATCGACTTACAATTAATTGTCGATCAAGACGTTGGCCGAACAAAATGCATTAATTGTAACTAATCGCTAGAGGGCGCTACTCTGGAATGTGAACACGAGATGTGAACCCACTCGCGAGAAAGACCATAGCGTTACATCATGTAACTCTTTCCCCTCCGGATGTTGCCGTACAACTCACAGTAGAGCTGGACCTAGAACCATATATTTTTGAAATTAGAAAAGCATGTAACTTACATGCTTTTATAATTTCTTGATTGTTCTGGTTTGAGGCCCTGTAATGTTTTATGCTGTGTCCAGGGGCCCTGTGAAATGTATATTTTGTACTGTAACCCTTCACAGATTAAGGGAGAGAAATACTGTTGATGCCTTCAAAATAAATGTTGAGAATGTCCTAAAATAGCCTGGATTCACTGGTTTCATCATAATATGTAGACTAAATAACATTCTGTTATTTAATTTCTTCTGTTCCTTTTAATTTCAAGATTTCCATGCTGCAAGTGCAACAACTGAGCCAGTCCTCAATTTATTTTCAATAAAGAATGTATTTTGTTATTCAGCATCAATACATTTGTCTGCTTTTTACTAATGAATAATTAATTGAGGAATTATACAATATAATAATACTATGATATATTTTTGACTCAGTGTTATGTTACTATAGCTTATATTCTTAAAGACCCTATTGAAACACTAAAATTCAGGTGAAAAACGCCGCTTATCAGTTAATCGTAAGTCGATTGATTAGGTCAATCAACTATAGATTAATGAATTAATCGATAATTTGCATCCCTAGTCTAAAAGGTAGCTGTTAACTTGACAATTACTGCTTCATGACATCACAAGGTGGAACAGCATTTTGGGGATGGAGACCGACCTATAAAGCAGTGTCAAAGGTTAAAGTTAACAACAACTAGCATACTAATGTCACATTGGACAAAATATTCTCCATAATTAGATGTAGACCGCTGACATATGAGGAAAATTAGGTTTAAAGCTTTTTAGGCAAGTCCAGTTTATTTGTAGAGCACAAATTGTACACAAAGTAATCCCACAGGCTTTAAAAACAAGAAAAATGGCTTCATATGACACTAACAATATCAGATATCTCCTTTAGTGCTAATGCGCTTGGATATCTCTAAAACAAGTACAGAATTTTGAATTTGAAACAGAAACTGACACTTTAAAGGGCCCATATTACGTTGTTTTCTGATCTATGTTATAACGTTGTTTTCTGGGTGTACTTGGATTGTGTTTTGTTTAATTCACACATGTTTAACACACAGACCCTGCATATTTAGGCTGAGTTCTTCTCTCAAGCTGAAAACACTGTCCCACCTTGTGATTGCATGTACAAGAAGTGCTCCACTGTGTTTTTAAACTCCGCACACCTTCACTAGAATTCATTTGGATGATATCAACGCTGAAATTGTCCACCCCTACTGAAGAAAAGGGAAAAGGTAGCTGTTAAATTGAAAACTACAACTTCATGACATCACAAGGTGGAACAGAGCATTTTGAGCTTTGGAGATGACGTAGACAGACTAATAATAAAAAACAAAACAGTAAAAAACCACAACTCCAGGTATGTTTTTGATGAGGTAACAGCATTATAAGATGGCTCGAGTCAATTTTGCGTAATATAGGACCTTCAGTCACAATGCAACACTGTTTTCAAGAACCCCCATCAGCCCTGAAATGTGAATAGATGTCATATTTTATCTGCCTGCAGTTCTTCTCTTTGGATATCTCATAGTTACTGCAAGCAAAGTTGTACAATAACGAATACGTTCTGAAGACTTTGCTGTCCCCATGAGACCAATGTCCTCATGTCTGAAAGGAAAGCCTGAAATCTCCATCTGCCCTGAATTTTAGCATTCTGTCCCCTCTCTGCACACTACAAGAGTTTAAATGGTTTAAAGGCACATTGTGTAATTTTTCTGGCGGAAACTCTGACACCTGCTTGTTTCTATGGATATGCCATTGCTCTGCCTGAAATGTTCCACAGTATGGCAATTAAACAGCTCTACCTTATATTTATTTAATGACAGGTGGTTTTATAGCTAAAAAAAAAACAACAACTATAAAAACAGGCATTCTGACTGTAAGCGGGGTTGCCTCTCCACAGATCTGTCCTGTAACGTGGTCTAGTTTCGTATACATGAGGATAGAAAGGTTTAATGCCATGCTGTGAAACATTCCAGACAAAGCAACATCTCCATGGAGAAAAGTATTTGACGAACCCTCCACCAGAAAAGTTACACAATACACCTTTAAACTTGACCATGCCCAGCTGCTATCTTTTTTGTTCGTTCTCTCTTCCTATACTAACATGCAGTATATCGCCACCACCATGTTTCAAGCTCATTTCAATATCGATTTTGAATCTGTAATTGTTATGTTACATGTGATTTTGAATTGACCAAACACGTTCCCTGTGCTTGCAAAATACCACCAGCAGAGGGCACACGGACTGAAGTTTGAAGTGCAATTCAATTACCTGCGGTACATACCTGCTTTGTCAATGCAGATTTCGAACGCTAAGCAAGGCCAGACCTGGTTAGTATTTGGATAGGAGACAGCGGCGAAGGGAGTGAGGCAGCATTGGCTCTAATGGAAGCCCCGCCGGACGTGCGAGGGGAGCGGCTCATCCAACGGGACTGTCACGTCCCGGGACGCGACGCGCACCAACCCCTTGGAGAAGTGCGCATGGTCAAATCCGTGACAGAGCAGCACGACTGGCGCAAGGCCGGAGCTGCGAGCACGAGATCGAACCGCGGTGCTCGGACCATGCCTCCCCCTCAGGACCACGTCCTCGCAGCCTGAGCCACAAACCGAACACGCACAAACGAACACAAGAGCCGCACGAAACCAGCAAAGAGCCACACGGGGTGATTTAATCCTGGTTTAGACCTGGTCTAGTCCCGGTTTAGTCCAGGTCTAGACCTGGTCCAGTCCTGGTTTAGTCCAGGACCAGTCCAGGTTTAGACCTGGTCTAGATGTGGTTTAGTTCTGGTCTAGACCTGGTTTAGTCCACGTTTAGTCCTGGTCTAGTCCTGGTCTAGTCCTGGTCCCCCTTGCATCCCCCATCTATCAATCGGCAAAGGTCTACAGTCTCTTAGCCAATCAGGACGCAGAACACAATGTTACACTATTAAAAAAAAAAAAAAAAATCTGCAAAACAGCGAGGCCGCGAACAGTAAACCGTGAAAGAGCGATGGACCACTGTATTATAGAATGAAACCAAAGATCAAAACTTGTTTTCAGGCCCTAAACATATTGCGTGTATTTCACAGTTCCTCTGACCAGGCTTCTTCATCCTGGCGCTGCTCCGTTGTCGCGGGTTTTGTCGGGGAGAAAACTTGCAAACATACACTTCAGAGTTACACTGCTTGCGATCGAACATTTATATAGATTTGGCAAACTGAACGCATTCTGTACTGTACAGGAGACACGGCACCGAAGAGAATGACTGACAAATTGGCAAAGGTCTACAGTCCCTTAGCCAATAAGGACGCAGAACACAATGCGCATTGATACACTATAAAAGAAATTCGAATAAAAAAATCTGCGAAACAGCGATGCTACGAAAGGTGAACCTCGATATAGCGAGGGACCACTGTATTTAATTAAAATGTATTTTATTTTAGTTCATTCATTTTCAAAATGTAATTCTATGGCACAAAGGCAATATAAAGCTGTGTTATTTCATTTTAAATTTCAAAAGGGTTTCGTGGCTCCCAGTGTTTTGTTTACTGTGTGAAATGGGTCCTTTGAATGGTAAAGGTTGCCGACCCCTGGCCTAGGATGACAGTGGCATGTACTGTACATTGACTAGATTTAAGATTTACTTAAAGGCGCACTATGTAACTTTTTGGGTGTCCGTCACCTGCTTGTTTCTATGGATATGTCATTGCCCTGTCTGGAATGTTCCACGGTGTAACATTAAACAGCAACATCTGACCTGTAACTTCTCTGGTTTGGTCTCCATGAAGATTGAAACGTTTGATGCCAATGCTAAGAAAAGGCCGGACCTAGTTAGTACTTGGATGGGAGACAACTGGAAAGGCGCCATAGTGAGGCGGCAGTGGCTCTATAATGGAAAGATTGTGTCATTGTGTCCTTAGGCAAGACACTTCACCCACTTTGCCTAGGATGAAAGTGCTGTGTGTGTGACTGTTGGTGGTGGTCATATAGGGGCTAGTTTATTTATTATTTTTTGTATTTGTAATTATTAAGTTATTTACAAAAAGGGGGAAACAGCGCATATTAATGAACATGTAGACAGATGTAAATATGCCAGATTATACTGGGCTAATGTCCATCTATTTAAAGATGCATTGTGTAACTTTTCATTTGGGGATTAGTCACCTGCTTGTTTCTATGGATGTCATTGTTCTGAATGAAATGTTCCACAGTATGACAATAAACAGCTCTACTTTACATTTATTCAATTACAGGTGGTGTTATAGCTCAAAAATACATAGAAAACAGGCATTCTGACTGTGAGCGGAGTTGCATGTCCACAGACCTGATCTGTAACTTGGTCTGGTTTGGTCTCCATGAAGATAGAAAGGTTTAATACCATACTGTGAAATATTCCAGGCAAAGCAATAAGATCTCCATGGAGAAAAGCGTTTGACGAACCCTCCACCAGAAAAGTTACACAACAAACCTTTAAATAAACAGAGACATTCGCATGAACTCCCGTACAGGGTGGTTGCAGTTTTGGTCAGATACATGGCATACGTCATAATATTGAGGGCTTTTGCCACGTCGTCTTTTTTAGTTGTCTTATTAATTGGTAAGACATGCCTTGAGTCGCACGGTGGCTGAGTGGCTAGCGCTCCTGCTTCACAGCAAGAACTTTCCGGGTTCGATCCCTGGGTCACCCGAGCCTTTCTGTGTGGAGTTTGCATGTTCTCCCCGTGTCTGGGTGGGTTTCCTCCGGGCACTCCGGTTTCCCCCATCAACCCAAAACATGCACCATAGGTAAAATCCTCCAGCTGAGGTCCTGAACATCTGTAGACCTCCTGGAAGACTGATGGTACAAAAACAAAGCAAACACACACTATTTACAAAAAACGCTAAACAGTTAGACAGGATGGTTGAACAACGACAAAACGTTGTTTGTCATGTCATGTCATGTTAGTACAGATATTTCTCAGTAACATGTGAAACAGGGTGGAGAGTGACAGACATTTTGAAATCCTATTCTACTGCATTGCATTGATTCATATTGTTCTATTGCCAGTTGCAGGTCAGATCTGTGGAGTGGCAACCCTACTCATAGTTAGAATGCCTGTTTTTCTAGGTATTTTTGATCTCTAAACCCATCTATAATTGAATAAATGTAAGGTAGAGCTGTTTAATGTCATATTGTGGAACATTCCAGGCAGAGCAATGACATATCCATACAAACAAGCCCATGATGGACCCTCCACCAGAAAAGTTACACAATGCACTTTTAAACATGTGTGAATGAAACAAAAACACAAATCCATGTAGAGCAGAAAATAGTGTGAAATGAGTCCTTTAATTATTGTAGAACTAAATGGTGCATATTCCTGTTGTTTCTCTGGTCTGAACTGCGTTGGTCCAGAGAAATGCATATAAACAAATATTTTGGGTCACTGTGGGTAGCTAACATCTCTTCTGTTTGTTTTGTTCATTTCACCATGGGGCTAGTCTGTACTTGTACTGCTGATTGTAAGGAACCACAGTGGAGCTTGTAGTGTTCACATCCATGTCTAAAGTTGGGAAAGTTGAATGTATAATCAACTTCTAGCTACTACATTTTAATTCTATGTTATCATGTGAGCGGGAAAAGTCAAAATTAATCAAATAGAAGGCTTTCTCTTGGAATTTGCTTATTCAGAACTAGGGTATATCTTAAAGAACCCACCCCACCCTGAAAAGTACACTGAGCCATCAAAGCCAAAGCCATAACAGCAAAGCTAAATGCTACTAGGGTTGTCCAAAAAAAAAAAAAAAAAATTGCAATTGAGTTTGTCAGTTTTCAAGTGGTCGCTTTGCTCATTCGTTTCCCAAATTCTGCGAGTGACGTTTGGTGACGTGCGCTCACGCTATCACCAGTAACAATGGAACTTGTCCGGACGTGTTTATCGTTCAAATCATCCGTCAGGCTGGAGCAGCATCAATGATCGGAAAATTCTTTTTGACAAAAGCTACAAATCATGGCGTTCTTATTGATAGTCCCGTATTTGTTCTTTTTATAAATAAACTTGCCGTTCAAAGGCCCATTTGACAAATGCAACATGGATGAGTTTAATGCCATATTGTGAAACCTTTCAGGCAAAGCAATTATATCTTCATCGTAACAAATTTGAGGCGGACCCCATACCAGAAAAGTTACACAGTGCACCATTAATTACTTAAAGGAGAATTAACGTTTTTTACAATCTGAGCCTTATTTCGGTAATAAAACAAGTGGTTTTACTCACCCATAGCACTTTGGTGTCATATGGAGCACTTCCAGAGATGTTTTAGATTTGCGATATCCATAATGCAAGTTCTGAGTTTGAGTCAAAAGTGGCCTGAAATCCGAGATTTAGCCATAATTTACAGCTTTGCATTTCATGTTTGGGTCCCGGGAGCTGAGAGCGAAATAAGCTGTGACTCCGCACATGCGCACTGGTGTCCTCATCTACTCGAAACTATGGCTAAATCTCGGATTACAGGCCACTTTTGACTCAAACGAAAGTGTAGACTAAGACATTGAGCTTCTATGATTTGAAAAGTGCTAAAGTTTGTGTTATTTGGAGACCACAAACATGCGCCCCGAGACCTCACATTACGGAGATCGCAAATCTATCTATCTCAGATTGTAAAAACCGTTAATTCTCCTTTAACTGATGCTAAAACTGGTATTGAAACTAGATACTCATTTGAACAAGAATCAGTACTGAGAAATGTCACACAGAACAACTTTGGACATTCCCACATTAGTTTTAGAATGATCATGCTATGTGTACAGACTATAGCAATTCACAGACCACATGGTAATATTATCACATTTTTTTTTATAAGCAAAAACAACATTCTCTTGAAACTGGTATTGAGGCATTTACCTAGTACTGAAGTAGAGTATGACATTTTAGCATTAGTGATTTTTAATACAATCCGCATCTCACACATTACTGTAATATGAAGGACATGATGCAAAATTTACTATTACAGTTTTGTGGGGAAACTTACATTATTGTAGAAAGAAGATAAATGCTGTATTAATGCTGTAGATTTAGATTTTAATTTGATTGGTCTTATGTGTCTTAGTCCATCAAAATTTGTATTCTATTACTAACTAATTCTTTTATTCAGATTATAAGGGTTTATATGTGACCACAGCAGATATGAAGGGTTAGTGAGTGGGTGATCTGAAGATTTGGTATATTTTCATATTGTAAAAAGGCAGATTAAAGTCATGACTCACAAGTTCAATAACACCTTATTTAAAGATGCATTGTGTAACTTTTCATTTGGGGATTAGTCACCTGCTTGTTTCTATGGATATGTCATTGTTCTGAATGAAATGTTCCACAGTATGACAATAAACAGCTCTACTTTACATTTATTCAATTACAGGTGGTGTTATAGCTCAAAAATACATAGAAAACAGGCATTCTGACTGTGAGCGGAGTTGCATATCCACAGATCTGATCTATAACTTGGTCTGGTTTGGTCTCCATGAAGATAGAAAGGTTTAATACCATACTGTACTGTGAAATATTCCAGGCAAAGCAATAAGATCTCCATGGAGAAAAGCGTTTGACGAACCCTCCACCAGAAAAGTTACACAACAAACCTTTAAATAAACAGAGACATTCCAAGTCAGAAACTTTCGAAATAGGTGTTTTTTGCATGAACTCCCGTACAGGTGTAATCTTGTGGTTGCAGTTTTGGTCAGATTCATGGCATACGTCATAATATTGAGGGCTTTTGCCACGTCCTCTTTTTTAGTTGTCTTATTAATTGGTAAGACATGCCTTGAGTCGCACGGTGGCTGAGTGGGTAGCGCTCCTGCTTCACGGCAAGAACTTTCCAGGTTCGATCCCTGGGTCGCCCGAGCCTTTCTGTGCAGAGTTTGCATGTTCTCCCCGTGTCTGGGTGGGTTTCCTCCGGGCACTCCGGTTTCCCCCACCAACCCAAAAACATGCTCCATAGGTAATAAAATCCTCCAGCTGAGGTCCTGACCAAGCTGAAGCAAGAAGATCATGGAGATGGTCCCCGGGCGCAGTAATGTGCTGCTCACTGCTCCTAATAACAGGATGGGTTAAATGCAGAGAAGAATTTCTCCTGTGTGAGATCAATAAAGTCACTTCTTCTTCTTCTTCTTCTTCTACAACCCTAGTTACAAGATCCTATAGGAAAAAAAAATCTGTCCCAAAAATTAGAAACCATTGCTTCTTACTATATTTCCAAGAAGACTTCTGCACTAGGGATGCAAATTATCGATTAATTCATTCATCTAAAGTCGACTGACCTTATCGATCGACTTGCGATTAATTGATAAGCGGCGTTTTTCACCTGAATTTTAGTGTTTCAATAGGGTCTTTAAGAATATAAGCTGTAGTAACATAACACTGAGTCATAAATATATCATAGTATTATTATATTGTATATTCCTCAATTAATTATTCCTTAGTAAAATGCAGACAAATGTATTGATGCTGAATAACAAAATACAGTAATCCCTCGCTCTATCGCGGTTCACGGATTTATTTTTTCCAATTTTTTTTTTTATAGTGTAACTTTTTTATAGTGTAACATTGTGTTCTGCATCCTGATTGGCTCAGAGACTAGACCAGGACTAAACGTGGACTAAACCAGGTCTAGACCAGAACTAAACCAGGTCTAAACTTGGACTGGGCCTGGACTAAACCTGGACTAAACCAGGATTAAACCACCACGTGCCGCTGCTGGTTTCGTGTGGCTGATTTGTGGCTCGGGCTGAGACTACGCACGGGCGCCGCGATTCGATCTCGTGCTCAGCAGCCCCGGTGTAAGCGCGGGCTGCTGAGCAGTGCCGTTGGCTGTGCGTCGAGCTTGGCGCAGCGCAGTGCGTGGTTGCCTTGTTTCGTGACCACGCGGGTGCGCGTGTCCGCGATTAGCGATTAATTGCAATTAATGCATTTGGATCGACCAACGTCTTGATTGACAATTAATCGTAAGTCGATTAATTGTTGACATGCCTATTCTGCACACTATCTCTTGGATCACTTTTATTAGGACAACGAATCCTTATATTTCGCCATTATTCCCCAAAATTTTTTACAACGATTTGGTCAGTTTTGCAATATTGCCGACACATCTTGGAACCATTCACTTTCTTCTTTTTTGAAACCCCCAACAAAACCATGGCAACAAAGCTAAAAGGAACATTCCCAGGCTGCAGAATAGTTTCCAATACCTGTAACACGTCATTTATCATAACTTTTAAAAAAAAATTTTTTTAGTTGTAACTTTACAACTCAACCTTATAAACCCAGTGACTTGTAAATCTGTTAATACCGCAGCCCCACAGATAACCCCAGCGTGGCAGAGGTGGCAGAGAGGGCGCTTCCCCCGAACGGAAATCAAAGTGAAAAGAAATGATAGAAGAGAGGTTTTCCGGCAGCTGTTCTGTGTTTTGGACAGAAATCCCACTCTTCCTCTCCATTTTCGCTGAGACAACAACCACACACTTCCTGTTTTGGTTACCATGACACTTCACCCCATCTTCACAGTGCATTGAACTATAGCAATAATAATGATGACGGCGTATGAAAGGTTTAAAGGGCCAATATTACGCTATCACTGTATATTACGCGTTTCCTCATCAGAAACATACCCAGAGTTTTGTTTTATTTCATTCACACATGTTTAACACATAAATCACAATCACACTGCATACTATGTTTTATTGTCATGTTTATTAGATATTTAATGTTCACTGTGGGCCTAGGAGCGCTGCAATTTCAAGTCCTGTGTGTGCAACCTGTACATCTGGTTTTTGACAATAAAGCTGACTCTGAACTTTGATATTTAGGAGTTCTTCTCTCAAATGGTAATATAACAGACCCCCCAGGATTTCGCGGGCATTTTTTGTGATTGTTGCGGGCTAAAATGCCTGAATTTGCGTGAGCTTTTCCAAAAAGTTGCGATGAAAGTTGCGGTGCTTTTAAGGTTTTTGTTGCGGGAGGAAGTGAAAGTTGCGATAAATAGTTGTGATTTTCCCTTTTTGTAATTAAAATTGAGTAATATTTTGAATATAATATTTTGAATAGTGAGTTATTACTGACAAAGAATAATACAAAGACACAGAGATCACAGATACGGTCCTAAAACAACCTTACCAACATCAAAAATAAATTACTACTAGGAGGGGAACTGTTTCGCGCGGTCTTTTGCTGTTATTTTTGTGGGCAAATGGCGCCGCAGACATGTTTCTTTGCCATTAGAAGCCGTGTCCCAATTCCCAGAGTGCACAGTTCGGAGCGTGGTTTGAAGGGCATGTGCATCATTTCTTTTTCTGTCCCATCCGCAGTCACGCACAGTGCTTTCGCAGACCGCAGTCATTTCCATGGAAATCGGGGCGTGGACCAAGCGCGTGAAAATGTGCAGAACACACATAGCCCACATCAGGTACTTCCGCCCACATTGGGCACGCACACTGCTTCCCGTAGTTGCGAGACCTGTCGCATTTCGCAGACGGCCATGCGGTCTGCGGACTGCACTCAGGGCTGAGCAAGTGTGCACCGCCTTGACTGCAGTCTGAGCCGCCTTCAAACCACGCTCCGAACTGGGGACACGGACGCAGTTTCATTTCGTCACACGGACGTGAGTTCAATACGTCACCGATGACTAGTCAAAATTGGTAAAAATTGCGGGAAAGTTGCGGTGATTGGTCAAAATTGCAACACCGCCCTGAATTCACGGGGATTGGCTGAAGTTGCGTTGAAGTTGCAAATCGCAACATTGCGAATTCCTGGAGGGTCTGATATAAGAAGTGCTTCACTCTGTTTCTAAACTCCATACACCTTCACGAGAAACTTCCTGTCTTTACTGAACTAATAGCTAGTAGCTGTTAACTTGAAAACTACTACATGACATCACAAGGTGGAACAGAGCATTTCGAGCTTTGGCGATTTAGACAGACTAATAATTAAGCATTACTCAAATATGAACGTGAAATGTGTAAATTAAACAAAACACAACTATGTTTTTGATGTGGTTACAACATTTATAACATGGCTTAAATGTGTACTGTGCAACATTTTTGTCAGAACGTTCCACAGTATGTACAGCTCTACCTTATATTTATTAAATTACAGGTGGTTTTATAGCTCAAAAATACCTAGAAAAACAGATTCTGAGGTGTAACTTGGTCTAGTTTGGCGTCTGTCCATGATGATGATAGAAAGGTTTAATATTATGCTGTGTAATATTCCAGACAAAGCAGTAACATCTCCATGAAGAAAAGCATTTGACAGACCCTCCACTAGAAAAGTTACACAATGCACCTTTAAAGCTCACAAGAATCCATTTTCTGTAATATAGGAAAATCTGTAGTCTGTTTGCAATCATAGCCACAATAACTCACTTTAGATTAAAAGGATTGGATGAAGTTTAGACGTGATTTCAGTCATTGGCACCATATGGAGGATTGCATGTGAGCCTATAGCCCAAATGCATCCAATTGTATACAGAGCGTGAAATTAAATTCCGTTGTGATTTCAGTTGGTCACAAGGAGTATATGGCAACAGGCCCAGCAAAACAGCTATCATCTGCACTGGATTGCAACTATGAACCCTGACAATGTATTGATCTTATTTACAAATGGTAAAGATATAATGCATGTGCCTGGAGGGGCCTAATTCAGGGTTTCATTCTACATTTTAAAACAATGGGGTTTCTTGTATTGATACCTTGCAGCTGATGTCATCAATATTCCCTGGGGTGTGATGCTACCTGTAGGCTCTGCTGTGTCTGATGCTCTGTGAATGAACTGAGACTTTGATCTTTGAGCTTTGTTTTAACACAGTCTGGCCATAAGGTACTGATTGATCGTCGGAATGTGCTGTGTAAATCTATTTTGTATTTTTTTCAGTTTACAGACAATCTTAAAGGTGCATTGTGTAACTTTTCTGGTGGAGAATCTGTCAAAAGCTTTTCTCCATAGAGATGTCATTGCTTTTCCTGGAATGTTTCACAGTATGGCATTAAGCCTTTCTATCTTCATGAAGACCAACCCTGACCAAGTTATAGATCAGATCTGTGGAGAGACAACCCCCCTCACAGTCGGAATGCCTGTTTTTCTAGGTATTTTTGAGCTATAAATCCACCTGTAATTGAATAAATGTAAGGTAGATCTGTTTAAAGTCACAATGTGGAACATTTCTTGCCTGGTTTACACCTGACCATATCACAAGTGACATATGGTCTGGGAGCCACCTTCGAAATATCTCATAGCGGAGGTGCGGTTTACGATCGAACGGCTGTTTATTGGGCATTACGAATGTCTATCATTTGGCGTGTACATAGCCCATAGCCAATCATGTCAGTTGTCAGTTCAAACTACAAGCTTCCGTTTGTCACGTAGTACGCGCCACCGTCTTGTCACCCCTCCCCGCTCTCTGATTGGCTCCCAGAATCAGGAGAGCTCGCTTGCCATAGTTGCCAGGCTGTCTTTCAGATCGGAACGAACGAAAGCAGCCTGGGATTTCCCAGGTTAGAACATTCCAGGCATGGCAATAATAGATCCATAAAAGCAAGCAGGTGATGGACGCCCAACCAAAAAGTTACATACTTCACCTGTAAACTTTTGTGGTAGTTATTGCTAATGTATGCATTGTGTCACCATGGAAACTGCTGACTTTCTACTTTTATGAGCTTTTAAAAGAAAATTAATGGCCTGAAACCCGATATCCAGCTATACTGTAGTTTCATTTGATGACGTCATCAGAGAGGACAGTGCGCATGCGTGAACTCAGCTGTTTTGTAAACACCGCTAGTCCGAAAGAAGCTAACACCACTCTGAACTTTACTTTTCTGTTGCGATATCGGGTTTCAGGCCGTTTTGGAATCCACTAAAAGTCTACCCTGACACAGCGATCTTCTGTGATTTGAAAAGTGCTAAAGTTTCTGTTATTTGGACACCGCAAATCAGTGCCCCGAGCACTCATGCTAACGGATACGGGATCACTAGTAGAACAGAACGGCTCAACATAAGTTCTGCAATACTGCTCCAATTGACACCAAACTGCTATGGGTGATTAAAACTACTTGTTTTATTGCCGAAAGAAGGCTCAGATTGTAAAAAAACGTTAATTTTCCTTTAACTGTGGTTGTGATTACATTCACACTCAGATTGTTATCAGATTTGGGGAGTTGTAAACTTATTCAAATTAAATATAAACAGTAAAACTACCTGATTTCTTTTGATTATGGTAACTAATTGCTCTCATCAGATTTTGTGGTTTGCATGATATTACAATGGTCTAAAATGTCCAGAAATCAGATAATAATGTGATTTTAGTGTGCATGTGAACAAAGCCAGTGTTCCATCATCATCAGTCAGATATTTACATGAGTTCAGGCATGTTTGAGATATCTTGTATTGTCCTGCATTTGTGGGGGGAAAAAACCTATACCTACTGCTTTGTACTTGTAAAATTCAATCAGTCATATGTGTAGGCTTCAAAAATGTCACATAGCCTTTTTTCAACAATAAAAGAGGTGAATAAAAATATTACAGTAGTCAAACCAGTTTCTATAGTTAAGTCTAATTAATTATAGTTATAGTTAATACTTATAGCTAGTGTAATTAGACTTAATTGCAGACTAGGGTTTAAGAAAGTATCTAATTTAGATTTGTGGGGGATTCTGTTCCAAGTTCACATTTTAAACCCATCCAGAAGAATTGACAAAAAGAAAGAAAGAAAGGAAATATGAACTGACAAACTAATACAAATATCACATTTCAGAACATGTTAGGAATGAATAGGACAGGACATTTTGTTCGCTGTGGAAGAAATCACGGTACTTCAAAAATTGCAGCCTTTGTGATTTGCTAATTGTGTCCATTCATGTTGCGTTTTGATTGGAGTTAATTTTCCAACCCTATTCCAGACTTCACACAAACCAACGTCAAAACTCTCCTTATCCCCCCATTCAATCAGTAGCAGTAATTACTAGGCCTGTCACTACTCGTTAATTACTAGCCATAGAAGTCAGTTATTCAACCAAAATCTTCCTTTTCCTATGCAGCTCTATGGTCTCTGAATCCTAATTTCAAGAAAACTGAAAGTACGGTGGCCAAGGCATGTGTATGTTTATCTTGAGAAATGAAAATGGTTTTATAATGTGATATTTTGTGATTTTATGTTTTGTATTGATTGTGTTGGCTGCTACTTTGGCCAGGTCTCTCTTGAAAAAGAGATTCTGAATTTCCATGCAACCTCCTGGTTAAATAAAGGTGAAATAAAATAAATAAAGCCATTTACAGCTCAAATGTTGTTGTATACCCCAAATCGCCCCACTTTTACAAACAAAATATACACATGTACACAAGTATTGAGCCCCAGCTACCATATATTGAAGTTGATATAGTAATTATACCTAATAATTCCTCCTCATATAATCTCCCTTGTTACTTGCATGTTAACCATTTTCTCAACATCAGTAGAGGAGGGACTGATGTGGGACTAAAGCTACCCTCACACACTATAGAACTATAACATGGCACAGGGCATCTAGTCAGACTGAGGATCACAGCTCTGACACTGTGGGCTTTGTACGCCACCTCAATGGGCACCGCGGGAGCATCTGTGCCACTGTGGGGGAAGTCCTCTGCTGGGAATGAAGGCATCTGATTAAGGGGCTCTTTGTGTGTGCTGAGGATCTGCCCCATGGAGGTCAGGAAGGCAGGCTGCTATTGTTCCAAAGCAGGGCCCTCCTCACTGCACGGAGAGCAGTGTAGTATGTTCCGATGGGGCTTAGAGGTCCTGTATAACACAAACTTTACTTATGTGAGCTTTAAGACAAGTTAGAATGTTGTTACCTCATCTATAATATATGTGGAGTTGTGTTTTGTTTCATTCACACTTGTTTGAGTAACCCTTTATTTTTAGTCTGTCTACATCTCAAGCTCAAAATGCTCTGTTCCACTTTGTGATGTCATGAAGCAAAGTTTTCAAGTTAACAATTACCTTTTGTTGTACCTTTTGTTTAGTAGAAATTGGCAATTCAAGAGCTGAAATTATACATATGAATCTAGTGAAAGTGTATGGAGTTTAAAAACACAGTGGAGCACTTCCTGTATTGCCACATCACAAAGTAGAAGAGTGTGTTTTTTGTTTGAGAGAAGAACTCAGCCTAAATGCAGGAGTGTGTTAAACATATGAATGAAACAAAACACAACTCTGGGTATGTTTTTGACGATTTAGTCCCAGTTTAGTCCCGGTTTATTCCTGGTTTAGTCCTGTTTTAGTCCCGGCTTAGTCCCGGTTTAGTCCCGCTTTAGTCCTGGTTTAGTCTTGTTTTAGTCCTAGTTTAGTCTTGTTTTAGTCCTGGTTTAGTCTTGTTTTAGTCCTGGTTTAGTCTTGTTTTAGTCCTGTTTTAGTCCTGTTTTAGTCCTGGTTTAGTCCTGTTTTAGTCCCGGCTTAGTCCCGGTTTAGTCCCGCTTTAGTCCTGGTTTAGTCTTGTTTTAGTCCTGGTTTAGTCTTGTTTTAGTCCTGGTTTAGTCTTGTTTTAGTCCTGGTTTAGTCCTGGTTTAGTCCTGGTTTAGTCCTGTTTTAGTCCTGGTTTAGTCTTGTTTTAGTCCTGGTTTAGTCTTGTTTTAGTCCTGGTTTAGTCCTGTTTTAGTCCTGTTTTAGTCCTGGTTTAGTCCTGTTTTAGTCCCGGCTTAGTCCCGGTTTAGTCCCGCTTTAGTCCTGGTTTAGTCTTGTTTTAGTCCTGGTTTAGTCTTGTTTTAGTCCTGGTTTAGTCTTGTTTTAGTCCTGGTTTAGTCCTGGTTTAGTCCTGGTTTTGTCCTGGTTTAGTCCTGTTTTAGTCCTAGCAGAAATAGGCTAGGGTGCAGTGAGAAACCCCGCTCAATCCTGCACACCGGTTAAAGTTTATTGCTGACAGCAGCGGCCATCATGAAATACGATTGCGACACGAAAGCTGAATTAGTATTTAATCATGTCCAAAAGTCTATAAAATAAATGTGTTCCTGCAAACATTATTGGGTACACTTACTTGCCTCGTTGTTTGCCTCGTTGTCCGATTATTCGCGTATCCACGGTCTTTCGGCAGCTAAAGTATCAGATCCCATTCTGTACATGAGCTTCGAAGAAACGGACGTGTCCCAAACGTGTCCCATGTCCCGAGGAGAGACTCCTTCCTTCCTTCTTATGTAACATTTACAGTCAAAGTTACAGATTTTTTAAGTTACGGATCCTGTGGAAATGCAGCTAAATATTCACCAGGTTTGCTCACAGCTGATAGGCGGAAAAAGAAAACAAAAGAGCGCTAATGTCACGTGATTGGTCCACAGCGGCAGTATGGTAATTTATGCACACCTCGAATCTTTCTGGAAAAACAAGCCAATTTCAGAACAAAATGTATGCTTTTTAAGCAGCCAATGCTGTTATCTGAAACATGGAGTGGCTTCTTCATGATCTCAACTAGCACATTCTGCAAAAAAACGAAAATCACAAATTTTGAAAAAAAAACCTACAAAAACTTCTAACATGATTTTCTCGTGTTTACGAATCCAGACATGTGACTGGTTTTCTCGTGGCAGGTCACATATGGGCCCTTTAAGGGAAAAATTTTGATAGCGGCCAAGTTTGGAGGTGGTTCTGTGTAATGTTTCGAGTTGGGGTTCGAAACTTGCTTGAATTTCTCCTTTTGCCTTATTTTTATGGGGTTGTAGGCCAGCCATGATAATGAATTTTGTAACCTGATATAGTTCTACAGAGGAATGTCACAATAAATGATATTACTGAAACTATGCTTCTGACACAATGGAAATAAAACTTGATTATCCCAATAAACTGTGTTTTAAATTTACATTATCGTTAAACAGCTGCCTGTGATCCACAATACACACCTCTTCAATACTTAACAAAGATGTGAGTCTTGTCACCGGTGAATATCTCCGTTTTCAGATGGCCGTGATTGACAGGTGCATTAGCCAATCAGAGACATGTTCTGATGGTATCAAAACAAATATGGCTGCTTACAAGGAAAAAAGGAAAAAAAATATCACAAGTCACTTAAAACATGACTGATTTCTGCAGAATCATTGAGCAAAGCACTAAACTCTGTTAATCTGAGGTGAGAGCAAGTCATCCTATTCATAATGATGGGTGACCAGTGAGCTCCTTTGTTTCACGAGTCACTGAAAAAAACAGACAAATATGATTGCACAATCACAACAGAGGGCTTGGGGACCAGACTGATGTCCCTCTGTATTAAAAATATAGAGAGATATGAGTCTGGATTTGCCAGACAGGTTAAAAGGCATCAGTTTCAACTAGGGATGCAAATTATCGGTTAATTCATTAACTGATAGTTGATTGACCTTATCGATCGATTAACGATTAACTGATAAGCGGCGTTTTTCACCTGAATTTTAGTGTTTCAATAGGGTCTTTAAGAATATAAGCTATAGTAACATAACACTGAGTCAAAAATATATCATAGTATTATTATATTGTATATTCCTCAATTAAATATTTCTTAGTAAAAAGCAGACAAATGTATTGATGCTGAATAACAAAATACAGTAATCCCTCGCACAATCCAATTTTTTTTTTTTATAGTGTAACATTTTTTTATAGTGTAACATTGTGTTCTGTCCTGATTGGCTAAGAGACTAGACCAGGACTGAACGTGGATTGGACCAGGTCTGAACCAGGTCTGGACCTGGACTGGACCTGGACTGGACCGGGACTCGACCGGGTCTAGACCTGGACTAGACCAGGATTAAACCACCACGTGCCGCTGTTGGTTTCGCCGCGCTCCGAGCCGCAGGCCAGCCACGCGGGGCTCGGGGCGCAGGCCGCAGCGAAACCAGCAGCAGCAGCACGCATTCCGGGTTCGATTTCGCCTCGCGCGTACACCCTGCTGAGCAGTGCCGTTGGTGCCTGCGGTCGGCTGTGAGTCGAGCTTGGCACAGCGCGGTTGCCTTGTTTCATGACCACGCGGGTGCGCGTGTCCGCGTGTCCGCGGTTAGCGGTTAATTACAATTAATGCATTTTGATCGACCGTCTTAATCGACAATTAACCGTTAATCGATTGTTGACATCCCTAGTTTCAACAAATAAATAGAAGAATGAAACCATAATTAGCCATAGAAGCTCAAATCTGACTGTGATACAAACAAGGAACCTAAAACCTCCATACTGTTGCTAACAAAAAAGTATAACCAAACTATTGAGTCCCAAAATATAGTTCCTGCTATAATTTTATTGCTATTTTGTGAGAAATATTTCACAGTATGTCGTTAAATGTATCTCTCTTACATTTATTCAGTTACAGGTGTTTTTATTGCCTTGAAAAAGATTAATTCTTTCTGTGAATGTGGCCGTAAATGGCAACATGGCATCACCTACTTGACACCATGGAGATATACAAGTCTAAGTCAAGCTGTGGAACATTCCAGGCAGAGCAATAACATCTTCAAGGACCTTCCACCAGAAATGTTACACATTACAGCTTTAAGTCTCTCTATAAATCATGTTAAAGCAGGATTTTTGACACAGTTTTGTTTGTTTTTTTCTCAGCTTTGACGTTGGTCCAGTTCTGGTTTGGATCAGAATTAGTCTTGGTGCTACTCGTAAAACGAAATATTTTCTTGACAAGTTTGCAAATGAGAGGTCTATGGGTTTACATACAAGAAAAATGTGGTAACCATGTCAACAGATGCAGTAACTATAGTAATGCTCGATTTTAAGTATGTGAGCCACTTTATTTACATCATCAAACTCTGGAGAAAAAAGCACAGAACTGAGACTAAACCAGGAACAACAAAAGGTTACATTAGGGCCGAATATCATGACGAGCGGTTTTGAATACTTTAAAGGGCCTCTACATGATTTTTCCATGTATTTGAGCAAAAATTGGCCTGCTCCAGTACAGATATACTAATGTTGTATAAGCAGCTCTTGAGGTCAAAATAAGTCTGCTGCATGTTGTCTGCATCTGATTAGAAACCATTTTCTTTGTTATCTGATAATCTGGAAGTGTGTGTTAGCATGCTAGTTGTTGTTAGCTTAGCCCTGCTCTGGCCTCTGAAAGTTGTGAAAAGCTCTTGTAAATTCATCATGGTGAATAATTAGGATGCTCTGAATGCATAAGGTAAGTGAGGAATAACTTTGGACCACTGCAAACCCTATAACTACATCTTTTTTTAATTTAAAAAGATAAATACCATAATTTCTGTACTATTGAGTGCGCCTGAATATAAGCTGCATCAATTTTCAAAGAATTTTTTTTGTACATATATAGGCTTCAAGAACGTTTTCAAGTTTGGAGCATCTGCTTTTATTGCCCCTGAAAGCTTTTGTCGTCTTTTTGCATTGAGTCAGTTCATCACACTGCTGTCGCCAGTGTCTCACCATGGACTTATTGATGCCAAGCTCACGTGAAGCAGCTCAGTTTCCTTCTTCGACAGATTGATTGCCTTTAACTTAAAAGCTGCATCATATGCATTTCTTCGTGTGTTTTCCATGAGGAGGGTGTGTGCATGAAGTGCAAAATAACTGTTCAAAACAAAATCAAACTCTTCCTCGTCTCTTCACCTGTCTGTCTCGCTTTTGCACCCCGTCACTTTATGCTCTTCATGCGGTGTCTGTGGGATCATGTCGGTGTCTGTGGGATCATGTCGGTGTCTGGGATCATGTCGGTGTCTGGGATCATGTCGGTGTCTGGGATCATGTCAGTGTCTGGGATCATGTCGGTGTCTGGGTCATGTCGGTGTCTGGATCATGTCAGTGTCTGTGGGATCATGTCGGTGTCTGTGGGATCATGTCGGTGTCTGGGATCATGTCAGTGTCTGGGATCATGTCAGTGTCTGGGATCATGTCGGTGTCTGTGGGATCATGTCGGTGTCTGTGGGATCATGTCGGTGTCTGGGATCATGTCAGTGTCTGGGATCATGTCGGTGTCTGGGTCATGTCGGTGTCTGGATCATGTCAGTGTCTGGGATCATGTCGGTGTCTGTGGGATCATGTCAGTGTCTGTGGGATCATGTCGGTGTCTGTGAGATCATGTCAGTGTCTGGGATCATGTCGGTGTCTGGGATCATGTCAGTGTCTGGGATCATGTCGGTGTCTGTGGGATCATGTCGGTGTCTGGGATCATGTCGGTGTCTGGATCATGTCAGTGTCTGGGATCATGTCGGTGTCTGTGGGATCATGTCGGTGTTTGGGATCATGTCGGTGTCTGTGAGATCATGTCAGTGTCTGGGATCATGTCAGTGTCTGGATCATGTCAGTGTCTGGGATCATGTCAGTGTCTGGGATCATGTCGGTGTCTGGATCATGTCAGTGTCTGGGATCATGTCAGTGTCTGTGGGATCATGTCGGTGTCTGGATCATGTCAGTGTCTGGGATCATGTCGGTGTCTGTGGGATCATGTCGGTGTTTGGGATCATGTCGGTGTCTGTGAGATCATGTCAGTGTCTGGGATCATGTCAGTGTCTGGATCATGTCAGTGTCTGGGATCATGTCGGTGTCTGTGGGATCATGTCGGTGTCTGGGATCATGTCGGTGTTTGGGATCATGTCGGTGTCTGTGAGATCATGTCAGTGTCTGGGATCATGTCGGTGTCTGGGATCATGTCAGTGTCTGGGATCATGTCGGTGTCTGGATCATGTCAGTGTCTGGGATCATGTCGGTGTCTGTGGGATCATGTCGGTGTTTGGGATCATGTCGGTGTCTGTGAGATCATGTCAGTGTCTGGGATCATGTCGGTGTCTGGGATCATGTCAGTGTCTGGGATCATGTCGGTGTCTGGGATCATGTCAGTGTCTGGGATCATGTCGGTGTCTGGATCATGTCGGTGTTTGGGATCATGTCGGTGTCTGTGAGATCATGTCAGTGTCTGGGATCATGTCCGTGTCTCGTAGGATTTCAGCAGATTTCAGGCTCTCCCAGGGGTGGGGCTAATTGTATCAATCAGGTATGAATGGATGTTCGGCTACTGAAGTTTGAGACATTTCTTCTCGTCATTTTCGTCTCATCTGCATTTAATGCATATGGGTCATTAAGACGTATCCCGCTCACTAATGTTCATTTAGCATCAGAAATTATTTAATCACATGGCGATAAACTGTTTGAGTGCACTGACAGCAGCGCTCGCTAGTGTTGTAACTTCATGTTCACTGCACAGACAGCGGCGTCTTCGCTGTGTTCATAAACAAATAATCCGTCCATATATTAGCCGCATTGTTGTATAAGCCACAGGTTCAACGTGTGAGAAAAAAGTAGCAGCTAATAGTCCGGGAATTACAGTAATAATAAATAAAGTTCAAAGTGTAATTTTTCTGGTGGAAGGTCTGTAAAATGCTTATGGAGATGTTATTACTTTGTCTGGAATATTTCACAGTATGGCATTAAACTTTTCTATCTTCATGGAGACCAAACCAGACCAAGTTACAGATCAGATCTGTGGAGAGGTAACTCCACTCAGTCAGAATGTCTATCTTTCTAGGTATTTTTGAGCTATAAAACCACCTGTAATTTAATGCATATAAAGGGGAGCTGTTTAATGTCATACTGCGTAACATTCCAGGCAGAACAATGACATATCCATAGAAACAAACACGTGATGGACCCTTCACCAGAAAAGTTACACAATGCATACATTTAAATTTTTGGCTCAGAAAGGACAATTGTATAAGAGCTGCTCTATAGTAAGCTGATATGGCAACATACTGTAGACTGTAAGAGTGTCTAAATGTGCATTTTTCTCTGTATTTGTTAAGTACGCTGATGGCTGATGTCATTCTTTGGGGCCTCTCAGATCAGCCCTCAGGAGCAGAGTTTAGTATATGTTCCAAACACAGCTGTGCTCAGATGTGCAGTCACGAGACAGAGGAGCTCCCAGCACACACATGTCCAACCACACACCTCTTTGTGGGGAGTAAACCACTATATTTTATCTGTTACAATACTAAACAGTGAAATACTAAGATATTCTATGTTACAAATAGGCAAATTGCTATTAAAGTTGCAATAAGTCACTTTTCTGGTGGGGGTTAATGCATGGCTTGGTCTATATTACTATATTTTTTGATCTATGTTATAATGTTTCCTCATCACAAACATTTGACGTTGTTGTGTTTTGTTTCATTCAAACATGTTTAACACACAAATCCTGCATATTTATACTGAGTTGTACCTTTATACAAAAACTACCAACTGAGCTACTATCTACCCATAGTAGTAATATTAGTTCTGACTTGTCCACATTTGATAGACTGGTGGGAGTGAATAATAATAATAATAATAATAATAATAATAATAATAATAATAATAATAATAATGCATCAGTTTTATATAGAGCTTTTCTGGACACTCATAGACGCTTTACAGAGCATTATTCATTCACTCCACACTCACTAGATCACTATTAACTATAAAACGTATATATAAAATTACCCTTTCCAATTGCCAACTTGTAATTTCCATTTCAATATACAGATGCCTTTGACTTACTTCTTACCTACGTCAACAAAAAATGAATTATCAGTGACATGGCCCTGTACTACATAATGTCCTTACACAATGGACTGGTTTATTCCAATTGTATAACCTGTACTAGTGCTAAAACTAACACATTTGGATGTAGCCATATGCTTATAATTCACACTTCCACAGAAATCCAACTACATTTAAAGTATAAAGTTGAACTAGGCCAGCTCCACTCTGTTTTTGATTTCATTGGCTTTTGGTAGATAGTTTGATTGACATCAGATAGCAATAGCGCGTTTCCCAGGTGATGTAAACGTGGCCAACTGTTGAAAAGCCCTGGAAAATCTCTGCTACGATCGGGCTACTGGGTGTTTTCAGTTATATTTATTATTACTAAAACATCCCTGTGGAAAGTGTATGGAGATGTACCAAATATGGATTATTCACCAAAATTCCCTCTATTAGAAACAATTGGTCAAATGTTTTCATGGTGATGTAAAATTATGCATGATTATTGCAGATTTCTTTGTAACTATATCCAATTCTCACGGTCTAATATTACATTGTATTAACCCTGAGCTCTGAAAAGGGTTGCAACATTCTCAGATTCTTGTAAAATTAATACTTATTTGCTAAAATGCCCTGAAAACATTTTGTGCAATTGTGACATTTTGTTGGCTGCACTGAAACGAGGCATCATGGTCTATGTAGTTGTTGCATTTTTTATTTTTATTTTTTTTAACTCGCTTCTTAAATGCTACATTTAAGCATTGGTATTGTCATATGTAAGACTATGATTGTTAATGCCGCTATATTCACAGATGTTGAACCTGAGTGTTTTATGTTAATGACTTGACTCCCTATATTATAAAAAAAATCTGTAGCCTATTATAACAGTATTTAACATCCCCCTCTCTTTCATCTGAAGTCCCAAGGTTTTTGTTGCGTTGACAAACATGCAATGTTACTGTGAGCAAAGGCACCTCTCCACCGTATCTTGGCCTGATGGGTTTACCTGCGTGTTTCCATGGAGTTAGCCTGTTAGAAGTGACTTTATTGATCTCACACAGGAGAAATTCTTCTCTGCATTTAACCCATCCTGTTATTAGGAGCAGTGGGAAGCACATGACTGCGCCCGGGGACCATCTCCATGATCTTCTTGCTTCGGTTTGGTCAGGACCTAAGCTGGAGGATTTTACCTATGGTGCATGTTTTGGGTTGATGGGGGAAACCGGAGTGCCCGAAGGAAACCCACCCAGACCCAGGGATCAAACCCAGACCATGCATGCAAACTCCACACAGAACACAATGTGATACTGTGGAACATATAAACATATCCCTAGAGATAAGTAGGTGGCCTGAAATGTTACTAATCAATAGTAAACCTAGTATCAAAACTAGACACTCATCTGCGCAGGTATCTGTACTAAAAAAGATCTTGAGCTGTATCAGAACAAGTATAAGATGCACATAGACAATAATACGCCCATGGACCACTATGGAACCTACCTGGACCACTGAGGGATTACACAGATATAACACCACTTGATACAGAACAGAAAGTACTTTGATTTAATGTTGAAAATCACATTGTGTTGTCTAAATACAGTGTTTTTATTATCATTGTGGCTTTGATTTAATGTTGAAAATCACATTGTGTTGTCTAAATACAGTGTTTTTATTATCATTGTGGTATCAGAATCAGCATATTAATGAACGCACAATTTGTATAAGATCACACAAACCGACGTAAATATGTCGATAATAAGTCCTCTACAAAAAAAAAAGACTATGGAAAGGTGGAAGGAGACTTCACTACAGAAGACAATAGTGAAATAATTACAGCCTTTGCAATTTCATTTCAATTACAAAGAATCTTTCCAACATACCTTATAAATATACCATTCTACTCTTACTTCTCTCGTAACCATTTGCAAAGCTGACAGTTTGAGAAATCCTCTTGCAAATAATCTACATTTCATTAATCTTGCCGGGCTGTGTGGAGTTCTGGTGTGTGTCTGGAAGTCTCTGGCACTAAGGACGGAGGGGGAGGTGCACCATGGGAATGTTTTCACTGCCTGACCCCTGATCTTCCTTCCAAGAGCCTGTGTCTGTCTTTGCCCGGACACTTCCTCAGTCAGGTTAGCACACAAAGACAGAGCTCACTTGTAAACAGATAGGCCTTATCGGGGATGGGAGGGCTTGAGAGTAGTGTTGTTCAGATATCATTTTATCTTACATTTTTTTCATCTCATCCGATACCGGTACTTGTCCTTAGTGTACTCGTCGATATGGATACCAGTGCAATACGGCAGAGTGTCAAGAAGTAGATTAAGGCTACTTCAAAGAGGTTTATTTTACAATTTTATATCCAAACAACATCAAGTCAAATGTCAGTATCTAATGACAAAAGAACCTTTATTTGGATACTCTAAGGCTACTCAATTCTGTTACAGTATAAGAACATAAAATAAAATTTAAAAAAACTACTAAAAGGCTATCTCTAAAGAAAATCTACAAGAGTAAATGAGATTTTGAGGACTAAAGCATTTGCGTCAAACGTGTAATGGTCTTGATGATGAGTTGTCCTGATTTCAATGTCCTATTATTTGAGCTTTAAACCATGTTATAACGCTGTTACCTCTTCAAAACTCTGTCTGGAGCTGTGTTTTGTTTCATTCACACATGTTTGAATAATCCTTTATTATTGTCTGACTGTCTATATCTCTAAAGCTCAAAATGCTCTGTTCCACCTCGTGATGTCAGGAGAGACTTCAGGGGTGAAATTATCCAAATTATTCTAGTAAAGGTGTATGGAGTTTAAAAACATAGTGGAGCACTTCCTGTATTACCACATGGAATTGGAAGGTGGAACAGAGTATTGTCCGTTTGAGAGTAAAACTGAGCCTAAATATGCAGGGTTTGTGTGTTAAACATGTGTGAATGAAACAAAACACAACTCCGGGTATGTTTGTGATGCAGAAACAACGTGTAATATTGGATCTTTAAGTGGAACTCTGCCCGGACACTTCCTCGGTCAGGTTAGCACACAAAAACAGAGCTCACTTGTAAACAGATAGGCCTTATCAGGGATGGAAGGACTGGGGAGGAGACATGGAACGTTAAAAGGAACTTTAGGCTCATGCAGTGTGTCCGAGACATAGGAAGTGGGTCAGCATTATATAAGATGAGATATGCTTTTCCATTATGTTATGTATTTTATAGGTCACACACTGGATATTACAAATTGAGTTTTTGAGAAGGCATGCTCTGTTTTCTCCAAAAACACCCCAGTTAATGTTGTCACGATACTAAACTTTCAAACTTGATTTCAGTACTAAGGAATAGACTCGATACTCAATACCAATTCTGATACCACAATGATAATTATAAAGACTCTTTCTTTGAACAATATAATGCGGTTTTCAACTTCATAGTAGTTTCATAGTACTTTCTTTTCTATTCCCATGTAGTCTTATATCTGTGTACTCCCTCAGTGGTCCAGGTCGGTCCCATAGTGCTTCATGGGCATATACTAGTCTATATGGTCTTATGTTTTGTTCTGATACAACTCAAGATCATTCTACAGCTATTCAGGAAAGGTTCATTTCTGTCCTGTGAATGTGAATTTTTAGTATCAATACCTGCTCAAATGAGTATCTAGTTTCATTACTAGTTTCAGTATCGATTAGTATCTGATGTATACCATGTATATCCAGAGCACAGCTGGATCCACCTTTGGACATCTTTGTAGTAACACAGGAAATGCTCTTCTGTGTTTTTAAAGGTCCCATGGCATGAAATTTTCACTTTCTGAGGTTTTTGAACGTTAATGTGAGCTCCCCTACCCTGTTTAGGCCCCCCCCATGGTTAAAAGTTGTGAAATGTCTAAACTGAGCATTTGCGATCCTTTTCTGCATTACAAAAAATCGGAGCTCAAACGGGCGATTTTGAACAAGGCACCTTATTGACGAAAAAAGAAATGCAAATGCAGTTCCACCCCCGTCTGTCTGTACTCAGCGTCTCTGTAAATCACGCCCAGAGAGTTTGGACTGCGAATGCGCTAGGCAATGCGAAATGCGTTTTTTTATTTGCCTGGAGACACGTCCGAGTGTTTCTAGGCTCGGAAGTCCTTTATCTGAGCCTCTGGACCTTTGAACAGCAGTGGTTTAATTTCATTTTCTGTGGAAATGTGTTTATTTTTCAATGGAACGCTTCAAATCTCTTCTCCACGCAAAAACGTGGAAATGGATCAGAGAGCGCACAGCTGAGAGCTGAGAGCGGAGAGTTTGGCCACGCCCCCACCCTCTACTATAGGCCATCTCTTTTCTCCTCATTTGCATTCAAGCAACAACGCCCATAATGGCCTGTTCAGAGAGAGAAAAATTACTCTTTCTCATCTTATCTCTGTTTCTCATGCACTGAGTGTTGATTTTGAAGAAGGATTCATTTACAGTATTAGGGAACCATTAAGGAGCCATATAAAAGCATCAAGAAGTACCATGTCATGGGATCTTTAAACACTTTCACCAAACTCATGATTTCAGTGCTCTTTAAAAAAAAAAAAAGTCAAATTTAACCTGGGAGAACTCAGACTGTTATGTGTTGCATTGACGTCTAGTTTTACAAATAATCTACGGGAGATCACTCTCACTAAAAGCAATTGGAGAAAGGCAGAGCTTTCAAGCTGATTGGAAAAAGCATCTCAGTAGCTCGTAGAAATAAATCCAGCTGAGAGCACAAACATATTTTCTGTCCACAAATGTACCAAGGACATTGTATGCCAGATGCCCATCCTGTTGACACCTACTCATGAGTGAGCAAATGCCTTTAATATTCAATTCATCATTCAGTAATGTTCGACACATAATTATTCACTGAAGCACAATTCTTGGTTCGACTTTCGTCTTGTTTGTTAAGATTGTTTTTGCTTCATGGCTCATAAGGTTACTGCTAGTACTATTTGCAGAGTTTGCTTGTGTGATCTTTCCCCTGTTTGCTTGCACACTGACCTCTCCCTAAACAGGCAGATTATATGAGGAAATGAGCAGGAGTTCAGTTACAGTGGAGACAGCAGGTGTGTCTCTCCTGGTAGTGATCCTTTGGTCGTCTGAAGATAGACAGGGATGGGAGGAGATGTTGATCAAGCAACTGAGAAATTTAGATTCAAAATTTGTCAGGGCAGAGGACCTATATGTGAATCTTATTTCTTGTAGTTTAGAAAAATGCCTTCTAATACCATATATCAGTTACAGTATACAGTATATCAAGACTTGGTTTTGATACTAAGGAATTGACTTGATACGCAATGCCGATTCCAATGCTACAATGACAATTAAAAACACAATTTTCAATATTAAATTGTAGTTCTTTCTTATATTCCCATGTGGTCTTATCTCTCAGTGGTCCACGTAGGTTCCATAATGGTCCATAGGCATATACTAGTTTATGTGCTCATACTTGTTCTGATACAGTTCAAGATCATTCTATTAAGGAAAGGTTCATTTCCATACTTTTTAGTACTGATACTTTTGACAATCCTACAGTGTATTGTAGTAGCTATTTATATAAAAAGGCATTTTGTTGGACGTGAACCATAAATAAGCAACTGCAGTGGACTAACTACTCATCCAACTACTATCCAATCAGAGACATTGTTGGACCCTTGTGCTTACAACTGCATGTGACTTTATTCAGAAACATACAGTGTTATGGCAATATTGAGTATATGTATGAAAAAATCAGGTTCAGCATTTGAGGGCATTGATTCTATACTTTCATCATGAAGATACAATCCTCGAACCAATACACTAACCCTGACTCCTCCTTCCATTTTAGAGAGAGACATGTTCACATTATATATCCGGAAACAACCAATACTGTAAAATTGTATTCTTGGAAATTTAATAAGAGTAGTGCTATTTCTATTTTTTATTTAGACAGCCCATCTTTATCATAGCATTCCACAACCTGTCAATGTGTATTATTTAAAACAGCTGCATTGAAATAACATTATATTCATAGCAAAGAAAAGCCATGTAGGGCTAGAGGTCTGATATAAACTTAACCAGGAGAGCCTGAGTTTAGCACCACGTGTGTTCTGGGCATAGTATACAGTATCCAACCAGCACTGACACTTCACCAAAATACACATGCATTCTCCTGGCCTCTGTATGTGAAGACATACATAGACAGCAATGGGGAGTTCCTGTATGGATGTTTTGTGCACCTCTGTACGCTGGAACCTGCTCTTGTCATTCACTGGCATGGTAACCCAATGCTCCAGTACAGCTGCAGTGTTCATTGGGCTTAGTGGGAGCAAAGCTAAGGCCAAGGCCGGCACAGGAGAGGGCAGAGGGGGTGTCCACACACCCACGGACCCACTCGGTATTAGCCCAGAAGGAGCAGTAAAATCGGACAGCGGGGGTAAGGGTGAAGGCATGCTGGGGCTGGATTAGGAGGTGGGAAAAAATGGTGGGAAGTACATGCGATACATACTGTTGGCTTAGCTGCTCACATGCAATACAATAATTATTTATGTATATCTCAGTTTCAAATAGGAAAACATTTTAAAGGTGCTTTATTAACTTTTCTGGCGGAAGGTCTGTCATATGATGTTTCTCCATGGAGATGTTATTGCCTTGCCTGAAATGTTCCACAGCATTAAACATTAAGCATTAAACTTTTCTTTCTTGCATTTATTCAATTACATGTGTTTTATAACACGAGGAGAGTTGTCTGTCCACAGATTTGACATGTAACTTGGCTTGTTTAAAAAAATGTTCCAGAGGAAAGTTATGTTTCATTTGACAGGTCTTTAAAATGACTCAGCATTTATATTAATAGTTTTATACCTTGAGTTAAAGGTGCATTGTGTAACTTTTCTGGTGGATGGTCCGTCCAATGCTTTTCTCCATGGAGATGTTATTGCTTAGTCTGGAATGTTACACAGTATGGTATTAAATCTTTCTGTCTTCATAGAGAACAAACCCACAGCCCAAGTTACAGGTCAGATCTGTGGAGAGGCAACCTCACTCACAGTCAGAATGCCTGTCTTTCTAGTAGGGATGTCAACAATTAATCGACTTACGATTAATTATCGATCAAGACGTTGGTCGAACAAAATGCATTAATTGTAATTAATCGCTAATCGCGGACACGCGCACCCGCGTGGTCACGAAACAAGGCAACCGCGCTGCGCCAAGCTCGACTCACAGCCGGCCGCAGGCGCCAACGGCACTGCTCAGGAGCCCCGGGTGTACGCGCGAGCACCGGGGCTGCTGAGTACGAGGTCGAACCACGGCGCCCGGAATGCGTAGTCTCAGCCCTAGCCACAAACCAGCCGCACGAAACCAGCAGCGGCACGTGGTGGTTTAATCATGGTTTAGTCCAGGTCTTGACCTGGTCCAGTCCTGGTTTAGTCCAGGCCCAGTCCAGGTTTAGACCTGGTTTAGACCTGCTTTAGTTCTGGTCTAGACCTGGTTTAGTCCACGTTTAGTCCTGGTCTAGTCTCTTAGCCAATCAGGACGCAGAAGACAATGTTACACTATAAAAAAATGTTACACTATAAAAATTTTTTTAGAAAATAAATAAATAAATAAAAATAGAGCGAGGGATTACTGTATTTTGTTATTCAGCATCAATACATTCGTCTGCTTTTTACTAAGGAATAATTACTTGAGGAATATACAATATAATAATACTATGATATATGTTTGACTCAGTGTTATGTTACTATAGCTTATATTCTTAAAGATCCTATTGAAACACTCAAATTCAGGTGAAAAACACCGCTTATCAGTTAATCGTTAATCGATCGATAAGGTCAATCAACTATCAATTAATGAATTAATCGATAATTTGCATCCCTACGTTCTAGCTATTTTTGAGCTATAAAACAACCTGTAATTTAAAGATCCCATGACATGGTACTTCTTGATGCTTTTATATGGTGCCTTAATGGTTCCCTAATACTGTAAATGAATCCTTCTTCAAAATCAACACTCAGTGCATGAGATATGACTCTGACAGTCTTCATGAGGCTAAATATGTCTCTCAAACGCTTTATTCTGGGCGTTGTTGCTTGAATGCAAATGAGGATGGAGACAGGCCAGTGCAGCGGGTGGGGTTGTGGCCAAATGTGCCGCTGGTTCCTCGTTTAGCGGTGCGCTGTGCGCTGGCCCCACTTCCGTGTGTGTAAGCGCGGAGGAAGATATGAGACGAGTTTCATTAAAAAAACACATTTCCACAGAAAATAAAATTAAACCACTGCTGTTTCAGAGGTTCGGAGGCTTGGATAAAGGACATCCGAGCCTGGAAACACTCTCACGTGTCTCCAGGCAAAAAAAACCCTGCATCTCGCATTTCGTAGCTCGTTTGCGGTCCATGTTCTCTGGGCGTGATTTCCAGAGATGGTGGGTAGACATTCAGACGGGAGGGTGGAAACCTTTCCACGAGTGTGACGTCAGAAAGTTCCCTTGTTCAGAATCGCCCGTTTGGGCTGTCTTTTTTTGAAGTGACTTTATTGATCTCACACAGGAGAAATTCTTCTCTGCATTTAACCCATCCTGTTATTAGGAGCAGTGGGCAGCACATTACTGCGCCCGGGGACCATCTCCATGATCTTCTTGCTTTGGTTTGGTCAGGACCTCAGCAGGAGGATTTTACCTATGGTGCATGTTTTTCAAACACGGAAAAGGATCGCAAATGCTCAGTTTACACTGAGCATGGGGGGGGGGGGTAAACAGGGTAGGGGAGCTCACATTAAAGTTCAAAAACCTCAGAAACTGAAAAATTCATGCCATGGGCCCTTTAATAAATATAAGGTAGAGCCGTTTAATGTCATACTATGGAACATTTCAGGCAGAATGGCATATCCATAGAAATAAGCATGTGGCTCAGTTGTTGCACTTGCAGCTAATTGAAACCAACCAAAAAGTTATATAGTGCACCTTTAAAAAGCTACCATTTGTCATTATAGTGGCTGACACAGTCCTGTTGTATTCTCACATACCATCACTAAATGCTGTCTAAGTTACTGATAGCAGCATGCTAGCTTTGTCTTGCCAGGAAGGACCACAAGTGAACCTGAACAAAGGCCAGTTAAGGAGAGCAGGTTTCACATCCGCCATCTTAAAAAAAAAAAAATCTAATAAATTTGGTAGCTTTAAGTGTAGTTTTCAAACACATTTTTTCCATTTGTGGTTTGGTATCCCACAGGGGTCAAAACTAGGCCTGTCAGTTTTCATCAAAGATCATGGTCGTTGAAGCTAGCAGCAGTGATATCACCGTGTTTCAAAACTTGCCTGATTCTTCCCTCACTGGTGTAGTCCATCGTTCAGCCTAAAACATGACAGTAAGAACCGTAACAGATTAGAGACTAGTGCTCGTAGAAATAGAGGAATCTGGGAATAAGCTTTTGGCACAGCGCGCTCCATCATGTTCATCTGCAGCTGTCCTGGAAGGGAGTGATGTGGGCCAGTTTGAGGAGGAATATTTGCACCTGTATGTTTGTGATTTAAGAGCTGGCATTGGTTACTATTGGACAGATACTGATGTAGTTTATTCGGAAGTCCGCATAAAAGAAAAATAGATTGTTGGATAACTGGTCAATTTTTCACTTTGTTTGCTATTTGAAATTTCAATGCAGATTTAAAGGTGCATTCTGTAACTTTTCTGTGAAGGGTCCGTCAAATGCTTTTCCCCTTGGAGATGTTATTGCTTTGTCTGGAATGTTTCACACTATGGTATTAAACCTTTCTATTAGGGATGCAAATTATTGATTAATTCATTAATCTATAGTTGATTGACCTCGATCGACTTACGATTAACTGATAAGCGGCGTTTTTCACCTGAAAAACGGTCTAACGGGTCTTTAAGAATATAAGCTATAGTATACATAACACTGAGTCAAAAATATATCATAGTATTATTATATTGTATATTCCTCAATTAATTATTCCTTAGTAAAAAGCAGACAAATGTATTGATGCTGAATAACAAAATACATTCTTTATTGAAAATAAATTGAGGACTGGCTCAGTTGTTGCACTTGCAGCATGGAAATCTTGAAATTAAAAGGAACAGAAGAAATTAAATAACAGAATGTTATTTAGTTTACATATTATGATGAAACCAGTGAATCCAGGCTATTTTTAGGACATTCTCAACATTTATTTTGAACTAAGACATCAACAATATTTCTCTCCCTTAATCTGTGAAGGGTTACAGTACAAAATATACATTTCACAGGGCCCCTGGACACAGCATAAAACATTACAGGGCCTCAAACCAGAACAATCAAGAAATTATAAAAGCATGTAAGTTACATGCTTTTATAATTTCAAAAATATATGGTTCTAGGTCCAGCTCTACTGTGAGTTGTACGGCAACATCCAGAGAGGAAAGGGTTACATGATGTAACGCTATGGTCTTTCTCGTGAGTGGGTTCACATCTCGTGTTCACATTCCAGAGTAGCGCCCTCTAGCGATTAGTTACAATTAATGCATTTTGTTCGGCCAACGTCTTGATCGACAATTAATTGTAAGTCGATTAATTGTTGACATCCCTACTTTCTATCTTTATGGAGACCAAACTAGACCAAGTTACAGATCAGATCTGTAGAGAGTAGGGGTGGGTACTGGCAAAGAAGTCACGATTCAATTCGAATCACGATTCATATGCCACGATGCGATGCTATCACGATGCATCATGATACTTGAATTATTGCGATGCATTACAATATATTTGACATACTTCAGTGAAAATGTACCAAAAAAAAAAGAGGATAACTTAAATATCAGTGGGTGTTTATCTGGGTAGTGTCTTCAATTGATACATAACTCTGAGCAACTCAATTCATAACTGAATTTATTGAATAACAAAAACAAATAAACCAAACCAATAACAAAAAAAGTGCATAGTGCATGTTCAAACATTTGCCATTTTGGAGGTAGCTACCATCATAACAAACAATACCCTTTCACAAAGAAAAAAGTGCATAGGATTTATTAAAAAAAAAACTAATAATTAATTAATTAATTAATATTTTATATTAAATTATTAAATATTAAATAATTAATTAATAATAACCGATTTTTGGCATCAAGAATCGATGCAGTATATTGTGAAAGTTAGTATCGTGATGCATTGTCATGATGATTATTTTGCACACCCCTAGTAGAGAGGCAGCCCCGCTCAGTCAGAATACTTGTTTTTCTAGGTATTTTTGAGCAATAAAACCACTGTAATTGAATCAATGTAAGATAGAGCTGTTTCATGTCATACTGTGGAAGATTCCAGGCAGAGCAATGACATCTCTATAGAAACAAGTAGGTTGCACAATGCGCTTTAACTGTGAGTGTACTATATAGCTATGTACATATAGCATGTTTATTATGGTATTTTTATATTGCTTAATAGCTTTGGTTTCAGATCAACAGTTTGGATACAAACAGTAAAATGTGGAATTTTATTTAACCCAGTGTAAAATGATGTAATGTTTTATGAATGAGGCATAGGCTAATGGTTCTCATATATTTCACACTAAGTAACACCTAAGATAATATTTGGCTGTCCGAGTACCACTGTTTCGAAACCTGGACACATACCACAGTTGTGAGAAACACTTGTATTGGCTATTAAAAAGAGCCACTTCATGCTCATAGTGCTTTCAATATGTGTTTGTATCCCTCTAAATGTGAGCTGTTTCATTGGTTCTGAAAGTCAAAATATTGTTCGTTTATACTTCATACACTGTACACTACTTATTTCTTCATGTAAAAATGTCAGTTTTAAACATTCTGGAGGAATTATCTGGAGGAGGAACCAATCTTGTCAAGCTATCAAAACTATGGCAACAAAACAATACTATCTGGAATGCAATCGGAATACTATATCTATCTATATATACTATATCTGTCTACTATATTTATTAAATTATCTGGCGAAATTAAAGATGATCATTACTTTTTAGGAGGAAATATGAAAAACATTTTGAGCCAGGGCCCACTTAAATTCTAAAATAACACTGAAATCAGTTGCCAAGCATCCAAGCACTTTACCTGACCCCATCTCTGGTTTATGCAAACAAACCAAGATTATAGGTCACCAAGTTTCATATGCACATAATACTATTATTACAGCAGAATTAGCAAGGATCTGTTTTAATCTAGATCAACAGATTGCAATAAAGAAATATTGCCAACTTTTTTTTTTTTGAGCTTTCTACCAAGTTATAATGTTGTTCCCTTATCACAAACATGCCTGAAGAGATTTTAGATGTCATCCGTGCATGTTTCAGTAATTTAACTATCTCTCCAGTGCCATATTCGAACCCTCCTTACAATTTGCTGTAAGATTCTATCCAGTGCTCAGCCTACAAGCCTAAACCACTCATGCTCCCACATGACAATTCACCGTAAATATAGAAAAGCATGATACAAAACTGTACACAGCAACTTCACAAACCTGATACGATGTGCAGTAATTTTGTTAGCAGAATGCACGCTGATTGTGTTGTGATAGTGCTCTGAAGGCGGGAGTAAGTGAAAATATGTTAATACATTGTTTTTGACAAATAAAGCTTTTTCAAAACATGAAGAGGTAACACGGTGATCTAAATTAGTTATGTGTTAGCAGTTAATACACCATAGACCCTTTATCTATCCACTATTTGTGTTTTGTACATCAGAAGTTTTCTTGTTTATATGAATGACTTTAAGAATACTTTTTGGCACGCTCATATCTAAATGAATTTTAGCCATGGATGTTTTATGAATTGTACAGCTGCTATTACTGACCTTTTAATGTGTTATCAGTAAGTATTTCTACTACTTGGACATGACTTAAATGTTACTAGTACACAGTGTTTTTTAGGTCAAAAACATTACGTGTGTGTGTGTTTGTGAGTGCAAACACTGCCAATATAAGCCAGTTCTTAGAATGAGCTATTTCAGAATGAGCATGTGGCTGAAAATGGACTTGTGGTTGTCCTGTAAAATGTGTCTTGTGTTGAAATCTGCATGTCATAAAAAGATAGCAAACCATTTAAGGACTAGTGACCTCACCAGGAAACAGGGCTACATAGAGATGCATAATCCATTGTTGATATGGTTGGAGTCAAAAGGACATATTTGCTAGCATTTTGTGGTTAATTTATTTCTACAACAGTAACATAAACTAGCCAAGTTTGGGAGTTTGTTTGGGAGTTACATGAACTATCTGATAGTATTGCTATTGCAGAGAACAGGAAAAAATATGATAAGGACCACAAAATGATTGGAGCCATATAACAAGACAAACCAAAAAGTGTGAAGTTTGGTATTTATCATTTTTAATCTAAAAGTACAGCAGATGCAAATATGTCATATGATAAAAAGATGGTGGAAATAGCATAAGGTAGCACATGTCCAATGACTTATCATCTTGACTGTTATGAAGAACCAGATGCTACACCCTCTGGAGAGAAGGCCATATGCCAGTCTGAAAAAAACAGCTGCACACAAGAAGAATGAAGAGGCTGCCATTCAACTCACTGAAGGTTTATGAACATCTACTGAACCAAGGGCTGAAACTCCTCCCACTGCAGAGGAGGACACAGAAGCTGCTCACACTGCAATTCATCTGAAAGGAGGAGCCTCAGAAACTGAGGAGAACATCCTGCCAGAAGAAGAGAACAGTGCTCTGGAGATCATAGCAGTTTTGGAGGAGATGGAGGAATTGGGCTACGCTGAAAAATTGTGTCCAACAACACAGCTGAACACAAGGACAATGAAGAGGCTGCTACTCAACTCGCTGAAGGTTCAGCAACATCCAGTGAACCAAGACATGAGGAGACAGCTCATTCAGGAGCTCCTTCAGAATCACGAGGCTGCTCACACTGCAATGAACCTCGAAGGAGAAGCCTCAGAAGCTGAAGCATCAGAAGCATCCTGCCAGAAGAAGAGGATGGCAATCTGGAGAACGCAGCAGTTTCAGATGAGATGAGAATTGCCATTGGACTATAGCAATATTTTAGAAGACATCTAGAAACCGTTTGTGGCGGGAGATACAAAGGTCCAGAAGAAACCGAGGCAGCCCCCAGGTCCATTTTTGCAGGGTCGGCTGTGCAAATCAACCACAACAAACGAGCCGGCCTTGAGAAGGCCAAAGTGGGCCAGAATCAGTCTTCACAAGAAGGACCAGAACATAGATCCTATCATCTCCAGTGAAAAGGACGACCATCAACCAACACCAAGTGCCGCCTGAACTCTTCCACGTGAATGAAGTAATTAGCACAAACTTTTTTCTTTATGTTTACTACTTTCTACATTGTAGATACTGAAGATATCAAATATATGAAGCATGATGGAATTATGTAGCAAATAAAGAAATGTTAAATAGCTCTAAATATGTTGTATATTTCAGATTCAGATTTGATAGCACCGCAGACTCTTGTCTCCTCTCACTGAGCTTCATGATGAAGTCATTAGTGCAATGCCAAGACTATCCAAAGCAGTGATCAAAGCAAAGGCTATTTTGAAGGATCTAAAATGTAAAACATGTTTTGAGCTGTTATTTACTGCAGTCCATATGTGTTCATAGTTTTGATGGATTCAGTGAGATTTCACAATGTAATTAGTTATGAAAATAAAGAAAAAAAAAACATTAAAAGTGTGTCCTAACTAGGGATGCAAATTATCGATTAATTCATTAATCTATAGTTGATTGACCTTATCGATCGATTAACAATTAACTGATAAGCGGTGTTTTTCACCTGAATTTTAGTGTTTCAATAGGGTCTTTAAGAATATAAGCTATAGTAACATAACACTGAGTCATAAATATATCATAGTATTATTATATTGTATATTCCTCAATTAAATATTCCTTAGTAAAAAGCAGACAAATGTATTGATGCTGAATAACAGAATACAGTAATCCCTCGCTCTATCGCGGTTCGTGGATTTTTTTTATTTTATTTTTATAATGTAACATTTTTTTTATAGTGTAACATTGTGTTCTGCGTCCTGATTGGCTAAGAAACTAGACCAGGACTAAACGTGGACTAAATCAGGTCTAGACCAGAACTAAACCAGGTCTAAACCAGGTCTAAATCTGGGCTGGGCCTGGACTAAACCAGGACTGGACCAGGTCTAGACCTGGACTAAACCAGGATTAAACCACCAGGTGCTGCTGCTGGTTTCGTGCGGCTGGTTTGTGGCTCAGGCTGAGACTACGCATTCCGGGTGCCGCGGTTCGATCTCGTGCTCAGCAGCCCCGGTGTAAGAAAGAAAGAAAGAAAGCTATGCCTTTATTAGTCCCACAGTGGGGAAATTCCAGCTCTGCATTTAACCCATCCTGTTATTAGGAGCAGTGAGCAGCACATTACTGCGCCCGGGGACCATCTCCATGATCTTCTTGCTTCAGTTTGGTCTGGACCTCAGCTGGAGGATTTACCTATGGTGCATGTTTTGGGTTGTACGCGCAGGCAGTGCCGTTGAGTGAGCGCGGTGCGCGGTTGCCTTGTTTCGTGACCACGCGGGTGCGCGTGTCTGCAATTAGCGATTAATTACAATTAATGCATTTTGTTCGACCGCCTTGATCGACAATTAATCGTAAGTCGATTAATTGTTGACATCCCTAGTCCTAACACTTGACTCGTAGTGTACATTAAAATATGGGTAGCATTTAGGTCAATTTCACATGCGTCTCATTTAAATATCTCTGTGTAATTGTTTTTTTCTGTGTAATATGTTGGAATGCACTGTTGTAGACTGGACTTTTTAAAAGCACATCAACACGGAGAGCTTGCCTTGGTCATTTTGGGTGGGAACTATTTTCCAGTGCGGAAGAATACAGTCGTATCACGCAGCACGCTGCCAGGGGAATCCCAGTTACGCACCGGGAAGGGAGTTCCCCTGTTGCACAACGTGGTGCGTGATTCGACTGTATTCTTCCGCACTGGAAAATAGTTCCCACCCAAAATGACCAAGTCAAGCTCTCTGTGTTGATTTGCACATTTATTTGCACTCGATATGAATGCGCACTACACATAAAGTAATTGGGAAACACATCGAGCAAATTAATTCCTTTTGGCCGAAATCTTTCTCTGGCGACGTTAGACTCCAGTCTAAGGCGGAGGAGCTGCAGATACCGCGGCGGTCAGTGGCGACAGGCTCGGACAATGGCTGGGTGAGCAGGAAAACGCTTTCCACCACTTATTTTAGTCTCTGGACTGTGGGGAGATGCCCAAATTTGACCTGGGGGTGGCATATCCCTTTAAAGACTGTGTGGGTGTCAGGGGGACTGCCTTAAACTGGTTCAGGTCTTACCTGTCTGGGAGATCCTGCACTGTCAGGCTGGGGGACTCCACCTCGTCTGCTGCTCCTTTGCACTGTGGAGTCCCCCAGAGGTCAATTCTTGGCCCTATTCTTTTCACCCTCTACCTTCTCCCACTCGGCGCAATTTTTAAAAAGCATGGCATTTTATATCATTTTTACGCTGATGACTGCCAAATTTATCTGCCTATTTCTAAGCACGCGAAAGGCCCCCTGACACCCTTGTTGAACTGCCTTGGTGACGTCAAGGCTTGGTTGGCCCAAAATTTTCTCTGCTTGAACGAAGGGAAAACTGAAATTGTGCTCTTTTGGCCCACTGATCCCTCATTGGACTTGGGCCCCTTTAAAGATAATGTTCATCCCTTCGCCACCAACCTTGGCGTCACCATGGACAGTGATTTTAAACTCAGCAAGCAGATCAACACAGTCGTTAAATCAGGCTTTTATCATCTTCGTCTTTTATCCAAAGTTAAACCATTTTTAAGTTTTAAGCATTTTGAACAAGTTGTTCACGCTTTTATTTCTTCGCGTCTGGACTACTGTAATGCTCTTTATACTGGCATATCACAAAATGCTCTTTCACGCCTACAGTTAGTCCAGAACTCCACGGCACGACTTTTAACAGGAACCAAAAAACGTGAGCACATCACCCCAATTCTTGCGTCTTTGCACTGGCTTCCTGTTCATTTTAGAATTGATTTAAAAATTTTATTGTTTGTTTTTAAAGCTTTGAATGGACTGGCCCCGGATTACATCTCGGACCTCATCCAAATTTACACTCCGGCGCGCGCTCTGAGGTCTGAGGGCCAGCTCCAGCTGGTGGTGCCTAAGACCAGACTTAAATCCAGAGGGGACAGAGCTTTTTCTGTGGTTGGTCCTAAGCTATGGAACGCCCTGCCCCCCCACGTCCGAGCAGCTCCCTCAGTGGAGTGTTTTAAGTCTCGTCTTAAAGGGATATGCCACCCCCAGGTCAAATTTGGGCATCTCCCCACAGTCCAGAGACTAAAATAAGTGGTGGAAAGCGTTTTCTTGGTCACCCAGCCATTGTCCGAGTCTGTCGCCACTGACCGCCGCGGTATCTACAGCTACTCCGCGTAATTTGCTCGATGCGTTTCCCAATTACTTTCTGTGTAGTGCGCATTCATATCGAGTGCAAATAAATGTGCAAATCAACACGGAGAGCTTGCCTTGGTCATTTTGGGTGGGAACTATTTTTCAGTGCGGAACAATAAAGCCGTAGCACGCACCACGCTGCGCAACAGGGGAACTCCCTTCCTGGTGCGTAACAGGGATTCCCCTGGCAGCGTGCTGCGTGCTTCGGCTTTATTGTTCCGCACTGAGAAATAGTTCCCACCCAAAATGACCAAGGCAAGCTCTCCGTGTTGATTTGTACATTTATTTGCACTCGATATGAATGCGCACTACACAGAAAGTAATTGGGAAACGCATCGAGCAAATTAATTCCTTTTGGCCGAAATCTTTCTCTGGCGACGTTAGCCTCCAGTCTAACGCGGAGTAGCTGCAGATACCGCGGCGGTCAGTGCTGACAGACTCGGACAATGGCTGGGTGACCAGGAAAACGCTTTCCACCACTTATTTTAGTCTCTGGACTGTGGGGAGATGCCCAAATTTGACCTGGGAGTGGCATATCCCTTTAAGACCCACTTTTATTCTCTGGCTTTTAACACCGCGTGAGTTGTGTGGTCCTCTGTTGTCTTTTATTGTATTTTAGTGTTTTTTATTATTTTATTTTCCTTTATCTTTATTTTTTATTTTAGTATTCATTTATTTATTTTGTAGCATTTTTATTTATTTTTTTATTTTTTATTTATTTATTTATTCTGTATTGTTTTTATTATTTTATGGTACATTTATTTGGATGCACACTTGTTTCTGTGATTATTTGTTTATTTGAAATGATGTTTCTGTGCAGCACTTTGGAAACGCTTTTAGTTTATGAAATGTGCTATATAAATAAAGTGGATTGGATTGGATTGAATAAAAGATATTACATTACGTAAACAATTCTTTCCATACAGACACATTACTGTAGTGCTTGGCTGTGTAGATTAGAATTGTCTGTCTGCCGTTTCATGTTCAGAAATTGCGCCTGTCAAAATAAACGTCCACTCCTTTTGGTAGCCTGCATACAAGAAAGCAATGCTAAAAGTACAGTGGTTTGCTAAAGATTGATGCTAACTAAAGATCAACTGATGTGACTATTTTCATAGCCGATGCCAATACCTATTGTTAAGAATCCAGAGCAACCAATAACCGATAAACTCTGCCAATATTTTCGCTATTACTACTAACTCACCTACAGCTCTTTTTTACCACAAACCCATAAGGGAACTGTGAGGTCATATTTTCTGCAGTTTTTTCTTCTTATTAAAGCACATTTAGGTAGCAGAATAAAACCAAATATCAGCTGGTGTTGGAGATTTAAAGATCCCATGACATGGTACTTCTTGATGCTTTTATATGGCTCCTTAATGGTTCCCTAATACTGTAAATGAATCCTTCTTCAAAATCAACACTCACTGCATGAGAAACAGAGATAAGATGAGAAAGACTATTTTTTCTCTCTCTGAACACTCCATAATGGGCGTTGTTGCTTGAATGCAAATGAGGAGAAAAGAGCTGGCCTATAGTAGAGGGTGGGGGCGTGGCCAAACTCTCCGCTCTCGGCTCTGAGCCCTCAGCTGATCCATTTCCTTGTTTTTGCACGGGGGAGAGATTTGAAGCGTTCCATTGAAAAATAAACACATTTCCACAGAAAATAAAATTAAACCACTGCTGTTCAAAGGTCCAGAGGCTCAGATAAAGGACTTCCGAGCCTAGAAACACTCGGACGTGCCTCCAGGCAAATAAAAAAACGCATTTCGCATTGCCTAGCGCATTCGCAGTCCAAACTCTCTGGGCGTGATTTACAGAGACGCTGAGTACAGACAGACGGGGGTGGAACTGCATTTGCATTTCTTTTTTCGATCTGACGTCAATAAGGTGCCTTGTTCAAAATCACCCGTTTGAGCTCCGATTTTTTTGTAACGCAGAAAAGGATCGCAAATGCTCAGTTTAGACATTTCGCAACTTTTAACCATGGGGGGGGGGGGCTAAACAGGGTAGGGGAGCTCACATTAACGTTCAAAAACCTCAGAAAGTGAAAATTTCATGCCATGGGACCTTTAAGGCAGATAGCCGATTTGCTAAAAAGTCCAAATATCGGCCCAATATATCAGTCTATCACAAACTTTTTTTTAGAGCACAATCAATGATGAATGGTAAGGTGCATTGTGAAACTTTTCTGGTGGAGGGTCCATCAACTGCTTTTCTCCATGGAAATATTATTGCTTTGTCTGGAATGTTTCACAATATGGTATTAAAGGCAAATTAACGTTTTTTTTACAATCTTTTACAATCTACAATTTTTTACAATCCTTCTTTCGGCAATAAAACAAGTAGTTTTACTCACCCATAGCAGTTTGCTGTCAATTGGAGCAGTATCGCAGAACTTATGTTGAACCGTTCTGTTCTACCACTGATCCCGTATCTGTTAGCATGAGTGCTCGGGGCACTGATTTGCGGTGTCCAAATAACACAAACTTTAGCACTTTTCAAATCACAGAAGATCGCTGTGCCAGGGTAGACTTTCAGTGGATTCCAAAACGGCCTGAAACCCGATATCGCAACAGTTCAGAGCGGTGTTAGCCTCTTTCGGACTAGCTGTGTTTACAAAACAGCTGAGTTCACACATGCGCACTGTCCTCTCTGATGACGTCATCAAATGAAACTATAGCTGGATATCAGGTTTCAGGCCGTTTTGGAATCCACTCAAAGTCTACCCTGACACAGCGATCTTCTGTGATTTGAAAAGTGCTAAAGTTTGTGTTATTTGGACACCGCAAAGTAATGCCCCGAGCACTCACGCTAACGGATACAAGATCATTAGTAGAACAGAACGGCTCAACATAAGTTCTGCGATACTGCTCCAATTGACACCAAACTGCTATGGGTGAGTAAAACTACTTGTTTCATTGCCGAAAGAAGGATTGTAAAAAACGTTAATTTTCCTTTAAGGCTTTCTATCTTCATGCAGACTAAATCAGATCAAGTTACCGGTCAGATCTGTGGAGAGGCGATCCCCACTGACAGTCAGAATTGCTGTTGTTCTAGGTATTTTTGAGCGATAAAACCACCTGTAATTTAATGAAAGTAAGGTAGATCTGTTGAATGTCATAGTGTTGAACATTTCAGGCAAAGTAATGACATATCCATAGAAACAAGGAGGTGACGGATGCCCAACCAAGAAGTTACACTACGCACCTTTAAAGAAACATTGGCGTTTATAGATTGAGATCAAAGTATAAAATAACTTCTCTCGGTGCCTGTGTGAATATAGCATACATATCTCTTATACCTTAGTGACAGCAGCCTGGTGCATATTTAGTCCTGGAAACAACTGGGATGAGCTATTGTGAGATAACTGCTGTTTATAGAGTAATGATACAGCAGGCAAACATGAAAAGCTTAAATAAAGAGCTGGAGAATCTGAGAGCTTTTTAAGAATAGCACAGTGACCCACATGGGGCAGGTTCAGGCAGAGGACTGGGCATGGAGGGGAACATGGAGCCAGAGTCACATACCAGGCTACCACTTGGCCTTGGTTAGACAGGCTTTTAGGTGTCAAATACTAGATTTGAGCAGGTCTTGTTACTAAAAAAGTCACATTCACAGGGCTGAAATGAACCTTTCCTGAATAGCTTTAGAATGATCTTGAGCTGTATCAGAACAAGATATAAAGATATAGATAATGGCCTACTATGGGACCTGCTGTACCTGGACAACCAAGACACCATCTGTCTGCCATCTGCTTGTCTCGAATGTTAAATGTTATAATGCTGTTTCCTCATCACAAACACCTGGAGTTGTGTTTTGTTTCATTCACACATGTCTAACAGGAAATGCTCTATTGTGTTGTTCAACTCCATAAACCTTCACTAGAATCATTTGGATGATTTCAGTCCTGCAATTTCCATTCTCTATTAAACACAAGGTAAAAAGGTAGCTGTTAACTTGAAAACTACGGCTTCATGACATCATACAGGGTTACTGAAACATGTGTGAATGAAACAAAACACAACTCCAGGTATGTTTTTGAGGAGGCAACAACACTATAACATGGCTTAAAGGAGAATTAAAGTTTTTTACAATCTGAGCCTTATTTCGCTAATAAAACAAGTTTTACTAACCCATAGCACTTTGGTGTCATATGAAGCACTTCGAGAGATGTTTTAGATTAGCGATAGCCGTAGCGCTAATATATGCCCCGAGTGGTCTCCAAATAACACAAACTTTAGCACTTTTCAAATCATAGAAGCTCGATGTCTTAGTCTACGCTTTCGTTTGAGTCAAAAGTGGCCTGTAATCCGAGATTTATCCATAGTTTACAGCTTTGCGTTTCATGTTTGGGTCCCGGAGCTGAGAGCAAAATAAGCTGTGACTCCGCACATGCGCACTGGCCTCCTCATCTACTCGAAACTATGGATAAATCTCGGATTACAGGCCACTTTTGACACAAACGAAAGTGTAGACTAAGACATTGAGCTTCTAAGATTTGAAAAGTGCTAAAGTTTGTGTTATTTGGAGACTGCTCGGGGCATATATTACATGCTCGGGGCATATATTAGCGCTACGGCTATTGCTAATCTAAAACATCTCTCGAAGTGCTCTATATGACACTAAAGTGCTATGGGTGAGTAAAACAACTTGTTTTATTACCGAAATAAGGCTCAGATTGTAAAAAACGTTAATTCTCCTTTAAAGTTCAAGAGTCAATTTGAGTAATATAGGATCTTAAAATTAACTAGAAATAATTCCAATTCCCCATTTTACCTCAGAGACCCATGTTAGAGAGAAAATCCAGTAGCATTAAAGGTGCACTATGTAACCTTTTGGTTGGTTGGTTGTCTGTCCCCTGCTTGTTTCAAGCTTTCTGACTGTGAGCGCGGTTGCCTCTCCACAGATCTGACTTGTACCTTGGTCTGGTTTGGGCTTCCATGAAGATAAAGGGGTTGAATACCATACTGTCAATCATTCCAGGCAAAACAATCTCCATGAAGAAAGGAAAATCTGAAGGACCTCCACCAGAAAAGTTACACAATGTACCTTTAAACTATTACCAGGTGTACAGGTTAAAAGCCAAGTGAAGCATTGCCATTACAGCTTGAGGATGCATATAAAGTGAATATATTGGCTGTTGCTGGGGCCCTCCTGCTGTACAAGTCCTTCTGGTTGTTTGAGTTGTATTTAATGAGGTGCCTGTACATTGAACCCATTTAATACACTGTAAATGTGTTGACTTAGCCTAGCCCGGGCAGCTCATCACGTTGCTTTCAGTCTATTATGCCAACGTGGACTGTCAGTGAACCCAAACCCCAACTCGAGAAAGCAAGAAAGAATCAACATACCACTTTTACTATGTTATAGATGGGGTCATGACCTCTGTATGAATAACAACAGCTAAGTTTCCTGTTGCTATAACATGCTAATATTAATGATTCCCCCACAAATGCTTCTGATTAGTCTTTTCACGATATGGAAATTTCAAATGTGATCTCGATACTAAGGAATAAACTCGACACGATATAGTTTTCAATACAACAATGATAATATGATCAGGATTTTTGGACAACAAATGTATTTTTTAACACTAAATAATAATGCGTTAATTCATTCATTCCATGTGGTCTTATACAAGAAGACCATTCTGAAAGCTTACATTTTTTTCTGTTTTCTTTTCTATCTTGTATCAGTACTTGTTCCAATGTGTATCTAATTTCAATACTAGTTTAAGTATCTGATTTTGTATACTTTTGACAACTTTACTTTTATTAACAAATGTAAGAACCTTATTTGACAAGTTTTTTACTTTTTTTTAAAACTTTAATTATTTTGATTGCATAGGTTTGAATGTAGTTTTAGTATTGATTATTATCTGGTTTTTGATTAACAAATGTCATGTCAAAACCACCATTTCATCTTTGTTCCATAGGTATGTAGCCTTGCATCTCTGTATATTTTTACCTTAATTAAACCTGCTATTTTTGCTACTTTAAGAGGAAACTGTCGGTGAATAGGAAGAAATCTTAAAGATCCCATGACATGGTACTTCTTGATGCTTTTATATGGCTCCTTAATGGTTCCCTAATACTGTAAATGAATCCTTCTTCAAAATCAACACTCAGTGCATGAGAAACAGAGATAAGATGAGAAAGAGTCATAAATATCTCTCTCAAACACTTTATTCTGGGCGTTGTTGCTTGAATGCAAATGAGGAGAAAAGAGCTGGCCTATAGTAGAGGGTGGGGGCGTGGACAAACTCTCCGCTCTCAGCTCTCAGCTGATCCATTTCCGTGTTTTTGCACGGGGGGAGAGATTTGAAGCGTTCCATTGAAAAATAAACACATTTCCACAGAAAATAAAATTAATCCACTGCTGTTCAAAGGTCCAGAGGCTCAGATAAAGGACTTCCGAGCCTAGAAATACTCGGACGTGCCTCCAGGCAAATAAAAAAACGCATTTCGCATTGCCTAGTGCATTCGCAGTCCAAACTCTCTGGGCGTGATTTACAGAGACGCTGAGTACAGACAGACGGGGGTGGAACTGCATTTGCATTTCTTTTTTCGATCTGACATCAATAAGGTGCCTTGTTCAAAATCGCCCGTTTGAGCTCCGATTTTTTGTAACGCAGAAAAGGATCGCAAATGCTCAGTTTAGACATTTCACAACTTTTAACCATGGGGGGGGGGGCCTAAACAGGGTAGGGGAGCTCACATTAACGTTCAAAAACCTCAGAAAGTGAAAATTTCATGCCATGGGACCTTTAAAGTCATTGCTATCTATTTGAAACTTTTGCTATAGTTTACTCTTACAAATGTAAAAAAAAATGTATATTCCTCATGTAATGTTTCATATAAAAATAATGAATTTTATGTATAAAAGCTGCCAAAATTGACTGTTGTTGAGATATGCAGAATTAAATGTCTTGCTTCTTTTTGTTGAGATTAGATTCTAAAAATATACAGAGGGGATTTTGGATATTTTTTTTAGTCTTTGAATAATTCAATATTAAAACATCTTTCAGTGTTGTTTTCTCATTAAATCTTAAGACCAAATTGACCAAAAATAAATTAAAAAAAATAAAAAAATGCCTTAAGTGTCTCCCCTTAAGTTTGAATTGTATTACTTATTACATATTAAATTACTTGGTATTTCAATACATATTAAATTACTTGGTATTTCAATCGCACGTTCCTCCATTTTATTGTGTTGTCTTATGCTATTATTAGGGCCTTTATTTGGCACACCTATTAAATTTACAAGAGCTTTTGTTGTCTAATACGGCCACATAAAACACAGTGGCCAACTGTGGAAAACATGTACAATCATTGGGTAGAGCAGTGTATATTTAGAAGTACCCAGATAAGAATGCTTATCTCAGCAGTTGTGGTGCACAGTAGCTGGGACAAAGACAACTGTATTATAGAGTCATGGAAGAGGCTCAGTGGAATTAAAATCTTATATAAACTTATGATGTATAAAGCTTGTATTGTCTGGTAATGTAAGCCTATTACTTGTAGTGGCATTGTTCCATGATGTTGAAAGATATCAGTATGCTGCATTGTAGTCTGTCAATTAAGAATAAAAAAATAAATAAAAAATAGAGCAACAATTTTAGAAAATAGGTCTCTTATTTCAAATTTTCTAACACTTTTGACTGTAATATTAAGTCATGTTTTGGTGGTGAATGTATTGTGTAATACAAGCCTATTGCTTGTAGTAGCATTGTTGTCAGATATACAAGTATACTGTATTGTAGTCTGTTTCTGTTTTAGAAAATAAGTTTATTTTATTTCAAAATTTCTGACAATTTCTGAGCTAATATTGTTAAAGGGCCTTTATTACACTGTTTTCTGATCTGTGTTACGATATTTTATCATCACAAACAAACCCGAAGTTGTGTTTTGTTTCATTCACACATGTTTAACACACAAGCCTTGCATATTTAGGCTGAGTTCAAACAGAAAACACTTTTTTCCACCTTGTGAAGTCATGTGGTAATACAAGACATGCTCCACTGTGCTTTTAAACTCCATACACTTTCACTAGGATCATTTGGATGATTTCAGACATGGAATTTCCAATCTCTACTGAACTAGGTAAAAACTATTGCTTCATGACATCACAAGGTGATTTTGAGCTTTGGAGATGTAGACAGGCTAGTAATAAAGAGTTACTCAAACATGTGTGAATGAAACAAAACACAACTCTGGGTATGTTTTGATGAGTAACAACATTATTATATGGCTAAAAGCGCACAAGGAGCCTTTTTGTTTCATATGGGACCTTTAAGATATGTTTTAAAATCAGGATTGGGCAGCAGATCTGCGTATTCTGTTCTGTATTTATTGCAGTTCTTATATATATGTATTTTTATCATTATTGAACATTTAGAATACACTGTTTTACACATTTTTGGACTCCATCTGCTTCCGAGATTAAAGTGGCTAAATCTCATTTATATTGATAAGATGAACTGAAAATCAATTGATAACTGTGTTGGTTAGCTAATGTATTCAAGATATTTAATGATATTGTTTTCACATCAAAATCGCATCTGTTTGCACAATAGATTTAGGCATTTTTGCTTAAAAATGATATTTATATTTTGAGAATATTTACCTTGAACTTCTTTATCCATCAAGAAATAAACAAGAAATATTTTAAGACATCAGGTGCACACAATTTCGAGGCATCTCTCTTATGAGAAATCAAAAAATATTTCATGTTAAAACTCTAGACATATTAAAATGAATGTACAGTGGTACCTCACCTTACGAAAGACCCTACATACGAAAAATCCAAGTTACGAAACACCCTCACATTAAATTTTGGTCTCTAGATACGAAAGAAATTTCAAGTTACGACACGCGAAATCTCAAAAATTCGAATAATGCGCGCTCAGATGCACGCCCCGCTGTTATCCCCGCTCAAAGAGCACCTTTCGCGGCCTCTTAGCTCTAGCGCCGAACACGCAAGATTTTCAACAAAATGTATTAAAGGAAAAGTAACGTTATTTTACAATCTGAGCCTTCTTTCGGTAATAAAACAAGTCGTTTGACTCACCCATATCACGTTCGTGTCATTTGGAGCTGTTTGAAGAAAGTTATGTTGTAGCGTATCCGTTAGCATGAGTATTCGGGGCATTACTTTGCGGTGTCCAAATAACACAAACTTTAGCACTTTTCAAATCATAGAAGCCCGATGTCTTAATGTAAGATTTCGTTTGAAGCAAAAGTGGCCTGTAATCCGAGATTTATCCATAGTTTTCAGCTTTGCGTTTCATGTTTTGGGTCCCGGGAGCTGATAGCACAATCCGCGCATGCGCACTGGCGTCCTCATCTACTCGAAACTATGGCTAAATCTCGGATTACAGGCCACTTTTTGCTTCAAACGAAATCTTACATTAAGACATCGGGCTTCTATGATTTGAAAAGTGCTAAAGTTTGTGTTATTTGGACACCGCAAAGTAATGCCCCGAGCATATGATACGAGCCCCATGTTAACGGATACGGGATCATTAGTAGAACAGAACGGCTCAACATAAGTTCTGCGATACTGCTCCAATTGACAGAAAAAGGCTATGGGTGAGTAAAACTACTTGTTTTATTGCCGAAAGAAGGCTCAGATTGTAAAAAAACGTTAATTTGCCTTTAAATAGTGAAGCGTGGGGGGAGACACGACTCCTGAAGCAGCGCGGAGACATAAACGCACCGCGCGGCGAGGAGCACGGCACCGCGCGGTGCCCGCGGCGAGGAGCACGGCACCGCGCGGCGAGGAGCACGGCGCGGCGAGGAGCACGGCGCGGCGAGGAGCACGGCACCGCGCGAGGAGCACACACCGGCTGGTTTGTGGCTCGGGCCACAAACCAGCTGGTGCGAGGAGCACGCACCGCGCGAGGAGCACCCCTAGTCCTGGTCTGCACGACCGGCACCGGGGCTGCGAGGACGAGATAGAACCGCGGCGCCCGGACCGCGTCCTCTGGAGCCCGAGCCACAAACCAGCCGCACGAAACCAGCAAAGAGCGGCACGTGGTAGTTTAATCCTGGTCCAGTTCTGTTTAGTCCAGGTCCAGTCCAGGTTTAGACCTGGTTTAGTTCTGGTCTAGACCAGAACTAAACCAGGTCTAGACTCTAGACCTGGTTTAGTCCACGTTTAGTCCTGTCTAGTCTCTTAGCCAATCAGGACGCAGAACCAATGTTACACTATAAAAAAAAAAGTTACACTATAAAAAAAAAAACCTTGGAACGAATCAGGCCTTTTCCATTGAAATAGCTACTCAACTTACGAAAAATTCACGTTACGAAACCACTTCTGGAACGAATTAATTTCGTAAGGTGAGGTATAGTGAACCCTCGCTGTATCGCGGGTCACTGTTCGCGGCCTCGCTGTTTCGCGGATTTTTTTTTCCAATTTTTTTTTTTTTTTTTTTTTCAATTTTTTTTATAGTGTAACTTTTTTTTACAGTGTAACATTCTGTCCTGCGCCCTGATTAGCTAAGAGACTAGACCAGGACTAAACCAGGTCTAAAGCAGGTCTAAACCAGGACTAAACCAGGTCTAAACCAGGTCTAGACCAGGGATGGTGACGCAGGGTGGTAGGGACAGAGTCTCTGATTTCCTTCACGAGAGCGCCTGGGTGACAGGAGGTGTGGCCTTTGTTTACTTGCACGAGCCACGGAAGAGAGTGCGAGCCGGACCATGGAAGAGCCAAGAATCAACATGGACGGGCCTGGCGCCTGGCCGCGCGGCGTCCGGGGGAGCCGCAGCGGGGAGAGCCGCATTCGAGGGAGCCCGCAGCGGGGGGAGGACACTCGGGCGCACAGAGGAGACAGTGGCTCTTCCCCGTCACGCCGAGAGGACGAACCCGACCCCGTCCTAGAGAGCTGTGGAGTATTGGCGACGCATTGATAGCGGTCTGATTTTGGAGCCGGGGTGAAATGCAACCAACTCTTGTGAGCGCAGGTTGGTCTTACCTGGTCTTGTGGTGAGGACTGGTGCTCAGAGGCATCTGTTAGCGGTTTGGCACTGTTAGCATTGGCTTGAGTCTTGCCCAAAATGATATCCAGGTCGCTTTCCACTCGACTTTCGCACATGGCATGGATATGTGGTACCAAAACAAACACACGTGTCCGCGCGCACGTGTCCGCGCGCACGTGTCCGCGCGCACGTGTCCGCGCGCACGTGTCCGCGCGCACGTGTCCGCGTGTCACGTGCCCCCCCCCCCCCACTATTAATATATTTTAATGAAAATCTACAAAAGTTTGAGTGTTTAAACAAGAGAAAAATGTTAATACCAGTCTCAGAAAGGTGTATAATGTGTCTGGTGAAGCGTTTTCAGCCTTAAAACATGTAGAATAATTGTAAAATATAAAATTGTCCTACTTCGCGGATTTCACTGATTGCGGGCTATTTCTGGAACCTAACCCCCGCGATAAACGAGGATTCACTGTACCACTGTATTGGAATGTGCAGACAGGCTTTCAGATAAAACTGTTTGCTTGTAGACACATTGTACCTTCTGATAAACTACCGTTTTTGCCGTATTTTGCATAAATTTCCTATTTTGACCCAATACTATATCCTGGAAACTAAAAAATAGCCAATCAGCACTTCTGAACTGTTGCCCCCACGACCCAGAAATGGAGAAAGTGGAAGAAGATGGATGGATGGATGGATGGATTGCGCATATAAACACATTTACAACCATTAAAGGTAGTATCAGAACTAGTTCATTCTAAACGGTTGGCGGTCTAAAAGTATTTTTCATTTACCTTAGGCATTCCTTGCACCTTAATTATTCTATTATTCTATTATTATGAGCACTTACCATTCGCATAGGAAGAGCACAGTTTACTGTCATGCTAGCAGACCACTTCCTGATTATCTGACAATAAAACTCTTCAGAACATGTTTGTAGATATCTAAACTACTAAGATACTTGTTTGCAAATGTCTTTGATTCATAATGCATTGTTTCCTTCTCCTTTCAGGCCCATCTGTAAAAACTTCAGTTAAAAGAACAAAATAAACACACGTATTAGATTTCCTAACAGCCAAAGAATGACCATAGTCTGCGTTATGCAAATCGTTCTGAGAAAATAATTATACTTTTGCCATTAATTCTAAAAAATAGCTAAATAAATAATAGGGTAGGATCTTGTTTGAGCCTCTTTCTATTTGGTTGTATATTTTCTTATGTTTGATCCATTCTGTGCCGGCTTGACTGTGAAGTAGGTATGCAGTACTTGACCAAAAGTCCTTAAAGGTCCCCTGGCATGAAATTTTCACTTTCTGAGGTTTTTGAACGTTAATGTGAGCTCCCCTACCCTGTTTAGGCCCCCCCCCCATGGTTAAAAGTTGTGAAATGTCTAAACTGAGCATTTGCGATCCTTTTCTGCGTTACAAAAAATCGGAGCTCAAACGGGCGAGTTTGAACAAGGCACCTTATTGACGTCAGATCGAAAAAAGAAATGCAAATGCAGTTCCACCCCCGTCTGTCTGTACTCAGCGTCTCTGTAAATCACGCCCAGAGAGTTTGGACTGCGAATGCGCTAGGCAATGCGAAATGCGTTTTTTTATTTGCCTGGAGGCACGTCCGAGTGTTTCTAGGCTCGGAAGTCCTTTATCTGAGCCTCTGGACCTTTGAACAGCAGTGGTTTAATTTTATCTTCTGTGGAAATGTGTTTATTTTTCAATGGAACGCTTCAAATCTCTCCCCCGTGCAAAAACAAGGAAATGGGTCAGAGCGCACAGGCACAGCTGAAAAGGAAAGAGCGGAGAGTTTGGCCACGCCCCCACCCTCTACTATTGGCCAGCTTTTTTCTTCTCATTTGCATTCAAGCAACAACGCCCAGAATAAAGAGTTTGAGAGAGATATTTATGACTCTTTCTCATCTTATCTCTGTTTCTCATGCACTGAGTGTTGATTTTGAAGAAGGATTCATTTACAGTATTAGGGAACCATTAAGGAGCCATATAAAAGCATGAAGAAGTACCATGTCATGGGATCTTTAAACTTCGCGTGTGTCTTATAGCTTCACCTCTAATTTTGTCAACATTTGACTCTTATTAGTAATAAACTGTATAGCTGTATCACTTTCACCCAATCTGACAGCGTATAGCTCTAATGAAGACACATACATGAAACCGGCTGACAGCCCTTCTCTGCGGTGAGTTTACGAGCTTCAGGATTTTCTGCTGTGTAACATTCACTGACCACATCTTGTAAGCCTTAGCTGCTCTCCCAAACTTAAAACCGCATGATTAATAGAGCTACAGTTACTGAAACATTATTACGAAATGTTGAGGAAATGTTTTTTCTTGTCGTGTCTCAGAAAAGGATCAAACGTGATTGACTCTTTGATCTTTCTGATGTTTTGCAGAAAAGAATCAGCTTTTTTTGTTTTGTTTTTTAAACCACATCCAGGTTCTAGCCTTTTCTAGCTTGCACCACTTACCGGAGCAGTAAGTCTAACACGCTAACCTGAACCAGATTTTAAGCAATTAGAGGTCTTATCACAAATGCTACGCTAAATGAGCAAACCAAACAGAAACTCCGCAAGGGCTCAAAGCTAACACCGCAGCTTGAACCCGGTCTGTCTCGTCTGTAAGCCTATCTGTTTTTGAAAAGCGTCCAACTAAAATACAGATCTCGGAGATGAGGAGGCACTTTTTGCAGCTCACACATTTCGAAAGGGTTAGTGTGTGTGCCGTTTGGCCAGCTTTGACTGATATCTGAGAGAGAGCGGGCCCCGAGCTCCTCTCCTGCTCTTTTGTTTACACTGATGGTTTCCAGATGCTACAGCTAGTGATCGGAGAGCGCTAACGGAGCAGTGGGGCCCCAAGCTGGACCAGGATTAAGGCGGGACTATCCGGGAGTCGTAAAAGAGACATTATTCAGGACTTTTTAAGTACTTAAGGATAGTCCAGCATCGGAATTTCACTTAAGTATTTTCTGATTTCAGTGTAGGGAAGACTAGATTAGTTCCTGTGCCCTCTGCTGGCAATAGAGAGGAGTGAAGCAATTAAAACAAGGCTAAAATATTATCTGCTTGCTTCAGAGCCCGGATATAAGCAGGAGATGCATGTTGTAAAGGCAGTTTGAGTTATGAAAGAACATTGACTGTATTTATCTGGACTAGGCTAACGTGGTGCACAGTGTTCCAAATAGGTGAGCATAGCTGCAAATTGGCTCCCTCGAGTCTGTCTCCAACTGATTTTATATCGAAACAAATGTGCTGTTTGTTAGCCTTTCTGGCCACTCTACATGATCTTGGTGTTTTTGCTTTGCTATTTTATCTTTTATTTATTAGTTTATATAAAAGGGACACAATAGAGAGCATTGTTACATATAGACATTAGAATATGAAGCACAGTCCAACATATTTACAATAACACACATTGAAATGGCTGTAGTTTTCTCAGGCTTGGTTTAGTTTCAGCCACTGCTTCACTTTGCAGTTAACTGGTCCAGATCTGTGAGAGTTTTCAGTGAGTGAATATATAATAACAAACCTATCAGGTGTCTTATTTTTACCAAAGTCTGTCTGTTTGACGGTGAGTGCTCCAAATTGGCCACTACAACTGCTAGCCTCGATTGGCTTCAACCAACTCCAGCCATACACATTGGCTAACGCTGTCCAGAGCAGGGCTGCACTATTTATCGCAATCGAAATCAGAGTTTGAATGGATACAGTTAGAAAATTGCAAAAGGTGCAATTTTTTCAAGTATCATAAAGTGTCGTAAAATATCTTATCTAATCTTATTCTTCATAAAATCTGCTAACCCTGTAGTTTAGATCTATACACATGATTATTCAATCAACCCCAAAAAACATGCTCTATAGGTAAAAAAAATCCTCCAGCTGAGGTCCTGACCAAGCCTAGCGGTGAGATCATGGAGATGGGATGGGTCCCCCTGGCGCCTTCATGTGCTGCCCACTGCTCCTGAAAAATGGGTGGGTGAAATGCAGAGGACAAATTTCCCTACAGGGATAATAAAGGATAGTAAATAAAAAAATATTGTATTCACTGGTCAGTCTATATTTCAGTCTGTTTGTCAATTCTTCTTAAAGGGATAGTGCGTTTTTAAAAAAATGTTAATCTGTATGGGTTTCCTTCTAAAAGTTACATGTGTTGACACCAGCTTACCTCTGACAGTCTCAGCTGATCCCGGTTCGGCTCGCTTTCTGGAGCCCACGTAAGTAGGTCCGGTAACTTCCCTGGAACATGAAATAAAGGTTGTTTTTCTTCTCAAAACAAAACATTTGTTAGAAAGGTGATATATTTGCGTCTGAAACAGTTGTCCACGAAACATCCAGCAGCGTATTTCGCATTCGCGTATTGTCTCTCTCCACTCATATCACTACGCCCATGTTAACTCTATCAGCCTGTTCACTTGTAAACTTCAGCGTAGACATCCGCTGAAAGTGAACAGGCTAATAGAGTTAACACGGGCGTAGTGATACGAGTGGAGAGAGACAATACGCGAATGCGAAATACGCTGCTGGATGTTTCGTGGACAACTGTTTCGGACGCAAATATATCACCTTTCTAACAAATGTTTTGTTTTGAGAAGAAAAACAAGCTTTATTTCATGTTCCAGGGAAGTTACCGGACCTACTTACGTGGGCTCCAGAAAGCGAGCCGAACCGGGATCAGCTGAGACTGTCAGAGGTAAGCCGGTGTCAACACATGTAACTTTTAGAAGGAAACCCATACAGATTAAAATGTGAACTTTGAACTGAATCCTATTATTAAAACGTAAACTGCATTTCCAATCGCAACAAAATATTTTCCTCAATCATGCAGCCGTAGTCTAGTTATACTATATACAGTTTGACATACAGAAGTTTATGTGAAAGAATGAAAGAGGTAGCCACAGCATGCAGGTTTAATTAGACATGCATGAAAACAACTTAACTTCAGATAGGCCTGTGCTTTTGATGAAGGGAACCCCTATAACATCGCTTGTACGATATTCTTTGTAACATCTCCACCACAGACACTGATGATAATGAATGATCGGCCTTTGGGTTTTTATGGGAAGTGGAAGCAAACATGTCACACTGTCATGGAGACTGTGTTTGACTTGGAGAGCGTTCACGCCTTAGGTCATTAAACGTTAACTATTAGACACCATGCGGATTAATTACATCTGTATTTAATTAACATTTTTGTCAGGCTGTGTAATTTGACTGTATATTTGTTCAAACAGGCACAGTCAGGGTTTTGTTATGATTCTGATTGGAAGGGGAGATTTTGCAGCTTGTAATTTTCCTGTGTTGTTGTCTTTAGAGGCTTCCATAAATGATGTAATGAAAGGAGCGGTGCCTGCATTCTGGTATGAGCGTTGCATTGTGGAAGAGAAACAACTTAATTAAGATGTCATAGAAAATTATGCCTGTCTTCGCTTTTCAAATAGGACAAAAACATAGCAGTTTGGTATTTTAGAAATGGCCAATATTACGGTATTTTCTGATTGATGTTATAATGTTGTTTCCTCGTCAAAAATCTCCCAGAGTTGTGGTTTGTTTCTTTCACACACGTTTAACACAGAAACCCTGCATATTGTGTATTGTGTACTGTGTTCTTCTCTCAAACAGAAAACATTATTCCACCTTGTGATGTCATGTGGTAATACAGGAAGTGCTCAGCTGTGTTTTTAAACTCCATACACCTTCACTAGAATCATTTGGATACTTTCAGCCCTGGTATTGTCAATCTACTAAACAAAATATTGTGCTAAAAGATAGCTGTTAACTACAACTAAATGTTAAAGGTCCCATGGCATGAAATTTTCACTTTCTGAGGTTTTTGAACGTTAATGTGAGCTCCCCTACCCTGTTTAGCCCCCCCCCCATGGTTAAAAGTTGTGAAATGTCTAAACTGAGCATTTGCGATCCTTTTCTGCGTTACAAAAAATCGGAGCTCAAACGGGCGATTTTGAACAAGGCACCTTATTGACGTCAGATCGAAAAAAGAAATGCAAATGCAGTTCCACCCCTGTCTGTCTGTACTCAGCGTCTCTGTAAATCACGCCCAGAGAGTTTGGACTGCGAATGCGCTAGGCAATGCGAAATGCGTTTTTTTATTTGCCTGGAGGCACGTCCGAGTGTTTCTAGGCTCGGAAGTCCTTTATCTGAGCCTCTGGACCTTTGAACAGCAGTGGTTTAATTTTATTTTATGTGGAAATGTGTTTATTTTTCAATGGAACGCTTCAAATCTCTCCCCCCGCGCAAAAACACGGAAATGGTTCAGCTGAGAGCTGAGAGCGGAGAATTTGGCCACGCCCCCACCCTCTACTATAGGCCAGCTCTATTCTCCTCATTTGCATTCAAGCAACAACGCCCAGAATAAAGTGTTTGAGAGAGATATTTATGACTCTTTCTCATCTTATCTCTGTTTCTCATGCACTGAGTGTTGATTTTGAAGAAGGATTCATTTACAGTATTAGGGAACCATTAAGGAGCCATATAAAAGCATCAAGAAGTACCATGCCATGGGATCTTTAACTACCACTAAATGGCATCGCAAAGTGGAACAGAACATTTTGAGCTAATAATAAAGGGTAACTCAAACATGTGTGAATGAAACAAAACACAACTCCGGGTATGTTTTGATGAGGAAACAACATTATAAAATGACTTAAAGCTCATAAGAGTCAATTTTGTGTAATATTGGCCCTTTAGTGTCGAAATGTAGCATTTGTTATTATTTGTAATGACAGTTTAAGTACCATTATGAAAATCCCTAACCAAAACTTACTCAACTACTGTTATGCTGTGAAATATATGACTCAAGTCAGTGTCAGAAAACTACTCCAAGAAGTACAATTTCATTAAAATGTTAGTCAAGAAAAATTGTATTATCCAACTCTGAACACTATAGGAAAGAGTGAGTAGTAGTTAACTCATACATGAAACTAAACTACACCCAAACTGGCCTGTATCCATCAACCACTGCTAATGCTACTATACTTGCCATACAGTGGTAATTTAGAAGCATTTTGTTTAACAGACTAAGACTATAAAATGCATGTAACTTTATATGTTTTCACCTCACAAACAAAAGGCAATTGTGTTCGCTCGATTTATCCAGTGCCCACCTGCTCCTCTTGTCACTCTCTGGAGCTGCGCGTTAGAAAGAGCCAGCTGCCCCACCAAAGAAGCTGTCCACGCTGAAGAGAGGGAGGTGAAAAAGATGCTAGGGTCAAAGCGCGAGGGAACAGTGCCTGTATTTAGGGGTCTGGGTACATGCTAGGACTGATAAAGAGTTCCCATAATGCACCTGGGCCTAGGCTTTGGCATCGGTGGAGTGGTGAGGTCCAGCAGCGGAAAAGCCAATGAAAACATGCTTGTTCTGTGTGCGGAGGGACCCAGCTGAGGAGGCCTGCGTGGTCCAGGGGAGAGCCATCTGCGCGGCCTCGCTTGGCCCTGGGTTTAGTCTGACAGGCTCGAAGATGAAGATTTAGCACAGGGAATGATGTGATGTCAGAAAATGGATGCAGTGACATGCAGGATAAATGAGCTAATATGAGTGGATTCAGATGGAATTCCATGAGGTTTTGTAAGAATCATTATATTGTTTTTAGGTTAACTGTGCACTGTGTAACTTTTTCTGGTGGAGGATCTGTCACTGGCTTGTCTCCATGGAAATTGTATTGCTTTGCTTGTAATGTTCCACTGTATGGCATTAAATTTAATCTGACATTTATTCAGTTATTGGTGGTTTTGTTGCTCAAAAATACCCTGAAGAACATGCATTCTTATAGTGAACATGGTCTCCTCTTCACAGATGTGACCTGTAACTATAGACTGTATATATAAATGGACATGGCTAACCCACTAGCCGGCGCATTCCAAATAGGGCATAGTGAGCATGGGTGCGCTTACGGCCCCATCGACTCTGGCTTGCCCTTTTCTCTCTAACTGGTGCAGCGGCCTTGTCATTTTGGTCTTAAAATGTTCATATCAACCCACTCTACATGATCCTGGTGTTTCACTGTGTGTTTTATTTCACTATTTTGCCTGTAAATCAATTGCTACTCCCAATATGTAACTCTGCTCCCACTTTGCTCCATAACTGCCAGCCTCGGTAAGCTTCATTTGACTGGAGCCAAATGCTTAGTCCACTTCTTTATATAATCTATGCCTGAAACTATGCCTTGCCTACAGGTTTACATGGAGATATATACGTTTAATGTCATACTTGGGAACATTCTTGGCAAAGCAGGAACCTCTTTCTTCCAACAGAAAGGTTACATAGGACCCTTTTATTTTTTGGCAAATCTCCTTGGTTAATTTGAGAACTTTTTACGTTGGTTGCCCTGTCTGTTGCAACTGACCACATGTTGTTTACAATGTGGATGAAGTGTCTTGCCTGATGATTCAGTGGCAGTATGTGCTTGAGCAAGTATTGAACTTGTTACCATGAAGTGTGAAGAATCCCTCAGTTGTCCAGGTAGAATCCATGGCAAAAAGAGAAATTCAGTTTGTCAACTGGACAAAGTTTATTTGGTCGAATACATTTCGCAGCTCATCCAAGTTACTTCTTCAGTTCTGAACTGAAGAAGTCCAATTGACAAACTTTGTCCAGTTGACAAATTGAATTTCTCCTTTTGCCGTGTTAACATGAAGTTAGTGGGCAAAACTGTGCCACTGCCACCCCAGAGATGGCATGAAATATTTGTATTCCATGTTAATTGAATAAATAAATGAACAAACCTAAGAAACTGATCTTTCTACAAACTATATTAACTATATTTTGGCTTTTCTGTATAATATATAGTGTGCTTTTTCAACATTGAAAGAGCTTAAAGTGGTGTTATTAGTCACATTACATTCTACAGGTGCACAGAGGGGACAAATCAAGCATGACTAGAGGGCATTGGTGCTCCAGACTCTTTAAACTCTCATTAAAATGTGCAACGTTTTCATCTGACCTCAACACAACCTACTGTTCTTAAAAACAAGGCCACCATCTTGTTTCCCCATCTCACCTAACAGTCCATTCAACAGGTCCATTATTCATTATTTAAAGGATCAGTGTTACTAAACAGACTGGGCATTACTCCACTTCATTAGCACCATTCTTCTTATTGCAATATCCTTGTTTGGAATAAAAGAAAACAAGTTGTTCTTTCCAGCTTCTAAGAGTCTAATTTCCCCAAATGTTGCATCATGCTGTAAACAAACTAAAAGCTATTTCCTTTCTGGTCAGTAACTAATATTTGCCAATGTCAATATAGATATTTTTATATAGTAAGGCCCAAGGTTATAGTAGTACTGAAGTTCACAATGTTAAAATACAAATTGCATGTGTCTGTAATTTAATACAATATAGGGTTGGCACAATACTAAAATTTCTCTCAAAATTCAATATCGATATCATAATTATGGTATGTGTTCTTTAAAGACAACACAACATAATAATAGTAAACTAATGTCACCATGTGGTCTTATACTCTTTCTTTCATGGAACAAGGTCATTCTAAAATTATTCCAGAAAGGTCCCATTTTGTTTTCAGTACCAGTACTTGGAAGTAGTTTCAACATACAAGTTATAGTATCAGTATCTGGATAGGGCAAAGAATCAAAAGGCTGCCACAGAGCCATCCAGAACTGAGCTTTGAAATCAGTGACGTCAGATTAAATTGGGGTTGCATGTTTAATACAATAGTTTGTTTTATCTCATGCATAAAAGAGTTACCCAACATTTGTCCAATGGGGATACAGTCTTTTCAGTTTGGACAGTTTTCTGTAGTTTGCACAACAATTTCAGTGGAGAGGTTGAAAATATTGAAAATGTTTTCAGGTAACATTGCCCAGCCCTATCAGTGGGTATTACAACCCTACACCATAGTAATAATATGATTTATTTCAATGCTTAGATCACTAGTCTGTGTGAAAGATTTTCTAGCACTAATTCACCAAGTCTACCTGTAATATAGGAGTGAATACTGAACATTCCTCAAAAGCCTTGTACTACATCATATTTATACAGCACGTACTTGAGGTGAACCAGCATTCCTTCACACCCAGCTGTGGTTAGTTAGCTGTGCTAGTATTTGGCATCATGGCAAGACTAATCAAAAGCCTGCTCTGTTCATTGAAAATGTTTAATAATATAGAAAAATGTTAACACAAACCTCTACTATTAATAATAATAATAATAACTATTATTATTTATTTTTATTTTTTTAATTATTATTATATGATTTATTTCAGTAATCCTTTATTATTTGTCTGTGTGGGTCCTTGGGCAAGACCCTTCACGGTACTGCCCCCCGGGCGCCGAAAGATGGCTGCTCACTGCTCCTGAAAAGGATGGGTCAAATGCAGAAGTCAAATTTCTCCCGTGTGTCACTGTGTGTCATTGTGTGTGAGACCAAATAAAGACTTAAATCTTACAGGAAAATTAACGTTTTTTTTACAATCTGAGCCTTCTTTCGGCAATAAAACAAGTAGTTTTACTCACCCATAGCAGTTTGGTGTCAATTGGAGCAGTATCGCAGAAGTTATGTTGTAGCCGTTCTGTTCTACTAGTGATTCCGTATCCGTTAGCGTGAGTGCTCGGGGCACTGATTTGGGGTGTCCAAATAACACAAACTTTAGCACTTTTCAAATCACAGAAGATCGCTGTGTCAGGGTAGACTTTTAGTAGATTCCAAAACGGCCTGAAACCCGATATCACAACAGAAAAGTAAAGTTCACAGCGGTGTTAGCTTCTTTCGGACTAGCGGTGTTTACAAAACAGCTGAGTTCACGCATGCGCACTGTCCTCTCTGATGACGTCATCAAATGAAACTATAGCTGCATATCGGGTTTCAGGCTGTTTTGGAATCCACTAAAAGTCTACCCTGACACAGCGATCTTCTGTGATTTGAAAAGTGCTAAAGTTTGTGTTATTTGGACACCGCAATGTAATGCCCCAAGCACCATGTTAATACGGGAACGGCTACAACATAAGTTCTGCGATACTGCTCCAATTGACACCAAACTGCTATGGGTGAGTAAAACTACTTGTTTTATTGCCGAAAGAAGGCTCAGATTGTAAAAAAACATTAATTTTCCTTTAAGTCTGTCTGCATCTTCCAAAGCTCAAAATGCTCCATTCTACCTTGTGATGTCATTCAGTAATAGTTCAAGTTATCCTCTACCTTTTACCATTTGCTCAGTAGATATGGGCAATTCCAGGGCTGAAATTAGCCAAATGATTTTAGTGAAAGTGTAAGGAGATTAAAAACGCAGTGGAGCACTTCCTGTATTACCGCATAAAATCACAAGGTGGAACGGAGCATTTTCAGTCTGAGAGAAGAACTCAATCTAAATATGGAGGACTGAAGGACTTAAACATGTGTGTATGGAACATATAAAGCTCCAGGTATGTTTGTGATGAGGAAACAGCATTATAACAAATGAGAAAATAGTGCAATATAGCCCCTTTAATGACCTTTCTGGGACTAGGTGGTCACATTACTGGCACGTCACCTCCCTAGTTATTTAAGCAGATCATAAGTAATAATGAATACACAAAACACGACATTATAAGCTGTATTTTACATAGAGGAATCTTGGCGCATACCAGAGTGATTACATTGTTTACTTCTCCTGAAAATTTGCAAAAGGAACTAATAAAAAAGGACATTTGTTTCCTTTATGTTGCTCCTGGGGCGGTGGAGGAGACCAGCCAACCATCATGCCTGCGCTCAGTGTTTATGATAAGAAATTGCAAACATTTGGAGTCCTCAGTGCATCATCCTCCCACTCTCAAGACAATAGACAAGTTGTCAGATCCAGAGAGTATACGTCCAGCAGTTTGAATGACCAATCACAATCAGTTACAGACTCAGGGAAATGATTTAAAGCTGAAAATCATGTGCAATGTTTTGATATACAATATTCTATTCTATTTAATTTAAAGGCAAACTGTGCCCAGAATGACTGATTGCTGGGTTTCAGATGACATCCACCTGACATAATATTGAATACAGATGGGAGGAAGTTAAAATGAATCAAAGGGCTTATATTACGCAAAATTGACTCTTGCCAGCTTTTAGTCATGTTATAATGCTTCTACCTCCTCAAAAACATACTGTATCTGGAGTTGTGTTTTGTCTCATTCACACATGTTTAACACACAAACCCTGCATGTTTACACGGTGTTCTTTTCTCAAACTGAAAACACTCTGTTCCACCTTGTGTTGTGTCATGTGGTAACACTGTGTTTTTAAAGGAGACTTAACGTTTTTTACAATCTGAGCCTTATTTCGGTAATAAAACAAGTTGTTTTACTCACCCATAGCACTTTGGTGTCATATGGAGCACTTCCAGAGATGTTTTAAATTAGCGATAGCCGTAGCGCTAATATATGCCCCGAGCGGTCTCCAAATAACACAAACTTTAGCACTTTTCAAATCATAGAAGCTCAATGTCTTAGTCTACACTTTCGTTTGAGTCAAAAGTGGCCTGTAATCCGAGATTTATTCATAATTTACAGCTTTGCATTTCATGTTTGCGTCCCGGGAGCTGAGAGCGAAATAAGCTGTGACTCCGCACATGCGCACTGTCCTCTTCATCTACTCGAAACTATGGATAAATCGAAAACGAAAGCGTAGACTAAGACATCGAGCTTCTATGATTTGAAAAGTGCGAAAGTTTGTGTTATTTGGAGACCGCAAACATATGCCCCGAGAACTCACATTACGGAGATCGCAAATCTAAAACATCTCTGGAAGTGCTCCATATGACACCAAAGTGCTATGGGTGAGTAAAACAAATTGTTTTATTACCGAAATAAGGCTCAGATTGTAAAAAACGTTAATTCTCCTTTAAACGTCACACACCTTCAATATAATCGTTTCGTGGATTTCATATCTCATGGTAACTCATGGTAAACGGTAGCTGTTAATTGAAAAAAAGAAAGTGCTGCTACATGACATCACAAGGTGGAACAGAGAACAGACTAGAAAAGTTACACAGTCCACCTTTAAATTTAATAGCAGGACATCCTAACTGGAGCTTTACACTTTTTTGCATGTTGTGGTCGACCATTACAGTGGTGCAGTTAATTTTCTAGCAAAGTTGACACTGGAATTATCGATATTACTGTAACAGCCCCTGTGGGTTTTTATGCTAAACTATTGAATGGCAAGTTAAATGTTCCAAAATGTTCTTCTGGTTGTGTTTGTTGACAGTGGGAGCGCTGTGGCCAGTATGTGGATGTCTCCTCTAATACACGGAGAGACTTTGAAACTTCATCTCCACAGCCTTGAAGTGTCAGTGCTCCAGTCCGCTCCCCTTGCGTTTGACTTGGACGCTGTGCTCTGATATTAGGGCTGGGTTGAGCTGTCCTCCTGCTGAAAGATGGGAGGATTAAGGGTTGGGGTTGTGGAGGGAATCGTCTGGGAATATTCAAAATCCTCGTGCTCGTTACTCCGTCTGCGGAATGGAAGGCCGGGACAATTGTAGGATCAGCTGTAGGTTTCAGACAGGATTCTTCACCGCATGTTTCCAGCGATCAGACGTCCACAGACTTTGCTTCATATTAGGAGGTAATTTAACTTTTCAGCAGGGTTCAAAGATGGGCAGAGGAAATTTAAGTGTTGTGGTTGAAAGATTTTGGAGAAATATGTGGTTTGACTTATCGTAGAAGAATTACAATTTATGTTTTAATGGTTTTGTTCAGAGATGCATTTGAAAGGACCCTTATTACACAATTTTCTTTTTTATTTTATTTAGTATAATTCACAATTCATTGACTTCTTTTCTTTATTTCTCTCCACGGAGAGATTACTGTTTTGCCTTGATTATTCCACAGTATGGCTACCACATTCATACATTATATTACACACTGTATTTTTTGTTACACATCAAGCAGTATCTGTGACATTTGATTAGATACATAATATTTGTACAAGATTATTTTATTTATACAGTTATTCTAGTTACACCTTTAAACTGCTGTAATCCCTTGTCATTTCATCAATTTCACAGAATTACATGGTTTCCCTTGACCTCTGGAGACAGTACAGTGGGTGTAGTCTAGACTGGGATTTTCAAGCACTAATTCACCAAGTCTACCTGCGATAGCAACGAATACTGAACATTCCTCAAGGGTTTATACTACATCATATTTATACTGCACGTGTTTGAGGTGAACCAGCATTCCTTCACACAGCATCACCCAGCTGTAGCGGTGGTTAGTTAGCAGTGTAGCAGTATAGTCTAACCCCCCTCTCCTCTTCCCTTGTGTCGCTCCAAAATGTACGGCCTAATTGAAAACAGAGCTACGATTTTTACGACAGCTCCCCCTATAGAAACCATCTGCTTTGGATTTACTTCCCCTCTCCTCCCCACTCCTCTCCTCTCTTCGTACCCAGCCTCGTGAGGGTCTGATTGGAGGGTCCTCACTTCTTGGCTCTGATACCCCATTGCTGTCACTTAGACTAACTTTATTGATCCATAAGAGAAATGACTGACACAATAGCTCACACATCACAATATATTATAATAACTAAGAGCAAAAATATCAACTGTAATAATGCATTCTCAGTTAGGAGCAAAAATAGAAGAGACTGGTGTCAAATAAAGCATAATGAAGTTAAAATTATATATAGAAACATAGTTATACAAACAGTGCAAAGATGAAATGATGATTGACAGGACATAGGGTTATCTGTTACATAAGGTGAGTTGTTGTACAGTTGTAGGGAGTATTATCTGTTACATAAGGGTGAGTTGTTGTACAGTTGTAGGGAGTATTATCTGTTGCATAAGGGTGAGTTGTTGTACAGTTGTAGGGAGTATTATCTGTTACATAAGGGTGAGTTGTTGTACAGTTGTAGGGAGTATTATCTGTTACATAACGGTGAGTTGTTGTACAGTTGTAGGGAGTATTATCTGTTGCATAAGGGTGAGTTGTTGTACAGTTGTAGGGAGTATTATCTGTTACATAACGGTGAGTTGTTGTACAGTTGTAGGGAGTATTATCTGTTGCATAAGGGTGAGTTGTTGTACAGTTGTAGGGAGTATTATCTGTTACATAAGGGTGAGTTGTTGTACAGTTGTGTGGAGTATTATTGTTTACATAAGGGTGAGTTGTTGTACAGTTGTGTGGAGTATTATCTGTTACATAAGGGTGAGTTGTACAGTTGTGTGGAGTATTATTGTTTACATAAGGGTGAGTTGTTGTACAGTTGTGTGGAGTATTATTGTTTACATAACGGTGAGTTGTTGTACAGTTGTAGGGAGTATTATCTGTTGCATAAGGGTGAGTTGTTGTACAGTTGTAGGGAGTATTATCTGTTACATAAGGGTGAGTTGTTGTACAGTTGTGTGGAGTATTATCTGTTACATAAAGATGAGTTGGTGTACAGTTGTAGGGAGTATTATCTGTTACATAACGGTGAGTTGTTGTACAGTTGTAGGGAGTATTATCTGTTGCATAAGGGTGAGTTGTTGTACAGTTGTAGGGAGTATTATCTGTTACATAAGGGTGAGTTGTTGTACAGTTGTGTGGAGTATTATCTGTTGCATAAGGGTGAGTTGTTGTACAGTTGTAGGGAGTATTATCTGTTACATAACGGTGAGTTGTTGTACAGTTGTAGGGAGTATTATCTGTTGCATAAGGGTGAGTTGTTGTACAGTTGTAGGGAGTATTATCTGTTACATAAGGGTGAGTTGTTGTACAGTTGTGTGGAGTATTATCTGTTACATAAGGGTGAGTTGTTGTACAGTTGTAGGGAGTATTATCTGTTACATAAGGGTGAGTTGTTGTACAGTTGTAGGGAGTATTATCTGTTACATAAGGGTGAGTTGTTGTACAGTTGTGTGCAGTATTATTGTTTACATAAGGGTGAGTTGTTGTACAGTTGTGTGCAGTATTATTGTTTACATAAGGGTGAGTTGTTGTACAGTTGTGTGGAGTATTATCTGTTACATAAGGGTGAGTTGTTGTACAGTTGTAGGGAGTATTATCTGTTACATAAGGGTGAGTTGTTGTACAGTTGTAGGGAGTATTATCTGTTACATAAGGGTGAGTTGTTGTACAGTTGTGTGGAGTATTATTGTTTACATAAGGGTGAGTTGTACAGTTGTGTGGTGTATGGTATGTAGTCCTGTACCTCTCTAAGTTGTGGGAGCCTGTCACTTGCCTTTTCGAGTGTTGTAGTGTGTAGATTTCAGAGCGTGATTCCTGGCCGTTAACCCCCTTGTTTCCTTTTCCTAATGAGCACAGGATCTTCCTCCCCCCTTCCCTCTCCTCCTCTTCCCGACTCTGTCGTGTCTAATTAAAGCGCTACATGCAGTCATTAATCCTGGATGATGTGTGTCCTTGTGAGGATTGTTTTTGGGACGAGGGCTGTGAAGTAAATTGTGAAATTACTGCTTATAAGATATTCATATTGCTAGAATATGTATAACAATGACATGAGTTATTTCAGAGACTATTTACCCTTTACAAAATCATACTGTTTAAGGTTCACTCTGTAACTTTCTAGTATGGGTCTGGTACCATGAGATGCTATTGCTTTGGCAGGAATGTTCCTCACTATGTAACCATCTGAAATGTACAAGTGTATTTATTGTTGAGAAAGATATCTTGAAATGCATGCATTCTTTCTGTGAGTGGGGTCCCCCTTCACAGATTTGACCTGTAACTTGGCCTAGTAACATCACCTGCTTGTTTCTATGGAGATAGATATATTTAATGTCATATTGTGGGGCATTCCAGGCACAGCAATAACATCTCCATGGAAACAAGCAGGTGATGGACACTACCACCAGAAGTGTTACATAATGCATCTTTAAAGGATCAGTGTGTAATTTGTCTTTTCTGATGGGAGCCCATTACCATGGCGATTTCAAGGCTTTGCTCAGAATGTGCTCAGAAAGGCATTTAACATATCTGCCTCAAATATAGGTGTAGTGGGATCACCACTACACTGATCTAACCTGTTACTTAGCCTGGACGTGTCTTCTGCTTGTCTCCATGGAATAATAAGCACTAATATCTCCACGGAAACAAGCAGGTGACAGACCCGCAACCAGAAAGGTTACATATTACAATTGATAGCTCATAGTTGTTTTTTTATGACAGTATCAAAGTATATCTACAATTTAGCCTTATTTGGGGCATTGCACTCAGAATCTTCACTGTTCATTGATAATATGCAATAATATTACACAGTGTTTACATAAACTTCCACTATAGATTTTGCAACCTTAACCAGTCCCTAACTGTCAGGTTCAAAGTAAACACCAGGTGGAAACAATCCGGTAACCTTATCGTTTGGGGTCGCACCAGTCTCAGCGCAATTTCTCACATGCTACACTTGATTATGGTCAAGTTACACAGTGAGGTACATTCTTGACAATGATTGATAGTAATGCGAGAATTCTCTGTGTCATTTACCCGAGCTAACTCCCAAAGCCAAGAGGGTGACAATGGAAGCAGTTGAAAGTCTTAAAACTAGAAATCTGGTTCCAGCAAAGATCAGTGAATATTCTTCACACATCTTCCCTAAGCGTGTGTGAGCAGTGTTTGTACAGAGGTTACCCGCCATGAAAGAGTGAGGATGGGGTGAATGAGGTCATATAAAGTGGTGAAACTTTTTTTTTTTCCAGTGGTCTAAAGAGTTATTCTGCACTTTCCTCATGCATTTGTATTTACTTAATTATTGACCATGATGAGTTTCTAAGTGCTTTTCACAACTTCAGAGAGTAGAGCAGGGTAAACGTAAACGGCTAGAAATAACCAGCGTGATAAGCTAACAGTAAATAGCATGCTAACAGTGTACTTCCTGGCTTGTATGGGATGAAACACTTTATAATTAGATGCAGACAGGACACAGTAGTCTTGTTTTAACCCTAGAGGGCATTTTTATATGTATATTTGATACAGCCAAAATAAAATTTGCGTAACTATATAGATTAAAAAAAAAAGGTACAGTCACTTAAAGATACAAAATCAAAGTAAAAAAATAAAACACTGTAAGTATCTTATAAGGTGTAATAGGAAACAGATAATACAGATAACATAATACAGTGGTCCCTCGCTCTATCGCGGTTCACTGTTCGCGCCCTCGCTGTTTCGCAGATTTAAAAAAAAAAAAAATCAAATTTTTTTAGTGTTTTTTTAATAGTGTAACATTGTGTTCTGCGTCCTGATTGGCTAAGAGACTAGACCAGGACTAAACGTGGACTAAACCAGGTATAGACCAGAACTAAACCAGGTCTAGACCAGGTCTAAACCTGGACTGGCCCTGGACTAAACCGGGACTAGACCAGGTCTAAACCAGGATTAAACCGCTCTTTGCTGGTTTCGTGTGGCTGTTTTGTGGCTCGGGCTGAGAGCGGCGCGGCGGTTCTATCTCGTGCTCGCAGCCCCGGTGTACGTGCGGCCTCGCGCCGCTCACGTTTCTCTGTTACGGATTTGTCTATGATGAGGAGTGCACGTGTCGCACACTTCTCCAAGAGGTTGGTGCGCGTCGCTTCGCGTCCAGGGACTTGGTAGTGCTCCTCGCGCGTCCGGCGGGGCTTCCGGGGCCGTGTCTCCCCCCACGCGTTACTATTAATACATTTTGTTGAAAATCTATGAAAGTTTGAGTGTTTAAACGAGAACAAATGTGAGAAAAGGTTAATGCCAGTCTGAGAAAAGCGTATAATGTGTGTGGTGAGGCATTTACAGCCTTAAAACATGTAGAATAATTGTAAAATATAAAGTTGTCCTACTTCGCGGATTTCTCTTATTGCGGGTTATTTCTGGAACCTAACCCCCGCTATAAAATGAGGGATTACTGTAATAAATGTGCGGTACCTAATTTTTATGGAAAAACTTAATAATTTTAAGTTTGCAGTGGTCCAATATTATTTTTATTATGGATTCCGAACATCCAAATTATTAACGGTGATGAGTTTATAAGGACTTTTCATAAGAGAGAAAATAGAATGCTTTCTAATTAAATGCAGACAGTACACAGCAGGCTTATTTTGACCTCTAGAGCTACTTAAAAAAAAATATATATATATTTGATTTTGATTAATTAAGCAAACGAAAACAAAAATAAACAAAAACAAAAACCCTCCCACACCCCACCTCTCTCTCCACGCTTAACACATACACAAAACTATACACAAAAACACTGGGTACAAAGGTTTAATAGCATTAAACCTTTCTATCATCATAGAGCTCAAACTAGGCCAAGTTACAGGTCACATTTGCGGATAGGCAACACAGGGAATAGTAAAAATGCCTGTTTTTTCTCGGTATTTTTGAGCGATAAAAACACCTCCAGGCAGAGCAATGGCATATCCATAGAAACAAGCAGAAAGCAGGTGATGGATCCTCAACTAAAAAGTTTATTTTATTTATTTATTTTACTTTCATACATGGGGGAAAATCACATAAAGGACTTTAAATTCATGTGTGTTTGCTAGCTTGCTAACAGACTGACAGATCATAGGCAGCGCTTAACAAAACAGTCCCAAACAGTCTCCTCTGTGTGTCTGCGTGTGTGAGTGTGTTTGCTTTTCCGTGTGTGGCCATGTTTTACATAGAGATTGCATCAGAGAATGTTGGTGGATCTCATGTGGGTCCATGCTTCATTTGGAGTTCGCTGACCTATGCTGATACGAGCTCCTCTCAGGATGTGGCCAGACGGCTGTGCTCAGGCTTTCTCTGTAGTCACCACACACTCACAAAGACTGTTATCTCTCTTCTTCTGCAAGCTTTAGTGTAGACCAGGGGTGCCCAAACTACAGTCTGTAGTCCAAATGCCCTTGGCCCTTAAGCTTCCAGCTGAATTGGCTAATTACAGTGGTCCCTCGCTCTATCGCGGTTCACTGTTCGCGGCCTCGCTGTTTCGCGGATTTTTTTTTTTTTTAATAGTGTAACTTTTTTAAAATAGTGTAACATTGTGTTCTGCGTCCTGATTGGCTAAGAGACTGTAGACCTTTGCCGATTGATAGATGGGGGATGCAGGGGGGACCGGGACTAGACCAGGACTAGACCAGGACAAACGTGGACTAAACCAGGTCTAGACCAGAACTAAACCAGGTCTAAACCTGGACTTGTCCTGGACTAAACCAGGACTGGACCAGGTCTAAACCAGGATTAAATCACCCCTTGCGGCTCTTTGCTGGTTTCATGCGGCTCTTGCGTTCGTTTATGCGTGTTCGGTTTGTGGCTCGGGCTGCGAGGACGCGGTCCTTAGGGGGAGGCATAGTCCGGGCGCTGCGGTTCGATCTCGTGCTCGCAGCCCTGGCCTTGCGCTGGTCGTGCAGCTCTGTCACGGATTTGACCACGCGCACTTCTCCAAGGGGTTGGTGCACGTCGCGTCCCAGGACGTGGCAGTGCCATTGGATGAGCGCGGTGCTTCCTGCGGATCCAGTGACTCATGTCTCCGCTCCCCTCGCGCGTCCGGCTGGGCTCTCGGCGGAGCCCCCACGCTTCACTATTAATACATTTTGTTGAAAATCTACAAAAGTTTGAGTGTTTAAACGAGAGAGAAATGTGAGAAAACGTTAATTCCAGTGTTTTAAAGGTCCCATGGCATGAAATTTTCACTTTCTGAGGTTTTTGAACGTTAATGTGAGCTCCCCTACCCCTAGGACCCCCCCCCATGGCTTAAAGTTGCGAAATGTCTAAACTGAGCATTTGCGGTCCTTTTCTGCGTTAGAAAAAAACACAGCTCAAACGGGCGATTCTGAACAAGGAAACTTATTGACGTCACATCGAAAAATGCAGCTCCACCCCCGTCTGTGTCTCTGCTCAGCGTCTCTGTAAATCACGCCCATAGAGTTTGGACTGCGAAGGAGCTACACAATGTGAAATGCGTTTTTTATTTGCCTGGAGGCACGTCCGAGTGTTTCTAGGCTCGGACGTCTTTTATCTGAGCCTGTGGACATCTGAAACAGCAGTGGTTTAATTTTATTTTCTGTGAAAATGTGTTTTTTCATTGAAATGCCTCTCTTTTCTTCCTCCGCGCTTAAAACGCGGAAGTGGGGCCAGCACAAGGAAACAAGGAACCAGCAGCGCATTTGGCCCCCATCACCCACTCCTCTAACCTATCTGTGTCCTTCTCATTTGCATTCAAGCAACAAGGCCCAGAATGAGTTGTTCAGAGAGGGATTTTCTGACTCTGACTCTGACTGTACATGTGTCTTTCTCAGTGTTGATTTTGGAGCAGGATTCATTTACAGTATTAGGGAACCATTAAGGCACCATATAAAAGCATCAAGAAGTACCATGTCATGGGATCTTTAAGGCGTTTACAGCCTTAAAACATGTATAATAATTGTAAAATATAAAGTTGTCCTACTTCGCAGATTTCACTCATTACGGGTTATTTCTGGAACCTAACCCCCGCGATATTTTAACTTAAATAACAAAGATTTTGATGTAATACAGACTTAAAATAAATGTTCCAAGCCTTATGAAAGGTGCACTGTGTAACTTTTTGGCTGGGGGTCCATCACCTTCTTCTTTCTATGGATGTCATTGCTTTGCCTGAAATGTTCCACAGTTCAGACATTAAACAACTGTACCTTACATTTATTCAATTACAGATGGTTTTATAACTCGAAAATACCTAGAAAAGCAGGCATTCTGAGTGTGAGCAGTGTCTCTCCACAGATCTGATCTGTAACTTGATCTGGTTTGGTCTCCACAAAAATAGGGTTTAATACCATACTGTGAAACATTCCAGATAAAGCAATAACATTTATTCTTAACATTTATTTTGGTTATTTGTTGTAGTACCGTAAGATTAGAGCAGTCTCGGATCGAACATGTAACTACTGCGAGTATTATAGTGTTTCATTCTTCATTGCAGCTCTTCTTTTTTTTTTTTTTTTTTAAATCAATATTTTAAATTTAGAATAGTTTTTGTTGGATAATCCAGCTTTACGTTTATTGTGTTGGTGGCATACATTAATTTCAGCAGTATATGGCACTTCAGAATTTGTTATCATGACAGGCCTAACCATAGTATAACATTTTCTTGCCATTTGAAATATATTTTGACGATTTTGGAAAACAATGTCTAAATATGTAAATTGTATATTTTTTCCATGCTTGGATGTTGTATGTTGCCCTCTAGTGGCTACAGTGGGCAGTGAAGCATAGAGGAATGGCAAATTAGCAGCAAGGCTATTTTATCAACATGATGCTAACAGACACATGCATCGTTGTTGCAGTCGAAGAGCTAAAAAAATGATCAAATACCTGGTTTCTTTCTTTCGGGTCTAAAATTACACTGAACAGAACATTTTCATCTATTGTAAAATGTACAAACAGAACAAACAAACAGCAAGTTCCCTTAAAAATACTGTGATTATATTTGACATTTATGTAATAAATAATAATGCATACTCATAATATTTTCCTCTCAAATGTACATGATAATATATACCATAATGTCAATGGGCTTAATACTGATTCATAGAAGTAAATTAAGCAAATAAATTATGTAAAAATATTTTAAACTAAATTTTCTTATTGTGTGGACAATCTTCAAGGGCCCCCTGCAGTGTCTCTGAGGAAATTCCCACTTTGGGAATCACTGATGTCAGCAATTCCAGCCTAATAATAATAATTATTATTCATATTATTAATAATAATACAGTGGTACCTCGCCTTACGAACGACCCAACAAACGAAAATTCCAAGTTACGAAACGCCTTCACGGTAAATTTTGGTCTCTAGATACGAAAGAAAATTCAAGTTACGAAACGCGAAATCTCAAAAATTCAAATAATGTGCGCTCAGCCACACACATTATACGCTTTTCTCAGACTGGATTTAAACTTTTCTCACATTTGTCTCTGTTTAAACACTCAAACTTTCATAGATTTTCAACAAAATGTATTAATAGTGAAGTGTGGGGGGAAGGGGGAGGGTGGAGAAGTGTGCGCGGCGAGGACACATGTGTGATAGGGCAGCATGACCCGGCGTGGGGCTGAGAGGACGAGACTCGTGCTCAAACTGTGCCTCCTCTAAAACAGGATTAAACCAGGTCTGAACCAGGTCTAAACCAGGATTAAACCACCGCGGCTCTTACCTGCGTTCGTTCATGCGCTCGGACTGCGTGCGGTCCCCTCCTCGCTGCTCGCCTCAGCTGTGACTCGTGAGAAACCAGGAAATAGACCCGCACGCGGCGCTTTAATCCACCTGGTCTAGTCCTGGTTTAGTCTAGGTTTAGTCCTGGTCCATTCCAGGTATAGACCTTGTTTAGACCTGGTTTAGTCCATGTTTAGTCCTGGTCTAGTCTCTTAGCCAATCAGGACCCAGAACACAGTGTTACACTATAAAAAAAAAAGTTACACTATAAAAAAAAAACTTGGAACGGGGCCTTGGAACGAATCAGGCTTTTTCCATTGAAATAGCTACTCAACTTATGAAAGATTCACGTTACGAAACCACTTCTGGAACGAATTAATTTTGTAAGGTGAGGTACCACTGTAATTGCACCAACTCATGTTGTGTTTTTATTTAGATTGTGATATAAAACCTCATAATAATAATAATAATAATAATAACAATAATAATAATAATAATAATAATAAGCCGTAAAAGTAAGGCTGAATGATTTTGAGGAAAATTAAAGGTGCACTATATAACTTTTTGGGTATCCGTCACCTTCTTGTTTCTATGGATACGTTATTGCTCTGCCTGGAATATTCCACAGTATGACATTAAACAGCTCTGCCTTAGATTTATTCAATTACAGGGGGTTTTATAGTTCAAAAATACGTACAAAAACAAGCATTCTGACTGTGAGCGGGGGTTGCCTCTTCACAGATCTGACCTGTAACTTAGTCTGGTTTGGTCTCCATTACGATAGAAAGGTTTAATACCATCCTGTGAAACATTTTAGTAGGGCTGCAAGGATTACTCGAGTAACTCGGGTAATCCGAGTACAAAAAATAATCGAGGTAAATTATTTGCCTCGAGGCTCCGTTTAATTATCATCACGTGGCGATATATTTCAATTCATGCATCATCGCGGTATTGTCAGACTACTGCGCTGTTCGGATAGACTGCATCACTGTTTCCATTAACATATAAACTATTTAAACATTTATAAAATCGGGGATAAAAGAGTTCCGCCTTTTAGCGGATCTCTGCTTTTTTTTCAGCCGCGGGGTCATTTTTTTAAATATCAGTGCAAATCCGTTGACTTTCAGCTTTTTTCATGACTGGGCACTTTCATCCCTGTAAAATATGTATAGCAAAATCTGTGGCCTACGGTATGTCTGTACTCTACAGTATGACTACGTTTCACCCGGACTGTTGTTACTGACGGACATTTCAAAGCAGCCGCGAGCGGTTTGCTTTTGTCGTTGCTTTGGTTCACTATGGCAGAGATTGAAGAAGAGGGGAGGAAAAGGATGATAATGTCCCAAGTGTGGGACCATTTCACCCTCAGAAAAACAGAGAAGGCAGTGCAGTGTGTGTACTGTAAAGCAGACCTCGCATACAATCACAGCACATCATCAATGCTGCAGCACTTAAAGCGGAAACACCCCCACTTCACCGCTCAAAGCGGAGCTTCTGCGAGATATGCGATATTTATGATTTCCGATTGATGACCACTTGAGTCTGTTAAAATACAAGGTATGTAAACCCTATAAAATTAGTCAGCAGTGACGAGGCATGGCAAGTCCCTCATCTTTCTCTACGGTAACACGCAAAGCTCAAGCGCATTTTAGGCAGCGTTTGACGGACAGTGATGGCCCCTGTCCCTGCTCAGCAAGCGTATATTACGTATTAAACAGACTCAGACTGCTGTATTTTTTTTCCATCAGAGACATTTCATACATTATTACACTTACTGCACTAAAGGCTTACTGCTGAATAGCATTTCATTTTTTATTTACACTCCAAAGATTTGGTTTTATTCTTCTATTGTTTTATTGGCTTAGTTCCTAAGCCAGTAATGGTTTAAACTTTGAAAGTTGTGAAATAAAAAAGTTTTTTTTCTGAGGAAAAGGAAACAGTTGTTTGCTCATTTTAATAGACCCTTCATGTTGCATTGCACACAATTGATTTAATTGTTTTTAAAAAAAAGTAGGATTCGTTAGAGTACTCGATTACTCGAAAAAATAATCGACAGAGTACCCGATTCCAAAAATACTCGATAGTTGCAGCTCTACATTTTAGACAACGCAATAAAATCTCCATGGAGAAAAGCATTTGACTGACCTGCCACAATACCATCTCAGACCAAACAGCCTTACAACATGGAATAATCCTCAATAAAGTCAGTGTATCTTAATCTGTCAGATTCAAAACATTGACTCTTCTAAATGGCAGAGAGTGTCCATTTGTCTCTCTTTGACGCAGCTTGTCTGTGTGCACAAAGCAAAGAGCCCCTCCAGAGCGCTGTGTGCCTGATGACGTGCTTCCATTAACTTAGTCATGGAGCGTTTGCATTGGGCCGACTTTAAAGGCAAAACCGCTTGGGTCTTTTCCTGGAACTGAAGTCGAACAAAAACACTGAATGATGCTAATGTTTACAAGTGAAGATGGGTGAGATAGCTCTGACTAAGGCTACAAGATTAAAGGACCCAACTTAGGCTATTTTCTGATCTGTGTTACGTTGTTTCCTCATCACAAACATACCTGGAGTTGTGTTTTGCTTCATTCACACATGTTTAACACACACATCCTGCATAATTAGGCTGTGCTCTTCTCTCAAATGGAAAACACTCTGTGGTATTACAGGAAGGTGCTCCACTGTGTTTTTAAACACCATACACCTTCACTAATGATTTAATCATTTGGATTATTTCAATCTTGGAATTGCCAAACTCTACTGAACTAAAGGTAAAGGTAGCTGTTAACTTGAAAGTACTACTACATGACTTCACAAGGTGGAACAGAGCATTTTGAGCTTTGCAATGTCAACTAATAATTAAGGCTTACTCAAACATGTGTGAATGAAACAAAACACAACTCCCAAGTATATTTTTGAGGAGGTAACAGCATTCCAGCATGGTTAAAAGCTCACATGAATACATCTTGTGTAATATAGGGGCTTTAATAGCAACTGAATCGAAATGGAGACTATTAGAAAATCACAAAGGCTGTTATAGTACAACAAAATATCTTACTTCAGATAAAAACTGCTAACACTGTAGTTTAGATTTGCACAAAGACGTTCTGAAAAGGTATTCTTTTATTAGATGTCAGTTCATATTTTGGTCTTTTTGTCAGTTCTTCTGGATGTGTTTAATATGAGAACTGTGAACAAAATCCTATTGTTGAATTATAAATTGTTAATGCTTGCAGTGTTTGCCAGAAATTACAATTCAGTATTGTTCCCAAGTCATTCAGCCCTAGTGAGACTGCTTTTAAGACTCTGTACCTATTTGAACAATGTGGAAAACAGAACCAGTTCATTTTAAACTGCTTGCGTTGGTCTAAAGTTATTCCTCACTTACGTTATGCATTCCAAACATCCTAATTATTCACCAGGATGGGTTTATAAGTGCTTTTCACAAGTTTCAGCGACCAGTGTGGAGATTTCCTGTGACAGCTAGCATGCTAACACACACTTCCTGAATAAAATGTTTTAAAATGTGAGTTTGTAAGTGCTTTTCACAAGTTTCAGAGACCAGTATGGAGTTTTGCCATGGCAGTAAAGCTAACTGCTTGTGTGTGTTTGGACACACCATCACATTCAGTGTTTTTTACTACTTTCTACATTTTCTATACACACGGAAGACATCAAATTTACTGTATGATCCAAGATATGTGGAAATATGTAGTAAAGAAAAATGTTAAATAACTAAGTATTTTTTGTATTTTAAACCCTAATGTATTTTTAGTGTCATTCATAGTTTTGATGTCTCTACAATGTGAATGATCATAGAAATAAAGAAGAAAAATAGAAAGTATGTCCAAACTTTTGACTGGTAGTGTATTTGTACAAGACAGATGTAAATATCCAGGCTCTATATTATGTTAAATTAACTTGTGAGCTTTTAGACATGTTGGAATCATGTTACCTCATCCAAAACAGACCTGTAGCTGTGTTTTGTTTCATTCACACATGTTTGAGTAATCCTTTATTATCCATCTGTCTACGTCGCCAAAACCCACCTTGTGATGTCATGGAGTGATAGTTTATAAGTTGGAAGCTTTACTTTTTTTACCTGGCCAGCCAAATGATATCTCTCTGTATTTCCTATACACCGCGATACCATTTGGACACTCTCCATCCACTCTCGCTCCTCCGGTTCCAAACCGACTCCGCGATTCTGATTCGTTCAAAGATGGTGACGTCAGTGCACCCGCCTTTGCCCGCAAAGTCACTCTTAGGCAGCGGAAGTTCCGCCTCAGTTTTGAATCAAGATGGCGCAATCTCTGATTGGTTCACTTAGCTGTCTGTCTACGCGCAACCGCAGCGTATTCTGTGGATCAAACGTTACCAGACTCACTCGCTGGTACAGCGATGAGTCATGGATTCTTCCAGGCAATTACTTTTTACCTTCTAGGGCTGAAATTATCCATATTATTCTAGTGGAGGTGTATGAAGTTCAAAACCACAGTGGAGCACTTAATGTATTACCACATGACATCACAAGGTGAAACAGAGTGTTTTCAGTTTGAGAGAAGAACTCAGACTAAACATGCAGGTTTTGTGTGTTAAACATGTGTGAATGAAAAAAAAAAACACAACTCCAGGTATGTTTGTGATGAGGAAACAAGATTATAACATAGACCAGAAAATAGCATAATATGGGCCCTTTATTCATTTCGGAGACTTAGTTTCGCAAAAGTGAACGCATGACTGTTATTTGTGTTTTTGGGTGGAATGTGAGGGGTCAGTAGAGCCTGTAAACTTTATGGCTGTGGTGAAAGGACCTCCAGAGAACACAAGGATGGATGTTGCAAAGCCTGGTCCACATGCTGATTACAAAAGCTCAGATTTATAACATGACCAGACCAAATAACCACTGGAAAAAGATGGCTCATATTTGCGGAGGTGGAGGAAAGGCCAGTGGGACATAAACAGGGGGATTAGTCAATAGCTGTTAGTGTAAGTGGTCACCAGTAAATGTCAGATTTGAGGTACTTTTAGGCCAAATATTTATTTAAAAGTTAAGTAAGTGCAATATCAGTTAAGATGTTTGTTTTCTCTGTATTAATTCAACTAAAACTAAATTCGGGTTTTGAGCGGGTATTGATGCAAAAAAAAAGTCATATTCACAGGACGGAAATGAACCTTTCCTGAGCTGCATCAGTATAACAAGTACAGTGGTACCTCACCTTACGAAACACCCAACAAACGAAAATTTCAAGTTACGAAACGCCTTCACGTTAAATTTTGGTCTCTAGATACGAAAGAAAATTCAAGTTACGAAACGCGAAATCTCAAAAATTCAAATAATGCGCGCTCAGCCACACACATTATACGCTTTTCTCAGACTGAATTTAAACTTTTCTCACATTTGTCTCTCGTTTAAACACTCAAACTTTCATAGATTTTCAACAAAATTATTAATAGTGAAGTGTGGGGGGAAGGGGGAGGGGGGAGAAAACTGCGCGCGGACACGTGTGATAGCGCACATGACCCGGCGCGGGGCTGACAGCAGGTCTAGACCTGGACTAAACCAGGACTGGACCAGGACTAAACCTGGACTAAACCAGGACTAGACCAGGTGGATTAAAGCGCCGCGCGCGGGTCTGTTTCCTGGTTTCGTTTCGAGTCACGGCTGAGGCGAGCAGCGAGGGGGACCACACGCAGTCTGAGCGCATGAACGAGACCCGTGCTCAAACCGTGCCTCCTCTAGACCTCCTCTAGACCTGGTCTAGACCTGGTCTAGACCTGGTCTAGACCACCGCGGCTCTTGCATGCGTTCGTTCATGCGCTCAGACTGCGTGCGGTCCCCCTCGCTGCTCGCCTCAGCTGTGACTCGAAACGAAACCAGGAAACAGACCCGCGCGCGGCGCTTTAATCCACCTGGTCTAGTCCTGGTTTAGTCCAGGTTTAGTCCAGGTTTAGACCTTGGTCTAGACCTGGTATAGTCCACGTTTAGTCCTGGGTCTACAGTCTCTACGCAGAACACAATGTTACACTATAAAAAAAGTTACACTATAAAAAAAAACTTGGATCGGGGCCTTGGAACGAATCAGGCTTTTTCCATTGAAATAGCTACTCAACTTACGAAAAATTCACATTACGAAACCACTTCTGGAACGAATTAATTTCGTAAGGTGAGGTACCACTGTATAAGATTACATTGACACAGACTAGAATACGCACATGGACCACAGTAGAACCTACCTGGACCAGAGGTATTACACAGATAAAAGGCCACGAGGTAATATAAAAGAAAATACTATGATTTAATGTTGAATGTTATTGAATATTGAGTTGAGTTTGAAATTTTCGTATCCTAACAACACCGGTTTTAGTTGTAAGATCTGGCAACCCAGCGTGAGCTGCATATTCTGCTTTCTGATTGAACAAAAAATGGACACATGATTTTAATGTAATTATTTTGTAATTGCAAATTAGTTCATATTATAATTGTGATCAGTAAAATGTTCACTGCCATATCTGAGAACACCTTGCCAATGTTCAAGAAATATATACTAGTAACGGTATTTGTTTTTTCTAACTGCTTTTTGCAAATTTCACCATGACAACCAGTTTTGGGATGTCTTACTCATATTCAGATTATAGATTATAGTCACAGGCTGCATGCCTTTTGCCATTGTGATTACCTTTGCATATTATGATAAAAGAAGAAATTCAATTTGTCAACTGGACAAAGTTTGTTTGGTCGGAAACGTTTCGCCGCTCATCCGAGAGGCTTCGTCAGTTCTGGTTAGAGTGCTGGTAAGACACTGCTTATTTTTTTTATTTATTTGTATATTTCATTCATAAAGTATAAAAAGACATCAACATTTGTGATAACAATACAAAATATTGAATGAAAGGGAGCAGAAAGAAGAGTTATCTTATGTTATCTGCCCCCTCTTCCCTTTTCCAAACACCGATGGTGACTGCAAAACCTTTCCTCATTACATTCCATTTCAATCACAATTATTAATCAATTGTAAACATAAAGCTTCATTTTCAAGTGTAACAATTTAGTTTTCTTTTTCATACATACACATTACATTGGATTTTATGTATTTTTTAAATGCCATTATTGTACTTGATTCTTTGATTTCTTTGTCAAGATTATTCCATAAATTAACTCCTTTCACAGCGACGCTTCGCTCCATAACCTTGGTTCTGAATTTAGGTTTTTTAAACATGTAGGTTCCCTTTAAATTGTATTGGCTTGTTCTCATCTCAAACAGTCTTTGAATATTTACAGGTAACACTCTGCACTTTGCTTTATACATGACTTTGAGGAGACTTAATTCAACAATATCACACATTTTCAACACTTTAAGTTTAACAAATAATGGGTTGGATGGCTCTCTATAATGACTGTTGGTGATAATTCTCAAAGCCTTTTTCTGTAAAATAAATAATGGCTGTAGGTAAGTTTTACATGTCGGCCCCCAAATTTCCACACAGTACATCAGATATGGTGCAATTATGGAGTTATACAAGATTAATAATGCTGCACTGTTTAGTGAGAACTTTACTTTATGCATCACCGCAATTGCTTTAGCTATTTTGCTTTTAGTGTAATTTATATGAGATCTCCAGTTTAGTCCATCAATCATGACTCCTAAAAATTTTGTTTCACTTACTCTCTTAATCTGTATCCCATCTATTTCTAATGATATGTCGTCTTTTTTATTTTTATCATTAAATAAAATGAAATTAGTTTTTTTAATATTAAGAATCAATCCATTTAAATCAAACCAATATTTTACTTTTTTTAGCTCTTCGTTTACTCTAATTATGACCTCTTTCATATCCTTTCCATGGTAAAATAATGTTGTATATCTCGCTGCAGGGAGGAGCTCACTATACTGCAGTTTTTCTGAAACTATCTCGCTGATTTGTTTCTGTCTTTTGTTTCTCTGGCGTCTAGTTTAGCATACCTATTCATCCCTACACCACTGTTTTTCACACCTCTGGCCCAGACCTGGTTAGCCCTATTGTTTCTTTTGTTTGTTTTGATTTAGGTTTAAGAATGGAATTATAGATGGGAGACAAATTATATCTGACTCCACCATTTCTGTTTAAAGAAGGATTCTCTTTTTTGACAAAAATTGCCTCTTTAACTCCCCTCTCAAACCAGTTCTTTTCCCTGGCTAAGATCTGAACCTCACTGTCCTCAAACGAATGGCCCGTGGCTTCTAGGTGAAGATGTACGGCAGATGACGGTCCACTCTGGCACGCCCGCCTGTGTTGGTACATCCTCTTGTGAAGTGGCTGTTTTGTTTCTCCAATGTAGCGCTCACTGCAGTCTTCACTACACTGAATGGAGTAGACCAAGCAAGCAATGTGGTGCTTACTGAAGGCAACACAATTAAAGAGTCACATTTTTGCAACCTAATATCCTGTTCACTGAGCGAGAACATGATATTGACTGACAGAAATATATTTTATTGATGTGAGTTTTTGTGCTAAGACATTATGCTGAAAACACATTTCAATTAGAGTAAAACATGGCCATTAAACAGTGCAAACTATGTGAAGTCTTTGTCTGAGAGAAGACTCTTGAAAGCTTGATTCAGCAATGCTGGGCCCAACAATGGTACATGCTTACACTGTATTCCCTCCCAGGCTTGTGTCAATTTTGTCACTACACTACCACCATCTTTTTAGGAATTCACCTCAGCCTATTGAATTTTACTTTTGATGGCAGTTATTCCATGGACAGACTATCATGAACCTTCTTGACGTAGGCCATGGATGGGACAGTATATAGGAGCAAATGATGATCATGAAAAGCGCTGAACTTGCATCAGTTACAGAAACTTCAGGGTGTTTGAGCTACCTATAAATATTAATGTATTTTCATAAAACTTTAAAGCCCCAGTGTGTAGGATTCGTGGCGCATAGGTGGATGGTGCTATTGCACTTCCTGTTTTAGCTACGGCAGACCTCGAGGGTCACCCGGGCGTGCCGTAGCGCCGACAGCTCGCGTACCGGCGCCACTACTGTATACATAAAATGCGGTCCCCCGTTCACTTTTTTTTTTCTTTTCGCATGAAAACACACATTCCCGATCATGTACCATGACACTCTACACATCAAGTGAAACCTTACAGTCTCCTCTTTCAGGGATGAAAGAGTTCCGTTTTTTAGCGGATCTCCGCTTCTTTTTCCAGCTGTGGGGTAATTTTTTTTTTTTTTTTTTTTTTTTTACATCTGTGCAAATTCGTTGAAAGATTTTGGGTGTATATATATGTATAGTTGTGTTTAGGGTCGCCAACTGTCCCTTGAAAAACAGAATCGTCCCGTATTCAGAACAAAAGTACGTGTATTAAACTTCGTATTAAACACGGGCTCAAGCCCGTGTCTGGAGCCGCGGACCGAGCGAGTGAGTGCAGCTCTTTCGCAACAGCCTGTACCATTGCGTGTACACAGGTTAAACTTTATAAAACATCCTATATACCTCATCCTACCTGCCCGTGCCTCACGCGTCGCTCCTCGCTTTTTCACCTGCGCCTTTTTGCGCGCATAAGCTCCTCCTCAATGCGCTCTGATTAGACAAAGTGCAAAGCAAAAACAAATCCAATATATACTCCTAGTAGGCCTACCTGTTAATAAAATGTGGGTTTTTTTGTACTTTTATGTACAGTTTAACTTTATTGCTAACATATAGCATATAGAAATCAAAATTTCAGAATTTTAAAATTTTCCAGCGGGGGGGGGGGGGACTTTCCGCTTTTTTTATGATTGGCCACTTTCATCCCTGCTCTTTTTGACTATGCAATTCATTTCCCGGCACAACAATCTCTCCCCGAGCACATGGGGCTTTTATACGGAAAAGCACAAAACGGAAAAGCACAAAGCTTACCTTTGAAGGCTCTGCCCAGGTCAAACTCAACATTTCACCATAAGCTTGGTCTGAAATCTGTCCGTAAGGATCCAGCGAATAAAATCCAGTAAAACAATTTAGTCCAAAACACGTGTTAGATCCATTACGACGTGTGATCCGGCAACATGCTTGTGTTGTTTACCCAAAACCACGAGCCTTGCTGAAGGCGAAGGCGGAGCCCAAATGTCCTTCTGCGGCTCTCGTATTCAAAATGGCTGCTTCTGTATGGGGAAGATCCCCCTTTTATGTGACTATATCTAAGTCCAAAAGAATACTTTGATTTCATGATGGAAGTGAAAAGGCTTGGAAAACAATGTATTTTTGAATGGGTATCTTCTAGCCTGGGAATTCCCAGGCCGCTTCCGTTCGTTTCGAACTGGAAGGCGGCCTGGAAACTCGTCCAAGCGAGAGTCCCAGATTTAGGGCCCCAATCAGAGAGCGGGGGAGGTGTGGCAAGACGGTGACGCGTACCACATGACAAACGGAAGCTTGTAGTTTGAACTGACAACTGACATGATTGGCTATGGACTTACGTATACGCTCAATGATAGACATTCATAACGCCCAATAAACGGCCGTTGGCAATCGCTAACCACACCTCCGCTACGGGATTTTTCGAAGCGAGTTTCCAGACCCATATCTCACTTGTGATATGGTCAGGTGTTAACCAGACTAGGTATCTTCAATTTCGGTAATTAACGGGTAAAAATCTTACACACTGTCCCTTTAAAGACCACAATTTCTCCTCATTTGGAGCATTCTGGGAAGGTCAGACCATATGATTTTAAAAGTTCATAAATAAGGACCACCCTACTGGACAATTTGGTAACTATACCAATTCAAATAGAGCTTTCAATTTGATTATAATATCATGCTGTCCTAATATTGCAGTCACCAGAGGAACACAATGTGCAGCCCTATTCTAAGTTCACATTTACAGAAAATGTGTCCTCCATTTGATGAATGTACTTATGCAGGTTTGAAAGCTCTGAAAGCTGAGAAGGGCCAAGGCTATAGTCTGTGGTCAGAGGGAGGATGAGTTTATGTCCCGCTACGCTCTGGCCTTGTCTCCTCCATAGAGATCAGTCCGAGCAGAGGAGAGCTCACAGGAAACCATCATGGAGTACATTCAAATTCTACTCCCTGTGATTCAGCGGAACATGTACGGCCTCCTGCAGCGCACATCGTCACGGATATGAAACACAAATCAAGCTTTATTACATCCAGAGGCCTGCACACTGTGGCTATACGTTTTCATTAAAGATCACGTTACTGTACTAAATTTTACATTATTAGCAAGATGGCAAAGGACCATAACTTTTCCCCCAAATATATGTTCAAAATGTTATGCTTAATGCTTTGCTTGAAGGTACAGTGTGTAATTTTCTGGAGGTGGTGCGTCAAATGCATGATAGAAAGTTAAAACCATACTCTGGAACATTCTTCATGGAGATGGATGCATTTTATGCCATATTGTGGAATATTATAGTGAAAGGAACGGTATCTTTATGGAACCAAGCAGCAGGTAAAGGCCTTCCTCCAGTACAATAAAACTACCAAAATGGCTTAAAAAGTAACAAAGTGTGGTTTTAAAGCCCCAGTGTGTAGGATTCATGGCGCATAGGTGGATGGTAAATAAAACGCGGTTCCATTCACTGTTTTTTTTTTCTCATGAAAACACACATTCCCGATCATGTACCATGACACTCTACACATCAAATGAAACCTTACAGTCTCCTCTTTTTGACTATGCAATTAATTTCCCGGCACAACAATCACTCCCCGAGCACATGGGGCTTTTATACGGAAAAGCAGAAAACGAGGTTTGTTACTTAGCTTACCTTTGAAGGCTCTGGACAGGTCAAACTCAATATTTCACCATAAACTTGGTCTCAATTTGTCCGTAAGGATCCAGCGAATAAAATCCAGTAAAACAATTTAGTCCAAAACACGTGTTAGATCCATTACGACGTGTGATCTGGCAACATGCTTGTCGTTGTTTACCCAAAACCACGAGCCAAGGCGAAGGCGGAGCCCAAATGTCCTTCGTAATCAAAATGGCTGCCTCTACATGGGGTCAATCCCCCTTTTATGTGACTATATCTAAGTCCAAAAGAATACTTTGATTTCATGATGGAAGTGAAAAGGCTTGGAAAACAATGTATTTTTGAATGGGTATCTTCAATTTCGGTAATTAACGGGTAAAAATCTTACACACTGTCTCTTTAAGTAGGAAAACATGAAGTACTGGATAGAAAGGATCGAAAGCTTGACAATGTAGCCTGTGCTCTGGCAGGTTTAAAAAAGCTCCAGTCACAACTGAATTTGGGCTGGAGTGGTTTAACCTACAGATACAGGACACATACAAGTTTTTCTCATTGTCAGTATTTGAATTTGCCCTGTGGGATGAATAAAAGTGATTCTGATTCTGAAGGACAGCCTCATGTGAAAAGGTCTAAGTAACTACAGTCTTACACTGATTCATGATTGTTTGCAGGAGCTGGTGGTTACATAGTGAGTCCTTTTAAGTTTTCTGGTTTTAGTTGTAAGATCTGGCAACTAAAAGGGAGTACCTCATCCTGCTCTCTGATTGGATAAACAGCTTGAGAACAAAAATGCCAAATGACAATATAAACAGCCCAGCCAAATGTTTTAGAAATAAGATTCATCATAATTGTTATCTGTAAAACAATATTTAAATGTCTCACATTACGCAACTTTGACTCTTGTGAGCTTTAAGCCATGTTAGAATGTAAAAAAAAAAAACATACCAGGAGTTGTGTTTTGTTTCATTCACACATGTTTAAGTAACACATCTTTATTAGTCTGTCCACATCCCCAAAGTTCCAAATGCTCTGTTCCACCTTCTGATGTCATGCAGTGGTAGTTTTCAAGTGAACAGGTACCTTTTACTAGTCGAAATTTGCAATTATCCAAATAATTCTAGTGAAGGTGTGTGGAGTGTGGAGCACTTCCTGTATTACCACATGACATCAGAAGGTGGAACAGCGTTTTCTGTTTGAAAGAAGAACTTGAATATGTAGGATTTGTGTGCTAAACATGTGTGAATGAAATAAAACACAACTCCACATGTGTTTTTGATGAGGAAACAACATTATAACATAGATCAGAAAATGGCGTAATATATTTATTTTGATCATATTTACTAGGGACACCTATAGGTCTCGTTACAAAACTTGCAATAAAAGTTCTTCACACCCTCCCTTTAATCGAGAAACTCTGCAGTAAAGTCTTACACTATATATGATGTGTGAGATTTGGGGATGAATCATACTTGGACTGGCTCTTTTGTAGTCCAAACACACTGTTGCTATGGCATTGTTATGCACAGCACCATTGATTGCATTAGTAAAACCTGTCAGAACTTTGTGGAGGGCTGAGAAGCAGTGGAAGTCACAGTTTCCAGGCTGTGTGCTGGGGGTAGACAGGGCTGACTCTTATGACCTTAAGGAAAACAGTATTGCCAGTGGGTTAGGTTGGCACAGGGGAGACCAATGATCAGTGATGGGTATAGTTTTATAATGTATTTAGCTGCAGAATAATGTATACTTGTATTTAAAGGGGCAAAGTGTAGCTTTTCTGGTGTAGGGTCTGTCAAATGCTCTTCTCCATGGAGATGTTATTGAGTTGTCTTGAATGTTTCACAGTGTGGTATTAAATCATACTGGAAACCTAAATCTTCATGGAGATCAAACCAGACCAAGTTACAAGTCAGATCTGTGGAGAGGTGAACCCGCTCACGGTCAGAATGCCTGTTTTTGTAGGTATTTTTGATCAGTAAAACAGAGCAGAGCAGTGACATATCCATAGAAACAAGCAGGTGACATAACCTCAACAAAAAGCACCTTTAAAATGTATCTCATAACAAATTCTGCATAATACTTTGTTTGTTTCACTATTTGTTATGTCTTTATTTATCACTACATACAGATTATTTTGTACTTCCTGTGCATTTCGAATTGTATGACGAAATACCTTACTGTATTCATTTGATTTTGGGACAGTAGCTGTATTCTGAATGCCATCAAATGAAAGCAAAATAACTACTCTGAATATGTTTACCCCGTTATTACTTATTATCCCATTTCATAATATTCTATATGGATTTTTTTTTTTTTTAACAAATAATTTATTATTTTATGGCCAATAACCAATATCGTAAGTTCACAAATGGACTTCCTGTTTCGTAAAAATACATAAAAAAATGTATTGGTCTGGGATATAAAATAATTTCATAATTGTGTAAATATACAGGAATGTTATAAAACCCTGTGATATCACGATAACCCATCCCTACCTTCTATTAAAGCGTATGGACCAAATCAAGAAAGGAGATGATTATATGTTTGACTGGATGAAGTTGAGGCTGGAGCAGAGGTGAGGTGAGGGAGTGGTAGGGGTCAGATCAGGCCCTGAGTGTGCGAGGCTGTAGCTGTGTCCAGGCACTGATGCACAGAGCTGACGTCTGTTGGACCTCTCCACATGCAAATCATTAGGGCCAGTATTACTCATACAGGGACCTGGGACAACCCCCCTCTCCTTCTCCTGTCTCTCCCTCCTCTTTCCCTCCTCCCCCTTCCACCACTCCACCTCCTCCTCTCTTTTCCTCCTTTCTGCCTCCTTCTCCCTCTGCTCTGTACCTCCAACCTAAACCTCAAAACCTGCAGCCAATGTAAAAGTGATTAAGAAAACAAACCCGTGCTTGCAGGGGTCTGGTTCAGTTGGAGAGCACATTTCCTAACCTTGTGCATGCTGCGAATTAAAGATGATCTCGATCTGTTGTATCAGATAACCATCTCTGCATGAGAAAACTTTTCAGATAAAACGGCCCTTTAGTTTTGCTGGTGGAAGGATTGTGTCAGCTGAAATAACTACTTGAATCGTGGTAAACGCTGTCACCCACCAGATGTTTTTGACTAATCCACTGACATTATAGTCGAATGGACAGAGGTAGAGGGATTTCTCACAATGTATTGTCCACTCAACAAACACAACGCATGATTAATTTGACATATTTTTATGCCGAAAACTAGTGTCAAAATACTAAAATTTCAAACTCTGTTTTGATTTATATTCATAACAAAATGTTTGTACTTCATTTAGAAGGTGTTGTAGCTGATATTTACTTTATTTATTTGTAATTATTATACTTTATTTTACTATTTATTATCCCCAAGTCCTCTGCACTTGACCCTGATTTGATCCTACAATGTCGCTGGTTCATCTCAGAAGCAGTGAGCAGCGCGTGGCGCTCTGTGGTCTTCAAGCTTGGCTTGGTCGGGACTGTCTTAGCTGGATGATTTGGCCTATGGTGCATGTTTTGGGTTGATAGGGGAAAGCGGAATGCCTGAAGGAAACCTACCCAGCGCAACCATCTTGCTGTGACACATGAGTGCTTGCCACTCAGCCACTGTGCCACCATACTCACAACTAGTTCAAAAACTAGTTAATTTTGATTGCTTTATATCTCACTTATCTTATGCATTCCAAGCTATTTTTCACTGTGATGAGTTATAAGAGCGGTTCACACCTCTAGAGTGGAATTTTGCCATTAACCGGCTGGTTAGCTCAACTGTACCGGCTGGTCACTGACTTTCCCCCGGGAGGACCTGGGTTCAAATCCCCCCCTGGCAATGAGCAAGCCAGTGTGGGTCCTTGGGCAAGACCCTTCATGGTACTGCCCCCCAGGCGCTGAAAGATGGTGGCTCACTGCTCCTGAAAAGGATGGGTCAAATGCAGAAGTTTCTCGCATGTGTCACTGTGTGTCATTGTGTGTGAGACCAAATAAAGGCTTAAAAAAAACATGGTAATGCTAACAACAACTGGCATGCTAATGGCATAAGACCAGATCAGTGCTGATTCGCAGACATCACAATGCTTTATAATTAGACGCCGACAGTTCACAGCAGACTTCTCATTTATTTTGACTTCTCTAATCATAACTATTGTGTTATTTAGATCATTTTGACTTTTGTTAGCATTATGGTTGCCAAGTACTGGAACTGGAATTACCTCTACACATGCCATATCTACTGCCTGTGTCCAACTGGGAAGTAAAATACTAAACTTACAAGAAGAAAAAATAAATAAAAATAGGTACAATTTTAGTAAAATCTCAACTGTACTGTAACTTTTCTGGCAGAGGGTCCGCCACCTGCTTGACTCTGTAGATGTTATTGTTTTTTCCTGGTACATTTTAGAATATGGCATTTAACTATCTCCATGGAGACAAGCAGCCTCATCATTGCGCTAAGCTAAGTTACAGGTCAAATGTGTGGAGAAAATGGCCTGCTTACAGTAATAATGCTTGTTTTTGTGGTAATTTTGAGAAATAATAACTTCTATAATTGAAAAAATGCAAGATATATTTTTAAAGGTGCCTTGTGTAATTTTTGTTCTATGTATATTTCATTGCTCTGCCTGAAATGTTCCACAGTATGACATTAAATATTTGTGCTTTACATTCAATTACAGGTGGTTTTACAGCTCAAAAATGCTGTAAACCGCTCCACAGATCTGACCTGTAACTTGGTCTGGTTTGGTCTTCATGAAAATAAAAAGGTTTAAAGCCATACTGTGAAACATTCCAGACAAAGCAACAACATCTCCACCAACCAAAGCATTTAGTAAAGTTACGCAATGCACCTTTATTGCCATACTGTGGAATATCCCAGGCAAAGCAGTAACATCACCATGGAGACAAGCAGATGTGGGACCCTCTACTAGAAGAGTTACTCAGTGCACCTTTAAAGGGACAGTGTGTAAGATTTTTACCCGTTAATTACTGAAATTGAAGATACCCATTCAAAAATACATTGTTTTCCAAGCCTTTTCACTTCCATCATGAAATCAAAGTATTCTTTTGGACTTAGATATAGTCACATAAAAGGAGGATCTTCCCCATGCAGAGGCAGCCATTTTGAATACGAGAGCCGCAGAAGGACATTTGGGCTCCGCCTTCGCCTTCGGCAAGGCTCTTGGTTTTGGGTAAACAACACAAGCATGCTGCCGGATCAGACGTCGTAATGGATCTAACACGTGTTTTGGACAAAATTGTTTTACTGGATTTTATTCGCTGGATCCTTACGGACAGATTTCAGACCAAGCTTATGGTGAAATGCTGAGTTTGACCTGGGCAGAGCCTTCAAAGGTAAGCTTTGTGCTTTTCCGTTTTGTGCTTTTCCGTATAAAAGCCCCATGTGCTCGGGGAGAGATTGTTGTGCCGGGAAATGAATTGCATAGTCAAAAAGATGAGACTGTAAGGTTTCATTTGATGTGTAGATTGTCATGATACATGATCGGGAATGTGTGTTTTCATGCGAAAAGAAAAAAAAAATGTGAACGGGGCACCGCATTTTATGTATACAGTAGTGGCGCGCGGTTCTTGCACCGGTACGCGAGCTGTCCGGGCTACGGCACGCCCGAGTGACTCTCGAGGTCTGCCATAGCTAAAACAGGAAGTGCAATAGCGACTATCCACCTATGCGCCACAAATCCTACACACTGGGGCTTTAAATATACTGATGTTAACTATGTTGTATACTGATAAAGTGCTCTTAACTTGTCATATACACTTTAACAAAAATCAAAATCGTTACACTGGGCCAAATTGATAATGACAAGTTTCAGCAAATTAACAAATTTCTGGTTTCTTCTGGCAAGCATCGCCACAATTTCTGCTGGTATTTTTCGCTTGGCTTTTGGGGAAAATGTGTCTATAGTGGCCTACATAAAGCTAGCAGCATGACATCATCGGACAGGCCCTCCCAAAATCTTGTCCTTGTGTTTTCGTGGACTGTTCATAATCATCTCCCTCGCGAGAATAGTTGGGGTAATTGAACGCAGATGGAATAGAGGAAAATGTCAATTACACAACTGCTCTCAGTGCCAAAAAGCATGTGTAGAGCTGCGCCGTGTGATGTATTATAGATGTATGCATTTTGGACGGACACACCCAGCTGTCAACGGCCATTACTTTTATATAACATTAAACTAAATCATGGCATTTTCTTTCTCCGTTGTGTAGTTTTACTTGAAGAATGGGCGACACTTTGTATGAACTATGTCTAACTAGGTTTAATTTAACATTTACTATAAAGTTAATTCGTAATGAAATAATGTTAAACTAAAAAATGATTCAGGGTTTGTGACTACTTAAAGGTGCATTGTGTAACTTTTCTGGTTTTCCTAATACCTCTAGTCCCTTAATTAATGGTACTGTACCTGATTTTTACTGCCTTAAAAATGTGAAAAACAGAAAAAGTTCATTTTAAAGCAGTCTGCTGTGCAATAATCAACTTTTTATGGCTTTTAATGATGTAGTTATCCCTTCTCACCTTCTCATTTACCCCCATGAGGTTGTTTTCAGAGTGATTCATACATGTTTGTGTCATCTTCATTCTCCTGCATTCAAGACGTCATTGCTTAGATCAACCCCTGTTTTTATTGCCACTGGTACACACCCACTGCTCTGTACTTCAATTTTATTTTCTGAATCAGTGATGAACTTCGCGACTCTTTGCTGTGATGATGTTTACTGTGATGTCAGCTCCCATTGGGCATTGCAGTTTTCTAACTCGAAAGTCAGTGGATTTGTTTCTTTTAAGATGTCGTTTCAGATCAGTATTGCGGTTTTAAATGTCCAGATTTTAACAATGATCAAAGACATACCCAGTGTTGTGTTTTTTTTCATTCATTCAACACTGCACTATTTGACTGTGTCTAAATCTCCCAAGAACAAAATGCTTTCTTTTGTTTAGTAGTGTAGAAATTTCAGAGCTGAAATTATCCAAATGATTCTAGTGACAGTGTACTGTTTAAAATCACATACACTTCCTGTATTACCACACAACATTACAAGGTGGAAAAGAGTGTTTTTCCATTTGAGAGGTGAACTCATTCTAATATGCAGGGTTTGTGTGTTAAACATGAGAGATGAGGAAATGGCATTATAACATAGTGATTTAGTCTATTTCCTTGCCCATACTAAAAATGCACTGTTTTGTTCTCCAGGCCAGACCGAAGGGAGAGGGCCTGACTCCTTACCAGGGGAAGAAGAGGTGCTTTGGGGAGTACAAGTGCCCCAAGTGTAAGAGGAAGTGGATGAGTGGAAACTCCTGGGCCAACATGGGGCAAGAGTGCATCAAGTGCCACATCAATGTTTACCCACACAAGCAGGTACGGGCAGCAGGAGGGTAAAGGGCACTGGGTCACAGTCAGAATGCCTGTTTTTCTAGGCATTTTTGAACTATAAAACTATCTGTAATTTAATAAATGTAAGGCTGTTTAATGTCATACACCTTTAATTTATACTCTAGACATTTCATGTCTATGGTACCTCCCAATAGCCCTCGCCAGTCACCAGTTACTCTTTTACTGGCTCAGGCCAATAAATAGAAAACATTAGCCATATGTATTAGTAATATTTATACATACTGTACATACATACAGCACACATATTTTCAACACAGACGAATATAGATTATCTTAAATGCTGTTCTAACCCTTAATCTAACAGAGGGATAATGATGCATTTTTAGTGTTTGATATCACATTGATATACAGTGGTACCTCACCTTACGAAATTAATTTGTTCCAGAACTGGTTTCGTAACGTGAAAAATTCGTAAGTTGAGTAGCTATTTCAATGGAAAAAGCCTGATTCGTTCCAAGGCCCCGATCCAAGTTTTTTTTTTTATAGTGTAACTTTTTTTATAGTGTAACATTGTGTTCTGCGTCCTGCGTCCTTTTCTCACATTTGTCTCTCGTTTAAACACTCAAATTTTCAGAGATTTTCAACAAAATTATTAATAGTGAAGCGTGTGGGGGGAAGGAGGAGGGGGGAGAAGAGTACGCTCTGACACGTGTCCCGGCGCGGACCCGGCGCGGAGCTGACAGCAGGTCTACTAGACCAAGGTCTAAACCAGGTCTAGACCAAGGTCTAAACCAGGTCTAGACCAAGGTCTAAACCAGGACTAAACCAGGACTAAACCAGGACTAGCCCAGGTGGATTAAAGCGCCGCGCGTGGGTCTATTTCCTGGTTTCTCACGAGTCACAGCTGAGGCGAGTGACCTCAGCTAGACCTGCTCTCCAGGGCCCCTCCAGGCACGGAGCCCCAGACATCCAGGGACACTGCCAGCCCGCCTTAAAGGGATATGCCACCCCCAGGTCAAATTTGGGCATCTCCCCACAGTCCAGAGACTAAAATAAGTGGTGGAAAGCGTTTTCCTGCTCACCCAGCCATTGTCCGAGTCTGTCGCCACTGACCGCCGCGGTATCTGGTGCTCCTCCGCCTTAGACTGGAGTCTAACGTCGCCAGAGAAAGATTTCGGCCAAAAGGAATTAATTTGCTCGATGCGTTTCCCAATTACTTTGTGTGTAGTGCGCATTCATATCGAGTGCAAATAAATGTGCAAATCAACACGGAGAGCTTGCCTTGGTCATTTTGGGTGGGAACTATTTTCCAGTGCGGAACAATACAGCCGTATCACGCAGCACGCTGCCAGGGGAATCCCAGTTACGCACCGGGAAGGGAGTTCCCCTGTTGCACAACGTGGTGCGTGATACGGCTGTATTCTTCCGCACTGGAAAATAGTTCCCACCCAAAATGACCAAGTCAAGCTCTCCGTGTTGATTTGCACATTTATTTGCACTCGATATGAACTACACGCACTACACACAAAGTAATTGGGAAACGCATCGAGCAAATTAATTCCTTTTGGCCGAAATCTTTCTCTGGCGACGTTAGACTCCAGTCTAAGGCGGAGGAGCTGCAGATACCGCGGCGGTCAGTGGTGACAGACTCGGACAATGGCTGGGTGAGCAGGAAAACGCTTTCCACCACTTATTTTAGTCTCTGGACTGTGGGGAGATGCCCAAATTTGACCTGGGGGTGGCATATCCCTTTAAAAGCTCCCTAAGCGGGCATGGGTCCGGAGATTGTCCCGGTCACCGGCCTGGAGGTCTTGAAGAGGCCGACCTCACGGTTCTGTCCATGCCGCTCTGTGAGCACCTTACGCGGGCAGGTCTGGAGCAGCGGCTCGCCTCAGCTGTGACTCGAAACGAAACCAGGAAATAGAGCCACGCGCGGCGGTTTAATCCACCTGGTCTAGTCCTGGTCTAGTCCTGGTTTAGTCCTGGTTTAGTCCTGGTTTAGTCCTGGTTTAGACCTTGTCAGCTCTGCTGTCAGCTCCGTGCCGGAACCAGGAAATAGACCCACGCGCGGCGCTTTAATCCACCTGGGCTAGTCCTGGTTTAGTCCTGGTTTAGTCCTGGTTTAGTCCTGGTTTAGTCCTGGTTTAGTCCTGGTTTAGACCTTGGTCTAGACCTGGTTTAGACCTTGGTCTGGACCTGCTGTCAGCTCCGCGCCGGGTCCGCGCCGGGACACGTGTCAGAGCGTACTGTTCTCCCCCCTCCCCCTTCCCCCCACACTTCACTATTAATAATTTTGTTGAAAATCTATGAAAGTTTGAGTGTTTAAACGAGAGACAAATGTGAGAAAAGTTTAAATCCAGTCTGAGAAAAGCGTATAATGTGTGACTGAGTGCGCATTATTTGAATTTTTGCGTTTCGTAACTTGAAATTTCATTCGTATCTAGAGACCAAAATTTACCGTGAAGGCGTTTCGTAATTTGAAATTTTCGTTTGTTGGGTCATTCGTAAGGTGAGGTACCACTGTATAGGCGGCCCGGGTCTGTGTGCATGTTCTCCCCGTGTCTGGGTGGGTTTCCTCCGGGTACTCCGGTTTCCCCCATCAACCCAAAACATGCTCCAGGTAAAATCCTCCAGCTTAGGTCCTGACCAAGCCTAGCAATAAGATCATGGAGATGGGTCCCCGGGCGCCTGAAAGACGAGCTGCCCATCCAGAAGGATGGGTCAGCATCAAATGGTGACCCATCAGCAGTTCAAATATTATGAGATAAGATATATGGGATAATTGCAACCAGCAATTTGTCCAACCAGGATATTGAATTGATATTCAAATAGTCTGTGCGCCAAGAGGAACTAATGAGATCTCTCATTATGGGGGTCTGGCACCCGAGCTCAGTCTAAATTATTTACCTGGCTCTCTAAAAATGTATTCCTAAATTAACCCCCCTGGATTATTATTATGTCTCCTGTGAAAATCTTGTCTTGGCTCCAATGGTTATCTGTGTTTTGACTTCGCCTCCCTGCATCAACACTTCCAAGGCCACAGAATGTGGTTTGTTATCTGGACTCTACATAAACATGGCACCCACTCTTACACTGTCACTGAAAACAGAAATAATAGTAGAAATTCCCTGTCTTTAGAAAGGTCTGACCTCTGCTCTCGGTTCAATCAACTTCATCGATTTCCAATCTGACCCCCCCCCACACCCTTCCTTATGTTACCAACAAAAAAGATCACCTTATGTTATATCTCCAATTGTTTTTCTGTCATTACATGTTGTTAAATTGTCACTGATTGTATGTATTGCATCTTTTCTGCTCTGCATCTCCCAGTCGGCGGCGCGCGCAAGTGCAGCAGCCCCTCCCCTAGCCCACTCTATCACTGTCCTGCCTGGTTAGTGGGGAAACGAAATTTCGAATTCATTCTATGTACATGTACATGATTGTTTTTCGACAATAAAGCAAACTATGATGATGTATGATGATGATATTGGGAAGCCTATATTGGAAACATGCTGCAGTAAAATAAATGGCAGAATGAAACACTTTAGTAACGAGTTTGTATCTATAATGACTCAGAAGCAGGTCACATCTTATACTACATAAAGATTCTACAAAACCTTCCTCACTAGTGCAAAATAAATGTTGACTAATATTGTTCCAGCTATCAGGCCTAAGATCATAAACATGGGTGCATGGATAAAGATGTGTGTTGTAGTTTCAGAAATGATCCAAAGCAACCAAAGTTTCAAAAAGTCATCCAGGTTCATTCAAAGTGGTTTTGAGTGTATTCAAAGAAAAGGAAAATACACAATACACAATACTTATTAATCCCATATTCAACAGACCACCTCACAGTTTTCATATTAAAGGTCCTATATTACACATAATTGACTCTTGTGAGCTTTAAGCCATATTGGAATGCTGTTACCTCCTCAAAAACATACCTGGAGTTAGGGCTGGGCGATCAATCGAGATTTGCGATATCTCGAGATGTTTTATGAAATCGAGAAAGATTTTGGCATATCGAAAAACTCGAGATGAATAAGATTTCGCCACTCTTATTTCGCCACTCGCCACTGTTTTCCTCATCTGTTTGTGGAGCTGTCCGCCCCGCCTCCTTCTTGCGTATGTGTTTCACTGCGTCTCGTGTTCCCCCCTCCCCCTCCCCCTCCCCTCCCCGTACCACACCGCGTGTGTTTGTTGATAACTTATCCAACATGGCGGCGCCCACAGAAGCACGAGAGAATTCATACCAAAGAAAAGAACAAACGGCTCCATTATATGGCGGTATTTCGGATTTAAAACGTCCGATGAGGAGCAGAAAGAGGCATTTTGCAGAGAATGCAAGAAACTGGTGCCATCAAAATCATCGAGGGCAAACCCACCACCACTTCTAAGACACAACAAACAACGCTCCAAACATCTTTACCCCGGTGTCTACCATATGAAAAAACAAGTGCAAGGTGGGTCAGCATTACGGAGTCCATTGCCTTTCATATCGCAAAAGACATGACGCCCATAGCGGTTGTTGAGCGACCGGGCTTCATACGAATGCTAAAAACGCTTGACCCTAGATACAATCTCCCTAGTCGCCACTTTCTTGTCAGTGCGGCACAGAGCAAGGCTGCATTTGGCCAGTGAGTGAAATATTTGGGTGGGTCGGTTATGTGGCGTTGATTCTAAAGCACTGCGTTGCACTGCGTTGCGTTTTAATGGTTGCAATAAATTAATATAGTATTTCTAGAAAAAAAAAAGATGCAGAATAATGTGCTAAGTTAAAGCAAATACACACACAAATATAAAATGTACTACAGTCACAAAACACACGAGAATTCATGGATTGAGGCTCTTTTAATCTATATTTAAAAACAATTAATTTAATATGTGCTTTTTCACTTGGCTACGAAATGAGGGATTTTTTTGTCTTTTATCTTAAATGTTAAAGAAGCACTTCATAAGAACTGTCTACCCTCAGGTTTTATGTTTACAATTAAAATAAGGCAATATACTACTTCCTTGGTCTGGTAATGTTAAAAATGGTGCACAAGCACTTTGTTACTAGTACCTGTCTACCTTTAGGCACTTGGCTGCCTGTTTGCACTTCAATAAAAAAAAAAACCTTGCTGAATTTGGCACGTTTGTTTGTTTTTTTCCCCCCTGCATAGATATCGAGATATATATCGTATATCGAGATATAGCAAAAACATATCGAGATAATTTTTTTCTCCATATCGCCCAGCCCTACCTGGAGTTATGTTTTGTTTTCTCCTGTGTGAGAGAGCAATAAAGTCTAAAAATCTTAAAATTCACACGTTTGAGTAATCCTTTATTTTTAGTCTGTCTCCATCTCCAAAGCTCAAAATGTTCTGTTCCACCTTGTGATGTCATGAAGTGGTAGTTAACAGATACCTTTTACCTTATATTCAGCAGAGATCAGCAGTTCCACAGCTGATTCTAGTGAAGTTGCATGCAGTTTAAAAACACATTGGAGCACTTTCCTGTATTACCAAATGGCATCACAACGGTGGAGTGTTTTACATTTGAGAGAAGAGCCTAAAAATACAGGATTTGTGTGTTAAACATGTGTGACTGAAACAAAACACAACACCAGGTATGTTTTTGATGAGAAAACTACATTATAACATGATCAAAAAATAGCATAATATGAGACCCCGGCAAGGCATATCTTTAATCCAGAGCTGCTTGGAGTGGAGGGAGAGGCAGAAATCGCAAGGGGATCCCCAGTTTCGTGAGGTCATCAAAAATATGATGAAAAGTTAAAATGCAACACACATTTGGACATGGGGGTATAGGAACATAACAATACAAATGTTGTTTATTTAGCAAATACATGCCTGTTATGAATCAATTTTACAATGTGATCCAGGCTGCAGGTATGGATGGGGGGTAAAGAAGGTTGGGAATCACTGCTTCGACCACAACTACTATACTGGGTTGGCTGGTTGGTTAACAGCATGTCTATAATTTTTCTCATTTGAACACATAATTCCTATTAACCAGAAAAAATAACCAGCATACACAATGACTTATGATATCCGCTGAAGACAAAAGGACAGTTTACATAATTAAGCCCTGAGCTTGTCTAAGCTTTGTACAGATGTAAACATTTGAACCAAGTTTTCGAGTTGATTTTTCCATTGTTTTAATGTTTGAGGGAAACAAATCAGTATCCGACTAAATGCTGTGCTGGGAACTGTTTTGATGTTCCTCAGAAATACAATAAAAACATAATTTTTGGACGCAATTTTGCTCCAAATGTTGCAAAAACTGATTGTCCGACCAAGATTAACAGACTACAAGCTGTGTTATTCATGGGTGCGTATCATCACTTTATCCAGATGGCCCTGCTCAGTTACCTGGAGAAGACTTAGCACTTTGAATAGCTCCAGACCCCTGCCATAAAGAGGAATTTCAGAAACGAATGACACCACAGAACTGCAGGACTATTTACTATAGTTATTTAAACTTGATTATACATTTATACAGAGAGCTTAGTTTGGCTTTGGGCTAAAGAATTCTCAACATAGTTTATAATATGAGCTGGTGTAGTGCGACGCTGTGGGCTGTTCTCAAAGGGAGGGAGCAGGGGGCTTGTCTGTGGAGATGTTTGGACCCACATGAGACAGAATCCCTGTGTTTTCATCAGTCACAGATATATTTACCTTCATCGCTTCATCTTTGATATTTATGCATTTCCACATTCTTCCAATTCCACTTCCTGAAATAAAATTGTGAAAATGCAGCTGCCCCACAGTTGGGCTGCTCAGGATTCACTGCATTAACACGTACTAGGCATAAAAAGACTAAAGTACATTTGGAAAAGTACTTTGTAGTAGTAGTACTTTTAATAGATATTGTTTACCCATAAAATAACTGTAAAAACATTTCAGCTGGTAAAGTTGTCTTTGTTTCTTCCTATTCAAGATAAGTTGTACTTCAATGTTTTCATCCTACTGTTGCTAAATACCACTTTACACATTCTAGCAAAAACATTATTGTCACAGCTTTTTTCCCACCCGATTTACAATTTCATGCATTATTCATTTGTTCCATAATCTGTGGTTAGCTCATCCGATCACCATCGACACTCATGTATACTGTGGTCCCTCGCGCTGTCGCGGTTCACTGTTCACGGCCTCGCTGTTTCGCGGATTTTTATTTATTTATTTTTTTTTTTATAGTGTAACATTGTGTTCAGCGTCCTGATTGGCTAAGAGACTGTAGACCTTTGCTGATTGATAGATGGGGGATGCAGGGGGGACCAGGACTAGACCAGGACTAAACGTGGACTAAACCAGGTCTAGACCAGAACTAAACCGGGTCTAGACCAGGTCTAAACCAGGATTAAATCACCCCTTGCGGCTCTTTGCTGGTTTCGTGCGGCTCTTGCGTTCGTTTGTGCGTGTTCGGTTTGTGGCTCGGGCTGCGAGGACGCGGTCCTGAGGGGGAGGCATGGTCCGGGCGCCGTGGTTCGATCTCGTGCTCGCAGCCCCACGCCGGTCGTGCTGCTCTGTCACGGATTTGACCACGCGCACTTCTCCAAGGAGTTGGTGCGCGTCCCGTCCCGGGACATGGCAGTGCCGTTGGATGAGCGCGGTGCTTCCTGCGGATCCAGTGACTCATGTCTCCGCTCCCCTCGCGCCTCCGGCGGGGCTCCCGGCGGAGCCCCCACGCTTCACTATTAATACATTTTGTTGAAAATCTATGAAAGTTTGACTGTTTAAACGAGAAAGGAAATGTGAGAAAACATTAATTCCAGTGTTTTAAGGCGTTTACAGCCTTAAAACATGTATAATATTTGTAAAATATAAAGTTGTCCTACTTTGCGGATTTCACTCATTACGGGTTATTTCTGGAATCTAACCCCCACGATAAACGAGGGACCACTGTACAACATTCACTCTGGGCATTGTGACTGAAGTGTCTTGCCTAAGGACACAACATCAGTTTGCAGTAGAAGCACTGCTGTCCCACTGTGGTTCATGGTATTCCCAATGATTTCCCATCCAAGTACTAACCAGGTCCAACTCTTCAGAGATCTGACAAGATTGGGCATTGACCGTAACATGGATTCTCGGGATATTTGTGAGTTCACAAACTCAAAAGAATCCATCTCAGAGTGCACCCGCTGTACGGTTAAGGGGGTGTATGGACCAATTGAGGTTTGTGCAGAAGCCAAAGGAGAAGCTCCCAAGCGCTCCATGTTTTCCGATCGTTTTCAGCGAGAGCCGTTCCAGATTGACGTGTAGAAGTAAATTCAGAGTGCTACACACAGTATATCAGTTTGGGGTGAGCCAGGTTAAATTGACCATGTGTTTCTACTACTATCAGGCTGATGGTGAATATTACCACTGCTAGTTTTACCACCACAGATTTTGCTGCCAGCTGCTGTCTGTAGCTGTGAAGTGACTGAATTACCCACATTTATTATTAAATCAATATACATGGTATCAATAATTTTAACATTTTAGATAAATACAGTATTTTCTTACCAAAAATATGTTTTTTCTCTTTCAAAATGACCACAAGCTAAATTCCCAATTATAAACACATCCTCTGTCCTCACTGGATATTGCCAACTGAAGCACATGCTCATATGACCCCAAACTGTGGAAACTCCATAGATCATTTGTTCTGAGTTTTAGCATTGTTAGCTTTATGCCACACGAGTATTCCCTTCCTCTGGCTTCTTTACATACTTTCCTAAACATTACCCCACCTCCCCCTCTTCTTTTCCTTCTCCGTCTCCTTCTCCCCCTCCATCTCCTCTTTCCTACCCCTCTCCGCCCCCCACTCTTTCATGCCACTGAATGAGAGGGAAAACTGGCTCTGGCCTCCCTGTGTGTCTTGTGGCTAACCTACACATAGCCTAGCGAATTCCCCAGGTTAGCCATGTCACCCACTTAGCATATTTCGCCGCATCAGCATAGCGTTTGAACGGGACCACTAACCTCTATGTCATCAGACCCCTTCACTCCTCCTCTTCCCTCCCTCCCTCCTCGCCAGATATTCCCATAAATATACTCTATATGGATTCCACCCACTCCACAGGGCGCCTGGATAAAAATCTGGAAATGTGCCGTTTTATATGATGCCAATAACCCATGCCAGATATGCGGTCTTTGCCGGTAGTTGCATAAGGAGTCTTTTTTGTGTTTACTTTCTCCACGGAAAGTGAATAGAATACAGGTTCAATTATAGAGACAACAGGGATGCAGATCAATCATGCAATGTAATGTTTTAGCCATTATTACATTTTTGGGGGTTACATGGGTTATTATAATACATGGCATTAGGGGTGGCATGAGTGCTGTAAATAAAGTTAGATAGAAATGGCAAGTGAGAGTGGAGATAGCGGCAAGGACATAGAGGATGCACCAGTGTCATTTAAGTCCGCCGCCGCCAAAATGCGCTCTAATCAGAGGCATTGAGGAGGAAGCTTATGCGCGCTATCAGGGAAGCTAACAGGAGGAGAGAGCACGTGAAAAGGCGGTAAGTGAGGCACGGACAGATAGGGTGTTTTATAAAGTTTAACCTGCACTGTGATACACGTTACACGTGCGAAAGAGCTCACTGGCTGACGTGCGGTATCCGCAGCTCCAGACGGAGCGCGGCTCGCACACCAGAAGAGGTTTAATACGAGACACGTACTTATGTTTCTGTTTCTTCAATATCTAGTGAAAGGGTTTTTTCAACAGCAGGTGACATAGTTACTGCCACCAGATCGGAGAGATGGTTCCAATAATGGGCTTAAAGTCATGTCAAATTCAGATTGTGTGATTATTACATTGAATTAAGATTTTATTTTACATTACATTATTATATAATCTTATAACCTTTTTAATGTTATATTCTGTTATTGTGGATTATTAAGACAAATGGATATAAGGTGTATTTTGAAAGAAACCAGTAAGAACCGTACAGAACCGAAAACCGTGACCCTTAAAACGTGATACGAACCGAACCGTGCCACCCCTACATGGCATATATTTTTGTTAAAGGTGCATTGTGTAACTTTTCTGGTGGAGGGTCCATCAAATGCTTTTCTCCATGGAGATGTTATTACTTTGTTTGGAATGTTTCACAGTATGCTATTAAACCTTTCTATGTTCATGGAGACCAAACCAGACCAAGTTGCAGGTCAGATCTGTGGAGAGGCGACCCCGCTCACAGACAGAATGCCAGTTTTTCTACATATATTTGAGCTATAAATCCACTGTAATTGAATAAATATAAGGTAGAGCTGTTTAATGTCATACTGTGGAACATTCCAGGCAAGCGACGGACACTCCATCAGAAAACTTACACAATGCACTATAAATTTTCCTTTGAAGGTAGCAGCCTGCTTGTTTCCATGGAGATGTTATTGCTTGTCTTGAATGTTGCAGTATGGCATTAAACATTTATCAATAACAAATGTTCAAATTGAAAAAAAAAAAAAAAAAAAAAATATAAATATATATATATATAATATATATATATTGAAAAAACATGTATTCTTGAATGTGAGCTCAGCTGGATTGCCTCTCCACAGATCTTACCTGTAATTTGGACTGGTCACATTACCTGCTTGTCTTCATGATGGACCCTCAACCTGAAAAGTTACATACTGCACCTTTAAATAACCTTTCTGTAAAAGCCAGTGAACCAGCACAGACAAAAACATATGAATTGACTTTGGTAGACAGATGGTTGTGGTTACATGTGCACTCAAAATCAGATTATCGTCAGTTATTAAAATGAAATATAAACATCAAAATCATCTGAGCTCTTCCTGATCAAGTCCTTTAAATTACTCAGATTTTGTGGTTTGCATGTCAAGTAATCATTAAAAGTCCAAAAATCAGATGATCATTTTTGTGTGCGTGTAACTACAGCCAATGTGAAAGGGAGAGAAGGAAAAAATTAATGGAATGGGGAATATTTGATTTGGAGACAAAATTAACAGCAAGAAATTAACAAAGACATCATTAAACTTCAAAAAATAAAACCTAGCAAAGGTAAGATTACTTGAATTAAGAACATTTTATCATGATTTGTGTACATTTCACTTGACAAGTAAAATGATCTGAAAGTTTTTGTACTTAAAATATGAAAGTCTTGCTACCTTTCCCCTGCACTATGTAACTTTTTGGTTGGGGATATGTCACCTGCTTGTGTCTTTGGATATGCCATTGCTACGCTTGGAATGTTCCACAGCTCTTCCTTACATTTATTCAATTACAGGTGGTTTTAAAGCTCAAAAATACCTAGAAAAACAGACTGACTGTGAGGGGGGTTGCCTCTCCACAGATCTGACCGATCTTTGTTTGCTTTGGCCTCCAAATACTGTGAAACATTCCAGACAAAGCAATAACATCTCCATGGAGAAAAGCATTTGGTGGACCCTCCTGCAGAAAAGTAAAAAAACAACAACTCTATGCACTTAAAATAAGAACAAAAACTAATGTTGCTTCAATTTAGAAAAACACACTTATTCCATTGGTACATAATTTTACTTATCAAATTGAATCTACTCAAATTAGTATAATGTTCTTTTTAACTTGGCTAGATATTGTTTTTTGCAGTGCAATATTTATCTTGGCCCAGTACAGATAGATCATATAAACACCTCTTGTGGGGGTCAAAATAAATCCACTGTGTGCTACCTGCATCTAATTAAAACGCATTTCACTGTCAGGAAGTGCATGTTAGCATGCTAGTTAGTTAGTTTTACCGTCATGGGCAAACTCTGCTCTGGTCTCAGAGTAGTATTCAGGTAGGTTCATACTAGTGGTCACATAACTAGTCATATAAAAGTGGTACTAAAGATGTTTTGGTAAATATGGCTAATAAAGAAAGGCAAGTCTTAACATATTAAAATAGTGTTTAGAATTCGCCCCTCCAAAACCTCCTGAAAGTTGTTATTGTGCATGAAGGACATCTGTATTTGTACTCTGAGAATAGAGATTCCTTCATATTGAGAGGCCATAAAGCACAGAGAATGTGTGGGCTACCACCAACTAGTCCCCAGAGGTAAGAATAATACTGATATTTATTCCACTTGAGATATAATCTGCACTATTTCATTCTCAAAACTGTTATAACAAATGTGAGCTTTAAATGTTGTCTGCTTTCTGGATATTTCTTGATTGTGTTCACTATTCTATATAAAAAGTACTTTTTTGTTTGTTTATGAAGTCAATACAATTGCTTAGGTGGTGAATCAGTCATCTTAAAACTAAAAATAAGATAAGAGTTCATATGCTTGTCATGCCGATTTGAGTGTGATGTGTATAAGATTGTCAGCCATGTTTTCATCAGTCAGCAAGGAATGTAACAATAACCAAAATATTTTGATATTGCATTGTCAAAGGTCTCACAGTAATATAGTGGGATATCATGAATTAATAGTCAATGTGCAGCAATAGCTTTAAAAAAACAACTACATAGACCATGATCCTTTGCTCCATTTCAGTACAGACCACATGACGAAATAACCATTAGAAGAAAAAGTATTATTCACAGTTTTGTCAGTCTCCACAAAATATTGCAATAAATACTGTACAGTATGATATTTTCATGAAAATAGATAGATGAAATAGATACAGTAGAGATTTGCACATCCCTATGTCCCTACAGTCAGCCGCTAGGCAGGTGAGGATGTGGATCAGCAGAGTACGTCAGACACTTAAGTTAATTGAAATACAAGTTATGTTCAAAAGCATGAAGGTTCCAGGTTCAACTCCCAGACTGCCCTGACCCTTTTGTGTGGAGTTTGCACGTTTCTCCCTGTGTCTAGGTTAGGGTTTCTTCCAGGCTCTCTGGTTTCCCCCATCAACCCAAAATATGCAGAATCAAAGCCAATTGACGTTGCAGTGACATCACATTGGGGGTGATCTACTGTATCTCTATTGATGGAATGTTCAGCAGTTTCCATGGTGGCACAATGTACACAAAAAACACTCCCCAAAAGGTTTTAAGACTTTCAAATAAATCAACTCTTTCTGATCGTATTATGTTTAAATGAACCTCAGACTAAGTCCAACTTGAGTAACAGAGCTTCATACAGAGCATTGCCAACAGTTAGCATCACACCCCCAAGGAATATTGATGACTTTTGCAGCAAAGTATCAATATCACCCACCTCTAAACATTCACCTGCGCCCCTTGGATCCCTTCACCTTGCTATGACTGAACCTCCATAAAAGCCCTTCAGATTTTCCAGCTCTGATGCTTTGCCGCGCAGACAGTAAATGCTCTCTACTTCCTGGCAGACTCATTAGCAACAAAATGAAATATCACCTGGCCTGGCCTGTGCTTACCCCCCTTCCCTCTGCTCACACTACAGAATAAACTGCACGCCACAGCACTATATTTCAGGCTTATTGTTCATAGTTGGCCCATTTTGATACAGATAGGTCTTGAAGATCTTTTCATCAGTGGCTATGCTAGTTTAGTTTGCAACACTCTCCATTAAATTAAACTGTTCTCCTGAATACAAAGTTGTTAAAATGCAGTGGAGTTTCCAGAGTGGATGCGTTGCCATATCTCTGAACATAATAGGTTTTGAGCTCATGATGTAATTCTAAAGGGGTTTAGTAGTTTAAAAGTGAATACTGGACTCAAAGTGAAATTAAATTGATTGGTGAGAAAATGCAAAATGCCGAAATTACTTCAACTATTCCACATTGTTTCCATTTTATCCTCAAAGTCATTCTGTTAAAAAAAGTTATGTAATTGAACCCCAAAACCCATTTTAAAATGTGCATTACGTAGGCTAACTTCTGGTGGTGGGCCCAGTCACCTGTCTACATGGGGGGGTTTGTCTGGAATGTTCCACAGTATGACTTATCTATCTTGCATTTATTCACTTAAGTGTTTTATTGCATACCTTGAAAGAGATGCATTCTTGGCGTGAGCGGGTTCTCCTCTCCACAGATCTGTCCATTAATTGGGCTTTTAAAGCTACTATTTTCCATTAAACTGGCTGGCCTGGCCCTGTTGTATTCTCACTTATCACCACTAGATGCTCTCTACATTACTGCTGTAGCTTTAAAGGGATAGTGTGTTTTTTTCATACTAATCTGTATGGGTTTCCTTCTAAAAGTTACATGTGTTGACACCAGCTTACCTCTGACAGTCTCAGTTGATCCCGGTTCGGCTCGCTTTCTGGAGCCCACGTAAGTAGTTCCAGTAACTGGAACATGAAATAAAGCTTGTTTTTCTTCTCAAAACAAAACATTTGTTAGAAAGGTGATATATTTGTGTCCGAAACAGTTGTCCACAAAACATCCAGCAGCGTATTTCGCATTCACGTATTGTCTCTCTCCACTCGTATCACTACGCCCATGTTAACTCTATCAGCCTGTTCACTTGTAAACTTCGGCGTAGACATCGGCTGAAGGTGAACAGGCTGATATAGTTAACATGGGCGTAGTGATACGAGTGGAGAGAGACAATACTCAAATGCAAAATACGCTGCTGGATGTTTCGTGGACAACTGTTTCAGACGCAAATATATCACCTTTCTAACAAATGTTTTGTTTTGAGAAGAAAAACAAGCTTTATTTCATGTTCCAGGGAAGTTACCAGACCTACTTACGTGGGCTCCAGAAAGCGAGCCGAACCGGGATCAGCTGAGACTGTCAGAGGTAAGCCGGTGTCAACACACAGAACTTTTAGAAGGAAACCCATACAGATTAACATAAAAAAATGCACTATCCCTTTAATGCCATACTGTAGAACAATCAGGAATAGCAAAAACATCTTCATGGAAACCAGCAAGTGGATGCCCCTGAAAAAGTTACATACTCCATCTTTTGAGACCTCATTCCTTCTTTGGACTTTCCCTGACAGTTTCCAACACTTTACAACAAATTCTCTTGCTTTCTATGGCCACTCAAACGGACTCAGACATTTATCCAAGTGATCAAAGTAATAGGCGACTGATTTATAGCATATGCCTAAACAAGGATTTTTCCAGACATGTATTACTTTTATTTATAAAACGTGAAACCTGATATGTCTCTTCTCCTTTAATTCAAAGTTGATAAAGTACAGTGCATTTTCCAGAATGGGTGCATTGCCATATTTCTGTTACTAACTGTACACAGTTTTAAGTTGAAAGGGGAGTGAGCGTTTGGGATATATAGCAGGAACAGCCTCTCCTGCCAAAATGAAACCCTTTAAAGTCTATAGTGTTCTCTTTGTGCATGCTGTTTAGTATGCATTCCCCATGACTCACTCCCATTGTTATTGTGTCTCTTTCGCCCCACAGCGCCCCCTGGAGAAGCCTGACGGACTGGACGTGTCAGACCAGAGCAAGGAGCACCCCCAGCATCTGTGCGAGAAGTGCAAAGTCCTGGGCTACTACTGCCGCCGCGTGCAATAACTGTCCACAATACATAAAGAGAAGGAGAGAAGCCGCCGGATCCACGATGAAGTAACCAGGATCCGAAATGGCGTCCGTTCTTCATGACATCTTCACTCGTGTCAACTCCAGAAGCCTTAAATCTATGGCAGACTGTTGCTCCCTTATTCGTAGCAAGTTTTGTCAATGTATTAATTGTGGATTTACATGGAATGATGGTGGACAACTTACAAAAAGTGCTTTCTGATTTTCAAATATACAAAGATGGTTAAGTTTTCACAGTCACTCAAAAGGAGATGGAAGGATCAATGCTTAAAATAAGTGACAAGTGGCCATCCGGGGGCGAGCTAAGATTCCAGAATGAACTTATCTACAATATTTGCTTTTTTTTGGTTTGGGATTATCAGCTTGGCACTCCTAGGCCACAGTAGATTTTAAAGAGAGTACAATGAGTAGCAGTGTTATTTTTCCATTGTATTCAAGAGTTTCAGTCACATCATTTTTGCCTTTTATGGGCACCATTTTGAGAACTCTTGGCCATTCAAAAGGTAGGATAGCATTGTTTTGGATTCTTTATTCTTATTTTACATCATTTGAAAACCCTGAATACAGTGGTCCCTCGCTCTTTCGCGGTTCACTGTTCGCGACCTCGCTGTTTCGCGGATTCTTTTTTTTTATTTTTTTTATAGTGTAACATTGTGTTCTGCGTCCTGGTTGGCTAAGAGACTAGACCAGGACTAAACGTGGACTAAACCATGTCTAGACCGGAACTAAACCAGGTCTAAACCTGGACTGGTCCTGGACTAAACCAAGACTGGACCAGGTCTAAACCAGGATTAAATCACTCCGTGTGGCTCTTTGCTAGCCTGGGAATTCCCAGGCCGCTTCCGTTCGTTTCGAACTGGAAGACGGCCTGGAAACTCGTCCAAGCGAGAGTCCCAGATTTAGGGCCCCAATCAGAGAGCGGGGGAGGTGTGGCAAGACGGTGACGCGTACTACATGACAAATGGAAGCTTGTAGTTTGAACTGACAACTGACGTGATTGGCTATGGACTTACGTATACGCTCAATGATAGACATTCATAACGCCCAATAAACGGCCGTTGGCAATCGCTAACCACACCTCCGCTACGGGATTTTTCGAAGCGAGTTTCCAGACCCATATCTCACTTGTGATATGGTCAGGTGTTAACCAGACTAGCTCTTTGCTGGTTTCGTGCGGCTCTTGCGTTCGTTTGTGCGTGTTCAGGTGGCTCGGGCTGCGAGGAGGAGGCATGGCCCGGCCGCCGTGGTTCGATCTCGTGCTCGAAGCCCCGGTGTATGCACGGCCTCACGCCGGTCATGCTGTTCTGTCACGGATTTGTCCACGATGAGGGGTGCACGTGTCGCGCACTTCTCCAAGGGGTTGGTGCGCATCCCCTCTGGGACTTCCGGGGCCGTGTCTCCCCCCAGCTTCACTATTAATACATTTTGTTGAAAAACTATGAAAGTTTGAGTGTTTAAACGAGAGAGGAATGTGAGAAAAGGTTACTTCCAGTCTGAGAAAAGCGTATAATGTTTGCTTTTAAAACATGTACAATAATTGTAAAATATAAAGTTATCATACTTCGCGGATTTCTCTTATTGCAGGTTATTTCTGGTATCTAACCCCCGCGATAAACGAGGGATTACTGTATTACCAAAATCCAACTTGCCTTACTGCTCTCCTTACACAACTACCCAAAACAACAAAGATGGTTGGTCAATTTTGCTTATGTCCTCAATTTGTTATCTACATTGAAAATAGAAAGCCGGTTATTTGCAATACAGCAACACACAGAATGTCCTTGCAGGGCTACCATAGCAGTTAATAAAATGGTGGCTAAATGTTTACAGAATGACAGCACACATTGTTCTAATAATTATCCGCATAGCTTGTCTCCGCACCCTCTTATCCACCGCCCATTAAATTCCATGTAAATGCCACAGCGCGCACTACACCTATGGGGGCAGTTTCTCTTTCACGTAAGTGCTCTAGTAAAATCCAGTGACTGTGTGTGCTTTGTAAACCTACTGGCCCTGCATTAGCCTTTAGCATTACCCTTTAGCATTAGCATTGTTAGCGTCACTGTCAGTATTACCTGTTTTCGGGGTTCTTTGGCTTTGTGTTTACAAAAATCTGCCTTCCATTTTGTCTATGTAATGTTATAATAATATGCCCAGGGCCTTATGATGTCTTGCCATGTAACCAGCACATCTAATCTAACTGTGAATGAACTAAGGGATACCGTGCCATATACGTCCCTTTAGCTTACATTTGGGCCTATTTATTTTGCTTGTGTGCAATCGGAACTTGTAACTGGGACATGAAGTAATGCATTTGTATGTTTTTTTGTTAAAATCGCTTCACAGTGCCTTTATAGAGACTACTGTAGGCTCAGATGCTAAATAATTGCGCTTGTTTCCATCCCCGAAATTGTTTTTTGTAGTCACTTATGTCAAGCTAAATATACTCAGTGTGTTTCTAATTAGTAGTACATCATCTGTCAAAGCTACAAAATATCTCTGTCCACAGGATTTCTTCAGTATGGGGCCAGGGACTAGAGATTGTAGTAATGCCACAATTTGATTAGCATTACATTAGCAGGTTAGCCGTACATATGTTGGACTTTAAAATAAATTGAAAGCATGCAGGGAGAGTGGTGCCTGGAGGGTTAGTGTTTTGGGATGACAGCAAAGTAAAGTTTGTGGAAAAAGTATTAAGGCTTGCACTCGGAGATATGTCCAAATGGCAGGGGTGTCACTGTCCATTAGAGCCAGTGTTTCTATCACTTTTGTGAAACTAATAAGCTACACCAGCTCAGTGTAACTTGTGGAAATTTATTCATACACTTGTTGCAATTAGTGGTCAAAGAGGACTGGTGCCTATCCCAGTAGATGGGCCTAAGGCAGGGAATTGCAGTTTATATAAAAAACAAAGCAATAAACAAATAAAATCAGGGAATACTTGCCTGTGCCCATTAAACATGTCCAGGAGCATTCACACTTGAGAGAACAGTGAAATATATTCTGATGAACCAATGCAAATGCTAACACAACCACCATGTATAATGCCAACGCTAAGCTCTAATGAGCCTTTTATTGTACAGTGAAAGAGTCAAACTATTCTTTTAGGATTGGCATCTAAATGCGATTACTTTGGTGACACCTCTGTCATGCACTGTCTAAAGTATGTATGTTTAAACTGTGGAGGCGAGCTGCAAAGAAGGATCACTGAAAGTGACAAAGACGACATGTGAAATCATTAGAGGCCTGTATTTGTAAACTGATATATCTTTAAGTGAGTTTTTCATATGTATGTGTCCCTCTATACTGTTTACACACAACAGTGAAGAACATAGGAAATCTATTGGTAGACTTAACGCTTTATATTGTGAAGTTTTGTAAAAGTAAAATTCTATATTTATAGCCATGCAAAAATATTTTATACAAAAAATGTGTGCCTTATGAAATTGAATCAGAATACGAGTGATGCTTTTTGACATATGGACCAGAAGGGCATCTACTGTCGATGATCTAGTCACGTGGAAATGAGCGGTTTGGATGAGTTTAGATCGACTTGCAGATGAGATCATTTTATAAGAATCACTTAGATGGAATGTTGAATTCAAAGTGCTCTGGTTAAAAAATATTTTGAAAGCAGTTAGTTAAACTAAGTTGAATAATTTAAGCTTAACTACAGCCCATTTTAACATCTACTCCAACAAGCCTCTGAATCCAAGTCATCTGAACTCTCTACCATGTAGCGTGTTGCCGGTTGACTATAGCGTTGCCTCATTAGCGCTGTGAGCTGGCTCTAGCCTTTTCACATGGACACAATTTGCTGAGCTGGAGCCAGGGGCTGAGGCAGCACATCCAGCTGGCACACTGTGTCCCTCTGCGGTTCGTTGTCATGGAACATCAACAAAGATGTTATTGCTTCAACACAACATCCCGATCTGCTATGCTCACGTTTTCTCCGTTTCCTCCGTGTTTACGCGAGTGGGGGTCGGGTTGGTCCAGATAGAGATTTGGTCACTTGGAGGAGGGGTTTAAACTGGCTGAAATTAGTACCTCTTAAGTTGGAAGGATCATTTGGTGACTTTGCATTTTGGAAAGTTGACGGAAAGGAACAGAATGTGATCATAGGCGGTCACAGTTGGGAACAGTGTGTTTGCCCAGAGGGAGTTTTTTAAGTGTTTTGAAAATTAAGTTCCGTTTCATGATGGGAAAATGGGATAATGTGTAATATCGAGAGGTGGACAGGAGTTGTCACGCAGGTTAAAGAAGCTGGAGGGTTTGTCACTATCTTATCTCCCACAATCCCACAGTATGGCACTAAATGCATCTAGCATGTATTTATTCAAATACAGGTGTAGTGTAGTGCATTCTTGCTTTGACCCTCTCTGCAGATCTGACCTGTGACTAGGCTCAGTGGTGCCACTTCCATTAATACTACTCTGTGGAACATTCTAGGCAAAGCAAAAACACTTCTATGGAGACAAGCCAGAAAAGTTATATAGTACACCTTTGATTTACTCCTGTCTAGTTCTGCAAATTACTCATAGTAGGCCTGCCACGATAACAGATTTTGATCCACGATGTATTGTTACAGAGGTATATACTGCAATAAACGATAATATTGAAACTACTTTATGCCATGGACACAATAGAAATAATGCAGAATAATCCCAGTAAATTATTTTTAAATAGACAGTATCATTAAAAAGACCTGAGCTGCAACAAATAAATAACAAATTGAACCCATAATTAGATACACAAGTTATTTATTCAACCCTCTGCAGTTCAAATCTACTTGTATCAAAACAAAAATACCCCAAATCTTCCCACTTTTACAAAGAAATTGTACACATGATACATTTTGAACCCCAAAATATACTGGTACAGCTTACAATAAGTCAATATAGTAATTATCGTGACAGGCCTAGCTAATAGTAGCATAGTAGTAGTAGTTCAAATGAGTTAACCTGGGTATCTCGCAAGACTTCTCATTTAAAGCACATCTTTCTTTGTGTGGTGACACCTCAAACAACTTAAAACAACTTGCGCTGTGCATCTTTTCTGTTTGGAGTGTCTGTCAAATACTTTTCTCCATGGAGATGTCATTGCTATGCCGGGAATGTTCCACAGTATGACATTAAACAGCTCTACCTTCTATTTTTTCCATTACAGGTGTTTTTTTTAGCTCAAAAACACCTAGAAAAACAGGCATTCTGACTCAGTAGAGTTGCTGCTTCACAGATCTGACCTATAACTTGGTTTAACTTGGTCTGGTTTGGTCTCCATGAGGATATAACAGTTAAATACCATACTGTGAAACATTCCAACCTATGCAATAACATCTCCACGGAGAAAAGTATTTGACTGAACCCCCAACAGAAAAGTTACACAATGCATATTTAACATCTGAACCATATTAGGGTAAAATGTGTAAACTAACTTAACTTGTATTCTAATAATAATTGTACGCTAAAATGTGGCAGAAATGTACTAACAACTCAGTAAGAATTCAGTGTTAAAGGTAAACCAACTGCCAGTGAAAGCAGCTGAAACAACAGTTGAATATTGAGATATTTGCTCTTAAAGTCTTGAACGACATACTTGACTTTTCTAGGACCGTTTTATATAAGCGAGATGTGTATTTCGAAATTTTAAAATGTTGTGAAAATTTTATAAAGCAATCTGCAAAACATTTCAAGAAATATTTCCCGGAACAAGATATTTTCTGTTTTTGTATATATTTGATGGCCGTTGTTTTAGCTCTTTTAGCAACTTTCAAGCTTTTTATGTGAAGAAGGGCCGATTGGTGAAAATTTTGAAAAAAAATAAAAATAAAAAAAATATATATGGGAGAATATTCAGAATTTTCAAACATCTGAGGGCGTATCCTGCAGAAATATTTAAGATTTTTTACTCTTATTTTGTATAGAATATGCAAGTTACACTAAAAAGGAAATATTGTTTTCTACATAGGATATTATGAAAAAGCAGGTACATAATTAATATGCAATTATAAGCCAATGTATAGGAAGATTTATCAGTGTTGAATTGCTAACTAACTGTGCTGCCATGACAACCATACAGTCGCCTTTTATGTATCTATGACACTATTTTGAAAGTATAATTTTGCTTTTATTCTTATTTAGTGACTGATACTCACCACTGTATTAAGCACGTAAACTGTGAGATGTAGTTTGCTTCAAGCGACAAGCAAATATTATAATAAAAAATATATATGGTGTATTTTGATGTTATTAATAGTAGTTGTAGCAATTGTACTATACTTTTGAAGAGAGTGTGACAAAGAACTGTTTTTAGAGTTTGCATGTGCATGTGTTTGGTTTTATGAAATAGTATGGAATATTATTTGGTGCAATGTAATTTAAACACAGTAGTTTGCTATAGTACATATTGTTTTAACTCTAAGAGCAACTTCTGGTTAGTTATAATGGGCCTGGTTACACCTATCGATTATTTTGTTTTCATGTTATAACAAATTTAGATTTTACACGGTTCCAGTGGAAAAAATATTCAAAAATTTGAAATCTAGTATCAGATTTTAAAGGAAAATTAACGTTTTTTTACAATCTGAGCCTTCTTTCGGCAATAAAACAAGTAGTTTTACTCACCCATAGCAGTTTGGTGTCAATTGGAGCAGTATCACAGAACTTATGTTGAGCCGTTCTGTTCTACTAATGATCCCGTATCCGTTAGCGTGAGTGCTCGGGGCATTACTTTGCGGTGTCCAAATAACACAAATTTTAGCACTTTTCAAATCACAGAAGATCGCTGTGTCAGGGTAGACTTTTAGTGGATTCCAAAACGGCCTGAAACCCGATATCCAGCTATAGTTTCATTTGATGACGTCATCAGAGAGGACAGTGCGCATGCGTGAACTCAGCTGTTTTGTAAACACCGCTAGTCCGAAAGAAGCTAACACCGCTCTGAACTTTACTTTTCTGTTGCGATATCGGGTTTCAGGCCGTTTTGGAATCTACTAAAAGTCTACCCTGACACAGCGATCTTCTGTGATTTGAAAAGTGCTAAAGTTTGTGTTATTTGGACACCGCAAAGTAATGCCCCGAGCACTCACGCTAACGGATACGAGATCATAAGTAGAACAGAACGGCTCAACATAAGTTCTGCGATACTGCTCCAATTGACACCAAACTGCTATGGGTGAGTAAAACTACTTGTTTTATTGCCGAAAGAAGGCTCAGATTGTTAAAAAAAAAACGTTAATTTTCCTTTAACTGTTTTTATTTAAAATTTTTCAGATTTTTTTTTTCCTTTCTTTTTTCCTCCAACTTTTTTTATTTTTTATTTTTATTTTTTATTTTTTTAGTCCTTCTTTCCATATGATAATTCCTGTCTAATATAAAGTCTGGGTCATTTGAAATAAAATTGTATGTGTTCCAATACTGCAAGAAATACAACTTTGTAGTCAATTATGCAACCAAAAAAGTGAATCTGACTTACATTTTCAAAAACAAAACAAAACAAAACAAAAAAATCTATTAATGTATTTAAGATATATGTGCATATGTGTATCCAGGCCCTATTTGTAGCCTACATATTTACTGAATGTATTGTTTAACACTTATGTGGTCAATTTGCGTTGTATTCTTGACTGTTATCACTTGATACTTGTAATGCGATATTGCAATAATGAACTATGTAGACTGGACAGAACACAGATGTTTTTGGAGGGAGTCGTAGTAGTATCCAAGAGAATAGGTCTGTACATTCATGTCCACGAAACGGCATTCCAAAATGTGCCTTATTTGTTAGATGGGAGACTATTGTAGTGCTTTTAGTGCTGTTCAAATTTGACAAATAAAAAGATCATGATGAATAGTGTTGGTGTGTTTTGTTTTATTTTATTTTATTTTATTTTAGGGAATTTTCTGGATTGACTCTAATCTGGGAGGCGTCTTCATTTGGGAATTATGAGTCAGGTTTATGAAGATGCAAGCCTGCTCACAGTAAGGATGCATATTTTTCAGTATAGGTGCAGTATAATTATAGTATAATTATTCTGTTAGGTGTCCGTCACCTGCTTGTTTCTATGGATATGTCATTGCTCTGACGGGAATGTTCCACAGTATGACATTAAACAGCTCTAACTTACATTTTATAGCTCAAAAATATCTAGAAAAACAGGCATTCTTACTGTGGGTGGGGTCACCGCTCTACAGATGTGATATGTAACTCTAGTTATGTTTGTGATGAGGAAACAATATTATAACAGATCAGAAAATGGCCTAATATCCTCCTGAGACCCGGCCCATTCATTTGTGTCCTTTATAGTGGACATCGAGTTAACCAGTCGATCTTTTAATTGTTGATACTTGATACTCTAGTTTGTAGTTGCACTATGATTAAAAAAAAAAAAAAAAAAATCATACATAAAAAAATAAAAATAAATAAGTAAATAAATACTCAAATAAAAATACACATATATAAATAAAAATAAATACATAAAAAATAAAAATAAAGAAATATGTAAATAAATACTCAAATAAAAATACACATATATATATAAAAATAAATAATACATAAAAAATTAAAATAAATACGTAAATACTGTACTCAAATAAAAAATACATAAATATATATATAAAAATACATAAATAAATAAATAATACATAAAAATATAAATAAATACGTAAATAAATACTCAAAAAAAAACCATAATATCTAAAAAATAAATAAGAAATTACAAGGGAGTCTAAGAAATTTTTGAGGCGACTGTAGAAGCTTGTCAGAGATGTTGGTCATCAAAAAAAAAAAGGTTTTGTTAGGTTGTTAACTTCACGTGGATTTAACACCAAAATGTCCCCGACGTCCATTACAGAGGACATGTTACAGCATTATGAATAATAATCAAATTAACAAAATGTAAATGCTAAGGTGTTCATTTACCTCCAAATAGAACATTTAAATAATAATAATAATAATTTAGATACACTTTTTTTCTTCAGGTCCCAGGGGGATATAGGCCCTTTAATCTATTGGCAAAAAAGTTACATACTGTGGCTTTAACTAAAACGGTGCATTTTTTTCACTTAACAAACCATGATGAATTGTGTTAATAGAGATTTACTTCATTTTCTGGAATTTTCTGGACTGACTATCAGGGAGGTGTGTTCATTTGGGAATTCCACTTGAGCCAAATACAACACGTGTCCTTTTAAATTGCTAGATACAAAATGATCATTACGTAAAGTTTATGTTCCGTAAACAAGCAGCGTTTTTCCTCCTCAGGCATGAACGCTTTCACATTCTTAACCACACGGATCACAGGGGCCCTTTTTACAACACCACAATGGAGACACATTAAAGTCATAGCAGAATGTGGTTAGAGACAGACACTGGGCATGGCTTTGTTACGCAACAGGAAACAGCTACAGAAATGATGTGTGGTAAAATGTCATCTTATTGTGATGTGAGATGGTGTGGTTAAGTTAAAAGGCCCAAATTGCACTGTTTTCTGATCTGTTATAATGTTGTTTTTTCATCACAAACATCCCTGGAGTTATGTTTTGTTTCATTCACACATGTTTAACACACAAATCCTGCATATTTAGGATGAGTTCTTCTCTCAGACTGAGAACAGTGAAGTGCTCCACTGTGTTTTTGCCAAACTCTATTCAGCTCAAGGTAAAAGGTATCCGTTAACTTGAAAGCTACAACTACATGACATCACAAGACAGAACAGACAGACTAATAATAAAGGCTAACTGAAACATTTGAGAATAAAACAAAACTCAACTGCAGGTATGTCTGATGAGGTAACAACATTATACTTGCTGGTCTCCTTGACAAATCTGTTATTGCTTTACCTGAATGTTCCACAGTCTGGCATTCAACTTTTCTATCTCCATGGAGACAAGCAGGTAATGCCACCAGATTAAAGGGATAGTGCGTTTTTAAAAAAAAAAAGTTAATCTGTATGGGTTTCCTTCTAAAAGTTCCGTGTGTTGACACCGGCTTACCTCTGACAGTCTCAGCTGATCCCGGTTCGGCTCGCTTTCTCAAGCCCACGTAGGGAGGTCCGGTAACTTCCCTGGAACATGAAATAAAGCTTGTTTTTCTTCTGAAAACAAAACATTTGTCTGAAAGGTGATATATTTGCGTCCCAAACAGTTGTCAACAAAACATCCAGCAGCGAACTTAGCGATCGCATATTGTGTCTGCCGACTCATATCACTGCGCTCACGTTAGCTCTATCAGCCTGTTCACTTGTAAACTTCCCCTTACGGCGGACCACATCTGCCGTACACTTCTGCTAAAGGTGAACAGGCTAATACAGCTAACGTGAGCGCAGTGATATGAGTCGGCAGACACAATACGCGATCGCTAAGTTCGCTGCTGGATGTTTCGTTGACAACTGTTTGGGACGCAAATATATCACCTTTTGGACAAATGTTTTGTTTTGAGAAGAAAAACAAGCTTTATTTCATGTTCCAGAGAAGTTACCGGACCTCCCTACGTGGGCTCCAGAAAGCGAGCCGAACCGGGATCAGCTGAGAGTGTCAGAGGTAAGCCGGTGTCAACACACGGAACTTTTAGAAGGAAACCCATACAGATTAACATTAAAAAAACGCACTATCCCTTTAAGAATGCATGTATTTCAATGCAAAAAACATATACTTAAATAAATGCTGGACAAATCAGTTTAATGCCATACTGTGGAAAATTCATAGCAACCCTAACTCTAAGGTATAGCAGTAGTGTAACTTCAACCAGAAAAGTTGCACAATGTGCCTTCAAAATGCATATGGTAGGTTTTCCAGTTTCTAAATACTACTTTGTTTAGTGAGTGAGTGAATGTATTAAATATGTACCATAGTTTTAAATGAGTCAAGTGGCAGTTTGTGAAGGAAAGATGAAAAAAGCTGAAAATTACAAAAAGTAGTGCTGAGTTCTACAAAGGAATCCCTCCATCTACGTCATCAGTACACAAAACCCCATCCAAAATGAAGGGACAGTTTATTTTATGCGCAAAGAAAAAATGTAAACAGTTCAAACATATCATTTATCATTGTGTTGTCATACATTTGGATTTGTCAAATAATTATTATGCTAACAACACACCTCCAGAGCCACTCGTCTTTGTAAAAAAAAAAAATTCAAAACGTGTGGTTCTGAATGGACAGGTAAGTCATATGCACTATGTATACGTTGGAGAGGCGTTTCTCTGTTTATCAAATTTCTTTTCCTCATTTGACACTTGTAGTATTTCCTAATAAAACTAAAATGTCTTATATTTACAGGTCTGGACTGGGACAAAAAAAATGACCCTGGCATTTTTGGCTTAGACCGTAGTAGTCTAACTTAGTCCTGGTTTAGTCCTGGTTCAGACCTGATTTAGTCCTGATTAAGACCTGATTAGTCCTGATTTAGTCCTGGTTCAGACCTGGTTCAGACCTGATTTAGTCCTGATTTAGACCTGATTAATCCTGGTTTAGTCCTGGTTCAGTCCCGATTTAGTCCTGGTTTAGTCCTGGTTCAGTCCTGATTTAGTCCTGGTTTAGTCCTGGTTCAGTCCTGATTTAGTCCTGATTTAGATCTGATTTGTCCTGATTTAGTCCTGGTTCAGACCTGGTTTAGTCCTGGTTTAGTCCTGGTTCAGTCCTGATTTAGTCCTGATTTAGTCCTGGTTTAGTCCTGGTTCAGACCTGATTTAGTCCTGATTTAGATCTGATTAGTCCTGGTTTAGTTCTCATTCAATCCTGATTTAGCCCTGGTTCAGACCTGATTTAGTCCTGACTAAGACCTGATTAGTCCTGATTTAGTCCTGGTTCAGACCTGGTTCAGACCTGATTTAGTCCTGATTTAGACCTGATTAATCCTGGTTTAGTCCTGGTTCAGTCCCGATTTAGTCCTGGTTTAGTCCTGGTTCAGTCCTGATTTAGTCCTGGTTTAGTCCTGGTTCAGACCTGATTTAGTCCTGATTTGGATCTGATTAGTCCTGGTTTAGTTCTCATTCAATCCGGATTTAGTCCTGGTTCAGACCTGGTTTAGTCCTGGTTCAGACCTGGTTTAGTCCTGGTTCAGACCTGATGTAGTCTTGGTTTAGTCCTGGTTCAGTCCTAAATTGTGGGCCAGTCTCTAAGTAAAAAAAAAAGAAGAAGGGCATCAGCCCCTAGGACTGTCGGCTCACCGGGAAAATGCCCGGTATGCCCAATTACCAGTCCAGGCCTGAATATTTATTTCTGCGGGGTATTAACTGCTAACACATAACATATTTAGATCACCATGTTACTTTTTATTGTTTTGTTTTTGTTTTCTATTAAAATTTGTATAAAGTTTCATTTTCATTTCACTTTTGTGCCAAGTCTCCCATGCCTTTGCTCTTCTCACCAAGTCACTCCCCCTTCAGAGTGCCATCACATTACAATCAGCGTACACCCTGCCAATGAAACTACTGCACATCACACCACGTTTGTCAAGATGTGTACAGTTTTGTATCATGTTTTTGTATATTTGTGGAGAATTGTCATGTGGGAGCGTGGGTGGGCAGGCTTGTGGGTGATGCACAAATATTTTGCATAGTACCCTTCTTCTGTCTTTAATCATATTAAATTCAAGAATCTTCTGTGATCAAAATGCCACTACAAATGTGTAGAAACAGAACCCTGCACAGAAACAGGATTTAAAAACAAAGATTGCACAAGACTTGATAAAACATATGGTAGGACTCAGAATGACTAACTGAAAAACTGTTGGCTAATGCTACTTAGCTGATATTTTATTTGAGAGGGACTTGTTTAAGAGCAAATATCAGCTCACTTGTTGTAGTTCCAACTAAATCAGCTCTTTCTGGTCAAATGGTGTTAGAATAAAGCTCAGATTAAAGTCTAACAAAACCTCAGACAGAGCAGTGCCTAGAGTTAGCAGCACACCCCCAGGGAATAATGACATCAGCTGCAAAGTATCAATATTCAATTTAACTCTCTCCAGGCCGAATTAATAATAACTGTAGGAAAAAATCTGATATTTGGTGAAAATAATTCCTGGGGTATGAAATTTGCAATTTTCCTTTTTTTTATTTTATTTATATGTGACCATTATGTGCAGTGCATTCTGGGATGCTGCATATTTGCAACATTGGCCCGGATGGATAATTAAATAGTGGACAAAACAGATCTTTGGAAATATGAATTTATCTTATTTATTAAAAATGGCTGAACTCAACTTTTGCCATCAAACAGCATATGAATAAAACAGGAAAATTGACATAATAACAATTAAACAATAACAATACTGAACAGGTGAGATGCGTTGTACCAGGTGCAGGTGCAGGTGTTTGAGGTGTGATCGACCAGCCCCCGAGCAGGTTTCCTGTAAACTGTCCAATTAGAACTCTGCAACAGAGTTCTGCTCTTGCACACACAAAAAAAACACTCTAAAAAATGATAACAGGAGAAGTTCAATTTGTCAACTGGACAAAGTTTGTTTGGTTGAAAACGTTTCGCCGCTCATCCGAGAGGCTTCGTCAGCTCTAATAAGAATACTGGTAAGACACTTGCTTATATCTTGCTGTAGGGAGGAGCTACCTAGCTAACTACTTTCCGGAACTATCTCATTGGTTTCCGTCTTTTGTTTCTCTGGCGTCTAGCTAACGATCGCTATTCATCCCTACACGCCTGTTTTTCACACCTCTGGCCCTGACCTGGCTAGCCCTATTGTTTCCCTGTTTGCTTGATCTAGGCTTAACAATGGAATTGTAGATGGGATGCAAATTATGTCTTACTCCACCATTTCTGTTCAGAGAAGGATTCTCTTTTTTGACAAAAATAGCCTCTTTAACTCCCCTCTCAAACCAATTCTTTTCCCTGGCTAAGATCTGAACCTCACTGTTCTCAAATGAATGACCCGTGGCTTCTAGGTGAAGATATACGGCAGAAGACGGTCCACTCTGGCACGCCCGTCTGTGTTGGTACATCCTCTTGTGAAGTGGCTGCTTGGTTTCTCCAATATAGCGCTCACTGCAGTCTTCACTACACTGAATGGAGTAGATCTTGTTTCTTGACAAGAAACAAGATAATAGAGAATCCGAACCCAGGAGGAAAGGGGTAGCGATTCCGTACCTGGCCGGCGTGTCGGAAAAACTACAGAGGATTTTCAGACAATATGAAATTCCAGTTTATTTCAAACCCACAAACACTTTAAGACAAAAACTCGTCCACCCAAAGGACAAAACACCGAGCCACAAACAAAGCAATGTGGTCTACTCCATTCAGTGTGGTGAAGACTGCAGTGAGCGCTATATTGGAGAAACCAAGCAGCCACTTCTCCTGTTATCATGGATTCTACCTGGACGACTGAGGGACTTTTCACGCACTCTAAAAAATGCAACGCTGGCAAACAGCTAAGTGACAATTAGCTGTTGCAAATTCGCTACGCGGGCCCAGAAAGGGTTAAAGGTCCCATGGCATGAAATTTTCAATTTCTGAGGTTTTTGAACGTTAATGTGAGCTCCCCTACCCTGTTTACCCCCCCCCCCCCCCCCCCACCCCCATGGTTAAAAGTTGCGAAATGTCTAAACTGAGCATTTGCGATACTTTTCTGCGTTACAAAAATCGGAGCTCAAACGGGCGATTTTGAACAAGGCACCTTATTGACGTCAGATCGAAAAAAGAAATGCAAATGCAGTTCCACCCCCGTCTGTCTGTACTCAGCGTCTCTGTAAATCACGCCCAGAGAGTTTGGACTGCGAATGCGCTAGGCAATGCGAAATGCGTTTTTTTATTTGCCTGGAGGCACGTCCGAGTGTTTCTAGGCTCGGAAGTCCTTTATCTGAGCCTCTGGACCTTTGAACAGCAGTGGTTTAATTTTATTTTCTGTGGAAATGTGTTTATTTTTCAATGGAACGCTTCAAATCTCTCCCCCGTGCAAAAACAAGGAAATGGATCAGCTGAGAGCTAGAGCAGAGAGCGGAGAGTTTGGCCACGCCCCCACCCTCTACTATAGGCCAGCTCTTTTCTCCTCATTTGCATTCAAGCAACAACGCCCATTATGGAGTGTTCAGAGAGAAAAAAATACTCTTTCTCATCTTATCTCTCTTTCTCATGCACTGAGTGTTGATTTTGAAGAAGGATTCATTTACAGTATTAGGGAACCATTAAGGAGCCATATAAAAGCATCAAGAAGTACCATGTCATGGGACCTTTAAGAATAGATTAAAAACAGATTGCACAAGACTTGATAAGACATGGTAGGACTGGAGAGTCAAAAGATCAAAAGTGGGCAAGATAGATCCATATTTCTCTACAAATATCATTTTGGACTTATATTATTTTGCTTTCAAACAGCCAAAAACACATCATAACTCTCATTGAGAAACCATATTAACAGTTTACGATAATGATGCCAGACGTCCAAACCCCAAATTGCAACAGTATATTCCCATGCCTTGATTTTGGCTTTATTTATCTCATCTATGGACGCATTGACAGACAGCACACACTCACTGCCCTCCCACATCACCATTTCAACACTTTGGACATTTCTTTTCTTGCAAACAAACATTAACAGTCAAATGAACCAAATTTCGCCAGTGGTAAAAATCAGCAGTGGATGAAGCACTCAGTTTTGTTACATGATTAAAAGTAGTACAGATACAGGGACAAAATGTTACTCAAGTAAAAGTATCATGGGAAAAGGAGAAATTCAATTTGTCAGCTGGACAAAGTTTATTTGGTCGAATATGTTTCGCGGCTCATCCAAGCTTCTTCTTCAGTTCTGGCTAGAGTGCTGGTGGAGACTGTTTATATCTGCCTGAAGGGAGGAGCTAACTACAATGAAATTACTATGAAACTATCACACCTCTTTGTTTTCACTTTATGTGTGGGGTCTTGTTAGCATACCCATTCAGGACCATAATGGGTATTTTCACACCTCTGGACCTGACCTGGCTAACCCTATTGTTTTCTTTGTTTTGATTTAGGTTTGAGGATAAAGTTATAGATGGGAGACAAATTATGTCTAAGACTTCCATTTCTGTTCAAGGAAGGATTCTCTTTCTTGACAAAAATTGCCTCTTTAACTCCCCTCTCAAACCAGTTCTTTTCCCTGGCTAAGATCTGAACCTCACTGTCCTCAAATGAATGGCCTGTGGCTTCTAGGTGGAGATGTACGGCAGATGAAGGTCCACTCTGGCACGCCCGTTATGTTGGTACATCCTCTTGTGAAGTGGCTGTTTGGTTTCTCCAGTGTAGCGCTCACTGCAGTCTTCACTACACTGAATGGAGTAGACCACATTGCTTTGTTTGTGGCTCGGTGTTTTGTCCTTTGGGTGGACTGGTTTTTGTCTTAAAGTGTTTGTGGTTTTGAAATAAACTGGGATTTCCTATGTCTGAAAATCCTCTGTAGTTTTTCACAAACGCCAGCCAGGTAAGGAATGGTTACACCCTTCCTCCTGGGTTCTGATTCCCTGTTGTCTTCTTTCTTGTCCTTGTTTCTCTTAGTTTTGTTGAAAGCCCATTAAGGATATCCACTCTGTTCAAATTGTTCCATGTATAAGTTAGCAGTTAAAAGTTAAAAGTATCATGAAAAAAATCTATGTAAAGGTGCATTGTTTCTATGGAGATGTCATTGCTCGGCCTGGATTTTCCTCAATATGACATTAAAGATCCCATGACATGGTACTTCTTGATGCTTTTATATGGCTCCTTAATGGTTCCCTAATACTGTAAATGAATCCTTCTTCAAAATCAACACTCAGTGCATGAGAAACAGAGATAAGATGAGAAAGAGTAATTTTTCTCTCTCTGAACAGGTCATAATGGGCGTTGTTGCTTGAATGCAAATGAGGAGAAAATAGCTGGCCTATAGTAGAGGGTGGGGGCGTGGCCAAACTCTCCGCTTTCAGCTCTCAGCTGTTCGCTCTGACCCATTTCCGCGTTTTTGCGCAGAGAAGAGATGAGAAGCGTTCCATTGAAAAATAAACACATTTCCACAGAAAATAAAATTAAACCACTGCTGTTCAAAGGTCCAGAGGCTCAGATAAAGGACTTCCGAGCCTAGAAACACTCGGACGTGCCTCCAGGCAAATAAAAAAACGCATTTCGCATTGCCTAGTGCATTCGCAGTTCAAACTCTCTGGGCGTGATTTACAGAGACGCTGAGTACAGACAGACGGGGGTGGAACTGCATTTTTCGATCTGACGTCAATAAGGTGCCTTGTTGAGAATCGCCCATTTGAGCTGTGGTTTTTTTCAAACGCAGAAAAGGATCGCAAATGCTCAGTTTAGACATTTCGCAACTTTTAACCATTGGGGGGGGCTAAACAGGGTAGGGGAGCTCACATTAACGTTCAAAAACCTCAGAAAGTGAAAATTTCATGGTCCCATGGCATGAAATTTTCCCTTTCTGAGGTTTTTGAACGTTAATGTGAGCTCCCCTACCCTGTTTAGCCCCCCCCCATGGTTAAAAGTTGCGAAATGTCTAAACTGAGCATTTGCGATCCTTTTCCGCGTTAGAAAAAATCAGAGCTCAAATGGGCGATTCTGGACAAGGCACCTTATTGACGTCAGATCGAAAAAAGAAATGCAAATTCAGTTCCACCACCGTCTGGATCTCCACCCCCTGTCTCTGGAAATCACGCCCAGAGAGTTTGGACTGCGAATGCGCTAGGCAATGCGAAATGCGTTTTTTTATTTGCCTGGAGGCACGTCCGAGTGTTTCTAGACTCGGAAGTCCTTTATCTGAGCCTCTGGACCTTTGAACAGCAGTGGTTTAATTTTATTTTCTGTGAAAATTTGTTTTTTTTTTTCATTAAAAAGGCTCTCCTTTCCTCCTTCGCGCTTACAGACGCGGAAGTGGGGCCAAGCACAGCGCACCGCTAACACAAGGAACCAGCGGAGCATTTGCCCCCCCACCCACTCCTCTAACCAATCTGTGTCCTTCTCATTTGCATTCAAGCAACAAGGCCCAGAATGAGGTGTTCAGAGAGTTATTTTTTGACTCTGACTCTGTACATGTGTCTTTCTCATGCACTGAGTGTTGATTTTGAAGAAGGATTCATTTACAGTATTAGGGAACCATTAAGGAGCCATATAAAAGCATCAAGAAGTACCATGTCATGGGACCTTTAAATAGCTCTTAAACAGCACATTATATTTATTCAATTACAGTTGGTTTTATAGCTCAAAAATACCTAGAAAAACAGACAATCTGACTGTGAGCGGGTACGCCTCTCCACAGATCTGACTTGTAACTTGTTTGGTCTAGATGAAAATAGAAAGATTTAATATCATACTGTAAAACATTCCTGATTAAGCAATAACATTTTCATTGAGAAATGTATTTGACAGGCCTCCACCAGAAAAGTCACACAATCCACTTTTAAATAAAACTAGGCCTATTGAAGTTTTTAAAAAAAAAAGTACAGTAAGAGTAAAAAGTAAAAGTATTTCACAGAGATTTTTTAAAATAATTAAAGCATCAAACAGTGATTTTGATTTATTGCTAATTTTAAGTGATTTCAAACGATTTATTACATTTTGTAGCTGTTTTAGTGTATTTGATTTGGCTCAACGTTTAAACGTTAACTCAGACGGAATGTGCTAAAAAATAAGTCTCAACCATTTCAGCAGGTCTCACATTAAAAAAAGTACTTTTTACTTTTCAGTACAGATCTAAAATGTTGTAGAAAATGAGTAGAAGGTACAGATTCCTGCTCTCAAATGTACTGAAGTAAAAAGTATCCTCTGTAAAAATGACTTAAGTAAAGTACAGATACCTAAAAATGTGACTTAAGTATTGTATTTTTGTTTTTGTACTTCCAACAGTGGTAAAGATGTCCTTGTTTTCGGATAATGCACCTTCGTGATCCTCTCTTCCGCGCCAATTTTCTATGCACAATATTGGACGTGCATTCCAAATCTCTCCGAGGGTGGGGACGCCAAATTATATCAAGTTTGTTACAACATCCCGAGCTCAAAACACGGAGAGACCGGCTGAGTCGCTATGACAACGGTGTAATCTGAGAATTCAAACAAACGGTGGAAGGTCAGCGCGCATATGGTTCGGTTTAGGGGCGAGTGGGGCTTTTTCACGTGGCTCCATTATTTACTTTCATAAAGTATTAGCTCGATAAGTGGCACCACCCAGACTCTGGCTCAGGAGACACCGCCTGGCCTCTGTCTTTGTCTCCTCGTCAGCCATGAAGTGAAAAACACAAAGCCACATGCAAAGGGATCACAGTTAGACTTTTTTATATTTATGATGTTTGTAATGAGTTATGACAGTAAAGTATTTGATAGAAGTGCTCAGCTTTTCTTTTTTTTAAACTGAGAATGTAGTCAGACAGAGGTGCTATTTATTTTGAATTTATTATTACCATTTATACCCAAGTAATTCCAATTAATTTCCATGGTGGATGAATAAAGTTTGTCTAAGTCTTTACTCGTTGTCATTATAATATATTCATTTGTGTCCTTTATAGTGGACATCGAGTTAACCAGTCAATCTTTTAATTGTTTTGATATTCTAGTTTGTGACTGCACTATGATTAAAAAATAATCATAATAAAATAAATAAATAATACATAAAAAATAAAAAATAAATAAATACGTAAATAATACTCAAAAAAACAACAACAACCATAATATATATATATATATATATATATATATATATATATATATATATATATATATATATATATATATAAAATAATACATAAAAATAAAAATAAATAAATATGTAAATAAATACTCAAATAAATAAAAAAAATACATAATATATAAAAATAAATAAATAATACATAAAAAATAAAAAATAAATAAATACGTAAATAAATACTCAAAAAAACAACAACAACCATAATATATTTTTAAAAAACAAACATAAAAATAAATAAATATGTAAATAAATGCTCAAATAAATAAAAAATGCATAATATATAAAAATAAATAAATAAACAATACATAAAAATAAAAAATAAAGACGTAAATACTCAAATAAAAAAACATACATACATACATAAGCTTTGTGTTACATTTTTGTATAAAAAGCGCTTTATAAATATTGTTTGATTGATTGATTGATAAATAATACATAAAAAATAAAAATAAATATGTAAATAAATACTCAAATAAAATAAATAATACATAAAAAATAAAAATAAATATGTAAATAAATACTCAAATAAAATAAATAATACATAATATATATTAAACAATATATATAAGAAATTAAAAGGTCAGAGATGTTGGTCATCCAAAAAAAAAAGTTTTTGTTCGGTTGTTAACTTCACGTGGATTTTACACCAAAATGTCCCCGACGTCTATTACAGAGGACACGTTACAACATTACAAATAAAAATAGAATTAACAAAATGTAAATGCTAAGGTGTTCATTTACCTCCAAACAGAAAATTAAAATAATAATAATAATAATAATAATAATAATAATAATAATAATAATAATAATAATAATAATAATAATAATAATAATAATAATAATAATAATAATAATAATAATAATAATAATAATAATAATAATAATAATAATAATAATAATAATAATAATAATAATAATAATAGGTCCCAGGAGGATATTGTGATGTGTGAGCTACTGTGTCCAAATAATTTCCCTTTTGGATCAATAAAGTTTGTCTAATTAATTAGATAATTTAGACAATGAAGTTTGTCTAAATAAAATAAGTCTAGAGTAGCCAAAACATGTAGGCAAGTAAGAATAATGTTACTTCAAAATAATATTACTCAAGTAAAATACAAAATAGTGGTCCAAGAAATAACGTAAGAGTAAAAAGGTAATAGGTGAAACTACGACTCAAGTCAGAGTAGCTGTAGGGATATGATTTATAATTAACATGTGATTTATCATTTGAATTTAAAGGAAAAGTAACGTTTTTTTTACAATCTGAGCCTTCTTTCGGCAATAAAACAAGTAGTTTTACTCACCCATAGCAGTTTGGTGTCATTTTGAGCAGTTTCGTAGAAGTTATGTTGTAGCGTATCCGTTAACTTGAGTGCTCGGGGCATTACTTTGCGGTCTCCAAATAACACAAACTTTAGCACTTTTCAAATCATAGAAGCCCGATATCTTAGTCTACGATTTCGTTTGAAGCAAAAGTGGCCTGTAATCCGAGATTTAGCCATAGTTTCGAGTAGATGAGGAGACCAGTGCGCATGCACCCAAACATGGAACGCAAAGCTGTAAACTATGGATAAATCTCGGATTACAGGCCACTTTTGCTTCAAACGAAATTGTAGACTAAGACATTGGGCTTCTATGATTTGAAAAGTGCTAAAGTTTGTGCTATTTGCAGCCCGCACAGGGCATATTACATGCTTGGGGAATATATTATATGCCCCGAGCTATGGCTAGAAGTTGCGCTAGGCTAACCGCAAATCTAAAACATCTCTGGAAGTACTCCAGTGTGTTATCCACCTCTGATCACGATTATATGATTCTTTCTAATGAATTTAAATAAAAAAACAACTACATACATTTAAAGGTCCCATGGCATGAAATTTTCACTTTCTGAGGTTTTTGAACGTTAATGTGAGCTCCCCTACCCTGTTTAGGGCCCCCCATGGTTAAAAGTTGTGAAATGTCTAAACTGAGCATTTGCGATCCTTTTCTGCGTTACAAAAAATCAGAGCTCAAATGGGCGATTTTGAACAAGGCACCTTATTGACGTCAGATCGAAAAAAGAAATGCAAATGCAGTTCCACCCCCGTCTGTCTGAACTCAGCGTCTCTGTAAATCACGCCCAGAGAGTTTGGACTGCGAATGCGCTAGGCAATGCGAAATGCATTTTTTTATTTGCCTGGAGGCACGTCCGAGTGTTTCTAGGCTCGGAAGTCCTTTATCTGAGCCTCTGGACCTTTGAACAGCAGTGGTTTGATTTTATTTTCTGTGGAAATGTGTTTATTTTTCAATGGAACGCTTCAAATCTCTCCCCCTGTGCAAAAACACGGAAATGGATCAGCTGAGAGCTCAGAGCCGAGAGCGGAGAGTTTGGCCACGCCCCCACCCTCTACTATAGGCCAGCTCTTTTCTCCTCATTTGCATTTAAGCAACAACGCCCAGAATAAAGTGTTTGAGAGAGATATTTATGACTCTTTCTCATCTTATCTCTGTTTCTCATGCACTTGTTGATTGACTTGTTGATTTTGAAGAAGGATTCATTTACAGTATTAGGGAACCATTAAGGAGCCAAATAAAAGCATCAAGAAGTACCATGTCATGGGATCTTTAACGGTGCACGAACTACTACTACTACTTCTCTCTGCACTGTGGCTGAGTGGCTAGCGCTCATGCTTCACAGCAAGAAGGTTCCGGCTTCGATCCCCGGGTCGCCCAGGCCTTTCTGTGTGGAGTTTGCATGTTCTCCCCATCTCTGGATAGGTTTCCTCTGGTTTCCCGGACGATTACTTCAAAAATATTACTCCAGTAGAAATAAAAAAGTACTGAATGATTGTGTGAAGTATGGAAGCCATTACTACGCACCTCTTGAAGTAAATGGACTCCATGTGGTGCGCTAGTTAAGATCAGCTGTAGGACCTGCAGACTGATCCTGTGTAAGGCGTGGATATGTGATCCAGCGGGGGGGTTACGGGCGGGAGCGCAGTGGGGGGTGGGAGGATGCCACATGATGTCACTTCCTGCTCCAGAGGTGGACAGGAAAAGGCCATGACCACCGGGGGTCTAAAAAAAGACACGTGTTAGTTTGCAGGAAGCTTTAAAGTCCAGATGAGTGCGAGAAATCAAGTGGAAGTTTTAGGAATTTAGCTACTGTGACTAGCTCAATTCTGATTTTTATTTGATGCATCAGCTTTACTGGGCAGCCCCTACTGAGAAGCTCCATCCATGAGTTTCAAAATGATATAAAGTTTGGACTGTTGCCATAGTGATTAACAATTTAAAGCTGCACTATGTATGCTATCGGTCTGGTAAGATGTTTTTTTATCTCCCACAAATACCTAGAAAACAGGCATTCTCACTGAGCGGGTTTGCCTTTCCACAGATCTCCAGGGCTGAAATCATCCAAATGATTCTAGTAAAGATGGAGTTTAAAAACACAGTGGAGCACTTCCTGTATCACCACACGACTTGACATGGTGGAACAGTGTTTTCTGTATGAAAGAAGAACTCAGTCTAAATAAGCAAGATTTATGTGTTAAACATGTGTGAATGAAACAAAACAACTCCAGTTATGTTTGTGATGAGGAAACATTAGAACAATAGTGTAATATGGGCCCTTTAATTGTTATTGCAACATCAGCCACTTTACTCAAGCCAACCTCATGGAATCAAGAGAAATCACACAACAGTTTAGTGTGAACTGCTGCATACCTGTGAAGAGCTCAGAGTGGAGCTGCTGCTTGGATCTTTGTCCCATTAAACTCACATCAATTGCACTTTTGTTCATTTCACATATTTTTCCTAAACCCTACCCTAACCCAAACCCAAACAACTGTCCCAGGTTATTTTGTTTACTTAATGTCCACCTTTAAGTTAAATACCACATATACGCAAGTTACTTTAAATATATTTTATTTGGGTAAACCTATTAATTTCAGTTTGATACATGCATCCAGTACTTACCTGCATCTCCACATGCTCCAGACCAAGAGTTGGCAGACCCTCTGCAGGCCCTCTGGTGGCCCTCTGGTGGCCCTCTGGGGGAGGTTGTGGGCTTGACCATGTGGAGGGGAGAACTGGTTGCAGTTTTATTTTATTTCAACCTTTTTGTGTATTTTAGTGTTTATAGTTCATTTTAAACACTTTGTTTAAAGGGTCCTCATAAAGTTAGCAGCTAGATTTAATGTGCTGCTAAATTTGAATGTGAACTGTCACCTGTCAAAAGAAATTACTTACCGGGGGAGGTCCTAAGGAGAGTATAAAAGATTGCCACAAAGTCGTTTTAATATACTTTTGTGTAATTTTGTCTGGTAAGACACTTTTTGTCTGCCTTCTACTTATATATTGGTCCAGCTTCCCCACACTGGTCCTCTCCATCAGCTGAGGCTGGTGGAAGTAGAGTTTGGACACCTTGGCAGTTTCTATGAGGAAAATGAAGATGAGTGTATGAGGAGGGGAGTTTAGCTAAAAATAGGCTTTCAAGATGTATGCGGCATATGTATCCGAAAGCTTATCCCACATGCCAAGAAGCAGGGTAAAACACCGCGTAGATGAGCAACTCCAAACAACTGCACATTCAGATGGTTTAAAGTCACTTATTTTAAAGCTACTGCGATCTACAAAACCCAGTAAGACAAGTACCGGTAATTTAACTGTTTTAGACTGATCTGCATGAAGTTTAGATACATTTCAGATGACAATGAAAGTTTTACTATTAGATTCCAGTGAATATTGGACATGTGTCTCTAACATTTACAGCTGGTCTGAATCTATAAAATCAAAATACCGTGTATATCATTTTATGGCTTTATTTGGCAGCACATTCTCCATATTACAGCACACACATTTAAATATCAGTCAAGAGTTGAACCTGGTTAGTAGTGTTACTTAATAATTTAAAAAGTGCATTGTATCTTGTTAAAAATCTCCTTCCAATGTCAGGAAATGGAAGACAGCACTGTGTAGACAGTAGTTTCTGCATAGTGACTCTTGAAAAGGTCCACATGGCTTATTTGATCTCTCCACAGTCCACAATAACAATCTTCTTGAGAACTCCACCATCATGTAAACCAAAGGACTCCATCTTGGTGATCACCTCCATGCCCTCCTTTACCTGACCGAACACTACATGTTTGCCATCCAGCCTGAAGGAGACAGAGGCAGTGGATAAGTCTGTACAGATCATGGTGGTTTATGAGATTTTAAATAAAATAATTCTAATTACCAATCTGTTTTCTTGGTACAGATGAAAAACTGGGAGCCGTTAGTGTTGGGGCCTGAGTTTGCCATTGAAAGAATACCTGCAGAAAGATTTAAAAAGTGTTCAACACTGACACTGATTGTATTAGTAGTTATATTGTATAAGCAGTTCCTGAGGTCAAAATAAGTATACCTTATTGTTTGATGATCAGAAAGTGCACTGTTAGCATGTTAGTTGTTAGTGTTACTGTGACGTCATACTCTGCTCTGGTCTCTGACAGTCGTGAAAAGGGCTTATAAACTTATCGTGGTGAATAATTAAGAAGCTCTGAATACATAAGGTAAGTGAGGAATAACTTTGGACCACTGAAAACTTGCCGTTTTTCATGTTTTTACAGACAGTAAAAATCAAGATATGTTGCCTTTATTCAGTTTAGTTTAATCAAGCTCTGTAGGAACTCAAAATGTAATAGCACAAGACCCCAAAAATAAAGAGCTAAATTACTGGTAAAGTGCTTTTGTTTTAGTCCATTCAGTGAAAAGTCAATGACCCAAGAATTGTATAAGATTCTCTGAGCTGCAGTGTTCTAAGGTTGTATGTTCTGCCATCTAGTGGAGATACAGCTGCACTGCCACTTTCATGTGTTGGAGCAAATCTGAACCAGAATCAGCTAAACAGCAGAAGAGTGTCAAAAAAATTAAGTTCAGACAACTCACATCAGTATCACTGAATATTAAAATACTGTATTTTATCAACAGGTGAAAAGAAAATACTTACATTATAAATTAATAATAAAATTTGGGAAATAATGCACTGCACCATTCTGTTGCAAATGGTGTAATGTCTGTGTATGGACAGTGAAGTTGATGTTTCCTCTCAGTATATTTGACAAACCTGGTCCTGTGTGTTTTAACTTGAAGTTTTCATCTTTAAAATTCGTCCCATAAATAGATTTTCCTCCTGTCCCGTTATTATTGGTGAAGTCTCCTCCCTGAAAAAGCAATATTAACAATGTTAGTAAATATTAACAATACGAGTAGAATAACGTGTGTGAAATGTCCACTAGTCCAGCCTGATGCATCAGACCTGACACATGAACTCGGGGATGATCCTGTGAAAAACACAGCCCTTGTATCCAAAGCCATGTTCTCCAGTGCACAGCGCGCGGAAGTTTTCTGTGGATGAGCACATTTAATATGAACATGATTAGCGTTAGAACATTCAAGAATAGACCTACCTGCTGTCTTCGGCACTGCGTCTGCATATAACTGTAAAACACAACAACAAAAGACCTGGATGATGATTCATAATAATGGACAACCACTTCTGTCCCACGTGACTCTTGCAGGTACCGGCCCGTAGGCTAATGCTAATGCTAACGCTGTACCTCAATGATGACTCTTCCCTGAGGCTCTCCGTCCGCCTCTATGTCCAGGAAGACCACAGGGTTTTTGGTGGGTCCAGAGAAGAGTCTGACCGCGGCCAGCGTCACAGAGCTGAACCTCAGGCGGGTTTTCACCTGTAACATCACTTCATTTTCCCTTTACCCACAGCGGCCATGACAGCGGCTGCGGTACTTCCGTGTTTACGTCACCGCGTCATCAGGGCCTTTTGTGTCAACAGCGACACCCCGTGGCACTTCATTTCTCTCTTTTATATAATTTTAGAATACTAACAATAAATAATTCTAGCTATGCTTACCAAAATGAATGAATAAATAAACAAAAAAACAAACAAACAAATAAATAAATAAATAATATTTCTACAAATGGGATGAGCTAAAAAAAAAAAATCTTCAAATAGACATTCAGATTCCAAAAAGAACAAAGGCACAAAGTTGAAGTGTTTCGTCTGAATACATATTTATTAGATAAATATTAGGATGTCACATCATCTAACTACATACAGATTTGCAACACTAAAAATCACAATGTTCTGACCAGTTTAGAATATGAAATGATTGTACATAGAATGTACAAAAACCAAGAGACAACTGCCACCTGTTGTGCCAATCATTTCAGATTGTACCTTTATAGCAGATTTTGCCAAATCGCATAAAAATTATAAATTTGACAAAGTTTTACAAAGTGTAAATTTGGAAACAGCTGTTGAAAGCCTCCCATGGCTTTGTGTCTCCAAGTCCCAATTGACCTCAAAAGGTTGTGATACTTTAGTAGCACCTTTATAAAGTACACAGGTCATAGAGAAACACACGGAAGTTGAATATTACACAACGCAAGAGTGTTTTTTCTTAGAAACCCTGTGGAGGGCCACATAAAGTATTTTACATACATGAACAGGTGTGTTAGCGGTCTGCACAGACAAACACAGACTCATTTTCCCAATCCAATGTGACAGGAGGATGCAAGCTTTACAAATTCTAAATACACTATGCACACTCCTCCTGGAGAAAATGAATACATTTCTGTTAACGTGTCTCTATTTGTCATTTACATTATATACACAGATGTGATACCCCCCCAAGCCTCCCACACGCCCCCAGGACAGTCCTATCTCACTCATTTTAGCATATGCATTGCATTCTCTTTTGATTTCCCAACTCCTCTCTGCTGTCTGTGATGGGACAGTACAGACTGGGATGGGGCTCATAGACAGGATGTAGTGAAAGCTTACAGTGACACTGTGTATGGACCAGGCACCTCCACGCAGCAGTGCTTTGTCTCCACATAGAACAACACAACAACACATCCTTCAACAGTGTCCTTAGCTTTTACTATCAGAATGCACATATGTTTCTGATCCAAATTAGACCAAGAAAACCAGGGCAGAAATAACTTAAAGATACAAAAAAAAAAAAATCAAAAATCAAAATGTAATTAAAAATAGAACATTTTTGAGTAGAGAACATGTTAGTACATTTAAATACAATGGGTTGTCATCAAATATTAAGCATTATTATAATGTTTGAATAAAATTTCTATTTAACTTACAGCTGCTTTAACAATAATTTGGACTAAGACAGCACATTCTGATTCTTCTTCTGATTGCCTATAAAAGAAAATGATACAAGAGAAATGCTGCATTGTTTGTGGTGGCAGGGCACACAGCAGAAGGCCAGTGGGTTCATTTCACAAGTGGACTTTTCTGTGTGTGCTGTGTGTGTATGTGTATAGGGCCTAGACAGTACCATGTAGCAGTAATAGAAAGGTCCAGTACTGTACAGACACAAGCTATTCACATGGGTATATACAACAGGTCTGGAAACACTGTTGGATCATGCACAATGTTTTTTCTTTCCCTAAGAGACAGTTCAACAGTAACAAAAATCAACATCAATACGACCACACGGACACATCTATAAAATACAGCCATTTTGGAAAAGTTGTCAGAAAGATGTTGTTATCCAGCTTTTACAACAAGTAGGATAGGACAGCTTTGGTGATGGACAGTATATCCGAATGGATAGATAGATAACAATAAAAATGAAGACAAAGATATCAAATAAAAAAGTGGATTTGCGATAAAATAATAAATATGATTTGTTGAAGCACATTTAAGCTGGACAGGGACGTTGGCACACATGCACATTAGGGGAAGTGGATGAGGAAGAGCTGACAATAAATACCTTAGTTTATGCAGCCATGTTGGTAAATAAAAAGTGAGTATTTTTCATTCTTCAGACATGATTTCTTCTTGTAATTTCACACATAAAATCAAACAGAAAACATTCAAAAACTCAAGCACGCCTCATGTCTACCCGACTTGGCTTTCCGATCTTTCAGTGCGCGGAGTCAGATGAGGTGGAATTCCAGTTTCAGTCTATGGGAAAAAGCCATTCAATCACACTGCATACATTGCATACACACACACGCACACACACACGCACGCACACACACATACACACACACATTACATTCGTGCACAAGCCAGGAAGCTGGGGTCAAAAACATCACGGCATGTGCTAAGAATTTTGGAAGAACACATTTTTCGAAATCAGATAAAAACGCTCCGACTTTCCCCTCGAAATCGTCTCTTTTTTCACAAAATGATTTTAAAAAAGCTACAACACTCCCCCCTCCCCCCTTTCGTGTTGTCTTTTCTTTTTAGACGTGTTTATAGCTGCACGGTTTTATAGTCACAAATATCGTAGATTTACAGAATATGTCATTAGTGCGAGCCGAAAAGGCCAGAAAAAGAGAGATAGTCAGGTGTGAAGAACTGGTGCGTTGAATCTTGTACATTTGGATAGAAAAAGAGGAGTGCGCAATATAACATCTGCCTCCCAGTTCGGTTCATATAGGCGTCTTTTTGCTTGATAGCCCTCCAGTTGTATTCCTATGCCATACAGTTTTGGAGGTCTTGGTGAGTGCAAGTGTGCATGAGCATAGGGGCGAGTTGGAGGGGGTGGGGTGAGTCTAATTGTTCTCAAAGAGGGAGAGCAGGTCGTCGTTGCTGTTGGTGGGGAGGTCCGGGGGGTCCAGGTACGACAGGAGCTCGTCCGGGTTGGCCAGCTCTGGAAGCAGCTGTGGGCAGAGAGGAGAGAAAGAGGAGGTGAGTGGAGATGTGCTAAATGTAAAGCAGTTTGGTTATGGTGTGATTGCATGGAAATGTATGTGGATGAAATAAATCCTTTTTTTCCTCCTGTGAGCTAAGCTAAAAAACAAAATTTGTCTGTGTAATCCCTCAATTGTCAATGTAGGTTTCACTACAAAAGAAAGTAGAATTTTGTCAACTGGACGATAGTTTTTTTGTGTGAAGTGAATATGCTTTGAAAGTCTTCCAAGTGGCTTTTTCTTTTCTGACTGCCTTCTGAAACACGCTGCCTTAAATTACAACAGTGCAAAATTTCTGTTCAGTTGACAGAATTTTATTTTCTTTTGCCAAAAAAGAAGTCTTAAACGGTTTATTTATTATATTATTTATGTTTTTTCATTGCAAATGGCATTGCAATAAATGGCATTGAGGAACAAACAGAATCATTATACTTGTTGAGACTGCTGTTGCAAGTGACTCCTGTTATTTTTAGTAGCAATTAAGTAAAGATATTGCATAATATTGTCTATGCAGTATGTTTATGACACTATATCTACACTTTAGAAGCCCAGCTTTTTCCACACCATAGTTCCACCACAGTCTTCTCTAATAATATGAAACACTGTAAGCACTAGCACACACACAATGAGGGCAGCAGCAGTAGCAGACAAAGCTGATGAGCACACACTTACATCCAGGGAGGGCTCAGGCATGTCCTGGGCTCCGGGCCCCAGTGATCCGTCTGACGAGGGGTTAAAGGTCAGATCGCCGTGCGGGTGACTGTTGGGGCCAGGCTGCTGTTGCTGCTGAGGAGGCGGGGGCTGCGCGGGAGGAGGCGGCTGCGACTGGCGAGGAGGCTGCGATGATTGGCCGCTGTGATGCAAGGGCTGCCCTGATTGGCTGCTGTGATGCAAGGGCTGCCCTGATTGGCTGCCGGCGTGCGGAGATGCATGCAAGCTCGGCTGCATGGAGCTATGGGTCTGATCGGGGTGGGACATCTGGAAGTGCAGGGGAGGTAAAGGACAGTGTTGGGAAGGAGGAGGAGGGTGCATGGGAGGAAGAGAGCGAGAGAGAGAGAGAGAGAGGGATGAGTCCAGCGTGAATAATGTGGAACAGGCCTTTAGAGTGGAGCTGGAGCAGAGACATGTAGCTGCAACAGTACACGCTGATGTGAGCTTGTGAGCATGACTGAGCACACATGCTGCACACAGGACATTGCACCTACACCCCCACACCACTAGGGGTTCTGTGCTGGGGGGAGACACATGTGGCCTTTGAAATCACTGCTCATCCAATTCACATAACGGATCTCAGACCTTCACTGACTGCATTTACTGAGTGGATAATCTGACCCCAGTGAGACTGTGTGAGATAGTACAGTGGTCCTAAAACTATGGGTACCACTGCAATGGTGGATATGACTGACTGACTGTCAAGACCTGTGTGGTCAAACACAGAGCTGTTTTTGAGTAAACTCTCTTTTTCTATCCAGAAAGAAAAATATTTTAAAGCATAAATATGTGCCAAAAATGTAACCACTGTGTACTTTCTTCATCTAATTAGAAAAGATTTTACTGGTTACAAACACATGTCACTAAAAGCTTCTAAAGCTGCCAAATAAAATATGCATTTACACCAGTGATGAGCCAAAGAGTTTGTGAGAGCTTGGAACTGGTTAGATTTTAATACCCATTTCCTCATTTCATGGTTTGAAAATCCGACACCCCAGCTTAGACCTAGTTTTCTAAATGTGATTTAGGTGGTAATTTTATACCAAAATAAATGATGTGATGTGAGTTACTCACAGCCTCATTCATGGCGTGGCTGAGGGGCTTGTCCTGGGGCAGCAGACCCCCAGGGGTGTCAGGGGGGTGGGACAGTTGAGGTCCGTGCATGAAGTCATTCATGGGGGGACCTCCTCCGACTCCTCCCGATGGATTGCCATGAGGGAAGTCAAAGTTACCCTGTCCATGGTAACTGTTGCCTACAAAACAATCACAACACAATTTAAAGCTACAACTTAAACTGGTTTAAAAAGTAACAAATACAACTGTCAATTATGGGGCATCGAATACTAAGAGTCAAATGTGTTTGGATCAAACTTAAAGTTTAAAAAAGGATAAAAATATACAAGTGTTAAAAATACCATTTCCTGCATTGGAATTTTTTGGGGGACTGATTAAAGGAAGAGACTGCAGAGCTCGCACTGTCTTCATTAAATACAATAAACTCCAATAAAACCCTCTAAATCCAAACCCTACACTGTTAGTACATTATCGAGTGTTACCTGGTCCTGGATAGTCCCCTCCGTTGCCACTGCTGTGCTGTCCTGGGTGTGGGTACGGACTGGGCCCCTGACCCCCAGGACCAGGCCCAGGCCCCAGCTGAGCGATCATGTCCATCACATTGGGCATCGTCATCTGACTGGGGCTCATGGTCTTGAAGCGTTTGGCCAGGGGTCCGTCAGGGTCCTCTTTAATGTGCAGCTCTGATTTGATGGGCACCGGCCTCCAGCTACACGTAGGGTCTATGGTCACCTCCTCGAACTCTGAACTGTGAATTCGACAAAAGAATGGAGATTAGAAAATACTGAAAACAAATAATTATACGTTTAATAAGCAGTGACAAAACAATCTTACTTTTGAATGGCATTGAGGATTCCCCACATGTACTGGTCCACCTCCAATCCTTCTAGTAATGCTGTTTTACTGTTAACAAAGAAAGGTGCACATTCAGTATCAAAACAAAAATTAATGCATTTTTTTTTACCAAAAACATTTCTACTCTAATTAAAAAGATATATTTTTAAAATATACAGTATAGTTTAATTCTAAATAACCAGCGCACACTCTGAGAAGCACTGTTCAGATGCTTTCACTCTGTCCTTCACTGCCAAAAGTGTGCTTTTTATTTTATTTATAGGCCTCCCAAAAATGGACATTCTACAGCTGAGCAGTCACAGACCATTTAGACTGTACATAATCGATCACATTAGCAGTGTTCTATAGTGTATTAAGCCTCTGCACTTACTTGCATACAGGACACCTCCAAGTCCCCCTCTCACAGTTGAGCTGAAGGTACGACTCCAAATCAAAACACTGCAAAAGCACACATTTATGTTAAAAGAACTTTCCACTAAAAAAACAAAATTCATTTTAAAGGCTCACTGTGTAACATTTCTAGTGCAGGGTCCACCACCTGCTTATGTTATTGCTCTGTCTAGAACAGAGGTCTTCAACAGGGGGGTTGCGACCCCTAGGGGGGTCACGGAGGTACTGCAGGGGGGTCGCAAAATCTTTTGATTTCACTTTAAAATAATATAATTTTATATTTTATAATGTAAAATACAGTATTAACCTGTGTATTATTTCCTTGTATTGGATGTACCATAACAGAGTAGCAATGTTTATACATGACACTAAGCTCAATTTAATATAAAACACAATTCTATGCCGTATATAGTAGGGGGTCCCTGGCCCAGTTCGCCATCTGTTTGGGGGTCCCTGGCCTGAAAAACGTTGAAGACCCCTGGTCTAGAATGTTTCACAGTATAACTTATACCTATCTATTACGAGGGAGACAAGCAGATTACAGCATTATGCTATTTTACAATCCATTGTGACATGTGACTACGCTAAATTACAATTCAGATCTGTGGAGAGTCTCTCCTATTCACAGAAGGAATTATTTTTGAGCAATAGAAACAATGAATAAATGCTAGATGGATATGTTTAGTCATACCACTGAACATTCCAGACAAAGCAATAACATCCTTATGGAGACAAATAGGCAAACCCTCTGCCAGAAAAGTTGCACAATGCATCTTTAAATACTTTAAGTAATCCTCTCTCCAACAGACCTGGACATGTTTGCAGTCGTGGCCTCGCGCTGGGAGCTGGATTCTTCTGAAAGTTATGGGACACTTGAGGGAGACTTTGATGGCTGTCTGCTCCACTCCATCCTCCCCATTCAGAGTGGTGTTACCCGCCGACGCTGCTACACTGCTGAAGTTCCTCTTAACTGTAAAAACACAATACAAGATTTAGTTCATAAATTGCAAGTATCTGAAGATGTTTAGGTCTATATTACGCATTTAGTCATGTTATAATGTTACCTCATCAAAAACATACCTGGAGATGTGTTTTGTTTCATTCACACATGTTTGAGAAATCCTGTATTATTAGTCTGTCTGCATCTCCAAAGATCAAAATGCTCTGTTCTACCTTGTGATGTCATGAAGCGGTAGTTAACTACATTTTACCTTTTGTTTCGTAGAGATCGGTAGTTCCAGGGCTGAAATGATCCAAATGATTCTAGTGAATGTGTATGGAGTTTAAACACACAGTGGAGCACTTCCTGTATTACTACATGACATCACAAGTTTGTGATGTGTGATCGTGTGTTAAACATGTGTGAATACAACAAAACACAACTCCAGATATGTTTATGATGAGGAAACAACATTATAACATACAGTAGATCAGAAAATAGCGTAACACGGGTCCTTCAAGTATGCAGAGATGGTAGTAGGTGCAGTAATTAAAGGTCCCATGGCATGAAATTTTCACTTTCTGAGGTTTTTGAACGTTAATGTGAGCTCCCCTACCCTGTTTAGCCCCCCCCCATGGTTAAAAGTTGCGAAATGTCTAAACTGAGCATTTGCGATCCTTTTCTGCGTTACAAAAAATCGGAGCTCAAACGGGCAATTTTGAACAAGGCACCGTATTGACGTCAGATCGAAAAAAGAAATGCAAATGCAGTTCCACCCCCGTCTGTCTGTACTCAGCGTCTCTGTAAATCACGCCCAGAGAGTTTGGACTGCAAATGCGCTAGGCAATGCGAAATGTGTTTTTTTATTTGCCTGGAGGCACGTCCGAGTGTTTCTAGGCTCGGAAGTCCTTTATCTGAGCCTCTGGACCTTTGAACAGCAGTGGTTTAATTTTATTTTCTGTGGAAATGTGTTTATTTTTCAATGGAACGCTTCAAATCTCTCCCCCCGTGCAAAAACACGGAAATGGATCAGCTGAGCGCTCAGAGCCAGAGCGGAGAGTTTGGCCACGCCCCCACCCTCTACTATAGGCCAGCTCTTTTCTCCTCATTTGCATTCAAGCAACAACGCCAATTATAGAGTGTTCAGAGAGAGAAAAATTACTCTTTCTCATCTTATCTCTGTTTCTCATGCACTGAGTGTTGATTTTGAAGAAGGATTCATTTACAGTATTAGGGAACCATTAAGGAGCCATATAAAAGCATCAAGAAGTACCATGTCATGGGATCTTTAAGAGATCCATATAGTGAAGTGAGAAGGAGGCGGAGTGGAACTTACTTTTGGTGATACAGTGCTCGGCGGGTAGCAGTCTCTTCTTGAGGAGGCCCTGGAGGACGGAGCGCACAGATGGCCTATGGACCAGCTGCAGCACAAACAGGTGCGACTGCAATACAAAACACAGCAACAAATTAAACATGAGACTCCGCAATGCATAGTTTTAATGCAGGTGTACATTCAACCAGGAAGACTGTAGATTGTGCTGTAGTTCCTGTCTTCTATCATGTGTCTATTGCTGTCTGTTTATCACAATCTGCTCATTTGATTCTCAACCTCCCAAGTCTCAAGACGCGTACGTAGCCTATATAAATGTAATAAATATGTTTCAGCTATGTGCATGGATCCTCCACCCCATCACAGCTGTACAACTATCAGCCTCATCATTCTCTTCCTCATTCCTATCTATGAAATGTATAGTATTATATTTTATTACATTTTTCTTTTTAGTTGTTACAGTATCCTCTTAATCCCACTGCCAAATTTGTAATTAAGTAAAAGCATAAAGTACTAACTGTTTTATGCAATTTTTGTGATATTTTAGATTAGTCTTGTACACAAAACTTGATCCATTAAACAGTGTAAAGGTGAACAATGTTGTTTTAAATCGCAATGAGTTCTGGCCATTCAGAGCAGGGTGGCCAATGCTATGAGCAGTGAGACGTCTAAGATGGGACTTGAACTCAATAACATAAGTGTTTAATTATAAATGCATAGCGAGAATAATATGCAAGTACAAGTGCGTGCTTAAAAATCTATTCAAAATAATATAATTACTAAAGAAAAACAAAAAAAACAAAAAACAAAAACACTTTGCACTCCCGTTTCTTATCTTAAGCTGGTCTGATGGTTACTCAAAGTGACAGCAGTGATGGTTACTTAAAGGTGCATTGTGTAGCTTTTCTGGTGGAGGGTCCATGAAATACTTTTTTCTATGTTATTGCTTTGTCTGGAATGTTTCACAGTATGGCATTAAACCTTTCTATCTTCATGGAGATCAAATCAGACTAAGTTACAAGTCAGATCAACCACGCTCACGTTTTTTCTAGGCATTTTTGAGCCTGTGATTTAATAAATTTAAAGGAAAATGTATGTTTTTTTTAACAATCTGAGCCTTCTTTCGGCAATAAAACAAGTAGTTTTACTCACCCATAGCAGTTTGGTGTCAATTGGAGCAGTATCGCAGAACTTACGTTGAGCCGTTCTGTTCTATGATCTAATGATCCCGTATCCGTTAGCGTGAGTGCTCGGGGCACTGATTTGCGGTCTCCAAATAGCACAAACTTTAGCACTTTTCAAATCACAGAAGATCGCTGTGTCAGGGTAGACTTTTAGTGGATTCCAAAACGGCCTGAAACCCGATATCGCAACAGTTCGCAACAGCAACAAGTTCAGAGTGATGTTAGCTTCTTTCGGACTAGCGGTGTTTACAAAACAGCTGAGTTCACGCATGCGCACTGTCCTCTCTGATGACGTCATCAAATGAAACTATAGCTGGATATCGGGTTTCAGGCCGTTTTGGAATCCACTAAAAGTCTACCCTGACACAGCGATCTTCTGTGATTTGAAAAGTGCTAAAGTTTGTGTTATTTGGAGAGCACAAAGTAATGCCCCGAGCATATGATACGAGCACCATGTTAACGGATACGGGATAATTAGTAGAACAGAACGGCTCCAACATAACTTCTGCGATACCACTCCAATTGACACCAAACTGCTATGGGTGAGTAAAACTACTTGTTTTATTGCCGAAAGAAGGCTCAGATTGTAAAAAAACGTTACTTTTCCTTTAAGGTAGAGCTGTTTAATGTCATACTGTGGGACATGCCAGGCAGAGCAATAACATATCCATAAAAAACAAGCAGGTGATGGACCCTCCACCAGAAACGTTACACGATAGACCTTCAAAGTGTAAAGTTGTGCAGTACTCACGCAGCAGCAGGCGGTGACGGTGATTTGGATGGTGTTCCTCCCGGGCTGGCACACGTGCTTGAGGTGCAGAGGCTTATGGGAAGTCTTGTTGTCCCCTCTCTCGATGGTGAGGGGCGTGGCGTTCACACTGACCTGCACTGAGGCTGGCCAGTTTGTGTTCATCTGTCTGTCCTCGTGGTGGTAGCACTTGAACTGCAGCTCCAAGTCTGACCTATAAAGGCAGATTTGGAGTTAATGGAAAGGAATGATTCCCAAATCTCTAACCTTGTGGTGTTTAAAATAGGAAAGTGATAAAGATAAAAGAATGCATCACGCATCTTAAGAAAGTGATAAGATTCGGAAATCGCTGAATTCTAGAAATCAATGACACAGTGTCTTTTTATTACATGAAGTTAAATTTTAAGTCCAAAATTAGAGCTTGTGACTATATAGCAGTAACGAAATGCTACCTTATCATTAACTGAAAATAATATAATAATAATTAATAATGTACTTTAAACAATTTTTTAACAATTTTACAAGATTTTAAACTGATATTGTTTAATTGCGCTGTCTAGAAACACTGTTATTCAACTTACTGCAAAATAAATTTAGCTATAAAATCATAGCATATTACAGATTACTTTGAAAGAGGAACTTGTTTGAGTGTGGACTGTAGCCCCGTCAACTTACTGCAGTGTGACAGAAAAACAACTTTCCATGAGTGACCCTGTCAGTAGCTTCTCTTTAAGACTTTGTAAAATGCATCGAGTTGCATTGAGTTAATTTCTTTCTCAATTATCTGCATTTATACAACACGAGATAATATAAAAGTCATTTCTTTAAAGGAGAATTAACGTTTTTTACAATCTGAGCCTTATTTCGGTAATAAAACAAGTTGTTTTACTCACCCATAGCACTTTGGTGTCATATGGAGCACTTCCAGAGATGTTTTAGATTGGCGATATCCGTAATGAGAGTTCTCGAGGCATATAATATATGCCCCGAGCTGTCTCCAAATAACACAAACTTTAGCACTTTTCAAATCATAGAAGCTCAATGTCTTAGTCTACACTTTCGTTTGAGTCAAAAGTGGGCTGTAACCCGAGATTTATCCATAATTTACAGCAGAGGTCTTCAACAGGGGGGTCGCGACCCCTAGGGGGGGTCGCGGAGGTACTGCAGGGGGGTCACGAAATCTTTTGATTTCACTTTAAAATAATATAATTTTATATTTTATAGTGTAAAATACAGTATTAACCTGTGTATTATTTCCTTGTATTGGATGTACCATAACAGAGTAGCAATGTTTATACATGACACTAAGCTCAATTTAATATAAAACATAATTCTATGCTGTATATATAGTAGGGGGTCCCTGGCCCAGCTCGCCATCTGTTTAGGGGTCCCTGGCCTGAAAAACGTTGAAGACCCCTGATTTACAGCTTTGCGTTTCATGTTTGGGTCCCGGGAGCTGAGAGTGAAATAAGCTGTGACTCCGCACATGCGCACTGGCGTCCTCATCTACTCGAAACTATGGCTAAATCTCGGATTACAGGCCACTTTTGACTCAAACAAAAGTGTAGACTAAGACATTGAGCTTCTACGATTTGAAAAGTGCTAAAGTTTGTGTTATTTGGAGACCGCAAACATGTGCCCCGAGAACTCACATTATGGAGATCGCAAATCTAAAACATCTCTGGAAGTGCTCCATATGACACCAAAGTGCTATGGGTGAGTAAAACAACTTGTTTTATTACCGAAATAAGGCTCAGATTGTAAAAAACGTTAATTCTCCTTTAATCCAGGAGAAATTATAATCAGGTACAGGCCCTTTCTTTCCTTATTAACATTGATATTGATATCTTGTTTCTATCTGGTGCAGACACGTTAATATGATCATTCTTCATTCTTACATTACTCCTTTTTTTTTTTTTACATTGATGTCTTGTTTGAATCTTATCTGGTGCAGGTCTCACCTCCACATGAGGGTCTGGTGGACGGAGGGCCGGAGGTGGAAGACGTGGTTACTGACAGCCAGGTTGTGCTCCAGACGGAAGGGCTCCAGCACCACCCCATCCCGGACCGGGAACGTCAGCCTCAGCTCTTCATTGGGATTAGCTACAAGTGAATCACACAGTAGATTATTTTACAACTATATCAATTCATTGGAGTTTAGTCGGGCCCATATTAATCTATGTTGTAATGATGTTTCTTCATCACAAACAGACCTGGAGTTGTGTTTTGTTTCATTCCCACATGTTTAACACATAAATCCTGCATATATATAGGCTTCTCTCAAACTGAAAACACCTTGTTCCACCGTGTGATGTCATGTGGTTATACAGGATGTGCTCCACTGTGTTTTTAAACTTCAAACACCTTCACTATAATAATTTGGATAATTACAGCCCTGGAATTGCCAATCTCTACTAAACAAAAGGTAAAAAGTAGCTGTTAACAAGGTGGAACAAAGCATTTTGAGCTTTGGATATGTAGATAAATAAAGCGGGATTACTGAAACTCCAGGAATGTTTCTGATGAGGTAACAACTCTATGACATGGTTTAAAGTCAATTTTGCGTAATATAGGACCTTTAATTACAGAAAGAATTCCATGATATGAGATGTTTGGAATTGCCACTATTTTTTATAAAAACGTACTTGGAGGGGGCGGAAGCGCTGTCATATTTGGTTTCATGTCAGGGGGGAAGGGGGGCTTGACGTCTTGGTTGGGTGACAGATATGGGGGTATACTACTTCCTGGGGTCATGGGAGGCGTGGGGTTCCCAGGCACAGGAGAGTGAGGGTAGTTACCCGGTCTAGGCTATAAGAAAAATAAAAAATACACATGTTAAAATGGTCACACTAAAACAATAATAAGTCAAAATAAATGTAACTTTATAAATAATCACTTTATTTAATAATAAAGTAACATACCCCATTCCCTTGGCCATAAGAGTAACCTCCTCCAGAGAAATTGTTGCTCTGACCATTAAAAGGCTCAGGCTATAAATTTGAATAAACACAGGCATTAGTTTGGTGCAAAGTCAGTCCATTTTGTGAAGTCTAGAGTTTATAAACCACAACATTTCCAAACTATACATTTTGACAAAAGTGGATTAAAAAAAGCTCTGTAGCTCACCTTGTAATACTGGCCCATGGGCACTCCAGGAGGGTACTGGCCTTGCCCCTGCTGCCCTGGCATCCTCTGCCCAGGGTAGTTTGGGGAGGGCAGCGGTCTAGAGGCGTTGGAGGAGCCGTACTGGCCTTGCTGAGGTGGGAACTGACTGTTAGGTCCATACTGTTGACCCCCATAACCTCCCTGAAATAACAGCATCATTTGTAAGACTCATGTACACAATAACCTTTGTAAAGACTTTATAGATAAAGTCTATGAGTCTGTGTCCTCACATCTCCAGGGTACGGCCTCTTCATGCCTTGCATGGGCATGCCCTGTCTGGGACCTCCGGGGTAGCCCTGCTGGGGCATCCTCTGCCCGTGTCCCCCAAAGGGTCCCATGCCAGGTGCTCGGGCTGGATTCATGCCCATGGGAGGGCCACTCATGTTGGGATTATTCATGCCCGAGCCCATGCCTCCAGGGGGTGCTCTGGGGCCAGGCTGGTTCATGAATTGGCTGTTGTAGGCTTGTGTGGGGCCCATTTGAAATGAAGAACACATCTAGAGCAAAAGCACAGGAGTTAAATGCTGAATGTAAGATTATCAGTGGGAGTTCTGTGCTCCTATAGCTCCATATGCGTATAGTATAATGCAGTCATCTTTTATGAGCACTACAGTCTGTTAGCAAGTGTGCACTCCACCGTACCTGTCCGTATTGATTCATGTCTTTATTCTGGGTCTCCTGCAGGGCTGCTACAGTGGCGGTTGCCGTAGCTGTTGCCGTGGCAGCAGCAGCGGCGACAGCAGCAGCTGCAGCGGCGGCAGCCGGCTGTGTGAAATCACCGGGAGGCCGAGTGTGAGACGCCATCCCCATCCCTCCAGGAGCTGAGTTTGGACCTCCAGAATAACTGCACACAGAGGAGAGACTAGACAGTCACTTTGGAGAAGTACTTCAAGGTTGTGCTGTTAACTTTCTTACAACTGATTAAATACTTTGAGTCTACTGCAAGAAAAAAGTCAAATCTAAATGTAATGGACTGACTACAGGAAGTTAGTAAATTAGAAGACCACTCACAGTAGCATTGTGTGCCTACAGAATACTGCATAGTTAGTCTTTTTAGCATAGTAAAAAAGTGCAAATACAAGGCTGCAATCACTTAGAACGCAGAGATAATTATAGGGACACATTGAGAGCTATGCAATAACACCACACGTTAGTTTTGGTTTGTTGTCAAGTATGAACAGTTACGATTTCACAGTAATGAAAAAGGATACATTTGAAAATACAAGTTATCTAGGGTGAAGTGCTGAGGTTGTGGTCTTATGAGAGAAAACAGATTTGAGGTTGCGGTGGTGCGAGGTCGCGTTACCTGCCGCTGTACCCCCCGGGGCCTCCTGGGTAGCCTGGTCGGCCGTACATGCCCTGTTGCATATAGGCCTGGTTGGAGCCTCCTTTGTTTGAAAACTGCTGCTGCTGCGCGGAAAACTGAGGCGAGTTCATGCCACCTCCACTGCCCGTCATGCCCGTGCCCATAGGGTTACCGCCGGGGTTCATGGGGTTGTTACTGTTTGCCATCGGATTCCCCAAAACCTACAGCATAAGACAATATAAAAGGTATGAAACAGTTCAACGTGAGAGATGAGGAGTAAATGAATTAATGAGAGAGCATGCCAAGCGCTAGTGAAGCTACCTGACTCTGCGTGGTGTTGGTGACACCCCACACGGTCGTAACCACAGACAGGGACCCAGGAGGCTGGTTAGTGTTTTGTTGCCAGGGCACAGAGTCGTAAGGAAAGGACCCATCACTGCAGAGAAAAGCAAACAAGACATCTGCTTCACCATGCATTCTACTTTAAAGGTGCAGTAAGTCATTTTGATATGGACTATTTAAGTGTCTTTTGCAATTAAAATAGGAACAATTTATAACAGTATTGCTGTTATCAAGATTTTAAAGACCCAATAAAAGAACCTAAAGGTGCACAATGTAACTTTTTGGTTGGGGGCTCGTCACCTGACTGTTTCTATGGATATGTAACTGCTCTGTCTGGATTCTTCTGACTTTAAACAGTTCAAACGATTTATTAAATTACAGGTTGATAAAAGGAGAAATTCAATTTGTCAACTGGACAAAGTTTGTTTGGTCGAAAACGTTTCGCCGCTCATCCGAGAGGCTTCGTCAGTTCTGGTTCGAGTGCTGGTTAGACACTGTTTATATCTAGCTGCAGGGAGGAGCTCCCTACACTGAAATCATTCTGAAACTATCTCAACTCATTTGTTTTTGAGTTTCTCTCTTTTGTTTTTCACCTAGAAGCCACGGGCCATTCATTTGAGGACAGTGAGGTTCAGATCTTAGCCAGGGAAAAGAACTGGTTTGAGAGGGAAGTTAAAGAGGCTATTTTTGTCAAAAAAGAGAATCCTTCTTTAAACAGAAATGGGGGAGTTAGACATAACTTGTCCCCCATTTGATAAAAGGAGAAATTTGTCAACTGGACAAAGTTTGTTTGGTCGAAAACGTTTCGCCGCTCATCCGAGAGGCTTCGTCAGTTCTGGTTCTAGTGCTGGTTCGAGACTGTTTATATCTAGCTGCAGGGAGGAGCTCACTACACTGAAATCATTCTGAAACTATCTCAACTAACCTGTATCTTTTGTTTTTCAAATTTCTCTGGCGTCTAGTTTAGCATACCTATTCAACCCTAGGAGGAGCTCACTACACTGAAATAGTTCTGAAACTATCTCAACTAATTTGTTTCTTTTGTTTTTCGAATTTCTCTGGCGTCTGGCGTCGAAGCCTCTCGGATGAGCGACGAAACGTTTTCGACCAAACAAACTTTGTCCAGTTGACAAATTGAATTTCTCCTTTTATCATGGATTCTACCTGGATGACTCAGGGATTCTTCACGTAAATTACAGGTTGTTTTATAGCTCAAAAATACCCAGGGAAATAGGCATTTTGACATGAGCGGGGTCGCCTCTCCAGAGATCTGACCTGTAACTTGGCCTGGTTTGGTCTCCATGAAGATAGAAAAGTTTAATGCCATACTGTGAAATATTCCAAACAAAGCAATACCATCTCCATAAAGAAAGGCAGTTGATGGACCCGCCACCAGAAAAGTTACACAATGCACCTTTAACCAAACTATATTTCTTAAAAGTTTAACAGAGTATGGAAGCTTTGATGATCATTCAGATAAAGGGCAGAGGCCAGTATTCCTGTATCAATTATGTAATTTTGTAAATTATTTCTACCAGAGGTGTATTTAGGAAGTTTAAGAATTTTCCACAACAAATACCAAAACTGATACTACTGTTGTCACAATGATAAAAATTTCAAACCCAATTTTAATACAAAGAAACAGACTTGATACTCAATACTGAATCTGATATCACAATGGTAATAAAAAAAAAACACACACCCTTTCTTTAGACAATAAAATGTCATTTTCAACATTAAATCATAGATAGTACTTTCTGTTACTAGTTTAAGTGCTCTTGTACTTGTTCTGATACAGTTCAAGATCTTTCTAAAACTATTCAGGAAAGGTTCATCTCAATTCTGTGACTGTGACTTTTTTAGTATCAATACTTGCTCAAATGAGTATCCAGTTTTGATACTAGTTTAAGTATAGATTAGCATCAGATTTTTGATACTTTTGGCAACTATATATTGCACAGCGTTAAAATAAGAAAAAAGGAAAATGATTAAAGATACAGATGAAAAAGTCCAAAAATCTAAAAACTACTGCAATGCTCAGAATTCAGTTTTTCTCCAAATAGTGACAAATATGCAAGTCCATGTTTGGCATCAGAAACTCCTTAAACTATCACGGGATGGGCTTGGGGCCAGGCAGCCGGGAGAGAACTGCTGATCTTGGATGGGGGCTTGTTTTTGTTCAGAGGTTAGCGTTTTGGACTGGACGAAGTGTTCAATATTTCCTCATAAAACCCCAAACATCATCCCAGAAAGCCTCTACAGACACACGAAGGACTTGGCAGCAGATTCTCCCTCTCTCTCTATCTCAGAAGGACAAAATGTTCCACAAAACATGACTTGACTTCATCTCCAATGTCCACACAGCTCCACCCCGACTCTCCTCTGTAATAATAATGGAGTCTTCGGCTGTTTTTCGCACATAAGGATGGGTTTTCAAACTTGCTCTTTGTCTTGAAAAACACTTAAGCTGACCATGGTTCAAACCAGCTTAATGATTGAGACTGGTATAACAAGGGAAGAGTGCGTCTTTAAATATCTGAGTATTGATCCGAATCCTTCCAGGAAATAAAGAGCTGACAGTCGCAGAGAAGTTACACTATTCTCTCTGGGCAACGTTTTGGATCAAAGAATTTAGGATGAGCAGTTGGTGCATTTCGGGAGTTCGTGAAATATTTCTAGGGACTGGAATTCATCTATAGCTCCAAGTACTTTAGTCTTTCACACTAAATATATAAAGTAATGCGGACATATGGAAAGACATTAAAGGAGAATTAACTTTTTTTTACAATTTGAGCCTTATTTCGGTAATAAAACAAGTTGTTTTACTCACCCATAGCACTTTGGTGTCATATGGAGCACTTCCGGAGATGTTTTAGATTTGCGATATCCGTAACTCGAGTTCTCATATAATATAAGCCCCGAGCGGGCACTTTTCAAATAATAGAAGCTCAATGTCTTAGTCTACACTTTCATTTGAGTCAAAAGTGGCCTGTAATCCGAGATTTATCCATAATTTACAGTTTTGCGTTTCATGTTTGGGTCCCGGGAGCTGAGAGTGAAATAAACTGTGACTCCGCACATGCGCACTGGCGTCCTCATCTACTCGAAACTATGGATAAATCTCGAATTACAGGCCACTTTTGACTCAAACAAAAGTGTAGACTAAGACATTGGGCTTCTATGATTTGAAAAGTGCTAAAGTTTGTGTTATTTGGAGACCGCAAACATGTGCCCAGAGAACTCACATTACGGAGATCGCTAATCTAAAACATCTCCGGAAGTGCTCCATATGACACCAAATGGGTGAGTAAAACAACTTGTTTGTTTTATTACCGAAATAAGGCTCAGATTGTAAAAAACGTTAATTCTCCTTTAAACGTGCACTACTTAACTTTTCTGGTGGGGGTCAGTCACCTGCTTGTCTCTGTGGAGAAGTTATACTGCTTTTGGTGAATGTTCTGCAGTATGGCATTAAATGTATATATCTCCACAAAGACAAGCTGGTGTTCCTACCAGGCCAAGTTATAAGTCAAATCTGTTGAGAGGTGACCCCATTCATAGTAACAATGCAATGTAAATAACATCTCTGGGCAGTCCTGACCTGTGTGTGTCTGTGTGCGTACATGTGTGTGTGAGTGTGTGTTTCCAGTCCTGACCTTTGTGTATATGTGTGTATGTGTATATGCATGCGTGTGTTAGTTTATGTTTCCAGTCCTGACCTCTGTGTGTATGTGTGTGTATGTATGTGTATGTGAGCGTGTGTTGCAGTCCTGACCTGTGTGTGAGTCCAGGCTTCATGCTGCTCAGACTCGGCTGCATGGGCACTTTTCCCGGTGCCTCGTTCTGGCGGTTCTTCTGGTGACGCAGCAGGAGCAGACGCCCCAGCTCCTCGCACCACGACGACAGCAGAGCTACACACACAAAATACACATGTCAGGAGAGATACACAAACAATATACTGTACATACATCAGCAGAGATACAAACACAATATACACACATTAGTGGAGATACACATGCAATATACACACACTTGGGAGTGGTGTGTAATGTGGAAAGAAGCAATTCATCATTCACAAAATTAGATGCACATTCACAAGTCTGATTATGACTACTAGTTTAGTCTAGTAGTAGATTATTATACTAGTTAGAATGCAAGTTAGAATGAACAAATGATAACAACATGTAACTAGATCAAATAAATCTGAGCAGTTGCAGGGGGCGGGATTGGGAATGTCAGAATTTGTATATTTTTATTATATACTTTTTTAAAATTAGCGTAAACTATTGATTAGAAACGCAGAAAAGTACCCCTAATGTAGCTTCACCGTCTAATTTTACCGCATATTTAGCACTAAGAACCTTTCAAAATACCATATTAAAAAGATAATTTATCTGTCATTAAAAACAGATCCTCTATTTGGCCCACAATGGGGAAGAGTTAAGAATAGACAGACCTAAACAGACCTAAAATCAATAACTTACAAAAGAAGAGGAAAATACTGTTAGGTATGGAGGTATGAAATTATTATTTTACTTTATTTATTTAATTTTTTAAAATTTAAAATGTTGATGTCAACAATTGTAACTATAAAATTTACTTTGCAATGTTCTCTACACTGGAATTGATACTAAGACACCCATCAATGCAGAAAAAACTATTAGCTAAACTGACTCGAATACACATATTTGAAAATGTTACTAGATTACGCATGCAAATCTCTATTACATTTCATTACAACAACTTGCCAATACAAAACCAGCCTTGAAAAGCACAATAGTGTTTAAATCCCAGTGTCAGTATTTCACCAGACTCTAGAGGGCAGCGTTACTCAAAAAACAGCGCTCGACCGCCCTGCCCGCTGCTGTCTTTGTTGATTTCCCATCTCCCACATCACAGCCTCTCTACCTGCAGTGTCACAGCCGCACTGAAATCTATCTAACGCCGCGGACCTCACAGTTTGAGCCACGAGGAGGAGAGAGAAGCCGAATGGTAAAGAGAATCGTGCGCAGAATACAGAGGAAGACCGAACGAGCTGATCTAATCTACAGAGGAAGAGAAGAAGACACCACAGACACATCCTCGACAACACTAGATTCTGATAATAATTAGGCTTGTACAGATGTGGAGGTTTTGAGCTGATACGACGTGCTGTTGTGACCAATAGGGCTGCATACATAGACTGTATAAAGAAGTGGATTAAGGGAGGGTGACGTCATGCATAGCGTTCGGCTGCAGTCAAATGAAGCTCACCGAGGCTAGCAGTTACAGGGGTGAATTTGAGCAGAATTCCATATTAGGAATAGGAACTGATTTACAGACAAAATAGCAAAATAAAAACGCCATGATCTTGTAGAGCAGGTTAATACGAACATTTTAAACCCAAAATGAGGAGCCTGATTGCAGCAGTTACAGAGAGAGGGCTGATGTTTATTTCAATAGATGCTCAGTTCTTGTTCTGAATAAAACGACTGACTCAAATAACTGCAAATGTATTTTGATCATCGTCTATACAGACTGTAATCGCGTATGAAAAGACATTTTTATAACAAAATCCAATGTCAAAACAGAATAAACAGTTTCAGATTTTAAGAGCTGTAAAATTTATTTAAAAAAGAAATACTTGTTTAACTAGTTGACTAATCAAAAAAATGAATAGCTGATGGCCGTTAACCACAAGAACCACAAATTTATGTTAAGCTAGTACACAAATAAACTTTTGTAAAAATGTATCTAAGATGTAAAATAATTTGCTTCATAATTGTGTAAACATATAGCCATATTTTTAGATTAATTATTACAATTTTTCTGCTTCTATAAAATTTAAAAAAAATCATTAGCCTGTTCCAAAAGACTCATCAGACACACTGAGAACAAACTGGGAATGACTTGGGCAGCACAGATAAGATATCGGTGTCAAATATCTGCAAAACTTTCAATATGAGACCCATAAAATATCTTGGAAAAGCCTTTGATATCACTGTTAACGCTAAACCATCTACAAATCCTCCCTTTATTCTACCATTAGTCTCCACACAGCCCCTCAGATCTCCCAGGACTACAACTCATCAGACTGTGGTGGAGCCTTTTCATTGTGGTAATAAAAGACAACAGAGCAGCAGTGGTGCAAACACAAGATGCTTTCCTCCTCAGGCGATCGGCGACCTAATTTTTACATTTCCTAAAACTGTCAGTCAACACCCAGCTTTAAAAGTCAGGGGGTTGCCAGATTGGATGTTATTTGAACAAGGGAGATTTAAGGAGGTTGTCTGAGTCAGTCTCTCAGAAGAAGGAAATGTCAACAGATCCCTGAGAGTGTTTTGTGTGCGGATATTAGCCAACAATTATCACATTACGATGAGCCTGGCTAGTCATTTTGCATTATTTTTGTCTGATCAAATGGGCTGAAATCTTTCTAATAGCACGAATAGGAGTAAAATGCAATAATGTTTGCATATTTTAGTGCTCAATATGAAACATGTACAGTACTTATGCATAAAACAGGTCTGATACTGAACATTTTGCTGGACTGGATATCGGGTTCCAAATACCGGTTTAGATAAGATCCCGGTTGGGCTTATGAATCTAAGTAATAAGACTAGCGCTAGTGCTCATGCTTCACAGCAAGAAGGTTCTGGGTTCAATCCCCGGGTCGCCCAGGCCTTTCTGTGTGGAGTTTGCATGTTCTCCCCGTGTCTGGGTGGGTTTCCTCCGGGTACTCCGGTTTCCCCCATCAACCCAAAACATGCACCATAGGTACCTCCAGCTTAGGCCCTGACCAAACTGAAGCAAGAAGATCATGGAGATGGTCATAATCTGTCCAGAAAGTCTCATAACATTTGAACTTTTATTTACACAAAGTTTCTTCATATAAATAACAGCTAACAGCATCAGTTCTGTCTTAATTTAGTTTAGTTTTCAGGAAGTAGTAATAGAATTGCAGTGGTGCACCCCTAAAGAGTAGCAGAAGGTTTTAAAAGGCTTTAAAAATATAAAATAAAAATATCTACATAGTAATAATATGAGCAGTTAGTATTTGGGATCTTGAGCAGGTATCAACACTGGAAACAATAGGACACATTTCTGAAGTAGTTTTAAAATGGTCCTGTTTAGGTGTTTGACTTTCAACAAAAAGGTAAAACTAAAAAACTGTTGGCTAACACTAACTAACTGTGACTGTAATGTTATTTGGGAGGGACTTGTTTAACAGCACAAATCCGTTTGCCTGTTGTAGTTTCAGCTAAGTCAGTTCCTTATGGCCAGATTGTGCTAAATCAAAGCTCAGATTAAAGTCTAACTGGAGTAACAGATCTTCTAACAGAGTAGTGCTTTCAGTTAGCGTCACACCCTCAGAGAATGCTGATAGCTCAAACATTGTAGACAGAATATTCACAAAACCATGAGGAGGGTCAGAGGAGCTGCAAACAAACCCAAACATGTCTGACTAGTTCATTCTGAGGGTGGAGACCACAAGCCTCCTAGTTAAAGAAGAATTATTCCACCCTTCCATTACCGAAGGCTTATCGCCACAGTAAATCACCACCTCCACACTGAGGGACTGTCTCCAATGCAGCCAACCCACTATTTAGACCCTGGGACTGGCCGCTGAGGGAGGACGTGGCCTGGACCATATGGGGAAAATATCGGATTGCGATTTTTCTGACAAGTATTGCTATTGCATATTAGTATTAGGATTCTGTTCAAAGTTTTAAAAACATCCAGAAGAATTGACAAAAAAGATGGAAATATGAGCTAATACTAATACAGAGCATGTTTGTACACCTCTAAACTGTTGTTAGCAGTTTTTATGCAGTATTATATAAAATACGTAGTAATGAAAATCAGATACTAATTCATACTAAAACTGAAACTCATTTGAGCAGGTATCAATACTAAAAAAGTCACCTTCACAGAACAGAAGTGAACCTTTCCTGAATAGCTGGGTTCACTGAGGGATTACACAAATATAAGACCACAAAGTAATATAAGAACGTACAACAATTTAATGCTGAAAATCACATTCTATTGTCTAAATAAAGAGCTATTGAGTATAGAGTCTATTCCTTAGTATCAAAATCAAGCTTGAAATTTGAGTATCATGACAACACTTCAAAAATGAATCTTAGAGGTGGTCTTTTCATAGCAGAAACAGTGGCTTTATCATCACAGAGTTGGCGTCAGATGACCTGGTTTTTACCTCTCTGTGTCCTGTGTTCAACCTCCAAACACAACAACATTATGCAACAGGATGACAAGGCTTCTCTTTGTGTTCTCTGCGTTAATGCCTCAGACTTACTCACGTTATTAACATGAAAAACCTGTTACTATATTGACTCTCGCGTGAGCTGAAAATTGTGGTAGCTATAATAATTATAAGTTATAGTTATATTATAATTATAAGTTACAGTATAGATATTGTGATTAAAAAGTACAAATTGTATTTAAAGGACACATATTATGCTATTTTCTGATCTACTGTGACAAATCCGACTTAATCATTATTGGCCCCCAAAAACATCACCAAATCCACTCAAGACTTCAGCCTGACCATAGACAAGACAACCCTCACTCCATCCCCACTCATCCGAAACCTTGGCATTCTTTTTGACACCACACTCTCATACCAACAACACATAAACTACATAACCCGGACTGCTTTCTTTCATCTCAAAAACATTGCACGACTCCGCCCATCCCTTTCTTTCTCTGCTGCCGAAACTCTCATTCATGCATTCATCACCTCTCGAATCGACTACTGCAATAGCCTTTTCTATGGTCTACCCCTACTCCAAAACTCTCAACAAACTCCAATACATCCAAAACTCTGCTGCCCGCCTCCTCACCCACACCCGCCACCGAGACCACATCACTCCTGTCCTCCAAAACCTCCACTGGCTCCCCATCCCTCAGCGCATCCAATTCAAAGTCCTCCTCCTGACCCACAAAGCCCTCCATAACCTGGCCCCATCATACCTCTCTGACCTCCTGCACCGCCACACCCCATCCCGCTCCCTCCGTTCCTCCGACACCAACCTCCTGTCCCTCCCCTACAGGACCAAGCTCCGATCCTGGGGTGACAGAGCCTTCTCCATTGCTGCCCCCACCCTCTGGAACTCACTCCCACAACCTATCCGTGACTGCTCTGACCTCCCCACCTTTAAAAAACTGCTCAAGACTCACCTTTTTAAAATTGCTTTTAATGTTTCAAAATGTTTAAAGGGACAGTGTGTAAGATTTTTACCCGTTAATTACTAAAAATGAGAACTTCGCACTTCTATCTCTTCAGACGGGTGCGTTGGAGGCGAGGGAGCAAACCCAGAACACACAAGGAGAAAACAATCCCACACTCCGTCTTACTTGCAAAATGAAAAAGTTTATTAAGATATGGAGGGTATGGATCCAGTATGCCTCCAAACTTTAGCTCCAAAAGGTCTCAATGATGACTTTAATTTGAGCATTTTTTTTGTAAATATTGTATTGTAAATAATCATTATGTTCTTGCTTCTGTTGGGTAGTATGTGGGCTGTATTATAAGATTCACTGTGTATATGTAGATGTGTATATAGCACGCCAGTCTCATTCTATAGTTGGGTGCAGATCTACTATATCTATATATATTCAAACATTCTCCAGCTTTATTTTTCAGTTATTGTTTCATGACTATATTATTATTATTATTATTATTAGTTACATTACACTATTTTGATTGATTGCCTTTGGATTTTGAATTATGTTGTTTTGGGTGCACTGTTCATTCACGACCTGTCACCCTAGGGTGCTTGCCACACCCTATTTAAGATGGCCACCTTTAGCTCTTACTCCATTTTGCCTGATGAAGGCCTAGGGCCGAAACGTTGCATATCTTAATAAACCCGTTAATTACTGAAATTGAAGATACCCATTCAAAAATACAGTGTTTTCCAAGCCTTTTCACTTCCATCATGAAATCAAAGTATTCTTTTGGACTTAGATATAGTCACATAAAAGGGGGATCTTCCCCATGCAGAGGCAGCCATTTTGAATACGAGAGCCGCAGAAGGACATTTGGGCTCCGCCTTCGCCTTCAGCAAGGCTCGTGGTTTTGGGTAAACAACACAAGCATGCTGCCGGATCAGACGTCGTAATGGATCTAACACGTGTTTTGGACTAAATTGTTTTACTGGATTTTATTCGCTGGATCCTTACGGACAAATTGAGAGCAAGTTTATGGTGAAATGCTGAGTTTGACCTGGGCAGAGCCTTCAAAGGTAAGCTTTGTGCTTTTCCGTTTTGTGCTTTTCCGTATAAAAGCCCCATGTGCTCGGGGAGAGATTGTTGTGCCGGGAAATGAATTGCATAGTCAAAAAGAGGAGACTGTAAGGTTTCATTTGATGTGTAGAGTGTCATGATACATGATCGGGAATGTGTGTTTTCATGAGAGAGAAAAAAAAAAAAAGTGAACGGGGGACGGGTTTTATGTATACAGTAGTGGTGCGCGGTTCTTGCGCCGGTACGCGAGCTGTTGGCGCTACGGCGCGCCCGGGTGACCCTCGAGGTCTGCCGTAGCTAAAACAGGAAGTGCAATAGCACCATCCACCTATGCGCCACAAATCCTACACACTGGGGCTTTAAAGTTTTTCTGATTGTTTATTGTTTTGTTACTTGTTTTATTACTGATTTTACCTCTTGTACAGCGTCTTTGAGTGTCTTGAAAAGCACTTTATAAATAAAATGTATTATTATTATTATTATTATTATTATTATTATTACTGTAAGTTAGAATGTTGTTTACTCATCAGAAATATACCTGGAGTTGTGTTTTGTTTCATTCACACATGTTTAGCATACAAATCCTGCATATTTAGACTGAGTTCTTCTCTCAAACACAAAACACTCGTGGTGCCATGTATTAATACAGGAAGTACTCCACTGTGTTTTTACTCTCCATACACCTTCACTAGAATCATTTGGATGATTTCAGCCCTGGAATTTCCAATCTTTACTGAAAAAAGGGTAAAAGGTGGCAGCTAATTTGCAAACATCACAATTTGGAACAGAGCATTATGAGCTTTGGAAATGTAGACAGACTAATAATAAAGGGTTATTCAAATGTGTAAACAGAACTCCAGGAATGTTTTTTAAGGAGTTAACACCATTCTAACATTGCTTAAAACTCATAAGAGTCAATTTTGCATAATATAGGACCTTGTTTTTGTAAGAGCAACATGGAGACCCACAGGAAATAGTAGGGATATATATTTCTCAAAGTTCAATCTATAATACTTGCTGCTTTCAATATTGTGGCAAACAGCTAAATGTATTTAAATATAAAGGAGAAATGTATTGAACCTTGACCTATAAGTTTGTGTAAAACTTAAAGCAACAATTTAGTGACAGGGCCATCATGTTAATAGGATATATCCATATTCATAGAGTTCACAATGATTATGCAATGTAAGTGTAGAAATCCACAAGTCGTGATGGTTCATAGACTTGAAACTGTGCGGGAGAATTGCCAAACTATGACGTAACTGTCTGGGGAAAATTGCAACAACGTGATTTCTGAGCACCAAAGACGACAGTGTAAAGAGAATTAATGAGACAAGAGTGAATGTGGTCAAAAACTAGGTATGTTTTTGATGAGGAGACTTTATAATATGGTTAAAAGCTCAGTCAGTTGTGTGTATATAGGCCTATGTCCCCTTTAATAAGCCTACACACATCTCAACCAGTAACAAACAACAACACATCCAAACACCACTGAACAGATTAAGCTTCATTAGCGCTGTTACAACTCTCTGCTTTATCATGTTTGACTTTTCTGTGAAATCGCCTGCACCTTTTAAGCCGAGTCGATCCTGGGTCAACTGTGCACTTTAAGCTAGCACCTGCACCTTTAGAAGATTAAATTAATGGGGATAGTAAATAGAAATCTGACCTGAACATGACAGAAATAAAATGTTATTTTTTATAACAGGTTAACAAGTCCAAGTCCACCCCCGACACATCGCCTTGACAAATGTTGAGCTCACATCGCGTTGCCAAAACAAACAAACAAAAAAAGGCTAAGGCCTCTAGTTTTGCAGTGGAGACCAGATGCTTAAAACACATTGACACAAGGTAAATTTTACACTTAAAACTCATGGAATTTCACCAAAAGTTCAGACTGTTGAACTCTGGTCTCTGACACAATTTGCCGCCAAAAAGTTGGACCAATCTAGATGTGCCTCCCCCATAGGCTTTACGCGTAAACCTGATGCCCTGGAAACTGGAGTCTGAACAAGGAATAAGATGTCAGCTTTCGTAAAATAATGCTAACGGGGAAATTAAACAACATTGGCCACGTTTACATGATGTTTTTTTACATTCTGAGTTAATTGTTCTGAATTAAATAGCTAATTCTGAATCAAAATATTTTCCTTTGAGTTTACATAGAAATAATAATTTTGAATTGAGGTTTACTTTATTTAATTGTGCTCAACATCTGGGGGTCGGGAAGGGTTCCAAATGGAAAGGGGGTGCACAAACGTATTTACATCTACCGGAAAAAAAAAATTCAGCTGGCTCCCGGCTTTTGTCGCAGTTGTTCTGCTGATAATTAAGCAGCAGTTCAAGAATTCCATCATCATGCTGAGGAGAAGGGAAGAGTGTCGGAGGAGGAAGAAACTGAGTCAACGGCTGCTCTACCCTCAGCCCACTCCCGCATCCCACTCGCAAATGCAGTAGATGAAAGTCCAAAGCAAGGACCGGTGGAGCTGGATCGCTGTGACTGTCTTCACGGACACGCCATCGCGTCAGATGAGCAATCCAACGAGCATGTGCTGAACGACCGAAATTATTTTTAAGAAGAATAAATGTTTACATGATCAAGGAATAAATTAATTTGGCTTTAAAATCAGAATAAACCACCCACTTAGTTTGGAATTATGTTTAATTCCGAATAATCATTTTCATTAGGAAGTGTTTACATGGTCTTTGTAAAGCGGAATCAATTCAGAATTAAAATGATTTTTATTTGGAATTAAAGCCCTCATGTAAACGTGGCAACTATGACCTTAACATGACAAAAAGAAAATGTTACGTTTTACAGGGCTCTCCGCTTTGAGCGGGGTCGTGCGTGAGACTGCGTAATTTCCGAGGAGCGGGGGGAAGGGCTGGGGGGGTTAACTTAACTGAGTTCTTAAACATTAAACTTTAAAATTAAACATAAACATAAACTTTAAATTTATTATTATTAAATATTACATATTAAAATTAAATCAAAAATGAAAATTAAATATGTTATTTGTGTTTAAACATTTCAAATATATGTCCATGTTTCCATAAAACACCTGTTACCAGCCTATTTTACACACAGTGCACCTCACCACAGTGTCATCATTTTTCACCCTCATCAGACAGGGATATATTTATTCTGCCGTAAAATGAGTTTTATATTTTCATTTTTTAGATTCTGTCATCTCGCTGCTCTAAATTATAACTTCTGAGAAAGTAAATTGAAGCCCGCCCACACTGAATGCTGATTGGTTACACTCAATGCCCCCCCCCCCTCGTGCGCATTCCGTTTGAAGTAGTCCGTGATGATGCAAGAGTTATTATCTTGCGTGCACGCTCTGCACAGTCCAAAACAAAAACAAAACAAAAAACCCACATTGTCTAAAATCCGGGATAACACGGTGCCTGCATAAACTGAGCCACACAGACCGATTTTCTGGGCACCAAAAAAAAAAAATTCTGCGTGAGAAATGCCATGTGTGGCGTGTGAGCGTGTGAACACGTCGAATTGCGTGTGTCACACTCTCAATGCGTGAGACTTGAGAGCCCTGTGTTTTATAAACTATCAACAAGTCCAGATCCACCCCTGACATCTGCTGTACACTAACAACCACTGCAAGATGTTAGCTTTGATAAAATAATGCTAACAGGAAAATTAAACAACAATATGACCTTAACATGACAAAAACATAAAGGTTCAGTTTGATTAAGTGTAAATTGTGTACACAGTTAGATAAAAGCTGCTAAATGTTAGTATTTGACAGAAAGCATTGGGTGTGTATAAGCTCCTGTAGGTCTGGTGGTGCCTGTATCTGCACATGGGAAATCTTCTCATCTTTGATCAAAACCAGATTTGCAGAAGATAAAGGAGGACCCCTGCTGTACACCTGCTCTCTGGAAATATGTAGACATGACAGATATGGAAGTGTGTTTGTGTTTTTATTAAAGACGCCCTCAGGCACCTTTTCTGTTGTCATGGTGGAGGTGCTGTAAAATGAAAAGTCCAGTATTTGAAGATACTTGTTTTTTTCAAAGTTATTCATAACAAAAAAGTAAATGACTAAATACAAATGTGGAATACTATGGAACTTTTTGGTTGGGGGTCCGTCACCTGCTTGTTTCTATGGATATGTCATTGTTCTGCCTGAAATGTCCCACAGTATGACACTGAACAGCTCTCTCTATCTTACTTAAAATTACAGGTGGGTGGCAGTAGCTCAGTTGGTAGAGCATTTGTCCACTGATCTAAAGGTTGGTGGTACGATTCCAGCTCCCACAGATGAATGCTGCCATTGTGTCCTTAGGCAAGACACTTAACCCATCTCGCCCCCAGTGTCTGCGTACACTGGTGTGTGAATGTGTGTGTGAATGAGTGAGTGATTCCTTGTTGTAAAGCGCTTTTGGTGCCTTGAAGGTGGAAAAGCGCAATATAAAGATGTGACCATTCACCATTTTATTGCTCAGAAATGCCTAGAAAAACAGGCATTCTGACTGTGAGCGGGGTCGCCTCTCCGCAGATCTGACCTGCAACTTGGTCTGGTCTCCATGACGATAGAAAGGTTTAATACCATACTGTGAAACATTCCAGACAAAGCTACAATATCTCCATGGTGAAAATCATTTGACGGACCCTCGACTAGAAAAGTCACACAATGCACCTTTAAAGGAAAATTAACGTTTTTTTTACCAATGATCCCGTATCCGTTAGCGTGAGTGCTCGGGGCACTGATTTGCGGTGTCCAAATAACACAAACTTTAGCACTTTTCAAATCACAGAAGATCGCTGTGTCAGGGTAGACTTTTAGTAGATTCCAAAACGGCCTGAAACCCGATATCGCAACAGAAAAGTAAAGTTCAGAGCGATGTTAGCTTCTTTCGGACTAGCTGTGTTTACAAAACAGCTGAGTTCACGCATGCGCACTGTCCTCTCTGATGACGTCATCAAATGAAACTATAGCTGGATATCGGGTTTCAGGCCGTTTTGGAATCCACTAAAAGTCTACCCTGACACAGCGATCTTCTGTGATTTGAAAAGTGCTAAAGTTTGTGTTATTTGGACACCGCAAAGTAATGCCCCGAGCACTCACGCTAACGGATACGGGATCATTAGTAGAACAGAACAGCTCAACATAAGTTCTGCGATACTGCTCCAATTGACACCAAACTGCTATGGGTGAGTAAAACTACTTGTTTTATTGCCGAAAGAAGGCTCAGATTGTAAAAAAAACGTTAATTTTCCTTTAAATCAAAACAAGAATGAATAAATAAATAAAAATAATGGATTTTATACCAATTGGAAAATGGATGACTCATTGATTGTGAGTATGGATTATGGATTTTGGGTGCTGAAAATATATTACATAAACTTTTATAGAGAAACAATAGAATGTTAACAGTAAAACAGTAATATGGGTAACTGTCAAGTAGTTTACACTGTGGCAGCAACCGTTCAAATTCTTTTTACTGCAGTATTTTAGTCTGAGTAGCATCCCATACATCACACTAAATTGGAAATGTGCTGAGTCCAGTCTACATGTACAACAATATACATAATATAATAACAAATACAGAGGGAAGAGTTACATAACAGTTTAAACAGTTCATATTATGCTATTATCTGATCTATGTTATAATGTTTCCAAAATCATACCTGGAGTTGTGTTTGTTAAATTCAGACATGTTTAACACACAAACCCTGCGCATTTAGGCTGAGTTCTTCTCTTGAACAGAAATCACTGTGTTCCACCTTGTGATGTCATGTGGTAATACAGGAAGTGCTCCACTGTGTTTTTGTACTCCACACACCTTCATTAAAATCATTTGGATGATTTCAGACCAGGAATTGTGAATCGGTATTGAATTTAAAGGTAATAGGAGCTGTTAACTTGAAAACTACATGACATCACAAGGTGGAGCAGAGCATTTTGAGCATTGGAGATGTAGACAGACTAATACAGGGTTAAGTAAACGTGTGAAATGAATGTGTGAAAGCAACAACATCTCCATGGAGACAAGCAGGTAGCGAACACACCACCAGAAAACTTGCGCAGTGCACCTTTAATTAGGGATAAGGTTTAGCAAAGGGTAGCTACTAAGCCTGAATCATTCTTAATAAACAATTTCTTCATTCTAATTAAATCTTTGCTCATGCTTTATCAAGGCTTGAGTGATAATGTTTGTTTTTACTGTGTTTTTTATGCAATTTTATGTAGTGTGAAGAAAGGGGTGGGGTATAGGAGGTTTTTGTTTTGTTTTTTTTTGTTATGTAAATTGTTCAAAAAAGAAAAAAAAGTGTATTAAGAAAAACCAAGAAAAAACAACAACCAAGACAACCAAGAAAAAAAAAATACTGAAACATCATTTGAAATCCAGCATTTGCACAGTGGAGTGTTAACTGGTGTGCATAAGTAGGTCATTGCATACGCAAGTGTGTCCATATCGACCATGTGGCGCGCTCACTCCCAGAAGCAAAACAGGATCATAAGCTGATTTTTCAGGAACCTCTTAACTCTGTTTCTGAGAAGCTTTGGCTTTAATTGAGTAACACCCTAAAACATATGCGCGCTGCTGATCTGGCTGTGGCTGGATGATTAGTAGAAGTACTTTTCTGGTGAAGGGTCCATCAGATGCTTTTCTCCATGGGGATATTATTGATTTGTCTGTAATGTTTCACAGTATGGCATTAAGCCTTTCTATCTTTACCAGGATAGAAAATAGACTAAGCTACAGGTCAGATCTGTGGAGAGGCAACCCCGCTCACAGTCAGAATGCCTGTTTTGGTAGGTATTTTTGACCTATAAAACCGTCTGTAATTTAATATACAAGGTAAAACTGTTTAATGTCACACTGTGGAACATTCAAAGCAGAGCAGTGACATATCCATAGAAACAAGCAGGTGACAAACCCTCAACCAAAAAGTTACATAATGCACCTTTAGATTTTGTCATGTGATACTTTTACTTCAGTATTTTTGCTCCAGTATCTGTACTTTCACTCAAATACGAAAATGAGTATTTCTTCCACCACGGCCCCAAGACCCCAGCGGGACCCCAGTGGGAGCAGTGGTGGCACAGACTAGAGCTGTGGAGCAGGCGGTGAGGTCCAGGCCCATTAGCTAATGACAGAGAGTGTGTACGCAGGGGGCACTACCAGGACTAGTGCTAATTACACTGTAGTGCTGGTGGCTGTGTGGAGCTAATCTGATGATTCAGGGAACAGTGTAACTTATCTGATCTGTGGAGGAACTACAATATATAGTGATGACTTATTTTGATTTCTAATTAGAGAAGGCTTAATATTAAAGGTCCCATCTTACACAAAATTGACTCATGTGAGCTTTTAGCCATGATAGAATGTTGTTACCTCATCAAAAACACACTCAGAGTTGTGTTTTGTTTCATTCACACATGTTTGAGTAATCCTTTATTATTAGTCTGTCTCCATCTCCAAAGCCCAAGTGCTTTGTTTCACCTTGTGATGTCATGTAGTGGTTTCAAGTTAAAGGAAAATTTACGTTTTTTTTACAATCTGAGCCTTCTTTCGGCAATAAAACAAGTAGTTTTACTCACCCATTTGGTGTCAATTGGAGCAGTATTGCAGAACTTATGTTGAGCCGTTCTGTTCTACCAATGATCCTGTATCCGTTAGCATGAGTGCTCGGGGCACTGATTTGCGGTGTCCAAATAACACAAACTTTAGCACTTTTCAAATCACAGAAGATCGCTGTGTCAGGGTAGACTTTTAGTAGATTCCAAAACGGCCTGAAACCCGATATCGCAACAGAAAAGTAAAGTTCAGAGCGGTGTTAGCTTCTTTCGGACTAGTGGTGTTTACAAAACAGCTGAGTTCACGCATGCGCACTGTCCTCTCTGATGACGTCATCAAATGAAACTATAGCTGGATATCGGGTTTCAGGCCGTTTTGGAATCCACTAAAAGTCTACCCTGACACAGCGATCTTCTGTGATTTGAAAAGTGCTAAAGTTTGTGTTATTTGGACACCGCAAAGTAATGCCCCGAGCACTCACGCTAACGGATACGGGATCATTAGTAGAACAGAACGGCTCAACATAAGTTCTGCGATACTGCTCCAATTGACACCAAACTGCTATGGGTGAGTAAAACTACTTGTTTTATTGCCGAAAGAAGGTAGATTGTAAAAAAACGTTAATTTTCCTTTAACAGCTGCTTTTACCTTTAGTTCAGTAGAGACTGGAAATTCCAGGGCTAAAATCCAGTATCCAAATTATTCTTGTGAAGGCGTACATAGTTTACAAACACCATGTAGAACTTCCTGTATCACAACATGACATGTGTTAAACATGTGTGAATGAAAAAAAAACAACACAACTCCAAGTATGTTTGTGATGAGGAAACAACACTATGGGTTTCATATAATATAACCACTGTATACAGCAGACACAAGCACAAGATGTCTTCTTTAACATTGACTACTACATATGATCACTGATAAAATTTCAAAGGTGATGCTGATTAAATAGTACTGCTCGGTAGACCCACAAAAAGCACGTTGAATTACTTTGTGTATGGATTGTGTTATACAAATAAACTTGCCTTGCCTAGTTTTGTCTTGCTTACCATATTTTCTGGTTACATTTTGCATGATTGAGATGCGCATTCCCTCAAAAAGCTGTCAGACCCTGAGGACACTCTTGAAATGCAAATTGTAAATGACCACCAGTGGAGCTGCGCGCAACCTCGTGAATACAAACCCCCTCATTTTGCAAATAAACAGCTCCACGGCCTGTATCATTTCTGTACACAATGAAATATTAAAAAGAGTCAACTGAGAGCTAATCAAGCCTTATTTTTGTATTTATTAACTGCCAATCATGTAGAGATCCTGCACTCAGTCAAAATGGCAGTTTCACAAGCGATCTCTTCCCCCTCTTGCGCCCAGCTAGTAATTTTGTTGCCGATTATGACAGGGCTGCTGCCAGGAGGGGAGAGTTCAACAGACTGGAGCGCTGTGCAATTTAAGGATCACAAAGTCTTCTGACCGAGTCTCAGACCAGTGTTTGGCAGTTTGAAGAGCTGCTATTTTCATTGCTTAGGAGGAAGTAGTGCGCGGTAGTAAAAAATGGGAAATGGGCTTTTTCTCAGGGGTAATAGTTCAGGGCGTGCTGTACTGAGAGGCATCGTGCTGTCAGAAGGTGTGAGGAGTTAACAGATGTTTTCACACAATCATGAAAATAACAAACTGAGGAAATATAGATATATATAGAAACTGCAGCAGCAAAAACATAGATATATTTGGCTGAATTTTTACTACTTATTTGATAGATTTAGATAAAAAGATGTTTGCGCCAATGCAATAAATGGACGAAGATACATTTTTTACACGTTTTAAGTTTTTACACATACGTTTTACAGTGAATTTACTATGATGATAATTTTTCCATCAAATACTGAATTTTCACATATTTCCTAATTTAAGTATTACCTTAAAGGTCCTATATTACACAAAATTGACTCTTGTGAGCTTTAAGCCAGGTTAAAATGCTCTTACCTCATCAAAATCATCTGGAATTGTGTTTTGTTTCATCCACACATGTTTGAGTAAACATTTATTATTAGTCTGTCTACATCTCCAATGCTCAAATGCTCTGTTCCACCTTGTGATGTCATGAAGTGGTAGTTTTCAATTTAATAGCTACATTTTACCTTTAGTTCAGCCCATTCTTGGGCTGAAATGCTAAAAATGATTCTGCTGTTACTTCCTGTATCACATGACATCCCAAGGTGGAAGAGAGTGTTTTCCATATGAGAGAAGAAAACCTCGTTTGTGTGTTTAAACATGTGTGAATGAAGCAAAATACACTTGCAAATATAATATATTTGCAAGTGTATTATTTGTGGTGAGAAAACAACATTATAACATAGATCAGAAAATAGAGTAATACAGGCCTTTTAAATATTAGTAAGCTGCATTTCATTTAACAAACACAAATTTGCATACTAAAAACAAATAATATTTTATATCATTATCATTTCCTGTAATATTTAAATCATATTTCTGAATTTTCATCAAGTTTTGAGTTTATATTTTGTTTACTAACTTCCATATGAGTTCATTCATAGTTTTGATGACTCCAGTGAGAATCTACAATGCAAATAATCATGGAAATAAAAATAAATAAATGAAAGTCTATCCTGGTAGTGTATGTAAACTCATACATTTCATTGCACCACACACACACATGCACACGCACACACACACGCACACGCACACGCACACACACACACACACACGCACACACACACACACACACACATATATGAGGTCGCTATTCTGAAGACAATACCATTAAACCTTAAATGGTTTACTTACATTTACCAACCAGTTGTAGATCATACTCTTTAGTTTAATCAAAGTATAACAGTTTTGATTTCTATTTAAGGTGTTCTTAAAAGTTAAATATGAACATCTTTTCATTCTCAGGTTTTGTGATTGCTGGTTTGTACCATCTCTGCAGCCATGATGTCCAAGTCTACCCTCTTCAAAGCCATTCTGCTGGGCGACGGTGGCGAGGGCAAGTCCTCTCTCATGAACCGCTATGTGACCAACAAGTTTGACTCCACTCTATTGGAGTGGAGTTCCTCAACAATGAGCTGGAGGTGGACGGGCATCTGGTCACTCTGCAGATATGGGACACAGCTGGACAGGAGTGGTTCAGGAGCTTGCGCACCCCCTTCTACCGTGGGTCTGACTGCTGCTTGCTAACCTTTTGCAATTGCTTACAGTGTAGGTAAGTAGGTAAATAGGTAAATAGGTAAAAGATAGCCGATAACTTAAATACTACTGTGCCATGACATCACAACATCACACATCATCATGACATCTGAGTATCTGAGGAAGTTCATGGAAGCTCATGGAAGTTTGGTGGGCTAAAACAGGCCAGTAGCCAGAGCAGTGGTGCAAATGAACCATTAAAAGTAAAAGTATTTTTTCTCAGATTTTTTTTTTTAAACATATATTATTTTTTTTTTATTTTCATGTTACCAATTAATAAAAATCAAGCAAATGCATCTGTGGCTGGCATGTGAATTCAAGTTTTGACATCTGAAACAATAAACATGAATAAGTACCACAGACATTTAAGATAATGTTAAAACAATTTTTGGTTTATTTTTTATAATGCAAATGGTAATGTTTGGAGGGGCTTTAGTGTTGGTAGTTGTGCTGGTAGTAGCACTGGAGCACCCTCTTCTGCTCCTTCACAGTCGTCCAGCCACTTTTTGGGTGGCTGGACGGCTGGATGGCTGTGCTATTTCACTTGCACAGCCACCTTTTGGGTGGATAGACAGCTGGACGGCTGGATGGCTGGACGGATGGAAGGATGGAGGGCTGGATGGCTGGACGGATTGGGGGCTGGATGCCTGGACGGATGGAGGGCTGGATGGCTGTACTGTTTCACTTGCACAATGAAACTTTAGGAAACGCAGCTCCTCTCGTGCTGAGAAGAGTGCAGCAGACACCTCCTGCACCTTCTTGGACATTTCCAGAGGTTTCAGAGTCTCCTGTTTGTGTTTCAGAGTCAGATTTGTGTTTTTTAGCTCAGCAATGATCTTGTCTTGTGCTTTGAGCTGTTCTTTCATATTTTCAAGAACTTTACAGTTGCTCGATAGCTCTTGTTTGAGCTGGACACTTTCTGTAACTGAAGTGTTGTACAGGTATCTGATCTCTTTGTATGTGTTCATCTGAGTCTCCAGCTCTTTTGTTTTTCTTCTGGAGAGCAGCTTGGAGTTTTTGCATCTCCGAATCAATCTGGTCAGTCGTGTTCCTGGCTTTTCTGGAATTAACAAGCTCCTGCTGCAGCTGCACATTTTCCTGTACTTTGTCATTGTACAGGAAACGGATCTCCTTATATGCGTTCACCTGGTCTTGCAGTAGCTTGTCTTTTTTCAGGTTGCTCCTCTCCTGCTCTGCAAGTTTGGCCCTTGCTTGCACCAGCTAGTCACGGAGCGCCCTGACCACAGCACTCTCCTCCAGGGGTGGAAGGTCCTGGACCAGAGATGGAAGGCCCTGGACCAGGGGTGAAAGGTCCTGGACCAGAGGTGGACGTACCTGGACCTGACCTCCGTCCTCTGGGTTTGAGGGCTCCTGGATGTGGGGATGTGACACCAGTTGCGTCTCCTGTGGCTCTTGACCGCTCCCTGTTGGTGTGGGGCAGAGGAGAGCCTCCAGGTCGAAGCCCTCATCATAAAGGTGAGCATCGTCCTCTAATGTGTAGACGTACCACGGCTTGGAGCTCTCCATTTTTGCGTGTGATTTCAGTGTGCATCTCAGTGTGCTGAGATGTTATGATTGAAACGAAAGTGTGTGGCCCTTATATATAGTTTTCGTTACCATGGTGACCGTTGGCCAAGGGTTCTATAGTCAAATTATGGAATGATTTGCAAATTTGCATGTTACTATTCAAAACAAAACGTATCCTACCATAACAAGAAAATGCATCATTATCCATGTGTTAGAGTAAGAGTTAGGACAGCGTTTAAGATCATCGGACAACAGATGAAAACTAGCCTTTTGGCTAATTCTGGCATGTTATACAGTAATTTGTTGGTCAATATGCACTGTCCGTTATAAATAAATTTAAAATTAAAATTAAATCTACATTCATCTGTTTTGAAATTCATGTGTTGAATTCATCTGTGTGCTCTATATACACTGCGTGAAAAGTCCCTCAGTCGTCCAGGTATATATACACTGTATATATACTATGTATAAATATTACTAATACATATGGCTAATGTTTTCTATTTATTCTGTTTGCAATGTGTCAGTTGCTCATGCTATCACTATCACCACCCAAAGGACAAAACACCGAGCCACAAACAAAGCAATGTGGTCTACTTCATTCAGTGTAGTGAAGACTGCAGTGAGCGCTACACTGGAGAAACAAAACAGCCACTTCACAAGAGGATGTACCAACACAGACGAAAGACCCAGAGTGGACCTTCAACTGCCGTACATCCCCACCTAGAAGCCACAGGTCACTCCTTTGAGGACAATGAGGTACAGATCTTGGCCAGAGAAAAGAACTGGTTTGAGGGGGGAGTTAAAGAGGCTATTTTTGTCAAGAAAGAGAATCCTGATCCTTGAACAGAAATGGAAGTCTCAGACATAATTTGTCATCCCATTTATACCTCTATCCTCAAACCAAAATCAAAACAAAGAAAACAAGGTTGGGTCCAGAGGTGTGAAAACACCCATTATGATCCTGAATGGCTCTGCTAACAAGACCCCACACTCCCACTGCATATTGAATAGGCCTACCTAACTAACAGAAACTGAAAACAAATAAGTGTGATAGTTTCAGAGTAATTTCATTGTAGTTAGCTCCTCCCTTCAGACAGATATAAGCAGTGTCCACCAGCACTCTAACCAGAACTGAAGAAGAAGCTTGGATGGGCTGTGAAACATATTCGACCAAATAAACTTTTGTCCAGTTTTGTCCACAAATTGAATTTCTCCTTTTCACACACACACACACACACACACAAACCACGCACAAAAAAGCCCTATTACGCCAAATAGAGCTATGACACTGCACTAAGCTAACTGTCTACCTCTGCTACACAAACAGCTCTTGTTCAAACATATAGAGATCCACTCTGCAGGTTTCTGTGGCTAATCCCTTAATATTATGCATGTGCTTTGAATGTGGAGATAACAACTACGCACAGGCAGAAGAAAATATGACACGGACAATTAGACTTTGTGAGCTCTGAGGCACCCGGGCTTCTGAGAAATGAGTGGGATGAATAAAAGCAGAAGCAGTTTATAATGGCGATAATAGGCAGAGGTCTGGTAAGGCACACCATGAGAGGAGGCATGCTTTAGAGACAGTGTAATGGAAGACAGTTAAGCAAGTCAATGAGAGGGGGAATAGAAGAGAGGGGAAAGGAGAGAGGGAGAAGAGGGGTGTAGGGAAGAAAAGAGAGTAGGCAAGAGAGAGATGGAAGAGAAGGAAAGGAATGAGGGTGTAGAGAAAAAGAGCGAGAGTAGGACAGAATGAGATGAAGAGGGAGAAGTTTCATATTTGTTTATTAGGAGGAATAACCCTGTGAGTGAAAGAGAGAGAGAGACAAAGGAGAGAGAGAAGGGGAGAAAGGGGGAGAGAGGAGGTTGGGATAGGCAGGAGAGAGAAGAAGGAAATAAGAGGGGTTTAAGATTTGTTCATTAGGAAGAATAACCTTATGAGAGAGATAGTGAGATTTTGAGCGTGAGAGAGCGATTGAGAGAGAGAGAGAGATGGAGAGACAGAGAAAGAGGGGACGAGGGAGGGAGAGAAGAAGACAGGGAGAGAGAGAGAAAAGAGAGAGGGAGGAAGAGACAGAGACACAGAGAGAAGGAGAGAGAGAGAGAGAGAGAAGGGGGAGAGAAAGAGAGGGAGAACGGGACAGAGGCAGAGGAAAAGAGAGAGAATGAGACAGCGCGGGAGAGGGAGGGAGAGAAGACGAGAAAGAGAGACAGGGAGAGGGAAGGAATGAGAAGAGAAAGAAGCAGGAGAGAAGGAAAGACAGGGAGAGAGCATATCAAATGTGTTTCAGTGTTTTCACCGCTGGAGGCAGGAGCTCACACAGGGCCTGCAGAGACAGCACTGTCACGAAGAACTCAGCCCCGAAACTGACTCCAGAACAAAACTATTGGCTTCTGACAGCACCAGAATGAGGATCCAGACATGTCCTGGACTCGTTTGCATATTTATTCAAACAGACAGCAGCAAAAAGTTTGACATCCTGCCTGAAATGTCTATGCAATATTAAAACCAGCAAATATACTGTAGAATAGAGCATATTTCTATCTATTGGCCTATTTCATATTCACAGCTAGCTAGTACTGTAGTGATTTTGCAGATTTTATGTCAGATGCCTTTACGGTTGCAACCAGCAACTAAAGAAAGGATGGGAACAATTTATAATAATAGCGCTATTATCGAGATTTTAAAGATTCAATAAAAGATCTAAAAGGTGCACTATGTAACTTTTTCTTTTTATGGATATGTCATTGCTCTGCCTGAAATGTTCCACCCTATGACATTAAACAGCTCTACTTTACATTTATTCAGTTACAAGTGGCTCAAAAATGCCTACAAAAACAGGAATTCTGACTGTGAGCAGGGTTGCCTCTCCACAGATCTGATCTCTAACTGTTTGGTCTCCATGAAGATAGAAAGGTTTAATACTGTACTGTGAAACATTCCATACAAAGCAATAACATCTCCATGAAGAAAAGCATTTGACAGTCCCTCCACCAGAAAAGTTACACAATGCACCTTTAAGATTAAGATATGTCGACATAAGTATAAAATTAAATACAAAAAATATGTAATTCTGCACATACAAAAGATAAATTAGACATTGCAAAAAACACAAGCGGTTTGCCTCTAACATTCAAAGTTTTGATTTGAGTTCCTGGTTCTGAGGATGGCTGCTTGGATGGAGTGATCTTATATATTGTGCACCATATTAAAATAGCAATATGGTTGTTTGAGATTCAGAACGTGGTGATGCTATGATTAGGCCTGTCACAATAATTACTGTATGGACTTATATCGTTCAACATATGATAAGTGGAACAATATTTTTTGCGTGTCAGTATTTAACGTGGGTACTTTGTCTTTGTCTTTTTGTTATTTTAGTGTAATACGCAAAGATTTAAGACGTAGAAGGCTATATATGGCTAAATATCTGTTTATTCTGCTATTTATTTCCTGCACCTTAATAATGCTGCCTATTTAAAAAAGGTTGAACTTGGATTATCTTGCTTTATTTAAATTTTAATCAGTGGCATAAAGCAGTTTCAATATCATAATTTATCGTAATATTTCTCTGTAACAATATACAGTATCATGCTTCAAATTTTGTTATCGTGACAGACCTAGCTAGGATATTAACAACTGCTAATATCAAGCAAAACAATATATCAGCAATATATTGTACCCAAACTGTGGAAGAACACCGTATTTGGGCAGATGGAGAAGGGGAGCAAGGATGGCCTGGTGATTGGGTGGATGAAAGCGTGGTTAGACAGTGCACAGGTGGAGATGGCGGGAGTGGGCAGACCCCCTCCACAACGGGATGCCAGTGGACACAAGCCAAAAAGATGCTGCAGCCCAGAAGGGAGGGTATCTACCTGTGTCACTCTGACATCGCCTGCAGCTGCTGGTTTCTGTGGGTTCAAATGGCACAATTTAAACCAAAAAATACAGAGGCTCAGCACAACCAACCACACACACCTCACTGTGGCTATGAGGGGGCGTGAAATGTGAAAAAAGAGATGGATGAAAGAAAGCCACCACAAAAGAAACATGATTAGGAGGGTTGCTAATATGAACGATACTAAAATTTCAAACTCGATTTCGATAATAAGAAATAGACTGGACACTGGGGATGTAACAATAACTCAAATATCATGATATTGTATCGTCAAAACTCGCACATTGTTATTGTGATCCACCACAAAATATATTAAATTACAAATCTCTCTGCTTAAATTAATAGTTAAAGGTCCCATGGCATGAAATTTTCACTTTCTGAGGTTTTTGAACGTTAATGTGAGCTCCCCTACCCTGTTTAGGCCCCCCCCCCATGGTTAAAAGTTGCGAAATGTCTAAACTGAGCATTTGCGATCCTTTTCTGCGTTACAAAAAATCGGAGCTCAAACGGGCGATTTTGAACAAGGCACCTTGTTGACGTCAGATCGAAAAAAGAAATGCAAATGCAGTTCCACCCCCGTCTGTCTGAACTCAGCGTCTCTGTAAATCACGCCCAGAGAGTTTGGACCGCGAATGCGCTAGGCAATGCGAAATGCGTTTTTTTATTTGCCTGGAGGCACGTCCGAGTGTTTCTAGGCTCGGAAGTCCTTTATCTGAGCCTCTGAACCTTTGAACAGCAGTGGTTTAATTTTATTTTTTTCAATGGAACGCTTCTAATCTCTTCTCCCCGCAAAAACGCGGAAATGGATCAGAGAGCGCACAGCTGAGAGCTGAGAGCGGAGAGTTTGGCCACGCCCCCACCCTCTACTATAGGCCATCTCTTTTCTCCTCATTTGCATTCAAGCAACAACTCCCATAATGGACTGTTCAGAGGGAGAAAAATTACTCTTTCTCATCTTATCTCTGTTTCTCATGCACTGAGTGTTGATTTTGAAGAAGAATTCATTTACAGTATTAGGGAACCATTAAGGAGCCATATAAAAGCATCAAGAAGTACCATGTCATGGGATCTTTAAGGTGAAGCATAAAAAGAGATTTAAAAAAAAAAAAAAAACAGAAGGAAGTACACTGACCATGATTCTTTGTTCTGTTTCAGTGCCGACTACATGAAGAAGTAACTGTTATAAGCGCTTATAAATTTTAGTTATTTGGATTATGACAGAAACAAAGGCTTGTCAAGGCATTTTAAAGGAAAAAGTATTATTCACAGTTTTGTTAACCTCCACAAAATATTGCAATAAATATCATACCGTGAGATGTATGTTGTGAAAATATCGTACCGGGGAATTTAGATATCGTTACATCCCTACATTTAACACCAATCCCGATACCGCAATGGTAATACAGAAAATAATCTTTATTTAGATAACAGAATATGATTTTCAACATTAAAAAATAGTAATTTTTTTGTCAGCTGCACATGTTTTTTGAGTGAAGACGTTTCACAGCTCATCCAGGCAGTTTCTTCAGTGCACACTGTCTTATATCCAGGGCCGTCGACAGAAATGTGGGGGGTTGGGGCAACTCTCAAGTCTCACATGGGCCCCTTTTTAAAATAAATTAATAGGAAGAGGGTTCAATTCTAGCCCATAAAACCCTGGGGCTTGGGACAACAGACCCCTTTGTCCCCCCTGTCTACTGCCCTGCTTATATCACCTGAAGGGAGGAGCTAACTACACTGACACTAACATACCCACTTGTTTAGTTTCTGTTTGTTAGCTCGGTCTGTAGGTCTAGATATAAGGCAGTGTCCTCCAACAATCTGTCCAGAACTGAATACGCTGCTTGGGTGAGCTTCAGATTCTATTACAATGAAACTTGCAGCCAACAGTACCTCAGTCTGAACTCCTGCAGTGTTTAATTTGGATGATACAGGCAAAAAAGCAGGGGATGGAGAGAGAGGAAAAAGACAGAGAGAGGTAGAGAGAGGCAAAGAAAGAGAGGAAGACTTTGTCACTTGTATCTGCAAACAGTGAACTAACTTCAATCATCTTCTTTCTAGTCCCATGCACAGAAAAAAAAACTAAAACCAGATTCTTGCTACTATCTTAGCCTTACTTTGACTACATAATTGCCTGTAGTTTGACAATACAATATAAAATGAAATAAAAATACAATATAAAATGGAAAAAATAAACAAATGCTGAAAATCTCCCCTTGCTCTTCACCCCATGTTATGCTGTACTGCATTATTACACAAAACCTAAAATCTTAATAAATTAAAGGTTGAATATTACACAAAATTGACTGCTGTGATCTTTAAGGCAAATTATAATGTTTTACTGCCTCAAAAACATACCTGGGATTGTGTTTTGTTTCATTTGCACACATTTGAGTATTCCTAATTATTAGTCGGTCTACAGCTCCAAAGCTCAAAATGCTCTGTTCCACCATGTGATGTCATGAAGCGATGGCTTTTAACAGCTCCCTTTGCCTTTAGTTCCATACAGATTGGAGATTCCAGGGCTAAAATCACCCAAATGATTCTGGTGAAGCTGTATGAAGTTTACAAACACAGTGAAGCACTTTCTGTATTACCACATGACATCACAGGGTGGAACAGAGTGTTTTCAGTTTGAGAGAAGACAGTCAAAATATACAGGGTGTGTGTGTTAAACATGTGTGAATGAAACAAAACACAACTCCAGGTGTGTTTGTGATGAAGAAACAACATTATAGATCAGAAAATAGCATAATATGGGCCCTTTAATAAAAAAAAACACAAATAGCAGAATAAGTAAAAGTACTATCATAGTTAAAAGATAGCAGGTATACAAAACAAAATGTACAAAAATCAATGTAAGGATAATTACTAATGTTGTAAAGCTACTTTCTGATGCTAGTAGTACTTTTTCAAGGCCCACTCATTGTAGCTGATGCGCTTATGCTCTAGTTGGTGTATGAGTCAGCTGCTTGGGGGTTGTGAACTATAAGATCTATGAAGACATAATCAGTGAACTTACATAAGACCCTAGCTCACACACATACTACACCCAGTACTGCAAAGCTAACTGCAACATGATGAAGTAGCGCACTCTTGTGAGCTTTAAGTCAAGTTATAATGCTGTTACCTCATCAAAAACTTACCCGGAGTTGTGTTTTGTTTCATTCACATCTGCTCTGTTCGACCTCGTGATGTCATGTAGTGGTAGTTTCCAAGTTAACAGCTACCTTTTACCTTTAGTTCAGTAGAAATTGGCAATTTCAGGGCTGAAATTATCCAAATAATTCTAGTGAAGATGTGTGGAGTTTATAAACACAGTGGAGCACTTCCTGTATTCATGACATCACAAGGTGGAACAAAGTGTTTTCTGTTTGTTTTCTGAGAGAAGAGCTCAGGATAATTATGCAGGGTTTGTGTGTTAAACATGTGTGAATCAAACAAAACACAACTCCAGACATGTTGGTGATGAGGAAACAACATTATAACATAGATCAGAAAATAGTGTAATATGGGCCCTTTAACTCAAGTTCTCAAAGATAAAATATTCAATTTGGGTAGATATGAATTATAATCAGTCACTATCACGTAACACTTCAGGCTAACTTTCACAAAACCTCTTTAATTTCATATATTGCTCCATTGTAGTACTGCTTCGAGGTGGTCTCCTATTGTAATAAAGATTGCAAATAGAGATTAAAAAATGGAGGGGTTTTCCGGCCATGCTAAAAATGAATGCTGATTTTTAATGATGAATGGATGGTAAATTACACAATGAACGGCACACCAACAGGTAGAAACATGCACATGCGATTGTCTCTATAGTCCAAAGTTGGTATCTTTTTAGAGAGCTCTACTATGGATTTAAATTTGCAAATAACATTAAAAAAGGAAAAAAAAAAAATACCAAAAAACAAAAGAAATGTCCAAAAATATTATAAAGGCCCTGTACTCAATTATTTCCTCATACAAAATGTGTTTTCCCCGGGTACAGATATATTGAATAGACAGCTCTGGAGGTCTTATAAGGCAAAGCGCTTTATTGTCCGATTATCAGGAAGTGCATATCAGCAAGCTAGTTATGTTAGCATTACCAAAACTCCACTCGAGTCTCTGTCGACCGATTTGACCACTTAAAGGAGAATTAACGTTTTTTAACAATCTGAGCCTTATTTCAGTAATAAAACAAGTTGTTTTACTCACCCATAGCACTTTGGTGTCATATGGAGCACTTCCAGAGATGTTTTAGATTTGCGATCTCCGTAATGTGAGTTCTCGGGGCACATGTTTGCAATCTCCAAATAACACAAACTTTAGCACTTTTCAAATCATAGAAGCTCAATGTCTTAGTCTATGCTTTCGTTTGAGTCACAAGTGGCCTGTAATCCGAGATTTAGCCATAGTTTCGAGTAGATGAGGAGGCCAGTGTGCATGTGCGGAGTCACAGCTTATTTCGCTCTCAGCTCCCGGGACAAAAACATGAAAAGCAAAACTGTAAATTATGGATAAATCTCGGATTACAGGCCACTTTTGACTCAAACTAAAGTGTAGACTAAGACATTGAGCTTCTATGATTTGAAAAGTGCTAAAGTTTGTGTTATTTGGAGACCGCTCTGGGCATATATTATATGCCCCGAGAACTCGCGTTACGGAGATCGCTAATCTAAAACATCTCTGGAAATGCTCCATATGACACCAAAGTGCTATGGGTGAGTAAAACAACTTGTTTTATTACCGAAATAAGGCTCAGATTGTAAAAAAACGTTAATTCTCCTTTAACTTATCAATCTTACTCAATGGTATATTTTTTATTTACAGGTTAAAGGTGCATCATGCAACTTTTTGGTTGGGGGTCCATCACCTGCTTGTTTCCATGGATATGTCGTTGCTCTGCCTAAAATGTTCCACAGTATGACATTAAACAGGCCTGTAACTTTGTCTGGTTTGGTGTTCATGAAGATAGAAAGGTTTAATGCCATACTGTGAAACATTCCAGACAAAGCAATAACATCTCCATGGAGACAAGCATTTGACGGACCCTCCACCTATACAATGCACCTTTAAAACTTTTAACACTAAAGATTGTAACACCATATCTATGTAACTGAATGAATGACAAAACAATAAGCAAAAACATGACAACTGAGAACAAAATGAGCAAGTAGTGACATTTGTAACTACACCCGGATGGTGTCAAACGTGGCTGTGATTCATGGAGTAAAACTTGTTAAGGAAACACATGCAGCTGTCTGTCAAATACCATGAATGAGTCACTACACAGTACAGGGAAATCCAATGGAATGAGTGAGTGATGAGGAGTGAGTGAGGAGGAGGAGAGGGGGTTTTAGTATAAAGTCTAAATTAGGATCTGATTTGCAATTTTACAACCATCATTATGTGAATTGTGTAGTACTAAATGTTGGAGATTTTCTTTCTGGACTATTTGATACAGTTATTTGACTATTAAAACCAGGGTTACAAATTTGAAATACAGTCATTTGTACTGTATTTATTTCCATGGGGACAAACAGATGATGCCACAGGGCCAAGTAATAGATAAGATCTGTGGAGAGATTACCCAGCACATACATTTAAGGTTTTTTCATTAATACTACATAAATCAGCTTAATGTTATATTATGTTATATTCTAAGCAAAGCAATAGCATCTCCATGGATACAAGCATGTGCCATATCCTGTACCAGAAAAGTTACGCAGTGAACCTTTAATGGAGATATTACTTTTGTTGCAAAACTAACCAAACAGGCAACTCTAACCAAAACCCACATAACTCATAAAGTTAACCAATGCTGAAGGATGACATTAGCAAATACGCTAACTTGAAGAGGAATGGTTGTACCCATCAGAGCATGAAGAGGAGGAGGAGGAGGAGATGAGGAGGAGGAGGAGGAGAGAAGCAGACATTTGCAGAAAGAGGAAGACAGTAGCAGAAGGAGAGAAGGAGACATTTGCAGCAAGAAAAGGAGAGCAGGAGGAGTAGAGGCGCAGACGTTTGCAGAAAGGGGAGGAGAGGAGAAGAAGAATGAGGAAAGGAGCAGACATTTGCAGCAAATAGAGGAGGAGGAGTAGAGGAGCAGACATTTGCAGAGAGAAATGGAGAAGAATAAGGAGAGGAGCAGACATTTGCAGAAAGAGGAAGAGAGGAGCAGAAGGAGAGGAGCAGGCATTTGCAGAAAGAGGAAGAGAGGAGCAGAAGGAGAGGAGCAGACATTTGCACAAAGAGGAGACGACCAGACATTTGGAGAAAGAGGAGGAAAGGAGGAGAAGGAGAATGAGGAGAGAAGCAGACATTTGCAGCAAATAGAGGAGAGGAGGAGGAGTAGAGGAGCAGACATTTGCAGAAAGAGGAAGAGAGGAGCAGGAGGAGAGGAGCAGACATTTGCACAAAGAGGAGAGGAGCAGACATTTGCAGAAAGAGGAAGAGAGGAGCAGGAGGAGAGGAGCGGACATTTGCACAAAGAGGAGAGGAGCAGACATTTGCAGAAAGAGGAGGAAAGGAGGAGAAGGAGAATGAGGAGAGAAGCAGACATTTGCAGCAAATAGAGGAGAGGAGGAGGAGTAGAGGAGGAGACATTTGCAGAAAGAGGAAGAGAGGAGCAGAAGGAGAGGAGCAGACATTTGCACAAAGAGGAGAGGAATGAGGAGAGGAGCAGACATTTGCAGCAAATAGAGGAGATGAGTTTTGGGTTTAGGAAGCAGATCTCAGCGGTTTACAGAGGACTCAGCTAAACAGGAAACTCTCACCACACCAGCGAGTCTCTGTACAGTGTGTGCAGACAAATGCAAGACTGACTGCACGTGGGACTTTGAAATAGACAGTGGGAAAGGCCTGTCAACAATAATTGGCTTCTATATATCAACTTTTTAGTATTTTTTGTTGGATATTTGACATGTTGAAGGCCAAATAACTTCTAGTATTTTTGTAACAATTTTGTACATTTAGAAAAGGGTGTGCTGAAAGTATCTGGAGTTATGCTTTTTGTGTTATTAGTATAGTCTCAATGTTATTGTTTTTATTGTTTAGTTTCTATTTTCTGTAACAAAATAATGCACTTCAACATGCATTATTATGACACCCTACAGTGAGCTAAGGAGACATAAGGTACATGTTTTTGCTAACTTTTTGGAGATATGAATGAAATATTTTATCATGTTGTTTGGATCCTAAAACATACAGTTCTGTGTTTATTTTTGCATGCAATTATGTTTTTCATCAGATTCTCTTTCTGAACTTTCACCTCTCTATGTAAGCAACTGAAACCATCCTTCTGACGTTTACATCCTGTGTCAAGTTTATACATCTTTACCACATTAATTCAGTTCATTACAGTGCACAATTTGCCTTAACTAAAACAAAAAAATCCATTTGTTAGCATCACATTCAAATAGCCATGCTGCTAATTTATAATTTTAAAAGCTTCACTACTCTCTGTTGCCAAAGGTGGGCATCAGACACTTTACTGAGTTCTTAAAGGAAAATTAACGTTTTTTTTTTACAATCTGAGCCTTCTTTCGGCAATAAAACAAGTAGTTTTACTCACCCATAGCAGTTTGGTGTCAATTGGAGCAGTATCGCAGAACTTATGTTGAGCCGTTCTGTTCTACTAATGATCCGGTATCCGTTAGCGTGAGTGCTCGGGGCACTGCTTTGCGGTGTCCAAATAACACAAACTTTAGCACTTTTCAAATCACAGAAGATCGCTGTGTCAAGGTAGACTTTTAGTAGATTCCAAAACGGCCTGAAACCCGATATCACAACAGAAAAGTAAAGTTCAGAGCGGTGTTAGCTTCTTTCGGACTAGCGGTGTTTACAAAACAGCTGAGTTCAAGCATGTGCACTGTCCTCTCTGATGACGTCATCAAATGAAACTATACTGGATATCGGGTTTCAGGCCGTTTTGGAATCTACTAAAAGTCTACGCTGACACAGCGATCTTCTGTGATTTGAAAAGTGCTAAAGTTTGTGTTATTTGGACACCGCAAATCAGTGCCCCGAGCACTCACGCTAACGGATACGGGATCATTAGTAGAACAGAACGGCTCCAACATAACTTCTGCGATACTGCTCCAATTGACACCAAACTGCTATGGGTGAGTAAAACTACTTGTTTTATTGCCGAAAGAAGGCTCAGATTGTAAAAAAACGTTACTTTTCCTTTAAAGAAGATTAAGAAGAAGTTCTTAAAGATTAAAAACTTGAAGCTACTATGCCAAGGCGTAAAGATATACATTAATAGCCCCTCTTGTAATTAAAAAAAAAAAAGGTTTATTTACTGACCTCTTGTGGCTGGTGTATTTGCGACAGCCTTTTTTACATGATCTTCTGATGTTACGTTCATTTATTATTATTTACTTGAATCTTACACCTGCCTAAAAGATTAATACCAGCAAACACAATACAGAAAGTGGTAGCTAGCACAAAATATTCCCCTAACAGTAAATTCATATTTAGTAACCAAATCAGGTTGTCCAGAACAGACTGCACTGCCCTTCACTGTCTGTCTCCTCCTCCTCCTCCTCCTCCTCTCCTCCCCCTCGTCTTCCTCCTCTTCTCTCTGTTAATGAGTGGACAAGCGAACATGCTCTGGCTCCAAACACTGGTCATCAACTTATAACTGGGTCCACGCTCCGCAGGAAAGTAGGTCATTATATTCTGACACAGAGAAGAACACACTATACTGTCCCTTTAATGGCCACAGAAGACAACAGCATCTGTAGTCACTTGGTAAAAACTGCTAAATTTCAAACTTGATTTCGATATTAAGAAATAGACTCAAACTCAGTACTGATTCTAAAACCACAATGATAATAAATTTCCCCTTTAGACAATAGAATGTAATTTACAACATTAAATCATAGTTTGTTTGTTTTTTAACCATGTGGTTTTATATCTTTGCAATGCCTCAGTGGTCCAGGTAGGTTCCATAGTAATCCATGGGCGCATACTAGTCTATTGCCACGTTAACATGAGAGCTTTAATTATGTTTAATTAAGTTAATTCCAAATAAAAATGATTTCCGCTTTAAAAAGACCATGTAAACAATTCCTACTGAAAATGATTATTCAGAATTAAACTTAATTCCGAATTAAGTGGGTGGTTTATTCCAATTTTAAAGCCAAATTAATTTATTCCTCAATCATGTAAACATTTATTTTGCTTAAAAATAATTCTGGTCGTTCGGCGCATGCTCGTTAGGTCGCCCTTCTGACGCAATGATGCCCTGCAGATGGAGCAAACGTTGGCCTCGAACCGAAACAATAATTTTAATAATTGCACTGGAAGAACTACAAATAATGAAAAGAGTGGATGGCAGAAAGCATAAAAGCACTAACAAAACCGAGATGACAAAAAGCTGGTAGCAGCTGATTGTGTGATTTCTTCCGTTAGACATAAATATGTTCGTGTCCCTGTCCAATCAAAACCCTTCCCGACCCCGAGACGTAGAGTGGAATTAAATAAAACTGATTTAATGTGTTTTCCATGTAAACCTCAATTCGGAATTATTAGTTCCATGTAAACTTGAAGGAGAATAATTTAATTCCAAACTATTTAATTCTGAACAATTAATTCGGAATTCAAAAACATCATGTAAATGTGCCCTATGTGCTCTTACTTATACAGCTCCAGATCATTCTAAAGCTATCCAGGAAAGGTTCATTCCTGTCCTGTGAATGGGATTTTTTTGTATCAATACCTGCTCTAATAAGTAGTTTTTTCTATTCTTTTAGTATTGATTAGTATCTGATTTTGGATATTTTTGAAATCCCTAGTTCTGAATGATGATTTATTTTCTTTGCGGATTTGTTGACACAATTATTTGACTACCCAAAACAGGATTAAACCTTTGAAATTCACTCACTGGTGCCGTAGCTTTTCTAGTGGGAGGTCCAACATCACTTGCCTGTAAGGTCTAAAGCCATATTGTGGAACATACAGTATCTATCTCCAGGGAGACAAGCAGATACAAGTAATACATCATATCTGTGGTGAGATGACCCCGCACACAGTTAAAACAAGCATTTTTTCATAAATACTAGATAAATTAGCTTAAAAGTCCCATGGCATGAAATTTTCACTTTGAGGTTTTTGAACGTTAATGTGAGCTCCCCTACCCTGTTTAGGCCCCCCCCCCTCCCCCAGTTCCACCCCCGTCTGTCTCTACTCAGCGTCTCTGTAAATCACGCCCAGAGAGTTTGGACTGCGGAGGATCTACGCAATGCGAAATACGTTTTTTTTTCTTTGCCTGGAGGAACTTGCGAGTGTTTCTAGGCTCTGAAGTCCTTTATCTGAGCCTGTGGATATCTGAAACAGCAGTGGTTTAATTTTATTTTCTGTGGAAATGTGTTTATTTTTCAATGGAAGGCTTCTCATCTCTCCCCCCATGCAAAAACACGGAAGTGGGTCACAGAGCGGAGCGGAGAGCTTGGCCACACCCCCACCCCCTACTATAGGCCACCTCTGTCCTCCTAATTTGCATTAAAGCAACAACGCCTATGATGGAGTGTTCCAGAGTGACATTTATGACTCTTTCTCATCTTATCTCTGTTTCTCATGCACTGAGTGTTGATTTTGAAGAAGGATTCATTTACAGTATTAGGGAACCATTAAGGAGCCATATAAAAGCATCAAGAAGTACCATGTCATGAAATGTTTAATACCATACTGTGGAACATTCTAAACAAAGCATCTCCATGGAGACAAGCATGTGCCATATCCTCAACCAGAAAAGATACACAATGTGTTTAATGTTAATGTAAATGTCAATGTGTTTCCAGACTGACCAAAGAGCCAGCACTAACCAAAACACAGATACCGAATAACCAAACTAACCAACGCTAAAGGCTAACATGAGTAAATAAGTTAAATTAAGGAGGAGTGGTCGCACCCAGCAGAGCATGTGCACTCACTGACCCTGTGCCAGAGCAGCATGTAGGTCAGCTGATCTGATCTGACCTGTCCACTGTCAGCAATTAGCAGTCTGTGTCGGCTTTAGAGGGTAGGGGGATGAATCAGTACACTACTTAGCGTGAATGAAACAGAACACAACTCCGAGTATGTTTTTGAGGAGATAAAAACATTATGACATGGCTTAAAGCTCACAAGAGTCAATTTTGTGTAATATAGCAGTACTTATAACAGTACTTATAAAGAAGTCTGCCAATATCTGTATTCGCCAAACATGAAAATTGAATTCAAATATTTAAAAGTTCAGTATTTTCTTGAATAGATACTTGTTTAAAGGAGAAATAAGTCAATCTATGGGGCATTCTATTTCAGACAATATAATTTATTTCGTTGCTATGCGAAGCAACAATGAAAGAGAATGGGAAATTAAACTATTAGAAAATGTATTGTAATCCTACACTCTACTAAAAGAAAAATAACTTCTACAAATATGAGGTTTAAACAACACAGCGTATTTGCACAAGTATTTGGAACCATGTCTATTAATAAACCATTAAAAAGAGAGCACTGCAACTAAACAGTCAACTTCTAAGGTGCAGGGTTACTTGCTTGCCTGCATGTAGATGTTATTTCTTTGCATGAAATGTTCCACAGTAGGGCATTAAATGTATCTCCCTTGCATTTGTTCAATTACAGGTGTTTCATAGCTATAAAATACCTTAAAAAACATGAATTCCTACCATGTGCTGGCTTGCTTCTCCATAAATCTGACTATTAACCTGGCTCCATTGTGACTACCAAGTTCATTTTCTACTTTGGAATATTATATGCAAAACAGTAATATCTCCATGGAGACAAGCAGGTGGTCGGCTCCTCCACCAGAAAAGTTACATAGTGCAGCTTTAAGAAATGTGCATGTGTAGCAAGTACTAGTAATACAACACTGATTTCTGAGGCCAAAAACATGCTATTGTTGAAACTAGAGGAAGCAAAGAGTTTAGTTCCTCTTTGCTTAGGCACTGAGGAGTGAAGCAATTTAGACTAAAAATAAAAAATAAAAAATCTGAAGAAGGTAATATTATGCAAGATTACTCCAACATGTGTGAATGAAACAAAACAAAACACAACTCCAGGTATGTTTTGACAAGAAAATGATTTTGAAATATGGCAAAACGCTACCAAAAAAAGACGTTTTCAAATGCAAATGAACTTAAAGATGCACTGTGTAACTTTCTGGTTGGAGGGCTGTCATCTGCTTATTTCTATAGATTTGTCATTGCCCTACTTGGAATGTTCCACAATATTTCAGGTTATTTTATTGCTCAAAAATACCTAGAAAAATAGGCATTCTAACTGTGAGCGAGGTTGCCTCTCCACAGATCTGACCTATAATTGGTTTGGTTTGCTCTCCATGAAGGTTTAATGCCATACTGTGAAATATTCCAGACAACGCAATAACATCTCCACCGAAGAAAAGCATTTGACGGACCCTCCACCATAAAAGTTACACAATGCACCGTTAACTTAACTGTACGCAACTGCGTAAACACCACAACTTTTTTCAGCCACGATTCAAATCCTTTAAAACTGACACAAAGTTGTAGCCTGCTGTCTGCGCTACTTCCTCCTTTCTACTAGCCCACTTCCTCTAATGAAACACCAAACTGTCAGTGCGTGCACGTGGGTCACTCACCACAACGCACCCGTTTGCCAAAACCAAAAAAACGCACTCACCCCAAACCTGGCAAACTTTGGGCACGTCTCATCTCATCCTCCCCATCTCCTCTTCGCCACCAAAACGCTCCAATTGTAACTGCTGCTACTTCCCTTGCACCTTAGCACTCCCTCGCTTTCTCTTCTGTTTTCCTTTTTCTGATCTAGTCTTTTTTCTCTCCTCCTCCCCTGTCCAGCGTCTGCACAATGCCCATCAATTATTCAGAGGAAGGCTCCCGGTTTCTTTGGGAGCTTATCCAATCAGAGCGCAGGCTTGGGCCGCTAATGGGCTCTTGCTGTACCTGCTACCGGCTCCAGCGGACTCTGGAGAGACAGTGGGAGAAGGGAGGAGGGAGAAGAAGGGGGAGGAGGGACAACTGAGGAGGGAAGGAGAGAGAGATAAGACAGCGAGCAGAGACACACACAAACAGAAGGAGTGTATACGATTCTCACCTTTGAAATGCTAACGGGGTGAATAAGCGGTCATGTTTTATTTTGTTAAAGTCGATACGAGATTTGGGTGAGGGTGGAAGTGGGTGGGGCTTGTTTACATATGACCAATGACAGATGTTTGACAATGAGTAACAGACTAGAGTTCACTAAAGGTCACCCACTTTTAAATATCAGTAGTGGTATTAGGAAATATAAATATTAGGATATTTTCTGATCTATGTTATGATATTGTTTCCTCATCAAAAACAACCAGGACTTTCCTTTCATACACACACTTGATTTAAAGGAAAAGTAAAGTTTTTTTTTACCATTTGAGCCTTATTTCGGTAATAAAACAAGTTGTTTTACTCACCCATAGCACTTTGGTGTCATATGGAGCATTTCCGGAGATGTTTTAGATTAGCGTTAGGCTAACGCCGTTAGCCTAGCACGATTTATAGCCATAGCTCTGGGCATTCCCCGAGCATGTAAAATGCCCGATGCGGGCTCCAAATAACACAAACTTTAGCACTTTTCAAATCATAGAAGCTCGATGTCTTTAGTCTACGATTTCGTTTGGTCAAAAGTGGCCTGTAATCCGAGATTTAGCCATAGTTTCGAGTAGATGAGGAGGTCAGTGCGCATGCGCGGACTGTGCTCTCAGCTCCCGGGACCCAAACATGGAACGCATAGCTGTAAACTATGGATAAATCTCGGATTACAGGCCACTTTTGATTCAAATGAAATCGTAGACTAAAGACATCGAGCTTCTATGATTTGAAAAGTGCTAAAGTTTGTGTTATTTGGAGCCCGCACGGGGCATATTACATGCTCGGGGAATGCCCCGAGCTATGGCTATAAGTCGCGCTAGGCTAACGGCGTTAGCCTAACGGCGTTAGCCTAACGCTAATCTAAAACATCTCCGGAAATGCTCCATATGACACCAAAGTGCTATGGGTGAGTAAAACAACTTGTTTTATTACTGAAATAAGGCTCAGATTGTAAAAAACGTTACTTTTCCTTTAACTTGATTTGGAGACGCAGACAGAGTAATAATTAAGGATAACTCAAACATATTAATGAAACAAAACACAACTCCAGGTATGTTTTTGAGTACGTAACATTATAACATGGGTTTAAGCTCACAAGAGTCAATTTCGTGTACGATGTATGAATAGTGATATGAATGTAGTATGTTATGTTATTTTGGAGGTAAATATATATAAAGAATGACAATAATATACTATTACTGAGAAATACATAATACACTGATGAACCATAATTTTAAAATGTAAACAGAACTAAAGTATGGTTTTATTTAATGTAATTGTCCTTGTTGTTCATGACCATACCACTACGTAAGACATAAAGGTGCACTATGTAAATGTTCTTCTTGTCTCCATGGTGATGTTATTGCTTTGCCTGGGATGTTCCACATTAAACTTATCAATATTCATGGAGACAGAGCTGTGGAGAGGCGACCCCTTTAACAGTAGAAACCAATTTTACCAACAGTACAATGCCATACTGTGGAACATTCTAACCAAAGCAATAACATCTTCATGGAGACAAACAGGTGGTGTACCCCACACTAAAAATGTTACATAATGTACCTTAAATAATGCGTTATATACTAATACCAAAAATGTTTTCTAACACAGAAGTCAGTGTTAGATTTAAAATTATTTAAAATGTCCAAATTATACCAGAATGATCCTCGGGTGTCACAGATTATAACTATAAAGCAGACACAAGCGCAATATATCTGCTTTAAATTGAGGTTACTTTGAGACTCAGCATAAGCGCACATTTTAAGACTCTGTCAGTGTGCTTCTATAAATTTGACATTTAAAAGAGCTACTGTCACAAACTGCTGTCACTGACACAAAGATACAACAGACATTTTGTGTCTGGATACGAGAATAAGGCAAAGGTGATGACATTTAACGGGGGATTTTAAAGTTGGGGAAATTATAAATCACTATAAAAGGTGCACTATGCGACTGAATAAGGGTTTGTCAGGCAGAGCAATGACATATCCATTGCTCTGCCTGAAATGTTCCACAATATGACATTAAAGGATCATTGTGTAACTTTTCTGCTGGAGGACACGTCAAACGCTTTTGCTACATGGAGATGTTATTGCTTTGTCTGGAATGTGTCACAGTATGGCATTAAGCCTTTCTATTTTCATGGAAACCAAACCAAAAGTTTGGTTTCCATGACCAAAGTTACAGGTCAGATCTATGGAAAGGCAACCCCACTCGCAATCAGAATGCACGCTTTTCTGGGTATTTATAAATTATGTAATTGAATAAATGTAAGGTAGAGCTGTTTAATCACATTCCAGGCAGAGCAATGACATTTCCATAGAAATAGATGATGGACCCCCAACCAAAAAGTTACACGATGCAGCTTTAAGGTAAAAAAAACAAAAATAGATCTGCTCTTATGACTTCAGAAAACCTTTGAATGGTGAATTCAAGTTCCTGCTCCTTTCACCTGCCTAACACAACATAACCTGGAAGTGGCTCTAGTGTGACAGGTGATCGTCAACGGCAACAACAAGCAGTACAGCAATGCCACTTTAAATGGGTGTGTCCGAGCACCCAAGGGAGACATAGAGGAAAAGGGTTGAGGGCGAGGTGGGAGGAGGTTGAGTTGGTGAAACAACAGTCATCTGTGAACAAAAGGAGGATTTGAATCATTTTGCACATCCGGTTTGTGACAAGAGTAAACCAGAGAGCTAAGTATGAAAGAAAGACACCTAATTACTCATCTATGCATGGGGAAAATGGTGGAACGTAGCAAAGTAAAAGTAGCATATTAGCCTGTTAACCTTTAGCGGAAGTGTACGGCAGATCAATCAATCAATCAAACAAATATTTATAAAGCGCTTTTCATACAAAATTGTAGCACAAAGCGCCTTACAGTGGTTAAGGATTAGGAGATTGACTTTTATTGATCTCACACAGGAGAAGTTGTTTCTATATTTGACCCGGGGAACAACCCCATGATTTTATTATTTAGGCTTTGGTCAGGCCCTAAGCTGGAGGATTTTACCTATGGTGCATGTTTGGGTTGGTGGGGGAAACCGGAGTGCCCGGAGAAAACCCACCCAGACACGGGGAGAACATGCAAACTCCGCACAGAAAGGCCCGGGCGACCCGAACCTTCTTGCTGTGAAGCATGAGTGCTAGCCACCCAGCCACCGTGCTGCCAGAGGGGAAAAAAACAAAAAAAAACAGACAAACAAACAAACAGACGAACAAACAAACAAACGCGGTCCGCCGTAAGAAGTGAAGTGAAGAAGTGAACTTTATTGATCTCACACTGGAGAAATTCTTCTCTGCATTTTAACCCATCCTATATATATACATATATTAGGAGCAGTGGGCAGCACACATTACTGCGCCCGGGGACCATCTCCATGATCTTCTTGCTTCAGTTTGGTCAGGACCTAAGCTGGAGGTACCTATGGTGCATGTTTTGGGTTGGTGGGGGAAACCGGAGTGCCCGGAGGAAACCCACCCAGACACGGGGAGAAACATGCAAACTCCACACAGAAAGGCTCGGGCGACCCGGGGATCGAACCCAGACCATGCATGCAAACTCCACACAGAACACACACGGAAAGGTCTGGGCGACCCGGGGATCGAACCCGGAACCTTCTTGCTGTGAAGCAAGAGCGCTAACCACTCTGCTACCGTGCCGCCACGGTACGGGAAGTTTACAAGTGAACAGGCTAATACAGCTAATATACACGGATTGATACGAATCGAGAGACAATACGCGACCGCAAACTAAGCTGCTGGATGTTTCGTGGACAACTGTTTGGGACGCAAATATATCACCTTTCGGACAAATGTTTTGTTTTGAGAAGAAAAACAAGCTTTATTTCATGTTCCAGGGAAGTTACCGGACCTCCCTACATGGGCTCCAGAAAGCGAGCCGAACCGGGATCAGCTGAGAGTGTCAGAGGTAAGCCGGTGTCAACACGCGTAACTTTTAGAAGGAAACCCATACAGATTAACATAAAAACACACTATTCACACTAACACTATTCCTTTAAGTAAAATAAAAAGATATTCTGTACATTTACTTCACTACATTTGAGAGCAGGTATCTGTACGTTCTACTTCAACACATTTTTCAACTGGACTGAAAAGTAAAAGTATTTTTTATTGTAGTGTGAGACCTGCTTAAAAGGCTAATGGGCCTGGTTTTTTAACATACAAAAATATAAAAACAAGTAAACAAAAATTGCTAGAATATTTGATTCAATTCTTCTGTTGAACAAAATTCTTTTTATTAGATTTCAAAATCTGTGCATAATACTTTTAGTTTTTACTCTTTAAGTACATTTTTAGGTACTTTAATACTTTTATTTGAGTGGATTTTTTCATGTGATACTTTTATTTGAGTATTGTTTTGATCCAGTGTCTTTACTTTTACCTCTTCCACTACTGGTATTTAGGCTTAAACATGATAATAAATAAATAAATGGTAAATGGTCACATCTTTATATAGCGCTTTTCCACCTTCAAGGCACCCAAAGCGCTTTACAACAAGGAACCATTCACCCATTCACACACACGTGTACGCAGACACTGGGGGCGAGGTGGGTTAAGTGTCTTGCCCAAGGACACAACAGCAGCATTCATCTGTGGGAGCTGGAATCGTACCAACCAACCTGTGGGTCAGTGGATCTGACCATTCAACCACTGAGCAGGATTTGAACCGCCAACCTTTGGATCAGTGGACAAATGCTCTACCAACTGAGCGACTGCCGCCCTGCTATGATAAAATGCTATGATGTCATGTGGTAATACAGGAAGTGCTCCACTGTGTTTTTCAATAAACCTTCACTTGAACCATTTGGATAATTTCAGCCCTGGGATTGCCAATTTGTACTGAACAAAAGGTAAAAAGGAAGCTGTTAACTTGTTGTATGACATCATAGGATGGAAAAGAGTATTTTGAACTTTAGAGATGTAGACGGACTAATAATAAAAGGTTACTCAAACATGTGTGAATGAAACAAAACACAACTCCAATCTCCCAAGGCTTTGTGTAATATATGACCTTTAAGGGACCATAAAAAATAGTATTTAGCAGTTGCAAAATTGTGAGACTAATTACTCATCTTAGCATGGGAAAAGTAATTTGTTGCTAACTTCCCCATACGCCAAAGAGCTAAATATTTGATAATACATAGCTTGCCAGTAGCCCGTTATCTATTATAATGATTTCTTAAGGGACCATGAGAATTGTGTTAGCAGTTGCAAAATTGTGTCTAAATATTTGCATTGTAATCTGTCTTCTTGAGTTGTGTTTGTTTTCCTGTGTCGTGTGGTGCTGCAGATGCTAAATGCTTTGTCAAACTCCAGCTTGTAATAAAAGACTGGCTATATCCTTGGCTCCTAACAATTAAGTCAAAAAGAAATGCAGAACTAAATATCAATTCTAACTTTGTAATTGGATATAATATCACTGGTACTGATAAGATCTGTAATTTGTGAGTTTTTGAGCAGATACTGAAAAAAAATTACCCAATATTTATTTCTAAGATGCCCAAGTCTGTAAATGTGTTATGTAGCTGTTATTTATCTGTCAAGTAACCACAGAACTACTTTCAAATATTGTGAGACTTTCTGGACCAGCTAGTCTTATTACATCACTTTATCTGTCCAACCAGGATATCAACTGAACTGATATTTGGAAGCCGATATCTGATCCAGCAATTCTTTTTCAGTATCAGTGCCGATATCTGATACCAGTATCAGATCAGTGGATCCCTGCTATTTATAACTAGTGAGTTCAAATGGAAATGGAGAAGCAATAAAATAAGAGGTGGCTGCATGGCAATTATTATCAAAAATGCAAAAGATTATATTATATCTCATGAATACATTTTGTAATTTTTTTTAATTTTTTTTTTACAAAACACCTTTTCTATAGACCTGACCAGCCAGTCTCTTCTACATTCTGTTCAAATCCAGAAAAGAACCGGACAATAAAGGGTGAAAATCCAAACCGGAGATGCTCCAACCACTCAATTGTACTCTCAAATATGGAAGACATCATAACAAATATTGGATGAAAACTTCAATATTGAACCCTCCATAGAGAAAGGGGAATGACTGCAGCTACAAACACACTTAGAAATAGACAATTCTCTCACATTCAAACCAACTCAATATTTTAAAACATGCGATTTCCCTGTGACAGCACTGGAGAGTCCCCTGGCTACGAGTAAAATGAGCTGTACCAATCCATTTAAGTAGGAAACTCAGTGCAAACAAGACCACGTCTCTATACAGGCTTTGTTTCTCTGCTTTACAAAGGTATGTTTAGTTGCAAAGGGGTTTCATCATCTGAGCCAGGCCAGGGGAGAGTGTCAGAGGAGAGGGCGCATGCTAAAAATACGGCTGTTTGCTGTGAATAATTCAGGGAGCTGCACTTAGTCAGCAGTAATTAAATATAAAAGTCTGTAAGGTTGATTAGGTCGGTGACAAAAGAGGCTGGTACTACATCGGCAATGGCATATACAGATATCATGAAACACAACTAATACATTTGTTAAAGGGCCCATATTACTCTGTTTTCTTATCTGTGTTATAACGTTGTTTCTTCATCACAAATATAACCGTGTTTTGTTTCATTCACACGTTTAACATACAAATCTTGCATATTTAGGCTGAGTTCTTCTCTCAAACTGAAAGCGTTCTGTTCCGATGTGTGATGTGTTAATACAGGAAGGGCTCCACTGTTGTGAATGAAACAAAACACAGGTATGCTTTTGAGAAAGTAATAGCATTAGAACATGACTTAAAGTTCACAAGAGTCAATGTAGTGTAATATAGGAGGAGGGGGTAAATACATTAAATCCAAGGGTTCACAGAGTTGAGTAATAACTTGCATACTTCCAAAGAAATTCCAAAGTTAAAACCATACTTTGTAACATTCTCCATAGAGACAGATGTGTTTTATGCTAGACTGTGGCATATTATAGCCAAAGGAACAACATTTCTATGGAGACAAACAAGCAAAGCTAAGTATGAGTCAGGTTTGTGAAGACGCAAGTCCACTCACAGTAAAGATTCCCGTTTTTCAGTGTAATAGAAACATACAAAACAAACAAAAAAAACAACATTCTTTCATTTTAGTCAATTTTTTCCCTATAAAGATGTGCAATAAGGCTTTAAAATATTGAGTTTACAGTTTATCTCTATAGAAAGTGGTTTGAAACTGCGTTATCTGATCTGCCTGGTGTTTCCACTGCGGAGGGAGAGCCGCGCAGACTCAGCGCTGTAAATAATGACATCATAAGTGACAAACATATTCATTTTCTGTCCCTGAAAGAGAAGAACAGGGCTTAGAGCTACACTTAAATATTAGCTTTTTGTAGATTTGAACAGAGTGACAGTTACTTTAGAGTCCTGACATCGTGCTACTCTTGAGGTAAGGGATTTTTAAAGATTTTCCAGTGTGTGGTTGACTCAGACTGACCGCAAATAAAAAGAAACTCTTTCCAATGGGAGTTTGTGATGGATATAAATGGAGAAATTGAAATACATTTTGGGGTATAACGTGGCACTGACTTGTCTTTTCAAACTCCACCCAAATAAAAGTTATTAAAACAACTGTGCTGTCAATTTGTACATGCACATTTTAGTAATTAGGGAACTACTGACAATTACTTAAATGCTTTGTATGTACAATTTAAAATTTTATAAACATGACCTAACTGCGCCTCCAGATATGAGACAAACAAATATAGCTTTCATTGCAAACAACTGTAATATTGATTTATTCTTATTTGTAAAAACATTGGAAATGTGGACTAAGTGTTTCTTCTGCTAAAGCAGAATGAGCCTCACATGAGTCTCTAATTTGGGTTGCCAGTTTAAATGCTGAAATCTAGTTGGTTAGGGTTATCCTGAAATGCCTCTCTCTGATCTGAATGATCACTACCTAAACCCCAGCACCTACAATCAATCATGAATCAGTGCTAGTGCTGCCTCTGCAGCTCAGTGAATGAATTCTGGAGATTCTGAGCTTTTACATGAGGCCTGTGCATATACTGAAAATGAGAGACAAACTTGTATATGTCCTCTCTCTGCCCCTTTAAACCATGACTCAGAACCTCTATTACAAAATTCCCTTTACATTGGTAACAGGATACTGACATTTCTTGTCCTCTCCTCTGTGTTTGGGAAAGTCCAGTACTTGAACTTAGCATGTTTTGCTTCACAGGAGAGGGCTGGAGTTAGAACCACACCCTGGAAGTTTGCTGTCACCGCAGACACAGCCAAGCTCTTGTTTTCCTCCACATCTCCCGCAGAGTCCGCCCTGGTGATGGAGGGATGTCAGCATGTCTACAACGCCAATATGAGAGGCAAAAAGTCATCCTATAATATACCTGAGAACACAGGTTACATTTATGCACTAAACAATACAGCAATCAAGAGTTTAGGACTTCTTTCATCTCTTTTGCTAATGTAGTTTTCTTCTGTTTATACTTAAACGCTGCACAAAAAAACAAGAGAGTCATAATGTTCCACGGTGAATTTATTTGTAACTGTGCACAGATATAAAACCTAAACTAACTATCCCAAAGAGACAGTGTAAAATGCTGTGTGCTCTTCTCTTTCTAAAAATGTTGCAAAAATGGCCATGCTCGTCTCCGTGGATACATTACTGCTTTACTTTTAATGTTCCACAGTATGGCATTAACACAAGCAACAGGTCACCCCCCACTTGCCAAGGTTATCTGTGGAGTGGTGACCCACATCACAGTAGGAATGCATGTCTCTGAAGGAATGGTTGAGCAGTAAAAACACTGAATACATGCTTGTGATGTCATGAAGTGGTAGTTTTTAAGTTAACAGCTCCTTTTAGTTTTAGTTCAGTGAATTCCAGGACTGAACATGATTCTAGTGAAGGTGTATAGAGCACTTTCTATATGCGTACATGACATTACAAGGTGGAACTGAGTGTTTTCATTTTGAGAGAAGAACTCAGTCTATATGCAGGGTTTGTGTGTTAAACATGTGTGAATGAACACAAGCACAAAACACAACTCCAGGTATATTTGTGATGTGGTGATGTGGGCTTTTTAAAGGTGCACTATGTAACTTTCTGGTGGAGGGTCCGCCACCTGCTTGTCTTCATGGAAATGTTATTGCTTTGTCTAGAAAGTCCCACAATATGGCGTTAAATGTATCTATTTCCATTGAGACAAGCCTGAAATCCCTCCAGGCCAAGATACAGGTCACATGTGTGGGAATGCATGCTTTTGTGAGCAACAAAACACCTGTAATAATTAAAGGTCCCATGACATGGTACTTCTTGATGCTTTTATATGGCTCCTTAATGGTTCCCTAATACTGTAAATGAATCCTTCTTCAAAATCAACACTCAGTGCATGAGAAACAGAGATAAGATGAGAAAGAGTATTTTTTTTCTCTCTGAACAGTCCATTATGGGCGTTGTTGGTTGAATGCAAATGAGGAGAAAAGAGATGGCCAATAGTAGAGGGTGGGGGCGTGGCCAAACTCTCCGCTCTAGCTCTCAGCTGATCCATTTCCGTGTTTTTGCACGGGGGGAGAGATTTGAAGCATTCCATTGAAAAATAAACACATTTCCACAGAAAATAAAATTAAACCACTGCTGTTCAAAGGTCCAGAGGCTCAGATAAAAGACTTCCGAGCCTAGAAACACTCGGACGTGCCTCCAGGCAAATAAAAAAACGCATTTCGCATTGCCTAGCGCATTCGCAGTCCAAACTCTCTGGGCGTGATTTACAGAGACGCTGAGTACAGACAGACGGGGGTGGAACTGCATTTGCATTTCTTTTTTCGATCTGACGTCAATAAGGTGCCCTGTTCAAAATCGCCCGTTTGAGCTCCGATTTTTTGTAACGCAGAAAAGGATCGCAAATGCTCAGTTTAGACATTTCGCAACTTTTAACCATGGGGGGGGGGGGGGGCTAAACAGGGTAGGGGAGCTCACATTAACGTTCAAAAACCTCAGAAAGTGAAAATTTCATGCCATGGGACCTTTAAATAAATGCAACATAGATGAGTTTAATGCCATACTGTGAAACCTTTTATTTTCAACAGTAAAACATGCAGTTTCTCAAAATGGCCAGGATAAAGCATAATATACTTCTCACAGAGAGCTAGAACCTGACTCCAGAAAGCAAGCAGCAACCCTTGTTATCCCAAACATTATGGTTCATTAAAGCGCAGCCTTCATTCAAGCATGAGCTAGCAGGATCCAGAACATGTCCAGTCACGCTGCTAACAAAACCACCATGTTTAGCATGCACTTTCATCTAATTAAACCCAAAAGAAATGCCAAATTTACAAGTCAGCACAAAAGAAAACCCAGACGATTAGAGAGACGAGACTTTTTGTTTTGTTTTTATTGTCTATCATTTTGTCATTAGACTTTTATTACATTATTTTAGAATCAAAGTTAAAAAAAGTTATGAATTATGACCAATGTATTTATTTGTATTAATATTTTTATTCATCCCAGTATATTCATAAATTATAAGTTTCACAAATCACTTTTTTTTTCCTTTTACATTTTTCTTATTTTCAAACTCACCATCTTAATAATAAATGTCAAATTCAAATTGTCAAATTGTCAGATTGTGATTTTAATTCCTAATATACAGATTTCACTATTAATTTTCCAGTTTTTGCCTCACATTTGTTATTTATTTGATTTGCACAAGATGAGACGAGATACGAGACAGGGTCCACGAGATTTTAACATTATATATACAGACATTTTCCAGTTTTGGCCTTACAATTTTTTATTTAATTGATTTCATATTTTTGTTTCCATTCTAGTACTGCTTTTCAGAACTGTAAGAGATGGAACCACAAGTAACTTTTTTTCATCCAATGTAAATGAAAAAAAAAAAAATCTTACAAGATAATTTTTCTCATTTAATTTTCTCAATTTTGTTGCAGTTTTGTCTTGTGGGATTTTGTGGCACTAGATCTTGTACCATCCCTAGAGTATTTTTCCAGTTGAGAACATAGTGTAAAGCATGGGAAAAGATGACCTGTGTATGCACTGATATCTTATATGGCGAATTAGATCTGAATGGTGCAGGGCTGTGGTATGGTATCGTAGGGCATCACACTGGTTATTATCTAATATCAGACCTTAGATTACAGGCTGCAAAACATAAATGAGGGTTCATGAGGAGTTCAAAAGTGCAGTGGCTGAAGAATTAATTTGAATCATGTTGAAATTGCAATTAGAAAAGTGACAATTCATGGGTTTCTGCTTCATGTTATATGATGCTATTTTGAGGACGGCTGATTATTAAATTTTGCTTTGAATTCTTAATTGCTATGACAGCAGTCCTAACGTTTCATAATTCTGAAACCCATCGATAGGTTGCATTCACTTTCTAGAATTTGATAATGTTTCAGATGACATGGAGGGGCCTATATAACTCATGCATGCATTGCCTTTGCAAGAAATTTCCAAACATAAGATTTGACCTAGTGACATAAACCAGGTCAACAAATCTGCAATGTCACATAAACATCAAATTTTCATCATCAAATCATGTCAATGTTTAAAGGTCCTATATTACACAAAATTTACTCTTGTGAGTTTTAAGCCAAGTTACAATGTTGCTACTTGTGTTTTGTTTCATTCACACGTTTGAGTAACCCTATATTATTAGGCAGTTTACATCTCCAAAGTTAAAAATGCTCTGTTCCACCTTGTGATGTCATATAGTGGTAGTTTTCAAGTTAACTGCTACCCTTTGGGTCTCAAATTAGCCAAATGATTCTAGTTTAAAAACATTGTGGCGCACTTCCTGTAATACCACATGACATCACAAGGTGCAACAGAGTGCTTTCAGTTTGAGAGAACACCTATGTTTGTAAACATTATAGCATAGATCAGAAATAGCGTAATATGGGCCCTTTAACTATGTCGATTCTAGAATGGGATGACTCATGAATGCTAACTAAAGGCAAAGGGAAAGACAACACTTACAGCTCGTACTTAAGCCCTCTCCAGAGAACAAATCATTTCACATCTTTGGGCTTTTCTGAAAATGACAGTACCTCAAATAAAACAATAATGGCAATAATCGCGGTCAGAAAATGTGCACTTACTGTATTTCCCAAATCAGCTGCCCCTGTTTAAAATGACGATGGCAGCAGTCAAGCTATACAGTGTTAATAGTGCTAATGCTATCTGAGCTGGCTAACAGCAGGTAAGTCTCTTCAGTGAGGGACTCTAGATTAGAGGTGCACGCTAATCCCCCAGGCCATAGAGCAGGTCACAGTCTCCAGACAGCTCATCAGCTCTAGCCTGCTGTCAGGAGAGGTCCAAGCACCAACCTGGACATCAACCGCCTGGCTCCGGATCAGAGACTGGGGGGTAATTAAGGGTGTCCGTGGCTTTCAGAGTGAGGTGGGTTTGAAGTGTCACCATAGCAATTAACAATTCAAAAGCAAAATATATAAAATAAGATGTGACTAAAATCTGTGGATAATGGACTTAATGCGACTACTACATGTCCAGTGAAAGCAATGTGAATATAATTTCTTGTGTGTCTTGCTGTGCTTTGAATGTGATTCTAATGTCATTCCAAGAAGTTTTTTTGCTTCTATCCATCCATTTTTCCAGTCAAAACAGACACTCCCAGACTTCCCTTACCCCAAACACTTCCTCCAGCTTCTGCAGTGGGACCCCAAGGCGTTCCCAGGCCAGCCGAGAGACTAGTCCCTCAGCTGGTTTTGAATGTCATTCTGATGTCATTCAACACAGTTTTTGCACTTTTCTGTTACTTGTACTTATGGCATGGATCCTCTGATAAACTTTTAGGTTAATGGTATAGTGCTGGTTGTTAACTTGAACTTCAACTTGAACTGTTTTAAAGTGTGGTCCATCCTAAGTCCCATCCGGCATTATTCATCACTAAAATAAAGTATTGTTCTGATGGTATAATGTCACCATACCAAACCCACATTATGTGAAAAGCTCTAGTTTATCAATGTGTGTGCTAACTGCTCAGAATGGCAGTGTCAGCGTGATCGATCCTTAACCGTGAGGCTGCTCCCTGGAGGCCTGGGAGAGAGCATCCCAGACTTGAGCTCCTGCGCTTGGCTCTCCGGTGTCAGCTCAGCCCCCTGTCGCCACAATGACTGTGGTGGATAGTGCAGCATACGCACAATTAGATACTCAATCAACTCGGCCATAAAGAAAGTAAAATTGAAAACATGGGAGATTGGATATGGTCTTCAGTGGCTGTTTTTTTATGTAATAGTTCAAGTCAATTATAGTGCAATTACCGCTGCATTTTATAGTCTGTCTTTTAATAACAATAAACCCAACAGTATTAAAAGGGACGTATTATGGAAAATCAACTTTTATACAATTTTAACCATGTTAGAATGTCTTGTCATCATTCGCTTTCTCAGAGTTGCATTTCGATTGATCCACACATGCTTGCGTAATCCTGCATTGTTCTGCATTTGAGGCTTGAACGTTCAGAAAATATCAGTTTTCACCTACCCCATGTGTTCACTAACTGCTGTGTATAAAGTACATGTAAATAAAAATATGCAGCCAATATGAAGACTGAGCACTGACATCTAATTTCTGCAGTTGGAAGTCAATACACAGCTGTTTTAAATGAATACATCAAATCAAGCATGTATCATTATAAATAAGTTATAATAAAATTGTGGTTTACAATGATCAAAATGTTATATCATTATAGTTTTAATACTAAATACCTGAATAAAGCATAATATGTATTTTTTTTATATATCTTGTATCTTTTTGGGATCTGTTATCTGCCACACATTTCCATCCATACTACAAGTGTATGAAACTGTACAACTTCTATTTTTCTCTTTTCCCTTGATAACATGTATTAAATGTACTGCTTTAAGTGCTTTTAAAATTGCACCTGCGGTGGTCTAATAGGCCAAACTGAAACTACATTCTGGCAGCTCCATTTACTTTGTGGATTAAGATTCTCATATCTCCCCAGACCACTTTTAAACTAAGACCACTACACTTTGACTCATCTATTTCATATAAAATCACTCACTAGTAGTGCAATAGAAGTGTGTGTACAGTGCCTATTCATCCACTGTCGCCCTCTGGTCTACTCTCGCAGACACTCATTCCTGTGCTGGAGGTAAGATGGCTGCCGCGTCCATAAAGCCCAACCGGAGTCACATCTGATAGCCCGTCTCATCTGATGTTGTGCACGTCATAGAATATCTTCCCCCCTCTTTCCATGTAATTACACTGCAGTTCCCATTTATCCAGCGCACATAAACAGCCCTTTCCTGAAACCTCGTGCCTACTTCTATTATATCCCAGAAGCATCATGGTCAGTCCGAGCCATGCCTGGACAACAATCACATTACACAGAAACACAGACTGAGAGAAGAAATGCAATGCAATCAATACGCCACGCAGTCTACCCACTTATACAGCTCTCTACAAGATGCTTCCACCGGTGCTGAAAGAGGATATTTGCCTTCTCAAGATGTTCATTTGACAGAATTGGAGAGACTCAGCAAGAAAAAGGCATTTTTGTGTGTAATGTGCTTGCACTTAAACACATTAGCGTTTGTATGAGGAGTCAGACTTTTTTACTGCTTTGGAACATCAAACGAAGTGTTTTAGTAATGAGAATTTGGCAAAAAATAAATAAATAAAAAATACAGGGAGAAAGGATGTTTAAAAAAAGGGGGTGTGTGAAATGCAAAACATTAAGAGCCAGGTTAGTGTTAAACAGCTGCCCAGTATAAGTGATTATGTGTAAAGCATTAATTGGTGGCTGGATATTTTTGGTTATAGATGCATGGAGGCTACACTAGCAACTAACCAGACATAAAATATTAGACCTTTGAATCAAACAACTAAAAAAAAAACAAAAAAAAACACTAAAACATATTTTGCTGAACAACAAAGCTATAGCAAAATATAGTGAATATTTTTTACTCAATACCAACTTATACCGGAATGCGTGCCCGAGCTCGGGCCCCGAGCCACAAACCAGCCGCACGAAACCAGCAGCGGCACGTGGTGGTTTAATCCTGGTTTAGTCCAGGTCTAGACCTGGTCGAGTTCTGGTTTAGTCCAGGTCCAGTCCAGGTTTAGACCTGGTCTAGACCTGGTTTAGTTCTGGTTTAGTCCACGTTTAGTCCTGGTCTAGTCTCTTAGCCAATCAGGACAGAACACAATGTTACACTATAAAAAAATAAAATAAATAAAAATCTGCGAACCGCGATAGAGCGAGGGATTACTGTATTTTGTTATTCAGCATCAATACATTTGTCTGCTTTTTACTAAGGAATAATTAATTGAGGAATATACAATATAATAATACTATGATATATTTATGACTCAGTGTTATGTATACTATAGCTTATATTCTTAAAGACCCTATTGAAACACTAAAATTCAGGTGAAAAACGCCGCTTATCAGTTAATCGTTAATCGATCGATAAGGTCAATCAACTATCAGTTAATGAATTAATCGATAATTTGCATCCCTATACCTAAGTGATTGAGATTACATTTTTACAGCATAATAACATAAACAAAGTGAAATAAATGTTTTATATCATAACTAAGATTTTCAAAACAAGACAACTGTTAACCTTACTGGACAACCGACATCAAATTAATCAGTCCACGCTATCACTAAGACAGCCAATGACTACAGCTTATGTGTCTTGAATGGAAGGCTCGGTCAGGACTTTGTCAGCGTGAGTGAGAGGCCTAGAGTACACCAGTGACAGCTTTACAGCCATCTATCTCCCTCTATTTCACCTCCTCAGTACACCGCACATTGACAAGTATCTCTCCTAAATAACTGCACAACGCCAAGAAAGAAGGAAGCAACGAATGATGAGAATAGCTTAATATTCGCCACTCCTCCTGGTATGTCCCAAGGTTCTGTGCGGAACTACCACCTGGCCAGCTCATTTACATAGCGCATTAATTTTTCATAAGAACTAAAAATATCTAACATTACAATTCTCACTGGGAAGCCCCTGTTACAGCATGTAGTGGTCTGAAGCCATCTGAAATCATGTAAGCAACAAAGCTATTCCCAAATTAAAATAGCATTTAGTTACATCATAAAATTCTCCGCAAACACAATAAGAAGCTTCTACACAGTAAATTCATGCCCCCAAATAGACTAACACAATTTGAAATACTGTGTGGAACATGACTGGAAGCGTAGAATGGTTTCTTTCAACAAGACAAGCCAATAATGAAAGCGATGCACTGTCCACTGTGAGCAAATCAACTGTAGTAAATGGGATCATGCAACAGCTAGCATAGCAGGGAAGTTGACGTCTCTCTTACCTGCAGACTTGGGTGTGAATTTGTCTCGGTTAGCTGCGCAAACTGCTAGTAACCGGTAGCCCAGGTCCAAATCGAAGCCTTGCTGAGCTGCCACACGGCTCACCACCTGGAAGAGAGCATGTATGGTTAGAAAAAGAAACACATTAAAGCATGAAATGTGACTGATTTAAATTATATTTCCACAATAGCTCATTAGTGGTTATTACTACAAATGCAATACTGACTCCAGCCACAAGGGGCCAGTATGTAAGAAACATGATAATTAGAAGTATGAACTACAGGGGGTCCTCGGTTTACGACGTTGATCCGTTCTTAAGACGCGTCGTAACCCGAATTTCGTCGTAAGTCGGAATTTGATTTTGATCTTCCAACCAAAGCACCAATAACATTTCCATCTCAATAATTAGACCACTACGCTGCTTGGTTATCACTGTCGCTTTCATAAGAGCAGATCAGAGCCCACATCAGGTACTTCCGCCCACATTGGGCACGCACACGAGGCCGTCTTCTTCTCCCTACAACCACAACAAAGCGTATTCTTCCGCTGTGCGCCGCGCGCCGTTCGCGTTTGTTTACATCGCTTACCACGCTAAACCGCGTAAGATGGAATGACGCGTAATATTATTATTTTTTCTTTTACTTACACCGTTTCGTAACCACGAAACGGTGTAAGTCGAGACCGTCGTAACCCGAGGACCCCCTGTATTTTGCAATAATGGTCCTTAGCTTATACACTACCAGTCAAAGGTTTGGACACACCATCTCATGTAGTTTATTATTACTTTTATGCAGATTGTGTTGATATTTTTTTGCTCAAATTTGAGTTGTATGGTTTGGATGATAGATAGACCTAGACATGGAAGAAAGCAAATCTAGGACCTTCTTTGACAGAGGCAAGAGTGTATACCCCTTTGTCACCCTTCCTGTTTTAAGTGCTACCATGTATGTTAATGCTGAGGGTGTGGCCGAAATAAATACGTAATAAATCAATTGTCTGTGTAATTTCCCTGTATTTCTATCAAAAGAAGTCCACTCTTTGAAATGCGTGTTAAAAAGCCATATGCCCCCGTTAATCCTTTCACTTTCCAAACAGTGTTAAGAGTCTGAGTCATCATTATTCTGGAGTATGCACCGGGCACATCCTGCTGCTCAGACATACACAAGGCCTGAGACAGACAAAGTGAGATTAATGTGGAGTCGGCAGTCTGATAGCTCCAGTCATACTCCGTCAAGATGGCTCTGACTGCTTCAACCTCTGTGTGAGGTGAGCGTCCAAACCAGAGTCAACAGCAAAGGGTAATTCAGATGGACGTTGGTTTTTCACCCCAGAAGTTGAGTGGGAAGGTCCATTGTGAGTTTTGTAGGGTTTGGTCATAAATACAACAGTTTCACACTCACAGCTTTTCTATTTGTACCTTTTTCTATTTGTGTCTACTTGTACATATACATTTATATAACCATGCCTTATTTGACACCTGTCTCTTGCTATCTATCTATCTATCTATCTGTCTATCTATCTACAGTGGTACCTCACCTTACGAAATTAATTCGTTCCAGAAGTGGTTTCGTAACGTGAATTTTTCGTAAGTTGACTAGCTATTTCAATGGAAAAGGCCTGATTCGTTCCAAGTTTTTTTTTTTTTATAGTGTAACATTTTTTTATAGTGTAACACTGTGTCCTGCGTAGAGACTGGAGACCCAGGACTAAACGTGGACTATACCAGGTCAAGACCTGGACTAAACCAGGACTGGACCAGGACTAAACCAGGACTAAACCAGGTGGATTAAAGCGCCGCGTGCGGGTCTATTTCCTGGTTTCGTTTCGAGTCACGGCTGAGGCGAGCAGCGAGGACTCCCCTCGGGAACGCACGCAGTCTGAGCGCATGAACGAACGCATGCAAGAGCCGTTGTGGTCTAATCCTGGTTTAGACCTGGTTTAGACCTGGCACGGTTTGAGCACGGGTCTCGTGCTCTCAGCCCCGCGGCGGGTCATGCTGCGCTATCACACACGTGTCCGCGCGCGCGCACACCGCCCTCCCCCTTCCCCCCACACTTCACTATTAATACATTTTGTTGAAATCTATGAAAGTTTGAGTGTCTAAACGAGAGAGAAATGTGAGAAAAGTTTAAATCCAGTCTGAGAAAAGCGTATAATGTGTGTGGCTGAGCGCGCATTATTTTAATTTTTGAGATTTCGCGTTTCGTAACTTCAATTTTCTTTCGTATCTAGAGACCAAAATTTAACGTGACGGCGTTTCATAACTTGAAATTTTCGTTTGTTGGGTCTTTCGTAAGGTGAGGTACCACTGTATCTATCTATCTATTCTGCTTTATGGTTTGGTACTACAAAATTTGTTATTGTGACAGGCCTAGCCAAAAGACATTTAGAATTTCAAACTTCCAATAAAAGTAATCTTGGGATAATAAATAATCCAGACTTATTGTATTACATAAAAATATTACATTGCTTCGCCAAATTTGCAAAGCACCAATACTTTTCTTCAATTAGTAGATTATCAAAGTGGATTAAGATAACTATTCATTCAAAAATGTGTATGGCTAAAAATAGTGTATAAAAAGAGCACAAAGTAAGAGGGGAAAATAAATAAATCACACAAAAAACTGAAATGAATTGGGACCCAGAACTAAACATGGGCTAGACCAAGACTTAACCAGGACTAGAACATGACTAAACAAAATCTACATTAGGACTTAAACTTGGCCCAAACCAGGACCAAACTAGTACAAGTGTGGATATACTCAAAGTGTAATGTACTGTATAAAAGGTATTCATCACTACATTCATTTGAGCTCAAACCAGTCTCTGGTACAAGCTGGTGTACATTTGACCCATCAGACAAACTAGCAACCACGACCAGTGGCTAAACCATAGTCAGATTACATATTATTATGTAATACATTTTTTTTTTAAAAAGGCCAGGATATTAAACACAATAAAAATCAATTTCCCCATCCCTCCATCTGATAGATTATACTGGCAAAGTACCAGCCTTAACTGTCTCCAGCCCATAAAACCTCCATGATTCATATAGCAATAAAATTTAAATCTGTTTTCTTTATGTGATGTCCCACAGGTGAACAAAGGTTAAACATGTCTCTGATCTTGAGCCTTGAGCCTTAACATTAGAATATCCAGTGGCGTTAGTGGTTCAAACAAGGCAGAGCATTTATGAGACGTGAAGCAGAACCTGAGCATAATGTTGGAGGTGATGTGTCGAGACATAAAACAGCACCAGAGGGACAATGGTAAATCATGATTAATATGGAGACCCCTCCTCTTTAATCTGGGACAACTGAGCCCCCCTTGACCTCAGTGCACACATTAGAGCAAACAAGGTCAAAACAGGGGCCTATAAGACAGACTGAAGTGGGCTGTCATGTCAATGTTGTAGGAATCTTGGCTCCTGGGTAAACTGTTGCTAATGCCGAAAGATAAGCACAAGATGAAAACCTGCACAGGCAAGAACAATATTGAAAGAAATAAAATAACTCATATCAGATATAACTAGCATGACAATAAACTGATATTCCCAAATCAAATTTTGGTGTACATGCTTTAATGATAATGCTTTTAGCTAAGATGATTGGTTGCATATTGGCAAAGCATAATCTTGTTTAATAGTGAATTGCTGGAAGGGCAATAGGTCCCCAAAACTATTTGCCATGTTTATGTGTGGTAGAACTGAATGCTAGTATTTTAATTTTGCCATAAGCAGCCATTCCCGAAGCCTGCAATGCCACAGTCTCTGATCTATCTGCTAGGCTTAATACTAATATAAAGTAGTAAATGTAACCAAATATATTATGTAAAGCTCAATTTTCATTCTTGCTTGTTGTGTGGACAACCTATGAGGTACCTCGGCAAGGCTGATGAGGCCCCGGACCCCCACTGCTATAGAGATTAACTCAGCAATTGGAGTTATTTTGAAAATATTAGGACATATCGAACATAACAATTATTCTTTTCCTTTCAAAATTGTCTTCTTTAAATTCATTAACTTCAATTAATTTCAGACCAGGCATTTCTGAAAGCGAGCATAGATTTTCCAATTCTTCACCTCATAATCCCCTTTTCAGCTCTGAACTCAGATCTATATTCCAGTCGATATGATAACACTGCGGCTAGAGACAGGGCCCCACTGTCTGTGTCTTTATTTATCTGTTTGTCAGAAGGAACAACAAATGTACTTTATTTCTTCCTGTTGACGCGGCTCCAAGTGGCAGCGGATGTGGCCTACGTGGGAGACTATACAAACAGTTCAGCTCATGTCCTCAACATTTCTTGAGGGGGTGAAGCTAACTGGAGGGGCTGCTCTGTCTGAAGCTCTATTCACTCAAGTTAGACTGTAATCTGAGCTTTATTTAAAGAGGCTATATTTAGCTGTTTTCTGATCTTCTATGACTCTGTGGTGGCATCTGCCATCCTGTACGGTGTGGTCTGCTGGAGCAGCAGCGTCACAGAGAGGGAGAAGAAGAAACTGGACAAGGTCATCAGGAAGTCCAGCTCAGTCCTGGGCTGTCCTCTAGACTTGGTGCAGCAGGTGGGGGACAAGCGGGTCCTGGCTAAACTCATGTCTATGCTGGACCATGAGTGTCACCCCCTGCAAGACGCTCTGTCAGCTCTAGAGAGCAGCATCAGTGACAGACTGATTCACCCTCGCTGTGTGAAAGAGAGGTTTTGCAGGTCTTTCCTTCCTGCTGCTGTCAGACTGTACAATGATCAATGCTAGTCATGTTCATCTCCATAGTAATAATTACATGTGCAATATTATTTAAAGTCACTTTACCTGCTACTTATTTGTGTAACAACCACTGTCCATCACTGCACTGTTCACAATCATCTGAGTCACTTTATTGTAGTGATATTATATAATACTGAACTGGAGTCACTTTAACTGCTGTTTGTTCACTGCTCAGAATCAAAGACATTTATTGTGCAGCGTTCCTGTGCCTTTTAACCTTACAGTGTTGTGTTTTTTTAGTTGATTGTACATACTTATTATTATTTATCTTAATTTTTGATGCATGCTCTTTTTGCTTCCAACTGTTTCTGAAACTTGTGTTGTGACACTGCAATTTCCCAATTGTGGGACAAATAAAGGATTATCTTATCTTATCTTATCTTATCTTATCTTATCTTAATGTTGTTTCCTCCTCAAAAACAAACTGGAGTTGTGTTTTGATTCATTCACACATTAAAACCAATATTGCTGCACTACTGTCATCTGGATAATTTCAGGTGGAACAGAGCATTCTGAGCTTTGGAGATGTAGACAGACTAATAATGCAGGATTACTCAAACATGTGTGGATGAAACAAAACAAAACACAATTCCAGGTATGTTTTTGAGGAGGTAATATCATTATAACCCGGCCTAAAGCTCACAAGAGTCAATTTTGTGCAATAGGACCTTTAAAGGTCCCATGGCATGAAATTTTCACTTTCTGAGGTTTTTGAACGTTAATGTGAGCTCCCCTACCCTGTTTAGGCCCCCCCCCATGGTTAAAAGTTGCGAAATGTCTAAACTGAGCATTTGCGATCCTTTTCTGCATTACAAAAAATCGGAGCTCAAACGGGCGATTTTGAACAAGGCACCTTATTGACGTCAGATCGAAAAAAGAAATGCAAATGCAGTTCCACCCCCATCTGTCTGTACTCAGCGTCTCTGTAAATCACACCCAGAGAGTTTGGACTGCGAATGCGCTAGGCAATGCGAAATGCGTTTTTTTATTTGCCTGGAGGCACGTCCGAGTGTTTCTAAGCTCGGAAGTCCTTTATCTGAGCCTCTGGACCTTTGAACAGCAGTGGTTTAATTTTATTTTCTGTGGAAATGTGTTTATTTTTCAATGGAACGCTTCAAATCTCTCCCTCCGTGCAAAAACAAGGAAATGGATCAGCTGAGCGCTACAGCAGAGAGCGGAGCGTTTGGCCACGCCCCCACCCTCTACTATAGGCCAGCTCTTTTCTCCTCATTTGCATTCAAGCAACAACGCCCATTATGGAGTGTTCAGAGAGAGAGAAATTACTCTTTCTCATCTTATCTCTGTTTCTCATCAGTGTTGATTTTGAAGAAGGATTCATTTACAGTATTAGGGAACCATTAAGGAGCCATATAAAAGCATCAAGAAGTACCATGTCATGGGATCTTTAACACAATCTGACAATAAAGAAGGATTTAGCTGGAGTTACAACAGGTGAGGTGAACTGGTTAAACAAGACTCTCTCATGTAAACTCACAGTCACAAGCTAACTAGCATGAGCCAACACACCGAAACAGGACCATGAACACTCGTTTTGATCACAGGCTCCTAAAATGTGCTGTTAAAAGGCGCACTGTGTAATTATTTGATTAGGGCTCCGTCATCTGCTTGTTTCTATGGACATGTCATTGCTCTGCCTGGAATGTTCCACAGTATGAACTTAAACAGCTCTTCTTTACATGTATTCACTTACAGGTGGTTTGAAAGCCTGGTTTGGTCTCCATGGTTATAGAAAGATTTAATGCCATACTGTGAAACATTCCAGACAAAGCAATAAGATCTCTATGGAGAAAAGCATTTAACGGGCCCTCCTCCAGAAAAGTTACACAATGCACCTTTAAATCCATTTTGTATTTTTTTCTTGAGTTTTCACACAATCTATAAAAAAATTGGCTGTGCTTGTAGATCTGTGCACTGCGTCTCCATAGTAACCACTGAACCCCTTTTCTTCAATCACCTCATTACTCAAAAAGTGCCCATGTCAGGTTGGACTACACATTTCACTAAAACACAGTTAGGGTCATTATATTTTTTTAAGATTTAAGATTTTTACAAAAACATTCACACTTGTTTTTTTACATTTAAAATTTCACTTTCTGGTTTGAAATTGTTACATCACACTTGGGAATTCATAACTGTCAACAAGCAAAACTCCTCTACTGTACACAGAAAGTATTTTATGACAAAAACAAATTCATAGTTTACAGGTTAAAAAAAACAACTTTTGGATAGAATTCTGCCTAATGTGATATCATCAGTTTGTTTTAGAATTCTCTACTTCCTGAAATTTTCAATGGATTCTACCTGGATGACTGAGGGATTCTACACACAATTTTCAATATATTTTTCAACTTCAAAAATTGCTTCTTGATTTGTATTTGATGCCCAAACTAGTTGTGAGCTGTAATTGTATGAGGATAAAGACAAGACTGAGTCAGATGAGGCAGTTAGGCAGATCGTGGGGGCCCCATGCTGAGAGATCTAGAGTCTATTGTATAGCTCTTTATCAGCCTGTAAGGAGCTTCCTCTCATTTACACTTTAATGGGAGTTTATCTGTTTGCTCACACTACCACTGTGTTTGAGTAAAATGTTCAAAGAGGAGAGTCTGTTTACACGAGAACGCTTACGGGTAAAAACGACAAAATATTTTATCGGAAGTGCCTTTCATTTACACGGCGACAGCGTTTTTGGGGCCTAAAAACGCAAAAATCTGAAACCACCCTCCAGAGTGGAAAAGTGAAATACGCGCCGCTGTAGCGTTTCCGTGCAAACTGCCCAAGACGCAAAACTGGTCAGATCTGCTCACGTCGCGTACGCGTTTACGTCACATAGATGCGGCAATACAAGAGTCATTTCAACAATTGTATAAATCGCACCCACACGCGTCTACGGTCTTTTCTCTTCTTCCCGTACAAGTCTTTCTCACACTCTCACAGCCACACAGACGCCAAGACAAGCGACTTCCGCATGAGGCACTTCAAATGTAAAACTCGATGTGATTTTATATTTTCTAATTCACTGTAATCCTCCTGTAATGGAACTATTTTCAGTACAATATTCAAAAACATGTAAACAAAAATACAAGTCACTGAAATGTTTGGAGCGGAACTTAACAACTTAAAACGCAACTAGAACATTTTATTAAGTTTTACCTTTCTCTTTTCCGGTACAGTCGTGGTTAGAAATGTAACTTGATGCTGTTGTGATGTTTTTTGGTTTTTTTTGTCGTTTCCCATGCTGAACTCAGTCCAGTTATTTACAGCGCCTCCCTTCGCTGGCTTTTGCGTCTTCGTATAAACAAACATTTCCTGTTGAGAACGCTCGTCTAAACGGAGATAAAAAATTGAAGACGAGACGCCACGTTTGCGTCTTCTGTTTTGATCATCGCCGTATAAACGTAGCCTTAGATCTGGCACAGAAATCAGATGAAAACGACCGGAGAGGGCAGAATATCTTGACAGTACAAGTCTAAATGTGCATTGTGTAACTTTTCTGGTGGAGGGCCCGTCAAATGCTTTTCATTATACTTCTCTTTCTCCAGACAATTAAGCAAGAAATGCCTCCAGGCCAAGTTACAGGTCAAATCTATAAATAAGAATCCACATTTTCAAATGATCTTTTTAGAAACACCTGTAATTGTGTAAATGCAAGAAAAAGATATTTTACGCCATATTGTGGAACATTACAGGCCAGTCATTAACTTCTCCATGGAGGCAAGTAGGTGGCAGAACTTCCTAAATGCACATTTAATTTTATAGAGGCATTTTTTTTCTTTTTAAATTTTAGAGGCTTTTATCTGGCAAACCAAAAATACACTGTAATATTGTGGAATTATTGTGCAGTTATAATTTAAAACATACGAAACATTTAAAGCCACTATATAGCTAAATATTTTCTTAAGTAATGAATGACCACATTATTTGTATTGAACACATATATAGTAAAATATATGATAATAAGCTGTGTGTATGACTGCAATGTTTTTGTTCTGCACTGTTCTCTCTTATTTTTTTATGTTATGATGATGGTTTGATTTGTTTGTATTGAGATTTTAATGTCTTTCTTATTCTGTAAACCACTTTGAATTACTTTACTACACAAATAAACTTGCCTTGCCTAGAATCACCCAACTTCAGTGTAAAAAACAAAAATGAACAGTGCACTTAGCCCCTGCCACATATGTCCTTCCCAATAAAATCCTGTTTAAAACTCAAGGTCTCAGGGGTGCCTTCTTTCTCCCTGGCTGGATCACAGCACCGGGGTGGATTTGCCGTTGCCACCTCTTGTTGCCCTGTGCCCCCGATCGATGCGCGGTAGTAGCTAGTGAAGTGAAAAGGGAGAGCTAGAGGTGAGTGTCTCCCGGCAGCACTCTTTAAGCCTAGGAGTCTGGTGTGTGTGGCAGTGACAAGGACTTTAACCTCTGCCGGTGAACCCAGGTGGACTGAGCAGCTGGCCGGGCTAAGCGCTCAATACAAGTGTGGCTGTAACTGACACAAATCAAAAGAGTTGTGTATGTAAGAAGAAAATAAAGAGATAAAGATGTAGGAACTAGCTTAAAGGGCAGATAATACGTTATTTTATGATCTACTGTATATTAAAATGTTGTTTTACAGGAAGTGCTCCATTATGTTTTAAACACCATACACTTTACCTAGAATCATGTGGATTATTTCAGCCCTAAATGAAAAATTGCAATACATATCCCAAGGCTAAACTGAAGACAAAAACTAAATATATTATCGTTCTACTCAGTTAATGCATTACATTAAAACACAACTTACAAAAAGTGAAATAATTTTGGATTTTTCACAACTAGTGGACTCCCTAAATTATCTGGTGCAAACAAAATGCCGGGTGAGCTTTTTTGTCACTGTCTAGGCTAGAACAAAACACACTGAAGTGGACAGCTCATATTTCTTTCTGCTTAATTACTGTTTTGGTGCTAAAAAGTACCTAAAACACATAATTGGTGTTTACTTACCGTCAGACATCCCATGAGACTTTGCTCGAAAGGTCTTTGGAAGGCTCGGGGATCTCCACACCAGTCTAACAGCTCTGTAGCCGCCGAGTGGAAGTTGGCCGGGTTTTGTAAGTGCTGCAAAAAACAACAAAGATACCAATAAGATAAAGTAAACAATGAGGCAATTAAAGGTGTATTGTGTAACTTTTCTGGTGGAGGGTTCGTCAAATGCTTTTCTCCATGGAGATGTTATTGCTTTATCTGGAATGTTTCAGAGTATGGTATTAAACCTTTCTAGCTTCATGAAGACCTAATCAGATCAAGTTACAGGTCAGATCTGTGGAGAGGCAACCGCTCAGAGCCAGAATGTCTGTTTTTCTAGGGAATTAACATTATAACATGGATCAGGAAAAAAGCGTAATATGGGCCTTTATCTGTATTACAACGTTAACATATATATATAATACATTTTGTTTGGTGTTGCTTTCTAAACCAACTTGCACTAATTTGTTGTATTTCAGCACAACCCTGCAAGGACCTCAAGTCTCTCTCATGTCCGCCCACTCCAGCTTGCATTGCATTGTGGGTAGAAGATCACTCCACATGTCAACAGTGATGCCAGTGTTTCCTGTTAATCTCTTTTGGCAACTCCCCAATGAACCAGATCTTTTCCCTCCAATTCTCCATCTCATTCATGGGGCGCTGAAGTCTGCTGGTCGTCTTGGCGTCAACAAAGAAGCTAACCTTGGTTCTGGCAGCTCTGTGCGGCGGGTTCAATATGGCCGCTGGTGTGTTCTCTAATCTCTTTGAGGCTCCTGCTCTTGTGCACTCAAGCCTGAAACAGTCCCCTTTTTTCTTCCCACTGTCTGAGGGCGTCTGGGCCTGGCTGGACATAATGCAGGTTTTTAAAATTGGGTGATTTTTTGTTCTCCTCACGAGGTTAATAGCTACGAAATGTCCACAGAGCTCCGTCCTGTTCTTTTCGGCAAGACTGAGCCCACTTGAAAGTGTTTATTATTCTCGTCAGGACCTAAAGCCACTTGTTTTGTGACAGAAGGTAGGGCTATTGTCTTTAGGGGCCAGCAGAGGTGAGTGCTCTGAAAAGGCCAGCTTATTGGTGGTGTATGACAAAAGAGGCTAACATGACAGGATAGTGGACTGCCTGCGGAGAGGCCCAATGATATCATGAGTTTGGAGAGAGTCACTTGTCTTTTGTGATGGAGAGATTAGGCTTCTTAGAGTTAGCGCTGGACCGCTGTGAGTGATGAAGAGGAGCAGCTCTGAGTGAGAGGAACTGCTCTTGAGCACTGATATAATCTATGTTATTGCTGCTTGATGGGCAGTGTGAGGGCCTTACATGTGAGGGGACTGTGAAGGGACACAGACAGCGCAGCAGGGGCTGTCTGTGAGCTCTGTGTACACTGCCACACTCAGGCTGACAGCTTCAGTGTGAGGGGGAGGACAGGGACTGCAGAGAGGAGCTGCTCTTGTTGTTGTGTTCAGGGTTGGATAAGGACAGAGTGCAGAGAGGGGGGAGCAGGGACTCAAACATCCAGACACATGACAGACTGTCATCAACGATGACGGGCCAGCTTAGTGCTTTTTCAGGTTGCTTTGGATAAGGCTGTTCTTGCATGTCTACCTGCTCCATGAAAAACAGCAGAGCAGCTGGCACAGAGCCAGAGGCTTTCCCCAAACCAAAACAACACCCTGCTGGCTCCCAGCTCACTGCTAACTGTGCCTTTGAAGTCAGCTGCACTCTGAGCTCTGGGACTGCACAGCAAAGAGTATAAACCAAATGACAATGAGAGCAGTTATTAGGCCAGATGTGTAAGCACAGGCTTTTATACGGCTTACCACTGGCACCTTTGAAAAGAATTAGCCAGTGATAGCTAAACAAGAGCTGCCAAGCTTATAAAAACATTGTCATTTATTAATGCCTTGGAGTTCAATCTAGTCTTTGGCAAGACTATTACACTCAGTGACAGTGAAAACCACTCCTTTACAGGGAGAACGTTTAAGTATCCCCTAATTATTACATAAGTTTTATATAAGTATTGTATATATAGTATTATACTAGAGCATATGTAGAGTCCCAACATACCAAGCCCTCCATCTAATCCTTATGACTCCAGCGGCACATCTCTTCACAGGTGCAGGTCCTGTGGCGTTCAAATGCTTCTGATACATCCTGGTGTTGTGTGGTTGTCTTATATGTTGATATAAGACCCCACACCCACGCTTCGCCCACAGCCTGCCAGTCATGTCACCTCTCATAGATTCTTAATGGGCGGGTAGCAGTGGGCAGAGGTGGGTGCCCTGGGTCATGTCTCTGTTGTCTTTCTCCTAAAATCATATCCGTCTGGAGCAACGGCGAGTCCAGGAAGTATTTAACCACAAAAAGGAGCGGCCGTACGTCAGGAGCCATGATGCGATGCTCGGGGTGGGAGGAGCTGTGTGTGTGTGTGTGTGTGTGTGAAGCCTGTGTGTGTGTGAAGCCTCTTTTGAAGTCTTGGCTATAGCTTTCCTCACCAGATTTTCTTCTTTCTTTATGTCTGTCTCCCTCTATCCCTCTCGCCCTCTCTCCGGCTATGACCCAGTGCAACATGATCTGTGTGACTGCAGCTAATGGCCAGAGAAACTGATGCCCATAAAAGGGAAGAGAGGGGAGAGGAGGAAGGGAAGGGGGGATGAGAAAGGAGATGGGTGTGTAAGAAAGAAAAACACAATGCAATTTTCATTTGGGAGATCTAGAGGGGTTTGGGTAACTGGTAGGAACAGCTGGATTAGAATGGGGAAATCAGATAGTATCAGATAGTGAAGACATATTAGGGATTATAATTTGATGTTTAATTTGACGTGCAGAGCTGCTGTAGGTTTTGAGTGGTGCAACAACTGGAGGATTGTCTGTTTTATCTGGAGTTGAGTTTTGTTTCATTCACACACGTTTAACACACAAACCCTGTATATTTAGGTATAGGACCTTAAATGTCTGTGTCAAACTGTCACCTTATTACAATTGTATTATAACAAAATACATGATGTGCAGAGGAATTTATTGAGACTGCTTAAAAAGAGTTTGAGTATCGCTTCGTAACTTAATTTAGCCTGAACAAAGACTGGTTTATAAAATGATTAAAATATTCAGGATTAGTCATTGCTTAATTAAAGAACCAGGAGTTAAAACTATTTAGGAAAGGTTAAAGGAAAATTAACGTTTTTTTTTTACAATCTGAGCCTTCTTTCGGCAATAATACAAGTAGTTTTAATCACCCATAGCAGTTTGGTGTCAATTGGAGCAGTATCGCAGAATTTATGTTGAGCCGTTCTGTTCTACTAATGATCCCGTATCCGTTAGCGTGAGTGCTCGGGGCATTACTTTGCGGTGTCCAAATAACACAAACTTTAGCACTTTTCAAATCACAGAAGATCGCTGTGTCAGGGTAGACTTTTAGTAGATTCCAAAACGGCCTGAAACCCGATATCGCAACAGAAAAGTAAAGTTCAGAGCGGTGTTAGCTTCTTTCGGACTAGCGGTGTTTACAAAACAGCTGAGTTCACGCATGCGCACTGTCCTCTCTGATGACGTCATCAAATGAATCTATAGCTGCATATCGGGTTTCAGGCCATTTTGGAATCCACTAAAAGTCTACCCTGACACAGCGATCTTCTGTGATTTGAAAAGTGCTAAAGTTTGTGTTATTTGGACACCGCAAAGTAATGCCCCGAGCACTCACGCTAACGAATACGGGATCATTAGTAGAACAGAACGGCTCAACATAAGTTCTGCAATACTGCTCCAATTGACACCAAAGTGCTATGGGTGAGTAAAACTACTTATTGCCGAAAGAAGGCTCAGATTGTAAAAAAACGTTAATTTTCCTTAAAATTTTGTAAGCAATATTGAGAGATTATAAAATGAGAATCAACTTTTTATGCTGGCTTGTGTATCAATTAGAATATATATGGGTAACAGTATTCATGACTAATTGAAAAATAATAATAAATATTAATAAATACTAGGGCTGGGAATATTAACGCGTTAATCGCGATTAATCGCGAATGATTAATGATCGCGAACAATTTTTTTAATCGCGATCAGAGTTTGCCAGCATTTTTCGCAATTCTACCATCCATATGCAGCTCATTTGGTTGTATTAATTAAACTCATTGTCGGTTAAACGCGCTATTTTGAGTTTGCTAGTATTTTGTTCCTTCTACGCATCCGTAGGCAGCTCGACCGGGCTTCAATCATTTATTTACAATTTCTCAAAGTAAGCACTATTACTGGTTCATTGTTACTTTTTCCTTTCTCTGCACTTTTTTGAAATAAAAAAAATGGTGAGAAATACTTTGCATTGTGAGTTTAACTTTAGATTCGAACGGTCTTACTGCAAGATATCAATTTTAAACATGCAAAATAAATCACGATTAATCGCGATTAACTATGAAATTTCTGAGATTAGTTGCGATCAAGAAAATTAATCGTTTGACAGCCCTAATAAATACATATTTTGAAGCACTAGTTTATAGCCTTAACTTAAAGGAAAAGTAACGTTTTTTTACAATCTGAGCCTTCTTTCGGTAATAAAACAAGTCGTTTGACTCACCCATATCACGTTCGTGTCATTTGGAGCTGTTTGAAGAAAGTTATGTTGTAGCGTATCCGTTAGCATCCGTTAGCATTTGTATTCGGGGCATTACTTTGCGGTCTCCAAATAACACAAACTTTAGCACTTTTCAAATCATAGAAGCCCGATGTCTTAATGTAAGAATTCGTTTGAAGCAAAAGTGGCCTGTAATCCGAGATTTATCCATAGTTTTCAGCTTTGCGTTTCATGTTTGGGTCCCGGGAGCAGTCTGCGCATGCGCACTGGCGTCCTCATCTACTCGAAACTATGGCTAAATCTCGGATTACAGGCCACTTTTGCTTCAAACGAAATATTTCATTAAGACATCGGGCTTCTATGATTTGAAAAGTGCTAAAGTTTGTGTTATTTGGACACCGCAAAGTAATGCCCCGAGCATATGATACAGCACCATGTTAACGGATACGGGATCATTACTAGAACAGAACGGCTCAACATAGGTTCTGCGATACTGCTCCAATTGACAGAAAAATGCTATGGGTGAGTAAAACTACTTGTTTTATTGCCGAAAGAAGGCTCAGATTGTAAAATAACGTTAATTTGCCTTTAAAGGTGCATTGTGTAACTTTTCAAATGCTTTTCTCTCTGGAGATGTTATTGCTTTGTCTGTAATGTTTCCCGGTATGGTATTTAATCTTTCTATCCTCATGGAGGCCAAACCAGACCAAGTTACAGGTCAGATCTATAGAGAGGCGGTCAGAATGCCTGTTTTTGTAGTTATTTTTGCGATAAAAAAACCACCTGTAATTTAATAAATGTAAGGTAGAGCTGTTTAATGTCATACTGTGGAACATTCCAGACAGAGCAGTGACATATCCATAGCAACAAGCACGTGAGGGAACCCCACTAAAAAGTTACATAGTGCACATTTAAACCTTTTTTCCAACACAGATGTGTACTATAGTTACACTTTTCTTATGTGTCCCACAGTGAGAGCTACACCAGTGCAAAATGATATAGAAGCAGACATGATAATCACTTAAACATCTGGATTTAAAATAACCCTCTCACAAACATTTGTAACATATCGCATAACAAAGGCCCTAGACTGCCGTCCACATAATGAGAATCCCACACCTGTTTGATACACTGCAGCCGGTCATTGGTCTGCTGGATGTGCCGGTCCATGGACGGTAACGTGTTCATCTTCAAGTCTCTACCGGGACGCCATTAAAGTTCTGCACTCTGCCAGAAAAACACAAGAAGGAGAAAGAGAAAAAGAGACTTATTATTTGTACACATCACAATATATTCATAACAAAGAGAAAAAATATACATGGTAATAATAAATTCTAGATAAGATTATATGTACAAGTAAACAAGAGACTGGTATCAAATAAGGCATAATTATATAAATGCCTATGAAAAAAAGAAAATAAATATAGTCATACAAATATATCTCAGCTATACAAGAGGTTGTAAGGAGAAAACAGAGGAAAGATGAAATAATGATTAACATAGGGTTATGTTACATAAGGGTGAGTTGTTGTACAGTTGTATAGAGCATGGTCTGTAGTTCTGTAAGAATGAGGAGAGAAACAAGCAGACATTTGTTAAAACAAGTTCTGGTCCTGTGAGCTGTGTGAGTGCTGTTTGTATCCTGCAGAGTTGACTAGGTGCTGCAGTGTGACAGATGTGACAGGGATGACTCCCAAAACAAGGAAGCGTGCCTTTACACAGGCTGTTTGAAGGGCACGGAGGGCCTCTAGGGCGCTGTCTTTGCTGTTATGATTTGTTTCTTTGGGCTAAAAGCTAAAGGAAAACCTGTGATGGTAGCAGCATCAAAAATCTGTCCCGATAATTCATATTGATACGATAATCATATATTGACTTCAATATATGAAAGCTAGAGCCCTCCCTAACCCTCCTGTTACCCACCCCCTTTCTGCCATTGTCTCCAAAGGAAAAATAAAAGAAAGAAGCTAATAAAATAAATAAATAAATAAATACAGGGGAACTATGGCGATCAAAATAAAAACAAATAAAAACTGAATAAGTCAATATGAAGTCAAACTAAAGTAGTTTTAGGGGTTTAAAGGTGCACTGTGTAACTTTTCTGAATTGGGTCAGCCACCTGCTTGACTTCATATTGTTTTTTCCTGAAATGTTCTACAAGATCTCCAACAAGAATTAAGCAGGCCAGGTCACCAGGCCAAGTTACAGGTGAGATCTGTGGAGAAACCACTCACAGAAATAATGTTGGCTGAAGTTTGGAAAAATAAAAACGTTAATTGAATAAATACAAGATAATTTATTTTTTTAATGTCATACTGTGAAAAATCCCAGGCAAAGCAATAACATCTCCTTGGAGACAAGCAGGTGGCAGATCTTAAAGCAGAAAAGTTGCTCAGTGCACCTTTAAATCTGCTCTTGGGCTATTACAGTATCAGTGGCATAAATTTGTTGCATTATCATTTATCGGCTATATATTTTCAGCTATATAACCCACTTCCAAATGTATTATTATGACAGGCCCACAGCAGCAGTCACTTCATACTGAGTTGAGGAAAAGTTAGAGATGAGAAAAATAATTCAACGCAACTGGAAAAGGACAACTGGAGTTAGCTGCTTTAAAGAAACATGCGTCACTGTCAAGGTTAACAGCAGGACCAGTGGAGCAAACATTTCCTCAGCACTAAGAAATATTGAGTCCTTCAAGCGTAGGTTTTATGACTGTAAAAATATATAATTGTATAGCCGTGAAACCTCTTCCTTCTCATAGTGCTGTGTGCAATGTGTGCAATTTACTCAGTGCAGTTGCTTCCAATCGATGTGTACTTTTTGAAGGACACTATTAACTAACATGTGGCATATATGCAATTTATTAATTTATAGTTTGAGATAGAGCTGCATGTAAAAAGTTATTAAGTTGATCAGGAAAAATATGAACTTTTGATTTGCTAGTAACATTAGAGATTACAAGGGATCTGATCTTTATAATGTTGTTTCCTCATCACAAACATACCTGGAGTTGTGTTTTGTTTCATTCACACGTTTAACACACAAACCCTGCATATTTAGGCTGAGTTCTTCTATTAAACGAAAAACACACACTGCTCCACTGTGTTTTTAAACTCCATACACCTTCACTAAAATCATTTGGATAATTTCAGGGAGCCGTTAACGTGAAAACTACCACTTCATGACATCCCAAGGTGGAACAGAGCATTTTGAGCTTTATTTAACTGTTCAGCCTGGAATGTTTCACAGTATGGCATTTCTACATCTATCTCCATGGTGGCAATCAGGCCAAGGTACAGATCAGTTCAATGGCCTGCCCACAGAAGAATGCATGTTGTACTTCTGAACAATAAAATCACATCTATTGAAACAAAGGCTGAATAAACTTTTAATGCCATACTGTGGAACACACCAAGCAAAGCAATAACATCTCCCTAAAGACAAAAAATGTGTTGTACCCTATAACAAAAAAGTTACACACTGCACCTTTTCATAAACTGGCCTATTAGAAATCAAACAGCAGACAAGCTCACTCAAAAATCCATTTTCAAATCACAAACCAACAAAGCAAAACCATCTCCCATTTTGCTCCAAGGCTGGAAATTGGAAAAGCTACAGTATGTCTGACCACTATCCCTGTGTATTATCAGCATCAGCTGTGGTCCTCCTTGCATTCCTCCACACAAAAAGAAAGAGGCGTAGTGGGAGGGAACGAGGGAGGGATGGAGAGAGAGAGAGGGAAGCAGGGGTAGTCAGGCTCCAGAAAGCTGCTCAGTACTGATAAAGGGTCCCCCCAGATCTCCTGTGGAGGTAAACACAAGCAGAGAGGAGAGCACAGCACCCGGCCAAGGGACTTCTCATGCCTAATGCTAAACCATGGCTTATTTTAGAACCAAGGCTGCAAAAGTATTCTCTTCTTTCGTCTTTCCTCCCTCTCCCTATCTCCCTTCTTTTTCACACATTCTTGAGAGCGCATAAACACAAAAGAGCAAAATTCACGACTTTGATTGAGCGAGAAAAAAAGGTAGAACTTCAAAGGGGCACTTAGAGAATGAAAAGTGTATTGCTAATCCGTAGAGCCTGGGTATTGCCTGGGTATTAGCTGAGTAGAATTACCTGGAGTGCTCTTGAAAGTCTTAAACAGCAGCAGGTACATTGCTTAAATGGGAGACGAGGATTCTGTGATTCTTGCGCGTTTAAGTGGGAGACGGAGAATCTACAGAGTGGAGTCAGAATCCATAGTCTGATTGATTTCTTACCTTGAAATTTAATAGTTTTAATCATATTAGCAAATAGGGGTGTGCCAAAAATGTATCTGCATATTGTGATACTTATTTAGTTAATGAGAGGGGCTTAAGTAGTAATATTAGCAGTAATTTGTATTACAGTACATCTCTCATTTTTTTCATTTTTACACCTTTACAACTACATTTTCGGCTATATAAAAACAGAAGACATTGAATATATGAAGCAAGAAGCAAAAATTATGTAGTAAAGGAAGAAAGTTAAATAACGATTTGAATATAAAATATACTTTTTTTAACATTTTTTCTGAACTACCTAATTCCATATATCTTACTTCATATATTTGATGTCTTCTGTATGTATCTAACATGTAGAAAATAGTAAAAATAAAATAAAACTAAATAAATACATTGAATAAGATGGCGTGTCAAAACTTTTGACTGAATTTGACTTTTGAATATTTTTACTCACATTATGAATATTTATTTACACAAACAACTCAACATTTAAAATAGACAATCTTCAACAGCCAACTTCTAAGTCACAATGAACTGTAACTGATTTGTTAGATTTAAGTTTTCTGCTACTCTATTTTATTCTATTTTATTTATTGCATGTTAAGTGTTGGTTTACATTCTGCTCCAAGCACCGCAGCAATTTCCTAATGTTGTGAACTTGTTCAAACATATGGCATTAAAACCTTTCTGATTCTGATTCGGATTCGGAACTGCGTGTGGCCTCATTACGCGGCAGTGCCCCTGACTTTCCAGCAGATGTCCCCCTCCCCTGCTACTGGCCCGTCCACCACACACTCTCCTCCCTGTACACTTGAGTGAGCTCTCCACAGAGGACTCCTTTAAGCCCCTGACAAGTGCTACAAATCCCCCTCAGCGGCAGAGGCAGTCTATGTGGCTACGTGGGCCGCTAACAGGGGCACGCTCCAGCCCCAGCCCTCAACATACGACCTTGTGGCTATTGATTAACAGTTCTACCACTCCTGCTGTCCTGCTGCAACCACCGCCAGGGCTAGAGAGAGAAGGAAGAAGGGAGGAGAACCAAGAGAGAGGGAGGGAGGGTTTGGGGAGGGAGAGATAGCTGCCTCTTTAACCCCAGGCTCCATTCTTCTTCCTTGCAGTCAGGGCTATGTTGTGTAGCACAGTGTTCCTCTGAGCTTTTGTCTGGCATTGAAAAGACAAGCCCTCTGGTTCTAAAGAGTGAAATGAGTGAGGTGGAACTATGGGGCTGCACAAAGAGGCAGCCCACCTGATTCAATATGTTTATGTAGGGAGGTTAGCTGGCCAATTCACACATAGTTGGATTGATTTGGTCTATGGAGGCACAGGGGAGGTATTGACATGTAATGAATCAATATTAAATATAACTTGCAGTCTAACAATTCAGACATAATGATAGTAATTAAGTATAATAGTTCTGGATAATGGTCTTTGAAGTTTTACGCTTAAAGGCGTGGTGTCGTTTTTTTTCCCATGTGCTGTATTTGAGCAAAATATGTCTTGCCCCAGTACAGATATATTGTATAAGCAGCACTCACAAGTTCAAAATAAGTCTGCTGTGTGCCTCTACTCATACATAAAGCGTGCTATTGTTGAATAATCAGGAAGTGTGCATTAGCATGCTAGTTGCTCTACCATCACTGCAAAACTCTGCAATGGTCTCTCAGAGCTGCGAAAAGCACTTCACAAACATACCTAGAGTTGTGTTTTGTTTCATTCTCACATGTTTAATACACAAACCCTGCATATTTAGGTTCATTTCTCTCTCAGAAAACACTGTTCCACCTTTTGACGTCATGTTATAATACAGTAAGTGCTCCACCGTGTTACTAAACTCCATACACTTTCACTAGAATCATTTGGATCATTTCAGCCCTGGAATTGCCAACCTCTAAACAAAAGGTATAAGGTAGCTATTAACTTGAAAACTACCACTACATGACATCACAAGGAGGAACAGAGCATTTTGACCTTTAGTGATGTAAACACATTAATTATAAAGGGTTACATAAACAGTTTGGAATAAAACACAAACTCCAGGTATGTATTTGAGGTAACAGCATTATAACATGGCTTAAAGCTCACAAGAGTTAATTTTGCATAATATAGGACCTTTAAGGTATGTAAAACCATCTACATCAGGGGTGTCAAACATGCGGCCCGGGGGCCAGATCCGGCCCTCCAAGACCTTTAATCTGGCCCTCGGCTGATTTTCTATTAAAAAATATTTTAATTATATTTTCTATTAAGATATTGTCTCCAGCGCCTCTGTGCGTGGCCCCTCCCACCAGAGCAGCACAAATGAAGACTCGCCTCTTTCCAAACGCTCTTAAAGGACCATCGTTTTGGCTGTTGACCGTGACACCCTCATCAGCAAAATGTCAAAAATGAGAAAAGTGGACGCCGAACGCAGGATTTTCCAGGAAAAATGGACTACAGTAATCCCTCCTTTATCGCGGGGGTTAGGTTCCAGAAATAACCCGCAATAAGTGAAATCCGCGAAGTAGGACAACTTTATATTTCACAATTATTATACATGTTTTAAGGCTGTAAACGCCTCACCACACACATTATACACCTTTCTCAGACTGGTATTAACATTTTCTCACATTTCTCTCTTGTTTAAACACTCAAACTTTCGTAGATTTTCATCAAAATGTATTAATAGAAGCGGGGGTGGTGGTGGTGGGGGGGTGCGCTCGGACACGTGCACCGTCACGAAACAAGACAAAGATTTAATCCCGGTTTAGACCTGGCCTAGTCCTGGTTTAGACCTGGCCTAGTCCTGGTTTAGACCTGGCCTAGTCCCGGTTTAGTTCTGGTCTAGTCCCAGTTTAGTCCAGGGCCAGTCCAGGTTTAGACCTGGTCTAGACCTGGTTTAGTTCTGGTCTAGTCTCTAGATGCAGGACACAATGTTACACTGTAAAAAAAATGTTACACTATTAAAAAAATTGAAAAAAAATTGGAAAAAAAAATTGGAAAAAAAAATAATTCCGCGAAACAGCGAGGCCGCGAACAGTGAACCGCGATAGAGCGAGGGTTCACTGTAATTCCTATTTGTTCACGGAGGTGAATGGGAAACCTGTACGCTCGGTGTGTTTGCAACAAGTGGCTCAAGGAATATAATCTTAAACGCCACTACGAGACACGGTATTTTGAACAATACAATGAACGTGAACGGAGAATTGAGAAGACAGAAGATAAATGAATTATTGCTGGACTGAAGAAACAGCAGTCTGTAATAGATTTGTGTTTCTCTGGACAAATATTTGGACTTATTTCTATTTTTGGGGTATATTTGCCATGAGTTTTCTGATCTGGCCCCTTTGGGATCAAAGTCGGTTGGATACAGCCCCTGGTCCAAAATGAGTTTGACACCCCTACATTTTTTCTGTTATACCTCACACAACCATAATTTATCCATGCATGGAACTGGCACAATGCTACAGGTGTAATAATGAACCAAATATACAGGTGTAATAATGAACTAAATATACAGGTGTAATAATGAACCAAATATACAGGTGTAATAATGAACTAAATATACAGGTGTAATAATGAACTAAATATACAGGTGTAATAATGAACTAAATATACAGGTGTAATAATGAACTAAATATACAGGTGTAATAATGAACCAAATATACAGGTGTAATAATGAACTAAATATACAGGTGTAATAATGAACCAAATATACAGGTGTAATAATGAACCAAATATACAGGTGTAATAATGAACTAAATATACAGGTGTAATAATGAACCAAATGCAGCTCTCCTCTGTCGTGTAGCTCACTGACTGACAGTCCAGTCCCCATCACACAGAGGAAGAATATGTTGCATAACAGATGATGGCTGAGTGGAAACAGGGCCGACTGCGATACATCCTCTCTCACACAGCACACTATCAAAATAAAGCATTCATCTGTCATCTCACCAAAACAACATGTTTTTACAGCTAAACACAGCCGTAACTGCTTGCACATCTCCCAAGATTGACTGCTGACAGCTCTGCAGGAAAAACCTCTGATTTCGGTTTTGTTTTGGTTTTTTTTTGTTTTTTGTTTTTCTGACTACAGCATTTGTTATTCTGGAGGAGACAGGCACCGCTTAATCTTTATTGTCTCCCAAACATCTTAATCAGCTCTACTCGGTGGCGCTTTAAGCAGAGGTGCAAAGCAAAGATTACACTTTCAATTACTGCACGCACATTACAACATGAGTTTTAACGCCTAGTGGGAGGAAGCGCCGAATCACGCCAACAAACCGAAAAGCATCTGACAGAAAAATACAAAAAAACTAAACTAGCTAGCGTCAAAAACACTCAATGCGCATTCCGAATCTTCTCTCTCTTATTCCCAAACAAGCTGGAGGAAGTGGGGCAAGAAATAGGAGATCCGAAACAAAAGCGAGGTAATATGAAAAGCAGTGGAGGATGGCGGGATGGGGGCACGGAGGTAGATAGGGTTGGGGTAAGGAAGGGGAGGGAGGGGTGAAAGTGTGGAAATTATCTCTTCATTATCAGCAAGCGTCGCTCAATGGTTCATTCATATAGTGTGATCAGTGAGAGCATGAGTGATTTCTCATTTCAGCAGACAAATGACTACACACCTTCGTCAAGTACAGACCCAGCGCTGTGAAAGTAATCAACCAATGGGAGGAGACGGAGGGGAAGAAGGGGGAGAGGAAAGAGAAGAGGATGGTTAACCAGTAGCTCGAAATACTTACCGCATAGAAGAGAATGAGAAAGGCACAAGGCTGGGTAATGTGGTGGGCTATAGATAGAGGCTGTTCATTCAATTCAAAGCACCAAGGCTGTTTATTATGATGTGTTTAAGTAATGCAGTAAATGAAAGATGACATATAATATTATGTGGTGAAATGAAATGAGAAAAAGTGATTTTATTCTGTTGCCATTATCTTACATGTTGGAGATTTCAGATTCTATGATAAAAATGTTCCACAGTATGACATTAAACAGTTCTTCCGTACTTACTTTACCTTATTTACTAATTTACAGAGGGTTTTATAGCTCAAAAATACCTAGAAAAACAGGGCTGTGACTGTAAGTGGGGTTGCCTCTCAACAGATCTGACCTGTAATTTGGTCTGGTTTGCTCTCCATGAAGACAGAAAGGTTTAAAACTTTCCAGAAAAAACAATAATGTAGTAATTGAAAGATGACATAATATTAATGGTTAAAAGAAATGAGATAAAGTGATTATATTCCATTAGGGATGCAAATTATCGATTAATTCATTAATCTAAAGTTGATTGACCTTATCGATCGACTTACGATTAATTGATAAGCGGCGTTTTTCACCTGAATTTTAGTGTTTCAATAGGGTCTTTAAGAATATAAGCTATAGTATACATAACACTGAGTCAAAAATATATCATAGTATTATTATATTGTATATTCCTCAATTAATTATTCCTTAGTAAAAAGCACACAAATGTGCATTCTTTATTGAAAATAAATTGAGGACGTTTTTTGTAAAAGCTCCGTGATATGAAATGATAAAAAAATGAATTGATCGGGGAAAACATTTCACTCACACACACGCACACACACCGGCACACGGGCCGGACAGCGGGCTACTTCCACTGCGCTTTCACATGGAGCCTGCTACGCGGCCCGGAGGAACACGTGCAGCGCGCCGCGCACGTGTTCATGCAGACAGCAGGACGTGGAGCGAACCAAGCCGCAAAAATTGGGTTCGCAGGAGAACATTTTGCACTGCTTCTAGATCCGGCCGCGGATGTAACGCTATGGTCCTTCTCGCGAGTGGGTTCGCATCTCGTGTTCACGTTCCAGAGTAGCGCCCTCTCCTCTAGCGATTAGTTACAATTAATGCATTTTAATCGACCAACGTCTTGATCGACAATTAATCGTAATTAATCGTAAGTCGATTAATTGTGACCATTAATCGTAAGTCGATTAATTGTTGACATCCCTATATTCCATTGACCTTATATTACATGTTGGAGTAATAACAGTAGTAAAATGTGCACTGCTATAATGGTAAAGCTAAAAAGCAATGTCTTACTACTGTTTACTACTGTTATTGCACACTTACATTTACCACTGGAATTTTTAGTACTGTTGTTTACTCCTGTTATTGAATTTTACCCCCGTTGCACTGTTGTTTACTACTGTTATTGCACATTGACTACTGGAATTTTAGTACTGTTGTTTACTCCTGTTACTGCACTAGAATTACTACTGTTGCACATTTATTTTTATTTTATCTTAACTCCTATGCACATTCTACTGCACATGACCAAGTCACTGCTGTATCTTCCATTGCACATTTTTGATGCACACTGCACACTTTGGAAATCTGTATATAGTATAGTTTATTTATTATGTTGCACTGTTTTAAGATTTTAGACCGTAGACTTTAGTTTTAACTTAGATCTCTGTCTTAGATAGTTTTTTGTTGTGTTTTGTCTTCATATTGTATTTTGTACACTGTCTTTTTGCACTACCTGGCCAGAGAGAAACAAAATTTCGATTCACTGTATGTTGAACACATATGGCAGAATTGACAATAAAGCTGACTTTGGACTTTGAACTTGAACTTTGAACTTAAAGCAGATTAATAATAACTGCCCTATGTAACTTTTTGGTTGGGGGTCTGTCACCTGCTTGTTTCTATGGATACATCATTCCTTTGCCTGAAATGTTCCACAGTATGTAAACAGCTCTAACATACATTTGTTCAATTACAGGTGGTGTTATAGCTCAAAAATACCTAGAAAATCAGACATTCTGACTGCGAGCGGGGTCGCCTCTCCCCAGATCTGACCTGTAACTTGATGTGATTTGGGCTATATGAAAACAGGAAGGTTTAATACCATATTGTGAAACATTCCAGACAAAGCGATAACGTCTCCATGGAGAAAAGAATTTGATGGACCTTCCACCGGAAAAGTTACACAGTGCACCTTTAAATAAATGTGTAACTGATCCATACTGAAATTCTACTTTGTAACTTTACTATTTTATGTATGCATATATGTAAGTATATGTATGTATTTCTCCTGTGTGAGATCAATAAAGTCACTTCTTCTTCTTGTATGTATGTATTTTTGTTTTTACTATTTGTATCTCTTCTTAGCAAAATAAACGATGTAAGTAGCCGCTTAATGGTGATTATTTATGATAATGCCTATGTAATTAGGTTAACTATCTTAGTGTCACTGGATTATTTACACTGTTCGGGAACCTGTCTCTGGGGATTAATTGGGCATTTCCTCAAGTGCAAATACTGGGAGTCAACCAAGAGACTTCAGTTACCACATTATCGCATTAATCATCATTATTATTATTATTATTATTATTACTATTATTATTATATATCAGCTAAAATGTTCAATCAATCATAGTATTTATTTTTTACTTATTTACCTTTAAAAAGCTATTCTGCGTAATTACAACTAATTTGGAGTGTATAACAAAGCAATATATTCTATATTGTTAGTGAGAGGCCTGATTTAATTGGATTGGGGAATTAAATCATTTTCTAATTAGTGATCATTGCTAACCCTTTCCAATTTATTTTCACAGCTATCACACATGTCATAATAATGTGAGAAATATATAGCTGCAGTTTTATAGATGGTGTGCAAATAAATAAATGAATAAACAAATTCTTTAATTCGGGAGCTACTGGCTGGTTTTCATACATCAGTATGGCAAAGCACCAGGACGGCACATTATATCCCCAAAAGTATTGACATTGCAACAAACAAAATATAATGGAATCATGTTTATATAAATGGACATGGTTAACCCGCTAGCCATCGCGTTCCAAATAGGAAGTGAGCATGGATGCGCTTCCAGCTCCATTGATTCTGGCTCCAATTCACTTTGTACTGAAAAAATGTCACTCCTCTCTCTGTAACTGCTGCTGTCAGGCTCCTCATTTTGGTCTTAAAATATTGTATTAACCTGCTCTACATGATCTTATTTTGCTATTTTGTCTGTAAATCAACTCCTTTTTCTAATATGGAACTCAGCTCCAAATTCATCCCTATAACTGCTAACCCTGGTGAGCTTCATTTGACTGGAGCTGAACGCTGTGGGTGACATCTCACTCCCTTAGTCCATTTCTTTATACAGCTTATGATTGAAACATAATACCAAAAACTTCCTGAGAGAAATGTTATATTTATTATTTTCCTTTTTACGTCAATTAGCCTTGATTGAATCTCTGAAGTTTTCTTCATACGCTTTTTTTTTTTTTTAAGTCTGGCAATTAGTTTTATTTTAGTTTCAGTGTAACTAAAAATATCACAATCTCTTCCAATATCGTTCCTCTCCACAATACACCCCCTCCTCTGCTGCCAGTGTCGGCACATCGGCATGCAAAACGCACTCAAGGCCAGTTTGCTGAACAATAAGAGAAGCTGCATCACCCCTGGCCTCAGATCCTGTCCATTATTCACCAGTGTGTGTTAGGAATATGACTGTAGCTCTCCTCTCCCAGCATGCGGTCTCCTCTCTTCCTCCTTTTCCTCCTTCTCTTCTTTGCCTCTCTCCCCTCCACTCTCCTAATGGCCACCGCATGCATATAGTCTGGCACGGCTAGCATGTGCTTTTTCTATAGCCCTCAGACATCATTAGCGCCACCCAGCACGCTACTCCTTCCATTTCCTATCATTTTCTTCTCCTTGCGCTCGCTCTCAACCCCTCCTCCTCCTCTCCTCTTCCTCTTCTTCTTCTTCTGCTTCTTCTTCTTCTCCTCTCCATCCCCAGGCCCTGTGCGTGTAGTTGCCATAACAGGAGGTGGAATAGATTAATTTGCTGTAATGTGGTTTGGGCTGTGGTGGGGCACGGTACAGGGCGGCTGCTCTCTCCCTCACTCTTTACATGTGTGTGTGTGTTTTCAAACAAGCCAATCAAAGCCACTCAACGGTCGCTAGCCCTCTCACCATCTCTACTCCCACAGCTCTCAGGATGTCTCGGAAAAGCCACCAGACCCCCACCACCAGCACCACCCCTCTCTCGCTCTGTCTCTGTCTGTCTACTACTGCGTGTTAACAGTTGGCTCTAGTGCTGGTATTTTTGCCACTCTCGTCATGTACCATTTTTTCTTGTTTTTTCTTTTCTTTTTCTTTTTTTTTTTTACAGCAGGGCAGTCTGGAGAGGAAGAGGACACAGTGACCAATTTTACCAAAACTTATTTTTGATTCTACTGGTTCCCACTCAGAAAAGTCCAAAGTGAAACATGAATGGATGAAAAACAGCTGAAATTACTCATATTTTTCAAATTGGTTAAAGAAGCGCTGTGTAACTTTCCAAGTGGACAGTCTGCTGCCACCTACTTGTTTCCATGGAGATGTTATTGCTTTGCCTAGAATGTTCTATGGTAGAACTTTAAACATACCCATTTAAAATTGATTCATTTTGCATATTTCTGTTGCGCAAAATACAATAATTCCTTCTGTGAATAGGGGCAACTAGTCACAGATCTGAACTGCAATGTAGCGTAGTGCTTGTCTCCCTCTTGATAGATAGGTTTAATCTATACTGTGGAACATTCTAGACAAAGCAATAAAATTTCCATAGAGACAAGCAGGTGACGGACCCTGCACTAAAAATGTTATGCAATGCACCTTTAAGCAAGCTACAATAGCAATTGTATGAAATAATATTTGCTTCAAAATGTGTAAAATTGTGTTTCATAAAATTGTACAGTTATATTGTGAACTGCATAATATGGCTGCAACTGTTTTAGTAGCTGTAATTAGTAGCTGCCATGATAATTACTATATTAAATACAACTCACAATCATTTTTTGAGGTCAAACTGTATCGTGTGTACAATTCCTTTATAATAGTGTGGAGATTTGGGGCATCTTTGTTTTCATACAATACAGGGGCTGTTAAGGGATAATTATTGCTTCATTATGCCATTTATTTTTTGCAGCTCAGGCCTTTTAATGATATTGTCTATTCAAAATGTTTACTGGGATTATCCTGCTTTATTGTTATTGTGTCAGAAGCATGAAGTAAATTCAATATTGTTTCTGACCTAGTAATCGACTTGTCAGCAGTTATTTTTCTGATAAGTCAGGAAGTCAAACGATTCTTTATTTTGAGATCTACAGCACAACATATCCATATAACAGATATATATTGACATTGCAACAAACCAAATCTATTGTAATGATAGGCTGTGTATATATAAATGGTCATAGCTAACCGTTTCCAAATCAAGTGAGCATGGGCAAGCTTCCAGCTCAAACGATTCTGGCTCCAATTCACTTGCATTGAAAAAACGTCATCCCCCTCTTTGTAACTGCTGCTTAAAATGTTCATATTAACAATTCGTTTTTTGTGAATTTACATTTTCAGAAGGGTTTTCAGAATAGGTTGAAATACGGTGACTGAAGACTTCTAACTCAAGAATGTTTAAAAATTGTGCATTATTGATGAAAATTATTATTATTTTTTTTTTTGACATCTACAGTATATAAATAGTGTCTATGTAATAAAATAGGGTGTTTTCATAAATGTTTTAAAGCAGAGGGTCCGTCTCCACTGCTTTGTTATTGCTTTGTCTGGATTGTTTCACAGTACAGTATTAAACCTTCCCATCATGAGTCCAAATCAAGCCAAGTTACTGATCAGATCTGTGGAGAGGCAACCTTACAGTCAGAATGCCTGTTTTTCAATGTATTTTTGAGCTACAAAACCACCTCATTAAGCATCATTAAAGGAAAATTAACGTTTTTTTACAATCTGAGCCTTCTTTTGGCAATAAAACAAGTAGTTTTACTCACCCATAGCAGTTTGGTGTCAATTGGAGCAGTATCGCAGAACTTATGTTGAGCCGTTCTGTTCTACCAATGATCCCGTATCCGTTAGCGTGAGTGCTCGGGGCATTACTTTGCGGTGTCCAAATAACACAAACTTTAGCACTTTTCAAATCACAGAAGATCGCTGTGTCAGGGTAGACTTTTAGTGGATTCCAAATCCCGATCCCGAATCCCGATATCCAGCTATAGTTTCATTTGATGACGTCATCAGAGAGGACAGTGCGCATGCGTGAACTCAGCTGTTTTGTAAACACAGCTAGTCCGAAAGAAGCTAACACCGCTCTGAACTTTACTTTTTTGTTGCGATATCGGGTTTCAGGCTGTTTTGGAATCTACTAAAAGTCTACCCTGACACAGCGATCTTCTGTGATTTGAAAAGTGCTAAAGTTTGTGTTATTTGGACACCGCAAATCAGTGCCCCGAGCACTCACGCTAACGGATACGAGATCATTAGTAGAACAGAACGGCTCAACATAAGTTCTGCGATACTGCTCCAATTGACACCAAACTGCTATGGGTGAGTAAAACTACTTGTTTTATTGCCGAAAGAAGGCTCAGATTGTTAAAAAAAAACGTTAATTTTCCTTAAAGTATTGGTTGATCTTAACATCCATCACCACCCCACACTACTATATTACCAGTGATATTACAGTTTCAGGTTCATCTGTGGTATAAATACATATGATTAGTCTGTGAGATCCTTGGTGTGAGAAAAACAAGAATCTTTGGAAAAAGAAAAAAAGTGTGTGAACAAAGTCATGCTCTACTTGTGAGTGCTGAAAAAGTTGTCTTCCCAAAATATATGACCCGTTTCTGACTTTCCAACTTTCAAAGAATCACGCTCCCACTACTACTAAAACTACTGCTGCCAAGCTTGCACAATATTACTGCTGCTACTTCCAAACAGCAAAACTGAATCTTCTTCATTTGTGAATGACTTAAAGGTCCTGTATTAAACAAAATTGACTGTTTGATTAACCATTTATTAAGAGTCGAGAGTCTCCAAAAGCACCTTGTGATGTCATAAAGAAGTAGTTTTCAGCTAAGTTAACAGCTACGCTTTACCTTTAGTTCAGTAGACATGGGTAATTTTAGGTCTGAAATCATTCAAATGTTTATAGTGAAGGTGTATGGAGTTTAAAAACACAGGGGAGCACTTCCTGTATTACCATATGACATCACAAGGTGGAACAGACTGTTTTCAATTTGAGAGAACAACTCATCTTAAATAAGCAGGGTTTATGTGGTAAACATGTGTGAACGAAACAAAACACAACTCCAGGTATGTTTGTGATTAAGAAACAACATTATAACATACTGTAGATCAGAAAATACCGTAATATTAGGGGTGTGCAAAATAATCGTCATGACAATGCATCGCGATACTAACTTTCACAATATTCTTGATGCCAAAAATTGATTTTTATTAATTAATAATTTATTAATTAACTATTAATAAATAAATAAATAAATTATAAGTTTTTTTTAAAATAAATCCTATGCACTTTTTTCTTTGTGAAAGGGTATTGTTTGTTATGATGGCAGCTACCTCCAAAATGGCAAATGTTTGAACGTCATTTTTTGTTTTAGAAAAAATCTTATGCACTTTTTTGTTATTGGTTTGGTTTATTTGTTTTTGTTATTCAATAAATTCAGTTATGAATTGAGTTGCTCAGAGTTATGTATCAATTGAAGACACTACCCAGATACACAGCCACTGATATTTAAGTTATCCTCTTTTTTTTTTGGTACATTTTCACTGAAGTATGTTGAATATATTGCAATGCATCGCAATAATTCAAGTATCGTGATGCATCGTGATGGTATCGCATCGTGGCATATGAATCTTGATTCGAATTGAATCGTGACTTCTTTGCAATACCCACCCCTACGTAATATGGGCCCTTTAAAGGTTGCCTCTCCACAGATTTGACCTGTAAGGTATTTTGATAGAATCCCAAAATATTCCACTCTCTTGTTAACATTCTCAGCCAGTGGAGTATGATTTCTTTTTTCAAACAATGCAATTTCCTTACCCCATAATTTTGCTAGAACTGAAGTCAAAAATATGATCAAACTCAATCTACCTCAGCTTTTTAAGTGAATAAACCATTAACTAGTCCAAAGTATTGACGTAGTATTTAAAGGGCCCATATTACGCTATTTTCTGATCTGTGTTATAATATTGTTACCTCATCATAAACATACCTGGAGTTGCATTTTGTTTCATTGACATGTTTAATACAGAAATCTTGCGTAATTTAGACTGATTTCTTCTCTCAAATGAAAAACTTTGTTCCACCTTGTGATGTCATGTCATAATACAGGAAGTGCTGCAGTGTGTTTTTAAACTCTATACACCTTCACTAGAATCATTTGGATAATTTCAGCCCTGGAATTGCCAAAAAGGAAAAAAGGTAGCAGTTAACATGAAAACTACTTCATGACATCACAAGGTGGAACAGAACATTTGGAGATTTGAGATGTAAACAGACTAATAATTCAGACATGTGTGAATGAAACAAAACACAACTCCAGGTATGTTTCTGAGGAGATAACAACATTCTAACATGTCTTAAACCTCACAAGAGTCAATCCTGTGTAATACAGAACCTTTAACTAATGTAATATACAGTATTTTTGCATTACCTGCTGTTTCTTTTATGTATATTACTCCAATGTCTATACATGCTAATCCGGCCTGCCTCTAATCTCTTCTCCTTCCGTCTTAGTGTAAAAAGCCAACTATTAGTCACAAGTCTCCCCAAGGCCTCTATAAAATGCCACCTCTCCTCTTCATCGTAACCACCAGCTCCTAACTGCATAAATACGAAATGATTTGTCCCAAGGGTGAGGACGAGGAGGTGGAAAATCTAGTGGAAATGTTGCTGTTTGTTTATGTAGTGTTTCAATGTGACAACCACAGGAGCGAGCCGGGCTAGCTATGTGACACCGAACACCGCGATGCTGGCAGCTGTGACACGTGATCCGCTCTGTTGCCATCTAAAAATATGGCTCTTCAGTTGTGGAGTATTGCAGGTATGTGAGAGCAGATACCTCAGAGAGCGGGGCATTATTTCACCGCGTCGTGCTCCCAGATTAAATGCGACAGTTTGGAGTTTAGTTACACGTGAGTTTTTTATGTTTTATTTTTCTACACACACGCTGTAAGATCAAACTAATGTTATATTACTATTTATAAATCTTCATATAGATAGATCTGTAAGAGTGAAAGTTTCCAGGTATACTAGTTAAATGTGCACTGCGCAACTTTTCTTGAATGTTCCATGCTATGACATTAAACATCTGGCATTTCTTCATTACAGGTGTTTCTATTGTTCAAAATCCATTAAAGATCCCATGACATGGTACTTCTTGATGCTTTTATATGTCTCCTTAATGGTTCCCTAATACTGTAAATGAATCCTTCTTCAAAATCAACACTCAGTGCATGAGAAACAGAGATAAGATGAGAAAGAGTAATTTTTCTCTCTCTGAACACTCCATAATGGGCGTTGTTGCTTGAATGCAAATGAGGAGAAAAGAGCTGGCCTATAGTAGAGGGTGGGGGCGTGGCCAAACTCTCCGCTCTCGGCTCTGAGCCCTCAGCTGATCCATTTCCTTGTTTTTGCCCGGGGGTGAGATTTGAAGCGTTCCATTGAAAAATAAACACATTTCCACAGAAAATAAAATTAAACCACTGCTGTTCAAAGGTCCAGAGGCTCAGATAAAGGACTTCCGAGCCTAGAAACACTCGGACGTGCCTCCAGGCAAATAAAAAAACGCATTTCGCATTGCCTAGCGCATTCACAGTCCAAACTCTCTGGGCGTGATTTACAGAGACGCTGAGTACAGACAGACGGGGGTGGAGCTGCATTTGCATTTCTTTTTTCGATCTGACGTCAATAAGGTGCCTTGTTCAAACTCGCCCGTTTGAGCTCCGATTTTTTGTAACGCAGAAAAGGATCGCAAATGCTCAGTTTAGACATTTCGCAACTTTTAACCATCCCTAAACAGGGTAGGGAAGCTCACATTAACGTTCAAAAACCTCAGAAAGTGAAAATTTCATGCCATGGGACCTTTAATATCTTCTGTGAATTAAAGTTTAATTTATTTTAATTTGGGATTTGCAAATAATTTGTGGTAAATTATAATTTGTGTTGTATTTAGCAGATTTTTAGATTTGTGTTTGTGTTAGATTTGTTTTTTCCAGAGGAGGACACACTCCTCATTGTTTCCATTTCCTATATTGTTCTGGTGTATTGCAAGAAATACCTTGGAAAACATATTGAGCGGGGTTGCCTCTCCACAGATCTGACCTGTAGCTTGATCAGGTCGTTAATTGCTTGTCTCCATGGAGATACAGCTTTTAATACCATACTGTGGAATATTTTAGGCAAAGCAATACCTATACCATAGAAACATTTTGTTAGTTTTTAACCTAGATTCAGTTATCAGTAGGGGTGTGCAAAATAATCGTCATGACAATGCATCGCGATACTAACTTTCACATTATACTGCATCGATTCTTGATGCCAAAAATTGATTTTTATTAATTAATAATTAATTATGATTAATTAATTATTAATTATTATTATTTTATTTTTTTATAAATCCTATGCACTTTTTTCTTTGTGAAAGGGTATTGTTTGTTATGATGGTATCTACCTCCAAAATGGCAAATGTTTGAACATCATTTTTTGTTTTAGAAAAAATCCTATGCACTTTTTTTGTTATTGGTTTGGTTTATTTGTTTTTGTTATTCAATAAATTCAGTTATGAATTGAGTTGCTCAGAGTTCTGTATCAATTGAAGACACTACCCAGATACACAGCCACTGATATTTAAGTTATCCTCTTTTTTTGGGTACATTTTCACTGAAGTATGTCGAATATATTGCAATGCATTGCAATAATTCAAGTATCGTGATGCATCGTGATAGTATCGCATCGTGGCATATGAATCGTGATTCGAATTGAATCGTGACTTCTTTGCCAATACCCACCCCTAGTTATCAGGGCATGTTTGGAGGTCTAAATTACATGCTAATTTAGGAAACTTTGTTTGAGAATACACAACTGCCTTAAGGTACAGAGGCACTAGACAAAGCATAGAGGGCAGTCAAGACAAAAAAAAAGCTGGGAATGACTTCTTCGGAGCATAGTAAGGTTACAAAGTCTAGACTAGACAACTGTGGCTCAGATTTCATTGTCAGACTTGATTCATAGTCAACCATTCCAACTGCACTTTACAACTGCAGCGACTTCACTCCAATGAGAACACACTGGCCATACCAACCTTCTTGCTTCCATCAACTTAATGGATTTCAATTTTATGCTCGCTAACACATCTTTATTCCAAAACTATTCCAGAGTGATTTATAGCTGGCGCGTGGCATGTATGACATCACAGTTTATGTTGGACCCTCTTCTCTATATAACGCATGCCACTGTTGAAACGCTATAGCCATCTTAAAGGTTACCAATGTGCCCAGTGCTTCATCAATCATAAAGAACGTGGCTTTTCTAGACTCTGGTCGAATTTTTGTAACTTAATCTGACTTATCTTAAAGGGCCCATATTATGCTGTTTTCTGATCCATGTTATATTGTTGTGTCCTCGTCACAAACATACCTAGACTTCTCTAAAACACTCCTTGTGATATCATGTGGTAATACAGGAAGTGCTCCCCTGTGTTTTTAAACTCCATATACCTTCATTTGGATGATTTCAGCCCTGAAATTGCCCATCTCTATTGAACAAAAGATAAAATGTAGCTGCTATGTTGAAAACTATCATTTCATGACATCACAAGGTGGGACAGAGCATTTTGATCTTGAGATTACGTCCTGTAGTATGAAAAAAAGTCCTTGCATGGACAGCCAAAAATATTCTGTCTTTTAAGAGTGGGGAAAAGTCCTCAAAACATCACAGATAACAGGAAACTGAAGCCTACAAAAAGTTTTCTTTGCAGACAAGAAACAAAACCAAATAAATAGTAATCATAGTAGTAAATAGTATTTTATTTATAATTACATTGTATAGCTGAGAGATATATTTGTATTACTATATTTCTATATTATTTTATTTTCACTTGTACTACTACATACATAATTATACCTCATTTGACATCAGTCTCTTGCTATTTTTGCTACTTATTTATCTATTATTACCATTTATATACAGTATACCAGTTTGCTATTTGTTATTATAATATATTATGATGTGTGAGCTACTGTGTCAAAATAATTTCATTTGTGGATCAGTAACATCTAATAAGGCATAATTATATAAATATATATGTACAAGAAAAAAAGGAAAAAAAGAAAAGGCATATAGGAATACAAATCAGCTACAGTATATACAAGAGGTGGTAAGGAGGAAACAGTGCAAATACGAAACAGTGACATGACATAAGTCTATCTGTTACATTTCTTTGTATGTTTGATCTTTTTTTTTTTAATTCGTAATAAAATAACAAAACTCTAAGGTTGAAACAAATTTTTGGTCATACAAAAAAAGCTTATTTGTTTGCACTTTTAGATTTGATTCTATTTTTCTTTTTTTCTTACTTTACTCACTTTAGCCATCCAATTAGCACTAACTATGTTTTTTGGGCATTTTTGACATTTTTTCTGGATTTCAGCTTGCCTCTTTGTGCTGTCTGTATGGCTCAGCAGAGCAGTCTCCCCAATGTGTATTCAAGGGAACAGCTCCTGTCTCTCTCCAAGTCCTCGGCGCTTTCTGGACCTAAACTGAACATTCCTGTGGAACTACGGAGAAGACCACACAGGGGATGCCGCGCCGGAGCGAAAGTGAAACAGCGGAGGAGAAAATTCTGGCCTGCGGTCCCGTCAGTTCTGACAGGGAACGTAAGGTCAATGGGAAATAAGATGGACGAACTGTGTGCGCTTGTTCGGACCCAGAGGGAGTATGCTCAGCTCTATCATGGGCTTCACGGAAACCTGGCTTCATACGAACGTCCCGGACAACAGCGCATCTGTACCCGGCTTTAAGACATTGTGTGGACAGAGACTCGCTTCTTTGCAGTAAGAAGAAGGGCGGCGGGATTGCTGTTTTGATGAACGAGAGGTTGTGCAATCCTGGCCATATTACTGTGTAGGAGCGTATCTGTGCGCCGGACATTGAACTTATGGTTGTGGGACTGCGTCCATATTATTTACCGAGGGAATTTACGTCTGTACTGTTCACTGGAGTTTACATCCCTCCCTTGGCAGATGAAGAGGGAGCCCGGGACAGAATACACACGGTGGTTACTGCTTTGCAGTCAAAGTATCCTGAGGCATTACTACTTTCTGGAGACTTTAATCATGCCACATTCGACAGTGTTTTACCCACATTTCAACAGTATGTGGATTGTAAGACTCGGGACAACAAAACTCTGGACTTACTGTATGCTAATTCCGGGGAGGCATACAGTGCCACCACCCTGCCCCCACTGGGACGATCTGATCACAATCTGGTCCTTTTAACACCTCAGTATGTCCCTGCAGTGAAGACGCAGCCTGTCACCACTAGAACTGTGAGAAGGTGGAGTGACGATGCCATCAGTGCCCTCCAAGACTGCTATAGGACCACGGACTGGAATGTGCTCTGCTCACCCCATGGGGAAAACATTGACAGCATGACGGACTGTATCACAGATTACATTAACTTCTGTGAGGATACAGCCGTCCCCACACGCACTGTTCGCTGTTACCCCAACAACCAGCCCTGGATCACCAGCAAGCTGAAGGCTCTACTCAATAAGAAGAAGTGGGTCTTCAACTCTGGTGATAAGGACGAGTTGAGGGTGCAGCAACAGCTAAAAGTCCAACTGAGGCAGGGTCAGGAGGCTTATGGGAGGGAGTTGGAGACTAAACTCAAACAAAATAATACTAGAGAGGTCTGGAGGGAAATGAAAGCTATTTCTGGTTTCTCCAGCCCCAAACAGCAAGACAATAGCCCAGACAGGTCAAACTTACTTAATTTACATTTTAATCGCTTTTCTTCAACTGGCACCTCCATCTCTACACCTCCCAGACGCCTAATCCACACCTCTATACAGACCATTCATCAGCCCATCACCTCTGCTTCCACGCCTGCCCCCACCTCCACAGAGAAACCCAGCTCTGTCTCCTTGTCAGGTGAGAAGGCAGCTTGAGAAAGTGCTCCAGAACAAGTCTCCAGGACCTGACAAAATCAACCCCCGTGTGCTAAGAACTTGTGCAGCACAGCTCACTGGGGTCCTGCACTTTCTCTTCGCACTGAGTCTGAAGCTTGAAAGGGTACCGGTGCTTTGGAAGACCTCCTGCATTGTGCCAGTGCCCAAGAAGCCTGTCCCATCTGGACTCAATGACTTCAGACCAGTTGCGCTGACATCTCATGTCATGAAAGTGTTTGAGAGACTTGTTCTGGCTCAGCTCAGACCCCTGGTGGTACCATCCCTGGATCCTCTCCAATTTGCCTATCAGGCCCATATGAGTGTGGAGGACGCAATAATCTATCTTCTGCAGCGGGCTCACTCACACCTGGATAGTGTTAAGGGCTCTGTGAGGATATTGTTCTTTGATTTCTCCAGCGCCTTTAACACAATCCAGCCTTCTCTGATGGGTGAGAAATTGCTCAGGATGGGTGTCAGCTCCTCCACTGTTTTCTGGATTACTGACTACCTGTCATGCAGGCCTCAGTATGTGCGACTGGGGACCACCCTGTCTGATACTGTGGTCAGTAATGTAGGAGCCCCTCAGGGTACAGTCCTGTCTCCGTTCCTGTTCACTCTGTACACCTCTGATTTCTGATTTTTGAGTCCTGCCATTTGCAGAAGTTCTCTGATGACTCTGCGGTGGTTGGGTGTATCAGGGATGGACAGGAGATGGAGTTCAGGACACTGATTGCAAAATTTGTGGAGTGGTCCCAGGCAAACCATCTGCTCCTGAACTTAGACAAGACCAAGGAACTGGTAATTGACTTCAGGAGACTGAGGTCACCTGTGGAGCCTATTAACATCAAGGGTCACGAGGTGGAGATTGTGGACTGCTACAAGTACCTGGGCGTTCATGTGAATGACAGGCTGGATTGGAGGGACAACTGTAATATTGTGTACAAGAAGAGCATGAGCAGACTCTACTTCCTGAGGAAGCTCAGGTCTTTCAATGTGTGCAGTAAGTTACTGGAAATCTTCTACCAGTCTGTGGTTGCCAGCGCCCTGTACTCTGCTGTAGTCTGCTGGGGGAGCAGCACCAGTAAAAGAGACATCGGACGGATTGACAAACTGATCCGCAAAGCTAGTCACGTGATTGGCTGTGAGCTGGAGACATTTGTCACAGTGAGGGACAGGAGGACACTGGACAAACTGCTCTCCATCATGGAAACTCCTGCTCACCCACTGCACCAGACCATAGAGGGACAGAGGAGCTCATTCTCCAACAGGCTCCTACAGCTCCGCTCAAACCGTGAGAGATACAGGACGACATTCATACCATACTCCATACAACTGTACAACAACTCACCCTTATGTAACAGATAATACTCCATACAACTGTATACAGCTGGTACTGTACATCATATTTGATACTGTATTTTATATTGACTACTACTTTTCTATTTAAATCTGATTGTACATATATATTTATTACCATTATGTATATAATTGTATCTCATCTGACGCAGGTCTATTGCTCTTTGGTTGCTATTCCATCTATTTTTCTTTTTGTTCTTTTACCCTCTGTTTTTATAGTGTATATTATATTTGATGAGTGAGCTGCTGTACCCATAACAATTTCCCTTGGGGATCAATAGTTTGTCTAAGTCTAAGTCTAGGTCTAAGTCTAGGTCTAAGTCTAAGTCTAAGTCTAAGTCTAAGTCTAAGTCTAAGTCTAAGTCTAAGTCTAACCAAACAAGGTTCAAACTAATTTTTGATAGTACAAGACACTCAAAACATTCTGTAATTTTACTTGGCATGAAAAGCTGTACAAAATGTCTGCTTTTCCCTGTCTCTGGTGCTGTGATAATGTAAAGACAATCTATCTCTGCGTATGTTACAAAATCAGGTCACCCATGAGCTGCAGCCCTGGCTCTACATCACATGATGAATGAATGAACTCCCTATTCCATACAATGTTCCAGTTGCTGTAGACTATAAATACCAGCTGGGGAAGATTGTATGTCCTGGCAGTCACATAGCATTTTCCACTGTCACGAAAGGCAAGATTCTATCACTCGTGATCTCGCACAGGGGACGGGGCCTGCTCCTGTGAGAGTAAACAGCGCACAAAGACAAAGCTGTGTAATCTTATCACTGCTCCTGACAGCCTCAAGTACCACCCTTTAACTCACTGGATACATTTATCTTAAGATTTATTAATGCAACAAACAGAAGCTTTTCTATATTTTATAGAAGGGAGAAAGTGTTAACTTAAAGGGTTCATATTATAATATTTTCTGATCTATGTTATAATAGATTGAAAACATTGGAGTTGTGTTTTGTTTCATTCACACGTTTAACACACAAATCCATGCATATTTTCTTCTCTCAAATAGAGAATTTGAGAGAATATTATATTGTTTATTATATTGTTTATTATATTGTTTACTTCTTCCCCTGCACTTGGCAACACTTTTTTACCATGTACTATTATTGCATGTTATTAGTACTTCTTGACTATCTTAGCGAGTCAACGGTTCTTCTGATCCTAAGCATTTCATTGCATTGTTGACCTTTTGTTGATTCTGCATATGACAAATAAACAATCTTGAATCTTGAATCTTGAATAGAAAATACTCTGTTCCACTTTGTGATGTCATGTGGTAATACAGTAGCCTACATGAAGTGCTCCTTCTGTACACCTTCACAATAATCATTTGGATACTTTCGGCTCTAGAACTGCCAGTCTCTATTAAACTAAAGCTAAAAGGTAACTGTTAACTTGAAAACTACCACTACATGACATCACAATTTGAAACAGAGCATTTTGAGCTTTGGAGATGTAGACAGGTTTAGCAGAGAAATGGGCACTGCTAGACGCCAGTTCTCTGAGAATATGCAGCAGCAGATCTCAGAGGACGACTCGGCTTCTGTGTGGAAGAGTTTTAGGAAAATTACAAACCACAAACCTAAAACTCCACACTCCACCAATGATCTGCCCCTAGCCAACAGTCTAAACTACTGTCGTTTTGATGAGCCATCAAGCAGCTCTCACACCTCCAACCGTCCCAACAATAGAGACTACCTGGACACTTATCCCCCCACTGCCCCCGCTTCCCCCTCACCAGAGCCATCTCCACCCTTTCACATTCACGAGGCAGATGTGAAGAAGCAGTTCAGAAGGATGAATGCCCGGAAGGCATCCGGCCCAGACGGTGTCTCTCCTGCCACCCTGAGACACTGCGCTAACGAGCTGGCCCCGGTGTTTACGGGCATCTTCAACTCTTCACTGCAGGCTTGCCATGTGCCTGCCTGCTTCAAAACCTCCACCATTGTTCCTGTCCCCAAGAAGCCAAGGATCACTGGACATAATGACTAAAGACCTGTGGCTCTGACATCTGTGGTCATGAAGTCATTGGAGCGCCTGGTTCTGCTCCACCTCAAGACCCTCACGGGCCCCCTCCTAGACCCACTGCAGTTCACCTACAGAGCCAACAGATCTGTAGATGATGCCATTAACATGGCTCTACACTTCACCCTGCAGCATCTGGGCTCCCCAGAGATTGTGGACTTTAGGAAGCACACAGCCCCACTGCCCCCCACCATCCTGACCGACACCCCCACCACCACTGTGGACTCATTCCGCTTCCTGGGGACCACCATCACCCAGGACCTCAAATGGGAGCCCACCATCACCTCCGTCATAAAGAAGGCCCAGCAGAGGATGTACTTCCTGAGGCATCTGAAGAGATTCAACCTGCCAGCACGGACAATGGTGCAGTTCTATACTGCCATCATTGAGTCCATCCTCACCTCCTCCATCACCGTGTGGTCTGCTGGAGCCACAACCAGGGACAAACAGAGAGTGCAGCGTGTTGTGCGCTCTGCTGAGAAGGTGATTGGTTGCAGCCTTCCATCTCTTCAGGACCTGTACATCTCCAGGACATGGATACGTGCAGGTCGGATTGCATCCGATCCTTCTCACCCTGGTCATGGACTTTTTGACCTGCTCCCCTCAGGCAGGAGACTACGGTCCATTCGGACCAGAACCTCTCGCCATAAAAACAGCTTCTTCCCGTCTGCTGTTGGACTCTTGAATAATAATAACATTATGACTGTTCCCACCCCCCGCTCTGTGTCAGTCACATGACCCCACCCCCGCCGCTCTGTGTCAGTCACATGATCCTGTGCTGGATTTTTTGCACCTGAGCATTACCTGCACCTGCACTGTTTATATTCTTGTATTCTTGTAAATTTGTTAATTTCTACTTTATTTTATTCTATTTTATTCCGCTCCTAGTACCGAAGCAATTTCCTAATGTTGTGAACTCAAACATATGGCAATAAAACCTCTGATTCTGATTCTGATTCTGACAGACTAATAAAGGATTGCTCAAACATGCGTGAATGAAACAAAACACAACTCTATGTTTTTGATGAGGTAACAGCATTATAACATGGCTAAAAGCTCACAAGTCAATTTTGTGTAATATAGAACCTTTAATGATTCGATGAGGACAAGATAATGAGTGAGTTAGATGAACATTTGGTATTTTTTGGTTCTTCTAAAAGCAGACTAAACTGACGATTAACACATTTAATCTGTCTTTATATATATATATATTTTATATATATATATATATTTTATATATATATATATATATATATATATATATATATATATATATATATTATATATTAGGGATGCAAATTATCGATTAATTCATTAATTGATAGTTGATTGACCTTATCGATCGATTAACGATTAACTGATAAGCGGCGTTTTTCACCTGAATTTTAGTGTTTCAATAGGATCTTTAAGAATATAAGCTATAGTAACATAACACTGAGTCATAAATATATCATAGTATTATTATACTGTATATTCCTCAATTAATTATTCCTTAGTAAAAAGCAGACAAATGTATTGATGCTGAATAATAGAATACAGTAATCCCTCGCTCTATTTTTTTTAAAATAGTGTAACATTTTTTTATAGTGTAACATTGTGTTCTGTCCTGATTGGCTAAGAGACTAGACCAGGACTAAACGTGGACTGGACCAGGTCTAGAGCAGAACTAAACCAGGTCTGGACCAGGTCTGGACCTGGACTGGACCGGGACTGGACCGGGACTGGACCGGGACTGGACCGGGTCTGGACCTGGACTGAACCAGGGTTGGGCCGCTGTGTGCCGCTGCTGGTTTCGTGCGGCTGGTTTGTGGCTCGGGGCCCGAGCCGCGGGCCAGCCGCGCGGGACTCGGGGCCCGAGCCGCCGCGGGCTGAGCACGCGGGACCAGCAGCGGCACGTTGCGGCGCATTCCTGGGCGCCGCGGTTCGATCTCGCCTCACGCGTACACCCGGGGCTGCTGAGCAGTGCCGTTGGCGCCTGCGGCCGGCTGTGAGTCGAGCGCAGCGCGGTGCGCGGTTGCCTTGTTTCGTGACCACGCGGTTAATTACAATTAATGCATTTTGTTCGACTAACGTCTTAATCGACAATTAATCGTTAATTGATTAATTGTTGACATCCCTAATTATATATATATATATATATATATATATATATATATATATATACATAGATTGCTTCTGAGTACTTTTTTAAATGTCAGATGGGTCAGATACAAAGAGATATTGGCCATGCCCCATTTTTAGTCGACCAATTTCTTTCGTCGACTACAGCCCGATTAATGTTGAATATACTGTGATTTAATATTGTTTCACGTTTCACTCACAATATAGTTTGTGAACGCATTGCTAAGATTTGTCAACAGTATTTTTTTTTTCAATATAAGCCCCGTGAGAAAGCAAATGGAAAAACAAGCGTGACAGTGGCTAATATGCTGTCAGGCTCCGAGCATTGTCAGCTAAGCATTCCTACGATATTACTTTAACAAATACAATGCCTCAGTCACTTGATAAAAAACAATGATAAATACATACACATTAAAAGGTCAATATTCTTACAGTGATGCTCTATCCGTGTTCATTTATTGTGTTATGAGCTGGGATTAGTCAGCCTTGTATCATACAGGCTAACCAATAGAGCCTGATAGCCAACATGCTGCTGACAGTCCACTCTTACATTACACTGTTATGTGATTGAACTGCCTTAAATATATGTAAAATGTCCTGGTAGTAGGGATGTAACGATATCCAAATGCTTCAATACGATATTTTCACAATATACATGTCACGGTTTGATATTAATTGCAATATTTTGTGAAGGCTAATTGTGAATATGCTACTTTTTCCTTTTCTTCATGCTGTCTGTGCTGAAATGGAACATGGTATATGTAATTCCCTCTGCTTTTTAGTTGATGCTGCACCAAAACAATAAATTTAAGCAAAGAGACTTGTAATTCTATATATCGTGATGACCCACGATATTATCGTGAGACTTTTGATGATACAATATCACGACATTTCAATTATTTATAAAGTATCTCCCAAGCTGGTAGTGTCCCTTTCCAGTGTCAGTATTGCTACAATGGTGCTCTATCACTTCACTATCATTTCCTGTTGTGTTATGAGCTGTCATTAGTCAGTCTTGTATCATACAGGATAACCATTATGAGCTTGATAGCCAACATGTTTGCTGATAAACCATTCATACCCCCACACTGTTATGTGATTGAACTGCCTTAAATAACATGTAAAATGTGCTGTAGTGTCCCTTTAGGCGGTATTAAAGAGAACAGCAGCCGTCTCCCACATTGTCTTTGGCAGATTTGTGAGCAGACATATTTCAGGAGCAGAGACAAGAGCAGGAGATGAGGAGAGGAGCAGGTTGTGTGCTGATTGACACTGCAGTCTGACAGGCTTGTGTAAAGCTAACCTTATGGGCCTGACTCCAGCGGGGCTGTTAGCTCACACACTGCCCCCTGCCACTGGCCAATGGGTAAACTGACAAATTCCATGTCCTTCGGTTTCAGCGGCAACAGCAAACTGCTGACCCAAATGCAATTAAACAGGCTCCAGCGGGGTAAGCACAATGCTGATGTACAGGGAGCATGCGGGTGTGCGTGTGATAGACCATCCATAGACAGTGTGATCCAATCTGCGCACTAAGCCATGAAATAGTATGGGTGTCATTAGAGAGGGCAAAAATATATCTGCGCCCTCCTCTCCCCCCGACTCCCGAGTCTCCAAAAGTACAGTTCTTCTGAGGGAGAAAAGAACAGCTCAGCCTTGGTGCAGAAACAGAACAAACCCACAAAGAACAACACTGCGCCCTGCTGCAGCCAGAGAGCTGCTGTTCACAACACCGGGTTTTAAATGACATCACAGCATTCTGTAGGACAATATTAATTAATACAGTTGGGGGGGCCACAAAAATTAATATTGATAACATGCAAAATTATGTTGTAATACAATGAGTTCTAGGGTTTAGTCAGTAATTGAAAATACAAGGTTCAACATTTGTGAATTTACCTTTTGGATATTTCATGGCAAAGTACAGTGTAATCAATAGGGAAACCTGGCTCTTGCCCAACATCACATTCTAGCATCCGAAAACCACCAATAAAACACTACAACCAGGAGAAGGACTAATCTGTATTATTTTTATCATAGCTCCAACCGCATATGACACATTAAGACATAACTCAGTCTACTGTTTATTTTATACAACCCCTTCCAGGCCAACGGCTGAGAAGCTACTTTACAAGCAAATAAGCACGAGCATTTTATGGAAACATAGCATCAGGATGATCTGAAACCAATAGGGACAGAGCCTTAATGTCATACTGAAGAACATTCCAGGCACAGTAATGACATATCTGAGTTATGCATAATTATGTTTACTGCTGCTGCTCTGTATGAATACATCATGTTTGTCACTACCTCACTGTAAACTACTGTTACCTGTGCAATTATCTGGGCAATAACCTATGTGCAATATTTATACCATACTATGTGCAATACGAAATCCACATGCAACACCTACACCACACCATATTATGTGCAATCTGTGAAATACTCTAACACCTTATTTGATCTTTGATTTAATCCTACCTGCACCTTGTACATTGTACCTTGTATTTTTTACTACATTTTATTACATATTTTATTATATTGTTTATTATATTGTTTACTTCTTCCCCTGCACTTTTGCAACACTTTTTTTTTACCATGTACTATTATTGCATGTTATTAGTACTTCTGACTATCTTAGCGAGTCAACGGTTCTTCTGATCCTAAGCATTTCATTGCATTGTTGACCCTGTGTTGATTCTGCATATGACAAATAAACAATCTTGAATCTTGAACAATATTTCACTTTCTTGTGGGTCTATGATGATCTATGATCTATGGAAAACAAAGTAGAACTGAGTAAGCCTTATTTTCTCAATTATTATCAATTACATCTTATAGCATTCAGTAAAAAATCACAAAACCCTCAAACTCCTATTTACTGCAATGAAAAAAAACTGACCAAACTGCAATAACTACACATCTCTATCACATATATACAAATACAAAACTATAAATTTGACTCATATGACATTTTGCGCTTTTCGCCTTTCACAACTCTATTCAAGGACATCCACACATGCGCCAATATTTACCAGAAGATCTCCTCTCACTCAATAGTATGCTGTGTTCAAGCACTGATACAGGCTACCACAAACAAATCAGGCTTTTACAAACAGATCCTTTTGACAGCAGGTATTTTTTTGTATTTAATTTTTTATTTTTATTTTACATCCCTGAAATACCTAAATAACCTTCCTGAGTGGATGGAGGAGAAAAGCATGGTCTCATTCATCTTGCGGCGTGTAGACCTGTGTGAGCGTGGTGGTGGTCTCCGTGTAGCAAACAACACAAAACATCTGCGTACACTGAAAGGAAGTGGCCTAATGGTGGGCACAGGGGGCACAGGGGTGTTATTCACGCAGGGGACAATTGGCACAGGTACTGTTTGGAACACTCAAAGGCTAATGTAGTCCAGCCCACAGAGCCACACAGCTTTTCACTGAATGTCGCGCACACCACTGCACAAAGGCGAGTTTTGTCATCTCAAGTATCTATAGAGAAAAGTTCAGTCCAATCGGCGCAATGCGGGTGTGAAATATTGAAAAGGAGCTGGTAAATACACAGAGAGGGTTGGATTTAAAGATGTGTCAAATAGAAGTCTCGAGTAATTTTGTAGCAACAGCAATCTGATGAAGCTACCTACCTATTCAAACATCCTTTAAAGATTCTGTCCAATGACAATTACACAGTTCTCCATAAATATACCACAGCATGGCCATACCAGCTTGTCAAAGCCTGATCTTGTCAGATCTCAGAAGCTCAGCAAAGCGGGGCCTGGTTAGTACTTGGATGGGAGATGCTGGGAACACCAGGTGCCAGTGTCATTGTGTCCTTAGACAAGACACATCACCCACTGCCTAGTATGAAAGTGGAGTGTGTGTGAGTGTTGGTGGTTTTTGGAGGGGCCAATGGCTCTAATCTGCAGTCTCGCTTCTATCAGTCTGTCCCAGGGCAGCTGTGGCTACAATAGAGGCTTACTACTATAGTTGTGTGAACAACTTTGGGTGTCTTGAAAGGCACTGATTAATGAATTCATTCATTATTGATACAAACCCCAACTTAACAAACCTGACGAAAGTTGAAAAGTTAAACTTGTGAAACATGTTAATCCTTTGTTTCATCAATAGTAATCTAAATATGTTAAGTATTAGCAGGTAATACCCCACAGAAGTAAAACACCATCTCTTTAAATTCGTCATGTCTTATACTGTGGCATCTATTGATCTTATAACATGAAGAAAAAAAATCACGCAGTGGACACAAGGCTTTAGGGTCTGAACATATCCTATGCTAACATGCTACTAGCCGATTCAAACTGTCCTCAGAGATAAAGCAGCACTTCCCAATGTAACATGCTTTTCATTCTACTCCTGTTCTGTGAGGCTGATTTGTTGGATGAGCCTGAAGATGAGACGGACAAAACCATGACAAGAGAGAGAGAAAACGCCGCACTGTCACATATTTCACATGGGGGGAGGCAGGGGGCGGCGTGCGGCCAGATAGGGAGGTAACGGTGAGCGGCGAGCGGGAGAGAGAAGCCGAGAGGTCATCCCTGGGTAATTTGTTTTGGTCCTCTTGGCGCGCAGACACACAGGGAGCAGGTAAACCAATTACAGTGTGACATGAATCACTAAAAACTACAGGCAGCCCCACAGCACGGCCCCGTCAGGAGAAGAGGAGGGAGGAGAGACAGCGCGCTTAACCAGCCCCACGACCGGGGGTCAATCTGGAGCAGCGGTCAGCGGTATTTCCCCGGATTGTGATTGGACGATTGGAAAGCCACTGATGGGAGCAAAGATGCGTTTCATTTCCAGCGCGGTGAGGTATATTTGGATGGCTTTGGATGTGGGGCCACTGGATGTGCGGGCATGCTGCAATAACATGGAATAGAATTAGAAAGAGCTAGCATGACCAGGCTAGCTTCGAAAAAAGAAGAAGGTTTAAAACATCTCTCATTAATCCTTTTTCTGCTTTATTGTGGTTTCTGTAAAGAGGGGATATTAAAGGTGCACTCTGTAACTATGTTGTTGGGGTGTCCTTCATGTGCTTGTTTCCATGGATATGTCATCGCTCTGCCTGGAATGATATTAAACAGCTCTACCTTACATACATAAGTGGTATGCATCTCCACAGACCTGATCTGTAACTTGGTTTGGTTTGGTCTCCATGAAGATAGAAAGGTTTAATACCATACTGTGAAACATTAAAGATGAAGCAATAACATCTCCATGGAGAAAAGCATTTGATGGACCCTCCTCTATTGGGTATTAATTAATTTCCATTGGGTATTACAGTGGTCCCTCGCTCTATCGCGGTTCACTGTTCGTGGCCTCGCTGTTTCGCGGATTTTTTTATTATTATTTTTTTCAATTTTTTTTATAGTGTAACTTTTTTTTTTATAGTGTAACACTGTGTTCTGCGTCCTGATTGGCTAAGAGACCAGACCAGGACTAAACGTGGACTAAACCAGGTCTAGACCAGAACTAAACCAGGTCTAGACCAGGTCTAAACCAGGTCTAAACCTGGACTGGCCCTGGACTAAACCGGGACTAGACCAGGTCTAAACCAGGATTAAACCACTCTTTGCTGGTTTTGTGCCGCTCTTTGCTGGTTTTGTGCGTGTTCGGTTTGTGGCTCAGGCTGAGAGGACGCGGTTCGGTCTCGTGCTCGCAGCCCCGGTGTACGTGCGGCCTCACGCCGGTCACGCTGCTCTGTCACGGATTTGTCCACGATGAGGGGTGCACGTGTCGCGCACTTCTCCAAGGGGTTGGTGCGCGTCGCGTCCCGGGACGTGGTAGTGCTCCTCGCGCGTCCGGCGGGGCTTCCGGGGCCGTGTCTCCCCCCACGCGTCACTATTAATACATTTTGTTGAAAATCTATGAAAGTTTGAGTGTTGAAACGAGAGACAAATGTGAGAAAAGGTTAATTCCAGTCTGAGAAAAGCGTATAATGTGTGTGGTGAGGCATTTACAGTCTTAAAACATGTAGAATAATTGTAAAATATAAAGTTGTCCTACTTCGCGGATTTCTCTTATTGCGGGTTATTTCTGGAACCTAACACCCACGATAAACGAGGGATTACTGTAATTGGTATTACATAACATATTTAGATCACCACATTACCTTTAATTTTTTTTTTAAATGCTAAATTCAATGAAAACAAAACACTCTCTCTTTGCTCCCCATGCAAAGTCACTCCTGTGCATTTTGTTATGAAACTACTGCCCATTGCATCAGGTTTGTGAAGTTGTTGTGTATTTTTGTAGTTTTGTATCATGCTTTTGTATATTTATCGAAAACTAATGTGTGGAAGCATGAGTGACATAGGCTTGTGGACAGAATCTTAAAGCTAACCATAAAGAGAGTTCGAATAGGGGTGTCTGCATCTAGTTCTAGAGCTTTTATTCAGGAAGTGTGCTCTTAGCATGCTAATTATAGTTGTTAGCATTAGCATGATGGCAAAACTCTGCTCTGACCTCTGAAAGCTGTGAAAAACACTTCTAAAACTGAAAACAGTAAAGGATTAGGATGTTAGAATATGTTTAACAATTTAGGAATAAGTAATAATTGGACCTTTGCAAACAAGTTCTGTTTTTCATGTTTTTTAAAGGAGAATTAACGTTTTTTACAATCTGAGCCTTATTTCGGTAATAAAACAAGTTGTTTTACTCACCCATAGCACTTTGGTGTCATATGGAGCACTTCCAGAGATGTTTTAGATTTGCGATCTCCGTAATGTGAGTTCTCGGGGCACATGTTTGCGGTCTCCAAATAACACAAACTTTAGCACTTTTCAAATCATAGAAGCTCGATGTCTTAGTCTACGCTTTCGTTTGAGTCAAAAGTGGCCTCTAATCTGAAATTTATCCATAGTTTCGCGTAGATGAGGACGCCAGCGCGCATGTGCGGAGTCACAGTTTATTTCACTCTCAACTCCAGGGACCCAAACATGAAACGCAAAGCTGTAAATTACTCGCGATACGGCTATCGCTAATCTAATACATCTCTGGAAGTGCTCCATATGACACCAAAGTGATATGGGTGAGTAAAACAACTTGTTTTATTACCGAAATAAGGCTCAGATTGTAAAAAACATTAATTCTCCTTTAAGGTGTTCTGCCTGCATGTATATATGGCAGAATTTTTAGTAGTTAACAGGGTGACACAATGCAGCACATTTTCAGGAGCCTGTGATCAATATAAATGCCCATGATCCTGTTTGGGAGTTTGATTTTCAACAAAAAGGTGATGGTGACTTAACTGAAAACTGTTGGCTAATGCTCGCTAGCTTTTAACAGTTTTTTTTTATATGTGAGACTTGTTTAACGCCACAAATCATCTCACCTTTTGGAGTTCCAGCTAATTCAGTTCTTTATGGTCACGTGGCGTTAAATTAAATCCCAGATTAGCGTCTAACTTGAGTAACAGAGCTTCAGACAGAACCGTTCCTACAGCTAGCTCCAGACCCCAAGGCAATGTTGATGACATCAGCTGCAAAGTATTAATTGTCAACATGATCCTAACATACAGTATATTCCAGACAAAGATGTATGGATTAACCCAATCCTAACATACAGAAGGACTTTTTATTTTCAGTTTCATACAGAAATAGAGTAACAAGACGGCAGTACTGCTCGTGTATTGGTCTTTAAACACAATAATCAGCTCACTGTGTAATTAAGGGACATGAATAAAGTCAATTCTCCAATAACAATAAAGGTTGTCACTGGTACAAAAGGACTCAATACTGTCTAGACAACAGTATTGTTATCTGGCACTTCACAAATACAAACACTTGCTGGAAATTCATATCACTGTTGTTAAGACAAGTTGGAAAAACATAATGATAAAATGCCTTCTGTGGTTGCAAAATTCTGATTCAGTGTAGCCTTGGAGCTTTGCTAATTCTGTGAAACAAACCACTTCACAAACAAAGATTCTTTTAAAGGAAAATTAACGTTTTTTTACAATCTGAGCCTTCTTTCGGCAATAAAACAAGTAGTTTTACTCACCCACAGCAGTTTGGTGTCAATTGGAGCAGTATCGCAGAACTCTCATGACATTACAAGGTGAAAGAGCATTTCAAGGTTTGGAGATGTAGACAGACTAACAATAAAGGGTTACTCAAACGTGTGAATGAAACAAAACACAACTCCAGGTTATAACATGGCTTAAAGCTCACAAGACATGCAACCTTTAATTGTTGTGAATTTTTCCAAGAACCTTAGTTTAAAGGAAAAGCAACGTTTTTTTAACAATCTGAGCCTTCTTTCGGCAATAAAACAAGTAGTTTTACTCACCCATAGCAGTTTGGTGTCAATTGGAGCAGTATCCCAGAACTTATGTTGAGCCGTTCTGTTCTACTAATGATCCTGTATCCGTTAGCATGAGTGCTCGGGGCATTACTTTGCGGTGTCCAAATAACACAAATTTTAGCACTTTTCAAATCACAGAAGATCGCTGTGTCAGGGTAGACTTTTAGTGGATTCCAAAACGGCCTGAAACCCGATATCCAGCTATAGTTTCATTTGATGACGTCATCAGAGAGGACAGTGCGCATGCGTGAACTCAGCTGTTTTGTAAACACCACTAGTCCGAAAGAAGCTAATACCGCTCTGAACTTTACTTTTCTGTTGCGATATCGGGTTTCAGGCCGTTTTGGAATCTACTAAAAGTCTACCCTGACACAGCGATCTTCTGTGATTTGAAAATTGCTAAAGTTTGTTATTTGGACACCTCAAATCAGTGCCCTGAGCACTCACGCTAACAGATACGGGATCATTAGTAGAACAGAACGGCCCAACATAAGTTCTGCAATACTGCTCCAATTGACACCAAACTGCTATGGGTGAGTAAAACTACTTGTTTTATTGCCGAAAGGCTCAGATTGTAAAAAAACGTTACTTTTCCTTTAAACTAAGGTTCTTGGAAAAATTCACAACAATTAAAGGTCGCATATCTTGTGAGCTTTAAGCCATGTTATAACCTGGAGTTGTGTTTTGTTTCATTCACATGTTTGAGTAACCCTTTATTGTTAGTCTGTCTACATCTCCAAACCTTGAAATGCTCTTTCACCTTGTAATGTCATGAGAGTTAACAGCTATCTTTTACATTTAGTTCAGTAGACATTGGAAATTCTAGTGCTGAAATTCTACAAATGATTCTAGTGAAGGTGTATGGAGTTTTAAGACACAATGGTGCACTTCCTGTATTACCACGTAACATCACAGACTGTTTTCTGATTGAGAGAAGACCTCATCCTAAATATGGGCTTTGTGTGTTAAAGGTGTGTGAGTGAAACAAAACACAACTCCAGGTATGTTTTTGATGAGGAAACATACACTTATAACATAGATCAGAAAATAGCGTAATATGGGCCCTTTAAACAAAATGAAATTAGTCATAATATATTGCCATAAATTTGAATACAACCATATTGCGTGAAAATCCACTAAAACCAATACATAATAGTACGTCTTGATGATAACTTGGTGATTTCTCATAACATTGTTTATATAATTCTGGTGATAAGAGCTCCATTGTTAAGAGTCTAGACAAGTCAAAGACGCTATACTCGATGGGGGAGGTGCTCGCCACTTACACGCCAAAGCCAATTATGATAATGTCTATAATCCCCAGACACCTGTCAAAATGATGTGGAGTATCCTGCCTCAGTCACATCACTGCCACTGGCTACACTAGCAGAAAGAACTAAGTACGGTAGGAGCAAAGTTAGAAATACAAGATATAATCAAGATCTAGTTCCTCTAGTACATTGTGTATATTTTAAACAGATACAGGAGTTTTGCTATTTAAGATTATACTGAAATAGTCCGTCTTACTTTTGCTATTTAACATTTACATTTTTTAAAAGTTTTTTTAAATTTGTTTTAAAGTTACAAGCTTAGAAGGTTATAAGAATATACCTGACAAGGCTCCGTTATCTACAAAGAACATTTTATTGCCTCATAGTGTTGCTGTCACTATAATTTCAAACTTAATAAGAAGGAGAGGTCTTGATAATTGATAGTGATTTCCAAAATCATCATTAAAAACAATTGTCATGACCACATTTTTATATAGCACTTTTCCACCTTCAAGGCACTTTAAGCTCTTTACATCAAGGAACCACTCCCCCATTCACACACATGCATTCACATAAACACTGGGGGCGAAGTTGCCTGGTTTACACCTGACCATATCACAAGTGATATATGGTCTGGGAGCCACCTTCGAAATATCTCGTAGCGGAGGTGTGGTTTACGATCGACAAAGGCCGTTTATTGGGCGTTACGAATGTGTTACATTTGTTACATTTACGTTATGTTACGCCAAATGTAACATTTGGCGTATATGTAGCCCATAGTCAATCATGTCAGTTGTCAGTTCAAACTACAAGCTTCCGTTTGTCACGTAGTACACGTCACCGTCTTGCCACCCCTCCCCGCTCTCTGATTGGCTCCCAGAATTGGGAGAGCTCGCTTGCCATAGTCGCCAGGCTGTCTTTCAGATCGGAGCGAACGAAAGCAGCCTGGGATTTCCCAGGTTAGGGGCGAAGTGGGTTAAGAGTCTTGGCCAAGGACACAACAGCAGCATTCATCTGTGGGAGCTGGAATTGCGCCGCCAACCTGTGGATCAGTGGATCTGACCGCTCAACCAACGATGTTCAAGTCAAGAGCAGGATTTGAACTGCCAAGCTTCGGATCAGTGGACACTCTACCAACTGAGCTACTGTCACCCAAACAATCATTTCGAGACAACAGAATGTAACTTCAACACAAATAATTGGAATTTCTTTAACAGTGCCATGAGATCATCCTAATTTTGATATATGTGATTTTTATTTCAAATTTCCCATTGTTTAGTATCAGTTTATTGATCATTTTAACACCTTCATAGTCCTGGTGCATATATGACCATTCAAACTTCAATTATGTTTCAATAAGCCCTACCAAGTTCTAAGTAAACAATCAGATAGACTGTCTTCTAATCTTCAGGTTGATGCTGAAATGAGTGACGTGAAAATCCACAGACAAGAAGCGCAGAATGAGACTGGCCTTGGCGCTTGCCTTGTATTGGCTATAGCCTGGACGCATGTTGTAGACTGAGGGGTGGTAAATATTTGATGAAAGCTTGGTGTGGTGTGCCAGGGGTGGGTGTGAGGAGCGGGCTAATAAAGATGGCAGCAGGCAGCGTGTCCATCAAGTGGCAGGAGAGCGGAGCCCATCGTCCCTGCATGTGTTTACCAAAGCAAGCACTAATGTTAGCACAACGTCGCCGTGGCAAATATAGCTCCTGCCTTTAGCCTGTACTGACAGAGAGAGAGAGGAGAGAGAGAGAGAGAGAGAGAGAGAGAGAGAGAGAGAGAGAGAGAGAGAGAGAGAGATAGCTCCTTTAGCCTGTGAGAGGAAGAGAGAAAACAGAGGGAGAGAGAGAGTGAAAGAGAAGGAAATATAGCTCCTGCCTTTAGCCTGTACTGACAGAGAGAGGAGAGAGAAAACAGAGGGAGAGAGAGAGAGAGAGAGAGAGAGAGAGAGAAATATAGCTCCTGCCTTTAGCCTGTGCTGAGAAAGAGTGAGAGAGAAAACAGAGAGAGAGAGAGATAGCTCATGCCTTTAGCCTGTGCTGAGAGAGAGAGGAGAGAGAAAACAGAGTGAGAGAGAGAGAGAGAGAGAAATATAGCTCCTGCCTTTAGCCTGTGCTGAGAGAGAGAGGAGAGAAAACAGAGGGAGAGAGAGAGAGAGAGAGAGATATAGCTCCTGCCTTTAGCCTGTGCTGAGAAAGAGTGAGAGAGAAAACAGAGAGAGAGAGAGATATAGCTCATGCCTTTAGCCTGTGCTGAGAGAGAGAGGGAGAGAGACAGCAGAAAGAGAGAGAAGAGAGAGCAGAAAGAGAACAGAAAGAGAACAGAGAGGGAAAGATAAAGATAAAGCAGAGAGACAGACAGACAGACAGACAGAGAGAGAGAGAGAGAGTAGAGAATGTGCAGAGAGAAGATGTTAAATCCACCATCTTTTCTGCCCCTTGAAATGAATAAGGAGTTCTAAACTGCACTCAGAGCCACTAACTGGTCATTTGCATTTGGTGTGGGGGAAACTCAGATGATTGCTTTATTCTTTTAAAGTGGCTCATCTTGAAAGCCTGTATAATTTTCAATAGTCGCACTAAAATCATTGGAAAATAGCAAGGAGAGATCCAAATTTTATGAGAATTATTTGTGAAAAAAGATTTTTGAACATGATCTTGTAAGTAAATTGTTCCATTGGCTATAATATTCCAAAGTAAAACTTATCTATCTCTATGGTAAATGTTCCGAAGTATGGTTTTAACTTTCTATTTCCATTGAATCATGCTGCTGACATGCTAACTCCAGAAAGTTACATACTGTCCCTTTAACACAAACATTATTTTATAAAGTGTGAAAATTTAAAGGTCCTGTTAAGAGTGAGCTTTAAGTCATGTTATAAATGTTACCTTCTCAAAAGCAGATAATTATGTTTTGTTGTATTCACACATGTTTGAGTAACCCTTTATTATTAGTCGGTCTACATCTCCAAACCTCAAAATGCTCTATTCCACCTTGTGATGTCATGAAGCGATTGGATATTCCAGAACTGAAATCCTCCAAATGATTCTAGTGAAGGTGTATGGAGTTTAAAAACACAATGGAGCACTTCTTGTATTACCACATGACATCACAAGGTGGAAGGAAGTATTTTCTGTTTGAGACAAGAACTCAGCCTAAATATGAAGGATTTGTGTGTTAAACATGTGTGAATGAAACAAAACACAACTCCAAATCTATTTTTGATGAGGAGATCAGAAAATAGCATAACTTTTCATTTGGGGGTCCATCACCTGTTTGTTTCTTTGGTTATGTCATTGCTCTGCCTGGAGTGTTCCACAGTATGACATTAAACAGTTCTATGTTACATTTACTGCTCACAAATACCTACAAAAACAGGCATTCTGTGAGTGGGCTTGCCTCTCCACAGATTTGACCTGTAACTTGGTTTGGTTTCCATGAAGATAGAAAGTTTAATACCATGCTGTGCAACATTACAGACAAAGCAATAACATCTCTATGGAGAAAGTATTTGATGGTCCCTCCACCTGAAAATAAGAGTATTTTGTCAATCATCGCAACAAACGACAAACTGCAATATTTCTTCTCACAATAGCCATTAAATCTGACCTCATAACACCCCAAATGGACAATCACATTAACTGTAAGTGCATGAATACAATTAGAGCTCACAGATTCATACATAGAGATGGAAAAGACTTGGACACTGGAACAGTGTAACCCAAGTAAACAAACATGGAAAGTCCCAGAGTAGTGCTGACAGCTGTACACCTTTTTAGACGGCTGAAGACACATAGTTGAAATCACTCCACTACAGGCAAACATGGGCTGGTTGTTTTGGCATGTCATGTTTTGAAAGTTAAATAAGGTCCACACTGCAATAAAACAGATGAACCATATATAAGAGTTTTAAAGGGATGTATGTTTGTAATATTTGCCATAGCATGTGATCTCTATGCTTGGAGTTTAAGTGAAGCCACAGTATGCAACTTTTTAGCAAAACAAATAGATGAATATATAATTTTAATTTTGCTTGTGGTTATCGCACTAAAAAAACATGGGTCATTACTTAGCAAGCTTGCATCTTCACAAACCCTGACTCTTATTTGGCCTGGAGGAGGGCATTTCTATGGAAACATTGTTTTTTTTGCTATAAACCTACACAGTATGGTATTAAACATATGTATCTACATATCACCTGCTTGTCTCCATGGAGATGTTATTGCATTGCTTAGAATGTTTCACTATTTTTAACTTCACATGCATTTCTATATTCTATAGTTCTATATTTTCTATATTGCACTAAATAGATTTTTGGGAGCTTTAAAACATGTTATAATGCCTTTGCCTCCTCAAAAACATACATGGATTTGTATTGAGTAACACTTTATTAAAAGTCTTTAATATCTCCATAGCTCAAGCTGCTCTCTTCCACCTTGTGATGTCATGTAGTGGGAGTTTCCAAGTTCCAAGGGCTGAAACTATCCAAATTATTCTAGTGAAGGTGTGTTGAGTTTTAAAACACAATGGAGCACTTCTTGTATAACCACATGACATCACACAGTGTTGTGAACTCAGCCTAAATATGCAGGGTTTGTGTGTTAAACATGAATGAAAACAAAACAAAACAAGGTATGTTTGTGATGAGGAAACAACATTGTGAGATAGATCAGAAAATAGCATAATATGGGCCCTTTAAGTATGATTTGAGTCCAGTTAAAAACACATTTCATGATTATGCAAATACCTCGTTTCATATAGATACAAATTGTAAACATATAGAATCAGATCAAGCAGGAAAGCCAGTTCCTCTCAACCTTTTCACCTGTCAATTTTCTCCTTTCCCTCCTTTCATCGCTGTTGTCTTCTCTCCACCCCCCCCCCCCCCCCCATTCCTCTGGCCCCACAACCAGCCCCTCGGCCGCCCGCTCTCTCTAACTCCCTCTCTCTCGCTCAGATGGCTGTTACCATGACAACCCTGGGTTCTTTCAGCTCTCGCAAAATAATGAAGACAATGTGTTTTCCATTTAGATGAGTTTTCTGGCGCAGCAGGGAGATATGGAGTGTCCATCTTGCCTCCTCTCTCACTGCGGAGGAAATGTAATAAAAAAAAAGGAGGGGGGGGGGGTTCTAACCTCTCTCTCTTCCTCTCTCTCTCTCTTCTCTTCTTCTCTGGTCGGCGTGCCTGTTCTGTCGCTCTGTAAACACACAAACATGCACAGGTTAAAGCACTGGTAAAGTGAGCATGCTGCTTTCACATAGAGGAAGGGAGAAGAAAGAGACTGCAGGTACGAAGTTAGAGCTGGGAATCACGCAGTCCCCCAGGAGTCAAAAACACATGGATAAATATACAAGTAATATCATAATACTGTGTGTGGGTATTGCAGTAGGGCTGCTTGTGCAGTATGGCAAAAGCTGGAAATGCTGTTATTTGGCTCATAATTGAGACCAAGAGTATTTCAGAAAATGACTTTCATACAGTATGCTATACTATAGTAATTCTTCATTCACACCATACTGGGTGGTGTTGGTGGTAACTATTGTAGCCACAGTTGCCCTGGGGCAGACTGCCGAAAGGAAGGCTGCCAATCTGCACCATCAGCCCCTCTCACCACCACCAATCATTCACGCACAAACAACTTTCATCCCAGACGATGCGGGTGAAGTGTCTAGCCCAGGGGTCGGCAACCTTTACCACTCAAAGAGCCATTTGGACCCGTTTCACACAGTAAAGAAAACACTGGGAGCAACTAAACCCTTTTGAAATTTAAAATGAAATAACACTGCATATAACGGCTTTTTTGAAAATGAATGAACTAAAATAAAATACATTTTAATTAAATACAGTGGTCCCTCACTATATCGTGGTTCACTTTTTGTGGCCTCGCTGTTTCGCAGATTTTTTAATTCCAATTTTTTTAATAGTGTATCAACGCGCATTTCTGTGTCCTGATTGGCTAAGGGACTGTAGACCTTTGCCGATTCGTCAGTCATTCTCCTCCGTGTCTCCTGTACAGAATGCGTTCAGTTTGCCAGATTTATATAAATGTTCGATCGTGACTCTGAAGTGCTGTAAGTTTGCAAGTTTTCTCCCCGACAAAACCCGCCACAGCGAAGCGGTCATAACTGTGAAATACACACGAAATACACTTTGGTTTCGTTCTATAATACTGTGCTTTTTTGTTGAAAATCTACGAACGTTTGAGTGTTTAAACAAGAGAGAAATGTGAGAAAACGTTAATTCCAGTCTGAGAAAAGTGCAGAATGTGTGTGGTGAGGCGTTTACAGCCTTAAAACATGGAGAATAATTCTAAAATATAAAGCTTCGCAGATTTCGCTTGTCATGGGTTATTTTTAGAACATAACCCCCGTAATAAACGAGGGACCACTGTACTGAGCCGCATCAGAGGCTCCTGTGGCTCCGGAGCCGCAGGTTGCTAACCCCTGGTCTAGCCTGAGAACACAATGGCAGAAGAATCGAACGTTTGACCTTTGGGTTGTGTGACCACTGCTCTAACTACTGTGCCACTGTCACCCCAGAAACCACAGCTACAAGAGCCAAAATGTTGCAGAGTAAATGTTGCTGATATAAATGTTTTAAAAAAGATAATAACAATGAAAATAATGTTGAGTAGATATTATCAAGGAGTGATGAAATAATGTTTTGAAACATTAGCTTTTGAAAAGGGTGCAATACAAAGAGTCAAGATTGTTTTAATGCCACTTATTTGATTATTTCCCAATGCACTTTAGTACTTTTAAATAATTATACTTCAAACGTTGCATACATCATTCACAAAATGCAATTTAAAACCCTACAATATGTGCTGTCAAGTGCACTTCACAAACAAGTGGCTTTTCTTCACATATGGAAAAATGATGAAATTTAAACACAATCTAAACATTCAAAAACAAAAATTATATTCAGATTTTTTTTTTTAAAGAAGACCTATTATGCCTGTGTTTGCTATGTAGTTCTAAAACTGTGGTGTCCAATGGGAGCTGACATCACCAAAAATGTAACCACAACAAAGAACTGTGAAGTTGGCGGCACCTCTGATGGATAACTGTAGACTGCACTAGCAAGCTGCAGATTTAAAAAAAAAATTTATACCAAAATGAGGCATATCACTGATTAAGAAAATAAAACTGGAGAACGAAGCCAGTACAGAGCAGAATGGCGTCTTGAAAATAAGTGATTAAGGATTACTCAAACATGTAAGAATCACTCCAAATACAATTTCGGGTGAGTAAATGGTGAGGAGAAACTATAACATGGCTAAAAGCTCAAGTCAAGTTTGCATAATAGGCCTACTTTAGATAGCTTTATAGCTCAAAAATACCTACAAAAACAAGCATTCTGACTGTGAGCAGGGTTGCCTCTTCACAGATATGACCTGTAACTTTATCTGGTTTAGTCTCCATGAAGATAGAAAGGTTTAATACCATACTGTGAAACATTCCAGGCAAAGCAATAACATCTGCATGGAGAAAAGCATTTCACTGATCCTCCAACAGAAAAGTTACCCAATGCACCATACCCCAGTCAAAGTGAATGGCAGGTTAAGATGAAACTTCGCTGATGAAAAAACAAGCAGGTCCTATCAGTGCAGCCAATAGCTAGGTCTGGTCTAACGTGATAAACTCCAGAACTCCCTGCTGTCAAATCCAGCCTCTGACAAAGATGAACTGTGAGCGTTTCAAGTCTTATTTGAGATTTTTGGGCAGCTTACTGAAGATTTCGCTCTCTCCCCCTTCTCACCGCACTGGAATAAATGCCATGACAAGTAAAACTGATGGAAAGAGCTTTATTTTTTTGGGTGGTTGGGAGGTTGTTTTATTAATAAATTATGATGCTGTACCAACTTTATTTTTTTGTTGCACACATAGAGTGTACAAAGAAGTCGACTAAGTGAGTAAGGCCACGTTCACACTGCAGGGCTTAATGCTCAATTCCGATTTTTTTTGTGAAATCAGATTTTTTTGCGAGGCCGTTCACATTTCCAGTTAAATGCGAATTGTACGTGATCTCCAGTGTGAACGCTAAACTCCCCAAAAGTGTCCCGCGTGCGCCTTGGAAGACACGATGACGTCACACGCAGCGAACACGCTCAATGTTTACGGAAGTAGCCTCGTACCGGAGCCAAAACATGTACAGCTTATTTGTTTTAAGGAGGAGACGGAGAAGGACGAGGATTTGGCCACAGTGTTTTGTGGGGCAGTGGCAGCAACGTGTGCAGAAAGGAACATGTGAGTGCGGAGTCACAGGCAGGAGGGGTGGGATTGCTACGTGCTTCGCCGCTTCACTGATACGAGTTTATATACTATTTTCACATGACGAGAAGAACGTTTGTGCACATTTGTGAACGCCTACTTGTACCACTCTCATTGGAGGAAACACACTCAGGTCGGATGAATGCGACCTGGGCGTTCAGACTGAAGTCGCATGTCAAAAGATCGGATATGTATCGGATTTAGGACCACATATCCAAGTGGCCTGGATCGCATTTGAAAAAATCGGATCTGTGTCGTTCAGACTGTCATTAGAAGATCAGATACAGGTCGCAGGTCGCATAGAGGCGAAAAAATCGGATTTGGGTCACTTCAGGCTGCAGTGTGAACGTAGCCTAAGATGTCACCCGTAGTGTTCAGCTCCAGTCAAATGAAGCTCACTGAGGTTAGTTGTTATAGGGGCAAATGTCGAGCCGAGTTTAATATTAGCAATAGGAATTGATTTACAGACAAAATAGTGAAATAAAAAGACCAGGATCAGCAGGTGACTTGCAGGTCAATTATGCCCATTTATATATTCAGTTTATGGTTGCATATGGAATTTGTTGTACATTTATTTTTATCTTTATTTTTCAATGCATATTCTATTGCACATTTTACTACATCTGTAAATAGGTATTTATTTATTCTTTGCACTGCTTTTAGATTTTGTCTTAGATAGTTTTTGTATTGTCTTTATATTGTTTATACACTGTCTTTTTTGCACTGCTTGGCCAGGGAGAAACGGAATTTCGATTCACTGTAAGTCAAAAACATATGGCAGAATTGACAATAAAGTTGACTTTGACTTTTGTTGTCAGTGTGAAGTTGTTTTCAGTGGCACTTCAGCATCTGACAAAAATACAAGGAGCACAGATCCCCTTTCGGACACAATCAGCTATCTTACTGTGACCCTTGCACAGATGACAGTACAAAAAATAGTTATTCATCTTTCAATATGAAAAAAAAACAAAAAACAAACCCACAAATACACACACAGAAATGATAAAAAACAATAATGGTCAAATGGGCTTCTCTTTCAGGCAGTGCTGTTCATTGTCATTAGAAGGACCCGCTGTCAAATCCAGCTTCTGGCAAAGATGAAATGTGAGCGTCTTATTCGAGATTTTTGGGTGACTTACTGAAGATTTCGCTCTCTCCCCCTTCACACCACGCGCCGCACTGGAATAAATGCCATGACAAGTAAAAGTGATGGAAAGAGCTTTATTTCGTTGGGCGGTTGGCAAAGATTTATTAAGTGGCAGTGCGCACGAAGGGAGCAGTGACATAAGCACTTGTTAGGAGAGAAGTCGAACATTTACGAAGCTGAAAGGAGGCGTCTGGGTTGCAACAGAGCCCTGGCATTTTCACCCTGAGATTCGGTGTAAACAACCTAATGCTTATTTGCCATAGCACTGTAGCTGCAGCTGTAGCTAACAACAAAAGGTGTTGCAATAGCATGCCAATCCATACTCCTTATAAGAAATCCTATCAAGTCTAGTGCACAGTTTCTGCTATTTCTATTGTCAAAATGTCTCCATACGCTATGCACTGCTTATCTACTGTATATACTTTGTAGAATAGACAGGACACATTTAAAGGGCCTGTATTACGCAAAATTGACTCTTGTGATAATATTTAAGCCATGTGTTATAATCATGTTAGCTCTTGAAAAACATACCTCGAGTTGTGTTTTGTTTCATTCACACATTCCATAACCTTTTGTTATGAGTTATGGCATCTCCAAAACGCAAAATGTTCTGTCCCACCTTGTGATGTCATGAAGTTACAGGTCAGATCTGTGGAGTGGTGAGCCCACTTACAGTAAAAATGCATGTCTTTCTAGCAATATAAACACCTCAAACTGAATAAATGCAGCAGTCTAAATATGCCATACTGTGGAACATTCCAAGCAAAGCTGTGACGATCTTCACTGAGACAAACAGGAGGTCGGTCCCCCATTTGAAAAGTTACATAGTGCACCTTTAAATATGCATTCTTGAAGATAGTGATTGATAGAGGGTTAGTTCGTCTACAGTTTCAGGCAATATTAATTAAAATTTTTGGCCAAGACCCGGGACTCCTAAGACTAATACTTTGCTTAGAATCATAAAGAGAAGAAATGACAGAGACAAAAACAACACTTGTCATTGTAAACATGACACTGTGTTAGCACAACATCCACAAAGGTCCAAATATGAGCTGTTTACGCTTAGATAAATCCAGAGGATTTAAAGATTACGATGAAGTGTGTGTTTCTCAGAGTGAATGTTTTTGAACAGCTATAACTTGCATGCTAGTGTTTACAGTGGAAATATTGAGGCGGGGACATCACAGTGGGCTGCCTTTTCCAGTGTTTATGGAGAGTGGAGAGGAACAACACTTCCTGAGAGGAGAGCCAGATTTCCAAAAGCTCGGAGTTCCAAAACTGGGGGAAAGCTCTGTCTTCAATTTGTGTTTTCCACCAGCTCTGTTAGCGTAAACATGGGCGCTACTGCTGAAGTGTGGCATGTTGGAGAATGTGTGTTTTTAAGGGATTACAGCGTGGAACAAAAGGCAGCCACTAGACGCTAATCGCAGACAAATGAGCCACAGCAGATGAGCAAGATGGTCCCAATGTTTAGCAGCTGTGGTGGGTTTCCGTCCAGAGTGGTTGGGTTGGATTCGGAGTAAGGAAGACGACTGTGGTCTGGTTAAGTAGAGGTAGCTAGGTTGTGTTATTAGTAAATGATGATGCTGTAACAATTTTATTATTTTTGTTGTATGCAGAGACTGTATAAACAAGTGGACTAAGGGACTGTGACGTCACCCATAGCGTTTGCTTTCAGTGGCACTTCAAAGTTGTGATTTGAGATTCTCAATGCAACCAAATAAAATGTCTTTTGATTTTTTTCGTCTGATAAAAATGCTAGTATTATGTCAGATGTCCTTTCTGACACAATCAGCTACATTACTGTGACTCTTACACAAAAACATGATATTTATTCAAAAAATATAGAGAGAATTTACAAAAAGCAGTAGTGGTCAAATGTGCTTTTCTTTCAGGCAGTTCTGTTCTTTCTTCATTAGAATTTTCAAAAGTAAAACATTTTTAAAAAAGATAATGGTCTCCTGGTCTCAGCAGTAGCTCAGTTGGTAGAGCGTTTGTCCACTGATCCAAAAGTTGGTGGTTCAAATCCCGCTTTTGACATAAGAAACATCAGTGGTTGAGCGGTCAGATCCACTGACCCACAGGTTGGTTGGTACGATTCCAGCTCCCACAGATGAATGCTGCCGTTGTGTCCTTGGGCAAGACACTTAACCCACCTCGCCCCCAGTGTCTGCGTACACTGGTGTGTGAATGTGTGTGAATGGGTGAGTGGTTCCTTGTTGTAAAGCGCTTTGGGTGCCTTGAAGGTGGAAAAGCGCTATATAAAAATGTGACCATTTACCAAAACTAGGGATGCAAATTATCGGTTAATTCATTAACTGATAGTTGATTGACCTTATCGGTCGATTAACGATTAACTGATAAGCGGCGTTTTTCACCTGAATTTGAGTGTTTCAATAGGGTCTTTAAGAATATAAGCTCTAGTAACATAACACTGAGTCATAAATATATCATAGTATTATTATATTGTATATTCCTCAATTAATTATTCCTTAGTAAAAAGCAGACAAATGTATTGATGCTGAATAACAAAATACAGTAATCCCTCGCTCTATCAAATTTTTTTTTTTATAGTGTAAAATTTTTTTTATAGAGTAACATTGTGTTCTGTCCTGATTGGCTAAGAGACTAGACCAGGACTGAACGTGGACTGGACCAGGTCTGAACCAGGACTGGACCAGGACTGGACCGGGACTCGACCGGGTCTAGACCTGGACTAGACCAGGATTAAACCACTGGGGCGCGTGCTGGTTTCGCCGCGCCCCGCGCTCCAAGCCGCAGGCCAGCCGCGCGGGGCTCGGGGCGCGGGGCGCGGGCTGCGGCGAAACCGGCATTCCGGGTTCGATCTCGCCTCGCGGTACACCCGAGGCCGCTGAGCAGTGCCGTTGGCGCCTGTGGCCGGCTGTGAGTCGAGCTTGGCGCAGCGCGGTTGCCTTGTTTCATGACCACGCGGGTGCGCATGTCCGCGTGTCCGCGGTTAGCGGTTAATTACAATTAATGCATTTTGATCGACCAACGTCTTAATCGACAATTAACCGTTAATCGATTAATTGTTGACATCCCTAACCAAAACACATCTCAAAATCTTCAGATGAACAAAATGAAAAGTATACTATGTAACTTTTCAATTAGGCTGCCATCTGCTTGTCTCCATGGAGATGTTATTGCTTTGTCTAGAATGTTTTAATGTATGGCATTAAACTCACGTTTATGGAGATAAGTTATTGGTCAGATCTGTGGAGAGACGCTGCTCAAAGTAAGAAAGCATGTTTTTCAGTCAGTGCCATACATCAATAACATCTTCATGGACACAAGCAGACTGCAGACTCCAGCAAAAAAGTGACATGGGACTCCTTTAACTTTGCACTCAAACATGGAAAAGGTGTGGCATAGTCAGATTTGCTAATAATATGACAGCACAGAATCGTATCTAAGAAGCCGAGCCAGCATTTTAGGTGAGCCTCCTGCTGAAGTGTTACTGTAAGAATATAAAAAGACACTGGATCATCAAAACAAGTGTGCTGACCTTCTCCAGATCTAACCTTGTCCGATGCCTGTCACTACCACTGATTTTTAAAAAGAAAGAACGAGAGTCTGGAGAGTCTGTCCTCCTTCTCTGCTCTTCCTCTTCTCTTGCCTTCCTCTCCTCCAAATCCCTCTTCTCCTTCTCTCCTCAACACCTCTTCTCTTTTTTGTCCTCCTCTCTTGTTCTAGTCTCCTCTCCTTGTCTCCTCTTCTTCTTCTCTCCTTCTCTTCCTCTCCTCTTTCCTCTCTTCATCTCCTCCTCCGCCCCTCTGCTCTCTCCGTATCCTCATACTTAATTACATCCAGATCAGACTATTAACGAAGTGGGTCTGATTTTAACGACACCAATGGGGAGTTAACAGGGCTTTTCTCCGCTAGTGAGCTAACGTGTCTCCTCTGATTGGACAAAAGGCTGGAGAGGGAGCTAGTGTGTCAAAAATAAGCTAGGTCCACATGACATTATTAGCAATTAAACATTCAGAGATTTTGATGTTACCATTACAGGTGACTGACTACATGATCAGGGCTGTAACAGTGCATGCATTATTGTGGAAAAAAAACTGTTAAAAATATTAAAATTTGACTCTGAAGCGAAGGTGGCGAATTGTTGGAGCAAGTGCCCTTCAACCAGAGGGTATCCAATTCAAATCTTCCTATAAGTAAGATAAGATAAGATAAGATAAGATAATCCTTTATTTGTCCCACAATGGGGAAATTGCAGTGTCACAACGCAGGTTTCAGAAACAGTTGGAAAAAAGAGCATGCATCAAAAATTAAGATAATAATAATAAGTATGTACAGCCTAAAAAACACAACACTGTAAGGCACAGGAACAGGAACGCTGCACAATAAATAAATGTATTTGGTTCTGAGCAGTGAACAAACAGCAGTTAAAGTGACTCCAGTTCAGTAATATATAATATCACTACAATAAAGTGACTCAGATGACTGTGAACAGTGCAGGGATGGACAGTGGTGGTTACATAAATAAGTAGCAGGTAAAGTGACTTTAAATAATATTGCACATGTAATTATTACTATGGAGATGACACATGGTTGCTATGGAGATTAACCTGACTAGCATTGATCATTGTACAGTCTGACAGCAGCAGGAAGGAAAGATCTGTGAAATCTCCCTTTAACACAGCGAGGGTGAATCAGTCTGTCACTGATGCTGCTCTCTAGTGATCACAGCAGTGACAGCCCATCTCATTTTAAAAGCTACACATGATAATGGCAATATGCTTTTCTTCAGGATTTGATTGTGTTTCTATTGTAGGGATGGCAGGCCCGTTGACAGAAATTTGGGGGCACGGGGCAAGAAGCAGCATCACATGGGCTCCTCTCTAATATAAATAAATAGGAAGAGGGTCCAATTCTGGGCTTTAAAATTCTGTAAAACTCTAAAACCCTACGACCCAGGACAACAGACCCCTTTGTCCTCCCCTGTCTACTGCCCTGATCATTGCTGTTTTCACTTATAACAAAGTAGAAGAAGAAGAAGAAGAAGACACGCTTTATTCATCCCCGTAGGTAAAGTATTTCTCTGCATTTGACCCATCCTTCAGGAGCAGTGGGCAGCTCGTCTTTCAGGTGCCCGGGGACCATCTCCATGATCTTATTGCTTGGCTTGGTCAGGACCTAAGCTGGAGGATTTTACCTGGAGCATGTTTTTGGGTTGATGGGGGAAACTGGAGTGGCTGGAGGAAACCATCCAGACACGGGGAGAACATGCAAACTCCACACAGAACACACACAGAAAGGCCTGGGCCTTCTTGCTGTGAAGCATGAGCGATAGCCACTCAGCCACCGTGCTGCCAACCAAAGTACAATTCTATAATTATATATAAGAGTTTAAATATTAAACTTATTCATAATATTAAAAGTATAATTCATCTTATGCATAACATGTTTAAACAGTCAGCAACTTTCATAATTATCGTGATCTATTCTACATGCCTGTTCTATTGCAAGGAAGATGGATTAAGCTACAGTGGTCAATCATGAGGAAAATTTTAAATATTTTGAACGAGGGGCATGAATTAATTTCATTTTCAGTTCCTCTCTGACCCTGGACAAAGATCTGTTCTCTTTATTAGATTCTTGCTTGCTTTCTTGCTGCTACAGCAACCTGGGGGAAGCAGCATCTAGGGAGCTTTCACTAAATCTTGTTCCATAGATCTCAGTAAGGAGGACCTAGCGGGAGGAGGTCACAATGCTATGATTTCAAAGAGAAAAGAAGAATAGACACAAAATAATTGTACATTATCTATGGTACAGTGTGATCTTATACTTCTAAACCATTGAGCAAATGTTTTTATTTAATAGTGTTTTTCACTCCATAATTTTAATTATAATAAAACAAAAAATTTCATGTTTTAATTTAGTAGTGAAATTCTGTTAGACTAAAAAGAAAGAAAGAAAGAAAGCTATGCCTTTATTAGTCCCACAGTAGGGAAATTCCAGTCCTGCATTCAACCCATCCTGTTATCAGGAGCAGTGGGCAGCACACATTAGGGCGCCCGGGGACCATCTCCATGATCTTCTTGCTTCGGCTTGGTCAGGACCTAAGCTGGAGGTACCTATGGTGCATGTTTTGGGTTGGTGGGGGAAACCGGAGTGCCCGAAGGAAACCCACCCAGACACGGGGAGAAACATGCAAACTCCACACAGAAAGGCTCAGGCGACCCGGGAATCGAACCCAGACCATGCATGCAAACTCCACACAGAACACACACAGAAAGGCCTGGGCGACCCGGGGATCGAACCCGGAACCTTCTTGCTGTGAAGCATGAGTGCTACCCACTCAGCCACCATGCTGCCAAAAGGATTAAATCAAGGCAAATTTTGGACTTGGAATTGGCCTTGATTTAAAATAAAATCCTTTATTTTGTTTTAATAAAAACAGCTTTTAAAAAAATAAAGAACCTTGGTGTTATTGAGATATACTGATCATGTTGCAATATTGATTACTGTGCCAGTCAATATCATGATATCGATACTTGTGCAGCCCTAAAAACTACCTAATGTTTGTATCTAATTATACAAGTTTGCTTAAAAGTCATGTTAGCAATAGTGTTTCCTGATTTCGATACTAAGAAATAGACTTGATACTCAGTAGTGATTCTGATACCATGATGATAATATAATCCCTTAGTTATTCAGGTAAGTTCCATAATGGTCCATGGCCGTATACTAGTCTATGTGCTCTTATGCTTGTTCTGATACAGCTCAAGATCATTCTACAGCTGTTCAGAAAAGGTTCCCTTCAAATGAGTCTCTAGTGTCAATACTAGTGTTAGTTTTGATTAGTATCTGATTTTCGATACTTTGACAATCCTACTTAGCTGTCTTCCTTCCTCACATCTGAGTTAGTGATGCTGACAGAGGTTATGACAGTCCCACCGCGCATGCCCATATTTGTCCGCCATAACCACAGCTCATCAGCAGCGTCGTGGGGACATTGTCGTACACTTCCCTTTCATGCACTGCTTAGCCCCCTGCTGCACGGTGGAACTGGCCCTGTTTGATCCTCAAAGAGCACACCTAGCTTTACGCACACACACAGACACACACATAGACACACACACACAAAACAGGTGGAGGGCAGCTATACATTATATAGGCTCAGATGTATACAGTGATAATGGGCATTTGAAGAGCTGGTCGCAATGCTAGTTTCCCACATGTGCAGATTTGATGTACAGCGAGGAGCGCGGGGCGTCTGTGATGTGGAGAGATGGAAAGTCGGAAACCATGGAGACACGTAGGTCACAAACTGGTAATTTTGTGTATTTATGTTCATATTTATGTTCAAGTTTATGGCAAAGGTGGATCTGAGTGGCCCATATAACGAATACATTACAAAAATACATTTTAATTGGGGTATTCAGTATTCCAACTGAATACCTTTTCAAAATATTCTTGCCAACACTGAAGACAAATAAGAGCTGTAAAACAACTGTAAACAATTATGAGATTAGGAAATATTTATAACAGATCTATTATGCAAAATGGACGTTTCAGAGCTTTTAATAGTTGTTTCCTTTTCTCATTTACACACTTTAAGCTGTATTTGGAGTGATTTGTGCTTTTGTTAAGTAATTTTAGATGAATATTGTGATTTAAAATATGCAAATTATAACATAATGAAGCACTGGTGTCTTAGATTATAACTATATAGCAGAAACAAGCACAATAGATCTTTGTGTTCACAGCAGATGATTGATTGAAGATTGATTGATTGATTCTAGTGAAGGTGTATAGAACATAAAAATACAGGGGAGTAGTTCCTGTATTATCACATGATATCACAAGGTGGAACAGAGTGTTTCAGAGTAAATATACAGCGTGTGTGTTAAACATGTGTGAATAAAACAAAGCACAAGTCCAGGTATGTTTGTGATGAGGAAACGACATTATATCAGATCAGAAAATAGCGTAATATAGCCCCTTTAATATATGCAATTGGATACATATCGCTCATAAGCATTACTAAACCATCACTGAGCCAACCAATGCTAGTTTTTTCTCCCCATGAGTCCACCCTGCATGTGTCACGAGGTCCGCATCTGCCTGCTCTTGTGTACTCCCATTGTCCGTGGCCACCTGCAGAGCCCACACGCAGGCAAATCCTCCCAGATCAAAACCATGCTCTCCATCAAATCCAGTGAGAAGCCTGTTTACTGATGATCCAGAGAGCAGACAGTAGCTCAGGGGAGGGAACCGGAGACCAGGGGAAAGAGGGTGCCCGCTACATAGCCACATATGCAGTGGGGAGTGGCCAGTATGCTAGCTTTTATCACGGGCTATTGTAGAAAAGCTAGGTGGGGATAATTGGTCTCCTCAACTCAATGCATGCTGTGCATTTTTAATGAGCACACGCTGTTGTTCATTTAATATACTGTAAAAGGCAGTAGAATGAGAAAAAAATGGACAGGGAGAGGTAAAGGATCCATGTTATGTTTTAATTATGTGGCATGTCATTAAACCACCACGCTGCTTTGTTGTTAATGTTCTCTGAGCTTGTACTGGATAATTGCTGTAGAAATGTCTTTTAATGTTAGCATAATTCTGCTGTGTGACCTCATTTCTTTTGACAGAGATGCCACAAACACGTGTCTGATTAAAACTCATTCACAAAGTGCTAATAGTATGGGTTCAATGTCTGTGCATCTCTACCAAGCAATTAAACCTACAATACTTAAAAGGGCTCATATTACACTGTTTTATAATCTATGTTATATTGTTGTTTCCTCATTGCAAACATTCCTGGAGTGGTGTTTTGTTTCACATATGTTTAACACACAAATCTTGGTTAAGAGTTCTTCTCTCAAACAGAAAACATTGAAACACCATACAATTTCACTAGAATCATTTGGAATATTTTAGCCCTGGAATTGCCAATCTCTGCTTAACAAAATGTAAAGGATACCTGTTTTATGACATCACAAGGTGGAACAGAGCATTTTGAGCTTTTGAGATGTAGACAGACCGAAACAAATCACACTCTGGATATGTTTTTGATGAATGAACAACATTAAAACATGGTTTAAAGCTCTCAAGAGTCAATTTTACGAAATATAGGACATTTTTTTCACTTACATAGTTCACGAATAACTTGCAGAAAATGTCCATTTTAGTTATGCCACCCACATATGCATTATTATTGAAACAGACACTATAGAATATTCACAGGTTAAGTGATGGATGGACTGTGATGGATGCTATTAAGAGAATTTCTGATCATTGTTTTTGAGTTAAAGGAAAAGTCACGTTTTTTTTACAATCTGAGCCTTCTTTCGGCAATAAAATAAGTAGTTTTACTCACCCATAGCAGTTTGGTGTCAATTGGAGCAGTATTGCAGAACTTATGTTGAGCCGTTCTGTTCTACTAATGATCCCGTATCCGTTAGCGTGAGTGCTCGGGGCATTACTTTGCGGTGTCCAAATAACACAAACTTTAGCACTTTTCAAATCACAGAAGATCGCTGTGTCAGAATAGACTTTTAGTAGATCCCAAAACGGCCTGAAACCCGATATCGCAACAGAAAAGTAAAGTTCAGAGCGGTGTTAGCTTCTTTCGGACTAGCGGTGTTTACAAAACAGCTGAGTTCACGCATGCGCACTGTCCTCTCTGATGACGCCATCAAATGAAACTATAGCTGGATATCGGGTTTCAGGCCGTTTTGGAATCTACTGAAAGTCTACCCTGACACAGCGATCTTCTGTGATTTGAAAAGTGCTAAAGTTTGTGTTATTTGGACGCCGCAAAGTAATGCCCCGAGCACTCACGCTAACGGATACGGGATCATTAGTAGAACAGAACGGCTCAACATAAGTTCTGCGATACTGCTCCAATTGACACCAAACTGCTATGGGTGAGTAAAACTACTTGTTTTATTGCCGAAAGAAGGCTCAGATTGTAAAAAAAAACTTTAATTTTTCTTTAGTTGCAAAGGCAAAGGTGCTGTCTGATACCACTCTATGGGTATAACTTTAAATCCGTACAGTGATGCTACTTTGGTTGTGTCACAAGTTCATATAGATTCTATTCAATTAAAGGTGCAAGGTGTAGGTTTTCTGATGGAAGGTCTGTCACCTGCTTGTCCCATGAAAATATCATTACTTTGCCTGGAATGTTACACAGGGTGGTATTAATGTATATATTTTGCATTTATTCAACTACAAGCATGTTTATTGCCCAGAAAATACTTTGTTTGGTAGAGTCACTTTCTTGTTTCCATTCGGTAAACCAATTCAGGCAACATCTGTATAGAGAATAGAAGGTTTCAGACCCTCCACCTAAAAGCATAAAGAGTGCTCTTTTAAAGAAACAATGTGCAGCTTTCTAGAGATAAATAAAAAGTTAAAGTCTTGAAATTTCATCATAAAGAAGTTTGCCATACTGTGGAAAATTATAGCTAAAGGAATATTTCCATGGACAAGCAGGTGGAGTCAGGTTTGTGTGGATGCAAGCCTAGCCTGCCTACAGTAAGAACACATTTTTCTACATTTGCCAGTTAATTTAAATCATCCAAACCCACATCCATGCTTTTATTCGAGACTATTATTGTTCAAAAAGTTACACGGTGAGACTTTCCTGTGAACCCTGACAGAAATCTACAGTAGATCATTGTTTCCATCTTGCCACAATAAAAAAAAAACAACTAAAATATATTTTCCCAAAGAACTGCACAGCTCTACTCTCTGTTATTCTTCCCAGCATGCCCCTGGTGTAACTCCCTCTGTGTATGCCTCTAACCCACAGCCACCATCTCCAGCCAAGCCTCGTGACCCGTCCAAGCACCTCGTAATGTTCAGACTAGCCCCACAGCAACACAGAGCACAGCCTTCTTCTTCTATGGCTCTGTGGCCGATCAGGAAGTTAAGAAGAGGGGAATCACCGAGGCTGTAAGTGAATTAAGGAAGCTAACTTGTGCCTGGCCTTGGCTGGAGTCCATCTCTCCATGTTGTGGGGCACGCTGCCTGGGCTGCCACCTCATAATGGCATTAAACAGCTCCCAAAGTGGTGTTCAGGAGGGAGAGGAATCCACAGGCAATGGAGGGCTGGATGGACTTGGAAAATAATCTTTACACTGGATTTGGTTCATGCACAGGAGTTTCCATGTGTTAAAATGGGTAGTTACGATTCAGAGTTGGTGTTGCCATGGTGCTAAAATTTAAAACTAAGATTTTTTTTCATAATAAAGGCAGTCTTTTTTAAGAACTATTAAGTCATAGATCAAGACTGTCTCCAGATATGTCAGATTCTGCCCTATTTAAATGTCTTTTTAAAGAATCATTTAAGAACTAGAACAAAATTTCAGCATTGACTTTTTTCTTAAGGGTCATTCCAGAATTGGAGGACATTTTACATCCCACCCATCAAATATTAAATAATCCACATACAAAATACTAAAACATTTTCTGAGTGAATTTACTTGTCCTGAGACCAAATCTAAAAAAACTAAGAGAAAAGAAAGCTTGAAAATAGTTTTTTATAATACCAAATAAGTCTGGGGTACCCCCCAAAATGCAATTTTCCTCTTGTCCCACCCCTCTAATGGCCAAATTGAATCTCAAATAAAACAGTTAAAATTGAATTGAAATTTCTTGTTTTTTCTATAATTTCTTTCAATGCCATCTCTTGTAACTGTGGAACATTTGTTTTAATAGACATAATATTTCAAATATTTATTATTATTCATGGAACATGTGTCCCACAACATGCACCAACCCTGTTACCAGAACATTTTTAGTCTGGTAGAAGAAGAAGAAAGCAGTAAACCACATGATCCCCTGGACTTGACATCATCAAACAGTTTTCCAAAAGAATGGGCAGAGCAAAGGATTATCTTCTCTTCTATTTTTCATATTTTTATAAAACAGTTAACCTTGATTGAATGTCTCACGCTGCCTCATGCAACCCTGTTATGCAAATGATCAGAATAAGACAATTTTTTTTTCCTTTACGTATTTGCATAAATAAGTTTTTCCTCTTGATTAGTAATAACTGCTAGCTAAACAGCTAGCTTCTATTCCTGAGATAAAGCTAACATTAGCGCGATTTTGCAACCCTGTTACCTGCAACCCTGTTACTGTGATTAGAGTAAATAAATAAATAAATCATATAAATCATATAATAAAAATTTTACCATTGACCGTCAGCTGAGCTAATCAAGCATTTGATAGTTTATTACCTATTATTGATGAATATGTAGCAGAAAATTAGAAAAGTGAAGGTTTATTTTTCAAGAATTTTAAAGCCAAAATGTCCTCCAATTCTGGAATGACCCTTAAAAATCCCATGACATGGTACTTCTTGATGCTTTTATATGGCTCCTTAATGGTTCCCTAATACTGTAAATGAATCCTTCTTCAAAATCAACACTCAGTGCATGAGAAAGAGAGATAAGATGAGAAAGAGTAATTTTTCTCATTCTGAACACTCCATAATGGGCGTTGTTGCTTGAATGCAAATGAGGAGAAAAGAGATGGCCAATAGTAAAGGGTGGAGGCGTGGCCAAACTCTCCGCTCTTGGCTCTGAGCGCTCAGCTGATCCATTTCCGTGTTTTTGCACGGGGGGAGAGATTTGAAGTGTTCCATTGAAAAATAAACACATTTCCACAGAAAATAAAATTAAACCACTGCTGTTCAAAGGTCCAGAGGCTCAGATAAAGGACTTCCGAGCCTAGAAACACTCGGACGTGCCTCCAGGCAAATAAAAAAACGCATTTCGCATTGCCTAGCGCATTCGCAGTCCAAACTCTCTGGGCGTGATTTACAGAGACGCTGAGTACAGACAGACGGGGGTGGAACTGCATTTGCATTTCTTTTTTCGATCTGACGTCAATAAGGTGCCTTGTTCAAAATCGCCCGTTTGAGCTCCGATTTTTTGTAACGCAGAAAAGGATCGCAAATGCTCAGTTTAGACATTTCGCAACTTTTAACCATGGGGGGGCTAAACAGGGTAGGGGAGCTCACATTAACGTTCAAAAACCTCAGAAAGTGAACATTTCATGCCATGGGACCTAAAATATTTTTCTCTATATTATGCAAAATTGACTCTTGTGAGCTTATAGCCATGTTTCAATGTTTCAACATTATAGCAAAGATCAGAAAACAGTGTAATATGGGCCCTTGAACAATAGTTTCTTCTCCTCATTATTCCTCACTTTCCTAATGCATTCCAAGCATCCTAATTATTCACTCCGATAAATGTATAAGCGTGTTATAATCTCAGTTTTGCCCTCATGCTAATGCCAACCAACTTTAGCATTCTTGGAGGATAAATTGCTTTATAATTACAAAATTGGATACACCCACTTTAACTATGTATGAGTGGTTTTGCTAATCATGAAAATATATTATTATTCAACAATAAAAAATGCATCAGGAGTACCTAGCTGGGGGACATAGAGCACCCAAAGAAATCTTACTAAGCAAACAAAAGAAAAGCTTGCCAACTCTGCAAATATATTCCTCACATTAACCAGGAATAGAACGAGGGACTGTCTTGCTGTGAGGTGAAAGTACCAGCCGCTTTACCAGCATACGGCAAAAAATTCATAACAGTGTAGTTTGCAAAAAGCACCTTTTCATATTCAAACAAATATATTTTTATGATGCCGTATTGTGAGTAATGTGTCAGTTCAGAATCTGATCTGTTGTTGCTGTGGATTCAGTCCCACTGCAGAAAAGTGGCTGTTTTGTTTGACAGGAACATACAGTATTGTGCAAAAGTAGTAGGTGAGGTGTGAACACTGTTGGTAGCAGTGCTTTAATAAATACAGAATTACATTTTTACTGTGAAAATCTCAGGTAAGGTCAGTAAAAAAGGCAATCAAATTATTCTAGCTGTGGATCAAGAACAGTGTGTGTACTGAGGATTGTTAAGAGAAATATGGAGACAGTATAAGACACTAATTTAATTTTGCTGCTGAAAAATTGATATTATTTTGAATATTTTGTACAATATAATTTGCAAAGCCTGATAAGTTTTTGGAATACAGCAAAATACAGTTACACATGTTAATGACTGCTCTGGTCTAAGGTAGAAATCACATCAATTTACACAAAGACAGATTGAAAGAAATCTTTCCACAATATAAATTTCCATAACACATATTCTCTACTTGGTTTGGTCCTGTTAGTCCTGGTTTGGTCATGCTCTACACTCACTGTGTAAAGAAGTATTTATATATTTGTATTTATATAATACAGTTACTGTTGTAGTTATAGCTCTCTGGGGTAGATGCCATCAGCCTCCCTGACCATCAACACTGACGGACACATATCACATAGGCAAAGTGGGTGAAATGTCTTGCCTAAGGACACAATGACAGAAATTGGTTTGAGTAAGAAGTGATCTTCCAGCCTTTAAAGGGCCTATATTATGCAAAATTCTCGTACTCTCGTGAGCTTTTAGCCATGTTATAATGCTTTTACCTCATCTAATCTTATCTGGAGTTGTGTTTGGTACCGATCGCACAGGTTTGAGTAATGCTGGATTATTAGTCCGTCTATATCTCCAAAATGCTCCCTTCAAAATGCTCTGTTCCACCTTGTGATGTAATGTAATCATAGTTTTCAAGTTAACAGCTACCTTCCAGGGCTAAATTATCAACATGATTCTAGTGAAGGTATCTGGAGTTTAAAAACACAGTGGAGCACTTCCTGTACTTTTGCATGACATCACAAGTTGGAACAGAGTGTTTTCTGTTTTGAGATAAGAACTTTTGTGAATGAAGCACATGAAATCACAACTCCAGGTATATTTTTGATGAGGAAACAACATTATAACATAGAGCAGAAAATAGTGTAATAAGTGTATGCAAGTATGTAAACCCTGACAATCAATTCCCAATCTACGGCATCCCTTTAGGTCCAACATTAAAGCGGGCAGCGGAGTATACCTAGTAGTCAGTGAGGAGGTGTTTGTGGAGGGAGTTTGATAAATGACAGCTCCGGAGTGTGTCTGTGTCCCCCTTTCTCTTCACCTTTCCACCCAGAGTTCCTTCGGGGAGACCTGGCATCCTCCCTCACACGAGCGCTCCACCAGATCTTCACTCTGGCTCCATCCATCAACCCTCCCAGGCCCACTATGGAGAGACCCCCCATCTCCCCTCGCCAGTAACCCCAACCCACTGCCTGTTAACATGGGCCCTCTCTGCTCCTCTGTCTCCATCCACCGAGGCTGCCATTAAGCTACTCTAAAGACATCGCCTGTTCTACAAAAGGCTTTACAAATCTCAAAAGCAGTGGTGAATTACTGTTTTGGCTTGTTTAAAATGGGGATGTGAATTGTGGGTAATGATCGGCTGTGTTTGCCGTGTTGATTAAATTTAAGTGCACTTTTAGACTGTTCTTTACAATAAAATGAAGGGCAGAAAAAGATTGATCATGTGTTTTTCAGAGCTGCTGGACCATGTGCGAAACTACTTCTTGCTTTGTCTTTAGTTCTTGAACAAGCACATTTTCGAAATAAATAAATAAACTGGTTTTCAAACTGAGGTGCAAGTTCCAATGGTGGTACGCAAAGTTCTTCCAGTGATGCAAATGGGCAGCTCTGATTCAAGGTAAATTTGCTAATAGTTGCTCAAAACAGAGGGTTGAATTTTAGTCCAAGCACAGACTGTCAATGTATTCTATGTCACCTAGATTCATTCAAGTCCAAGTAATGCAAAAGAAATAATTGTTCAGAGTAAGTGCTTTTTTGAATAAATTCTCAATTGTGGTTCAAAGGTACAAAATGAGATGAGGAGCTTTACACAGAGTATGGCATTAAACTTATCAATATTGAGTTAACGGAATAGTAATGCTTTTTACAATCTGAACCTTATTTCGGTAGTAAAACAACGTGAGTAACTCACCCATGTACTTTGGTGTCATTTGGAGCAATTCCGGAGATTTTGTAATTTAGCGATATCTGTAACGTGAGTGCTCAGGGCATGGTGTTGCAGTCACCAAATGACACAAACTTTAGTACTTTTCAGATGACACAAGCTCAATGTTAGCCTGTAATACAATATCCATCGTGGTTTCATTGGATGACGAGGACAGTGCACATGCGCGCATTCACAGCTGATTTGAAGATAACACGACGCACTCAGCTCTCGCTTACAGTCATAAATATTTCCGCTTGAGAAAACACGAAATGGTGCGAACATGCATTTATCCCGGTTGTGAAAATGAAATGACAGCTTGGACGAAGTCGAGTTTTCACAGGCTTCCTCGTCACTATCCGGAGTTATTGCTGTGGCTAGTTTCTTTGCGAATGGACCCAAATACAAAACCACGGATGGATATCGTATTACAGGCCACTTTGGACTCCAGCGAAACTGCGAAAAAACCCTGAAAAGCTTGCAGTCTTTCTGAAAGCAAGCTCGCCATGCCACAGATCTAACCTGTAATTTGGCTGGGGGTGAAACATTCTAGGCAAAGCATTAACTCCACGGAGCTGAACGCATATCACCAGAAATGTTACAGAAAGAGCTCATTTCATTTTATCGTTACTATATATTTTTTAATTTATTAGTTAAATCACTCCGCAGTGTGTTATCCCTTTTTAGATTCAAGTCTGTCCAGATTGCAAAATAGAATGAAAGTATATTACAAACATGAAAGTAGGTGACTAATAACATTGCTAATTGTAATTTACCGTATTGTCATAATAAACAAATGAACTCTGGTCAGAATAGGTCATTTTCATTCTCCATTTTCCACGTTTCTAACTGACTCTATGAACTCTAACACTCAACAGTGCAAATCCGTATTTATCCTGTGCTGTGTCTGGGTGGTAGCCTATAGCAGGTTACATACAGCCATCAGGGCAAGGTCAGCCTCTTAGATGTGACTACAAAAGCTGCCTATATTGGTAACAACATGCTACCTCCCTCCCCCACCCACCCATCCTCCCATCCGCCTCCCTCCCTCTCTCTTTCACCCACCCACCCATCCTCCTCTTTCTATCCCCCACCAACCCATCCACCGCTCTGCTCATGTCTCCCTCTTCGTCTCACCCACTAATCCACATCTCTCTCCGCCTCCCAACATCCACCTTGCTATTCCTCCTCCTCCTCCTCTGTCCCTCTCTCTCCCACCCACCTCCCTCCTCCTCTCTCTCTCCTATCCACCCCTCTCCTCATCTCTTCCCCTCCCATCTACCTCTCTCTCTCTCACCCATCCACTCACCCACCTCTCTCTCCCATCTACCCATTCACCTTTCTCTTCCTCTCTCCCCCACCAATCCACCTCTAACCCCCTCTCCCTCCCTCCATCCACCCATCCACCTCTCTCTCCTCTCTCTCTTCACCCATCCACCTCTCTCCTCTCTCTTCACCCATCCACCTCTCTCTCTCCTCTCTCATCCACCTCTCTCCTCTCTCTTCACCCATCCACCTCTCTCCTTTCCATCCACCCAGCATACTCTCTCCTCATCTCTCCCCCTCCCCTCATCCATCCACCTCTCTCTCCTTCTCTCCCTCTCTCCCTCCATCCCAGCTCAGCCACCAATCCCCTTCCTGGTCTGAGCATCCCACACCACGTGCACCCCAGCTCAGCATTTAGCATCTGGATCACACAAATGAATTCTATTTTCTGACAGCAGACAGACGGATGACCAAACGCTAATCTGCCACCTTCTTTTCCGTCGCTCCCTCCCTCCCTCCCTCCCTCCCTCTCTCCTCCATGTATAATCCTTTCTATAGAGATCCAGTGTAGTCGTAGAAACAAAGAGGAAATGGGTAAAAGTGAAGGGGGTCTGGTGGCCTCTGGCTGTGTACACACTCAGTAGCCACTTTGCTAATTCTACTCAACACAATGCAAGATGGATGAAGGTGCTTTTTACACTTTCCAGGGCTGCCGTGTTTGATTTCACAACTAGTATAAAGAGTGGAGGTAATAATAAAGTGCGGTTCGAGGAGAGCTATAGCACCCAAGGGACTCTGAATCAAGTCCTGTTAGATGGTGGCAGTTTTGGTGGGAATCAATGTCACTGTTCAGGAGTGATTTAAAGGGTTCATAAACATTTTGAGATACAGGTTTTTGTTGGAAAGTTAAAAAGTTCAAGGCATGATTACACATCATGCCCCAGGTATGTGTCAAAGTGTGCAAATCAAATAATAGTTTTGCTCATAACAATTTTTTATTTGCAATTTATGCAATGAATTATAAAGTTGTTTGTGTGAATTATTTTAAAGGTGACGCCGGCAGGCCAAGTTACAGGTCAGACTTGTGGAGGAGCAACATACCTGACTTTCACAATCTTTAAAATGTGAAAAACAGAACTAGTTCATTTTAAACTGTTGCATGAGGTGAGTCAGACCTCACCTTACGCAACAGAGCAGAGTTCGCCGTCACAGTAGAGCTAACAACAACTAACATGCTAACCATGCACTTCCTGATTCTCAAACAATAGATTGCTTTATAATTAGATGCAGGCAGTACACAGCAGACATATATTTTAATTTCAAGAGCTTTAAATAAGTGCAAGATAAATAGGCTGAATGCTATATAGTGGAACATTCAACACAAAACAAAAACATCCTCCACCAGAAAAGTTATTTACTCAGTTAGTCATAGACTATAGATATATAGATATATAAATGGACATAGCTAACCCGCTAGCCGCCACGTTCCAAACAGGAAGTGTTCATGGGGGGACATCCAGCTCCTGACTTTGACTTTGAAAAATGTTAAAAAACTGCTGCTGTGAGCCTCCTCATTTTAGTCTTAAAACGTTCATATTAAACTGCTCTACATGACCCTGGTGTTTTTATTTCACTATTTTGTCCGCAAATAAGTAATATCGAACTCGGCTCCAAATGTACTCCTATAACTACTACCCTCATGAGATTCATTTGACTGGAGCTGAACGCTATGGGTGATGTCACACTCCCTTAGTTCACAAACACTTATAATGCACCTTTTAGTTTTCATATGGTTTCAAGTATTATTGTAACAGAACTGAAATAAAATATGCCATCCATCTTACCACTGTATGCAATTTTTCAATATAACTAATGTATACCTTAAAAAACACACACACACACACATTTAAGCCCTGTACTAAAAGCTCATAGAGTGCCCTGTTTAATTTCCACCCACAGCACAGCCTTATAGTGGAAGCAATAACAAACCAGCCTCAAGTCTTTCTCAGAGGCAGCTGAACAGTATTTGAAATCAAAACACTGGCAAAACTTGCCGTAAGTGCCATAATTCTCCCAGGTAGTCTGGTTAAGCGGGCTCGTAACGAGCAGGGATCTCCGGTGGTCCTGGGCGCGAGTGGGCTGGCGGACGCAGACGCTAAAAAGACGAGGTGTGTGCATGTGTGTCTGGCCTGTTACAATACGCGCTTTGTATTCATCGCTGGATAACAGGGAGAGTTTGGAGGAGGGAAAACAGCAGCCATTGATTTTGTGTGCTGGCCAGGCGTTTCTCCGCTCCTGAGCCCGGTCGATACAGGCGTTCAGAACAAGGAGTACCGAAGGGGAGGGGGGTAAGGGGGTTATAAGGGGGCAGGTGGGGTGTATATATCTGCGGTGTGCTTTGTTTGGACACATCTTTGTAATAGGCTTGATAATCTAATAGTGTTCAAATTTGAGATGGAGGGCAGGGGTCAGTGGCTGTTTCCTATTAGCAGCGTATAGTGTAAATAGTTTAAACTTGGGGGTTCATCACCTGCTTGTTTGCCTCGCCATAGATCTGACCTGTAACTTGGTCTGGTGTGGGCTCCATGAAGGTAGAAAGGTTTAATATCATACTGTGAAACATTCCAGACAAAGCAATAACATCTCCATGGACCGTCCACCTGAAAAAGTACATAGTGCATCTTTTTTGGTTTGATTTGGCTTCCACATATTACTGTAAGCGCGGTGGACACGTGGATTCAGAACCAGAAGTACCGAAGGGGAGGGGGGGGGGGGTGAGATGGCGGTTGGTGTGTAGAGATATATATGCAGTGTGCTTTGTTTGGACACATCTTTGTAATAGGTTTGAGAATCTGGTGGTGTTCAAATTTGAGATGGAGGGGCCAGGGATCGCTTGTGGTCTACATTTTTTTTTTTTAATATTTAAAAAAGGAGTGTGTGTGTGTGTGTGTCACTTATGTGTTTCACTCACATATGTTTGAGTAATCCATAATAAAATAGATCAGAAAATAGCGTAATATGGGCCCTTTAATGATACAGACAAAGAAGAAACATTAGCATTAAATCCTTTATCAAGCAGCCGACAAATCAAACATTGATTTTCATGTGCTGAATGCTAGGGGCAATAAGGATCTCCCACACAAACTGATGCAGAACCATTTTAGCCATGTAAAAACACGCACACACGCGCGCTCTCACATGCACACACACACACACACACACACACACAAACACACACACACACACAAACTCTAAATCATTTCACAATTGCTGAGCCTGAAACACTGACCAAACCTGTTCTGCTTGTTGCCGTCAGGTCATTTACAGCTATTAGCTTTGATTGCAGAATAGACCACACTGAGTTTCTTAGTCGGCATTAAAAAAAATATGAATGTAATAAAATCTAAAAGTTGTGATAATAACTTCAAGGGCCTATATATGCTATATATATATATATATACAGTGGTACCTCACCTTACGAAATTAATTCGTTCCAGAAGTGGTTTCGTAACGTGAATTTTTCGTAAGTTGAGTAGCTATTTCAATGGAAAAAGCCTGATTCATTCCAAGTTTTTTTTTTGTACTGTAACATTTTTTATAGTGTAACACTGTGTCCTGCGTAGAGACTGTAGACCCAGGACTAAATGTGGACTATACCAGTCTAGACCAAGGTCTAAACCAGGACTGGACCAGGACTAAACTTGGACTAAACCAGGTGGATTAAAGCGCCGCGTGCGGGTCTATTTCCTGGTTTCGTTTCGAGTCACGGCTGAGGCGAGCAGCGAGGACTCCCCTCGGGACCGCACGCAGTCTGAACGCATGAACGAACGCATGCAAGAGCCGTTGTGGTCTAATCCTGGTTTAGACCTGGTTTAGACCTGGTTTAGACCTGGCACGGTTTGAGCACGGGTCTCGTGCTCTCAGCCCCGTGCCGGGTCATGCTGCGCTATCACACACGTGTCCGCGCGCGCACACACCGCCCTCCCCCTTCCCCCCACGCTTCACTATTAATACATTTTGTTGAAAATCTATGAAAGTTTGAGTGTTTAAACGAGAGAGAAATGTGAGAAAAGTTTAAATCCAGTCTGCGAAAAGCGTATAATGTGTGTGGCTGAGCGCACATTATTTGAATTTTTGAGATTTCGCGTTTCGTAACTTGAATTTTCTTTCGTATCTAGAGACCAAAATTTAACGTGAAGGCGTTTCGTAACTTGAAATTTTTGTTTGTTGGGTCTATATATATATATATATATATATATATATATATATATATATATATATATATATATATATATATATATATATATATATATATATATATATATATATATATGGCTTTTTTTTTGTTCCATGTTATACCTCATCAAAACATGTAACATGTTCCATGTTATACCTCATCAAAAACGAGTGTTTTGTTTCATTCTCATATATAACACACAAACCATGCATATTGTTCTTCTCTCAAACTGAGTTGTCATGTGGTAAAACAAAAAGTGCTCCACTGTGTCTTTAAATTCCATTCACCTTCACTAGAATCTTTTGGATAATTTCAACCCTGGAATTACCAATCTCTACTGAACAAAAGGTAAAAGGCATCAAAGGATTACTCAAACATGAGTGAATGAAACAAAACACAACTCCAGGTATGTTCTTAATGAGGTAACATTCTAACATGGCTAAAATCTCAAAATAGTCACATTTTGCGTAATATAATACAATTTCAAGATTAAGTAAAAATAAATGGACACAATACTGTCTGAAGTACAGTATTGTCCAGACTTATGTTTTCGTACTGATGTGATCCAACAGACTAAGATAATTTTGGTACTTGAAAAGAATAGACTGAAACTGAGAATTCATTTCACTGTGCACTATTCATTATTCACTATTCATTCACTATTCATGCACTATTTATTACTTACTTTATCCCCTCCCTGCCTGCATGCACTTTTTCCCTCCTGTCCAATTGTCCTGGAGCTACTGTGGCGAGTAAATTTCTCCTGTGTGAGATCAATAAAGTCTTATCTTATCTTATCTTATCTTATCATTTAACAGCCCTGCCATTTTGCTTTTGAGAGACCACTCATTGTGCGTGAGTGAAAAATACGCCTAACTGACTGAAATATTCCAGCATTCGCTAAGGCTGTTAATCAAATTTCAGTTATTATTACTCTATTCAATTACAAAATGTTGTAATCAAAAATACAATTAATAACCTTCTGTTGTGAATATGTGTGCTCATTCTGCCGCACAAAACCAGGGGCAAAGACCATTTTCTAATCCATACAGTATATTAACAAAAAATAAAGTCACAAAACATTACTTATAAATGATATTAGCCTTCTATAAGTTCATTTTAAAAGTATATGAGCATTTGAACAAATTGTGATTTCAAATAGTTACTAATATAAGCTAGACTCACATGTAAAATTGCTTTTAACTTTTTCAGATTTTGGTGCAAAAGTATTGAAAATTGATACTAATCAATATTAATACTGAAACTAGATACACATTTGACCAAGTATTGATACTAAAAAAAACAACAACTCACATTCACAGGACAGAAACGAACCTTTCCTGAATTTTAGAATGATCTTGAGCTGTAACAGAACAAATGTAAGAGCACATAGACTAGTATACGCTCATGGACCAGTTTGGAACATACCTGGACCACTGAGGGATTACACAGATATAATACACATGATAATATCAAATAAAGTACTATTATTTAAAGGTCCCATGGCATGAAATTTTCACTTTCTGAGGTTTTTGAATGTTAATGTGAGCTCCCCTACCCTGTTTAGGGCCCCCCCCCATGGCTAAAAGTTGCAAAATGTCTAAACTGAGCATTTGCGATCCTTTTCTGCGTTAGGAAAAAATCGGAGCTCAAACGGGCGATTTTGAACAAGACACCTTGTTGACGTCAGATCGAAAAAAGAAATGCAAATGCAGCTCCACCCCTGTCTGTCTGTACTCAGAGTCTCTGTAAATCACGCCCAGAGAGTTTGGACTGTGAATGCGCTAGGCAATGCAAAATGCGTTTTTTTATTTGCCTGGAGGCACGTCCGAGTGTTTCTAGGCTCGGAAGTCCTTTATCTGAGCCTCTGGACCTTTGAACAGCAGTGGTTTAATTTTATTTTCTGTGGAAATGTGTTTATTTTTCAATGGAACACTTCTAATCTCTTCTCCACGCAAAAACGCAGAAATGGATCAGAGAGCGCACAGCTGAGAGCGGAGAGTTTGGCCACGCCCCCACCCTCTACTATAGGCCAGCTCTTTTCTCCTCATTTGCATTCAAGCGACAACGCCCATTATGGAGTGTTCAGAGAGAGAAAAATTACTCTTTCTCATCTTATCTCTGTTTCTCATGCAGTGAGTGTTGATTTTGAAGAAGGATTCATTTACAGTATTAGGGAACCATTAAGGAGCCATATAAAAGCATCAAGAAGTACCATGTCATGGGATCTTTAATGTTGAAAATCACATTCCACTGTTGATGAATGAGGGTTTTTTATTATCATTGTGGAATCAGAATCAGCATTGAGTCAAATACTTAGTACCAAAATCAAGTTTGAAATATTAGTATCAGATCATACTCCTATTGCAATACATAGACAAGGTTTGGTCAAGTGCCTTGCCTTACGACACAACAACATACATTTACAAACACTAGAATCGAACCACCAACTAGTTTTATGAGCACCAACACTACTAAACTAGACATTAGCAATTTCATGTATTACAGAAATTACCAAGTTACAAGTAGAAGGCAAAGTCAACACACAGAGGAGCCCAAAAGAAAACCATGTCTTATTAAAAACTAATAGAATTTTTCCGAATGTGCCAACAATGTCAAGTGCTGGGAAATTGGGTTCAAAAATATAATAGAAACAATACACTAGACAGCAGTGTTCTAATTTTTGGCTTAACTAATAAAGATGCAACAAGAAATCAGGCTGCTTGCCAAATAATTACTGCAGCTATCCACCCCATTCACTGAGAAATGGGACAATGACAGCCCCAGGTAGTTTATTAATATGGCAACACTCCTCATGCCTTATTTATAGTGACAGCAGTTAGATCTCTTCCGCATTGGAGAGGTGCTTACGTGCAGTTGGTGTACAAAGTGAAGTAGCAGACAGGAGTACAAGAACGAGTACTTACAGACCGTGTACTGCGCCGAGCTGGAGAATCAAATACAAATGTTATTGAAAAGACATGTGACTGGCTGTATCAGTATTAAAGGGCCCGTATTACGCTATTTTCTGATCCATGTTATAATGCTGTTTCCTCATCATTGTGTTTCGTTTCATTTACACATGTTTAACACACAAACCCTGCTGGCTGAGTTCTTCTCTCAAACGGAAAACTCTCTGTTGCACATCGTGATGTCATGTGGAAATACAGGAAGTGCCCCACAAAACACAACTCCAGGTATGTTTTTGAGAATGTAACAACATTATAACATGGCTAAAAGCTCAAAGAGTATATTTGCATAATATAGGACCTTTAAAGATCCTATATTATGTAAAATTGACGGTGTTGTGCTTTGTTTCGTTGGTCCATGTTTGAGTAAGTCTGGCTACATCACCAAAGCTCAAAATGCTCTGTACCACAAGTTAACTGCGACATTTTAGCTTTAGATCAGCAGAGATTGGAAATTCCAGAATTGAAATTATCCAAATGATTCTTGCAAAGATGCAGTTTAAAAACATAGAAGAGCATTTCCTGTATTACCATATGACATCACAAGATGGAACAGAGTGTTTTTTATTTGAGAGCAGAACTCTAAATATGCAGGGTTTGTGTGTTAAACATGTGTGAATGAAACAAAACACAACTCCAGGTCTGTTTGTGATGAAGAAACAACATTATAACATAGATTAAAAAAACCAAAAAGTGTAATATAGGCCCTTTAATAGTATTTCCTTCCTCTTTCATACAATTACAAAACAAAGATACACATTGAAACTCACTGTCCCTGTATATACTGGTAATGGCCTTGCAAAGTGAGTGTATATTGTAAAAAGGACATGGAGAACTGCTGGAACAAAAGTGTTAGCTTTTGCAATGCTTCAAGTGCCTGTCCCTGATACTGCTATTGTGTACATGCTGCTCAAGTACGTTGTTTTCCTTCACACTCAACACCATTTGTGTCCTTCTAGACTTTATTCTTTATGGCAGAATTCGACTAAAATACATTTTCAAGTATAGTCTGGTTACTACAACATTAGATTGCTCCCATAGTGTTTCTCTATTAAAGGTGCTTTGTGTAACTTTTGTGATGGAGGGTCCATCTAATGGCTTTTCTCCATGGAGATGTTATTACTTCGTCTGGAATGTTTCGCAGTATGGCATTAAACCTTTCTATCTTCATGGAGACCAAACCAGATCAAGTTACAGGTCAGATCTGTGGAGAGGCGACCCCGTTCACAGTCAGAATGCCTGTTTTTCTAGGTATTTTTCAGCTATAAATCCACCTGTAATTGAATAAATGTAAGATACAGCTGTTTAATGTCATGGAACAATCCAGGCAGAGCAATGACATCTCCATGGAGACAAGCAAACAGTGGACCCTCCACCAGAAAAGTTGTGCAGGGCACTTCTTTTCAGTAGTTTTTGTACAGTGGATTTAATCGTTGCTAGTTGTGTTCACAAGTCAACACAGTTAAATGCCAACTTTAATTCAAATTCTTACCCTCCACAGACTCAACTTTGACATTTGGGGTGACTTTCTGACCGAAACTGGATCCTATGGGCCTTTCAGAAAGAAAAAAAAAACAAAACAGACCAACACCTGATACATAGAAGTCTCCTCTAGAAAGACATGGCTGCACATACACAAATCATCAGACATGCACTAAGAAAACTAAAATCCAGCCAAGTTAAGATTATTTTTTATCCTGATTTCAGTAAATTTCCCTTGAGAAGTAAAATTATTTACCAATAAAACAAAGAGGGTCTGCCACCAACTTGTTTCTATGGATATGTCATTGGTGTGCCTGGAATGTTCCACAATATGACATTAAACAGCCCTATCTTACATTTATTCAATTACAGGTGGTTTTATAGCTCAAAAATACCTAGAAAAACAGGCATTCTGACTGAGCAGGGGTTGCCTCTCCAACAGATCTGACCTGCAACTTGGTCGGGTTTGTTCTCCATGAAGACACACAGGCTTATACAATACGGTGAAACATTCCAGACAAAACAATAACATTTCCACCCAGAAAGGTATTTAGTGGACCTTCTACCAGAAAAGTTAAACATTGCACCTTTAATTCACATTCTCACCCTCCACAGACTCAACTTTGACATTTGGGGTGACCTCCTGACTGAAACTGGATGATATGGGTCTTTCAGGAAAAAAAAAAAACAACAACAACAAAAAACCAGACACCTGACACTCCCTAGAAAGACTTGGCTGCACATACTCAAATGCACTGCAAAAACTAAAATCTTGCCAAGTTAAAGGAAAAGTAACGTTTTTACAATCTGGACCTTATTTTGGCGATAAATCAACGTAATTTACTCACCCATTGTACTTTGGTATCATTTGGAGACACCAAAGTACAATGGGTGAGTAAATTACGGAGATTTTGGAGATTTTGGAGTTTAGCGATATCCGTTTAACGTGAGTTGTCGGGGCATACGGTTGCGGTCACCAAATAACACCAATTTTAGCATTTTCAAATGACAAAAGTTCAATGTGTTAATCTACACTTTCGTTTGAGTCAAAAGTGTCCTGTAATCCGATATCCAGCCATGGCTCCGATTGGATGACGTCATCAACAAGGAGAGCTAAGGAATAAGAAGAAAACATCTCTGCTTGAGAAAACCCGAAATAGGGCGAACATGCATTTATCCCGGGTTGTGAAAACAAAATGACAGCTTGGACAAAGTCGAGTTTTCACAGGCTTCCTCATCACAATCCGGAGTTATTGAAGCTGTGGCTAGTTGCCTTGAGAATGGACCCAAACATGAAAGGCAAAGCTGTAAGACGTTTGGACCATCGTGTTTGCAGTACCCACTTCACTCCGGACGATTTTTTACCAGCAAAGGAAAAGAAGGAAGGCCAGCGGATTCAGCGCACGATTCTGAGAAGTAATGCGATTAACGTGAGTTTTACTCTTTAAGTCTTTAAGCTAATTTACTGTCATTTTTCATTGGATATTTTTAGTTAATTTTTTGTACTTCTACTTAAAGGTCCCATATTAAGCAAAAAACTGAAAAATAACACTTTTTGACACAATCATTTCACTACTTACAGAGCTTACAGAACCCAGTTTAAATCACGGCTAATATAGGACTATTTGAATGCCTTTTTCATTCAAAAATACACCTTTAGCCAATCAGGAACATGCATGGTTCATCCATATCAAAACAAATCTGGCTCATGAGGAAAAACAAAAGGGGAAAAAAAAGTCACAGAGGATTGGAAAACTTGGAGGATTTCTATAGAATCAATAAGCGAAGGACTAAAGCCTGGTTTCGTTTGTATATGATGTGTGACCAGTGAGCTACTTCATCTCATGTGTCACTGAAATAAACAATTCTGGTTGAACGAAGTTGTGAGGTTCTGGCTCCAGACTCTATGAATGAGGCATGACCATAGTGCTATAGGAAGTACAAAAGTAAAAGTACAATAGTTGCATTGTGTAACTTTTGTGGTGGAGGGTCCATCAAATGCTTTTCTTTTTGAAGATGTTATTACTTTGTCTGGAATGTTTCACAGTATGGTATTAAACCTTTTTATCACCATGGAGACTGAGTTACAGGTCAGATCTGTGGAGAGGCAACCCTGCTCACAGTCAGAATGCCTGTTTTTCTAGGTTTTTTGAGCTATAAAACCACCTGTAATTGAATAAAAGTAAGGCAAAGCTGTTTAATCTCATACTGTGGAACATTCTAATCTCCATAGAAACAAGCAGGTGATGGACCCCCAATTAAAAAGTTACACTGCCCCTTTAAGTACAAATTTTAGGTATCTGCTTAAGTCAGAGTTTTACAGTAGATAATTTTTACTTTTTCTTCACTACATTTGAGAGCAGCTATTTGTACTTTCTACTCCACTACATTTTAAATCTAGACTGAAAAGTAAAAAGTACTTTTCTTTATGGTTTGAGACCCGGTGAAATGACTAAACGACTAAATTTGAGCACATTTAATTTGAGTTTTCGTCCCAAAAAAATGAAGAAATCAGTTAAATCACTTAAAATCTGTGAAATTCTTTATCAAAATCACTAAATTGTTCTAAAAATCTCTGCAAAATATATTTTTTTAACTCTTAAGTACATTTTCAAACAGGTACTTTTAGTTTAGATCTTTTCATGCAATACTGTTATTTAAACTTTTTGTCCTTGTATCTGTACTTTTACTTAAAGATCCCATGACATGGTACTTCTTGATGCTTTTATATGGCTCCTTAATGGTTCCCTAATACTGTAAATGAATCCTTCTTCAAAATCAACACTCAGTGCATGAGAAACAGAGATAAGATGAGAAAGAGTAATTTTTCTCTCTCTGAACACTCCATAATGGGCGTTGTCGCTTGAATGCAAATGAGGAGAAAAGAGCTGGCCTATAGTAGAGGGTGGGGGCGTGGCCAAACTCTCCGCTCTCGGCTCTGAGCCCTCAGCTGATCCATTTCCTTGTTTTTGCATGGGGGGAGAGATTTGAAGCGTTCCATTGAAAAATAAATATATTTCCACATAAAATAAAATCAAACCACTGCTGTTCAAAGGTCCAGAGGCTCAGATAAAGGACTTCCGAGCCTAGAAACACTCAGACGTGCCTCCAGGCAAATAAAAAAACGCATTTCGCATTGCCTAGCGCATTCTCAGTCCAAACTCTCTGGGCGTGATTTACAGAGACGCTGAGTACAGACAGACGGGGGTGGAACTGCATTTGCATTTCTTTTTTCGATCTGACGTCAATAAGGTGCCTTGTTCAAAATCGCCCGTTTGAGCTCCGATTTTTTGTAACGCAGAAAAGGATCGCAAATGCTCATTTTAGACATTTCGCAACTTTTAACCATGGGGGGGGGGGGGTTCTAAACAGGGTAGGGGAGCTCACATTAACGTTCAAAAACCTCAGAAAGTGAAAATTTCATGCCATGGGACCTTTAACAAAACTGAGTACTTGATCCACCACTGCTGTTATGCCTCTATATAAAAACGACAGATACCAGTCTGTACTTAAAAAAGCTTATACTGAGATCTGACTGTGAATATTTCTCAACATCAACAGGAAATTCTACTATGACATATTCCATTGTGTACTCCAACAGTGTGTAACAATAGCTGTATGCAGTGCTCGTATTTCTAAAGGAGAGTAGTGCAGGCTTTGTTAACACACCAGCAGCCTGACAATGTTAAAGGACTGGAGATGATGATGCAGTGACAACAAGTACTCTATTATTTGGTATATTCAGTTATTGCTAAGTGAATATTTGAACAATTTTTAGAAGAAGAGAGGTTAGATACTAGTGTTTCTGTGGGTTTTTTGCATGACGCTACTACATATTAGGGATGTAACAATAACTAAAATATTGTGATATATCGACAAAAGTTTCACAATAATATCAAGGGTCACCAATAATATCCTCCTGAGACCCGCCCATTCATTTGTGTGCTTTATAGTGGACATTGAGTTAACCAGTCTGTCAAAATAAATAATACATAAAAATAACAATAAATTAAAAAAATAAAAACTAAAATAAATAAATAAAAATAAATAGAAAATAGTAGCCCCCATGGCAGAAGATACATTGTGTTCTGGGCAGCAGAACACTGCTTGGACTGCTGCCCCCGCGACCCAGAAAATGGAAAAAGCGGAAGAAGATGAATGAATGAATGAATGAATGAATGAAAAATAGAAAATAAATAATACAGTACATAAAAATAAATTTTAAAAAATACTAAAATAAATAAATAAATAAAAATAAATAAATAAATGAATACAAAATAAATAATACATACAAATAAATAAATAAAAAAACTAAAATAAATAAATACATAAATAAGAAATTAAAAGGGAGACTAAAAACTATTTGACGTGACTGTAGAAGCTTGTCAGAGATGTTGGTCATCAAAAAGAAAATAGTTTTTGTGAGGTTGTTAACTTCACATGGATTTAACACCAAAATGTCCCTGACGTCCATTACGCAGGACACGTTACGAATATTATTATTATGAACACAAATAAAATTAACAAAATGTAAATGCTAAGGTGTTCATTTACGTCCAAATAGAAAATTAAAATAATAATAATAATTCAGATACACTTTTTTTCTTCAGGTCCCAGGAGGATATACCAAATTATACACTTCTTTGGTTAAATTGATTGTTATGGTGCAGCCACAGCTAAAAAAAAAAACAAAAAAAACTACAGAGAGAACTACATAGACCATGATCCTTTGTCTCTGAACTTTTCCTTTGGAATATGAGAGTAATATAGCATCAAAAGCTTGTCAGTCATTTTAAAGGTCCCATGGCATGAAATTTTCACTTTCTGAGGTTTTTGAATGTTAATATGAGCTCCCCTACCCTGTTTAGCCAACCCCCCCCCATGGTTAAAAGTTGCGAAATGTCTAAACTGAGAGCATTTGCGATCCTTTTCTGCGTTACAAAAAATCGGAGCTCAAACGGGCGATTTTGAACAAGGCACCTTATTGACGTCAGATCGAAAAAAGAAATGCAAATGCAGTTCCACCCCCGTCTGTCTGTACTCAGCGTCTCTGTCAATCACGCCCAGAGAGTTTGGACTGCGAATGCGCTAGGCAATGCGAAATGCGTTTTTTTATTTGCCTGGAGGCACGTCCGAGTGTTTCTAGGCTCGGAAGTCCTTTATCTGAGCCTCTGGACCTTTGAACAGCAGTGGTTTAATTTTATTTTCTGTGGAAATGTGTTTATTTTTCAATGGAACTCTTCAAATCTCTCCCCCCGTGCAAAAACACGGAAATGGATCAGCTGAGAGCTACAGCGGAGAGCGGAGCGTTTGGCCACGCCCCCACCCTCTACTATAGGCCAGCTCTTTTCTCCTCATTTGCATTCAAGCAACAACGCCCATTATGACCTGTTCTGAGGGAGAAAAAATACTCTTTCTCATCTTATCTCTGTGATGAATAAAAATCAAAATGCAACTACAGGTTGTAAAAAGTAAAATCAGATACTCTTCGATAATAAAACTAGTATCGAAACTAGATACTCATTTGAGCAGGTATCAATCAATCAATCAGTCAAATATTTATAAGGCGCTTTTCATATAAAATTGTAGCACAAAGCGCCTTCATATCGTACTTCGTATCAGTACTGAAAAAGTCACATTCATAGGACAGAAATGAACCATTCTTACAAAGATCTTGAGCTGTATCAGAACAAGTATAAGAGCACATAGACTAGTATACGCCCATGGAGCACTGAGGGATTACACACATACAGTATATACAGACCATCAAAAGAGTATCATGAAAAAGTTGTATTATTTTATATTTTTTATCACTTCAAAAACTCAAATACATATGTTATATAAACTCATGGCACATAGAGTGAAGCCTTCAAGCCTTGACTTTCTCAATTAAGTGACAAAAAATTGATCTTTTTCATGATATTCTATTTTTTTGAGATGGTCTGTATGAAGCCACATGGTAACGCAAAAGAAAGTTCTTAAATTTAATGTAGAAAATCACATTATCTAAAGAAAGTGAGTGTATTTTATCATTGTGGTATCGGAAATGGTATCGAGTATCGAGCCCTGAGTATGGAAATTGAGTTTGAATTTTTAGTATCATACCAACACTGGTGTTTAAAGTATTTTGCTTTGAATACTCTGAAACTCCTCTAGCACGTACACGCACTCTCGCTCCCTTTGAAATATCCTGCCAACTATTTGAAGACTGAGGTGTCATTTGAATTCTTGGAACAGCCGTTCTAGATATTTGTTGATTCCAGTTTTTTTTTTTAATGTGTGAATCTTCAGTTTTTATGTCAACTTAAATTAATTACATACCCCCGTGCAAGGAACACTTCTGTGGGACATTTTTTAAAAAGACTCCAAATTATATATTCTAATTAATTTATGTATTTAGCCCTCCTTACCTCTGGACACTGTTGATAATAGTGCTAATATAATCACTTCAAATGCAAATTTATGACCCAATTTATGTAATCTATAATAAAAGCAGAAGATTGTCTTTGCAAGGCTACTGTAGTTTTTCATAACCTGAAGAAAATGAGGAAGTGGATTTTGTGCTGTGACTTCTAGTTAGGACATAATCAACGTGATGTTGATTCCATATTATTAGTCATTGTCCACTTTAAAGCAGACCTGTTCTGTAAAATCCACTTTTCAGAGTGTCTAACCATGTTATAGTTATTTCCTCTTCTCATTACCCTCTCAAAGTTGTATTTAGAGTGATTCAAGCATGTTTGAGTAATCTTTATCCTCCTGTATTCAAGACATTGCTCTGATCAACTGTGATTTTCTATCCTTTCCTCAGACTCTCTTTTGCATTTCTTTTTTACAATTATGGATACAAAATGCCTGCTTGTTCTAATTAAGATAAAACTATAAAATAATTGTTTATGTAACCATGTACTCATAAATTGCATATTTCATTGCATAGTTAAGATTTGTCTGTTAATTGTTATTAATTCATACTATACTTTTCATATAACTCTTTTTTTAATTTTATTTGTTAAGTGTTTCTTTTAAATACAGGACCCCAGGAAGACTAGCTGGCCCTCGGGCACTGCTAATAAATAAACAAACAAACACTCTTTTAACCACCACCGGCATACGCCCACTGATCTGTACACACTCTGTTCTCCAATTTTATTTTCTTAATTGGATGATATGCAAAGTCTGCTACTTTTAATGTTAATTTTATGATAATTATTAATGTTTGTATTGTGATTTTAATGTCTTTCTTATTTTGTAAAACACTTTGAATTACTTTGTGTATTATACAAATATACTTGCCTTGCCTAGTGTGATGTGCAGCTATTCACAGGAGGTGCCAACAACTGTGTGGCTCTTTGTTGTGATGATATTTACTGCAACACCATTTCCTAAGTCAGCAGATTTCTTTCAATTGTTTTAAATCAATATGGTGATTTTAAATGTTCAAATGGTAAAATAATGATCCACAGGGGTCATTGATTATAACCATATAGCAGACACAAGCACAAGAGTCTTCTTTAAAGGTGCACTATGTAACTTTTTGTTGGGAGTCCGTCACCTGCTTGTTTCTATGGAAATGTCATAGCACTACCTGGAATGTTCCACAGTATGGCAATAAACAGTTCTACCTTACATTGATTCAATAACAGGTGGCTTTATTGCTCAAAAACACTTAAAGGAAAAGTAACGTTTTTTACAATCTGAGCCTTCTTTCGGTAATAAAACAAGTTGTTTTACTCACCCATAGCACTTTGGTGTCATATGGAGCACTTCCGGAGATGTTTTAGATTTGCGGTTAGCCTAGCGCAACTTCTAGCCATAGCTCGGGGCATATAATATATTCCCCAAGCATGTAATATGCCCCGTGCGGGCTCCAAATAGCACAAACTTTAGCACTTTTCAAATCATAGAAGCTCGATATCTTAGTCTACGACTTTTAGTGGATTCCAAAGTGGCCTGTAATCCGAGATTTATCCATAGTTTACAGCTTTGCGTTTCATGTTTGGGTCCCGGGAGCTGAGAGCACACTCCGCACATGCGCACTGGCGTCGTCATCTACTCGAAACTATGGCTAAATCTCGGATTACAGGCCACTTTTGCTTCAAATGAAAGTCGTACCCTGACACAGCAATCTTCTATGATTTGAAAAGTGCTAAAGTTTGTGTTATTTGGAGACCGCAAAGTAATGCCCCGAGAACTCAGGTTAACGGATACGCTACAACATAACTTCTACGAAACTGCTCAAAATGACACCAAACTGCTATGGGTGAGTAGAACTACTTGTTTTATTGCCGAAAGAAGGCTCAGATTGTAAAAAAACGTTAATTTTCCTTTAATAAAACAGGCATTCTCACTGTGAGCGGGGTTGCCTCTCCAGAGATCTGACTTGTAATTTGATTTGGTTTAGTCTCCATGACGATAGAAAGGTTTAATGTCATACTGCGAAACACTCCAGACAAAGCAATAACATCTCCATGAAGAAAAGCATCTGACGGACCCTCCACCACAAAAGTTACACAATGCATCTTTTAAGTATTCAGTTCAATCAAGTATTTTTAGCATCCGTGCCCTTATATGTCATTATGTGTATTCTAATGTGCTCAGAAGCCTCGTCCATGAGCACATGTATGTAAAGACCTTTCCCTTTTCACAGCTGATTAAGAGAGGCCACTTCAGCAGAGCCTGTTGTGAATGGGAAAACAGCAGCTCCGGGGCTCATTGTGCACTAATCCTTCACTTATCTGAGCCCCGTCAATACTCCCGCCTTCTGCACAGCCTATACCTCCATCACGGCTCTCTTCTTTTCTCCTGTTTCTCTCTTTTCTCCCTCCTCTTCCTCCTCATCCTCAACCTCTCATCCCAGACAGGCGACGTAACAATATCCAAATCCCTCAAAAGTCTCACAGTAATATCGTGGGCTTTCACAACATATCGAATTACAAGTTTCTTTGCTTACATGTGTTGTTGTGGTGCAGCATAAGCTAAAAAACAGAGAGAACTACAAAGACCATGATCCTTTGCTCTGTTTTAACCCAATCTACATACTGAAATAACTGTTATGAAGCATTTTTGAATAATTATGGCAGAAATTATTGCACAAAATATTGCAATAAATATCGTACCATGAGATGCAGATCGTGAAAATATTGTATCAAGAGATTTGGATATTGTTACATTCCTAATATGCATGTCACGGCACGATGATTGCGATATTTTGTGTGTGTGTTTTTCCCTTTAAAAATGCCTTGACGATTGTTTGGTTCTGTCATAACCCAAATAACTAAGATTTAAAAGTGTTAATTTCTTCACGCTGTCTGTGTTGAAAAGGAGCAAAGGATCATGGTCTCTGTAGTTCCCTCTGCTTTGTAGTTGATGCTGCACCATAGCAATGAAATTAAAGGGCTTATATTACACTGTATTCTGATCTATGTTATACTGTTGTTTCCTCATCACAAACATACCTGGAGTTGTGTTTTTTTATTTCATTCAGACATGTTTAACACACAAACTCTGCATATTTAAAACAGAAAGGTAATACAAGAAGTGCTCCGCTGTGTTTTTAAACACCATACACCTTCACTAGAATCATTTAAATCATATCAGCCCTGTAATTACCTATTTCTGCTGAACAAAAGGTAAAAAGTAGCTGTTAACTTGAGAACTACCACTAAATGACATCACCAGGTGGGACAGAGCATTTAAGATGTAAACAGAGTACTGTAATAATAAAAGGTTACTCAAGCATGTGTGGATGAAACAAAAACACCATTCAGTTTTTTTTAAGGAGGTAACAGCATTATAATATGGCTTAAAGCTCTTGAAATTATGTAAATTGTGATGGTGAACATAATAATAATAATAATAATAATAATAATAATAATAATAATAATAATAATAATAATAATTATTATTATTATTATTATTATTATTATTATTATCATTATTATTACATCCCTATCCAAACCCCCACCCCCTCATCGGAGCCCGCCCGCCTGCACCAGCCCCTCTCCGCCGTTTCCTCTGGACAAAGCTGCAGAGGATACTGGGAGTAATAAGGCATAGCAGCAGGGGTGAGATGGCTATGGTAAGGTTATTAAAGCATAGGTCCAAACACACAGTGGGCTGCGGTGCATGCGAGGTGAGACCCCCAGGGACTAGGGGCCACTTGTGTGTGAGTGTGGGTTTGTGTGTACATGTGCAGTAATAAGACCACCCACTTGACGGAGGAAACAACCGGCTTCATTCTGAACAGACAGGTTAAGTATGAGCCTGGTATATTTCAAACTGACAAAAGAGGGATGGAAATTACACAATACTTACACAATATTGAATAACTGATGGCTGATTACTACTGTTATAATAATAATAATAATAATAATAATAATAATAATAATCATTAATAATAATAATAATAATAATAATAGTAGTAATAATAATAATAATAATAATAATAATAATAATAATAATTATTATTATTATTATTATTATTATTATATTGTTTTATTATCTTATTTGATTTCACTTGTTTTATTGTTCAATAATATTTGCATTGCATTGTATTATCTGTATTGTGCAGCAGTTTAGAAACTGTTCTGTTTGTGAAATGTGCTATAAATGAAGGGGGTTGGACTGAAGATAACCGAGCACATTATTTGCATGCTCTTTTGTTGTTCTTGCTTCAGTTGATCTGACCACACTAATATCAACATGGATGTTCCACTGTAAAAGAACATAAAATGTGTACTTGCCCAAAGTAAATAAATAAATAAAGAATACATTTATTTATAAAAAAAATTGTGTATGTGTCACAGGTTCAAATTTGTACTATTTTAATAGAATCTCTAGGATGTATGCTTGTCTGGACTGTGGTTGAGTTTCATATGGTGATGCAATTTCAAAAGAGCTCCACTGGTGACATCTTTGTTTTATATGTTGTACACACGAGATAATTACATTTACAACAGAGTGAGAAAAGTGTCAGAGAGCTCATTTAGATAGTCATGTAATGCCAACGAAGAAGTGACTTTATTGATCTCACACAGGAGAAATTCTTCTCTGCATTTAACCCATCCTGTTATTAGGAGCAGTGGGGACCACATTACTGCACCCGGGGACCATCTCCATGATCTTCTTGCTTCAGTTTGGTCAGGACCTAAGCTGGAGGATTTTACCTATGATGCATGTTTTGGGTTGATGGGGGAAACCGGAGTGCCCGGAGGAAACCCACCCAGAAACATGCAAACTCCACAAAGAAAGGCTCGGGCGACCCGGGGATCGAACCCGGAACCTTCTTGCTGTAAAGCATGAGCGCTAGCCACTCAGCCACCATGCCACCAAGGCGAAAGACTTGTACGATCTGAAGAGAAACAAAACCACCACAACTGATGTGCATTTAAAGTACATTAACAGCTCCTTAAGCAGAGCCAGGCCTGTTTCACTGCACGTTTTACACACTGTCAGCCTTCAAAGCAACACACACTCACATTATGCTCTACACATTCCTGTGCTTTGCCTGCTAAGAGAAAGGAGAGGTTCATTTGTAACTAGTGCTATCTCTACAGCAATAAGGATAAAGGCTTTAAACAGGATTTGGCCTGACCCTCCACTCTATAGCTGGGAGCTGATACAGCATTGCACGGCCAGTGGTGGATCATTTTTCATCTCCAAATCTGCTTTGGCATGCTCAGGAGTGTCTGTGCTGGAGGCTGGAGATGGGAGGAGGCACTTGGATGGGGGGCATGGCACACAGACAAAACACACTGGGCTGGGCCAAGGGGCTGATGGGGTAGGTGCGGGGAGGGGGAGGGAGGGGCTGATGGGGCAGGATGGCGAGGGGGGGGCTCTGTGGACCATCTCTGGTGCTTTCCATTGGTGAGACCGCGACTACACAAGGCTGGGTCTTCCCTCACTGCTCAGCTGAGCAATCAGGTCACCTCATCTTGACAGACATAAACACACGTGCACGCTCACACACACACAGTGTGAATGCTGGTGCACGTGGAGACACACTGGTCATACAGCCCGCAGCTGTTGCCAATGATGTCAGTCCTGATTTGGCCAAACTGGTCTTTTGTTTCACAATATGGCCCGAGCAGAAGGCTTCATTCTGCAGACCAACATGACTTTGTGCTTAGTATTTGGTAATGCTAACATAGCATATACTACAACACTATTAGCTACATATCGTCTCATTTTATCTGATCACAAAACTGTAATTTCATCATTTGGAAAACAGTAGAGCATCTATGCTCCGTCTCCAGCAGAACACAACTATCTGGTCTCTGATTATCAATCTAAACTCAATGTTGTCTGACTGAACCAAAGCTGTCTCATGTGTGGCTCATTGAGTCTAAGCGGCAGAGTGGGTCAGAAAACAGGCTCATGCTAACATGTTTATGAAGCATTGCTCTCACTGAAAGCAGCTCTTTGCTAATTACAGCTAAACACACAGAGCTGTGGGTGTCATCAGACCTGCAACTGTGTCGTCAGAGATTCAGATGAGCACATCAGAGAAGATCTGTGTCTGTGTTGAATAATATCTATACAGCAAAACATTTCATTCATTTCTTCTTGAGGATGATACACATTCACACAATTCATTATTTTAGCCTGCATCCATTAGCATATGCAAAAAAATCTCCCCCAAAAATCCAAATAAGTATGAAGTTAGCAGCAAGTTTCGTCAAAACACAAGTATTTGTGTACAAGTACAAAATCAAACTTTAAAGTAAGATTAACTGTTGACAATCAAGGCAACTTCCAAAATGTCACTTTTAATAACAAAAATTATTCCCAGAGAGCCCTGTTCTGTAGTCCAATTCCACTCCATCCTTCTCTCCAACGCAAACAAACTCTCCCCCTCCGGCCCCTCCCCTCTCCGCTCACGTCTGGTGAAAATGTCTGAGGGGCTTAATTGGGAGTTTGTCAGTTTTTCCTCTCACTCGCGCCTGAACCATGTCCCTCTCTCACTGCCATGTGTTTCTGTGTGAACTATGACAGGTGCTTTTTAACAAAGTGAAAAATCAAGTCTAGATGTTTTATTGTGAAATAACCTCATCATTTGTAGGTTTATAGGTTCAAGTTGCTGGTTCAGAGTGCAGATTTTGTGTCCCTGGGTAAGACACTTCACTCACAGTTGCCTTCATTCTAAACAGAGTTAGCAAGGAAAGACAATTAAAAACTACAAATACAGTATAGGCCTACTTATATTATATAACATTACATGCATTTTTAGAGTGACAGACTGTGTGCAGTCTGATTTGATTTTTTTTTTCTCTGTAACTCAAAAACGTCATTACAACAAAGAGCAGTGAAGAGTGAAAAGTCCCTCAGTCGTCCAGGTAGAATCCATGATCAAAGGAGAAGTTCAATTTGTCAACTGGACAAAGTTTGTTTGGTTGAAAACGTTTCGCCGCTCATCCGAGAGGCTTCGTCAGCTGACGAAGCCTCTCGGATGAGCGGCGAAACGTTTTCAACCAAACAAACTTTGTCCAGTTGACAAATTGAACTTCTCCTTTGATCAAAGAGCAGTGAAGTTGTTGCACCTCCTGTGGACAGCAAGTAGCGGATTTTTTTTCATTTGTACCTATGTAACGACTATGCAACGCTGCTGAACTGCACATGTATAAGGTTGGCTCTTCGAATCTGGCTCTCGACATAAACATCATTGGTTGAGCGGTCACTGACTCACAGGTTGACTCCACAGTAGGTGTGATGCCAGCTCCCACAGATGAATATTGTCGTTGTGTCCTTGGGCAAGCCACATCGCCCCTAGTGCGCTTTGAGTGCCCTGAAGGTGGAAAAGCGCTATATAAAAATGTGACCATTTACCATTTGCATCATGACATCTTAAAGTTGACTCAAACATGCATGGATTACCCCAAATACAACTTTGAGAGAGTAAAGAAGAGCTGAGAAGGGGAAACAACTATAACATGGATAAAAGCTCTGAAAAGTTGATTTTGCATTATAGGTCTGCTTTAAATTTCCTTATTTTATTTGACTCGAATAAAACAAACATTCTTAAACGATAAATGTGATGTAGAGTATTGCTTACTTGTCAATAGCCACCCCATAAGATCAGTTTCCCTCCATATCTCTTTTACTCTTCTTATCTAAGCACTAGCCCTGGTTAATGCAGTCTCCACTTCCCCAGCCCATCTACAAAAACGTAACCCATCTGCTAACGTGTGATAAAAACATAAGAGGGCATATCTCAGAGCTAAGCTAGTACACTGTCAGTGACATTTTCAGAATCAAGTCTATATTCTCTCCTGACATTTCACACAGCCCCAGCTAGGTTACACCAGCTCCGGATGCACCATGTGTTCTATGGGAGCTGCTTGGAACAATGATTTGATTAGTTTGTGCTGATTACGGCCTTGTTGGTTACGATGTACGGCTCTATTACAGAGAGAGGAGAGGAGCAGGGGGAGGGAGAGAGGGCAAAAAGAACACACACTAAAATTATGATATTACATTTTATTTATTTATTTTCTAAACATCTGAATTATGACTAGTATGGAGGACCAAAAATGACACAATTAGAAATAAATAAGTAGAAGAATAAATGTTGGAAAGTTTTAAATGAAATGGTAAATAAAAATATAAATGTGTAACTAAATCAAAGATTATGCACATTGTGGGGATTAAAGGAGAATTAACGTTTTATACAATCTGAGCCTTATTTCAGTAATAAAACAAGTTGTTTTACTCACCCATAGCACTTTGGTGTCATATGGAGCACTTCCAGAGATGTTTTAGATTAGCGATTAGCGATTAGCGTTCTCAGGGCATAAAGCATGTAATATATGCCCCGAGCGGTCTCAAACTTTAAATAAATAACACAAACTTTAGCACTTTTCAAATCATAGAAGCTCAATGTCTTAGTCTACGCTTTCGTTTGAGTCAAAAGTGGCCTGTAATCCGAGATTTATCCATAGTTTCGAGTAGATGAGGACGCCAGTGCGCATGTGCAGAGTCACAGTTTATTTCGCTCTCAGCTCTCGGGACCCAAACATGAAACGCAAAGCTGTAAATTATGGATAAATCTCAGATTACAGGCCACTTTTGACTCAAACGAAGGCGTAGACTAAGACATTGAGCTTCTATGATTTGAAAAGTGCTAAAGTTTGTTTAATTTATTTAAAGTTTGAGACCGTTCGGGGCCTATATTACATGCTCTATGCCCTGAGAATGCTAATCGCTAATCGCTAATCTAAAACGTCTCTGGAAGTGCTCCATATGACACCAAAGTGCTATGGGTGAGTAAAACAACTTGTTTTATTACCGAAATAAGGCTCATATTGTAAAAAAAACCATAAATTCTCCTTTAAAAAGCTAAAAAATATGCTTGTTTTTACACTTTTGTATTCATTTATTTATCATTTTTAACTTTAATTTTTTTATACATTTATTTATTATCATTATCTTTTCTTTTTTTTTTACTTCTTACATTTATTTTTTTTACTCATGGACATTAATATACTGGTACATTAAAGGCCTGGTAACTTTTTTTTTCTATGTATTTAACTAAAGTTTTTCTTCATTCAGTACATATAGATTGTATAAGCAGCTCTTGAGGTCAAAGTGAGTTCACCATGTGCTGTCTAATTCTAATTCTAATTCTAATTCTAATAAATCTAATTATAAAGTGTTTTATTATCCGATAATCAGGATGTCCTTGATTGCTAAAACTAACTTAAATTAACTAGTTCTGCTTTTTGTTTTTTTAAGACAGTAATAGAAATATTCATATAGGTATAATAGGAAATGTGTCGTGTGCATTTGACTCATCTCTCAGTAACGCTAGATTTGGTCAGGACTACTTTAGCTGGAGAATTTTACCTAATGTTCATATTTTTTAAGGTAATTTCTGCTTCATACTCTACAAACAGATCTATAAATGATAGATGAATAAACCAGGTTACATAACACTGGTAAATTACTACACAAATCAAAACAATTCTGGATTCAAGTCAGTTTAACAAATACAGACATCGTTAGCAGTAAGAGGGCAGGGGTGGAGGAGCGGATGAAGACATTGAGACACATGGGCACATTGTCCTTCACCGTAACTGGTTTCAATATGAATCACCTTATCTAAGCTCCGTGTGTGAGCAGGATATTGGTGGCTATCAGCTCCACAGTGTAAGATACCACCACAACACAACAGCCATTTCACTCGCTCCTCTGTCCAAACAATATCACAAAGACTCCTATTTCACCAACAAGACTATCACTGGCAAACACTTCAACAGCAAGTGCCTTCTTTTTTTTTTTTGAAGGTGCATTATGTAACTTTTTAGATGATCCATAACCTGCTTTCTGTTGTTGTTCTGCCTGGAATGTCCCACGGTATGACATTAAACAGCTCTACCATACATTTATTCAATTAAAGGTGGTTTTAGCGCTCAAAAATACCTAGAAAAACAGAAATTCTGACTGTGAGCGGCGCTGCGTCTACACTGATTTGACGTGTAACTTTAATACCATACTGTGAAACATTCCAGACTCCATGGAGAACAGCATTTAAAGGACCCTCCACCAGAAAAGTTACACAATACCTTTAAACACAGCAGCAGAGATGTTCCCGAGATACATAACAAGACAGGTTTTGAATATAGCATATCCCAGTGTCTTCACTATTATTGTATGAATAGTATTTTCAGGCTACACTCTGTAGTAGCTCAACAGCTCAAGCGTGCTGCGTAATATTCGCTGAGAACAAATAATCTGAAAAGCCCCGATGCCCTCTGCCTTTGTAAAGCTTTATGAAATATTAACCAAATTAATCTACAGTCTTCTCCAGAACATACTGTGCTGCCAGTGATTCCGTGTAAAGCAGAGATCACGCGCCGGATTAGCTGGAAGACATTAAAGGTCCTATATTACGCAAAATTTGACTCTTGTGAGCTTTAAGCCATGTTAGAATGTTGTCACCTCATCAAAAAACATATCTGGAGTTGTGTTTTGTTTCATTCACACGTGTTTGGTATCTGGTCACATTTTTATACAGGGATTTTCCACCTTCAAGGCACTCCAAGCGCTTTTCATCAAAGAACCACTCAGCCATTCACACGCAGATTCATACACCAGTGTACGCAGGCGCTAGGGCCCAGCTGGATTAAGTGTCTTGCCCAAGGACGCAACAACATTCATCTGTGGGAGCTGGAATTGCACCGCCAACCTTCAGATCAATAGACAAATACTCCGACTGAGCTACTGTTTGTGTAATCCTGAATTATTTAGGCTGTATACATTTCCAAAGCCCAAATGCTCTGGTCCACCTTGTGATGTCATGAAGATGTCAAGTCGACAGCTCCTTTTACCTTTAGTTCAGTACAGATTGGAAATTCCAGAGCTGAAATCATCCAAATGATTCTAGTGAAGGTGAGTTTAAAAACACCATAGAGCACTTCCTGTATTACCACATGACATCACAAGGTTAAACAGAGTATTTTCAGTATGAGAGAAGAACAGGGTTTGTGTGTTAAACATGTGCGAATGAAATAAAAACACAACTCTAGGTATGTTTGTGATGAGAAAACAACAGATCAGAAAATAGCGTAACATGAGCCCTTTAAAACCCATGCGAAGGCGGTACATAGTGCTACATTCACAGCCTTTCATACAATGTGTTTGCTATTAATTAGGTCTGTCTCCAGTGCTGTGGTGACAAAGAGCCAGGGGCCATTCTCAGCTCAGTTTTATTTCTAACAGCGAGTGGAGGAACATTATGAGACATTATGGGATTTAATGTCAGCAGTGAGGACACAGATAAGGGTGAGGTCTGTGCAGAGAGTGTAGGTATTTTTTAAAAAGCTAGGAAAGTATGTCGATGTGTTTATGAATTTATAGGGGCAACTTTATGGGCTTATGATATTCTTTTCCTATTTGATCATCATTTAAAGATGGATTGCGTATCTTTTCTGGTGGAAGATGCCTGATTTTCGAGGTGTTTTTGAGCTAAAAAACAAAACAAAAACACCTGTAATTCAATAATTGTAAGGAAAGCTGTTTAATGTCATACTGTGGAACATTCCAGGCAGAACAATGGCATATCCACGGAAACAAGCAGGTGACAGACCCCTAACCAAAAAATGGCACAGAGCACCTTTAAAGATGAACATATTAACAATAATACTCTCATAATAATCATATCTCATAATAGTAAGATTATAGAAAGGTCGGTCTGTGGTATTTACATCACGTTCAATACAAAATGGTGTGCATGTGGGAGGCCTACTTTTATGTTTGCTAGTTTTTCGTCCATTAAAGGTCCCATGGCATGAAATTTTCACTTTCTGAGGTTTTTGAACGTTAATGTGAGCTCCCCTACCCTGTTTAGGCCCCCCCCATGGTTAAAAGTTGTGAAATGTCTAAACTGAGCATTTGCGATCCTTTTCTGCGTTACAAAAAATCGGGGCTCAAACGGGCGATTTTGAACAAGGCACCTTATTGACGTCAGATAGAAAAAAGAAATGCAAATGCAGTTCCACCCCCGTCTGTCTGTACTCAGCGTCTCTGTAAATCACGCCCAGAGAGTTTGGACTGCGAATGCGCTAGGCAATGCGAAATGCGTTTTTTTATTTGCCTGGAGGCACGTCCGAGTGTTTCTAGGCTCGGAAGTCCTTTATCTGAGCCTCTGGACCTTTGAACAGCAGTGGTTTAATTTTATTTTCTGTGGAAATGTGTTTATTTTTCAATGGAACGCTTCAAATCTCTCCCCCGTGCAAAAATAAGGAAATGGATCAGCTGTGGGCTCTGAGCTCTGAGCGGAGCGTTTGGCCACGCCCCCACCCTCTACTATTGGCCAGCTGTTTTCTCCTCATTTGCATTCAAGCAACAACGCCCAGAATAAAGAGTTTGAGAGAGATATTTATGACTCTTTCTCATCTTATCTCTGTTTCTCATGCACTGAGTGTTGATTTTGAAGAAGGATTCATTTACAGTATTAGGGAACCATTAAGGAGCCATATAAAAGCATCAAGAAGTACCATGTCATGGGATCTTTAAAGTCACAGTGTGTGACTTTTTTACATGTTTAGATTTAGGGAAAAGTATTTGTACTAATAATAATAATAATAATAAGGGCTTGCATCTCCACAAACCTGACTCTTTGAAGACCGACTCCTTTATCTTACCTCCATGAAAATATATTATTGTTCCTTTGGCTATAATATTCCACGGTCATAACGATGGAGAATGTTCTATCTCCATGCAGGTGACATGCTACCTCCAGAAAGTTACACACTGCACCTTTAAGCAAAATTTGCTGGCAAAATGGCAAAATTTAAACAAAGCATGCTTTTTTTGTGCATTAGCGACCAAACCGCAGCCAGTATTTTCAGCAAGATGTATGTAAAATATACCTCATTGCCAACTACACCATTATGTGTTGTATTATATAACTGAATACCTCTGCTCCATTATCACTTGCTGATATTGTAACAGTCTGTTGAATTATTTTCTTATAGTTTCTGATCCAACAGAAGCAATGATCCAACATCTCTCCACTTGTAACAGCACAGAATCAAAGCAATTTCTGGAAGCTTGAAGGGAGTACAAAAGGGCATAGTTCAGTCAGTACGGGAAGAGCCAGACTACAAATATGTGTGTACGCAAACCGAGGCGAACCAAAGAGAAAATCATTTGAAAGGATTTTATAGATTGCAGATTTAATGTCCGTCTGATGGGGGGAAAAAAGAGGGAGAGATCAGGGATAATCCTCTTAACTATTTGTTTGGTAATCTGATTTAGTCTGATTTTTAGGCTGCTATCTCTGCTTGTGGTGACTGATGCTGTCTCTGGACTGACTACGGCCATTTTCACCTTCAAACCCCCAATGACGCACTTTTCGAAGATAAGGCGTTTGGGATATTTAAGCTTTTGATGGACACTTCACCAGACAAGTTACAAAATGCACCTTTAAACAAAATATTGCATTTTAAATCCTGCTATGATTCCTGGCTCTTTGATTCCCAGCTCTAGTGTGCGTTCCAGAGAAGAGAGGAGCTCACTCTGTCTGTCTGTATGCCTGTCCCTGTTCCAAATAAATGACCTACTTTGCACATTTGCACACATCTACACGCAGGCTTCAAAGTTTCTCTTTGCATTTCGGCTTGTGTCCAATTCTTCGAAGAAAAGAAAAAAAGGCTAAAGGCTTTGTTCTTGTTAAATTTTCTTGTTGTTGTTTAAAGGGCCCATATTATGCTATGTTATAATGTAGTTGTGTTTTGATTCATGCATTAATGTTTAACACAAAACTCATATTTAGGTTGTGTTCTTCTCTCAAACTGAAAACACTCTGTTCCACCTTGTGATGTGGTAATACAGGAAGCACTCCACTGTGGTTTCAAACTCCATACACTTTCACTAGAATCATTTGGATTATCTCAGCCTTGGTTGCAATTGCCAATCTCTACTGAACTAAAGGTAAAAGGTAGCTGTTGACTTGAAAACTACCACTTCATGGCATCACAAGGTGGTCCAGAGCATTTTGAGCATTGGAGATGTAGATCGACTAATAATAAAAGATTACTCAAAACATACATGAATGAAACAAAACACAACTCCAGGAGGTAACATTACAACATGGCTTAATGCTCACAAAATTCAATTTTGCATAATATTGGACCTTTAAAGTATAAAAGATGTTAAAAAGTGCAAAAATAAAACATAACTTCTCCCTTTTAACCACTTCCACTAATATAGGGGCAAGAGAACAGGACAGGTTTAGAAGCCATAGATGTACTTTTGTCGTGCTAAAGGAAGGTGAGGTTGGCACAGAGGCCCACTTAAGGTGCTCGTAGTCCAGGCTAAGAGCTATTTCCAGACCACCGGCCCTACTTCTCCTCCTCTCTCCTCCCCCCTCTCCACCTCTGGTATGGGGGGAAAACCACAGCTCGGCGCAGGCTCCTGTCACAGACATGGCTCAAGAATGGATCCATTATTCACACGGGCTGTTAAGGGACTGGCACACGCACACATGCACTTTTACATGCTGCGCTCACAGATAAAATGTAATGAGGCCAATATTTTAACATGGGGAAAATGTCTCGGCATTATTTCAGTGTTAAAGGTGCACCACGTAACATTTCTAGTGGAGAGTCCGCCACCTGCTTGTCTCGAGATGTTATAAATATAAATAGTTATAAATTTCACAACGGAGACAATGAGGTTACAAGACTATGCTACATTACAATTCAGATTTTTTCATTTAATGATTGTGTTTCTGAGCAGTAGAAACACCTGTAATCTTTAAATGGTGAAACACAGGGGTAAGATTTTGTTTAAGCTTAAAGGGACAGTGTGTAAGATTTTTACCCGTTAATTACCGAAATTGAAGATACCCATTAAAAAATACATTGTTTTCCAAGCCTTTTCACTTCCATCATGAAATCAAAGTATTCTGTTGGACTTAGATATAGTCACATAAAAGGGGGATCTTCCCCATGTAGAGGCAGCCATTTTGATTACGAGAGCCGCAGAAGGACATTTGGGCTCCATCTTCGCCTTTTCTTTATACAGAAGTGGTCAAAGGGCTCGTGGTTTTCACACAGTGAGATAGTACGCGTTTGGATAAACAACGACAAGCATGTTGCCGGATCACACTTACTCCGCACATACATCGCAGGAGCAAGCACCTTCATCTAAGAGGAAAAGAAGAAGGACATAGTACCTACCGCGGCTGGGGCTTTGTTGCAGCGCGGGCCCTCACCCCGGGTTCAGAACGACGTCCGCCCTCCGCGGTCCGGTTCCCGATTCCCCCCACCTGCGCACAGCACCGGGTGTGCTTCACACGTGCGCGCGGTTCGTGCGCGGCTGCCGGAACCCACCTCCGGGTACGCGGAGCTGTCTGCGTTACGGCGCGCCCGGGTGACCCTCGAGGTCTGCCGTAGCTAGGACAGGAATTGCAATACCCACCATCCACCAATGCGCCACCAATCCTACACACTGTCCCTTTAAGCTTTTTTGGATCAGTATTAAAAATACCAAATACTTAGAATGCATTCTGATGGCATCCATGTGCATTGAAAATAATAGCAGGCAGGATCACATCAGTACCACAGACTGTATATATAAATGGACATAGCTAGCCCGCTAGCCAAAATAGGAAGTGAGCATGGGCGCACTTGCAGCTCCATCGACACTGGATCCATTGAAAAATTGTAACTGCTGCTGTAAGTCTTGTCATTTTGGTCTTAAAATGTTCATAATAACCCGCTGTACATGATCCTGGTGTTTTTATTCCTATTCCAAGTACTGTATGGAACTCAGCTCCAAATTCGCTCCCATAACCACTTGCTCTGTGACTATGGGCAGTGGGCAACACTATGGGTGATGTCGCACTCTTTGTCCACTTCTTTAACAGCCTCATGATGAAAGCCCAAATGTGTAACTTTTTAGTCAAACAATAGAAGAGCGTGTGTTTGTTCTTTTTTCATTTGGCATGTTTGAGCGGTCTTGAATCTCCACAAAACTGACACTTATTTCGCCTGCAAATGTTGGCTGTAAAATTCCACGGTAAAGCATAAAATTTAACTGTCTCTGTGGAGAATAATCTGAAGAATGGTTTTAACTTTTTATATCCACGGAACCAAGCAGGATACAGTGCGTGCCACTTGCACTGCTTTACTTAAAATAGCATCATAGCATCAAAAAAGGTACAAAGCTGCCATGTCAACTACAAACTAATGAGCGAACCTTGTAGCTGGTGGAAAAGTTACAAAGAACAATGTTTTTCAGTGTAATGTATTGCTTCCCAAGCTGCTATGTTTAATATGCATGAGCAGGTGCAGGATCTCTAAGCAGGACAAAATTGTGAGCTGCCTCTTTGGGGATGTGCTTATGTTGTGCCATCTGGTGTTGATAAATCAATAGATTAAACCTACAGATAATCTACATATAGAATGTGTGATTTCAAATGAAAGGCAGTGCGGTGTAGCTGAAATGATGCGTAAAAGAAACCTCTCTGGGAACACCAAAGAAAATCCAGTGACAGTCAACAGAGGAGGTGTAGAAGAGCTTTACGAGAACTAGAAACAACACCGTTCTACATACCGTACCCTCATTCTCCTCCTCTTTATCTCTTTGTCCATCTCTCTATCTCTCTATCCATTCCTCTCTCTCTCTCACTCACTCTCTACATCTCTCTTGTTCTTACTCTCTCCATGTCTCTGTTTTTTAAATCTCCCTCTCTCTATCTTTCTCCATCGCTCTCCCTGTCTCTCTCTCTTGCTCGCTTTTTCTCAGTCTCCCTCTCTTGCTCCCTCCATCTCTCAATCTCTCGTTCCATCTCGCTCTCTTTCTCTGTCTCTGTCTTTCTTGGCTTTCTCTCCTCGCCCTCTCGTGCCCTATCTCTCTCTTTCTCTCTCAATCTCTCTCCCCTTCCCTTCCTCTTTCTCTCTCCACTCCGCCACCCCCCATTGACATCGGGCCACAAGTGCTCCCTCTCTCTCTGTCTGTCCCTGTGAGTCCCTGTCTGTCCCTGTGAGTCCCTGTCTGTCCCTGTGAGTCCCTGTCTGTCCCTATGAGTCCCTGTCTGTCCCTGTGAGTCCCTGTCTGTCCCTGTGAGTCCCTGTCTGTCCCTGTGAGTCCCTGTGAGTCCCTGTCTGTCCCTATGAGTCCCTGTCTGTCCCTGTGAGTCCCTGTCTGTCCCTGTGAGTCCCTGTCTGTCCCTGTGAGTCCCTGTCTGTCCCTGTGAGTCCCTGTGAGTCCCTGTGAGTCCCTGTCTGTCGCTGTGAGTCCCTGTGAGTCCCTGTCTGTCCCTGTGAGTCCCTGTGAGTCCCTGTCTGTCCCTATGAGTCCCTGTCTGTCCCTGTGAGTCCCTGTGAGTCCCTGTCTGTCCCTGTGAGTCCCTGTGAGTCCCTGTGAGTCCTTGTCTGTCCCTGTGAGTTCCTGTCTGTCCCTGTGAGTCCCTGTGAGTCCCTGTGAGTCCCTGTGAGTCCCTGTCTGTCCCTGTGAGTCCCTGTGAGTCCCTGTCTGTCCCTGTGAGTCCCTGTCTGTCCCTGTCAGTCAGACCGGGGCAGGTCCTGTATGAGTTTGTCCACAGACCATGAGAAGAGACCGTGCTAAATGTGTAATCTGATATGCATGACTTGAGGTTTCTGTGCCTTTCTTTTCCTCTTGGAAATCGCAGGTTGCATCCATAATTTACACCAGCCTCCGTCTGTTCCTCTCTCGTCTCCACTCTGCACCCTTCCTCCCCCCCAGACGTTTTTTTTTTCTTTCTCCTTCTCCTCCTTTCCATCTCTCACTCTCTCTCTCTCTCCAGCTTTCTCTCTTTCTCCATCTCTCTCTATTCCGCGTCCTCCCTCCTCCAGACATTTTTTTCTTTCTCCTTCTCCTTTCCATCTCTCCTTCTCTCTCCATCTGTCTCCTCTCTCTCACCATCTCTCTTCCTCCCTCTTCATCTCTCTTTTTCTCTCTCCCTCCACCCCCCCCACACCTCCCTCTCTCCATCTCTCTCTTTCTTCCCCTCCATCTCTCTCTCTCTCTCCTGGCAATCTGGTTTTTGCAGGCTCGCTCATTAGCATACTGCAGAATGTGCAGATGCCACCAAAAATGATTCACCTTCCAGCGCTTTGAAGCACTTTTGCATGTACACAAACTACCGCCGTAGACACTTTACATTCTCGCTCTCTCCGAAAACAAAAGCGAAAAGGACACAGAGCCTTTTTGAACCAGAACCTTGCGTGTGACAGTACGGCCGACCTCTCCTTTTGATGTCTCCACGCATCCTCATTCGCCCTGATTACATTTTCCATCATGTCAGTCAAAGGTGCTTTAATACTGATGACGATTGATGGGCTGCTTTTCCCTGCCAAGACATAAATGAACACGTAATATTCATGCAGCTCACCGAATAATTGAATACACAACAGTGGCTCGCGCTGAAAGGATAATTGAACACACACAGTATCCAAGCATCAAAAACAGGCCTTTCTTTCTTCTCATGTTTTCGCAAAGAAAGACAAATGAGTGGAGGAGGGGGATTAGCTGTTGTCGTGCTCCTGGAGATGGATATTGCTATCGATAGAGGCCGATCAATAGTCATACATGCTAACCCGCCATTGGTCCAAGTTTGCTAACGCTGCTGTTCAGGTTTCACACCCCTGGGACAGCTTGAAGCGAAAACGCGCCGGGTATCACCAGTGAAGCGTGCATATGTGCGTGGAAGGGCTTTTTGTAAACATCCTTCACACAGGAATTTTTCAGACTCGAAAATCGACCACATCTGAGGGGTAACAGATACAGTGAATTACAGTATTTACTTTTCTTTTTTTCTCTACAGTATCTACAGGCACATGCATAGTACACAACACTAAAATAGCATCATAGCATGGAAAAAGGTACAAACCTGCCATGACAATGACAAACTAATGAGCAAACCTTGTACCTCGTGGAAAAGTTATGAAGAACAATGTTTTTCAGTGTAATATATTGCTTCCCAGGCTCTTCCGCCTTCTCCTCCTTTCCATCTTTTTCTTTCTTTCTTTCTCTCTCTCACTCCCTGTCTCTTTCTCTTTCTTTCTCTCTCTCTTTCTCGCTCCATGTCTCTTTCCATTTCCCTCCACCTCTGTCGCTCCATCTCACTCGCTCTTTCTCCATCTTCCCAATCTCTGTCTCCATTTCTCTCTACATCTCCATCTCTCCCTCTTTCTCCAGCCCCCCCCATCTCTCTCACTCATATATCCTTCTCTCTCTCTCTCTCTCTCTCTCTCTCTCAGTATCTCGCTCACTTTCTCTTCATCTCATCTTCATCTCGCACTCTCTCTCGTTCTCCATCTCTCTCTCGCTTCATGTTTCTTTCTCTATTTCTCTCTCCATCATAAACCCCCCCCCCTCTCTTTCTCTCCATCTCAATCCCTCCTCTCTCCCTCTCACCATCTCCCTCCCTCCTTCTCTCTCTCTCTTCTTCTCTCCCTCCACCCCAAACAGGATTTTTCAGACCCGAGAATCGACCACATCTGAGGGGTAACAGATACAGTGAAGTGCACAATAACTTGGCGTCCGTACATGTTTTGCTCCAGTGAGTGTGCGCTGTTACCTGACAAGAGCCAGCTGCCTGCCATGCGAGGAGGAAATGCCTTTGCCCACACAATCACAATGGCGGTTGTGTAAAGACGTCATGTGACCCATATGCTTTGGGCAAAACAGAGCTGGATGGGGATTAATTCAGCATGTTTGGGAGTGCCTGTGTGCCAGTATCTCATGTACTATAATAGGACACAGGCTTGAATCGTTTTCAGCATATCTGAAAAATATTTACACATGAAGCTGGTTATGCTTTTCTCTGTTATTGTCATAGTTTCTTCTACTGCTAAGTTTAAATCCTACCTGCAGTTAATTATTCAAAAATAGGGTAAATAATTACATGGATATTATGGCAAAGCACTAACATCTCCATGGAGACAAGTACGCAGCAGATCCTCCATCAGGAAAGTTACACGTAATTAATCGCTAATCGCGAACACGCGCACCCGCGTGGTCATGAAACAAGGCAACCGCGCTGCGCCAAGCTCGACTCACAGCCGGCCGCAGGCGCCAACGGCACTGCTATCGAACCGCGGCGCCCGGAATGCGTAGTCTCAGCCCTAGCCACAAACCAGCCGCACGAAACCAGCAGCGGCACGTGGTGGTTTAATCCTGGTTTAGTTCTGGTCTAGACCTGGTTTAGTCCACGTTTAGTCCTGGTCTAGTCTCTTAGCCAATCAGGACGCAGAACACAATGTTACACTATAAAAAAATGTTACACTATTAAAAAAAAAAAATCAAAAATCCGCGAACCGCGATAGAGCGAGGGATTACTGTATTTTGTTATTCAGCATCAATACATTTGTCTGCTTTTTACTAAGGAATAATTAATTGAGGAATATACAATATAATAATACTATGATATATTTATGACTCAGTGTTATGTATACTATAGCTTATATTCTTAAAGACCCTATTGAAACACTAAAATTCAGGTGAAAAACACCGCTTATCAGTTAATCGTTAATCGATCGATAAGGTCAATCAACTATCAATTAATGAATTAATAGATAATTTGCATCCCTAGTGCATATGAAAGTGGAGTGTGCATGAGTGTTGGAGGTGGTCGGAGGGGCCGATGGCGCAGATTGGCAGCCTCGCTTCCGTCAGTCTGCCCCAGGGCAGCTGTGGCTACAAAAGTAGCTTATCACCACCAAGTGTGGAGTGAATGAACAATGAACTGTAAAGCGCTTTGGGTGTCATGAAAGGCGCTATATAAAATGCAATGAATTATTATTATTATTATTATATATTTCAATGACACTGATAGTAGACTTTTTCCGGTTATGTTCACAAGGTTACCAGTTAAAGCTTGAATTTAAAAACGCACCGTCACAAGGTTAAACGAAATTACTTCAGTAATAGCAAAGTGATGTGGCGTTCAGTTCCTTAATCACAACAAATCTTGCTGCTAGCGGCAAATTAATAGAGACATTTAGCGATTAGCATGTAAGCATTAACCTATGACATAACCACTAACAACTGCCTATGACAAAACAAATCATTTTGTATTTCATTTCACATTAGACAAACCTACCAATGCAAACAGAATTTATCAAAATCCTGCACAAACATGGCTGATTATTGAACCTTATGCCAAAAGTACTAGCATTTTAAAATTTTAGCTTCTATTTACATAACTGTGAATAATTTTTTAGGGAAAAACGATGGCAATTTAATATTTCCATTTGAAGTATGTTTAACGGTCCTATATTACAAACTCTTGTCAGCTTTAAGCTGTGTTCAAATGTTGTGTTTTGTTTCGTTCCTACATGTCTGAGTAATACTTTATTCATCTACATCTCCAAAGCTCAAAATGCTCAGTTCCACCTTGTGATGTCATGAAGTGCTAATTTTCAAGTTAGCAGCTACCTTTAACACTTCATTTCAGTAGAGATTGGCAAATCCAGGGCTGAAATTATTCAAATGAAGGTGTCTGGAGTTTAAAAACACAGTGTGCAACCTGTATTGCTACATGACATCACAAGGTGGATTTTCTGTTTGAGAGAAGAACACAGTCTAAATAAGCAGGATTCGTGTGTGAAAAAAAAAAAAATGTGATGAGGCAACAACATTATAACACAGATCAGAAAACAGCGTAACATGGGCCCTTTATTAAACTGTACAACCGACTCCACTGCTTTCGCACAACAAAAATGACCACATAAACACACAAAAATATCTCAAAACACTAATGCTTTTGTACACCTTTATTACTTGCCACTAAGCCTGACCCGCAATCTCTTATCCAGCCTTATCAACCAGTACACCAGCGTTGTAGCGTACCCATATCGCTACATAAGCTGCTACTTAAATCACTGGATGTAATAGGTGATAAATCAGATGCCTTACCGTGACTGTGTATTCCTATTAGGTCCAAATCCGCTTCCTAATCCTCATCAATCATAGTACTCCTGCAATGAAAAACAACACCAAGCAAAGTACATCAGTGACACAAAACAATGATATGGGGAGAAACAAGACTTAGGTGGCGTAGTTTATGGAGATACAATAAAGCAGAATGACAGCTCAGCGTTATATCACTTCTCTGAACACCAGTCCCTTCTATATTCTGTTTGAATATGGAATGGGACAACAGAGCGTGAAAAACTTGTCCAAATTTCAGATAATCCAACCACAGACGCTAATTTGTCCCTCAAATTCGGAAGACATCTCCTCTTCTTATATCATTCTTCTTCTACTTGTACTTGTACTTCTTCTTCTACCTGAGATAAGTAATAGTTTGGTGTCTCGATTCTTTTTCTCAGTCCTTTAGGTCGATTTTTCTCCTTTTTTACGTGTAAGCAATAGGGATGTTACAATAACAAAATACTGTGATATTGTATCGTCAAAAGTCGCATAATAATATCGTGGGCTATCACAATATTACAAGTTATTTTACAAGATAAGATAAGATAATCCTTTATTTGTCCCACAATGGGGAAATTGCAGTGTCACAACGCAAGTTTCAGAAACAGTTGGAAAATATGAGCATGCATCAAAATTAAGATAAATAATAATAATAAGTATGTACAATCAACTAAAAACGACTGAGGGACTTTTCACGCAACTAAAAAAACACAACACTGTAAGGTTAAAGGCACAGGAATGCTGCACAATAAATGTCTTTGATTCTGAGCAGTGAACAAACAGCAGTTAAAGTGACTCCAGTACAGTAATATATAATATCACTACAATAAAGTGACTTAGATGATTGTGAACAGTGCAGTTTCTTTCTTTCTACAAGTGCTTAAAGGAAAAGTAACGTTTTTTTTTACAATTTGAGCCTTATTTCGGCAATAAAACAAGTTGTTTTACTCACCCATATCACTTTGGTGTCATATGGAGCATTTCCGGAGATGTTTTTGATTAGCATTAGGCTAACGCCGTTAGCCTAACGCGACTTATAGCCATAGCTCGGGGCATTCCCCAAGCATGTAATATGCCCCGTGCGGGCTCCAAATAACACAAACTTTAGCACTTTTCAAATCATAGAAGCTCGATGTCTTTAGTCTACGATTTCGTCTCAATCAAAAGTGGCCTGTAATCCGAGATTTATCCATAGTTTACAGCTTTGCGTTCCATGTTTGGGTCCCGGGAGCTGAGAGTACACTCCGCGCATGCGCACTGGCGTCCTCATCTACTCGAAACTATGGCTAAATCTCGGATTACAGGCCACTTTTGACCAAACAAAATCGTAGACTAAAGACATCGAGCTTCTATGATTTGAAAAGTGCTAAAGTTTGTGTTATTTGGAGCCCGCACGGGGCATATTACATGCTCGAGGAATGCCCCGAGCTATGGCTATAAGTCGTGCTAGGCTAACGGCGTTAGCCTAATGCTAATCTAAAACATCTCCGGAAATGCTCCATATGACACCAAAGTGATAAAGGTGAGTAAAACAACTTGTTTTATTACCGAAATAAGGCTTAAATTGTAAAAAAACGTTACTTTTCCTTTAAAGGTCCCATGACATGGTACTTCTTGATGCTTTTATATGGCTCCTTAATGGTTCCCTAATACTGTAAATGAATCCTTCTTCAAAACCAACATTCACTGCATGAGATATGAGTCTGACAGTCTTCATGAGGCTAGATGTGTGTGTGTAAAATGCTTTATTGTGGGTGTTGCTTCTTCACTGCAAATGAGAAGGACAGAGAGATTGGCTAAGGAGCGGGGGGGGGTGGGTTTCCCCCGCTCGAAGCGCAGCTCTGCTCCTCTCGGCTCCGCTCTGTCTGCACTTCCGTGAGAGACAGATGAGAGACTTAGCAATGAAAAAAAGCATATCTGCACAGAAAATAAAATTAAACCACTGGTATTTCAGAGGTCCAGAGGGTCGGGTAAGGGACCTGCGAGCCTAGAAACACTCTCAGGTGCCTCCAGGCAAATAAAAAAACGCATTTCGCATTGTAGCGCATTCACAGTCCAAACTCTATGGGCGGGATATACAGAGACGCTGAGCGGAGACAGAGGGAGGGGCTGGAGCTGCATTTGCCGATCTGACGTCAAAAAGGTGCCTTGTCTGAACTCGCCCGTTTCAAAACTGGGTTTGTGTAACGCAGAAAAGGATCGCAAATGCTCAGTTTAGACATTTCGCAACTTTTAGCGATGGGGGGGGGGGGGCTAAACAGGGTAGGGGAGCTCACATTAACGTTCAAAAACCTCAGAAAGTGAAAATTTCATGCCATGGGACCTTTAAATTTATAGTTTTGATGTTTGGATTATGACAGAAAAGTAGCGTAATTTGGTCATTCTCCACAAAATATCGCAATAAATATCGTACCATGAGATGCATATTGTGAACATAATATGTTTGTATAGAGAGATTTGGAATAGCAGCCATGTTTGAGGGTCTCTTTGATTGGTTAATCTGCCTGTCAATCACAAATTCTGAAACCAGCGAGACAGGATATGGCTCTAGATCCCCTCATTTTTGTAAAGTTTTCTAACTACTAGTGTATAAGGTAACTAATAGGACATAACAAGTGTTGGCAGGTACAACGTATGAGTTTAATCCCAGCAAAATATTAAATGAAATTGATTTCCTCTTTCTTCCAAGTGTTTGAACGCACCATGCTCACAGTGATATGTCTCTGTGCTTTTGGCTTCTCTTCTACAATGTGCACATCCCCTAATGGGGCGACCACTCACTGACTGTTAATGCACTAGGCTACTTTGCACACTTGTTTCAATACAGTGGCTGTTTCCATACTCCCACTGATTTTCATTAATATTCTGCGAGGCACTGGCAACTGAAAATACAAATTTAGCTTAAAGAATAGTGTGCTTTTATTTTTAAACGAGTCTTGCTCTACTATAGTTGTTAAAATAGCATTGTAATTTAATTTATAACAGGAGCCAAAACTAAAAAAATATACAAAATAGGAGGAAAATTGTTTCATTGTTGATGATAGTAGACACTAGGGTACATCACTTGGATATATTAAAAGGTACAGTACGTAATTTTCTGCATTAAAAGGGCAGTGTGCTTTTATTTTTAAACTGGTCCTGATCACCTTTAGTTCTTTTAGAATTAGTTCTTAGAATAGGACTGTGAATTAATTTATAACAGGAGCCAAAAAAAAAAAAAAAAAAAAAAAAAGGGTGAGGGGTGGGGGACATTACATTGTTGATGATAGTAGACACTAGGGATCATTTAAACAAAAGGTACTAGGGATGTCAACAATTAATTGACTTACAATTAATTGTCGATCAAGACGTTGGCCGAACAAAATGCATTCATTGTAACTAATCGCTAGAGGGCGCTACTCTGGAATGTGAACACAAGATGCGAACCCACTCGCGAGAAAGACCATAGCGTTACATCATGTAACCCTTTCCTCTCTGGTTGCCGTACAACTCACAGTAGAGCTGGACCTAGAGCCATATATTTTTGAAATGATAAAAGCATGTAACTTACATGCTTTTATAATTTCTTGATTGTTCTGGTTTGAGGCCCTGTAATGTTTTATGCTGTGTCCAGGGGCCCTGTGAAATGTATATTTTGTACTGTAACCCTTCACAGATTAAGGGAGAGAAATATTGTTGATGTCTTAGTTCAAAATAAATGTTGAGAATGTCCTAAAAATAGCCTGGATTCACTGGTTTCATCATAATATGTAGACTAAATAACATTCTGTTATTTAATTTCTTTTGTTCCTTTTAATTTCAAGATTTCCATGCTGCAAGTGCAACAACTGAGCCAGTCCTCAATTTATTTTCAATAAAGAATGTATTTTGTTATTCAGCATCAATACATTTGTCTGCTTTTTACTAAGAATAATTAATTGAGGAATATACAATATAATAATACTATGATATATTTTTGACTCAGTGTTATGTTACTATAGCTTATATTCTTAAAGACCCTATTGAAACACTAAAATTCAGGTGAAAAACGCCGCTTATCAGTTAATCGTAAGTTGATCAATAAGGTCAATCAACTATAGATTAATGAATTAATCAATAATTTGCATCCCTAAAAGGTATAGTGTGTAAGTTTCTGAAGATGTCACCTGCATGATTTTGTGGAAATCGAAAAGCATTTCTCAGAACATTCAACATGGAGATAGAGTGTTTTATCCCATACGATCAACAGTTCCACTGCAACAAGCAGGAGGAGGCCAAATAAGAGTCAGGTTTGTGGAGATGCAAGCCCTCTCAGAGTAAGGATGCATGTTTTCTGTGTTTTTCAGTGCAATAAACTGAACCTTATTTTTGTCTCTTTTTTTTTTTGCTAAAAAGTTACAAACTGGGTTTTTTAAGGAGAGGTGACAGCATGTACAATCCTTGTTGATTGCTCCTCACTTCCTGTTTAGGTAAGGGGAGGGGTTTATAAAATGAAACGTCAAAAAATTTAAAAGAATTTAAAGTAATTTATACAGTGATGAATGAAAAAAAAAAAAGAGAACAGATCATACAAGTCATACAAAAATCTATGTATACTGAATGGTGAAAGAAACCACATATCTTAAACAGCAGCAACATTTAATCACTGCTAACACTAGCAAGCTAAACACGTGATTTACTCATTTTCCATCAAATTTAATTAGTTATAGGGGTTTAATTAACTAACTATGATCTGATATTGTAATTTTACACTTGGATGTGGCATGCAGGAAAAAGGGTCCTTGAGCACAAAGGAAGTCAGAGTAAACCAGTGTTCATTAAAAGCTCTTATGTGCAGTCATGTTTTCAGTGGAGGCATTAGTGACTGAGTGCTTCTAATCAGACCCTACACACTGCGAGGTTACCTTTTATTCCCTGGAATCTGGCAAATCTTCCGTCCATTATTCTGTGTTCCCTTCCTTTGCCACTGAGCCGTGCCTAATACAAGATACACCCCTCAGATTTTCGGGGAGCAGCGCATCGCTCATCAGGCTACAGAGAGGTGCAAGACTGCAATTAAGGGAAATGATGGCTGATATGGTGCTTTACGGGGTCACTTCACTGGAGAGGAAGAGGGGGTGCTGGGAATTTGAATTTAGATTTCATTAACATTGTGCTGCACGTGTCAACAGAATTATTAGAAGAAGAAAAAAACATGCTGCAGATGCTATTTTCAACACTGTTATTCTATATTTTGCAGTGATGTCACTCTGGGGCTGCTCTACATGTATCTCTAACGGTGGAATATTTAGGAGTGACCATGGTGACACAATGCATACATTAAAAATAGGTTTGAAGTATTGTCTGAAAAGTAAAAAATACACACATAAATAAACAAATAAGCAGCACATTTTCAGGAGCTTGTGATTGGTCCTGTTTAGGTGTTTGATTTTCAACAAAAAGATGAGAGTAACTAGCTGAAAAATGGTTAGAGACTTGTTTAACAGCACAAATCAGCTCACCTGCTGTACTGTAGTGTCAGATTGTATTAAAATAAAGCACAGACTAAAGTCTAATAAAGCCTCAGACAGAGTAGAACCTACAGTTAGCATCACACCCTCAGGAAATGTTGACGACATCAGCTGCAAAGTCTCAGTAAATGCTTCCTCCAGTAATCAGTTCTACTGCTAGGATACTACAACTGCAACAAACATTTCTAGAACTACAAATAGTACAACTACTGCTGCTGATACAACTATTATGTTTTGGAGAAAAGTAAAATTATAAAATAGAATATATTGTAACCCGTATAAATATTAAAAAGGCTATGAAATTAAACAAGAAACCTGCAGTGCAATTGAATAAGGAGTGACATTTCTGCAGTTTTGTGGTTAATTTTAAAGAAGCTACACAGTCAGCTATACAGTTATAATCTATGACCCCCGAGAATCCTTATGTTATAATTTGGACATTTTAAATTGCAATATTAATCTAACATTGATTAATAAAGGAAACAAGTGTGAGGACTTCCACGTTAGAAAACTGTGGTGCCCAATGGGATGTCGCAGCAAACATTATCACAACAAAGAGTCTCCTCTGCCAAAACCTACATGTATCACGATTAACAAAATAAAATTGTCGAATAAAGTCAGTATGTCTGACTATGGTGAAAACGGTAGTTGACCGGCAATATGGTGTCTTGAAAAATAAGTGATTTAAGATCTCCGAAAAGTCCATTTTACATCATAGGTCTGCTTTAAGTCAATTTACTTTTTACATGAGCCTCAACCAAGACATACATATCATACATTTTTGATAAATTGTCTATATACTGCTACTTTTTGTGTTTCTGTGCTGTGCCCAGCTCAGAGTTAGCTATCCTGATCTACAGTATATGTCGTCAGAAGTATAATACTCCCTACGAGTGCATAGCCAGCCTCATACCTCTTCTTACAACTTTTGCACGACTTCATTTTATTCTAAAACATCTTCTGCTTTTTCTACTGATGTCTCCAAGCTATTACTAATACCAAATATGCTAATGTTTTGTACGCTTTTATTTTTAAACTTAAGTTGTACTTCTCCAAATCTGACCCCAAATTTGCAAACAAACAAAGCTTAAACAAGCTTGATAAAAGCCAAGAGAAATTATTAGAAGACTTCACACCGAATCGACATCACAGTCATGACATCTCTGGAAATGTTTGGGTGATTGACAGGTAAAGGAGATGACAGGTGACACAGGCTCATAGGGCTGTCAAAATTAGCAGATGATTTTCCATGATTACTTGTCAAATAAATATTCACAATCGATAATGAGGTAAATTAGCCAGCATCATTAGCAGCGAAAATGACAAAACATGTGACATGGGATCAGATACTCACATAGTTTGTATTCAGATTTTGCTCATTTGCAAGCCTCTATTTAAAAAAAAAGTAAATCGCTTATTATACTGTGTTATGATCGATACTTAGTGGTCCTATATTACAGTGGTCCCTCGTTTATCGCGGGGGTTAGGTTCCGTAATGAGTGAAATCCGCGAAGTAGGACAACTTTATATTTTACAATTATTATACATGTTTTAAGGCTGTAAACGCCTTAAAACCTGGAATTAATGATAAAAGGAGAAGTTCAATTTGTCAACTGGACAAAGTTTGTTTCGTTGAAAACGTTTCGCCGCTCATCCGAGAGGCTTCGTCAGCTCTGGTTATTGTACTGGTTAGACACTGCTTATATCTCACTGCCAGGAGGCGCGTCCTACACTGAAAAAGCTCTGAGAGCTTTTCGTTCTCAGAGCTTTTCAGTGTAGGACGCGCCTCCTGGCAGTGAGATATAAGCAGTGTCTAACCAGTACAATAACCAGAGCTGACGAAGCCTCTCGGATGAGCGGCGAAACGTTTTCAACCAAACAAACTTTGTCCAGTTGACAAATTGAACTTCTCCTTTTATCATGGATTCTACCTGGACGACTGAGGGACTTTTCACGCACTGGAATTAATGTTTCGTCACATTTCTCTCTCGTTTAAACACTCAAACTTTCGTAGATTTTCAACAAAATGTATTAATAGTGAAGCGTGGGGGCTCCGCCGGGAGCCCCGCCGGACGCGCGAAGGAGCGGCTCATCCATCGGCACTGCCACATCCCGGGAAGTGACGTGCACAAACCCCTTGGAGAAGTGCGCATGGTCAAATCCGTGACAGAACAGCACGACCGGCGCAAGACCGGGGCTGCGAGCACGAGATCGAACCATGGCGCCCGGACCATGCCTCCCCTCAGGACTGTGTCCTTGCAGCCTGAGCTACAAACCGAACACACACAAACGAATGCAAGAACCGCACGAAACCAGCAAAGAGCCACACAGGGTGATTTAGACCTGGTCCAGTCCTAGTTTAGTCCAGAACCAGTCCAGGTCTAGATCTGGTTTAGTCCATGTTTAGTCCTGGTCTAGTCCCGGTCCCCCTTGCATCCCCCATCTATCAATCGGCAAAGGTCTACCGTCTCTTAGCCAATCAGGACGCAGAACACAAAGTTACACTATTAAAAAATGTTACACTATAAATTTTTTTTAAAAATCCATGAAACAGCGAGGCCGCGAACAGTGAACCGCGATAGAGCGAGGGACCACTGTACACCAAAACTGACTTGTCATGTAATGGTAATTTTGAAGTTAACAGCAACCTTTTAGTTTTTGTTCAGTGGAGAAGCAATTCCTGAGCTGAAATTACCAAATGATTCTATTGAAGGTGTATGGAGTGGAGCACTTCCTGTATTGCCACTAACAACTCATCCTAATATGCAGGGTTTGTGCATTAATCATCTGCGCATGAAACAAAACACAACTCCAGGTATGGCAAAAGGAGAAATTAAATTTGTCAAGTGGACAGAAGTAAAGAAGCAGCTTGGATGAGCTGCGAAACATATTTGACCAAATAAACTTTTGTCCAGTTGACAAATTGAATTTCTCCTTTTGACTTGGATTCTACCTGGACGACTGAGGGATTCTACACACAACTCCAGGTAGTTTTTGTCACTGCTGAGCTCCATTATGGAATAAATCAAAGCGTAACATCGCCATGGAACACAAACAGGTGGTGAACCCTCTACCAGAAAAGTTACATAATGCATCTTTAATAGGATAAGATTTTATACAGTGTCAGAAATAGTTTAATTAGCTTTAGTCTAACCAAATCAGTATAATACAATAATAAAGGAATAGTCTGTGTGACCAGTGCCATTTCCTAATTAAGCTGTACTGAAACCAGCCTTACCCCCGGTGTACCTTGTGAACCTTTTGTGTAGTGCTTATTCTATTAGCATATACAGTGGTACCTCACCTTACGAAATTAATTCGTTCCAGAAGTGGTTTCGTAACGTGAATTTTTCGTAAGTTGAGTAGCTATTTCAATGGAAAAAGCCTGATTCGTTCCAAGGCCCCGTTCCAAGTTTTTTTTTTAATAGTGTAACTTTTTTTTATAGTGTAACACTGTGTTCTGGTTCCTGATTGGCTAAGATACTGTAGAACCAGGACTAAACATGGACTAAACCAGGTGTAAACAAGGTCTATACCTGGACCAGGACTAAAGCTGGACTAAACCAGGACTGGACACCAGGATTAAACCACCGCGTGCGGGTCTATTTCCTGGTTTCGTGCTAGCTCTGCTATTAGCAGCAGCACCGGTGTACCTCACAAGTCACGGCTGAGGCGAGCAGCGAGGAGGGGAGGGGATGTGCCTGCCATCGGGACCGCACGCAGTCCGAGCGCATGAACAAACGCAGGCAAGAGCCGCGGTGGTTTAATCCTGGTTTAAACCTGCTTGTAGCTTTGTGCTACAATTTTGTATGAAAAGCGCTTTATAAATATTGCTTGATTTGATTTGATTTGGTCTAGAGGAGGCACGGTTTGAGCACGGGTCTCGTGAGTACACCGGGTCATGCTGCGCTATCACACGTGTCCGCGCGCAGTCCCCCCCCCACACACACACACTTCACTATTAATACATTTTGTTGAAAATCTATGAAAGTTTGAGTGTTTAAACGAGAGACAAACGTGAGAAAAGTTTAAATCCAGTCTGAGAAAAGCGTATGTGTGTGGCTGAGCGCGCATTATTTGAATTTTTGAGATTTCGCGTTTCGTAACTTGAATTTTCTTTCGTATCTAGAGACCAAAATTTAACGTGAAGGCGTTTCGTAACTTGGAATTTTCGTTTGTTGGGTCTTTCGTAAGGTGAGGTACCACTGTATTAGTATAGAGATCTATAGAGATCTATGTATTCATCACTGCACTTGCCTTGGAGTCACGTTAGTACAACAGGATTAATAATGTGTATCACTGGGCACTAAATATTCTTTTCTCTCTATTTTTTTAATGGATACACAAACAATCCCTCTATCCCGGCTTTGCACATACAGTGTGCTTTGGAACATCCAATCTTAAAAATGTAAATGGGTCAAGTTTGTACAGTACAAATTAAAGATCCTATATTATGCAACAATTACTCTTGTGAGCTTTTAGCCATGTTAGAATGTTGTTACTTCATCAAATACGTGTACGGAGCTGTTTTGTTTCATTCACATGTTTGTTGTATGTTTTTGATGAGGAAACAGCATTCTAACAGATCAGGAAATACAGTAGCGTAACATGGTGCCTTAAATGTTTTTTTTTTTCCTTTTTCCTTTTCTTCTTTGACTAAATTTTAAATTTTGACTGCACACTTTCAAAAACAGACCACACACTTGGATGTAGTGCCCAAGCAGTCCCCAACGCGATACCCGCTCTTTGAAAGTGAAACCACTGTACTGACCCTTCCCCGTGTTAGACTACTCTAGTGGAAAGGAGCACCGTGATACTGTATACACTACTGCGAGTGCTACAAAGGCCTTATGCTAATGTACTAATTCACCATAATGAAACATGAGGCCGGGGCAGCAGGTCTACTCACTCTCACTGGGACTAGACCTGTCACGATAACAGATTTTGAAGTACGATATCTACAGAGATATACTGTGATAAATGATAGTATGTGACTGGCCATGGAAAAAACAGTCACAAGTCGTCCCGGAGTTCTTCACAGATTCTGAAAGTGTAGATTCTGAGCTTTCCAGTGATGCCTTACACATGGAAATCTGAAACATTTGAAGAATTTGTGGCCATTTGAAAGCAGCACATCTGAAAGTGACGAGCTGAGAAAAAACGCTGTAGATGGGGGATGCGGGGGGGGGGACACCGGGACTAGACCAGGACTAGACCAGGACTAAATGTGGACTAGACCAGGTCTAGACCAGGTCTAAACCAGGTCTAAGCCTGGACTGGACCTGGACTAAACCAGGACTGGACCAGGTCTAGACCTGGACTAAACCGGGACTAAACCAGGATTAAATCACTCTGTGCGGCTCTTTGCTGATTTCGTGCGGCTCTTGCGTTCGTTTGTGCGTGTTCGGTTTGTGGCTCGGGCTGCGAGGACGCGGTCCTGAGGGGGAGGCATGGTCCGGGCGCCGCGGTTCGATCTCGTGCTCGCAGCGCCGGTCGTGCTCCTCTGTCACGGATTTGACCACGGGCACTTCTCCAAGGGGTTGGTGCGCGTCGCGTCCAGATCCAGTGACTCATGTCTCCGCTCCCCTCACGCATCCGGCAGGGCTCCCGGCGGAGCCCCCACGCTTCATTATTAATACATTTTGTTGAAAATCTACGAAACTTTGAGTGTTTAAACGAAAGAGAAATGTGATAAACATTAATTCCAGTGTTTTAAGGCGTTTACAGCCTTAAAACATGTATAATAATTGTAAAATATAAAGTTGTCCTACTTCGCGGATTTCACTCATTATGGGTTATTTCTGGAACCTAACACCCGTGATAAACGAGGGACCACTGTATTACAAAAAATAAAAAATAATAAAAAAATCTCCCCAATTTTGCAAAGGAAATGTACCCACAATACAGTAAATACTGAACTTCAAAATATATTGTTCCAGCGATAATAAATTGAATGATAAATGATAACTGGTCACATTTCTGTATTGGGATTTGAACCGCTACTTTTGGATCATCATGTTCTAGCAACTGAGCTACTGTCCCCCCCAAGGCTATGTAGTATTTATCGTGACAGGCCTAACGCAGAATTTTCAAAGAAGAAATCAAACAAATCCTTGCATTGATTCATTACTTGTTTATTTACAACTCTCTCCGGAGAAGAACTACATTCCCTTGGTGAGGCTTTGTTTCTCCATCACATGACGCAACGGGGAGAGCGAGGAGAGGAGTGAGAGAAAGGTGAGAGGGCCAACCACACAGAGACGAACCCCAGCACAAACACAAGCACACACTCCCTACATCTGGATTAATCTCCAATGGCGGTCTTCACAGATGCCATTAAACGTAGCAGAAGGCGAGAGAATCGTGCGGCAATAGAGGCTGCCATGTGAATAATTTATGCAGAGGCTCATCTTGCAACGCACCAGGGGGATTTCTGCTTTCAATTTGCACTGTTTTCCAGCGCCATATTCAAATGGGAGGGAGCAGGTCTGTTGTGATTGGCACGGGGAAGGTCAGCGTTAGCGGGCTTGCATCAATGTGGTGCTCTACGGAGCTGGTACGCAGGCACAAAAAGCCTAGAATCTGCTTGAAATTACTTGAAAGACTGACTGTAGAAGTATCAATATTAATGTTGTAACAATTAAAGGTCCGACATTATGCAAAATGTACTCTTGTGAGCTTTTAATCATGTTATAATGCTGTTATCTAATTAAAAATTTACATGGAGTCACGTTTTGGTTTGTTCACATTTTTGAGTAATCTTTTATTTTTAGTTTGTTTACATCTCCAAAGCTCAAAATGCTCCTTTAGTTCAGAAAAGATTGGCAATTCCAGGGCTGAAATCATCCAAATGATTCTAGTGAAGGTGTATGGAGCACTTCCTGTATCATGACATCACAATGTGTGTTTTCTGTTTGAGAGAAAATCTATACAAGGTTTGTGTGGTAAATGTGTGAATGTATAGAAGATGATAATAGTTAGATTTTGAATTTCACATACCACAGAATGTCTCAGTTTGAACTTTTTAACTCGGAAAAAACATGTTTGAATTATGTTTATTCTGAATTTTAGTTGCTGAAATTTTAAATGCACATTTTCAAGTGTTTAAAATTCAATCTAAAAAAATTACCTTTGAAATATTCAGCACAAATATTTTCAAGCCCTCAAATTCAGAGTGTAAAAGTCGCAGCAATAATCCAAGATGCCAAGCCAGAAGCAATCGATCCTGTGTGAGTGAGCAGGACAGAGGCTGCTTCCTATTGGCTGTTCTCATATGTGGGCGGGGTTTACACTTAAAAAAAAAATAGATGAGATTTTGATGAGGCTAATTCTGATCAATCAGACCGCTTCACTGCACCATTTCCTGTTTGTTACTAAGTAAGATCGGATTTTGGATCCATTGCTTCTGCCTTGGCATCTTGGATCTTTGCTGCAAATCTTTATCAATGCAAATTTTACACTTTGAGGGCTTAAAAATATCTGTGCTGAATATTTAAAAGGTGATTTTTTTTTTTTTTTTTAAATTTTAAACACTTTGAAAATGTACACTTAAAATTTCACCAACTCAAATTCAGAATAAAAATTATTATTTTTTCAGATTTTTAAAAAAATCAGAGTGAGAAATTCAACAGCAATCTCTTACAGCAAATCAATGAAACAAATTATGTTCCATTGAATGAAACAAAGCACAAATCTGGGAATTTCACTACAATGTTGTTTAGGCCTATTATTACACCAATGATACATTAAGTGCCTAAAACATAAAATAATATATTTAAAAATTACAAATATCTTAAAGGTCCTATATTATGCAAAATTAACTCTTAAACGAAAGAATGTGTCAGATTTATAAGCACTTTTTTGGACACTCAAAGGACACTTGACACTTGAACCCCAAATACACAGGATTTGTGTGTTTGTGATGAAGAAACAACATTAGAACATAGATCAGAAAATAATGCAATATGGGCAATACTAGGTCAGTCATGTAAACTGTAGCTATTGGAACTGATCTCCGTTTTGCAGTGTAGTCCTTCAAGTTAGCGGGTGGGTATGTGTGTGGCGCTCTTTGTTTACCTCTGTGTGTGACGGGTGACACCAGAGAATAGGCCTGTGGTGAAGAGACGGCCATGTGTGTCTCAGCTTATTAGGCTGCTTTCCAAGGACACAGGAGGCTCCAGACATTACACTGGCTGTGGAAAACACACCAGCGCTAATCACAGCAGGGAGTTGCTAAATGAAAATGTGGAAGAGAGGAGAGAGAGAGCTTATAAAGGGCCCTTATTACGTTATTGTCTAATCTATGTTCTAATATTGTTGTTTCCTCATCACAAACAGACCTCGAGTTGTGTTTTGTTTCATTCACACATGCTTAACACACTAATTCCGCATAGTTCTCCTCTCAAACAGAAAACACTCTGTGCCACCTTGTGATGTGGCAATACAGGAAGTGCTCTACAGTGTTTTTAAATGGTAAATGGTCACATTTTTATATAGCGCTTTTCCACCTTCAAAGCATTTTACATCAAGAAACCACTCATCCATTCACATGCACATTCATACACCAAGGCCGTTTTTTGGTCCCAGTCTGCCCCTGCACCAGTGTACGCAGACACTAGCGACGAGGTGGGTTAAGTGTCTTGCCCAAGGACACAACGGCAGCATTCATCTCTGGGAGCCGGAATTGAAACTCAACACGCCTTCAGTAGAGTAATTTGGAAAATTTCAGCACTGGAATTCCCAATCTCAACTGAACAAAAGGTGAAAAGTAGCTGTTAATTTAAAAACTCCCGCTTCATGACATCACAATATGGAACAGAAAATTTGGAGCTTTGGAAATAATAAAGTCTTACTCAAACTTGTGTGAAAGAAACAAAACACAAGGTATGTTGAGGATTGTTTTTGAGGAGGTAACAACATTATAACATGGCTAAAAGCTCACAAGTGTCAATTTTGCGTAATATTGAACGATTAAAACATCACAAAAGAATGGTTTTGGTTGGCTGGAGTTTGTTTGAGCCATAAGATGACTGCTGAGAGTTAAAACAAAGAGAAAGCTGTGTGAGAGGTTAGTTGGGAAAAACTGCGCAGCATTTGGAGTTTTTCTTCTCGGTATGTGACTGTTTCTTGCACGAACAAAACAAGCTTTGTTTGTGGAAAAAAATGTTGACTTGAGTCTCTGTTTCTCTCTTCTTGTATTAATGAGCAAGTCACAAGGACCACCATAATGTCCAAGCAACAGCAGGCTCCGTCTCAAAAACGTTTAGCTCTAGGAATAAAAAAAAAAAAAAAAAGGTTGGAGAAATATAAAAAACAAAACAAATCTTTCATTATTTTTCAAATTGGTAGTTCAAACTCTACACCTGTTTCTTATGTTCTAACTCTTTATTGATGTCAGTATGAGATCAATATTGTATTAAAGGTCATATATTATGCAAAATTGACTCTTGTGAGTTTTAAGCCCTGTTATAATGTTGTTACATCATCAAAAACATTACTGGAACTGTGTTTTGTTTAATTCATACATTTTTGTCTACACCTCCATAGCTCAAAATGCTCTGTTCCACCTTGTGATGTCATGAAGTGGTAGTTTTCATGTTAACAGCTACCTTTTACTTTTAGTTCAGTAGAGATTAGCAATTCCAAAGCTGAAGTTATCCAAATGTTTCTAGTAAAGGTGTATGGAGTTTAAAGGTCCCATGGCATGAAATTTTCACTTTCTGAGGTTTTTGAACGTTAATGTGAGCTCCCCTACCCTGTTTAGCCCCCCCATGGTTAAAAGTTGCGAAATGTCTAAACTGAGCATTTGCGATCCTTTTCTGCGTTACAAAAAATCGGAGCTCAAACGGGCGATTTTGAACAAGGCACCATGTTGACGTCAGATCGAAAAAAGAAATGCAAATGCAGTTCCACCCCGTCTGTCTGTACTCAGCGTCTCTGTAAATCATGCCCAGAGAGTTTGGACTGCGAATGCGCTAGGCAATGCGAAATGTGTTTTTTTATTTGCCTGGAGGCACGTCCGAGTGTTTCTAGGCTCGGAAGTCCTTTATCTGAGCCTCTGGACCTTTGAACAGCAGTGGTTTAATTTTATTTTCTGTGGAAATGTGTTTATTTTTCAATGAAACGCTTCAAATCTCTCCCCCCGTGCAAAAACAAGGAAATGGATCAGCTGAGGGCTGACAGCGGAGAGCGGAGAGTTTGGCCACGCCCCCACCCTCTACTATAGGCCAGCTCTTTTCTCTTTATTTGCATTCAAGCAACAACGCCCAGAATAAAGAGATAGATATTTATGACTCTTTCTCATCTTATCTCTGTTTCTCATGCACTGAGTGTTGATTTTGAAGAAGGATTCATTTACAGTATTAGGGAACCATTAAGGAGCCATATAAAAGCATCAAGAAGTACCATGTCATGGGATCTTTAAAAACACAGTGAAGCACTTACTGTATGCAGCGGTGTGATTTGTGTCAAAATGATCTACTTTCACTATGGACTTTCTGGGGAGGAAAACAAAATTTAAGAAAAAATTTAAAAATTTAAGAAATAACAGGTAATGCAGCTTTAATCACTGGTATCACCTGTCACCACTGGCAACAAAAACAAAAAAACAAAAAATCAGAGCTGGTGAATACGCTCAAAATATAAAATTGTACACTATAATAGAGAAGTATTGAATGTTCCAATGTATGATGTTCTTATTTTGGTTACCACTTGCAGTATTTTGACTGGATCCACAAAAAATGATGTAGTTCAATCATAAATCCTGCTTTGGTGGTATCTGATCCAAGATGACAAAACGAAACGAGCCTCAACTGGAGAAAAGAGATGGATGAAGTCATGGTTTTCAAGCATATCCTCTCAGTATGTGTCACTATGGGCCAGTGAAGGAGAAGAGGTCAACTGTGACAAGGCCCACCATTAGCCAAGGGGTGCTTACAAACTGGCAGACAGCAAGAATTATCCTCACCCTAACCAACTCTATTCACAAGTCCTGAATATATGAGATTTCCAGCATTCTCCGAGTCACAAAGGTTTTTGTTGTTGTTGTGCTGTTCTGTTGTCGTAGTATTCCTTGGGGAGGGGATCAGTCTGGTTCTCTTTACACCCCTCGTAGGCGGCGTGCACACTACAGAGACAGTGAACATATTTTAGATGTGATCACGGCTTCTGTTTGTACAAAGACACATGGTGCGTTTGACTGGAACAGCTCAAAATGCCATACTCTCCAAAAAGACGGTTACAGGGCGCGCTAACGGGGAGAAATCCTGCTTACGAGGGGTAGGGTTTGGTATCATCATGAATTTCCCCCTATGATACATACCTCGATACATAGGCCACGAAACAATGTGTTTTTCGATACAGTGCACTTTCAATTCAATACCATTGATTTCAAATTGATTCGATACAGTATTTAGTAAAAAACAAAAGCTAAATCATGGCTGTGATACTAAAAGTCTTATTAAACCATTAAATTTGTGCAAAGTTAATTTAGAAAAATAAAGTTAATTTGGAAAAACAGCCACAATTTAGTAAAATATACCAAATAAATACTTCTCGCAATTTATTGATACAGCAGCCCACAATATCGATACTGTATCATCAAATTAAATTATATAGCAATATTTCATATTTTTGGGCTGATATATCGCCAAGAGTATTTTTTGGTATCTTAGCAAGTTTTTGTGACGTTTGTTGCTTATTTTGTGAAAGGGAACTTGTTTACGCAAAACTCTTGACATCAGTGTTTTGATGATTAAAATAGATCCATTTCATATTCATTTGTACATACAGTATAGTGATTTAACAAAGAAATATTGTTGCTAAAATGCATTTGGTTGGGGTTCCTTCACCTGCGTGTTTCCATAGATATGTCACTGCTCTGCCTGGAATGTTCCACAGTATGACATTAAACAGCTCCCTTTTACATTTAACCAATTACAGCTGGTTTTATAGCTCAAAAATACCCAGAAAAACAGGACTGTTTTGACTGTAAGCATGGTTGCCTTTGACCTATAACTTGGTCTGGTTTGATCTCCATGAAAATAGAAAGGTTTAATACCATAATGTGAAAAATTCCAGACAAAGCAAAAACCAAAAACATCTCTATGAAGAAAAACGTTTGACAGACGCTCCACCTGAAAACTTAACCCTAACCTTTAAAGATCCCATGACATGGTACTTCTTGATGCTTTTATATGGCTCCTTAATGGTTCCCTAATACTGTAAATGAATCCTTCTTCAAAATCAACACTCAGTGCATGAGAAACAGAGATAAGATGAGAAAGAGTCATAAATATCTCTCTCAAACACTTTATTCTGGGCGTTGTTGCTTGAATGTAAATGAGGAGAAAAGAGCTGGCCTATAGTAGAGGGTGGGGGCGTGGCCAAACTCTCCGCTCTCCGCTCTCAGCTGATCCATTTCCGTGTTTTTGCACAGGGGGAGAGATTTGAAGCGTTCCATTGAAAAATAAATACATTTCCACATAAAATAAAATTAAACCACTGCTGTTCAAAGGTCCAGAGGCTCAGATAAAGGACTTCCGAGCCTAGAAACACTCGGACGTGCCTCCAGGCAAATAAAAAAACGCATTTCGCATTGCCTAGCGCATTCGCAGTCCAAACTCTCTGGGCGTGATTTACAGAGACGCTGAGTACAGACAGACGGGGGTGGAACAGCATTTGCATTTCTTTTTTCGATCTGACGTCAATAAGGTGCCTTGTTCAAAATCGCCCGTTTGAGCTCCGATTTTTTGTAACGCAGAAAAGGATCGCAAATGCTCAGTTTAGACATTTCACAACTTTTAACCATGGGGAGGGGGGGGGCTAAACAGGGTAGGGGAGCTCACATTAACGTTCAAAAACCTCAGAAAGTGAAAATTTCATGCCATGGGACCTTTAAAAGCAGCAATTATCACGTGCTATATCATAATATCGTACTGTGAGCTGTGTATCGAATCATGAGGGAACTTGTAATTTCCAGCCCTAGCGCTTACCCAGCGAAATCTTGTCGTTTACAGTAGGGCGCTGGTATATGGGCAGAGGGTGGTGACAGGAGCTGGCTGTTCTGTCCGTGAATGGATGTGTAGTAGCCAGGCACAGTGGTTCAACAAGGGCTCTTTAACCAGCTGAATGACGGGCGAGCAGGCGGGCACGGGGCCAAACTCAGACTTTTAGCTCCGTCGGCTGTACGCATGCCAACTCAACCAGACCAGAGAGGCCAATGACGAGGGCAGACAAAGAGTGGGAGTAGTGAGCTTCAAATCTGACTGAGAACACTCTTATTAAGACTCCAAGTTTATGTTTCCTCTCTGAAGTATGGTACGGGTCAGGAATGTTCAATAGGACTCTCCCTAAAGAGGTCTGAGATGCTACAAAACAGTGTGCTTACATAAAGAATAACTGCTTCCACATGTAGCTAACTTTAAAGATTAAATATATGGAAACAAAGGCTAATAAAACATTTGTGGATGTCAAGTCAAGATCAGTACAAATCAGTTGGAAGAAATCGTGAAGTAGAATTTTTCAGGGCTGTAATATCCTCAGTCTTTTTGTTGATTAATCGGTAGATCGGTAGTCTAAGTCCAGTGGTTCTCAATGTGGGGTTCTCATATTTTGATAGCATGGAACATTGAAAAAAATTCTTGATGGAGACATTGACACCAATTAAGTTAAATTTGGTTATTAACACGGTCTGAACTTCTGAATTTAATTGTAATTTCATTGTGGGGACCCATAGGGAGTCCATGGTTTTCATATCGATGTGGTCGAAGTGGCCTCTGGCTTCAGAAAGTATGAGAATCCCTGCCTTAGTCAACCAAAATTTGTATTAGTCATCTTTTTTTTTCAATTTTAATTATGAAGAATAATGCATACAAACATACATCCATATGCATATATGCATATACATACAATCATAACAGTAGCAACAACACTAACAGTAATAACAATATTATTATTGTTAACATCATCATCATTGTCATCATCGTCATCATCATAATCATCTTTATGAGAGGAAAAAAAAAAAAGTTGGAATTAGAGGTATGCATGCTAGCATAGCCTTAGTTATTTAAAGGGATATGCCACCCCCAGGTCAAACTTGGGCATCTCCCCACAGTCCAGAGACTAAAATAAGTGGTGGAAAGCGTTTTCCTGGTCACCCAGCCATTGTCCAGGTCTGTCAGCACTGACCGCCGCGCGCAGCTGCAGCTACTCCGCCTTAGACTGGAGTCTAACGTCGCCAGAGAAAGATTTCGGCCAAAAGGAATTAATTTGCTCGATGCTTTTCCCAATTACTTTCTGTGTAGTACGCATTCATATCGAGTGCAAATAAATGTGCAAATCAACACGGAGAGCTTGACTTGGTCATTTTGGGGTGGGAACTATTTTTCAGTGCGGAAAAACACAGCTCCCCTGTTACGCAGCGTGGTGTGTGCTTCGGCTGTGTTTTTCCGCACTGAAAAATAGTTCCCACCCAAAATGACCAAGTCAAGCTCTCCGTGTTGATTTGCTCATTTATTTGCACTCGATATGAATGCGCACTACACAGAAAGTAATTGGGAAAAGCATCGAGCAAATTAATTCCTTTTGGCCGAAATCTTTCTCTGGCGACGTTAGACTCCAGTCTAACGCGGAGTAGCTGCAGCTGCGCGCAGCGGTCAGTGCTGACAGACTCGGACAATGGCTGGGTGACCAGGAAAACGCTTTCCACCACTTATTTTAGTCTGTGGACTGTGGGGAGATGCCCAAGTTTGACCTGGGGGTGGCATATCCCTTTAAAAGAGATTTTAAAGTTGTCGTTAGATCCTCCCACAGCTGTTATGTTTTTAAATTTGGCTTTATGGATTCTTGAAGCCCATTGCTCTAATGATGTGATATCTATGAAGTCCAAGATCCACCTTTGCAAGTGCACAAGCTGTGGGGTCTTCCACCTGCAGTTAAGCCAGGTAAAAGTATGCGTCTTTCCATGAATGTCAGACATACATTGGAGGTGTCATTCAATAAAAGTATTTCTGGTAGGCATGGTATTGTTTTTTGTAATATTTGAGAAAGAATTGTTTCAACATTCTCCCAAAAGGAGGATAATTTCGTGCATTCCCAAACTAATGGATAAATGATCCTACTGCATTACAGTCACAGAGTCTGCAATTGGGTGAAGAAAGGGCTCCTATTTTGAACAATATACAAGGAGTGAAATAAGTTCTATGAACAATATTGAAATGAATGGTTTGGTGATTGTTGTTGTAGTCTTATGAGTGCAGTTTGGGTCAGATACTTAGATAGTTAATAGTTTTGAAAGTTTTTGCCACACACCCTTTTAATCAACTAATGTATCGGCAGGGCAAGTCTTCAGTCAACCAGGATTTCTTTAGTGGACTACAGCTATAATATATTTTTTTACATATAGCTCACCGTCAGCTGCCTGTTGCCCACTGTTTTCCACTGTTGATGTCTTCATTTTGGTTTAGAGTGCGTCAGCTCGTTGGACTTCTCTGTTGCTCTGTAGTCTTTTCACATGGAGCTCTGAGACTTGTTAAACTTTAAAGAGGGTGTCCGCAGCCCTAAGCGTTCAGGGGCCCTCCACTGCAGCCTCGCCTTGGAAGTCTCCGGCACCACTATGACACAGCATGAAGGAATGCACCAAGAGATGTGGTGCCCCCCCTTCTCTCTCACTCTCTGTCTCGAACTATCTCCCTCCCTCTCTCCATCCCTTTCTCCCTCCCTCTTTCCCTCCCTCTCATCCCTCTCTCTCGCCGTCTTTCTCTCCCTCTCTGCCTCCCTTCTCCCTCCTCTCTCCCTGTCTCTTTCCCTCTCACTCACTCTCCCTCCCTCACTCCTTCCCTCCCCTCTCCCTCCCTCCTTCCCTCCTCCCTCCCTCCCTCCTTCTCTGGTGGGCAGGTCCATACGCACCCAGTAATTATCAAGGTTATTTTCTCCGACGCGCCAAATCCCTGTTTATGGCCATGAGCGTGTGTCACTGGGGCTGTCAAACCGGACCAGAGTCAACCCCACATAAAGCTCACTGTGGTCACATTAGTGCTGGAAGAAGTACTTCATTTTGTTACTTAAGCAAAAGTCCAGATACAAGAGCAAAAAAAAAAAAAAATACACAAAATACACAAGTATGAATATGAAAACATCTACTTAAGTAAAAATTAATTGTTTTTTTTTCTAGCTGTATATTTTTGTTTCCTCAAACAATGAGCATCTTAAAAATAAACCCTCAGCCTCTTCAGCAGGTCTTAGACTATAATAAAAATACTTTTACTTTTCAATCCTGTGCAGAAATGTAATGGAGTAGAAAGTACAAATCTCAAATGAAGTAAAGTAAAAACTATCCCCTTTATCTACTTAAAGTTGCACTGTGTAACTTCTCTGGTAGGGGGTCTGCCATAAACATGTTTCCATGAAGATATTATTACTTTGCCTGAGGTTTCAGAGTATAACATTAAACTCATCTATGTAGCATTTATTCAATTTTTTAATGGTTTATGCTCAAAATACTATAAAATACTGGCATGTCTCCATGAAAATAGATACATTTAATGCCATAGTGTGAGACATTCTAGACAAAGCAACAAGATTTCCATGAAGGCAAGCAAGCGGGAGACCCTTCACCAGAAAGTTACACAGTGTACACCTTTAAGTAAACAGATACAGATACCTTTTTCTTTTTACTTTATCACATTCCACAACTGGGTCAAATACTCCCTGCACTTCCTGGCTTCCTTTTCCATTTCGAATCAGAGTTTTAAAAAAAAAATAAAAAAAACATTTTTGGTAGCAATGTCACGACCTCAAGTGAGACAGCAAAAATTATGTTTCGTGTGAGCCTTGACCTAGCGAGAAAAAAAACAACAAAACATGGGAGGTATTTCTGGAAAGCACCAACTATAACAAAGCGTTTCAGGCAGAGAAAGTGAATCCACAAACACATAGCCAGACAAACATTTTAATGATTCTTATTTATTCTTAGAGACAGTGCCAGTGTTCATATCAGCTCAGATATAAACAGAACTGATTTAGTTTATTGGGTTGTTTAATCCGTTGCCAAATATAGAGTACAATAATCATCATAAAATCAATACTGGTGATAAAACAAAATGAGTGACAATTTTCTCAATTTTCTTCTTTATAAAATTGTCAGCAAAGCACATTATGTATGTACGCAGTTGGCAAAGGTACCATTTACAAATCGTTATTAAAATGCATACAATTAAAGGGACTATATTGCATCATTAAAGGGACTCTTATGAGATTGAAGCCATGTTATAATGTTAAAAACATGCCTTGAGTTGTGTTTTGTTTCACTCACACATATTTGAGTAATCCGTTATCATTATTCAGTCTGCTTCTCCAAAGCTCAAAATGCTCATTTCCACCTTGTGATGTCACGAAGTGGTAGTTTTCAAGTTAACAGCTAACTTTTAAATTTCCTTTAGAAGAGATTGGAAATTCCAGGTCTGAAATCATCCAAGTGATTCTAGTGAAGGTGTATGAAGTTTAAAAACACAGTGTAGCGTGTCCTCTATCACCACATGACATCACAATGTGGAACAGAGCATTTTCAGTTTGAGAGAAGAACTCACAAAACACAACACCGGGGATGTTTTTGATGAGGAAAAAACTTTATAACACAGATAAGTAAATAGCGTAATACTGTATGGCCCCTTTAACAAGCCAGCTTAGATCATACCTTCCAACTTGGGTCTCCAAATATCGTTAACATGCAGTAGACTTTTTGGCAAGGCACTGGTTTCCAAATTAACCCTAGTCAAACTAATCCTGGTTAATTTTGATAGTTTGTCATAGCTTAACCTAAAAGTATGTCGGCACAAAATAAATTTAAAAATCAGTTGCCAAAATGAGACTAGTTCAGACTTGTCTTGGCAGTATTAGAGCATTGTTTGAATACACAAATGATTACACACTAGAACACGATCTCCAATTATGTTTCCTCAAGTACAAAAACCCCCACAAATGTTATCATTTATTTTTATATCATTTTTGAGCTAATCTCACTGTTCCATCATTGTACATTTCCATAAATGCAGCATATTTCCTTGTATTATTGTATTATTGGTGTGTGTTTTTTTTCAGCTCTTTCTCCAAATCCAGACAGTCGAGAGAATAATGACCCAGGACACAGTGCACACTTCCTTTTGGCAACGGTACCAGAGGAAATAGGTCTCTGCAAATCCAGTAGTTAACAAGCCTCATAAAATGGAACTAAACCACGCAACAGGCTACGTATTATAGTGGTTAATTAGAGCCAAATAGAGGGCAGGTCTGTGTGTGTGTGAATGGAACGTGGAGTCGGTCTGTTCTCATGCTACAGGAGACACGTCTGTAAACAAGAGCCCGGGACAAACCTGAATTGCTAGATAGATTGTTAAAAGTAAATTTGCATATTCCTAACTGCTGGCAGGGGTCAGTAGTGCACCTCTCCGCCTAGCAACATGACGTAAACAGTATTACTGGGTTTCAGATCATCACAACATTCTATAGGCCAATATTATTTAATACAGACGGGGGGGCAGCTAAAATGAATATTATTCAACTGTTTTGTTGTAATACAGCATGGCCTTGGGTCTAGTCAATATCTCAAATAATTACAAGCAACCAGGGCTGTGCAGTTAATCAAATGTTAAAGATGCACTTTTCTGGTGTTTTTCTCCGTTGAGATGGTACTGTTTTGTCTGTAATATTTCACAGTGTGTTATTAATCATGTAAACCAAACCAGACCATGTTACAGGTCAGATCTGTGGAGAGGCGGCCCCACTCACAGTCAGAATGTTCTTATATTATTATCATTATTATTATTTTTTTTACATAAAACCATCTGTAACTGAATAAATGTAAGGTAGAGCTGTTTAATGTCATATTGTGGAACATGACAGGAGGAGTAATGACATATCCATAGAAACAAAGCAGGTGATGGATCTGTGATAGAAAACACAGTTAAAGGAAAATTAACGTTTTTTTACAATCTGAGCCTTCTTTCGGCAATAAAACAAGTAGTTTTACTCACCCATAGCAGTTTGGTGTCAATTGGAGCAGTATCGCAGAAGTTATGTTGAGCCGTTCTGTTCTACTAATGATCCCGTATCCGTTAGCGCGAGTGCTCGGGGCACTGATTTGCGGTGTCCAAATAACACAAACTTTAGCACTTTTCAAATCACAGAAGATCGCTGTGTCAGGGTAGACTTTTAGTAGATTCCAAAACGGCCTGAAACCCGATATCGCAACAGAAAAGTAAAGTTCAGAGCGGTGTTAGCTTCTTTCAGACTAGCGGTGTTTACAAAACAGCTGAGTTCACGCATGCGCACTGTCCTCTCTGATGACGTCATCAAATGAAACTATAGCTGCATATCGGGTTTCAGGCCGTTTTGGAATCCACTAAAAGTCTACCCTGACACAGCGATCTTCTGTGATTTGAAAAGTGCTAAAGTTTGTGTTATTTGGAGAGCGCAAAGTAATGCCCCGAGCATATGATACGAGCACCATGTTAACGGATACGGGATCATTAGTAGAACAGAACGGCTCCAACATAACTTCTGTGATACTGCTCCAATTGACACCAAACTGCTATGGGTGAGTAAAACTACTTGTTTTATAGGCTCAGATTGTAAAAAAAAACGTTACTTTTCCTTTAAGATATGTAAGGTTTTACTAATGTTGTTTTTTGTTGTTGTTGTTGTTGTTGTTGTTGTTGTTTTTTGTCCCCATTTTTTAAGGCTTCAAATTATACTTCCTGGTTGGAAATCATGGCAACACACTGAGGACTTCCACAACTGGTACCTAATGACCTATTGTACACTGAGCCAAAACTCCTCTAATCTACACAGAAATTATAATTTGACAAATAAGATTAAAAGAAAATGTTTAAAGTATTAAACAAATGCGTATACAAACTTTTGTACAGAATTCTCCCAGAACTCTACTTTGAGTAATTTTCAACTTTCAACTTTTCTGTGTCCATCCCCAGTGCGTCAATATTGTTTACATTCAATTGTGCTAATTTATGACATTCACAAGGCCCTACGTTGTGTTTTTATTTACATTTTACACATTGTCTTGAGTCTGCTGGAACTGCAGTCGTACAAAAGCTGCTTCCTCTCTATTTCATCACACGGGCTGGGCTCTTTGTTAGCGTGCGGAAATGCCTCAAGAGGGAATGAAAATACTGGCAAGTCCCTGCAAGGAGAGAGAGACGAGAGATGGAGAGAGACGGAGAGAGGGAGACCAATGTTATGCCAAGTGCCCATGTAGGTTGAGGTCTCCAGTTGCATATACATAGATAACAGTGTTAACCTACAGAACATAAACACCAGTGTGGGGTTACAAGACTGCGAGACCAGTTGGGTATAGGCTATGATGAGCTGGCTCGCACTACTACCACGTCTAAAGATGAGCTAATGTTGTCACGGCAGCCGCAAAATTACAGGCAACGTCACTTTGAAAGCTCTGCAGTATTCAGGGAGTTTCCAGCCTGGGAATTACATCTGGGAATTAGGTGACCCCAGCTTCCATGGTTCATTAAATCACACAAGTATCGTACAGTAGAGCAGAGGGAGCCCACGGAGAGTTTAAGGGAAGGTCAAGTGAAGTGCCAGGTCGATGGGGACAAAGCTGGGGTGAGGAGAATACGAGCGCTCACTGGACGTCCTGTGCACGCTCGACACTTCCTGTCATTTACAGTTGGCGACCGATCGTGCCGCCATGACAACGAGAAGAAAAGAAGCAAATAGAAACACAATACAAATTCCCCCTAGAGACAAAATCAGGAAGCAGGAATGCAAAGATGTCACCTAAATATCGCTAATTAGTCACATTAAAGTGATATCACCAATGAGAAGCGAGCATTTGGTCATGTTAAGTTTATATAGAGGGCTGTTAAATAGGATATATGTATTACTGATGCATTTGCAGTTGCAATTTTAGAGACAATATGTATGTCCAAAGACAAGACTAAATGCTAAGCTAACTAGAGATGCAATGATCCAGCTTTTTCAGTTCTGATACCTATTTCAAGTGTCTACCGATGCCCGATATCAACCGATGCAGAGAGTAAGAGTACAGAGACAAAATGTATGAAGTACCTATTATTTATCTCTCAAGTAACTACAGAACAACTTTGTGTAAATAAAAGTCTAAATACATCATCTTAGCCCAACCAGGATATCAGCAGAACCAATATTTTGGAGACGATACCCAATCCATCAAATTTCCATGGATCAGTGCTGCTATTTGGTACCAGTATCTCGAGAAAGACTTTTTAGCATATTGGTCAATACAGTGGTACCTCACCTTACGAAAGACCCTACAAATGAAAAATCCAAGTTACGAAACGCCTTCACGTTAAATTTTTGTCTCTAAATACGAAAGAAAATTCCAAGTTACGAAACGCGAGATCTCAAAAATTCAAATAATGCGCGCTCAGATGCCAGCCCCGAAAAGTAAATACACTTTATCAACACACACGGGGTTAGGTTCCGGAAATAACCCGCAATAAGAGAAATCTGCGAAGTAGGACAACTTTATATTTTACAATTATTCTACATGTTTTAAGGCTGTAAATGCCTCACCACACACATCCTGGTTTAGTCCAGGTCCAGTCCAGGTTTAGACCTGGTCTAGACCTGGTTTAGTCCACGTTTAGTCCTGGTCTAGTCAGGACGCAGAACACAATGTTACACTATTTTAAAAAAAAACCTTGGAACGAAAAGAACGGGGCTTGGAACGAATCAGGCCTTTTCCATTGAAATAGCTACTCAACTTACGAAAAATTCACGTTACAAAACCACTTCTGGAACGAATTAATTTCGTAAGGTGAGGTACCACTGTATTTTGTTTTGGTCAAACTACTGCCTAAAGAGTACACATAGAGCTTTATCTTAACACTTTAACCCTGCACAAAATGTGACTACAAAGCGCTCTTATAGGTTTGTGGTAAAAGAAAGGGTTTGGGGGGAGTTTGTAGTAAATTTAAATCACATAATTTGAAGAAAATAATCAAAATCAGCCCAAAACATCGGCCAAAAAATATCGCCAGAGTTGATCGGTTATCAGTTGCAACCGGTATCAGCCATGAAAAAACTCATATCTGTTGATCTCTACCAGTATTGGTGCATCCCTAAAGCTAACCTGTCAGCTATACAACAATATCAAGTGATTTTATTGCAAGCAAATTAGTTTTAGGTGAACTAGGTTGACCATCGTGCAAACCGCTAAACCACCACAGCCAGTGCCTCACAAAGCTCTAATTTCTTTTGCATATCCCATTACCTCATTCTGTGGCCACTGCACTAAAACACATGTTTGTAATCAGACAAATAACCCCCTGACAACACATGATTGTAATAGTTCAATGATCCGAACTTAAAAGTTAAAATAAGACATACGTATTGCTGAGGGCCAGACACCAGTGATGTAAAGCAATACAACAGACTTAATAGAAAATAGGGAGAGTGCAGACAGTGAAATCATCCACTGAGCAGAAGAAGAGATTTGAAATGACATGTCAAGCAAGCTTAAACAATAGCCCAAATATTGACAGGAGTGCTCTACGCACCTGCCAGGTTAGGCTATTTTAAGAGCTGGATTTTTCAGCGAGCACAACGCCACCCACACTCTCACACCTATTTGACCCAGGCAAATTGAAACCTTATGCCATTTCAGATTAATATTTAATGTAAATTTCACCTCCCACACAAAATTGACATATATAGACCCATCACATTGTTAAAGGTGCTACGTGTTTTCTCTAATAATACACCCCGTGTTAGTCATGTTCTGTATTTTTCACAAGCTCAGTAAAGGTGCACTGTGTGACTTTTTGGTTGGGGGTCTGTTACCTACCATTTTTTCTATGGCTATGTCAGTGCTCTACCTGGAATGTTCCACAGTATGAAGTTGATCTTTTGGTCACCGGGAAGATAGAAAGGGTTAATGCCATACTGTGAAACATTCCAGAAAGAGGCAACCCTACTCACAGTGAGAATGCTTGTTTTTCTAAACATTTTTGAGCTATAAAACCACCTGTAATGCACCTTTAAGCAATGGTCTCACATAATAAAATGTTAATGATAAACTGGATTTTTCCGTTGCACATGCACGGCTCGCAGCAGGTTAAAAAACAAGCAGTTTGGCTTTGAAATGTAATATTAGCCGTTTGATGTTCTCACAAATTCATATCAGAAAATGACTGTGGTTTTGCGCTCAACCGGTTCCACTCACTGCTGTTAAGATAGTTTCATAGATTAGCCTTTTGCATTTTCTCATGAATCACAAAGAGCAGGCTTAATAGTGTAGACTAGTACATTGGATCAGAGACAGCTATGATCTCACCATAGCACCGATACTTGATGCAGTATGCTTTCATTACACCAGTACATTTAGTGCCTTATAGGCCAAGCTGCACCAGCAACACTGTCTTCAGAACATATCAGGGGAAAACACATTCAAGATGTAGTGACAGAGTGGAGAAGCTTTCAAGACAGCTGCTCCAGTTTCTCTCTCTGTCACTCTCTCTCGTTCCCTCACACACTCCCTCTCTCTCTCCTTTTTAGCCATTGACAGCAGGCACCCAGCGATGACATGAGGAGAGTCTGAGGCAGCCACAGCCGCAGCACTAAACAGACAGAAATATCTGCTCTGACAGTGGGACACACCGTCACCCACTACCACATGCATGCAGCTGTCACTGAGCTTAGCGCCGCTCACTTTTTCTCTTACAATCCTCTCTGCTCTCCAAATAGTGGCTCTTATTTTCTTTCCTGCTGCTATCACATAACATTTGCCACTCCTCCATGTAAGATGTTGTGCTGGCTGTGTTTGGATGGGGGCCAGAGACAGGGGAGAGGACATGAGGGCTCCCATAGGCGCTGCACTTGACCAGGCTGGTCTGAGCAGGTTTGACTCTAGTCCTTTTCACTGGCTCACTCTTTTGTTTGGACTTTTCCTGCTTTCCTGCTCCTTGTGCCTCTGTGCTCCAAAGCCACAGCCGTTCTCAATTAGGAGGGTCAGAGAAACACAGAAACACCAGCCTGCATGAGAGTGTGCGTGCGAATGTGTGCATGTGAGCACATGCATGTGAGAGTGTGTGTGAGAGTGTGCATGTGAACATGTGTACGTGAGTGTGCATATGAGAGTGTGCATGTGAGCACATGCATGTGAGAGTGTGTGTGTGAACATGTGTACGTGAGTGTGCATATGAGAGCGTGCATGTGAGCACATGCATGTGAGAGTGTGTGTGTGAACATGTGTACGTGAGTGTGCATATGAGAGCGTGCATGAAAGCGTGTGCATGTGTGGATATGCATGTGAAAGTGCATGTGAGCGCGTGCATATAAGCGAGTGCATGTGTGGATATGCATGTGAGTGTGCATGTGAGCGCGTGCATGTGAGCATGTGCATGTGTGGATATGCATGTGAGAGTGCATGTAAGCGAGTGCATGTGTGGATATGCATGTGAGAGTGCATGTGAGCACGTGCATGTGAGCATGTGCATGTGTGGATATGCATGTGAGAGTGCATGTAAGCGAGTGCATGTGTGGATATGCATGTGACTGTGCATGTGCGTGGGAGCATAAATCTCTTCTCTGTCAACAATTCGTCACCTGACCTCCGACTTCCATTTTTAAAAACAGACATGAATATGTCAGACATGCTAATGTTAGGACTGGCAGGGCGCTCCTGTCTGCTCCTGCCGCACTATTCCATTGGAGTTTCATGAATCCTGGAGCAGCGTACAATGGAAAACCACATGTCAGTGTGAACACATGAGCAGTCACACCCATGCACAGGCTCCAAACGCCTGCCCCATGTAGCAAGCTCCTTTAATTGCTTTGTTTCAGAGGTCCCCTCTGAATAAGAGTGAAGCTGGGGGCTGCAGTTTACAAGACACACCTGCAGGTGTTGTATTTCAAACTGAGAAACTCAAGCTGGGAGGAAAAAAACACATTTACTAATACAAAAGCTGAGATGGAGGAATATACAGACACATTTTTCATTCTCTCTGCCACACACACACGCACACACACACACATATGCATACGCATACACACACACACATATACACACACACACACACACACATACATACACATATACACACACATACACATACATACGCACACACACACATACACACATATGCATACGCATACACGCACACACACACCCACACATATACACACACATACACATACATACGCACACACACATTTTGCAGGTGCAGTGCTGCTCCTCCGTGGCATCAGACCTGAAAGCTCTGGCACATTTGAGCGAGGTGAAATCGAAAATCTTTTAACATCTGTGTCTCTGTACAGAAAGATCCTGACTTTACAGTGATGCAACAACACAATGTATATGACAGCACAAAGTACGTAATGGGGCGCACACCTGTCAAATCACGACAATACAGGCTTATCAACACGGCCCAGGCTACACTTACCTCCATAAAACACTGTCACAGCCATAAATACTACAGCTATTGATATGACTGATGCTAACTGTAGGCACTGCTCTGTCTGAGGCCTCAATAGACTTTCAGCAGAGCTTTAATTTAACACAAACTGACCATAAAGAACTGACTTAGCTAGAACTACAGTACACGAGGTGAGATGATTTGTGCTATTAAACGAGTCCCTCTCAATAAAATTACAATCTCAAGATAGTTAAGGTCAAAGTTAGTCTGACCTTTTTGTCAAAATCAAACACCTAAACAGGACCATGAATGCTCGTATTGCTCACAGGTTCCTGAAAATGTTTTTAAATCCATACTATACATACATGCAGAACACCCCCAGCGCGATGTCTCTGCAAAGTATCAATACGCCATAGGGTAAAATAGCTCCTATGGACATTTCCTTTCCATACTCAACTCCAGACACTTCTCAGAGCAAAGAGAAGGAGATCATAAAGAACAATTTCCTCCCCTTTTAATTCTTTGAGCACAGAATCAAAACTGTTTGTTATAGCCAAGAGTCAAGTAGTTCTGGAGGATCTGTGTGAGTGAGTTTTTCCATTCAGAGAGCGAAAGCGCAATCAAGTAAGCTTCACATGGCATCAGACCGATTCAATCTCCTTTCTTCTGTGAGCGCCTCTATTGTAATGTTCTCACTACACACTGGCATGCACGCCACACTTCGCCTTCTCTTATAATCTATGCAAATGGGACCCAGATGGACAAGTATGTATCTAATTGCAAAACATATGTGTAACATTTAAAAATAATAGTTCCAATATCTCTGGGCATTTTTTTTTTTTCTAATTTGTACCACTGGGCTTTTGTGTAAAGATGGTGGATATTACTGAAACTAAAGTGTAAGGTTTCTGATTACTAAATTGCATCGTGGGTATTGTACAAATAGTGAAGTATGGTTTCATTAGTTTTGTAAGTACCTGTCAAGAAGAACAACATTTACACCAAGCATTTTTTCTGTATAATTTTTCAACTACAGAGACACGTGCTAATGTTCTTTATCCAGTCTCATTTAAAGGTGCATTGTGTAACTTCTGGTGAAGGGTCCATCAAATGCTTGTCTTCAAGGAGATGTTATTGCTTTGTCTAGAATGTTTAATGTTTGGTATTAAACCTTTCTATCTTCATGGAGACCAAACTAGACCAGAAACTAGTCAGAATGCGTGTTTTACTAGGTATTTTTGAGCTATAAAACCACCTGTAAATCAATACATGTAAGGTAGAACTGTAGAGAGTCATACTGTGGAGCATTCCAGGCAGAGCAATGGCATATCAATAGAAACAAGAAGGCGACGGACCCCAACCAAAAAGTTACACAGTGCACCTGTAAGCATGGCACGATATGGATAAAATTACGATAAAATTTGTGTCAGAATTTTCATGGCCAAAATAAATGCGATAAACGATTATATCATGATAATTATTAAAATTGCTAAGAGTTTCAAACGTTGCAGATATTAAAGATCCCATGACATGGTACTTCTTGATGCTTTTATATGGCTCCTTAATGGTTCCCTAATACTGTAAATGAATCCTTCTTCAAAATCAACACTCAGTGCATGAGAAACAGAGATAAGATGAGAAAGAGTCATAAATGTCACTCTGGAACACTCCATTATAGGCGTTGTTGCTTGAATGCAAATGAGAAGGACAGAGATGGCCTATAGTAGGGGGTGGGGGCGTGGCCAAGCTCTCCGCTCCGCTCTGTGACCCTCTTCCGTGTTTTTGCACGCGGGGACAGATGAGAAGCATTCCATTGAAAAATAAACACATTTCCACAGAAAATAAAATTAAACCACTGCTGTTTCAGATATCCACAGGCTCAGATAAAGAACTTCCGAGCCTAGAAACACTCGCAAGTTCCTCCAGGTAAATAAAAAAACGTATTTCGCATTGCCTAGCGCATTCGCAGTCCAAACTCTCTGGGCGTGATTTACAGAGACGCTGAGTACAGACAGACGGGGGTGGAACTGCATTTGCATTTCTTTTTTCGATCTGACGTCAATAAGGTGCCTTGTTCAAAATCGCCCGTTTGAGCTCAGATTTTTTGTAACGCAGAAAAGGATCGCAAATGCTCAGTTTAGACATTTCACAACTTTTAACCATGTGGGAGGGGGCTAAACAGGGTAGGGGAGCTCACATTAACATTCAAAAACCTCAGAAAGTGAAAATTTCATGCCATGGGACCTTTAATAACATAAAGTGAAAACTATGCACCATTGAATCGAATCGTATTGAATCGTGGGGAATTCTCAAGTATCGAAAATAATCGAATCGTTGGCTTAAGAAATCGATATCGTATCGAATCGGCATGAAGTGTCTGATTTACATCCCTACTTTTTATCACGATAATCAATATATTATTATTATTATTATTGATATTTTTCTCTTTGTTATTATAATATACTAATAATATATATCTTCTTCTTCTTCTCCTTTCGGCTTGTCCCTTTTTCAGGGGTTGCCACAGCGAATCAACTTTTTCCATCTCGCCCTGTTTTCTGTATCTTCTACTCTGGCTCCAACTACCTCCATGTCCTCCCTCACTGCATCCATAAATCTCCTCTTTGGTCTTCCTCTTTGTCTCCTACCTGGTAGCTCCATCTCTAACATTCTTCTACCAATATATCCACTGTCCCTCCTCTGAACATGTCCAAACCATCTCAATCTGGCTTCTCTAGCTTTTCCTCCAAACCTTCCTGTCTGTGTTGTCCCTCTGATGACCTCATTCCTGATCCTGTCCATCCTTGTCACTACTAAAGAGAATCTGAGCATCTTTAACTCTGCAATCTCCAGCTCTGCCTCCTGTCTTCTGCCTAATAATATATATAATATAATATAATATATATAGTGATGTGGGAGCTTCTGTGGAACAATAAAGTTTGTCTAATTATTGTTTATTTACTGCTCTGCAAGGAGTATACAAGCATCTGAGCATTTATCTGTGGTTAAATCAAAATAGAAATGTGTAATGTTCATTTGTTTATGATTTATGAAGGATGCATTGTTTCGATAATTAAATAGAAATCCTCAAAGCTCTCTGTAGGCATTTTCTTGCAACACAAATATCAATGTTGATTTTGCAATAACAATAAATTTGCAATATCCAGTGCTGCGCAAGTTGTAAATGACAGCCGACCTGGCAGTAAGCGGGGCCATTTGTAAAATTAGTCAAATGAGAACATGGTCCTTTTGTTTATTGCCTCGAATGGTGACAAGGAAACAAGGTTGGAGTATTCATGAACGCCATTTCTCACGCTGCTGCTCATGCTCTCCCCTCTGCGAGTGTGAATTCTCCAACAGTACTGGCAGAGCAGCTCGGCATTATGAGTGTCCATTAATGAGAGTGTGGCGTGGCGTATTGTGATGTGGTGCATATTACAGCCATTCATCAGACCAGAGACACTTGACAGGGGGACAGCCAACAGGTTGTGTAATCATATAACAGAGCCATGTCAAGCCCGCCGTGCTGGTTGTCCCATTCAGCCCTCTAATGTTGTTTTCCTCTGGGTAATTGACGAGGAGCTGGTGATGGATAACATCATGGAGCACAAACTGCGTAGAGATGGTGGTCGACTGAGTGATGTCATTCCAGATTAAATCAGCTTGGATCCGTTTTAGTGAAAGTTTCAGCTTGTCTAAATCGTCCTATCCGTCAGTTGTTTGAAAAGGTCAGGCAAACGTAGCTCTGATTAAAAAGAGAACCATCCAAGATCATTTGAAACAGTGTTTGAGAACTACTCTACTCATTTACTTTCAATTTACTTACAAACAGGGTTGTCAAGTCGAAAAGTTTGCTAGACTGGCTGTCTTGCCCTATTAAAGTAACTCCTGTTTACTAAATGCAGACCTTTGGGCGAACTGCAAAGAAATAGATTAGCTGGATAAACTCCAACCCCAAAGTTTTTACCCTTTGAGGTAAAAACTGTGGCCATTAATTTGAATAGCCTTGACGCCAACAACTGTAAGAGCATGTAATAAAACCTGCACTACAACTTTGCTATTTATTTAGTGAAAGAAATATATTCTCTGTTTTGATGATGAAAATAGATCTATTTCATATTACCTTTGCACAAGTAGTGATTTAACAGAAATATTCGCGCTAAAATGTACAGTGGTACCTCACCTTACGAATGACCCACAAACGAAAATTTCAAGTTACGAAACGCCTTCACGGTAAATTTTGGTCTCTAGATACGAAAGAAAATTAAAGTTACGAAACCCGAAATCTCAAAAATTCAAATAATGCGCGCTCAGCCACACACATTACACGCTTTTCTCAGACTGGATTTAAACTTTTCTCACATTTGTCTCTTGTTTAAACACTCAAACTTTCATAGATTTTCAACAAAATTATTAATAGTGAAGTGTGGGGGGAAGGGGGAGGGGGGAGAAGACTGCGCTCTGACACGTGTGTGATAGCGCACATGACCCGGCGCGGAGCTGACAGCAGGTCTAGACCAAGGTCTAAACCTGGACTGGACCAGGACTAAACCAGGACTAAACCAGGACTAAACCAGGACTAAACCAGGACTAGACCAGGTGGATTAAAGCAGCGAGGAGGGGACAGCACGCAGTCTGAACACATGAACGAGACCCATGCAAGAGCCGCGGTGGTCTAGACCTCCACTAGACCTGACCAGGTCTAGAGGAGGTCTAGAGGAGCCGCAGTGGTATGGACTAAACCAGGACTAAACCTGGACTAAACCAGGAGGAGCCGCGGTGGTCTGGACTAAACCAGGACTAAACCTGGACTAAACCAGGAGGAGCCGCGGTGGTCTGGACTAAACCAGGACTAAACCTGGACTAAACCAGGAGGAGCCCGCGGCTCTTGCATGGGTCTCGTTCATGCGTTCATGCACTCAGACTGCGTGCAGTCCCCTCCTCGCTGCTTTAATCCACCTGGTCTAGACCTGGTTTAGTCCTGGTTTAGTCCAGGTTTAGTCCTGGTTTAGTCCAGGTTTAGTCCTGGTCCAGTCCAGGTTTAGACCTTGGTCTAGACCTGCTATCAGCTCCGCGCCGGGTCATGCTGCGGTACCACACACGTGTCAGAGCGCAGTCTTCTCCCCCCTCCCGCCCCCCCCCCCCCCCCCCCCCCCGCCCCCCCCCCCACACACACTTCACTGTTAATACATTTTGTTGAAAATCTATGAAAGTTTGAGTGTTTAAACGAGAGACAAATGTGAGAAACACACAGAACACAATGTTACACTATAAAAAAAGTTACACTATAAAAAAAAAAACTTGGATCGGGGCCTTGGAACGAATCAGGCTTTTTCCATTGAAATAGCTACTCAACTTACGCATACTCAACTTCACGCATACTCAACTTACGAATTTTTCACGTTACGAAACCACTTCTGGAACGAATTCATTTCGTAAGGTGAGGTACCACTGTATTTGGTTCTTCAAAAGCAGCAACATATTATGAACTCATAGCTGTATTTACGCATGATCATGTCCTACAAAATGCACCTTTAAATATCTATAATATCTGACAGTTATAAAACACGTAGCCTCAATCTGTATTACCATTCACAATCTTCCATGAGCGTAGTAATAATTGAGTTGAAACATCACGCAGACGAGCAGCTCCCCTCGTTACAGCGTCCACACTCAAGTGTACGAGGAACGCCATCTGATGCTGAGGAATGCTCTCACTTCTTCTTAGTAACATCACAGTGGCGCAGGTGGCCTCGGGGCAGTGCTAGACGCTGTTAAGGATAGCAAGTATCCTCACACAACCTGCTCTGCACTGTCCCTACACTGAAAGAGAAGACAATGTTCTTTCTCATCCTCCCACTCTTCACTTCATATACCTCTGTTGAGTTGGTGAGAGAGAACTGCTTCTTCATGTATGGAACAAAAACAACAAGACACAAAATAGACACAACTGTAAAAAATAAAATGGTAGCTAAAATCAGTAGGTAGAAATAGATGTTTGTGTGTGGAGCTACAGTAGCCTCAGGTGATACTCCTAAGAGAATGGGAGTGTGATTAGATTTCTTTTGCACAAACAGATGAGAGAGCCAGACACAGAAGGGCCTGTTTGCTCCATATCTGAATGCATCACATGAATGTTTTTTGCCCAAATAAATGGTATTCAGGAAAAGAAAGAAAGTTAACATCAATGATGGGATGCTCAGTTCTTCTGGCGAAAGCTAATCTGAAGCTTCCTCACCCTTATTCAAACAGCCTGTGTGTAAAGGGCTGCACTAAACACATACAGAGCTACAAGTCATAACAGCAGTTTTAACTATTATTATTATTCATTATTTTTATTAACCCCTTTAAAGATCCCATGACATGGTACTTCTTGATGCTTTTATATGGCTCCTTAATGGTTCCCTAATACTGTAAATGAATCCTTCTTCAAAATCAAAAAAATTCTCAGTGCATGAGAAACAGAGATAAGATGAGAAAGAGTAATTTTTCTCTCTCTGAACCATCCATAATGGGCGTCGTTGCTTGAATGCAAATGAGGAGAAAAGAGTAGAGGGTGGGGGCATGGCCAAACTCTCCGCTATCAGCTGTCAGCTGTCCGCTCTGATCCATTTCCGTGTTTTTGCACGGGGGGAGAGATTTGAAGCGTTCCATTGAAAAATAAACACATTTCCACAGAAAATAAAATTAAACCACTGCTGTTCAAAGGTCCAGAGGCTCAGATAAAGGACTTCCGAGCCTAGAAACACTCGGACGTGCCTCCAGGCAAATAAAAAGGCATTTCGCATTGCCTAGCGCATTCGCAGTCCAAACTCTCTGGGCGTGATTTACAGAGACGCTGAGTTCAGACAGACGGGGGTGGAACAAGAATTTGCAATTTCTTTTTTCGATCTGACGTCAATAAGGTGCTTTGTTCAAAATCGCAGAAAAGGATCGCAAATGCTCAGTTTAGACATTTCGCAACTTTTAACCATGGGGGGGGGGGCCTAAACAGGGTGGGGGAGCTCACATTAACGTTCAAAAACCTCAGAAAGTGAAAATTTCATGCCATGGGACCTTTAAGTTAACATTCTAAATCAGACTTTCAAATATTGAAGGCCTTATACACAAGTTATTTGCATTTATATGAGCAAAGTGAGGGATGCACAGATGCAGCTTTTTCAATTCTGTTATTGATTCTGAAACTATGGTTTTAAGTATTTGCAAATTCCCAATACGCTGAGTGCTGAGACTGAAAACAGTATTTATTTCCTTTAAACAAAAATAAAATAAATACAAAATGGATCTAAAAGTGTTATATAGCTGTTATCTTCCAAGTAATTTCAGAACAGCTTTGTATAAGTAAAAATTCTAACATTTTGATACTTTCTGGACCAACTATGACCAATTAGTTTTATTATTATTAATTTATATGTCAAACCATGATATTGGCTGAACTGATATTTGGAAGCCATTATCCAGCTCATTTTCAGTGCCGATATCCGATACCAGTATTGGATCGTTGCATCCCTATGCAAACTTTGTCTTGCTCATGTACATATTGTATAAGCAGCTCTTAAGGTCAAAATAGGCCTGCTGTCTGCATCTAATAAGGAAAAATTAATTGTCCAATAATCAGGAAGTTTGTGCTAGCATGCTAGCTGTAGTTAGCTTTACTGTGTATAATGTACATGAGGAATAGTTTCTTAGACTGTTGCCCCCGTGACCCGGATAAGCGGAAGAAAATGGATGGATGGAATAATTTTGGACTACATGTACTGCAAACTGTTTAAAATGAACTAGTTAATTAAAAATCAGGCAAAGGAATAATTATATTTTTCAAGATTTGGAAAAGGGCCTCTATCTCATTTCAAGAGGATAGTTTTGAATACCTAAGAATGTCCATGAGCGTTGAGGAAATACGGTTATGTTAGCTGAAACATGGTCTGAAAATCTCCACAGTTACATCTCAAAATGTTACCATAGATTTCATACGCAGAGCCAACATAAGTAAAGCTCCTGTAGCGATCTTTCACACTATCCCTCCTCCTTTCACAACGGCCACAGTGTTTGGAGTTGACACTGGCCACACTATGCGCCGCGGACATTAAAAATGCATCCAATTAAAAACGCCAGCGGAAAATAGTGCACTGTAAATGGCAAGAGTCTGTGGCATGTTTTCAGCATTGATAGGCTCTCTAAACAAATCGAGCCACTAGAGTCTTACATTGCTGATTTTGGCTCAGCTCCGTCTCAGCTCTGTGGGCACAAGTTGGCACTGTTTTATGTGTTAATGTTAAATGAGGCTATACATTTGTTTCTAGCATTTAAATGTTAACAAAATGTGAGGAAAAACAACAATGTGGTGCTTTAATACATTACGGGATAGGAATTGAAAGTTTAGGACTCAAATGTTCATATACTGTAGATATTGAGCTATTTTCTCATGTTGTTTCCTCGTCACAGACATATGCGGAGTTGTGTGTTGTTTCATTCACACATGTTTAACACACAAACCCTGCATATTTAGTTCTTCTCTCAAACAAATAACTGTTCCACCTTGCGATGTCATGTGGTAATACAGGAAGTGATCCACTAAGTTTTTAAACTTCATACACATTCATTGGAATCATTTGGTAGGAAAAAGGAAAAAGGCAGCTGATGACTTGAAAACTACTGCTTCATGACATCACAAGGTGAAAAAGCATTTTGAGCTAGACAGACTAATAATAAAGGGTTACTCAAACATGTGTGAATGAAACAAAACAAAACTCCAGGTATGTTTTTGATGAGGTAACAAAAATGAATGTGTGAATCCCAAGAGTCCTTTTTGCATAATACAGGGCCTTTAATAAAGTTCTATTTTGTTATCAGTGTGTTAATTATAGGCACAGATAGTTTTAAGATGGAGTGGTTTATTTATCTGGAGGTGGAAAGTCACCTGCATGATTCCATGGAAAAAAATACAACAATATACGGAACATTGTCCACAGAGATAGATAAGGTATACAAGTCAAAGGAATAACATTTCCATGGAAAAAGCCCTTTTCCAGGCCAAATAAGAGTCAGGTTTGTGAAGACGCAAGCCTGCTCACAATAAGGACACATGTTTTTCTAGGTTTTCCATTGCAATAAAGTTTTCCACATTAGGGGTATGTTAAAATATAAAAAAATATATTGATATATTATGATACTAAATTTGATGGTGTACAATGAATATTGTGGACTCCTGTATATAATATAATATATAATACTATGAGTATATTATATTTTACAAATATTTTGACAATATAGTTTGGCGGCACAGTGGCTGAGTGGGTAGCACTCACGCTTCACAGCAAGAAGGCTCTGGGTTCGATCCCCGTGTGGCATGTTGGTATGGCCGTAAGCTTTGGGTCGCCCGAGGCTTTCTGTGTGGAGTTTGCATGTTTCTGGGTGGGTTTCCTCCGGGCACTCCGGTTTCCCCCACCAACCCAAAACATGCAACATAGCTAAAATCCTCCAGCTTAGGTCCTGACCAAACTGAAGCAAGAAGATCATGGAGATGGTCCCCGGGTGCAGTAATGTGCTGCCCACTGCTCCTGATAACAGGATGGGTTAAATGCAGAGAAGAATTTCTCCTGTGTGAGATCAATAAAGTTGCTTCTTCTTCTATATTTAGCTACAGTGTAATTTATGCAAATACTGTTGTTGTTTAAAGGTCCTTTATTACACAAAATTGAGCTTTAAGCAATATTAGAAGTCAGAAGTTGTGCTTTGTTTCATTCACACCTTTGAGTAACCCTTTATTATTATTATGATGTGTAAATTTCCAAAGCTCAAAATGCTCTTGTGATGTCATGTACTTCTAGTTTTCAAGAAAACAGCTACCTTTTACTTTTCATAGAGCAGAGATAGGAAATTCCAGGACTGAAAACATGTGTGAATTAAACAAAACAAAACTCCAGGTATGTTTTTGATGAGGAAACAACATTATAACACAGATCAGAAAACAGCATAATATAGGCCCTTTAAAATTGTAATACATTGCAGAATATTTGGCACAATACTGGAATCATCGCACAATATGGCAAAATGGCAAAAAACTGTGAGGAACCCTGTGAACCCCAGCCTTACTTCACATTACACAAGCAAAAGATAAACTCATCTGTTGTCTCTCCCACTGCTTCTTCTGCTGCTGTATAAAAACCTGGTGACGTCCACATGCTAATCCGATCCTCACTAGTCTTCTATGTGCTGTTTCTGTATGCTGGAGACACATATTCTCCACACTTTGACACACTCTACACTAAGGCAGATTAACAGGCACTTTATTATTTATTTGCTACATGTATCTGCCCCCACCCAGGCACCCATCCACCCCCCACCCAAGCCGAACTGTCAGCCTCATCCTTAATCCCTGGTGGAGAGGAGAGTTGCAACAAACGGGACCAAGGTGGCTAATCCGGAAAAAGAGGTGAAGAGATTTGCTTTGCACTTGAATAGTCGCCGTATGTAGTATTATACAATAAACTATGGCGTCATATGTGGAGCTATAAAGCTGTAATACATAAATGCACGAGGGTAGTCACATAAGCAATTGAATATCTGTATATGACCTTAGTTATGAAAGATGAGTGGAGAAAAGTAGTTTATTTAGCTGGCAATGCTAAATAGCTCAGCGTATAAAGAGATATATTATAATTTGATGGAACTTAAAGGGCCAATGATAAAAGGAGAAATTCAATTTGTCAACTGGACAAAGTTTGTTTGGTCGAAAACGTTTCGCCGCTCATCCGAGAGGCTTCGTCAGCTCTGGTTCTGGTGCTGGTTAGACCCTGTTTATAAGAACCAGAGCTGACGAAGCCTCTCGGATGAGCGGCGAAACATTTTCGACCAAACAAACTTTGTCCAGTTGACAAATTGAATTTCTCCTTTTATCATGGATTCTACCTGGACGACTGAGGGACTCTTCACGCATCTTAAAGGGCCAATATTACGCTATTGTCTGATCTGAGGTTGTAATGTTATTTTCTTATCACAAACATTTGTGTTTTGTTTCATTCACACATGTTTAACACACAAACCCTGGATATTTAGTCATTTAATCTCTCAAACAGAAAACACTGCAACTTGTGATGTCATGTGGTGATGCAGAAAGTGCTCCACTCTATACCTTTTATAGCTAACTAACTGTAAGCAGGGTTTGAATAGGGCCAGGGAGAGATTGATAGATTACTCAGACATGCATGGATGACATCTAAAACCTCTTCAGGCAGTTTTTGATGAGGGAACAATGCTATTAGGGATGTCAACAATTAATCGACTTACAATTAATTGTCGATCAAGACGTTGGCCGAACAAAATGTATTAATTGTAACTAATCGCTAGAGGGCGCTACTCTGGAATGTGAACATGAGATGCGAACCCACTCGCGAGAAAGACCATAGCGTTACATCATGTAACCCTTTCCTCTCTGGATGTTGCCGTACAACTCACAGTAGAGCTGGACCTAGAACCATATATTTTTGAAATTGTAAAAGCATGTAACTTACATGCTTTTATAATTTCTTGATTGTTCTGGTTTGAGGCCCTGTAATGTGTCCAGGGGCCCTGTGAAATGTATATTTTGTACTGTAACCCTTCACAGATTAAGGGAGAGAAATATTGTTGATGCCTTAGTTCAAAATAAATGTTGAGAATGTCCTAAAAATAGCCTGGATTCACTGGTTTCATCATAATATGTAGACTAAATAACATTCTGTTATTTAATTTCTTCTGTTCCTTTTAATTTCAAGATTTCCATGCTGCAAGTGCAACAACTGAGCCAGTCCTCAATTTATTTTCAATAAAGAATGTATTTTGTTATTCAGCATCAATACATTTGTCTGCTTTTTACTCAGGAATAATTAATTGAGGAATATACAATATAATAATACTATGATATATTTTTGACTCAGTGTTATGTTACTATAGCTTATATTCTTAAAGACCCTATTGAAACACTAAAATTCAGGTGAAAAACGCCGCTTATCAGTTAATCGTAAGTCGTTCGATAAGGTCAATCAACTATAGATTAATGAATTAATCGATAATTTGCATCCCTAAATGCTATAATGTTATATTTGGCTCAAAAAACTCAAATTTGCATATTTTAACATTAATGGTAAAAGTGATGAGAAAGCATTACTGTAGGATAAGTACAGAGGATAGTGGCAACTGTAAATAAACAAAAAATGTATGTATTATGTCCCTACATGGCTCTCATAATTATGTAATATTACAGTTTATTGCTTTAAACAAAACAATATTGTGTCAGGTTTACATAGTGCTTTTTTGGACACTCAAAGACGCTTATCACAACCACAAACTGAACAAACTCAACTTTTGTTATTCAATACTATTTCTTGCAAAAGTTCATTACATAGTTCCTTCTTCCTACTGTGGAAATATTAAACTTTTAAGCAAAATATCCTGAAAGAATGTGAAAAATACTCCCCAAAAGAATTTAATAAAGACAGCTAAAACTAGTGCTTTAGTGCAATATTAGCCGTGACTCCACTAGCCCTGCATCTTTTCAACAAATGCTTCCCTAATCAAAGCCTGCTGCGTGTATTCTTTGCTCCAACTGTTGACACTGGCCACAGGCTCTTCGGTAAGGACTGGCTTTTTCTCCTTTTTTTTTTTCTTCCTTTCTTTTTTTTCCTCTCTTTCAACTGAGCCAAACAGGATCCTGCACAACTCCTCATAAACAGCAGCTGCAGCCTGCTCTGTTCCCAGTTCCGCAGGAGGGTCCAATCAAAACCAGCCACATTAACTGCTTCACTTTGCCTTTGCGTGCCAAGTCTGTGCCGTTACGGGAAAAAAAAAAAAAAACGAAAGAAAGAAAGAAGGAAAATCCGGCAGGCTTGCGTGCGCTACATGACAACACCAAAGAGCAGCCGATTCCAAACGCCAAATCTGTTTACCTGGGTGAACGTTGACCCCTTCCTCACTGATGCTTCCTCTTAAGGTGGGCGCCCCTCCTCCACCCGGTGTTTCATGTATTCCTCACGCACGCGCTCTCGCTCCCTGATCTCTTCTTCTCCTTCTTCTTCTCAACCGGTGATCTGAGAAGGAAAAAAAGGAGAGGGATGTTAGGTTTGTTTTAAACAACAGCCAAGACGAGCTTGTTCAGGCAGATGGATCATGGATATGCATAGACCGGTATGAAAATGTATGCAGGCATCTTGCTAGGCGGCCATTTTTGTTTAACCCCTTCACCTGATTTTATTATCCGTAGCACCAAAGTCAGAGGAGGTTTAGTATTGCCTTCGTTTTTTAGCAAAGACGATTTTATAGAGTGTCATGATACTAAAATTTAAACATGATTTTTTCGATACTAAGTAAGGTAGAGGTGATACTCAGTATAGATTCTGAGGATAATGAAAATCACTCTTTCTTTAGTCAATAAAAGGTGATTTTCAACACTGAATCATAGTACTTTCTTTCAGTGAGTAATCCCTCACTGGTCCATGGGCCTATACTAGTCTATGTGCTCTTATACAGCCCAAAATCATTCTAAAGCTATTCAGGAAAGGTTCATTTCTGTGAATTTTTTGTATCAATACCTGCTCAAGTGAATATCTAATTTTTAGTATCGATTAGTATCTGATGGTATGTAAAAAATAAATCGTCTGTGTCGTTTTCAGAAAGGTCAGTCATATGCAAAGAAGTAACAATGGTAACTTTATTATATGTTTGTTTTGTTTTTATCGTAAAGGTAGATTTTTAGTTTAGGGCCCACCTGAGTCACTAACACTCTTTATGAAGAATGTAAAAGTATGTACTGCTAATAATGCTTATTGAAAGATAATAGTTACTGGCTGAACAGAATATAATATGGTGTTAGACAAAAAAAGTAGTAGTAGTAGCAGCAGCAGTAGTAGTATATTAAAGTGGTTGTAATTAAATTGTTAATTTGTTGATGTTACCCACAAATGTGTGATTTTTTTTTATTATTTTGTTACAATGAATAGCTAGTTTTTTGTGCATTTACCCGTGAACCAAACCCATGTTTCAAGTCTTGTTGCAATGGTCACCAGCATGTATTAAAACATCACTACTAAATTACTATCCAAACAGTATTCCAGGTAGGTCTTTTCACTGACAGCAAAATGTCTCTCCAAGGCCACTGCAGCTCACACATGATCTACAATAAGAAAAGGCACACTGCTCGCTACCACACCAGAGCTATTAAAACATACACACAAACTCTTATTGTTTGTCCACACATCTCATATGAAGCAATGTATTTGATTTAGCTCAAGTAGGGGGACCAGTGATTCCCAAATGATAACAAAAACTGAATAAAATGCCTAGCCGCTGGTTCAGACAGAGGACAAATGGATCGCGCGGGACACCACACACAGGCGCTGAAAAATATATGCGGTGAAATCCAGGAGGGAGTTTGCTCGGCTGGCCCATTTACTCCTACCTCCTAACCCTGCCTGAGAACCAATGAACCAATGAACAACTGCACCTCCCATCACAGCGCTAGCCCACCCTTCCCCACACGCTCTCCCGGCATAAGGGACCCCACCCCCCTGGCTGCACCGGAACAATGTCCTTCCTAAAGGTTATCTGGAGCTCGGGCGCTTGGTCGGCCCCTCATCCCGAGTCCATTACACACACGGAGGGGCCAGATTCTCAGCTTTAATACACCTCTTTTAGTCTCTCCTCACTGCTTCCCTGGCCAGGCTGACACAAAGCCACTATAGGCTCAGAGATGCAGGCGTACGCACACATGGAGAGAAATGGGATAATCAAGAGCTGCCATTTATACAGTTAAAGGGTCCATGTTACACTATTTTCTGATCTATGTTGTAATGTTGTTTCTCATCACAAACCCAGAGTTGTGTTTTGATTCATTCACACATGTTTAACGCACAAATCCTGCATATTTAGGGTGTGTTCTTCTCTCAAAAAGAAAACACTCTTACACCTTCTGATGTCATGCTGTAAATAAAGGCATGTGTTCTTAAACTCCATACATCTTCACTACAATAACTTGGATAATTTCAGCCTTGGAATTGTCCATCTCTACTAACCAAACGCTAAAAAGTAGCTGTTAACTTGAAAATCACTGCATCATGACATCACAAGGTGGAACAGAGCATTTTGAGTTTTGGAGAATTTCTCCTTGGGGACAATAAAAGTCTAAAAGTCAAAAAAGAGATATAGACTAATAATAAAGGCGGCTTACTCAAACATCTGTGAATGAAACAAAACAACATTCTAACAAGACTTCAAGCTCACAAGAGTCAATTTTGTGTAATATAGGACCTTTAAACCTGCACAACGCTTCATTTAAAAAGCAGTTTAGAGTAAATGTCACATGAAACTGCAAAGAAGGTTAAAGGAGATGTGATGCCAGTGACATTACTCAGTATTCATTGATGCTGAGCAGGTACATAGAAATAAGAGTCACTAAATACCCCTATTTTCTTGAGTTTCTTGAGTAGTCAGTCATTTAAGAATTAACAAGTCGTTTCACTTTTCCCATAAGTGCCCTGAGCAAACTATAAGAAAAATATTACAGTGCACATATGACCTTCACGATATATTTTTAAATGTACAATACCAGTCAAAAGTTTGGACACACCATCTCATTCAGTGTAAAAAATACAAAATAATTCAAATACTTAAAGGAGCCACCATTTGGAAAAAACAAAAATTCATCAAAGTGAAGGGAGGCTACTTTGAGGATTTCAGTATTAAAAAGTAGTTATTTAAGTAGTATTTTTTTTCTTTTGCTACAAAATTCCATATATTTTACACATATTTGTTGTCTTCTGTATGCATATAAAAGCAGTAAAAAGTGTTGGAGGGGCCGGTGGCGCAGATTTGCAGCCTCACTTCTGTCTACAGTAGCAGCTTACTACCACCAAGTATGGAGTGAATGAATAATGCTCTGTAAAGTGTTTTTGAGTGTCCAGAAAAGCGCTATATAGAACTGATGTATTATTATTATTATTACTACATCATAATGGAAAATTATTCTGCATTTATAACAACAAAAAGTACAATCTCTCCTTCAAATCCCTATTTTCTAACACTTAGTTTTCCCTGCACTAACAAACAGCTTTATTTAATCCTTTTGGATCCTGCTATTGTCATAGAACCAAAACACAAACATACTTGGCCACTATCAAAAAGTAAAGAAAAAGTAATAAAAGTTAAAATGAAAAATGTGTGCACTAGATCACAGCAATTGCCTGCCTCTACTCTCTGGTCAGAACATGTGTCTGTATTGATTTTGCTGCAAAAATTAAAATACTAATGCAGTGATGGCTACTTCATAATGGGACTTAATCCTAATCCGCAATGCTTTGTTGTAGCACTTTAATATATTTTGCTACTTAATCTTTGCATTTTGTGTTAACATGTGTGAATGAAACAAAACACAAATCCAGCTCCAGCTGCATTATAACATAGATCAAAACACAGCATAATATGGGCCCTTTAACTACAAATTGCAAATAAAACTAGCCTAACCTTATCACTGATGAATGGGGATGCTAATTGTTTAAAAGCCAAAAATATCTGTCATATATTATCTTAGAAAAGGGCTTAAGGACCAGTCTAAGGGCACCTCCAGCTAACCAGGATTAATGAGTTCAGGCCAGGATTTGTTTAGGCAAACTCCATATGTCACAAATGCAAATGAATCCTCTGTAGGAAACATCTGCCTATAGTTATTTGGTTCTATATAGGCCTGTCACGATAATGACTACATTGACTTCAATATATGAAAGCTTGAACAGCATATTTTGGGGCTTAGAATTCATCAGGTGTACATTTTTTTTACAATAGTGTGGAAGTTTTAGGAAGTTTTTATGTAATACAATAATATTACAGCTGTAGATGGTTGACGTTGCATTGTGCTTTTCTTCATGGAGATGTTATTGCTTTGTCTGGAATGTTTCACAGTATAGTATTAAACGTTTCTATCTTCATGGAGACCAAACCAGACCAAGTTACAGGTCAGATCTATGGAGAGTCAACCCTGCTCACAGTGAGAATTTTTGAGCTTTAAAACCACCTGTAATAAATGTAGACAAACTTCTATTGCGTAAAACAGTACTTTTAACTCAATCAGAGGGTCAACAGATATTTTTTAAGACAACATCCTCTAAAACAATAAACAGATGGCTAAAGCAACAGAGCTGAACAGGAGGGGGGGTTAGCGGTTAGCAGTTAGCGGTGGGGCCCCCATTTTTCTCAACACCTGCTAATTCATTTAATCCATGAAAAGAAGGGGGCAAGCATGAGCGTTCTGTGGGAAGAGGGCTGGTTTTGGAGCGAGGCCAAGAAGAAGAGGACAGGGCGGAGGAGAAAACCATAAAATACACAGGGAGGCGAGCAGGTGTCACAGAGAAATGTGATTTACAGGCCCTATGTCCCATTCTGTGCTGACAGGTAAGCCTATTAGGGTGATATTAGCCAGCTATAACACGCACCGATGGACCCTGGTAAAATGTGTGCACAGGCAGGTGACGGTGTTTAAAGGAGAGATTGGAATATAACATTAGCCACACATTCTCCCCACCTCAGGAGTTAAAAATAATGCTTGGAGAAATAATGGGGAGATAGTTGGACTCACACTAGCAGGTTTAGCTACAAAGCACATGAGCACACCTTTCTATCATTGTGGAAATCAAACCAGACCAAGTTACAGGTCAGACCTGCGGAGAGGTGACGCCGCTCTATGTCAGAATCAGTGACGTGCAGTGAGGGTCATGGTTGGTGAGGCACTGATGTCATCACTATCAAATTTACAAATATGTAAACCAGGTGTCAGCAAGTAAATTTGGCCCTGGGCCAGTTCCTCTCCCTGTAAGTGACTGGAGCTCACTATATTTTTGTGAAGCTGAAAATTAATTATTTTTGTTTAGTGCATTTTCCAGAGCGTCATAAATTAAAATAACAATGTATTTAGCGCAATCTGGCTCTGAATGTGAGCGGTGGACTGCTCATGTTTAACAAGACTTCTTTGCAAATTTTTCAGCTCACAATATTCCATCTGAGTCCACACATCGTCACAGCAGGTTGAGAAAAGAAGGCAGGAAAAGTAGAAAAGACAATTTCTTAGCACGCTGTTTGAAGTCTTTCGTCCCGTAGTCTGGAGCAAACCCTTTAGCTCCACCGTTGGTCTTCCTTTAATTATAACTTCCTGCTTTGACCGAAAGTCCAGTTTAGAAAACTGCTTGAGCTTTAATATGAAATCTTCCTCCATTTAAAAAGTCAGGCCATACAAGAAGGAAAAAAGTGATTGCTAAACTTGATTTGCTAACTCTAAATTGTAGTTTGCTGTCACTTAATTCTAATCTGCTGCCCCAGGAGTTGCAGAAGAATCCCTGAGCTCACAAGTGCCTCTACCATGAGGCCAGGTAACTACGTGCTTCACCCGGCACCTTTTCACCGCCGCTTTAGTGCAGAATCTGTCACTGCTGAGCTATAGCACAGTCAGTCCATGTGAGGTACAAATGGCTGCCTTTCCGCACGTCTCTGCTCAGTATTTAAAGATCCCATGACATGGTACTTCTTGATGCTTTTATATGGCGCCTTAATGGTTCCCTAATACTGTAAATGAATCCTTCAAAATCAAGCCTCAGTGCATGAGATATGACTCTGACTGTCTTCATGAGGCTAAATGTCTCTCTGAAACGCTTTATTCTATGCGTTATTGCTTGAATGCAAATGAGGAGGACAGAGACAGGCCAGTGCAGCGGGTGGGGGTGTGGCCAAATGCTTCGCTTTTTCCTGGATTAGCGGTGCACTGTGCGCTGGCCCCACTTCTGTGTTTTAAGAGCGGAGGAAGATATGACACGCTTTCCATTTAAAAAAAAAACACATTTCCACAGAAAATAAAATTAAGCCACTGCTGTTTCAGAGGCTCGGATAAAGGACATCCGAGCCTGGAAACACTCTCACGTGCCTCCAGGCAAATAAAAAAACACATCTCGCATTGCGTAGCTCGTTTGCGGTCCAAACTCTCTGGGTGTGATTTCCAGAGACGGTGGGTAGACATCCAGACGGGGGGTGGAAACCTTTCCCTGAGTGTGACGTCAGAAATTTCCCTTGTTCAGAATCGCCCATTTGGGCTGTCTTTTTTTCAAATGTGGAAAAGGATTGCAAATGCTCAGTTTACACATTTCGCAACTTTTAGCCATGGGGGGGGGGGTGTAAACAGGGTAGAGGAGCTCACATTAACGTTCAAAAACCTCAGAAAGTGGAAATTTCATGCCATGGGACCTGGCCATGAAAATTCAGCGATTCTGAATTAAAAAAAAAAAAATTTAATGGCAAAGTGAAATAGAAAATAACTTTATAGTACAAACCATTTTATATATATATATATATATATATATATATATATATATATATATATATATATATCCAATGGTTTGTACTATAAAGTTATTTTCTATTTCACTTTGCCATTAAATTTTTTTTTTAAATTCAGAATCGCTGAAGAAAATAACTTTATAGTACAAACCATTGGATATATATATATATATATATATATATATATATATATATATATATATATATATATATATATATATATATATATATATATATATATATATATATATATATATATATATATATATATATATATATATATATATATATATATATATATATATATATATATATATATATATATATTCTTCTGTGGTCTCCTGACTGCACATCACTGGTCAGAATGCCTCTTTTCCTGTGTGTTTTTGAGCAATAAAATCATGTGTAATTGAATAAATGTAAGGTAGAGCTGTCATATTTCAAGCAAATCAATGACACAGAAACAAGAAGGTGATGGACCCCCAAAAGAAAAGTTACGTAATTCATCTTTAACTGTGATTGTTTAGATATCCCTGTCTCTTACTCAAAGCATGATGGCGGCTGACCAAAACTGAAAAGTACAGAATCTAAATATACTACAACATTTTATCCAAACTTTTAATGTTTTTAATTGTTTTATGGTGCATGTTGAGTTTTTGCATGTTTGTCTGACCTTACCTAAATTATCACATTGTAGGGCTGGGAATTATTTCTTTAAATTGAGATCCAAATGAATTCCTTGCTTATTATCAAAGATGCTTGATTCTTTTAAATCGTTCATGTCAGTTAGCATGTAGTCTGAAGTAGATTTCAGATTTTAAAAGATTCAATTTTACCTTTTTGTGTTGTATTATGTACAGCAAGTTTAAACTGAAAGAGATTTGCATTTGTTTTTAATAAGACCAACTAAAAATATATGCATAAAAATCAATCAGATTTACTGTTGATGTTTAAATTATAAATGTTAAAATGTTCAACCCGAAAGACGATGGCAGCACCCTGTAATAAGGTGAATAGCAATATCAACAGCCATACTGTCAGATCATAAAAGACTGGTACATGTGGCTACTTATAACATTGGTTCAACCTGGATACATTTGCACTGGAAAATATTTAATAATTTAAAGACACTATATTACACAAAACTGATATGTTTCAATGTTTTTACCTCATCAAAAACATACCTGGAGTTGTGTTTTGTTTCATTCACACATTATTAGTCTGTCTACATCGCCAAAGCTCAAAATGCTCTGTTCTACCTCCAGCATGTGTGAAAGAAACAAAACACAACTCCAGGTATTTTGTGATGAGAAAACAACATTATAACAGATCAGAAAATAGTGCAAGATGGGCCTTTTAATCATCAACTGTGCACCTGCTTTAGCATCGCTGACATGTCCCTTAGAACCTGATTTCTAAAGGATACTAGAGTTAAAACCCGCTTACCTTCCTTCTCATTAACGAAAAACTGCACAATGTCGAAACACCAGGAGACTTTAATGACAGGGACCTGAACAATGAGCTAAATAGCGGCCTGGGAGTGCATTTGTGCATATATTGAGACTGGCCAGGGAGCAATCACAGAAGAATGCTAACATTTATGAGAAACTAAATGCACTAGAACACCAAGCTGGGATCTGCAATCGAATTTCACTTGTAATACGGCACGAGAGACCCCAGACTACAGGAAAATTGCTATCACTTGAGTACCACACACTACACTACAGATGGTGCTGAGAGCTGCACTGCGTAAGCCAGTGTGTTCCTTAATAATGTGGTGAATATTGCGGTGAAATGTGCTCCAATGGTTTCTCCAGTCTCAGGCCAGCTTTTTCGTTTGATTTTCTCTGTACAGTACTATTGTCAGGAACATGAGGGCTTTCATCCAGGATATCAGAGGATGCGGCAAAATTCTCAAAGAAACTAATCGCGTTATATGAGTTTGCGTCTGTATCTGTGACTGTGAGAGTGTCTTCCATGTGGGGGGTTTATAGGTGCTTTCAACTCAGTGTAACTTGAGTCTGCGTCTTGTGTCAACGTCAAAATGAGCAACTGATAAAACACAGAGGGAATTAACATGGTATGGTAAGCTTATCTGTTGTGCTCCTTGTTTTTTTCTTTATTGTGTCAAAAATATACGCATATATTCTTGGTTGACACATTACAGTATACACAATATTCATGTTTTTGTTTTGTTTTTTTATATCTTCCAGGGCTGAAATGATCAAAAAGTGAAGGTGTATGGAGTTTAAAAACACAGTGGAGCACTTCCTGTATCACCAGATGACATCACAAGGTGCAGTGTTTTCTGTTTGAGAGAAGAACACAGGGTCTGTGTTAAACATGTGTTAATGAAACAAAACAAAAATATATGTATGTTATGAGGGAACTACATTATACATTACTACATTATAGTGTAATATGGGCCCTTTAACTTCAACAGACTCCAACCCTTTCCTAAACAATGGTCTTATCCCATTGTCTCCGAAGCAAAAACACACTTTACAGATAAATTCTAAGTAATTGAAAAAGGCCACCCTCTTATGTTTCATAATCTGGCTTGGTATTACTCTTTTAACACTGCTTTCCTCCTATCTGATGATGTGCCGTGTTCATTGACTTGAGATAAACCAATTTTCTTCGCAGAGACTTCTAACTGATTCGATGACAAAGCCTGAGTTTGCCTGCAAAAGCCCTTAACACCACCACGTTTGCTTTAGCTTCCTGATGGGATTCCTCGTCTCAACCGGCCTCTGTGTTCTTACATTGAATCTTTCTTACTGTATACATATATCATCCCAGAGTCGGAAAGCATGAGGGCCTATCAAAATCAACCTCTTCTCTTTAAAGGTGCACTGTGTAACTTTTCCGAATTTAACTGACGCCTATCTTGCAGTCATACATAATGGTGTACATGTAAATACCAAAAACTGCTGAAAATACAATCAAAAATGCAACCGCAAATGTTTGATTTAGCCTACAATCTAACTCTCTTTAAAGATGTATTGTGTAACCTTTCTGGTCAAATGCTTTTCTCCATAGATGTTATTGCTTTGTCTGGAATGTTTCACAGCATGGTATTAAAGGGATATGCCACCCCCAGGTCAAATTTGGGCATCTCCCCACAGTCCAGAGACTAAAATAAGTGGTGGAAAGCGTTTTCCTGGTCACCCAGCCATTGTCCGAGTCTGTCGCCACTGACCGCCGCGGTATCTGGTGCTCCTCCGCCTTAGACTGGAGTCTAACGTCGCCAGAGAAAGATTTCGGCCAAAAGGAATTAATTTGCTCGATGCGTTTCCCAATTACTTTCTGTGTAGTGCGCATTCATATCGAGTGCAAATAAATGTGCAAATCAACACGGAGAGCTTGCCTTGGTCATTTTGGGTGGGAACTATTTTCCAGTGCGGAAGAATACAGCCGAATCACGCAGCACGCTGCCAGGGGAATCCCAGCTACGCACCGGGAAGGGAGTTCCCCTGTTGCACAACGTGGTGCGTGATTCGGCTTTATTCTTCCGCACTGGAAAATAGTTCCCACCCAAAATGACCAAGTCAAGCTCTCCGTGTTGATTTGCACATTTATTTGCACTCGATATGAATGCGCACTACACACAAAGTAATTGGGAAACGCATCGAGCAAATTAATTCCTTTTGGCCGAAATCTTTCTCTGGCGACGTTAGACTCCAGTCTAAGGCGGAGTAGCTGCAGATACCGCGGCGGTCAGTGGCGACAGACTCGGACAATGGCTGAGTGAGCAGGAAAACGCTTTCCATCACTTATTTTAGTCTCTGGACTGTGGGGAGATGCCCAAATTTGACCTGGGGGTGGCATATCCCTTTAAACCTTTCTATCATCATGGAGACTAAACTAGACAGTTACAGGTCAGATCTGTGGAGAAGTGGGCCAGCTCACGGCACTAATACATGTTTTTGTATTAGTTTTGAGAAATAAAAACTCCTTATAACCACAGAAATGTGAGATATAACACCATACAACACAATAATGTCACCATGGAGACAAGCAAGAAATGTTACACAATGCAAGGCTGTGAGTGAGTGTCTTAAGGGTGTAATGTGTAGCTTTCCTGGTGAAGGGTCCACCAATTACTTTCCATGGAGATGTTTTTTTTTGCCTGGAATTTTCTACAGCACGGCATTAAATACATCAACTTCCGAAAGCCAAAGCCAAGTTACAGGTCAGATCTGTGAAGAGGCGACTACTCTGACATCGAGAATGCATGTTTTAAGGCATTTTGAGCAATAAAAATACTTCTAATTCACTTAACGTAAGACAAATAAGCTTTGTGAAACTTTCTAGCTGTAACATCTCCATGTAGACATTTTAGGTGGCAGAGGCTCCATCAGAAATGTTACACAGTGCACCTTTAACACAACTTATCAGCTGTTAAACCAGAGAGAGAGGAAGGAGAGAGAGTGTGAAAAAAAATCAATGCCCCCAAACACAAGTCAATGGTGATAGGATGGAGGAGGGAAGGATCTTTTGCTGCCTGGTGGGGTCTAAGGAGAAAGCCCACTTTAAGCTAAAAAGCACCAGCTCTAATACACCTAATTGATTACCTTTATGCAAATAGACCAAGTTTAAAAACAAGAGAAAGCGATTTAAAATGAGGCTGAGACTTTGGACGATCGATCGACGCAACGAGCGAGAGTGGCTACTTCCCTCCAGCCGAGAGAAAACACTTCACTGTGAGCTGTCAGATACTTATCAGGGGGAAATTAGCAGAGGAATAGCATTTGGCCAAAGCAAATGGGTCAAATGTAGCAGCGGCTCTCTTCTCTATTGTCCTTCGAATGTGTGTTTTCTATGATTAGAAGTTACCATGGTGACACGATGCACACATCAGCAAACACAACCAAAAAAAAGTAATTGTAGGCACTGCTCTGAGGATTGCTAGACTTTATTTGTTTATATTTGTTTTGATTCATTTTATAGTTATAACCATTTAACATTTCTTATTTGTTGTTTTTATTTATGATTTACTCTTTTATTGTCTTGATTTGTATGTGCAGCAATTTTATACATGTGTATAAAATGTGCAATATAAATAAGTGGATTGCATTATTTTGACTTTTATTTTAACTCAATCTGCAATACAAGTGGACTGATTTGTGCTGTTCAACAAGTCTCTCACACATAAAATTGCAGTCACGAGCTAGTTACCAATAGTCAACAGTTTTTAAGTCACTCTTTTTTGTTGAAAATCAAACTTGTAAACGGAATCATGAACACTTGATCACAGACTCCGCTCTCTGATTGGCTCCCCAAATCAGGATCCCTCGCTTAGCCTAGTTGCCAGGCTGTCTTTTAGATAAGAACGATTGTGCAAAGCAGCCTGGGATTTCCCAGGTTAAACTTGCCTTGTCTTACTTTGGTAATTCCCACCATGCCACCATAGACATACATGTAGAACACCCCCAGTGCGATAGTATCAACAGATGAAATACAAAGGAAAGTCTAGAATCTAACTGTACCATAAAGTGATTCAATTCAAGTTGAGATTTCATAGTTTGTTGTTAGGAAAGTCTGATTTATGATGAGAATTTTGATGTATGCAGTTTACTATGACTGACAACGTGCACTTAATTGGCCGTCAACACAAAAAGTTGAATCATTTGGGAACTGAAACTGAAGCTTGTTGTGAGGCGGATTTTAAACAGATTTCCACAAGATCAATATGTTGTTGTATCATATTGTTACTGGCTAACTTTCTTAAAACTAAAATAGAACACAGAAACAGAGTATATCTATAACAGTGGTTTTCCTATGAATGAACAGTAACAAAGCTAAGAATACAGGTTTGCTTGTTCATTAAGAAAGGCTTAAAGCAGTTTTACAGATAATTCACTCATGTGAACAGACCCAGCCAAAAGAAGTGCAGTTAGATGTCTTAATCCAGCTATGAGCGCAGCCTGGTTACAGCTGCAGAACATGAATGGAGGTTTAGCTTCATTCAAAAAGACCATTTGTAATAAAACTCCATGCGGGCAGGCAGGAAGGTTCTTTAAAGGAGCACAGTGTAACTTTTGTGTTTGATTGCATGTCGATGTTATTGTTTTGTATGTATGTATGTATGTATAGTATGGCATTTAATTTAACTATCTGCATGGAGACAAGGAGCCACGCCAAGTTACAGGTCGGATCTGTAGAGAAATGGGCTCACTCATAATAATCCTGCATGTTCTCTTCGTAGATTTAAGAAATGAAGAGAGAAATGAATGGAGGTTTAGCTTCATTCAAAAAGACCATTTGTAATAAAACTCGATGCGTGTGGCAGGCAGGCCCCACTGCGCCAGCCAGAGCAAGCTGTTGTTTGAAACAGAAGAAGTCTGGTGAAGTCTGGGCCCTGGGGAACCCTTTGGTGCAGCCTGCCAGCACCTGCACGTACACTATGACGCAGATCCCATCCCCAATCTCCCGGCCAGATCTCACCAAAACAATATTTATATGTTGGCTGTCTGTTGCTGTCTGTGTTCCTGGCTGAAGGGAACAAGGGAGAGAAAGGGAGAAAGAAAAACAAAACAAAAGGGATGCAGCCCACATAAGACACATCGGGGTCCGTATGAGGCATGGCTGTGCAGTCATCACTCAGCAGGTAATTATGATAACAACTTGTTTCCAAAGTGGCCTCGCATGGATCTGCTTTTCGGAACACTTACCCTTCCTACAAAAAAATCCCTTGTGATAACAGACCATGAAAAAACAGGCAAGATCTTACACAAGAGTTATGAGCCAATCTTTTGTAGCTTTAAGGTCCAATATTAAGCAAAATCATCTCTTCTGAGCTTTAAAGGAAAAGTAACGTTTTTTACAATTTGAGCCTTATTTCAGTAATAAAACAAGTTGTTTTACTCACCCATAGCACTTTGGTGTCATATGGAGGATTTCCGGAGATGTTCAATCATAGAAGCTCGATGTCTTACTCTACGATTTCGTTTGAATCAAAAGTGGCCTGTAATCCGAGATTTATCCATAGTTTACAGCTTTGCGTTCCATGTTTGGGTCCCGGGAGCTGAGAGCACACTCCGCGCATGCACACTGGCGTCCTCATCTACTCGAAACTATGGCTAAATCTCGGATTACAGGCCACTTTTGACTCAAATTAAATCGTAGACTAAAGACATCGAGCTTCTATGATTTGAAAAGTGCTAAAGTTTGTGTTATTTGGAGCCCGCACGGAGCATATTACATGCTCGGGGAATGCCCCGAGGGAATGCCCCGAGCTATAAGTCGCGCTAGGCTAACGGCGTTAGCCTAACGCTAATCTAAAACATCTCCGGAAGTGCTCCATATGACACCAAAGTGCTATGGGTGAGTAAAACAACTTGTTTTATTACCGAAATAAGGCTCAAATTGTAAAAAACGTTACTTTTCCTTTAAGCCATGTTAGAATGTTGTGATCACCTCTAAAACATAGCTGGAGTTGTGTTTTGTTTCATTCACACATGTCTGAGTAATCTTGTATTATTGGGGAGTCTCCAAAGCTCAAAGAAGAACTCAGCGTAAATATGCAGTTTTTGTGTGTTAAACGTGTGTGAATGAAACAAAACACAATTATGGGTATGTTAGTAATGAAGAAACAACATTATATATTATACTGTAGATCAGAAAGTAGTGTAACATGAGTCCTTTAAATCACCACAATTTCTATATATCCTCCTGAGCCACGAAAACACACCGAGGCACAGGTAGAACAAGCAAACTCAGCCCACGGTAAGAGATTGCTATTTACATTGTCACCTCAGATAAAACAAACAATGAAAATGTATAGCCTATTCCATTTTATGCTACAAACAATCACATTTAAATTTTATTACTGGGAATGCTTCCTTTTGCTACAACGTGGTAATACCTCAGAGACTGCGTTGCTCAGTTTTCATTTCCAATTTACCGTGACAAAGAGGGCCTCACCTCCACTGGCCGCACTGTATTTTATCCACTGGCTGCTATTACATCTCATTGTAAACAAGTCCGGCCACATGGGGGAATACATCATTTCACTGTGTCTGTTATGGAGGCGAAGTGGCAGTGGGTGTGTGTCCTATTCCGAGTTGCTAGTGTTGACCCTGTATTTACCTCTGCGGTGCGCCATTTTCCTCGCCTATCGTTACGGCGACCCCTTTAAACAGACAGCACAGCACCACACTGGGGCCAGCCTGTTGACATACTGAAGACATTTAAGTTAATCCTGGAGATGTCTCTGTGTTTTCCCAGATTATATCTTCAAAGGGGAAACACGGCCGGCAGCCTCTACTTGAAAGGGAGAGAGATGCAGAGGGCTCTTGTTCTGGAGAAGGAGGGAAGAGGGAGGAGGGAGGGGAGGAATAGCTCAAGAATGCAATCATGGTTTTGGAGTGGGAGAAGGCCTGTCCTGGCTGGCTGCTCTGGTGGTGGTGGGGATGAAAAAACTGATCTGACATGAGGGAGAGCGCACACCTGCTGGAGGCTCACAGCGCTTACCTGTGTGACCCCACGCAGGTAATGAATTACACAGAGATGATTTCACCTTTATCTCTGCTAACAGAACGCACCACACACAAACACTGGAGCTTAGAATAGTTTTGTGACCATACGAAGATTTCAAACTCAATTTTGATACTAAGGAATAGCCTCAATACCCAATACAGATTCTGATACCACAATTATAATAAAAAACAATTTAGACAATAGAATGTCATTTGCAACATTAAATATTAAAATAGTACTTTCTTTTATATTAGCATGTGAGTTCACTAGAATCATTTGGATAATTTCAGCCCTGGAACTGCCAATCTCTACTGAGACTGAAAGGTGAAAGGAAGCCATTAACTTGAAAAGTATCACTATATGACATCACAAGGTGAAACAGAGCATTTTGAGCTTTGGATATGTAGACAGATTAATAATAAAGGATTACTCAAACATGTAGATGAAATAAACACAACTCTAGGTATGTTTTTGATGAAGTAACAACATTATAACATACCATAATATAAGACCATATGCTATTCCCTATTCACTCTTCTCCAAACATTTCTAGATAAAACATAAAAAGTCTGACAAAAGGAGAAATTAAATTTGTCAAGTGGACAAAAGTTTATTTGGTCGAATACATTTCGCAGCTCATCCAAGCTGCTTCTTCAGTTCTGGTCAGACGCTGGTGGACACTGCCTTATTTCTGCCTGATGGGAGGAGCTACCTGCAATGAAATTACTTTGAAACTACTACTTGTTTTCAGTTTCTGTTAGTTAGGTGGGCCTATTAAAAGTATGAAAAGTTCTTGTTGAAATCCTTCTTTAACTAAGTGAATCAGTGGATTTTGTATTAAACTGGCAATTGTAACATCAAAAGATCTTTTATCCTTTGCAATAATTCAATATTGCGTGAAAAGTCCCTCAGTCGTCCAGGTAGAATCCATGATCAAAGGAGATGTTCAATTTGTCAACTGGACAAAGTTTGTTTGGTTGAAAACGTTTCGCCGCTCATCCGAGAGGCTTCGTCAGCTCTGGCCCTCATGCTGGTTCGACCCTGTTTATATCTAGCTGCAAGGGAGGAGCTAACTAACTACAAATTGCTAACTACAAAGCTAACTACAAATTGAACTTCTCCTTTGATCAATAATTCAATATTCTAACTGTCTCATATTGTCACACACAAGAACAACAAATTGACTGATTTTCAAGAACAAGATTTTCAAGACAAGAACAACAAATTGACTGATTTTCAATCCTTGGGTAAGAGCTGTGTTTGCAGTAATTGTAATTCACTATGTGGGCGGCGTACAGACTTTTGTTGGACATTTTTCAAGGCGAGACTATCAGTACCAATCTCATGTCTGCAAATAATCATTTAGCAGATCAGACAAATGTCATGTCCTGTCAGTAACAACAAAATACATCACTGCTACATATGAAGTGTCATTCAAGTGTGTTTAACAGCCCAGTCATCCCCCTGGAGGGAAGTTCCTGGTTTCATGATAATCAAGTAACTGTCTTTGCCACAGTGGAGGAATGTAACGCTCACCCACTGCACCAGACTATAGAGGGACAGAGGAGATAATACTCCCTACAACTGTACAACAACTCACCCACTGCACCAGACTATAGAGGGACAGAGGAGATAATACTCCCTACAACTGTACAACAACTCACCCACTGCACCAGACTATAGAGGGACAGAGGAGATAATACTCCCTACAACTGTACAACAACTCACCCACTGCACCAGACTATAGAGGGACAGAGGAGATAATACTCCCTACAACTGTACAACAACTCACCCACTGCACCAGACTATAGAGGGACAGAGGAGATAATACTCCCTACAACTGTACAACTCACCCACTACACCAGACTATAGAGGGACAGAGGAGATAATACTCCCTACAACTGTACAACAACTCACCCACTGCACCAGACTATAGAGGGACAGAGGAGATAATACTCCCTACAACTGTACAACAACTCACCCACTGCACCAGACTATAGAGGGACAGAGGAGATAATACTCCCTACAACTGTACAACAACTCACCCACTGCACCAGACTATAGAGGGACAGAGGAGATAATACTCCAACAGGCTCCTACAGCTACAGAGAGATACAGTACTACATTCATACCATACTCCCTACACCTGTACAACAGCTCACCCTTAAGCAAAATAATACTCCCTACAACTGTGCAAGAACTCATCCTTATGTAATATAACACCCCAAACAGCTGTACAACAACGCAATCTTACGAAACATATAACCTTATGTCCTGTCAATCATCACATCATTGCACTGCCTTTCTTGTCTCTTGTATATAGCTGTGATTTTATATTTTTATTACTTATTTTTCTATTTTATTTTGAATTGTACATATACATTTATTTATATAATTATGTCTTATTTGATACCTGTCTCTTGCTATCTTTTTTGCTACTTATTTAGAATTTTTATTATTACCATTTATTTTTTTAGTCTTTGTTATATTAAATTGTGATGCGTGAGCTGTTGTGTCCAAATAGTTTGCCTTGTGGATTAATAAAGTTTGTTTAAGTCCAAGTAAAGTACTGTACTTATGTATACACATTAGGTATCTGTACTTTACTTAAACTTACTGTACTCTACCTTACATTTACTCAATTACAGGTTGTTTTAGATCAAAATACCTACAGTCAGGTTGTCTCTCCACAGATCTGGCCTGTAACTTGGTCTGGTTTGGTCTCCATGAAGATCAAAAAAGTTTAATACTATACTGTGAAACATTCCAGACAAAGCAATAACATCTCCATGGAGAAAAGCATTTGACAGACCCTCCACCAGAAAAGTTACACAATGCACCTTTAATTAGATTTTAAAGAGGGTATCTATACTTTCTACTTCACTACATTTTTGAACAGAACTGAAAAGAAAAATATGTTTTATTGCTGTGTGAGACCTGCAGAAATACTTTTACTTTTTAAGTACTCTTTAAGTACTTTTTAAGTACATTTTTAAACAGGTACTTTGATTATTTTACTGAAGTAAATTTCATCATGTGATACTTTTACTTATTTTTTGTACTTATTCCAACACTGCTTGGCCATGTCTTTCAGGGCAAGGCTGGAGACGCTGGAGCCTAATTTATGTTTATAATAATAAAACAACAACAGGTTATTAAAGCCATTTATTGTCTCCAGTGAGACAGATTTGATTTAAAGACATGCTTGTAGGTGTGTAATTCCCCACGTAAAATAGGTCACATCAGACATTTTTAGTATTTATTTGAGGCGAACCCAAAAGCAGATGTGGATAATTTGACCAAAAAGTACAATGTCAACACAATTACAAGTAAAGACAGAGAATCATCACATACAAACAGGTCAGAAAAGCTTCTTATATAGCATACAATAAACTATTTACAATGAGTGCAGTGTGTCCTTACGGGTGCATTTAAATCATAACGGAAGGGCATCAGGGATCATATTATTCTTACTTTATATTAGGCCTGTCACGATAACAAAATCTCACTGCCAAAATTTGAAGCACCATGTATTGCTACAGAGGAATATCATGATAAATTATACTACTGAAGCTTCTTTATGACACTGAAAATTAAGCAGGACAATTTCAATAAACTATTTTTAAAGATCCCATGACATGGTACTTCTTGATGCTTTTATATGGCTCCTTAATGGTTCCCTAATACTGTAAATGAATCCTTCTTCAAAATCAACACTCAGTGCATGAGAAACAGAGATAAGATGAGAAAGAGTCATAAATATCTCTCTCAAACACTTTATTCTGGGCGTTGTTGCTTGAATGCAAATGAGGAGAAAAGAGCTGGCCTATAGTAGAGGGTGGGGGCGTGGCCAAACTCTTCGCTCTCGCTCTGAGCTCTCAGCTGATCCATTTCCGTGTTTTTGCACGGGGGAGAGATGAGAAGCGTTCCATTGAAAAATAAACACATTTCCACAGAAAATAAAATTAAACCACTGCTGTTCAAAGGTCCAGAGGCTCAGATAAAGGACTTCCGAGCCTAGAAACACTCGGACGTGCCTCCAGGCAAATAAAAAAACGCATTTCGCATTGCCTAGCGCATTCGCGGTCCAAACTCTCTGGGCGTGATTTACAGAGACGCTGAGTACAGACAGACGGGGGTGGAACTGTATTTGCATTTCTTTTTTCGATCTGACGTCAATAAGGTGCCTTGTTCAAAATCGCCTGTTTGAGCTCCGATTTTTTGTAACGCAGAAAAGGATCGCAAATGCTCAGTTTAGACATTTCACAACTTTTAACCATGGGGGGGGGGGGCCTAAACAAAAACCTCAGAAAGTGAAAATTTCATGCCATGGGACCTTTAAACATTATCATTAAAAAGCATGATACAACAAATAAATGGCAAAACAAACCTACGATGAGTCCTGGAAATTACTGTTTCATCACTCTAGAGCTCAAATCTATTATATACACAACAAAAGCAGAAACCTCCCCACTATTGCAGCAAAAATATGCACGTGATAAATATTGAGCTTCAAAATTGTATTGTTCCAGCTTTCATATATTGAACGATAAGTCAAGATAATAATTATGGTGACAGGCCTACTTTAAATATGAGGTTTTAAATTTTTATATTTTGATTTAATTCTTTATTACTACCCACTCAAAGTTGGATTTGGACTGATTCCAAATGGACTGATTGTTTAAGTAATCTTTAAAAGCTTATTTTTAAAACACCATTTTACTGATTAACTCGTGTAGTATTCAGCAGCGTTGCATATTCATTTTGGTACATGTGCAAAAATAAATAAATAAATAAATAAATAAATAGGGAGTGTGATTTACAGCTCTCCACTGTAGGTGCAGGGAATTTTATAGCTCTTTGTTGTGATGTTTTCCAAGTTTTCTAATGTGGAAATCAGAGGACTTCTTCGTTTTATTAAGTTGTTTTAGCTGAATATTGCAATTTAAAATGTCTAAATTATAACACAATGATCCACGGGTGTCATAATTTATAACTTTACAGCAGACGCAAACATAATAGGTCTTCTTTTAGATCGAAAACGAGTGGTATGTGTGGAATGCATTAAATCCCACCTCTCTCTCCCATTAGAACATAACTTAAATGCTTTGTTTTCACTTCATTTTCAAATGAACAGAAAAAAACTATCATTAATTTTCTGCTGAGTAGCAAAATGAACACATTGTGCAGGTTAGCAGTGTGGCTTGCTTAATCAGAACCACCAAAAGCACGCTGAATGAGCCTGCGAATGCAACAGAGAAACGAATGCTGGCTGCAGAACATGCTTTTAATGTTGTCCTATTAGCGTCATTAAAAACAACTTAGGCTAACCCAGCTCCATCTTTCTTTTGGTGTTGGCTGAAAACTACAAACATAATCGGCAGGAGTGCTTCGTTTATCAATCCAAACATGCTACTTTTCAGGTTGTGACACTGCATCAATTCAACGCTCCTGTTGCGCTGATGGAAAAGAATGGCGAGAGCTTGCCAAGATGTAAGATTTTGAATGCGCTGTGGACACGCTATGAAATATAGTCCCTCGGGTGAGATTTATCCTTTGCATTTGACCCATCTGGACCCATATTTAGGACGTGGCACTTTTCTGAGCGTAATGTAGGGACTATGTTTTGACTCTTGCAGCTCTCCTCCTCTGTGTGCTTAGAAGGAGTGTGCAAAAATATTAAAAAATAAATATCGATATACAGTAGTTCCTCACCTTACGAAATTAATTCGTTCCAGAAGTGGTTTCGTAACGTGAAAAATTCATAAGTTGAGTAGCTATTTCAATGGAAAAAGCCTGATTCGTTCCAAGGCCCCGATCCAAGTTTTTTTTTTTTTATTGTGTAACTTTTTTATAGTGTAACAATGTGTTCTGTCCTGATTGGTTTCTCAGACTGGATTTAAACTTTTCTCACGTTTGTCTCTCGTTTAAACACTCAAACTTTCATAGATTTTCAACAAAATTATTAATAGTGAAGTGTGGGGGGAAGGGGGAGGGGGGAGAAGACTGCGTTCTGACACGAGACCCACAAATGCATGCAAGAGCCGCGGTGGTCTAGACCTGCTCTAGACCTGGTCTAGACCTGGTCTAGACCTGGCTCTTGCATGCATTCGTGGGTCTCGTTCATGCGCTCAGACTGCGTGTGGTCCTCCAGCTCGCCTCAGCTGTGACTCGAAACGAAACCAGGAAATAGACCTTTAATCCACCTGGTCTAGTCCTGGTCTAGTCCAGGATTAGTCCTGGTTTAGTCCAGGTTTAGGTCGTTTTCACACCAGGAAAGTCCGATAGTTCACTTGCTTTGGTCCGGACCAAACTTTTTTTTATTTTTTTTATTTTGGTGCGGTTCGCTTTCACACTGCACTTTTTCCCAAGTGGACCAACATCTGTAAATAAAACCACGTGTGCTGAGGTCGCTCAGCCATTGGACCGTGTCAAAGGGCGGTCTCTAAACACGGAAGGAGGAGAGTCATGGCGTTGCATGCTGTTTTCAGTCTAGCATTATCGATATGGTTTACACAGTTTTTACAGTTCTTACAAATGTTTGAGCAGCATCGTGAGGTTTACACCATTTTACAGTCAATTTACAAACGACGAAGACACAGGGAAAGACGACTACGGAGGACAGCGCTCATTTGCGCGCAGCAAGTTGTGACTCTTCACGCTCTTCACGCAAAACGTAGCAGGTATGGCTATCAAGTTGGAATTAGCATATCAACAGACTTAGCAAAAAGCATTAGTGCTACTGTTTACCTATATGTAGCTATCCTATATTATCGTTAAATTTAGCCAGGTACATAATTCCTTAACGTAGATAAAGTTCGCTGCTATCATTTTTCTTTTCAAGCACAACAAACTAATCTGACCGAAGTTCTTAAAATGTAATGTCTGCATCTTACGGTTAAAATTGCATAAGCATCCAACCCTTACCTACACTGAATCGGGAACATAAATGAAAGTGATAGCCTACTGGCCTTTGACCTAATAATGCACCATTTCCACAACAGTAAAAAAAATACCCTTTGGGAAAAGTAGCATAGAGCACTGCATGAATCCTATTGTATTGTTGGGACATTTTATTATCATAAAAGTATAGAAATAATACAAATACTGTAATCTTATATTTTGGAACATTTTACTATAGCAATATGAGATTGTACTACAAGACCACTACAGGGAGAAAACCATTATAGAAGTATTGTACAGAGATGGTAGTACTATAGAACACCATAGGGGTATTAACACATATAGAGATCTTATAGGATCCATATAGGTCCCTTTTTTAGGTATAGGCTGTGTCTTGTGTTCTAAACCAAATCAGACAATTAACCAAATACAATATGCTCTTTAAGCTATTTACACATTAATTCATATGACATTTACATCTTTGTCACTCTCAAAGTGTTTTCATATTCTACAGTCTTCCAGAAAATAATTAATCTTCATAATTCATGCCATTATCTGCACTATGGAGTACTGAACCTACAGTTAACATACAGTAAACTACCATTGCTTTTATTTGTGATAATAATTATGACCTCTGGGTTTCTCCGTTCTTAGGGAAATCTGGGTCAATCCACGCTCCCAGGACTGGTGGCATCTTGTCATTAACAACTGGACCGACAGAGAGTTTATCCAAAATTTTCGGATGAGAAGAGGAACATTTCAGTACCTCTGTGGTATGCTCCGACCCCTCTTGACCCGCCAGCACACCAGGTACAGAAGGCCTCTCTCTGTGGAGATTCGAGTCGCAGTCTGTCTGTGGAGGTTAGCGACGAACCTGGAATACAGGTCAATCTCCAACCTCTTTGGTGTTGGCATCTCCACCTGCTGTCTCATCACACAGGAGGTCATTACTGCCATCAACACCATCCTAAAGCCTCTGTACCTAAAAACACCCAGTCCTGCTGAATTCAAAACAATCATTCAAGCCTTCCGGGATAAGTGGAGATTCCCCCAGGTAGTTGGTGCTATAGATGGCTCCCATATTCCGATCAAGGCACCTCGGGACGCACCAGCAGACTACTACAACAGGAAAGGCCAGTATTCGGTTATTCTACAGGCTGTAGTTGACCATAAATTGAAAATCTGGGACATCAATATTGGACAGCCAGGACGAGTACATGACGCTCGGGTTTTTGCCCTTTCTTCCTTTTTTGACCGCATGCAAAGAAATGCCCTTTTACCCCCCTGGACGGAAACTTTTGAGGATGTAAACGTACCGCTTGTCATTTTAGGAGATGCAGCCTACCCCTTGCTCCCCTGGCTCATGAAGCCATTCCCGGAAAGTAGAAGAGTGACTCCTGACCAGGTCAACTTCAATCACCGCCTGAGCCAGGCAAGAATGGTCGTCGAGAGGGCCTTTGGACGGCTCAAGGGTCGCTGGAGATGCCTCCTTAAGCCGCAAGACTGTCACATTTCTCTGGTCAGTCAGGTGACATCAGCATGTTGTGTGTTACACAATTTGTGTGAAGAGCAGAATGAAGAGTACTTTGAGGCAGGGGACTATGAAGAGGATGACGGTGGAGTGAATGTGAATGAGGAACAGAATGTCTTACAGGCCAGAAACCAGAGGGCGCAGGAAATACGAAATGCTCTATGTACGTACTTTTCAAGGATGTAATTTTTTTTTTTTTTTTTATGAATGAGGCAAACAAAGCATGTTTTACTGTAATTTGCTTCAAAAATTTATTGTTGAACAAATACTGAACTTTTTGTTTCTCCTTGTTCTATTTCCCATATCAGGAAAAGATGAAAATGGCTGAAAAATAAAACTTTTCAATCTATATAATGATTCTTTTATCACCAAAATACAACAATCACTTATGAATTGCAGAATATAACAGGTGGGTTGCAAATAACCAACAAACAGGTGAGCTGTAGCATTACAAACCATAACATAATGACTGGAATTGACAAGGATAATAACATCTGAAAAATAAAACTGGTGTATATAGATTTTTTTTTTTTACCACCAAATGAAAATGAAAAGTTGTACTTCAGGTAAACAATATAAAAAAATCAACTGACAGTTAACATACTACAAAATACAGTATAACAGGGTTGCAAAAAAACAACAGCCAGTCAATGTCACTGGGACATGTCACAGGTGAATTGCAGCATTACAAGTCATATACATTTTGACTGGCATTGACTTGGTGAAGGATATCTGACATAGGAAGGGAATCATTCGCCTGTGCTCCAGTTGTAGGTGTCTGCATAGGCTGCTGCTGTGTTTGGGCTCCGGATGACTGAGGCACAGACCAGGTGGTGGTAGGGGTTGACCCCACTGAAGATGTAGGGTTAGGCACCCAGTAAGTTGCAGGTGGGTGGTGTGGTTGAGCAGGTGGGTGTTGTGGTTGAGCAAAAGATATAAAAGCACTCAGCATCAGACGAAACATGTTAGTATTTTCCTGCAATTGGGCTTGCATGATTTCAAAACGCCTCGCATCTCCCTCTCGTTGTGATCTGAGCATGCTCTCCATATAGGTGTTCTCTTGTAATTGGCGATTTTGCTCTGCTTGAATCATGTCCTGTAGCTGCCTGTGTTGCTGATCCATGAAAGCCTGTAACCCAACATCAGACAGTGAAGATTGAGCCTTGCGCTTCCTTCCCAAGTGCTTCCTGGCATTAGCCCCAGGAATGGCCAGCTTTGGTGAGGTAGCATCATTGTCAGTGTCTGAGGATGGCATCCCCTGTGCTGTCAAAACACACACAAGTAATTAATGCTAAAGTCAGCTCATGGGACTGTTACAGAATGTTACATGTTAACATTTGAGTCATGAATGTACATACTCATGACTAATCATAAATGTACATATTTTTAAACTTATACTGATTAGCTTTCAAATAAATATAGTCAGTCAGAAGTAAATTTTAATCCATGCAGGCCACTCCACTACTAAACCTATGTTGGTGGGTAGCTGGTTTGTTTGACTACTGTCATGTAATATAAACAAAACAAAAAATACTACAATAGTGGGAAAAATTTCCCCACTAATAAAGGCACATCTTATCTTATAACCAACGAACATGTAAGTAATAGTGGGACTAGTTTTAGTTATTAATAAGTTATTGACTCACCATTTCCATCATCATCCTGAACTTGGTGTGTCAGGCTGCTGTTTGCAGGTGATGGGGTCCCTCTACTAGCATCACTGCTAGCACCACACGTCTCGTCATCTGCCAGGCTGTGGGAGTCATTCTCAACAATATCCACGGCCGACACTGTTGGTCTGGAACTCAAGATATTGTCAAGTTCGTCGTAGTAGATGAACTTGTCTTTGGCTTCGCCAGAACTTCCACTCTTCGCGAGTGTCTCTCACTTTTATGTAGTTCTGGCGAAGTTTCTTTACCTTCACTCTGCATTGCTCAGGTGAACGCGGAAACCCCCTCGCCTTCATTTTCTCGCTAAATACATTGAACACGTCTGCGTTTTTGTGTGTTCTTTCTAAAAGCTGTGCAATATGGACATCTGACCATATTTCAATAAGGCAGCGTGTTTCCTCGTTTGTCCACGTCTGTCCACGGCTCATTATAGTTTGCTACTCCTCTCCTCCTCCTCGCTGAGCGGTTGCACTAGCCTCGATTTCCCATAATGCTCGACATACGACGGGAGCTCGTCAAGTACAAAAAGCCAAGTTGCGTCGGATCGAGTCCGGTCTGCATTCTCACCTCAAACGAACCGCACCAGAGTTCGAATGGAACCGGACCGAGACCGACCTTTTTAGGTGGTCTCGGTCCGCTTGTTTGCTCCGGATCGAGACTTTTGGTTTTTATTCACACCAGCCCAAAAGGTCCGAATCAAAGGAGCAAACGAACTCTGGTCCGTTTAAAACGAACCAAACAAGGCAGGTGTGAAAACGCCCTTAGTCCTGGTTTAGTCCAGGTCTAGACCTGCTGTCAGCTCCGCGCCGGGTCATGTGCGCTATCACACGTGTCAGAGCGCAGTTTTCTCCCCCCTCCCCCTTCGCCCCACACTTCACTATTAATAATTTTGTTGAAAATCTATGAAAGTTTGAGTGTTTAAACGAGAGACAAATGTGAGAAAAGTTTAAATCCAGTCTGAGAAAAGCGTATAATGTGTGTGGCTGAGCGCGCATTATTTGAATTTTTGAGATTTCGCGTTTCGTAACTTGAATTTTCTTTCGTATCTAGAGACCAAAATTTACCGTGAAGGCGTTTCGTAACTTGAAATTTTCGTTTGTTGGGTCATTCGTAAGGTGAGGTACCACTGTATCTTGATACTAAATTTGGTAATACAATATTTTTTGGTGGGCTGCTGTATCAATAAATTGCCATTTTTTAGCATTTTTTTTTCTTTAGTGAAAGGAAACTTGTTTATGCAATACACTTGACATAATCACTGTCTGATTAAAATAGATGTATTTAATATTAACTTTGCACAGGTTGTGAATTAACGGAAAAAGAAAAGAAGAAATATTGTTGCTAAAATGCATTTGATTCTTTAAAAACAGCAGTATATCATGTGAAATATATCATTTATCCACATATTGTGACATTATCGTGTCATGAGCCATGTATTGTGTATGGTATTGAATCATGAGGGACCCTGTGATTTCTGGCTCTCGCCCATCGTGTATCATCACATAAGCTGTTTTGACTCTTGGCTAGTCATCTGTGGAGGGCTGCAGTGTGGTAGTTACTGTCTAAGCCTTCAGCTCACAGTCAGTATTATAACTGCTAATTGAAATGTATCACTCTCTTGGTTGCTACAAGAGGAGAGGGAAAAGAATGAAGAAAATTATGACTCATATCTGCTACAAATGTCAGCAGTGACGTGGTGGGTGAGCGGGGAAAGGGGGGGGCTCCTCGTCAGTGTCTCAGAGGCGGGTTTGACAGCATGGCTCTGACGGCCCACAGATCACAATGTCTTCTCCAGACGGTGACCACATTGTGATAAAAACGCAAGCTAATTATAGGCAGGAGTCAAGAGAGGAGCTAATGGAGATGAGCGATTCAGTGGTTGTCTCAGGGCTTATTGAGAGTGTCAGGGTTTTAGGAGCTCCCAATGATGAATGGTTGGGAGGTTTGTTTAAGGTTATACAGTGTTACATCTCAGATAAACCAAATAGATATATGGTTGGTTGATAATTGCCCTTTATAGCGTATAACTTTATAGCATATCCATCTTAAAGGCGCACTGTGTGACTTTTCTGGTAGAGGGTCTGCCACCTGCTTGACTCCATGTTGTATTTTCCTGGAATGTTCTACAGCAAGGGTTTTCAAATTGGGTGAATGTGAGCCCCCCTTAGAGTAGGTAAAGGCCTTTGAAGTAAATGCGTCTTTTGTGTTCCTGGCAATGATGAGTTTCAATAACAACTGATAATATATTTTTTATATTGTATTTTCATATTTTTTTAAAAGTGCATTCATAAACGATTTTTTAAAATTATTTCCAACTTCATGCAGGCCTAATTGAGGCTACTTTTAACATCACTGAACATTAACATTTATAATTGGTGCCAAAACTCCCGCTGACGACACCTGATGGCTGACATCATGCATAATGCTTTTCTGTGACTGCAAATCATCACTTCCTCTCAAAAAAAAAAAAATACTGGCTTGTTCACTAAATTGGCGTGCTTTGTCTCAATGTGAGGCCAGAGTTTGCATGGTCTCATGGGCTACGTTAAGACTGCAGGGCTTAATGCTCAATTCCGATTTTTTTGTGAAATCCAATTTTTTTGCAAAGTCGTTCACATTTCTAATTAAATGTGACTTTTATGTGATATCCATTGTTAACTTTAAATGCTCCAAAAGTGTCCCGCATGCGCATTAGAGGACACAACAATATCACACACAGCGAGCGTGCTCAATGTTTACGGAAGTCGCCTAAAGTTGCTGTCGTACCAGAGCCAGCTTATTTGTTTTAAAGATCCCATGACATGGTACTTCTTGATGCTTTTATATGGCTCCTTAATGGTTCCCTAATACTGTAAATGAATCCTTCTTCAAAATCAACACTTAGTGCATGAGAAAGACACATGTACAGAGTCAGAGTCATAATCTCTCTGTCTGAACAACTCATTCTGGGCCTTGTTGCTTGAATGCAAATGAGAAGGACACAGATTGGTTAGAGGAGCGGGTGGGGGGGGCCAAATGTGCCGCTGGTTCCTTGTGTTAGCGGTGCGCTGTGCCTGGCCCCACTTCCGCGTGTGTAAGCGCGAAGGAAGAAAGGAGAGCCTTTTCAATGAAAAAAAACACATTTCACAGAAAATAAAATTAAACCACTGCTGTTTCAGAGGTCCAGAGTGTCGGGTAAAGGACTTCCGAGCCTAGAAACACTCGCACGTGCCTCCAGGCAAATAAAAAAACGCATTTCGCATTGCGTAGCTCCTCCGCAGTCCAAACTCTCTGGGCGTGATTTCCAGAGACAGGGGGTGGAGATCCAGACGGTGGTGGAACTGAATTTGCATTTCTTTTTTCGATCTGACGTCAATAAGGTGCCTTGTCCAGAATCGCCCATTTAAGCTGTGTTTTTTTCAAACGCAGAAAAGGATCGCAAATGCTCAGTTTAGACATTTCGCAACTTTTAGCCATTGGGGGGCCGTAAACAGGGTAGGGGAGCTCACATTAACCTCAGAAAGTGAAAATTTCATGCCATGGGACCTTTAAGGAAGAGACGGAGAAAGAGAAGGACAAGGTTTTTGGCCACAGCGTTTTGTGGGGCAATGGCAGCAACGTCCGTAGAAATGAAAATGTGGGTGCAAAGTCACAGCCAAGAATGGTGGGATTGCTATGTGCTTCGCTGCTTCACTGACGCAGAGTTCATATACTATTTTCGCCTGACGAAAAGAACGTTTGTGTACATTTGTGAGCGCCTACTTGTACCACTCTCGCTGGAGGAAACATGCCCAGGTCGGATGAATGCATGTCGCATGTCAAAATATCGGATATGTATCGGTTTTAGGACCACAAAAGGCCTGTGTCGCATTTGAAAAAATCGGATCTGTGTTGTTCAGCCTGTCATTAGAAGATCAGATACAGATCGCATAGGGGTGACAAAATTGGATTTGGGTCACTTCAGGCTGCAGTCTGAACGTAGCCATAGTCTCATGCTGTCTGTGACTATAATTTTATGTGTGATAGACTTGTTTAAATGCACAAATCATCTCATCTGCTGTAGTTCCAGCTAAGAGCTCTTTATAGCCAGATAAAGCGTTAAATTCAAGCTCAGATAAAAGTCTAAATTGAGTAACAGAACTTCATACAGAACAGTGCCTATAGTTAGCATCACACCCCCAGGAAATATTGATGACATTGGCTGCAAAGTATCAATTTCAGGGTTCCATTTGTCATTGTAAGTAGCATAAGACTGGCTCTTTTGAACACAAGCTCAAGTTCAATAAGTGTTTTTCTATTTCTCCAGCATATAACTCATCACATACCTATTATTATAATTACTATAATAGAAACTTTATGCCTCTGACACAATAACAACATTGCTAAATAATTCCAACCATTAAAATAACTGAAACAATTAAATAACAAGAACCAATAATTAGCCATCAAAATCACATATTCACCTCAAAAACTAACATCTAGCCAAGTTAAAGGAAAAGTAACGTTTTTTACAATCTGAGCCTTCTTTCGGCAATAAAACAAGTAGTTTTACTCACCCATAGCAGTGTCAATTGGAGCAGTATCGCAGAACTTATGTTGAGCCGTTCTGTTCTGCTAATGATCCCGTATCCGTTAGCGTGAGTGCTCGGGGCACTGCTTTGTGCTCTCCAAATAACACAAACTTTAGCACTTTTCAAATCACAGAAGATCGCTGTGTCAGGGTAGACTTTTAGTAGCTTCCAAAACGGCCTGAAACCCGATATCGCAACAGAAAAGTAAAGTTCAGAGCGGTGTTAGCTTCTTTCGGACTAGCGGTGTTTACAAAACAGCTGAGTTCACGCATGCGCACTGTCCTCTCTGATGACATCATCAAATGAAACTATAGCTGGATATCGGGTTTCAGGCAGTTTTGGAATCCACTAAAAGTCTACCCTGACACAGCGATCTTCTGTGATTTGAAAAGTGCTAAAGTTTGTGTTATTTGGAGAGCGCAAGGTAATGCCCCGAGCACTCACGCTAACGGATACGGGATCATTAGTAGAACAGAACGGCTACAACATAAGTTCTGCGATACTGCTCCAATTGACACCAAACTGCTATGGGTGAGTAAAACTACTTGTTTTATTGCCGAAAGAAGGCTCAGATTGTAAAAAAAAAAAAAGGTTACTTTTCCTTTAAGATTACTTGAATTTAGAAAGTTTTATCGTGACATCAGTACATTTCACTTGACAAGTAAAATGATCTACCAATGGAACAACAACTCTTTGACGATTCTATCTTCTATCTATCTATTCTATCTTCATGAAGAACAAACCAGACCAAGTTACAGGTCAGATTTGCTCACATTTGGAATTGTAATTGAAGAACTGTAAGACTTCTTATGGTCAAAGGTGCACAGTGTAACTTTTGGATGGGGGGGTCTGCCCTTGTTTGTTTCTATGGATATGTCATTGCTCTGCCTGGAATGTTCCATAGTATGACATTAAACAGCTCTACCTTACATTTATTTACAGGTAATTACAGGTGTATTTATAGCTTAAAAAAAAACAAAAACTGAGAGCCTCTAGTTTCTTTAGCGCTGCCGAGTGGATACCTGCTTGGGTAATTGATTGTGTTCTACAACTGTGTTCACCCCTACATCTCCAAAGCTCAAAATGTACTGTTCCACCTTGTGATGTCACATAGTGGTGGTTAACAGCTACCTTCAGAATCATTTGGACAATTTCAGCTCTGTAACTGCAAATCTATACAGAGAAGAAATTATCCAAACGATTCTAGTGAAGGTGTAATGACTTTAAAAATGTGGTGGAGCAGTTTCTGTCTTACCACATGATATCACAGGCATTCTGACTGTGAGTAGAGTTGCCTCTCCACAGATCTGACCTGTAACTTAGTGTGTTTTGGTCTCGCTGAAGATAAAAAGGTTTAAAACCATACCGTGAAACATTCCAGATAAAACAATAACATCTCCATGGAGAAAAGCATTTGGCGGACGCTCCATCAGAAAAGTTACATGAGGCACCTTTAATAGATACATCAGTTCTTCATAAACATACTCACTTGTGCAGGAAAAGTCACTAACAGGCTGTAGATTGTTTAGTACCACACACACTTTCCCTAGTCATCCGTGTCTTGTTATTTACATGGCCTGTCACTTGTGAGGAGGAGTGATGCTGATGGGTTAGGAGGCTGCTAATCCACTCTACCGCTGTCATTAGAGAGAAGCAAACAGACTATTACCACCTCCTCCACCTCTTCCTCCTCCTTCAATGCACTCATCATAAAGCCACACACACACTAGGATGGGCACAGCTGCGGAGGAGAGAACCTCTTGTTTCTTTAGCGCTGCTGAGTGGAGCCCTGCTTGGGTAATTGATCCTGTTCAGAGCAAGAGAAAGGGAGGGGGTGAGGAGACGGGGAGGGGGGCGCAGAGAGGAAAGGAGGAGGAGAGGGGGAGAGGAGAGAGAGAGAGGAGAGAGGGGGGAGATGAGGAGAGACGGAGGCAGAGGGAGGCCTTAAGTGTTGTCAGTTTGCTGCATTAATTTTTCAATCGTGGCCAGTGCGAGGAGGGGCCCACCGCAGAGCTCGTTCACAGGGACTACTCTCACTGCACATACAGCCTAATCACAATATTTTGCTTGATTAAAGACTGTAACTCGATTTCTTTTGAGGATATCCATCATGGCCTAATCTACTGGTCTCCACATGATAATACTTGGTCAAAATGAGTTGATGTTTGATATAATACACTGCATTTTCACTATACTGGGGGTGACTAAAGCAAGTCAGTGCAACAGCTTTTATGCCCAGAGTGTCCTAAAATGTTAAAGCTGCTGTACTTACTTTTGTCATGTCTTAGGGTCAAACTAAGGCTGCTGTATCCTGGCTGCATTGAATTATAAAGCCCTTGTTTTATCTAAAAAAAACTCAGAAAGTGCACTTCACTGTTAGTATGCCAGTTGTTGTTAGCTTTACCACTGTGTTTTGTTTCATTCACACATGTTTGAGTAACCCTTTATTATTAGTCTGTCTACATCTCCAAAGCTTAAAATGCTCTGTTCCACTTTGTGATGTCATGCAGTGGTAGTTAACAGTTACCCTTTTACCTTTAGTTCTGTATAGATCAGCAATTACAGGGCTGAAATTATACAGATGATTTTAGTGAAGGTGTATGGAGTTTAAAAACACAGTGAAGCACTTCCTGTCTTACCACATGATATCACAAGGTGGAACAGAGTGTTTTCTGTTTGAGAGAAAAACTCAGCCAAATATGCAGGTTTTGTGTGTTAAACATGTGTAAATGAAACAAAACACAACTCCAGGTATGTTTGTGATGAGGAAGCAACATTATAACAGATCAGAAAATAGCATAATATGGGCCCTTTAAAAGAATTTGACCTTTCCTGAGCAGTTGTAGAATTAACTTGAACTTTATTACATAGATAGACCAGTGATGTATCCTTTAATAACATTTGTAATTGCAGTTTGCCTTCCATACCAGTGATAGTTTGAGCTTTTGGTGCTCAATTGTTGTGTGTATCTTTTCCCCTTCACTGAGAAGTCACCAACAAAATGCTACTTTAAGATTCTCAGCTCTCGCCAGTCTTGTTTTTTTTAAGTCTTGGCCTGATCTTCATTTGTATTCAGGGGAAGATTTCCAAGAGTTCCATTTCTTACGACATCAGCTGAGTTATTCAAATGCGGCACATCTGACTGGAGAGGATAACATAAAGAAAGGCATCAGCAGAAATGGCAGCAGGCAGTAATCCCCCCGGCCGGGCCACTTGTGCTGGGCGTGCGGGCAGGAGACAGGCAGAGGAGAGAGGGAGAGAGAGAGAGAGGGAGACGAGCTAGGCAAGAGAGAGTGGAAAAGGAGAGAGGTAGAGGAGAGAGGTAGGAGAGAGAGGGAGCCCATGCTGTCAGTGCTTGCCCCCTTATAGGAGTCTTATCAGTGGCAGCCGAGGCACTGGGCTAATCACACTGCTGATGCTGATGCTGCAGTGAGGCAGACACACAGAGAGGAAGAGCAGAGGACCTGGGTTCAGTCGCTCAGAGAGAGCACATCTGGTACAGACCGCACTGAGACTTCTAACATATACAACACTGATGGCTTTATGGGTGGTGTTGGCCAATGAACTACTGCAAAAGACCTTGCACCAAATTATTATACAGTGGTACCTCACCTTACAGACCCTACATACGAAAAATCCAAGTTACGAAACGCCTTCACGTTAAATTTTGGTCTCTAGATACAAAAGAAAATTCAAGTTACGAAACGCGAAATCTCAAAAATTCAATTAATGCGCGCTCAGATGCACGCCCCGAAACGTAAATACACTTTATCAACACACACAGGGTTAGGTTCCAGAGGTGGCCCGCGGTGGGAGGTAGGACAACTTTGTATTTTACAATTGTTCTACATGTTTTAGGGCTGTAAATGCCTCACCACACACATTCTACGCTTTTCTCAGACTGGAGTTGGGCTTTTCTCGCATTTCTCTCTCGTTTGAACACTCGAACTTTCATAGATTTTCAACGGAATGTGTTGATAGTGAAGCGTGGGGGTAGACACGGCTCAATATAGCGCCGAACGCGCGAGGGGTGCAGAGGGACACAGGATTACTATCAACAACACATCATCAGTAGGGTAAAACTAACCTGTCTCACGATGGTCTAAACCCTGCTCACGTTCCCTATTAGTGAGTGTCCAACGCTTGGTGAATTCTGCTTCACAATGATAGGAAGAGCCGACATCGAAGGATCAAAAAGCGGCGTCGACACGGCGCAAGGGTGCGAGTACACCGGGACTGCGGGCGCGGGATGGAGCCGCGGCGCCCGGGCCATGCCTCCTCCTCTGGGCCGAGCATGTGCGGGCGAGCACGGGGTGATTTAATTCTGGTCTGGTCCCGGTTTGGTCCGGGTCTGGACCTGGTCCAGTTCAGGTTTAGTACTGGTTTAGTTCTGGTCTAGACCTGGTTTAGTGTTGGTCTAGACCTAGAAGTCAGATAGAACCAGAGCCCGCCCCGAGCGAGACCCCGCGGTCTTTCCCGCCGATAGAGCACCTTTCTCGGCCTGTTAGCTCACAGTGTCGGCTCCCCGGCTCTGGAGGTCAGATAGAACCAGAGCCCGCCCTGCTCTTATTCCCGCTGAAAGAGCGTCTTTCTCGGCCTCTTAGGTCTAGCGCGGAACGCGCAAGGCGCGCGGAGACACGAGCAACGCAGAACACAACGTTACACTATAAAAAAAATGTTACACTATTTTAAAAAAAAACTTGGAATGGATCAGGCCTTTTCCATTGAAATAGCTACTCAACTTACGAAAAATTCACATTACGAAACCACTTCTGGAACAAATTAATTTCGTAAGCTGAGGTACCACTGTACTACATGCTTTGTGTAACATATGTCCACAGGTCAATGGAGAAAACAAGTACTGAAGGTAAATTAAAGGTCCTATCTTACACAAATATGACTCTTGTGTGGTTTAAGCCATGTTAGAAAGTTATTATGTCTTCAAAAACATACCTGGAGTTGAGTTTTTTGTTTCATTCACCACTAAAAACATGGGCAGTCGGGTCCGCTGTGGGGCCCAACTCCCTTGAAAAGAGATTCTCAATCTCAGCGGGACTATCCTGGTTAAATAAAGGTCAATAAACTCTTTATTATTGTCTATAGTCTATCCCCGTAATACAGGGCCTTTAATTGTTTTATTTTGACTGGGGTTGATAAAAGTAGAATAAGTTCTGTCACTGAAATACATAATTTATTTAACTCTTTTTTCAAGTGGATATTTAAAAAATGTATATTTAAAATACTGACTTTGCAAATTTCCATAGTGGCATTCTAGTGGGTCCACTGATACACAAAATGGCACCTTTCCAAACACACATTCAACGGGGTGCTAACAACTCTAACCTATGATCAAAAGAGTGAACTATTAAAATTCCTGGCATTTACACTTGTGGTCTTTGAGTACGACACACAGGTGGGCTCTGGTGTCATCACAGGCTCCATTGTTGACCCTGATGCCCTGTGTATCTGACTCCTGCATCATTATTGGCGTTCTCAAAGGTCAAGTACAGTGCTGCCAGCTCTTCTTGTGTGATTTATGTCGTCTTGCTATTTCCTCTGTTCACGATTCATCTCATCTGTAAATCGAATCATGGCGGCGAGGCTCTGGGGGCAGGAGCAATGGCTGACAGGAAGTGGCTTATGTAAATATAGCGCTGTTGACACTAGATGGGCAGAGGAGAGTGGCTGGCTGTTCCTATGAGACGCAAGCATTTTGCACCAATAAGCATTACTTAGTTAGTGATATGTTTCATTTTTTCTAACTCCATTCTGCAGTATTTTGATATAATGAGAAGAAATACTAAAGTGAGTTGTCACAGTAACACTGGCAATATGATAATTTATGATAATGATTTCTTAACTCTGTTAAGGTCCTATATTACACAAAATTCTAATAAGCCTTTTTAGAATGTTGTTACCTCGCCAAAAACGTACCTGGAGTTGTGTTTTGTTTTTTTCACACATGTTTGAGTAATCCTTTATTATTAGTCTGTCTACATCTCCAAAGCTCAAAATGTTCTGTTCCACCTTGTGATGTCATGAAGTGGTAGTTCAGTAGAGACAATTCCAGGGTTGAAATTATCCAAATGATCCTGTTGAAGGTGTATGAAGTTTTAACACACAATGGAGCACGTCCTGTATTACCACATGACATCACAAGGTGGAACAGAGTTTTGTTTGAGAGAAGAACTCAGCCTAAATATGCAGGGTCTGCGTGTTATGTGTGAATAAAACAAAATACAACCCCAGGTATGTTTTGATGAGGAAACAACATTATAGCATAGATCAGAAAATGGTGTAATACAGGCCCTTTAAACAGAAAAAAAGTTTGATATATCCAATAGACTTATACTAAGGTCAGTCTTTGGTAGGGATGCCAACAATTAATCGACTCACAATTAATTGTTGATCAAGACGTTGGCCGAACAAAATGCATTAATTGTAACTAATCGCTAGAGGGCGCTACTCTGGAATGTGAACATGAGATGTGAACCCACTCACGAGAAAGACCATAGCGTTACATCATGTAACCCTTTCCTCTCTGGATGTTGCCGTACAACTCACAGTAGAGCTGGACCTATATTTTTGAAATGATAAAAGCATGTAACTTACATGCTTTTATAATTTCTTGATTGTTCTGGTTTGAGGCTCTGTAATGTTTTATGCTGTGTCCAGGGGCCCTGTGAAATTTATATCTTGTACTGTAACCCTTCACAGATTAAGGGAGAGAAATAATGTTGATGCCTTAGTTCAAAATACATGTTGAGAATGTCCTAAAAATAGCCTGGATTCACTGGTTTCATCATAATATGTAGACTAAATAACATTCTGTTATTTAATTTCTTCTGTTCCTTTTAATTTCAAGATTTCCATGCTGCAAGTGCAACAACTGAGCCAGTCCTCAATTTATTTTCAATAAAGAATGTATTTTGTTATTCAGCATCAATACATTTGTCTGCTTTTTACTAAGGAATAATTAATTGAGGAATATACAATATAATAATACTATGATAGATTTTTGACTCAGTGTTATGTATACTATAGCTTATATTCTTAAAGGCCCTATTGAAACACTAAAATTCAGGTGAAAACCCCCGCTTATCAGTTAATCGTATGGATTAATGAATTAATCGATAATTTGCATCCCTAGTCTTTGGTGTTGTCATTTTGTTGTTGCCATTAAATTATCCCCTTAAAAATGTAGTTTATACTCAAATAATTTACTTGAATATATTTTATCATAATTTGAAAGTAAAGTAAGATATTCTAGCAGACACAAATTGTACACACTTGTTGCAACATCTTCTATTTTATCATGGTCAAATGTACCATGCATTGTGTAGCCGTACTGGAAAGTGTAAAGCACAGACACAGACAGGCTCCATTTGTAGTCAATGAGTAACTCCTATTGACACCAGTAAATTATGGTGTCACTCGTATGACGCAAACGCACTGTGGCCGAATGGGGAGGCTGGCAGGCATTCTTGCTTAAGCTAATAATGATTACCTTTCCAAAAGCTTTTACATTCACTATAGCATTAAGTGGTAATCTGCTGGTGCGTGCCCGGGAGCAGCCTCAGAGCACTTTTGAGCGCTCTTCTCTGCCACATCTAGCATCAAAACTTAATCAGGTCTGCATCATGGAGGCTGCCACTACATCCACGGCTGTCACAATATCACGTTTTTGTGTGCAGCTTTTTATGAGTTAGTGACTTTACTCACAGAGCTTTACAGAGCTCAGTGGATTAACATTTTTGAACGTTAATGTGAGCTCCCCTATCCTGTTTAGGGCTAAAAGTTGCGAAATGTGTAAACTGAGCATTTGCTGTCCTTTTCTGCATTTGAAAAAAACACAGCTCAAACGGGCGATTCTGAACAAGGAAACTTTCTGACGTCACACGGAAAATGCAGTTCCACCCCCCGTCTGGATGTCTACACCCCGTCTCTGTAAATCACGCCCAGAGAGTTTGGACCGCGAATGAGCTACGCAATGCAAAATGCGTTTTTTTATTTGCCTGGAGGCACATGTGAGCGTTTCCAGGCTCGAAAGTCCTTTATCTGAGCCTCTGGACCTCTGAAACAGCAGTGGTTTAATTTTATTTTCTGTGAAAATGTGTTTTTTTCATTGAAACGGCTATCCTTTCTTCCTCTGCGCTTAAAACACGGAAGTGGGGCCAGCACACACCGCACCGCTAAAACAAGGAACCAGCGGCGCATTTGGCCCATCCCACCCGCTGCTCTGGCCTATCTCTGTCCTTCTCATTTGCATTCAAGCAACAACGCCCAGAATGAGGTGTTCAGAGAGAGATTTTTTGACCATGTCTGTGTTCACGAGGCTTTCTCATGCATGAGTGTTGATTTTGAAGAAGGATTCATTTACAGTATTAGGGAACCATTAAGGCACCATATAAAAGCATCAAGAAGTACCATGTCATGGGATCTTTAACAACACTGAATTTTATGAGTCTTCGAAAGTGGCTAAAATGTGTTGTTTTGTTGCAGCAACTTAGTAAAATACATTATGGCGTGAGAACTACTCACACCATAATGACCGCTTATTCAATTTTAATTTCTTCCAACACAAATGCACAAAAGAACATTTTCAAGGAGAGCTTCATCTTTCTTTTCTTGCAAGCTGCTCTAACACTAACATCACAGTTCTGTTCCTATCAATGTTGTCACAATAGAAAAAAAATTAAAACTTGATTATGATACTGAGGAATAAGGACATTTTTGTCATTTTCAATGTTAAATCACAGTACTTTCTTTTAAATTACTATGTGGCCTTATATCTGTGTAATCTCTCAGTGGTCCAGGTTGGTTCCATAGGCGTATACTAGTCTATGTGCTCTTCTACTTGTTCTGATACAGCTCAAGATCATTTTAAAGCTATTCAGGAAAGGTTCATTTCTGTCCAGTGAATGTGACTTTTTTAGTGCTGATATTTACTCAATGATCAATTTAGTATCTGATTTTCACAACATTTGATAACCCCTAGTTCCTATGGAGCTGTTTTGAATAATAATTAATAATAATGATTGCACACTAGTCACTGATTCCTTAATGTTACACTCTGTAACTTCTAAGCTGGAGGGTCCGCTATTTGCTTGTCTCCATGTAGATGTTATTTCTTTGCTTGGAATGTTCCACAATAGGGCATTAAACATATCTGCTGTACATTTATTCAATTACAGGTGTTTTATAGCTCAAAAATACATTGAATTCTCACTATGTGCAGACTTGCTTCTCAATAGATCTGACCAGTAATAACCAGTTGTGATAACTAAGTTTATTTCAATACTTTATAATATTCAAGACAAAGCAATTACATCTCCATGGAGGCAAGCAGAAAAAATTACACAGCGCACTTTTAACATGTCTAAAGGTCTAATAGAAGAGACTTACAAACAAATATGATGGTATGAGTTTTGCATGCTTGTGCCCAACCTTGAAGCCTGCCACACAGCTTCACCACACAGCTCTGCCACACGCAACATAAAGACTTAATCAGGTCTCTGCTGTAGAAGGACATGGCTGGCTTTCTGAGAGAATTCCCTTTGAGCGCAGTGATGGGAACCTTGGCTGTGACACGAAGAACCCTGAAGGCCTGTCAACTCATCCACAGCAGCTCAAATCAGTACACTTGGCTTCACACTGCTCCCGCTGCACGCTCTCTGTACAAAAGGCCGACAGAGAGCTCTATAGCATTGTGTGTGTGCTTTTGTGTGTGTGCAAACACATTAAAATAAATGATACACTAACAGTATTATGCTGTATCGTGATAATATCGTATTGTGATGTATTGTGTACTGTACCTATTGAATCATGAGGGACCCTGTGATTCCCAGCCCTAGTTTGTACATGTGTGTGCATGTCTGTGTGTGTATGCATGCATGTGTGTATGTGTGTGCATGTCTGTGTGTGTATGCATGCATGTGTGTGTGTGTGTGCATGCGTGTGTGTGCGTGAGACCTACTTCCTATCCATGTACCAGAGCACTTCACTGTGGCATATGACCATCTTAGTGTCAGTGGTGAAGGTACAGGATTGTGATCTTAACATAAGAGCAGCGTGCAAGAAAGATGAAGTTTCGTCTTGAAAATTTTATGGAGCGATTGCACTTGTCAGGAAGCTTGTCAGGAGTATAGTGTGGTTCGGTTTGGTCGCTGTGAAATTTCAGAAGAGAAGATTGTGGGGTTTTGCATGACAGCTGGCTCTTACTTAAAAGGGGCACTGTGCAACTTTGGTGGAGGATCTGCTACCTGCTTGTTTCCATGGAGATGTTATTGCTTTCCCTGGAATGTTCCATGGTATGACATTAAACATAAATGATATGTTTAATGTCATACCATGGAACATTCCAGGTTCATTACAAATGTTTCTATTGCAATTAAATAAAAGTAGTAAAGTAACTAACTGGTGAGCAGTGGGCGTATGCTAGTGGTGGTGAAAACAAGAGTTGATTGGCAAACTTAAGTCTTGAAAATAAGCTATTAAAGCTTTCTCAAGCATGCACAAATCACTACAAAGTAGGGATGTCAACAATTAATCGACTTACGATTAATTGTCGATCAAGACGTTGGTCGAACAAACCGCGCACCGCACTCACTCAACGGCACTGCCCGGTGTACGCGTGGGGCTGCTGAGCACGAGATTGAACCTCGGCGCCCGGAATGCGTAGTCTCAGCCCTAGCCACAAACTAGCCGCACGAAACCAGCAGCGGCACGTGGTGGTTTAATCCTGGTTTAGTCCAGGCCCAGTCCAGGTTTAGACCTGGTTTAGTTCTGGTCTAGACCTGGTTTAGTCCACGTTTAGTCCTGGTCTAGTCTCTTAGCCAATCAGGACGCAGAACACAATGCTACACTATAAAAAAAAAAGTTACACTATAAAAAAAAAAGTTACACAATAAAAAAAAAAGTTACACAATAAAAAAATAAAAAAAAATCTGCGAACCGCGATAGAGCGAGGGATTACTGTATTTTGTTATTCAGCATCAATACATTTGTCTTTTTACTAAGGAATAATTAATTGAGGAATATACAATATAATAATACTATGATATATTTATGACTTAGAGTTATATATACTATAGCTTATATTGTTAAAGACCCTATTGAAACACTAAAATTCAGGTGAAAAACGCCGCTTATCAGTTAATCGTTAATCGATCGATAAGGTCAATCAACTATAGATTAATGAATGAATCGATAATTTGCATCCCTACTACAAACACAACTTTGGCTGAGTAAATAGTGAGGGGAACGTGGTAAAAAGCTCTGAAAAGTCGATTTTGCATTATAGATCTGCTTTAGCATTAACTTACATTCAAAATAATCTGTGCACTTGATAAATTACAAATATTTGCAGTGTCTTTTAATATTCCAATGATGCAATCAAAGTTTAAAGGTGCATTGTGTAACTTTTCTGGTAGAGGGTTCCTCAAATGCTTTTCTCCACGGAAATGTTATTGCTTTGTCTGGAATGTTTCACAGTATGGTTTTAAACCTTTCTATCTCCATACAAGACAAGAAATCAGACCAAGTTAAAGGTCAGATCTGTGGAGGGGTAACTCCTCTCACAGTCAGAATGCCTGTTTTTCTAGGCTTTTTGAGCTATAAAACAATGTAATTGAATAGATGTAAGGTAGAACTGTTTAATGTCATACTGCAGAAGATTCCAAACATATCGAAAGAAATAAGCAGGTGACGGACTTCCAACCGAAAAGTTACACAATGTGCCTTTAATAAAGTAAGCAGCTACGCCAATAGTCTGCAGTCTGTAACAAGCGCCCTCTTGAAACAACCCCATACACGCACAGGATTAAGACAGCGAGAAAATCAATAGAAATCCTTAATTCCCTTTGACAGATATTATCAACGCCAGATTTGAAGATGATGATATTTCATTATATGCCACCAAATCTCAAGGAAAGGAACGTTTAATAATTGATGTTGTCGGAGCGGGGGGAGATTTTGAGCCTCTCTCGGCCTGTTATCAATCATTAATGGAATTTCCATCAAAAACACTTCAGGCCCTCAAGTATCAGATCTCTGCTGAAGGTGGAGGGGCCCACGTTCAAACAGCCACTTAATCAAAGGGCAACACAATACACGCTCATTTCAGTGAATTAGGATAATGACGCTGCAAATTACTAAATTGTTGGCGCCGTAAGTATAAAAAGTTGACATTCGGTGCAGAAGGCTCCTTGTGAAATAGGGGTTAATAGGAAAATGTTTCAAATCACAGGGTATGGATACAGCTTGTCATCCAGCAGTAAAGCTAAGAATTGTGGGGGAAAATGTCTTATTGGGATTGTTCTAAAGTTATTGATACTTTGCAGCTGATATCAACATTCCCTGGGGGTGTGAGGCTAACTTTAAGCTCTGCTCTCTCTGAAGCTCTGTTAGTTTTGTTAGATATTGGTTCAATATGAGCTTTGTTTTTACACAATCTGAACAAAAAGAGCTGGTTTAGAACCATAGAAATACACTGTCATTTCAAAGTATCAATAACAATTAGATCACTTTTAAAAGTCAATGTTTGTGTGAGGAGCATTTATTTTGGGAGATGTGTTAACAGCTACACTAACACAGTACAGCTGCATGATTCTGGAAAAATATTGAACTGTGATTTCCGAGAATTAAGATTGCGTGTTGATTTGCGATTTATGATCAAACGAGATGATCCCAGCAGCATTTTCGTTGAGAGAAAAGACTGACATCTGAACTAAAAAACGAATATAAGATGGTATGCATTTCAGAACATGTTTGTGGAGGATTTGCGCAATTTTGTGCAGTTTTTTGTACATAACAGGATATTTTCTTGTTTGCATATTTACTTAAGTAATTGCAGTCTCTAATCTTGCAGTCTTAAAGCACAGATTTCAAACATTTAGACAATATCTGTAAAGAAAGAGCAAATTTGTAGAAAAGATATTCAAAGGCATATATCATGTTTTTTCCTGATCTATGTTATAATGTTGTTTACTCATCACAAACATACCTGGAGTTGTGTTTTGTTTTATTCACACTAGACGAAATTTAGAGTTCTTCTTTCAAGCAGAAAACACTCTGTTCCATCTTATGAAGTCATATGGTAATACGTAAAGTGCTCCACTGTGTTATTAAACTCCATAGACCTTCTCTAGAATCATTTGGATAATTTTAGCTCTGGGTTTGCCTCTCTTTGCATCTGCACTGAACAAAAAATAAAAAGAGCTGTTAACTTGAAAACGACCGCTTCATGACATCACAAGGTGGAACAGAGCATTTTGAGCTTTGGAAATGTAAACAAATTAATAATAATAAAAGATTACTCAAACATGTGTGAACAAAACACAACTCTGGGTATGTTTTTAAGGAGGTAACATTATAACATGACTTAAACCTCACAGGAATACATTTTGTGTTATATGGTCCCTTTAAAGGGACAGTGTGTAAGATTTTTACCCGTTAATTACTGAAATCGAAGATACCCATTCAAAAATACATTGTTTTCCAAGCCTTTTCACTTCCATCATGAAATCAAAGTATTCTTTTGGACTTAGATATAGTCACATAAAAGGGGGATCTTCCCCATGCAGAGGCAGCCATTTTGAATACGAGAGCCGCAGAAGGACATTTGGGCTCCGCCTTCGCCTTCGGCAAGGCTCGTGGTTTTGGGTAAACAACACAAGCATGCTGCCGGATCACACGTCGTAATGGATCTAACACGTGTTTTGGACTAAATTGTTTTACTGGATTTTATTCGCTGAATCCTTACGGACAAATTGAGAGCAAGTTTATGGTGAAATACAGCGTTTGACCTGTGCAAAGCATTCTAAGGTAAGATAACCTCGTTTTGTGCTTTTCCGTATAAAAGCCCCATGTGCTCAGGGAGTGATTGTTGTGCAGGGAAATGAATTGCATAGTCAAAAAGAGGAGACTGTAAGGTTTCATTTGATGTGTAGAGTGTCATGGTACATGATCGGGAATGTGTGTTTTCATGAGAAAAGAAAAGAAAAAAAAAAAACTGGACCGCGCGGCTCGCGACCCTCGAGGTCTGCCGTAGCTAAAACAGAAAGTGCAATAGCACCATCCACCTATGCGCCACGAATCCTACACACTGGGGCTTTAAATATTGATTTCCTCATTGACACCATTCAAATAGCGGTTTCAGTCTTAACATTCAGCCTTTTCCATTTTGCGTTGTGTTTTAGCTCCTGGTACATTTATCTTATTTATGGTGAAAAGGCTCCAAGGACTGGTCAAAGTCACCCAGGACACGATGTGCATCAGCGAGAGGAGCAGAGAGCTGTAACTGCACTGCTACCATTTTAAACAAAGGCAAGGTCACACGAGCACTGCACATGCAAAAAACACACTTGACTTTTCTTACTTTGGTGTGACTTTAAAAGCAGTGATCACAAACGAGACCACACAGTTAGAACGGCCGTGAGGATAGTTTAGGAGTACTGGATTCCCATGCTAGCTCACACTTCTCTTGTATTTGGTGGTGAGAAGATTCCATCAATCTCAGAAAGGTATGTTACAATTACTGATTAAAGATGAGCTACTAACTGAGAAATAATCTATAGAAAAACATTGCAGGCTTTGTTAAAGGACATTTAAAAAGGTCCCATATTACACTATTTCCTGATCTGTGTTATGATGTTGTTTCCTCATCAAAAACATACCCAGAGTTGTGTTTTGTTTTATTCACACACCAATCCTGCCTTTCTTCAAACATAAAACACTCTATCCCACCTTGTGATGTCACGTGGTAATACAGGAAGGGCTCTGCTGTGTTTTTAAACTACTGCTTCATGACATCACAAGATGGAACAGAACATTTTCAGATCTGGAGATGTAGACAGGCTAATACACTGGGGTTACTCAACCATGTGTGAATAAAACAAAACACAACTCCAGTTATGTTTTTGAGGAATTAACCGCATTACAACATGGCTTAAACCTCACAAGAATCCATTTTGTGTAATATAGAAGTTTTAATTTTTACTTTAAATGGCATGAACAGCATGAACTTCAGATTGGAAAAATGAAATACGAGTTAAGAAAAAATCCTATCCTAAAATGAGCACTTATATCGTGTTTTGCATTTGACTTTGTAACACTAGAGCAGAACGAAATGCTGTCTGACAATAATATTCAATAAAGATGAAATTGTATGAAGGGAAAAAGGTCAATTGAGCCACAAAGCCGAGATAAACTGTGCATTTCTAGATATTGAATTGAGGATTCTTATTGCCTGTTTAAGCTGACCCTTAAGCTAAATCAAAGTGTATTGGACTATCAGTATATGGTACAAATATTGTGTTGTATTGCACTAAATTATATAATCAATATTTCATTATGTTAAAGAGGGGGTATTAACTGCTAACACATAACACACTTAGATCACCATGTTATCTTCTGTTTTTAAAATGCTGAATTCGCCAACAACAACAACAACAATGTATTAAAGGTCCCATGGCATGAAATTTTCACTTTCTGAGGTTTTTGAACGTTAATGTGAGCTCCCCTACCCTGTTTAGCCCCCCCCCCCCCCCCCATGGTTAAAAGTTGCGAAATGTATAAACTGAGCATTTGCAATCCTTTTCTGCGTTACAAAAAACGCAGAAAAGGATTGCAGCTCAGACAGGCGATTTTGAACAAGGCACCTTATTGACGTCAGATCGAAAAAAGAAATGCAAATGCAGTTCCAGCCCGTCTGTCTGTACTCAGCGTCTCTGTAAATCACGCCCAGAGAGTTTGGACTGCGAATGCGCTAGGCAATGCGAAATGCGTTTTTTTATTTGCCTGGAGGCACGTCCGAGTGTTTCTAGGCTCGGAAGTCCTTTATCTGAGCCTCTGGACCTTTGAACAGCAGTGGTTTAATTTTATTTTATGTGGAAATGTGTTTATTTTTCAATGGAACGCTTCAAATCTCTCCCCCCGTGCAAAAACACGGAAATGGATCAGCTGAGAGCTGAGAGCTGAGAGCGGAGAGTTTGGCCACGCCCCCACCCTCTACTATAGGCCAGCTCTTTTCTCCTCATTTCCATTCAAGCAACAACGCCCATTATGGAGTGTTCAGAGAGAGAAAAATTACTCTTTCTCATCTTATCTCTGTTTCTCATGCAGTGTTGATTTTGAAGAAGGATTCATTTACAGTATTAGGGAACCATTAAGGAGCCATATAAAAGCATCAAGAAGTACCATGTCATGGGATCTTTAACATGTTTTATAAGTTCACTTTGGTTTTTGGTCCTTTTGCTCTCTGTGCTACGTCACACCCAATCAGTGTGCATCAGACTCATGAAAATACTACACATTGGGTTTGTCAAGTTGTTGTGTGCATACTTTTGTATACTTGAAGAATTGAGTATGGGAGACGCCGGCTTTTAGGCTGAGCAATGAACCAGCTAACCATAGGGAAGGTTCAAATATGGCCCAGGACAGATGGCTCAATTATAGAAACATGCATGGATGTCTAAACCTCTTCAGGCATGTTTTTGAGGAAGGAATATAACATGCTACAAGGACTCAAAGGAATGGCTCAAAGAAATCAATGTTGTATAATACCCCCTATTTAAGTGAAATATGTATTTGGAGACTGCATGTGACTAGGCTGTATTCCACATTTGGTTTATAATACGTTTATAGGGACATTAAAACAGCACCATAAAGTTACAATAATATTTAACATAACATGGCTCACTAACTGACCAGCTGGTAGGTTTGAGTTCCAGGTACTGCCTTCCATTTAAGGATGCATTTTTATAGGTTGTCCAGCATTAGAGCAGCAGCATCACCATAACATGTTTTTTATTCCTTTTCACGCTCTGCTCGGTCCTCCGTTTTCAGACAAGAGAAAACACCTCAACTCTGTCACATCTTGTGTTTAAAAGGTCAACAATTTATACTTCTTTTGCCACAGAACCAGCTGACTGTAGAGTAGGTTAGAAGATACTCTTACAATGTTTAAAAGAAGAGCCCATATTATGCTATTCAAAAACATATCCAGAGTTATGTTTCATTTGCACATGTTTAACACGCAAACCCTGCATATTTAGGCTCACGAGAGTCAATTTTGCGTAACTAAGCATCTATTTACAAAAATCAACATAGTGAATTTCCTGACAAAACCCTTTCCTTTAGAAAGAAGTGTTTGAGCAGTTTGAGCAATAACAAAAATGGTGTTCCTAATTACCTATCAAGATGCCTGCAACAGTGTTTCCGTCTGCCAATGATTCGCTGGTGGCACCGCGCCATCTCTAACTCACTTGGTTTGATTTGTAGCTGCAGCAGATTAGCGCCTGGGACACAGCAGAGATGCAGAGGCACACACATTTTCTCTGGTACTGAGTGTCTTCTCATCTTTATTCTGCACAACTTCAGCTCTATACTCGCCTTATAAACTGTCCGGACTCCAGCGGGTGACCTTGGCTGTCACGAGTAAAAAACACCTTTTCCAGATGGCTGAGAAAGAGGTGGAGCAGATACATTTTGAAGCATTGCAGTTTTAGGACATTGAAGAAAACAGAAGAGGTGGAACTAGTTGAGCTATTGTGTTATAGTCAGTGTCTATCGAGAACACTATAAAGTAAAAGTCATTACATTAGCAACATGTTAAGACACTGTAGCATTATGGGAGATTAGCAATTCAACATTTAGCCTTAAAGGGGGGTACTTCACTTCTGTGGGGTATAAACTGCTAACAAATCATCATGTTATCTTTTCTTGCTTTGAATATGCTATCTATATTCACCAAAAACAAAATTTTCACTTTCGGTGTTGAAGCTCTGAGTCTCTCCCTCCCTTTGCTCTCCACACTAAGTCACTCCCCTCTCAGAGCACTATCACCACACAATGAGCCACAAATACACAAAACAAGTACACATCGCATCAGGTGTGTCAAGTTGTTGTGTACAGGTTGGTATCACGTTTGTGTATATTTTTTATTTTAGGCTTGTGGGCTGAGCATTGGACAGAATCTTATAGCTAAAATACTCAAACATGGCATGTTATAAGATAAAATATGTTGCAATACAATATACAATTTTACATAATTCCCCCTCTTCAAAAAATATTAAAATGACTACAACTTGAACATGACTCCCGGTGGAAAATAAATAAACTTATATTGATTAGCCAAAACACTTGGATAACAAGCTATTAACTTCAGATGAACTCATTGTATTTACATATCACATTTTTCAGATTGTAAATACAGATTGTAAATATTATAATATATATTATAATATTATGTGGAGCATCCAAATAATATTATAATAGTATATTATAATATACTATAAATACAGATTGAAATACAGATTGTATTTACAGATTTTTTTTACATTTACAGATCCTTTTTTCTTGCTTTCATCAAACCCTTAAAGCTGCAGACAATCGTGATAAGATATGAGTTCCTCTCTGTGTAAAAGTTTGAGTAAACTACACTGCTGCATCAACAGCACAAGGCCGCCCTTTGAGCCACATTATAGCCTGGTTATGAAAACACCGCAACATTAAGAGAGAACTGGTTCCAAGGCTCCACACTCTACAGGAGATGAATAGATCATTTTGAGTAGCAATCTCACCTCACAAATCATACAGTGCAGCATGGTGTCCTGTAAACTTTGGCCAACTTAAAGGTGCACTGTGTAACCTTTCTGATCTATGTCTGCCGCCTGCTTGTTGACATAGAAATGATTGCTATTTTACCTTGGATGCTCCACAGTATGGCATTAAACATCTATCCAGCATTCATTCAATCAAAAGTGTTTTTATTTCTAAAAAACAAAACAAAAAAGTGTTGTGAGTGGGCCCACGTTTCCACAGATCTGGCCTGTACTTTACCTGTCTGTCTCCATGGAGTTGAGTTGTCACACTGTGTATATTACGCAAAACTGACTATTGTGAGATTGTTGTTACCTCCTCAAAAACATGCATGGAGTTGTATTTCGTTTCATTCACACATGTTTGAATAACCCTTCATTATTAGTGTGTCTACATCTCCAAATCTCAAAATAATGTTCCACTTCTTGAAGTCATGTAGAGGTAGTTTTTTTTTTCAGGTAGCAGGTACCTTTTTGTAAAGAGATGAGCAATTCCAGGGCTGAAATTATCCAAATTATTCTAGCGAACGTTTATGGACTTTAAAAATGCATGACATCACAAGTTGGAACAGAGTGTTTTCTGTTTAATGTCACACTGCAGAACATTCCAGCTAAAGCAGTAACATCTTCAGGGAGACAAACAGGTGGCGCGCCCTCTACCAGAAAACTTACGCAATGCATCTTTAAGCGAACAGAATTAATGAAAAAATCCAGCCAGCTAATATTGACTCAGTGGATGTTATGTGGAATTTGCAGAGTAGCAGTTGTTTAATACTTCACAGTGTATATTGGCTTCATGTTGGCTCCACTTACAGCAGCAGCACCCGAGTCACTTTGCTTAATATCTGCACAGACAGCAGGGCCCTTTATAGCAGGTGTTTGTAAACACTTGTTTTGATGGTGCTGCTATCTGCACTTGACAAAAGCTCTTATATTCAAATCGGGAGCTGTGTCTGACTTGGGCTCCCGCCAACAAAGTGGCATGGGTCAATTATGGAGCAAAAGATAACAACAGCTGCTGCCATTTATCTAATCTAAGCCTGATTTCCATCTCACGCATTTATATAAGGTACACCAGATAAGTGAGAGATTTTTCTTTTGAGAGAAAGGACAAGCGTCATAGGGAGCTAATCTGCACATCACACGAGATAACATGGTGGTGTAGTGAAACTGCTGCTGTAAAAATGTTACCAGGTCAATCAGAACCACATGCTTTGACAAAACAAAGACAAGTGGATCTGGAGGCATGCTTCATTTACATCGAAATCAAACATGGCTGCTTACACGTAAAAAGGGGAGAAATCTACGTAAAGGACTCAGAAACAGAGTGGATTTTCTCTGAATCAACAATCGAAGCATCAAACTCTTATTTAACTCAGGTAAAAGAAGTTATATGATATATTTTGTTCTGAATGATATGAGAATTTTGGAGAGGAGATGACTTCTGCATTTGAGAGACATGTGACGCACTGTGTTTTTAAACTCCAAACACCTTCACTAGGAGCATTTGGATCATTTCAGCCTTGGAATTGCCAATCTCTACTAAACAAAAGGTCAAAGATAGCTGTTAACTCGAAAAACCATTGCTTCTTGACAACACAGTGTGGAACAGAGAGTTTTGAGCTTTGGAGATGTAGATAGACTAAATATAAAGAGACATACAGTGCCGTGAAAAAGTATTTGCCCCCTTCCTGATTTCTGTGTTTTTTGCATATTTATCACTCAAAACATTGTCAGATCATCAAACCAATTTTAATATCACACAGAAACAACCCAAGGAAAGACAAAATTCAGTTTTTGAATGATGATTCCATTTATTAGTGCACAAAAAAAATCTAAACCTATCTGGCCCTATGTGAAAAAGTAATTGCCCCCTTAATCTAATAGCCAGTTGAGCCTCCTTTGACAGCAATAACTGTAACCAAACGTTTGCGATAATTGGTGATGAGTCTTTCACACCGCTGGGGAGGGATTTTGGCCCACTCTTCTATGCAGAATTGTTTCAATTCTGCCATATTGGAGGGTTTTCTTGTATGAACTGCCCGTTTAAGGTCACACCACAGCATCTCAATCGGATTTAAATCCGGACTTTGACTTGGCCACTCCAAAACCTTAATTTTGTTTTCTTTGAGCCATTCAGAGGTGGACTTGCTGGTGTGTTTTGGATCATTGTCCTGTTGCATGATCCAAGAGCGCTTGAGTTTGAGGGCACGAACTGATGGCCGGACATTCTCCTTCAGGATCTTCTGGTAAACAGCAGAATTCATTTTTCCGTCAATCACAGCAAGTTGTCCTGGTCCTGAGGCAGCAAAGCAGGCCCAGACCATCACACTGCCACCACCATGCTTTACTGTGGGCACCATGTTCTTTTTATCAAATGCTGTGCCATTTTTACGCCAGATGAAACGGGCTGCAGACCTTCCAAAAAGTTCAATTTTAGACTCATCGGTCCACAAAATGTTTCTCCAAAAGTCTTGAGGGTCATCAAGGTGCTTTTTGGCAAAGGTGAGACGAGCCTTTGTGTTCTTTTGTGAAAGCAGTGGTTTTCTCCTGGGAACTCTTCCATGGATGCCATTTTTGGCCAGTGTTTTTCTAATGGTGGAGTCATGAACACTGACCTTAACTGAGGCCAACGAGGCCTGTAGTTCTTTCGATGTGCGTCTAGGTTCTTTTGTGACTTCCTGAATGAGCCGTCGTCGCACTCTTGGAGTAATCTTAGTTGGTCGACCACTCCTGGGAAGGGTTGCAACTGTTCCCAGTTTCCTCCATTTTTGAATAATGGCTCTGACAGTGGTTCGCTGGAGCCCCAGAGCTTTGGGAATGGCTTTGTAACCTTTTCCTGAATTATAGACTTCTATCACTTTTTTTCTCATTTGTTCTTGAATTTCTTTGGATCGTGGCATGATGTGTTTGTTCTTGAGATGTTGTAGCCAACTTCACTTTGTTTGACAGGAACTATTTAAGTGATTTCTTGATTCAACACAGGTGGTGACAATCAGGTGTGGGTGTGGCATGTAGAACTGAACTAAGTTTTCTCAAAACTGTGGTTAGTCACAGTTAGTTTGTGATTTAACAAGGGGGGGCAATTACTTTTTCACATAGGGCCAGATAGGTTTAGATTTTTTTTGTGCACTAATAAATGGAATCATCATTCAAAAACTGAATTTTGTCTTTCCTTGGGTTGTTTCTGTGTGATATTAAAATTGGTTTGATGATCTGACAATGTTTTGAGTGATAAATATGCAAAAAACACAGAAATCAGGAAGGGGGCAAATACTTTTTCACGGCACTGTATAAAGAGAATTTTTGAGTAAATTCTGTGTAATATAGGACCTTTAAGCTACAATACCAACCAGTCTAGACTAAAACTAGACTAAAATTACAACTAAACAACAACTTTACTCACCAAACTACCATCAGAAGAAGCACCAAGCAGCTACAGTGATCTCCAAGTACTTAGTTTTGAAGCAGATTTCCATTTTGCAGGCAGCCAGTAAATCAAATGGCCGGACAATTTTGGGACAAGCCAAAATTTATAAAACCGTCAAACATTAAAATAGTCAGCTCCTGAAAAGCAGCGCATTGACGAGCCACACTGTTGGAAAAATCAAATCAGAGTGCCAAGCAAGTAAACAAGAGTGCCCTGAAAAGGATAATGTGTGTTTTGTTCCTGGCAGTTTTACACAGTCACTAGTCCACAGCTGAATATTAAATCTCAAGGGTGGTATAGGCCTGGAATAAAGAAAGCCTCAGTCATGTTGACATAATTTAGAACAGCTCCACTGATTATTTAAAGTCTGCTTCCAAAGAAATACAAATTGTTTATTTATATGTACTGCTTCTGTGTTTTAAGGCCAGTAGGGAAGGGACAAGACGGGACCATAGACTGTATAAAGAAGTGGACTAACGGAGTGTGACGTCACCCATAGTATTTGGCTCCACGCAAATGAAGCTCACAATGCTAACAGTTACAGGAGCAAATTTGCTCCTGTATTATGAACAGGATCATGTCGAGCGGGTTAAAACGAACATTTTAAGACTAAAATGACAAGGCTCACAGCAGGAGTTACCAAGAGAGGAGCAACAATATTGCAATGTAAGTCAATGGGAGCCAGGGTCAGAAGGAGCCAGAAGAGCCACATGCGAACTATTCAGAACGCGGCGGCTAGCATGTTAGCTATGTCCATTTATATATACAGAGCGAGATCGAGTCCATGAGAACGAGACAAGACGAGATTTTGACTTCATTTGTAATATGCACTAAACAATGTTGGCTTCATTGATCATGATCATTGTAGTTAACTCACCAGTTCTTAAAGGAGAATTAACGTTTTTTACAATCTGAGCCTTATTTCGGTAATAAAACGAGTTGTTTTACTCACCCATAGCACTTTGGTGTCATATGGAGCACTTCCAGAGATGTTTTAGATTTGCGATCTCCGTAATTTGAGTTCTCACATGTCTCCAAAATATGTCTCCAAATAACAAAAACTTTAGCACTTATCCATAGTTTTGAGTAGATGAGGACGCCAGTGCGCATATGCGGAGTCACATCTTATTTCGCTCTCAGCTCCCGGGACCCAAACATGAAACGCAAAGACGTAAATTATGGCTAAATCTCGGATTACAGGCCACTTCTGACTCAAATGAAAGTGTAGACTAAGACATTGAGCTTCTATGATTTGAAAAGTGCAAAGTTTGTGTTATTTGGAGACTGCTCAAGGCATATATTATATGCCCCGAGAACTCGCGTTATGGATATAAACATCTCTGGAAGTGCTCCATATGACACCAAAGTGCTATGGGTGAGTAAAACAACTTGTTTTATTACCAAAATAAGGCTCAGATTGTAAAAAACATGAATTCTCCTTTAACTCTTTTTCGTCCAAGGCAAATAAAAATAAAAAATAAAAAGAAATGTTGACTAGTTAAACTGAACTTCAACTTGCTTAAAGGTCTTATATTATACAAAATTGACTCTTGTGAGATTTAAAGTGTTTTATAATATCATCAGAAACTTACCTGGAGTTGTGTTTTGCTTCATTCACACATGTTTGAGTAATCCTTTAGAATTAGTCTTTCTACCTCTCCAAAGCTCAAAATGCTCTGTTTCACCTTGTGACGTCATGTTGTGATCATTTTTCAATTAACTACCTTTTACCTTTAATTAAGTCGAGATTGACAATTCCAGTGCTGAAGTTATACAAATGATTCTAGTGAAGGTGTATGGAGTTTAAAAACACAGTAGAGCACTTCATTAACACATAATATCAAAAGGTGGAAGAGTGTTTTCTGTTTGAGAGAAGAACTCCAGGTATGTATTTGATGAGGAAACAACCTATTATCATATTGTCTTAAAAGCAAAGTAAGAAAATGGCAGCCCAAATGTGACCACTGGAAGATGGTCTGTCCAATGTTTTCTTAATGCTTTTAAGCTCAAGGTCACAACCTAAAATCTGGTGGAAGATTTCTGCCACCCATAGGAAATATGATCAAGAAAGACTTGCCCTTTATTTTTGTATTGGTGAACTTCAGGTATATCTTTATTCTTATGACTATTGTAGAATTTATTTCCCTTCCTTCTTGGCAAGAACCTGCCCTATAACAGTTAACTGAGTGAGAGGAATCAAATCAAGTCTATATAATACAGTATATGAGTTTGACTTTCTGAAGTGAGTGACAAAAAATACTGATGTTTCATGATATTCTAATTTTGAGATGGATTAGTATAACCAAACATTTCCCAGTAGGGCAAAGGGAAATGTAAACACAACGTTCTGATAAGATTTGAGCTAGAAAAGATACAAACCAAGTACTAAAGTTTTTTTTTTTCCATTCTGCTGTTTATTTATTATAGCTCATCTGCTCTTGGGTTATTGTGTCAGTGATGTAAATCAGTGTTAGTATCATAATTTATTGTCTATATTTGCCTCAGGAATATATCAAACTTCAAAATGTGTTATCATGACAGGCCTACTAAATAACCAGAATGGAAGAGTTTGTCATTGTACACATTTGATGACTTCACATTCACAAATTAAAAATAAAACAATTATTACTTTCATTTGCTGTTGAAAACAATTTTTATAGGATCATTTTGTTTTGTCTTTTTGTTTGCTTGTTTTGTCTTTTTCATTTTGCTGACTGAAACTGAAAATGTTTTAAGCTTGGCACAAAAAAATGCAATTTAAATCTCACAACTGAGCAGTGTGCACCTGTGACTTAAAGACAGTGTTATTAGTGGAGATGGGGCAGAGCCAGAGTTAGTGCAGCCCTGCCCAAACAACAGACGCTGCACACACACACACACGCACCCACACACACACACATGCACACACACACGCAACAAACAGCTTAATACCCTGCTGGATGAGGGAGTGTAATGTGAATTTTAATTGGAAAGTGAGTGCATAAAGGGCCAAAGCGGAGAAGAGGAAAGATGGCGTTCTTGAGTCGTCTCCAGTGGTGTGAGGATTGGCTCTCTCCTCTCTCTGACCCTGGTGCTTGGAGGCGCACAGATCAGATCAGGGACACAGTGCGACAGATGTCTGCCCCTGCGCTCTGTTCCAGGCTGAGAGCTGCTGGCGCTAACACCAAAGAGGACGGGGAAAAAACAGCCACACAAAATGGGCAGAGAGGATATATGGCAAAGAAGGAGCAGTGCAGTGGAGGGATCTGTGCCCTGGGCTCCATGTTGATCCAGCGTCACACAGCAGCAGCACGACTGCTCTGTCTCTGTCAGACACCAACCAGTTTGTTCACAAAGTGACACTACAAGTTTAGACAAACCTGCAGCAGCAATTCTCACCCTGACTGACCTAAGAGGAGGAGCAGGAAGCCACACAAGCACTAGATCAACATGAGTGCTTAGTCTGAACCAGGCACGCTGTAGACAAACAGACAGCTCCAGCACAAAGCTGAAGGATACACACACTCAGCTTGTGAATACACAGAGACAATGATCAAACTGTAGCAGCTCTGATGCTTCTGAGACTAAACTCTACATCTGACCTCTGTACAATAGTTCTCACCCTCACACTCACTCTGAAGAGCCACACGCAGAAGGAGATGAGATGGAGAAAAAGGAAGCTAATTATAGCCTCACAGCAGGATGACCAGAAACAAACTTGATTATCATCATCGTCAAGACGGCACAGAGGAAACCTGCTGCCTCCCTCCTTCCACCACAATCCAATAGAAAGGCTTTTAGCCTCCTAATGATTTACAAAGTGACAAGTCAAACAGATTTACTGTGACAGGCTGAAAGGGACCAGCAGCAACACCATTACAGCTCACGTGACCAGACCTCCTCACCCCTGCCCCTGTGTCCCTGTGCCTCTAGCCCCCTGTCCCGACAGCCCCCACCTGTCTTTTTCAGGGGACAGCGAAGAACGAGGCCAGCTCAAAAGAGACAGGCTACAAGCCCCCCTTACACAGGCCACAGGCCAATTCAGCCCCTCTCTCTCAACACAGGCCCCTTCAAACAGGAGGGAGAAGCTGTGCTTTGTGGAAGTGTTAGCTAAAGTGACAGCTCTGGATCAAGATCTGCTCATGGAAAACCTGTGGCACAGAGTAAAGGGAGATACCACAGTACAACCTTTATCAGATGTAATGAGCCGTGCGTGTGAGGTGCTAACAATATTGTTTAGCTTCTGGCTTTAGCCACTATGCAACAGTTACTCATTTAGCTGATTAAAGATGGAACACATGGGGCAATAATTGGCCCAGATGTGCTATTTGCTCTATATGATCCTGCTACTACAGGAGCTGCTTATACATGCTAACAGGCTCAGTATTTCTGAGGTCAGACTCCTGACAGACAGCATCTATTTGACTTTCATTTTGTGCTTCTAAATATGGAGTACATTTATGTTTGAGCAGCTCCAGTCCCTGCAGGCGCGAGCTTTCCTTTTCCTCTCTTTCTTCTCTGTGGAAGGTGAAAAACACCTTGGCTGCTTCCAGCTTTGAAAACAGAGCCACCCTAAAACCATCAGAGGTGGCGGCAGAGCCATATGTGTGCCGAGAATTCTCAAGGAGTGCAGGCCCTGGGGCTACACAGATTCAGTTTCCCCTTTCTGGCTTCCAAAAACAAAGGAATTCCAGAGAAAATCAGGGCAGGACCTCACCCCGAGCCACTGCCACAACCCCCGCCTCCCTGGTTCACCCACACACATCCAGAGGTGCTCCACAGACCTTCATACAGCACACCTCCATGAGTGTAATAAGTCTGCTTTCAGTGGAGCTAGTAGAGAGCAGGTTAGTGTGGGTCACTTTATTGTTTGAGGGTACAAAGTGTTCAAACAAGGTCCACACTGCTATACCGTGTATCCTCTCTTGGTATAGCTCTTGGTTAGTTCTAGTTTTTATAATATAATATGACATTGCTTTCATATTTTATTCCAACTATGGATTTTATTAACATTTTTACAGTTAAAAATAAAATCCAGTATTTCTTGGCAACTAAAGCCAGTTTGTATTAAAGATGTTTTATATTATTTCTCATAATCCCCATTTGAAAACTTTATTTTGCACACTCATTCTTACAAACAGTATTCAAGATGAAAAGTGCTGGAATGAAGCTGCTCTGTTCCAGCCTTAGGTCATGTCATTTTGATATATCAACTAGACACAATTTTGAAAACCTGACAAGCCCCGAACAGGAGAATGTAACAAAGTGTCCGGACATACTTCATATTTCAGAGCTCTGTCATGTGTGTAGCTATGAGCGTGCTAACAGTTTTCCTTCTCTAGGACCGCACAGTATTACACACACAAAGTATTACACACATAGTATTACACACACAGTATTAGCAGGGCATTGAGCAAGTGCCTCAAGATGCTCCGGGCCATGCTGTGCTGTGGACCCCTCCTCTCTTCCTCCCTCTCTCCATTTTTTCTTCTCTCTCCCTCTCTGTGTCTCTCTCCCTCTTTCTGTCTCCCTCTCTTTCCCTCCCCATCTCTCACCCTCTCTCTTTCTCATCTCTCCTCCCTCCCTCTCTGTCTGTCTCGCTCCCTCCTTCCACCCCCCCACAAACATGAGTCAGTCACCCGACGTGTGATGTCCCCCTCACGTGGACCCTTAACAATGTCCACACACATGCCATTCACTTGTGCAGCGCTCCCACCCGGCAGGCCTCCACTAAAGGTTATTGGATGACTGTGTAAGCAATATAGCGGAGATGTGTAATAACTATATTAGACACTGCTAATGTATACGATTTGTGGTAAAGGTCAGTTGTACAGTCAGGGGCACCCCGGCATTCACTTTGAGCCTGAAACTATTTCAAATCAAATATTTCACAGAGAGAAGTTTTTGTGTGTCTGACTGTGTGTGTGTGTTTCTTTCAAAGCTACCACAACATAAGCACTGATATTGGTTTCCCATGTTTATACGCATACTATAAGGAAAATGTAATCTTAGCATCTATACTACAAGAGTAGTATAGAGTGTGGTCACTATGCAAAAATTTCAAAAGTATAGACTTGATAGTCAATACTGATTCTGATACCACAATGGGTGGTGGTGGTGGTGGTGGTGTGTGTGTGTGTGTGTGTGTGTGTGTGTGTGTGTGTGTGTGTGTGGGGGGGGGGGGGGGGTGCGCGCGGACATGTGCACCTGTGGTCACGAAACAAGGCAAAGTTTAATCTTGGTTTAGACCTGGTTTAGTCCTGGTTTAGACCTGGTTTAGACCTGGTTTAGACCTGGTTTAGTCCACATCTTGGTACGTGCAGGTTCTGAACTGTAGTGGGAACGCATCCGTGCGCTCTCAGGACTGGTTCCGCTGCCTGGACTCCAGGTTCCACCAGTTCGTTCTGCGGAAACACTGCCGCTACTTCCCGCATTGACCACCCGGAGAAGAGTACGCGCGGACACACCCGCCTCACCTGGGGCTGCGAATACGAGACCAAGGCAGCAGTCCCGAGAAGAAACATGGTCTTCCGCAGAACGAACTGGTGGAACCTGGAGTCCAGGTGGCGGAACCAGTCTTGAAAGCGCACGGCAGCGTTCTCACTACAGTTCAGATCCTGCGCGTCCCAAGACGTCGCAGTGCCATTGGATGAGCGCGGTGCGCCCTGCTGCATCCCGCAGAACACAATGTTGATACACTATAAAAAAAATTTGAAAAAAAAAAAGAAAAAATCCGCGAAACAGCGAGGCCGCGAAAAGTGAACCGCGATAGAGCGAGGGACCACTGTATTGATACTACAATGGCATACTCTGCTTTTAAAAGGTGCACTGTGTAACTTTACATGTGGAGGGTCTCTATGGAGACATCTGCTTGTCTCCATAGAGATGTTGTTGCTTTGTCTGGAATGTCCCAGTATGGCATTTAACATATCCATCTTGCATTTACTCAATAACATGGCTTTTAGTGGGCTTGCCTCTCCACATATCTGACACATAAGTTGGCCCAATGGCATCGCCTGGTGTTTCTGTAGAGATAAATAAGTGTAATGCCATACTGTGGAACATTACAGGCAACAGAGAGAAGTAACGGAGAGTGACTGACCCTCTTTGCCTAGATTCACAGTTTCTGATGTTAAACTTATCTCCATGGAGACAAGTGCCATACCAATCTCCAGGTTTGATTTATGGAGAGGTGCGTCGCTTACAGAAGAATACATATTTTTCAAGGTATGTTTTACTGTAAAAAAAACACCTCTAATTGAAAAATAAGCAAGTTCAATGCCATACAGGAAAGCAATCTCCATGGACACAATCAGGTGCTGGACTCGTATCAGGAAGGTTACATGCTGCACCTTTAAATACTAGTAGTAGCTTTCTCTGTTTTATTTTAGCATTAACAATTAACATTTGCGCTTTTATTGACAAAATCGCCAGCCATGTGATGTAATGAAAATGCTCTGGTAATAATATCACATGGTTAAAATAGGCTTCCTGTGCGGCATTTGTTCAGTTCGGAGTTAATTATGCTAACATGTACTTTGTCTCACTTAATGCACCCGTTAGTTAAGATGCACGGATTAGACAATTAAGAACGGGAATCAAATTAGAGGCACTACATTTACAGTCAATATTTTATCTCTGGGTTTCATAGGCGCTCCACACTGTCAGCGTAACTATAGAAAGAAGCCACTTGATTACACTTTGTCATTGTCACAAGCAGGAGTGGAAGAAGTGCTATAGAAGTAAAAGTACAGATACCGGAGTGAAAAATAAATACACAAGTAAAAGTAAAAGTATCACAGAAATGTACTTAAAGGTGCACTCCATAGTATTGCATTAAATGTATCTATCTCCATGGAGGCAAAAAGGTGTCACCACCAAAGCCAAGTTACAAGTCAGATCTGTGGAAAGGTGAAAACTGCTCATGTTTTTGTAAGCAATAACAACACCTGTAATTTAATAAATGCAAGGTAGATAAGTTTAATGCTACGGTGGAACATTTCAGGCATTAAAATCTCACAGAAATCAATCTGATGATGGATCCTCCACCAGAAAGTAAAAGTATTAAAGTACCTGTTTTAAAATGTGCTCAAAGAGTTAAAAAAAAGAGAAAAAAAGATTTGTGCTGTATTTTGTTCAGCAAAAACAAATGAATTCATATTTTTTCCTATTGTTTTTATTTATATACTGTAGTTTTGTCTTCTCAAACTAAGAATGTGAAAAAATAAACCTCTGATCTTTTTCAGCAGGTCTCAAACAATAATAAAAAAAATACTTTTCAGTTCTGTTCAAAATCGTGGAGTAGAAAGTACAAATACCTCCTCTTAAATGTAGTGAAGAAAAGGTTAAAGTATCCACATTAAAGTTAAGTTGCACCACTGGGCACAAGTCACCGGACAACAAATATCTAATAAAAATAATGTTTGTTTTGAACAGAGGAATAGTCACAATCAATCAGAGCATATTTAAGTTAAGAATACAATAAAAATATGCTTCTATAATTAGATCAAATCCAATTGCAGTAGCTCAAGCACATTAGTGAACAATAGCTATAGCAGCAGGCTTTAAAGTCATAAAACACTGCGACCCTTGCTGTTTTGTCAATAATGTTGGCAGATAATTAAAGAGCCCTGGGAGACAATGATAAACATTGTTTAGAGGCTGATCCCTGGCAAGCGCCAAGCAGTGTATCATTGCTGTCTCCGGAATACACACGATTAGCCAGCTCTCATTACTGATATGATAAACGACGGCTTCCAGCGTAGCTTTAGTTTGCTGGAAGCATCTACTTGTAAAGAGGAGGAGATGAGGAGAAAGTGGTGATACACATTGGCCCTTTAATAGACCGGGGATAACCAAGAAAGATGGGGTATCTGCTCTGACAAAAAAAATGCACCGTTTTACCATTGAGGAAAGCATCCATACTACAAGAGTTTAGTGTTGTCACAATGCTAAAATTTCAAACTTGATTTCGATACCAAGGAATAGACTTGAAACTCACCAATTCTGATACCACAATCATAATCATAACACTTTCTTTAGACAACACAATGTGATTTTCAACATTAAATTGCAGTACTTTCTTACTATATTACAATGCAGTCTTTTATCTGTGTAAGCCCTCAGTGGTTCAGGTAGGTTTCATAGTGGTCCATTGGTGTATACTGGCTCTAATACTTAGTCTGATACAGCTCAAGATCATTCTAAAGGTTCATTTCTCATTACTGATATGATAAACAATGGCTTCCAGCGTAGCTTTAGTTTGCTGGGAGCATCTACTTGTAAAAGGGAGGAGATGAGGAGAAATTGGTGATACACATTGGCCCTTTAATAGACCAGGGATAAACAATAGGGGTGTAAAGATTAACCGATTTGGATCGGTTATCGGTCTGTGACCTCTGCGATCTGAGTGTACCGATCAGCGGAGCCCAGATCGGTCCAAATTCACTACGAAAGGTCCGATGCACCGGATTTACGGCCAAGAATCGGTTCTCGGCTCCTGAGCGGTCTCTCTCATGGCGCAGCAGCCGCTCTGTGTGTGTGTGTCTGCGTTCTTTAGCGAACGGTGGGTGGTTCACTTACCTAGGGTTGAAGCTTATTGGCTGGTTAACTGCCAATCATGCGAGCGGCGCGGGCTGTATGCGGAAGCAAGCACAAAATGTTTGCACTGTATAGCCGTGTCCCAATTCGCATTGTGCGGAGGGCGGGTTTCCCGCTGCCTACGTCGTGTCTCGTCAGGAGATCTACTCTATCGGTAAGCTAAGCTAAGTTTCCTTTTATTGAGCTGTGGTTAAATTAATTTGGTGCGCTACCGCTATTTATGGACATGGTTCATATGCGTGGTAAACTTTTGTGCCAGTGTTGTGTCGTGTTGATAAAACTTTCACTGTCGGTCTAATGTTTCACTGAGCTCAGTAGTCTGCATAGCAGCTATAGACCATAACAATTGTATGATACTAGCGTTTTTATTGTCACGGTTAGTGGATTGGGTGATTTATTTAGACAACATTCATGTATTGGCAATGTATATTTGATTTGGGCTGAAATTGACTTGGCTAATTTACTTTTGTGTGGAAAATACAATGTATAATCAGAATTGGTGCATTTCTGTATTAAATACTTATGATTTGTGTGTATAGAAATGTACTTCACACACACACAGATGATTTTTGTCTCAAAGGAGACTGAGGTAATGTTATGAGATGGAGAGAAAGTATTATTCAGTGTTAAGAGCTCTCTCTGATTTTCTTTTTTTGTTAAGAAAAGTTAATTACAGGCATAAAAATACATGTTGGATTTAACATGCTAATGTTTTCTATAACTGCCTAGTAATATCTATCTTCTTGTCAGTGATATGTTGCACTTTTATACAGTTACTGAAACTGTGACTGAAGCACTAATTCTGATTCATTCAGATTTTTGCCTTTAATAGGCAACTTGCTTGTTTTATAACTACTTTTTTTATTTTTGATATCTACCTTATCTACCTTTGTACTGAATCGAAATTAACCGAACCGGATCGGATCGAATCGTATCGAATCGAATCGTACCGGATCGTTTACTAATTTTATGAATCGTCCCTGAATCGAATCGTAGCCTGTGAATCGAGATTCGAATCGAACCGTTTTGTGAGTGAAAGATTCACACCCCTAATAAACAAGAAAGATGGGGTATCTGTGCTGAGGTTGCAGATAAATAGTGTTTTCTTGATGCTACAAGTCTAACCCAGGTTTACAGCCAAACACACATTACATTTTAATTATCAATTTGTTTTCATATACTTTGACCTATAGGACTGGAGAATGCATTGCCAATGTATATCACAGTATAACGAATGGCGATTTGCATAAAGACATTTTCATTCACATAATACAACCATTTGGCACACAGTCCTCTCACAGTGTGTTAGATGCATTTTAAATACAGTATTTTCCACTTATTCAGCAAGGGGGAGGCAATATATAGTATAGATATTTAATTACATTATTAAAGGTCCTATATTATGCTAGCCTATATTACTCTTGTGCTATATAATGTTAATAGTACCTCATGAGAAGCCTGGAGTTGTGTTTTGTTTCATTCATACATGTTAGAGTAACCCTGCATTATCAGTCTGTCTACATCTCCAAAGCTCACAATGCTCTCTTCCACCATGTGATGTCATGAAGTGGTGAGCAGCTACATTTTACCTTTAGTTCAGTGGAGATTTGCAATTCCAGTGCTGAAATGATCCAAATGATTCTAGTGAAGGTCTATGGAGTTGGAAAAAAAACACATGACACAGAGTGAACTCAGTCTAAATAAGCAGGAATTGTGTATTAAACATGAATAAAAACAAAACTCAACTCCAAGTATGTTTTTGATGAGGAAAAAACATAACATAGATTAAAAAAATTGCGTAATATTAACCCTTTAAACTGCAACGAACACAGACCTACACTTAATGGATAAGATTGAAAGCATTACTAAAAACCAGATTGTGAAAATTTAAACCTATCCACCAGTAGGTTTAGTTAACAATGCAGGTCCATTCCAGTGCTTTTGCTTGAGGAATTGTGTTAGCCTTTCTTTCTCACTTGTTCGTCTCCTCACAGCCCCTGCTCTCCCCCAGCACTCCCCCATCCTCTTCCCTCCTCTCTGTGAAGTTAATTCTGTTGCTCTGCCCCAGCCCACAGCCCCGTCTCCCTTTACAGTTGGTGTATCCACACAGAGGTTTAAAATATGCCCCTTTATCTGAGCCGGCCAGGCGGGAAAATGAAAGGGATGTCAGTCCTTAGAAGCCTGGGAAAGCGTCTGGCTCAATCGGCAGTGTCAGGAGCGGAGGGAGGGCACCAAATGGGCAAACACACTGCGCACAGTAATAGACTTTTCTGTCACCGAGCAATGTCAAACAGCAAAATAGTCTGGATATGGCACTGCAGATCCGTATTATGTGGCAATGTGATTTAGAGGCCCTCTGTAGCAATTTCAACTGGCTTCATTAAGAGGGCATAAGCTTTAAAGATCCTACATTTCATGAAATTGACTCTTGTGAGCATTAAGCCATGTTACAATGTTGTTACCTCATCAAAAACATACCTAAAGTTGTATTTTTTTTCCATTCACATATGTTTAGGTAAAGGTTTATTATTAATCTGTCTACATCTGTTCCACCTTGCGATGTCATGTAGCTACCTTTTACCTTATGTTCAGTAGCAATGGGCAATTCCAGGTCTGAAATCATCCAAATGATTCTAAAAACACAGTGGAGCACATCCTGTATTACCACATGACATCACAAGATGGAACAGAATGAGAAACTCGGCGTAAATTTGCCGGCTGTGTGTATTAACCATGTGTGAATGAAACAAAACACAACTCCAGGTCTGTTTGTGATGAGGAAACAACATAACAGAGATCAGAAAATAGCGTAATATGAGCCCTTGTGCGTACCGTCCTCTTCTACTAAGCAAATTTAATCTCATAGCCATTACTCCAGACTAGATACTGCCCCCTTCACTGAACACATGCTGTCCCTTTCCATTAGTAAATCCTAGTTAATATACTTTGTCACAAAACCAGGAAATATACCCCTAGAGGCTTTTTGGGAGTCTATTGTGCGACCCTATGAGAATCTTTGCCATTACTCTCAGTCTCCCACGCATCCTCCAGCAGAAAATCAGCATCGCAGCACGCTCCGAGAGACGACAGTGAGACAAGACAGGGACCTGTTTATAGCACAAACGATATTAGCAACACAGCATGGTGCATGATATCTTTATAAAGGGAATCGCTACTGAGGATGTACAAGACAAATTTGCAGCATGTTGTGAGGAATATGACTGTAGAGCAGAAGTATTTCTTTATAGAGACGGAGGTAATGGCGAATGTTTGTAATCAAAATCAGCAGTTGGTGATGAACTTTGGGAGATTTGATATGAAAAACGTTGGGAGCTGGAGAGGCTGAGGTGACTGACGGCTTTGTTGCTGCAGTAGGGCTACGCAGGGGGTGAAAACAAATTATTTTACAGGAAGATTAAAAGGTCCTATATTAAGCAAAACTGACTCTTGAGAGCTTTAAGCCATGTTATAATCTTGTTAGGTTATCACAAACATACCCGGAGTTGTGTTTTGCTTCATTCACACATGTTTGAGTAACCTTTATTATTAGTCTGTCTACATATCCAAAGCCCAAAATACTCCACCTAGTGATGTCATGAAGCAGTATAGTTTTAAATTCAACAGCTACCTTTTAGCATTAGTTGAGTAGAGATTCCAGGTCTGAAATTAGCCAAATGATTGTAGTGAAGGTGTTTGAACTAGGGATGCAAATTATCAATTAATTCATTAATCTATAGTTGACTGACCTTATCGAATGACTTACAATTAACTGATAAGCGGCGTTTTTCACCTGAATTTTAGTGTTTCAATAGGGTCTTTAAGAATATAAGCTATAGTAACATAACACTGAGTCAAAAATATATCATAGTATTATTATATTGTATATTCCTCAATTAATTATTCCTTAGTAAAAAACAGACAAATGTATTGATGCTGAATAACAAAATACATTCTTTATTGAAAATAAATTGAGCACTGGCTCAGTTGTTGCACTTGCAGCATGGAAATCTTGAAATTAAAAGGAACAGAAGGAATTAAATAACAGAATGTTATTTAGTCTACATATTATGATGAAACCAGTGAATCCAGGCTATTTTTAGGACATTCTCAACATTTATTTTGAACTAAGGCATCAACAATATTTCTAATCTAGTTAATCTGTGAAGGGTTACAGTACAAAATATACATTTCACAGGGCCCCTGGACACAGCATAAAACATTACAGGGCCTCAAACCAGAACAATCAAGAAATTATAAAAGCATGTAAGTTACATGCTTTTCTAATTTCAAAAATATATGGTTCTAGGTCCAGCTCTACTGTGAGTTGTACGGCAACATCCAGAGAGGAAAGGGTTACATGATGTAACGCTATGGTCTTTCTCGCGAGTGGGTTCACATCTCGTGTTCACGTTCCAGAGTAGCGCCCTCTAGCGATTAGTTACAATTAATGCATTTTGTTCGGCCAACGTCTTGATCGACAATTAATTGTAAGTCGATTAATTGTTGACATCCCTAGTTTGAACTGGACTACTTCCTGTATTACCACATGACATCACAAAGTGGAACAGAGTGTTTGCTGTTTGAGAGAAGATCTCAGCCTAAATGTGCAGGGTTCGTGTGTTCAACATGTGTGAACAAAACAAAAACAAAACTCCAGTTATGTTTGTGATGAGGAAAACAACATTATAACATAGATCAGAAAATAGCGTAGCATGGTCCCTTTAAGCATGAATAAACGTTTTGAGTGGCAGACGGCTGGAATTGGCTGACACTTGATTAAATTTACAAGTTAGAGGTTTAATAAGTCTGTTAAGTATAGCTGCTTCTGGTACACACAGTGGAATTTTTATCACATTGCTCAGCTCAGTGACACATCATTAGCCGAAGCAGCACTGAAAGAAGACATGTTTGTGGGCAGATGACTGTAAAAGTAGAAGCAGCCAGCAGAAGCAGGGCAAGTTTTCTGTTCGCATGAGTTTTGTTAGCATTAGGTATAACCAATGGCGGTCTATGGGGACACTGTAAGGTGTAAGGAGCATTTGAAGCAGGCTGCAAACTTCGCTCGCGGGCATGCTCCGGTATCAGGAGAGACAAGCCAAACACTGCACTTCACTTGGCGCAACTGTAAACCCACTGACCCAGCATGAAGAGGGAGAGAGAGGGGACTAATTAGTGACTGTACTTACAAGTGAAAGGAGGGAGAGGAGAAGAAGAGAGGTAAAGAAGGGGTGGGGGCAGGGGGAGCGTACACATCCACAGTTGGAGGATAGGGACAATGAGTTTGTTTAGCTTAAACAGGATTTACAAACCAAACAGACACACGACAGCACCGCTCACTCGCACATACTATCTCTTGTCTTCTCCTGACCAGCCATGCCTTCATCTCCGTCTTGTCAAACGCCACTGAGACAGACTCGAGGAGAATTTCGTCAGCAGAAGAAAAAAAAAAGTGAAGGTAATTGCTTGCGATGGTGAAAACTCTTGAGTGCAGGCGGTAGATGGATGGATTGAAGGAACATTTTGTACCTCCTGTGCGGGCTTGGGTCTCATATTGTTCCTGGATGTCATTTATGATTCAAAGGTTCTACGCCGATGGGAACAGGACATGGCCACAGTGACGCCCCCCCTCCTCCTCTCTCTCCTATTCCTCCTCTCTCTCTCACACATCAAATCAAACATGCATGAGGCTGTGACAGGGCAAGCTAGAACTTCCCTCTATCTGCTGTCTGAGAGAGCACTTAGACCAGGACTGACTCTCTGAAATGCACTGGAAGAAAAGATCACATTTGTCATCACAAAAGAAACAGACAAAGACACAAAACATATAATTACAGGGGCAAATCGCATTATGCTGGTTTAGTGTGCGTGCCAAAGGGAACAGCCAAAACCTCTGCGCGTGTTTAATCAAGGATGGATTTTTCGAATAACAACTTTCAAAATCAGACTTGCTGAACTAAATGCATTTGCACCATGGATCTATAATAACAAGTGGATAAGACATTCATTCAGTCATGGGGCGAGACTGACTAGTGGACGGTCCAGGTACTGCAGCTGTTAGAACACAACGCATGTGATAGTGAATTCAAACTGCCCCGGTTCAGATGAAAGGGCATTAACAGGTTTTTCATCAACTGATTTTGTAGAGATTCTTATCTACTTTCACAACATAAACTTTAAAAAAAATTAAAATCCTTCAAACACCTAAAAGGTAGCTTTGCAAGAATTAGCCCTAGCCCCGTTCTGAACAAGCATTAGCTCCACTCTGGCAGCTTTTACTTTCATTGGTCAAAACTGGTCACATGTTGACGCTAGCCCGTACTGAGGAAGTAATTTGAAAGCGAAAAGTACTTTTGGGTCCATGGGCCAATGAGCACATGCCATTGTAAATAACACAACACCACTTTGGACTCACCTTCCAGATTTTACTATACTTCCAAGATTGGCACACATGGGACAAGCTAGCTAAGAAAGCTTGAGCAGTTGCCTAACAATACCATTTGTTGCCTCACAACCTTCAAGGCCAGCGCGTCCTATTTACATTGAGTGTTCTGACTAACTAGCCGCAGATATCCAACCACAGTTCAAGGTCTGAACTCGGGAGGGACACAACAGAGTGTGTAGAAAAAGGCACTTTTCATCTTTGGCTCATGATCTTGGAGGTCAGAATCTAAATAAGTTTACTTCATACAATTTGAAATACAGTAGCCAGTAGTTGCAGAGGGTCAAAGAAGGCTATACAATATTACAAGGATACGCATATGTCTCCATATTGCAAAAGTGCACCATTCATAACACAAGCTTCCAATAGTCAACACTAGCATAAACTGTGGAGGAGTTGAAGACTAAACTAAAACACTTTTTTTTTTTTGCTTTGGCTTTTAATTCAATGCAGACCAGGTCATCTTTTAACTTTAATATTGTACTGCATTTTTTGTGCATTTTTACTATTGTATTGTCTTCTGTATACACTTATCTGTACCTGTACTTTGGTGACCTGCGGCTGCTTTAAATGTGCTTTATAAATAAATTTGACATCGACATTGACAAAGCTATAAATTATACCGATACAAAAAATGTTAATATTTTTGAAGCATTCTGAAAAAAGGACAACATGTCAAAAACGTCCGATTCAAGTGTGGCATGTCAAGTAGGGCTGGAATCACAGGCTCCCTTATGATTCAATATGATTCTCGATACATGACTCAGGTTACGATATTATAAATTGCTTAAAGATACCAAAAAATACTCTTGGTGATATATTGATATAGCAGCCCATGATATGGATACTGTAAAACCAGATTTAATGTCACAATTTTGATTTAGATATTTTTGCACACCCTTAATGTCAAAAGAATGTACATCACTACTACATTTAACTCCATCTGTGTCTGTGTACTGCAAATTCTCAAAGTTAAACAGTATGATCTAACTTTTGGCTGCAAATTGCCTGCGCCATTACAATACTTAGGAAGCAGTTAACCATCCTATACACAGGGCCACAACCTCTGCTTAGTGAACAAATTAAAAACGCACCTCTGCTGTCTCCCTTTAAGCCCTCACTCTTCAAATTTGTCTTTTGTAAAGGCTGTAAGGCGACCAAGCAAACTTTTTTCCCTTATTAAATGACTGAAATAGGCACAGTTGAAAACAAAAGGCACCACCGAGAAGAAAAGTACTGCCAAGATAAACCGCAAGTGAGACAGATGAGAGACAGAAACTAAATCTGACTTCTGCTCAGGACATGAGTGGGTGGGATCAGGCTGAAGCACCAGACAACAAGAAACTTTATTATACATACTACATTACTATACATACTATTTACACAGAAAAGTACTAGGAAAAAGTCAGTGGTGGATGAAGTACTCAATTTTGTTTTTAAAAGTACAGATACAGGGGCAAAAGGTTGTTCAAGTAAAAGTATCACATGAAAAAATGTACTTAAATAAAACTACTGAAGAACCTGTTTAAAAATGTACTTAAAGAGTAAAAAGAAAAAGTAAAGAATTTAGCTGATTTTAAGTTATTCAAGTGTTTTTTCATTTTTTTCTAGCTGTTTTTGTGTATCTGTGTTTGCTCAGTTGGAACATGAACTCAAATTAAAGGAGAATTAACGTTTTTTACAATCTGAGCCTTATTTCGGTAATAAAACAAGTTGTTTTACTCACCCATAGCACTTTGGTGTCATATGGAGCACTTCCAGAGATGTTTTAGATTAGCGATATCCGTTAACGTGAGTTGACGTCACCAAAATAACACAAACTTTAGCACTTTTCAAATCACACAAGCTCCAAATGACACCAAAGTGCTCAAACCGTAAAGAAAAGTACTTTTTACTTTTCAGTCCAGATCTAAAATGTAGTGGAGTAGAAAGTACAGATACCTGCTCTCAAATGTAGTGAAGTAAAAGTCAAAAGTATCCACGATAAAATGTACTTAAAGATCCCATGACATGGTACTTCTTGATGCTTTTATATGGCTCCTTAATGGTTCCCTAATACTGTAAATGAATCCTTCTTCAAAATCAACACTCAGTGCATGAGAAACAGAGATAAGATGAGAAAGAGTAATTTTTCTCACTCTGAACACTCTACAATGGGCGTTGTTGCTTGAATGCAAATGAGGAGAAAAGAGCTGGCTAATAGTAGAGGGTGGGGGCGTGGCCAAACTCTCCCTCTCGCTCTGAGCCCTCAGCTGATCCATTTCCTTGTTTTTGCACGGGGGGAGAGATTTGAAGCGTTCCATTGAAAAATAAACACATTTCCACATAAAATAAAATTAAACCACTGCTGTTCAAAGGTCCAGAGGCTCAGATAAAGGACTTCCGAGCCTAGAAACACTCGGACATGCCTCCAGGCAAATAAAAAAACGCATTTCGCATTGCCTAGCGCATTCGCAGTCCAAACTCTCTGGGTGTGATTTACAGAGACGCTGAGTACAGACAGACGGGGGTGGAACTGCATTTGCATTTCTTTTTTCGATCTGACGTCAATAAGGTGCCTTGTTCAAACTCGCCCGTTTGAGCTCCGATTTTTTGTAACGCAGAAAAGGATCGCAAATGCTCAGTTTAGACATTTCACAACTTTTAACCATGGGGAGGGGGGGGGGGGGCCTAAACAGGGTAGGGGAGCTCAAATTAATGTTCAAAAACATCAGAAAGTGAAAATTTCATGCCATGGGACCTTTAAGTATTGCACTTTTACTTTTATACTTTATTACCTTCCACCACACATCATGGAAAAATGCATGATGTGTGATACAGGACTACATTCATACCATACTCTCTACAGCTGTACAACAACTCACCTTTATGTAACTGATAATCTTATGTCATGTCAATCACTATTTCATCTTTGCACTGTTTTCTTCTTACGACCTCTTGTATATAGCTGAGAGATATATTTATATTACTATGTTTCTATATTTTTATTTTTCACTTGTACATATACATTTCATACACTTATGCATTATTTCACACCAGTCTCTTGCTATTTATGCTACTTATTATTATAATACAGCACTGAAACGGAGGATCATGGTCTAAGTCGTTCTGTTTCTTTTAGCTATTGCTCCGCCCTAACTATTAATTTATGCAAAGAGACTTGTAATTCAATATATTGTGATGAGACACAATATTATTCTGAGACTTTTGAAGAAGAAACATGCACACTACTAGCCCCATTCCCTCTTACGCCACTGTGCCATGTGACCAGTGCAATGAAATGTCAGCCTGTCAAAACAATGATTAGCATGCCCCAGGTTTTAAGTGCTTGCTGGGCTACAGACGCGAGGTGAAACAAAGCGCTAATTTCTCAAACATGACAATTAAATGCGCACTGTGTAACTTTTGTCCGTCACCTGCTTGTTTCTATGGATATGTCATTGCTCTGCCTGGAATGTTCCACAGTATGACATTAAATAGCTCTACCTTACATATACTCGATTACAGGTGGATTTATAGCTCAAAAATACCAAGAAAAACAGGCATTCTGACTGTGAGCGGGGTTGCCTCTCTATAGATCTGGTCTATATCCTGGTCTGGTTTGGTCTCCGTGAAGAGAGAGAGGTTTAATGCCATACTGTGAAACATTCCAGACAAAGTATTAACATCTCCATGGAGTAAAGCATTCGACGGACCCTCCACCAGAAAAGTCCCTCCTTCTAATCATCCATATCTTGTAGCTTTGTGGAGAAGTTCAAAGACGGAGTAAGTTGAACTGTAAAATGTGAATAAGTTCCATTTGTCACAGACTAAGTGGAAACATGTTGTGAAATTGAGCGCAGTTTAGGGAGCCTGCAACTTTCCCTGTGTTATAATGTTGTTTCCTCATCAAAAACATACCTGGAGTTGTGTTTTGTTTCATTCACGCCTCAACACACAAACCCTGCAGGCGTATTTAAGCTGAGTTCTTCTCTCAAACAGAAAACATTCTGTTCAATCTTGTGATGTCATGTGGTAATACGGGAAGTGCTCCACTGTGTTTTTAAACGTCATACACCTTCACTAGAATCATTACATAATTTCAGCCCTCAAACTGCCAATTTCAAGTAAACAAAATGTCAAAAGGTCCCATGGCATGAAATTTTCACTTTCTGAGGCTTTTGAACGTTAATGTGAGCTCCCCTACCCTGTTTAGGCCCCCCTTCCCATGGCTAAAAGTTGCGAAATGTGTAAACTGAGCATTTGCGATCCTTTTCCACGTTTGAAAAAAAGACAGCCCAAACGGGCGATTCTGAACAAGGGAACTTTCTGACGTCACACTCACGGAAAGGTTTCCACCCACCGTCTGGATGTCTACCCACCGTCTCTGGAAATCACGCCCAGACAGTTTGGAGCGCAAGCAAGCTACGAAATGGGAGATGCGTTTTTTTATTTGTCTGGAGACATGTGAGAGTGTTTCCAGGCTCGGATGTCCTTTATCCGAACCTCCGAACCTCTGAAACAGCAGTGGTTTAATTTTATTTTCTGTGGAAATGTGTTTTTTTTAATGCAACTCATCTCATATCTTCCTCCACGCTTAAAACACAGAAGTGGGTGACAACGCACAGCGGCGTATTTGGCCACAACCCACCCGCTACACTGGCCTGTCTCTGTCCTCCTCATTTGCATTCAAGCAACAACGCCCAGAATAAAGCATTTTAGAGACATATTTATGACTCTGACTGTCTTCATGAGGCTATCTCATGCACTGATTCTTGATTTTGAAGGATTCATTTACAGTATTAGGGAACCATTAAGGCGCCATATAAAAGCATCAAGAAGTACCATGTCATGGGATCTTTAAAACTATTGGTTCGTGACATCACAAGGTGGACTAGAGGATTTTGAGATGTGGAGATGTAGACAGACTAATAATTAAGTATTACTCAAACATGTGTGAATGAAACAAAACACAACTCCGGGTATATTTTTGATGAGGAAACAGCATTACAACATGGCTCACAAGAATCCATTTTGTGCAATATAGGACCTTTAAAATATCAGAATATGACAGACCAAAAAATAACTAAATTCATCAACAACAAAATATTATGGATTAACTATTAGTGTCTCTCATTGATTTGTTGAGCCTCATCTCTTCAATATTATGTTCGGGAACGATGCTTTAAACATAACTGATCCTGACATTGACAAGAGCAAATTCTTGGCAATGGCACAAATAGCATAATCACATAATAGAATAAGTCCCCAATTTGCCCACTAAAAAGTCTTGTCAAATAGCAATGTCAGCCCACCGGTACATTACATTATATTACATCAACGCTTTAGTGTGATCAGGTTCGAAAACAATTAATCTTGGCACAGCACCAAACCAAGCCAGACGACTGGAACCAATTACAAATGGCTGCTAAATAAATCAACAAAACAGCAATGTTATGATGTGACATGGTTGTAATCTGACATTGTAATACATGAGGAGTTGAGAGCGCAGTTCAAATGCGTCTCTACTGGGCTCTGTTAGCCACAACAAGTGCGTGCGTGTGGAGCTGGGTTTATTGCCATTGTTTAGTCCTGGAAATGCAGTGAGCAGGATGTATCTGTAGCCTGAAGCTCAGCGGGGAAACTGGCTGCTCCGATGTTTCTTGTCCCTACACATTCACACAGTGCAGCCCTGGAATGAGCAGGTCTTGTACTTACAGTGCACAAAAGTAGCAAAAAAGAAAAGTTCTATTTGCATATAGGTAGAGAATTTGCAACTGACAGTGTGGTTCAGTCAAAAAACTTGAAACAGATGCAAAACATACAATTTGGTCATACCTAGGGCTGTAAATAGACAAAACAAATTCTGTTGAGCAATTAGTCGATTAGTTGAGGGATGTAACGATATCCAAATCTCTCGGTACAATATTTTCATGATATGCACCTCGTAGTACAATATTTATTGCAATATTTTGTGGAGGCTAACAAAAATGTGAATATGCTACTTTTCTCTTGTCATAATCCAAATAATAATAACAGTTATTGGACTGAAACAGAGCAAAGGATCATGGTCTACGTAGTTCTCTCTGTTTTTTAGCCGTTGCTGCACCATAACAATGAATTTAAGCAAAGAAACTTGCAATTTGATATACTGTAATGACCCATGATATTATTGTGACTTTTTACAATATGCTAACATGATATTTCGGTTATTGTTACATCCCTATTAGTCAAATACGGGGTGCATGGCAAAAGCTCTCAAAACAATTCAGTATCTATGATCTGACCATGTAACAGCACTTAATACTACTACTGCATCTGAGTTCATGTAAAAAATAGAGATAGATCGATATGGATTTTTTCATAGCCGATGCTGATACTGATTGTGTAGAACCCAGAGCAACTGATCATCGATAAAATCTGCTGATATTTTCGAGCTGATATGTCGTGCTAATAGGGATGTAATGATATCCAAATCTCATGGCATGATATTATCACGATATTCATTTCACTGTACAATATTTATTGAGATATTTGGAGAGGCTAAAAGAATTGTAGATAGGATAGTTTTTTTGGTGTGAATCATTCCTGTCATAGTCATGTGAATTAAAGTAAAAAACATATTTCTTAATGTTGGCTGCACTTAAATGCATCATGGTATATGTAGTTCCCTATGTTTATTAGCTCTTGTTACTATAAAACAATGTATTTAAGCAAACATGTCATTCAATATATTGTGACAGCTCTCGATATTACTGTGAGACTTTTAACGATACGATATCACGATATTTCAATTACTGTGACATCCCTAAGGGCTAATTGAATAGTTTCCTCAAATTATGCAATTTAAATTTACTATAAATTCACCCACAGTCCTTTTTTAGCACAAACACATAAGAGAACTGTGTTCTCCCCCATGGCTAAAAGTTGCGAAATGTCTAAAATGGGCATTTGCAATCCTTTTCTGCATTAGAAAAAAAACACAGCTCAAACGGGCGATTCTGAACAAGGAAACTTATTGACGTCACATCGAAAAATGCAGCTCCACCCCCCGTCTGTGTCTGTACTCAGCGTCTCTGTAAATTATGCCCAGAGAGTTTGGACCGCGAATGAGCTACGCAATGCGAAATGCGTTTTTTTTATTTGCCCGGAGGCACATGCGAGTGTTTCTAGGCTCGGAAGTCCTTTATCTGAGCCTGTGGACATCTGAAACAGCAGTGGTTTAATTTTATTTTCTGTGAAAATTTGTTTTTTTCATTGAAACGCGTCTCCTTTCTTCCTTCGCGCATAAAACGCGGAAGTGGGGCCAGGCACAGCGCACCGCTAAAACAAGGAACCAGCGGAGCATTTTCCCCCCAGCCCCACCCACCTGCTGCTCTAACCTATCTGTGTCCTTCTCATTTGCATTCAAGCAACAAGGCCCAGAATGAGGTGTTCAGATAGTTACTTTCTGACTCTGACTGTGTACATGTGTCTTTCTCATGCACTGAGTGTTGATTTTGGAGCAGGATTCATTTACAGTATTAGGGAACCATTAAGGCACCATATAAAAGCATCAAGAAGTACCATGTCATGGGACCTTTAAAATAACATTTTCTGTGTTTTTAGGCAGCAGATCAACTAAAACAAAATATTGGCCTGTGTTGGAGATTTACGGCCAATAGCTAATATGCTAAAAAGTCCAAATATATAGTAAATACACCTATTTATACAGAAAAATATTTGTAAAAAGTGTGTTTGTATGTAAAAAAAAGTCATATTACACACAAGATTCACTCCCTGCCTACCTTTCTGCTGTTGTCATATACAAATCCTTAGAACTAGTCAACTAATACAAATAGTAATTGTCAACTAAGACACCCATGGTCCAATTAATCAACTAAATGACTAAAGGACTACAGCCCTACCTTTCAACTTTCAACAGTAATGCCTTGATCTTCTAGTTACACAACTGCCCACTTCTCTTTGTTAGTCATCTACTCCAGTAACTAGTACAGAGAAAATAGAAGGTCTGTCACAATAACACAATTTGAAGTGAGATATATATATAAAAAAAGCGGGGTTGCCTCTCCATAGATCTAACCTGTGACTTAGTCTGGTTTGGTCTCAGTGAAGATAGAAAAGAAACGTTTAATACCATACTGTGAAATATTCCAGACAAAGCATCTCCATGAAGAAAAACATTTGAGGAACCACCAAAAAAGTTACACAATGTACTTTTAAATCTTATAGAAAATTAACAACAAAAATTAAAGTAGAAGTAGAAGACAATGTAGACAATGTAGCCAAAATATATTGTACCATCTTTCACATATTGAACGATATAGAAATGATTGTAACAGGCCGAGCAAACAGCCGAGTAGCAAACATCAATGAGCAAAATTAGCAAGAGCAAGTGAATCAAAAACTCCCATCGTCAACAGTGAAAGTCTGTGTTTTTATTTTGAATTAAAGTGCCTATGACAGGTTGGATACATTTCACTAAAACACAGTTAAGATCATTATATTTAAGATTTTTGCAAAAACATTCACACTTGTATTCTCAATTTGGCCCTTTTTTAGGCTTAAAATTTCACTTCCTGGTTGAAAATTGTGACATCACACGAGGGAATTCCATAACTGTTATCTAGCAACACTCCTCTAATGTACACAGAAATTATCTGATAAATACAAACATTGGAAAGCACCTTTATATTGTTGAAATCATGAAATCATCAAAACTCTCTACTTCCTGTAAATTTCAACACATTTTTCAACTTTTCTTCACAAACTGCTTCTTGATTGATTTAAAACTATAATTTATATTTACAATAGTTATAATCCCACCAAATTTATTCAAAACTAGAGAATCTGAAAACTCTCCTCCACACTTGTTGAGCAGTCACCCCTCACCATTATCCCAGGTCTTTCAAAAGGTCTTCTTTTCAAAGTGCTTTTCTCTCCGTTCTTTAGCCTGTTTAGTGAATCAGACACTCTCCTGTCTTGTCTGGCAGGCTGGCTGGCTTGCTGGTTTTTGCGGAGAGGCCCCAGGAGGGACAACAGAAGGAAGGAAAACTAGCACATAAATACTCGTCCAACTCCCAAACACTTGCAGATGGCTCCTATTCCTCGGCCTCTTTCTTTCACAATTTATCAGGTATCTAGCTCTACAACAAGTGTGCCTTCATTTATTTTTTTTGTATCTTTTTTCGTACTCTGCTGAGATGACTAATGCTCCTTTGGTTTGTCAGAAGGAAGGGGGGGAAAAGTCAAACAGCCCTAATTAATGTGGCGGCGCTGACAAGTGTTGCTACAAAAACAATTTCATTACATCACCAATTAGAATTACAAGAGAGACTGGAGGGTGCAGCCATCTGAAATGTGTTTACTCCAAATCGTACACAGACACTGGACAGAAGAACAGTGGCAATCCTCTGCAATCTCTTGGCAAGTCTTTGTTGGGCTTGTGATATTTATTTTTGAGTTCAAGTGTGTCAGGCTGAACGGGGCTCGACGCTGCAGGTGCTACTTAGGAGTTTAGCGCGAGCTTGTAATAGTAGCACGCTAATGGTTATGAATGAGATCCGGCTAAGTCAACAAACGCAAAGTCAACTGGCTTTGCAGAAGTTTGGAGCAACGCTATGGAACCTTTAAGGTGTATGGTAACGGGGCGGTGTGTGTGTGACGGCATAGTTTTATTGCAGTATAGTGAAAGTTATTAAAGGTGCATTGTGTAGCTTTTCTAGTGGAGCGTCTGTCAAATGCTTTTCTCCGTGGAGCTGTTATTGCTTTGTCGCAAGGTTTCACAGTAAGGCATGAAACCTTTCTATCCTCAGAGAGCAAACCCGACCGAGTTACAGGTCAGATCTGTGGAAAGGCAACCCCGCTCATAGTCAGAATGCATGTTTTGTTTTTCTAGGTATTTTTGAGCTATAAATCCAACTGTAATTGAATAAATGCAAGGTAGAGCTGACTACATATAGGCACGACTCTCCACAGATCTGAACTGTAATGTAGCGTATAATACTGTAACCTGCTTGTCTCCCTTGTGATAGGTTTAATCTATACTGTGGAACATTCTAGACAAAGCAAGAACATTTCCTACACTAGAAATGTTCCACACTGCCCCTTTAAACAAGTATTCGTTTGGCATATAATGAGTTTTGTTTTATGGCATTGCACTCAAGGTATTTAGTCAGCAGGGTAAGTTGTAATTTATGTCAAATTTCCTGGAAAACTTAAAGGAAAAGTAACGTTTTTTACAATCTGAGCCTTCTTTCGGCAATAAAACAAGTAGTTTTACTCACCCATAGCAGTTTGGTGTCAATTGGAGCAGTATCGCAGAACTTATGTTGTAGCCGTTCTGCTCTACTAATGATCCCGTATCCGTTAGCGTGAGTGCTCGGGGCACTGATTTGCGGTGTCCAAATAACACAAACTTTAGCACTTTTCAAATCACAGAAGATCGCTGTGTCAGGGTAGACTTTTAGTAGATTCCAAAACGGACTGAAACCCGATATCGCAACAGAAAAGTAAAATTCAGAGCGGTGTTAGCTTCTTTCGGGCTAGTGGTGCTTACAAAACAGCTGAGTTCACGCATGCGCACTGTCCTCTCTGATGACGTCATCAAATTAAACTATAGCTGGATATCCGGTTTCAGGCCGTTTTGGAATCCACTAAAAGTCTACCCTGACACAGCGATCTTCTGTGATTTGAAAAGTGCTAAAGTTTGTGTTATTTGGAGAGCGCAAAGTAATCCCCCGAGCACTCACGCTAACGGATACGGGATCATTAGTAGAACAGAGCGGCTACAACATAAGTTCTGCGATACTGCTCCAATTGACACCAAACTGCTATGGGTGAGTAAAACTACTTGTTTTATTGCCGAAAGAAGTCTCAGATTGTAAAAAAAAAAACGTTACTTTGCCTTTAAGCGCTTAAAGCAAATACACTTCCAGAAAAAAATGTTAAGTTTTAGAACAGAACTGGCTCAGTGTGTGATAAACATTGTATTATTGATATGACTACAAAAGTGTCAGTTTTCTGTTTTGTTTCTGAAGAAAATATGATCCCTTAACTACAGGAATTTTGCAGTTGTTTTCATTCATCCGTCTACACAAACATCACACCATAACAAGTTTTGTATTCCAACATGTTCCCAAAAGGTTACTGAAACCACAAGTGTTACTTTTTGTGTTTTGGCTTATTTCATTCTTGATGACTGAAGGGACCTCCACTTACAGATGGAACAATAAGCTCCACGTGGATAACTTGTGCACTCTTACTATATAAAGTTCCATAGTGTTACTTTAAAAGAGTCCTGTTAGAATGTTCTGTAATGAAATAAAGCGCTAGTCTCCACTGTCTCCACCTCCTCCTCCTCCTCCACGGTGCTGCTGCTGCTGCTGCTGCCAGGAGCCCCTCTCTCCGCCGCGCTCTGCCCCGGCTGGCCTCACATCTAGACGGAGGAATTTAACGGGGAGGGTCCGCCCCGCCAGACTCAAGGCACAGTCAGGCAGAGAAAGGGCAGCAGCTCGGGGAGGGGGAAATGGAAATGCACCGTTTCTGCTCCTAAAAGCACGCTGAAATCCTCAATAGGAGCGTGCGTGCTGCAGACTGACCAGGTTAGGACATATGTATTACGCGCATTGTCTAACGGCTACAAACAACAGCCGTCAATTATATAAGTGGAGAGGCATATTTAGCGCACTTGAGAGCTCTTTAAACCCGCAATAAGCTCACACTGGGTGGCATTGATCTCTGAATGAAACCTGCACGGATCTAATCTGCACTATCAGCGCTATCCGCACTTGGAGCTGTATTGCATCCGTCTTACTTAACCAATCTCACAACAAAGCTAACAGACAGCATGCTCGGCTAATTGCATTACAACAGGTAGCCGGTAATAACCTTAAAGGGAGTCGACAAGCCTAGACAGCGTGCGCACTGTTAGCTAAGAAGTGACATACATTCTCAGTTTAGCATCACCGCTGCCATCAGCTGACGGCGAGCGCTACACGTCCACTCCACAGCATGCAGCGAAATCCCGAGTTAAAACATCACAAATGAACCCCACGCCGCTGCTGTGACATATTCCTGCAGACACCACTGACTTCAGGGCTATTCCGCTCCAAAGCCATTCACAGAAATACGATAAAGCGGGCAGCGGCAGCCGTAAATTACGCACGCCGCGCTCAGTAAGCAACGGATGCGCCCTCCTGACATGAGTTCATCCGGTAAAGGTTTGTAGGAGGTCAGCCTTTTGTTAGCAGGTTAGTATGTGTCCGTGCGAAGCCCATCTCGACTTGAGCAATGCACACGTTCAAACAACAGCGCTGCGAAACACACACACACACAAAGATAACCAAGCGGCAAACTTACTTTCAGCGTGGAGCTCAGGGGTAAATCCGTGTTTGAGTGAGGTGTAAAAAAGCTCGTGTTTACGTCGCTGCTCCTCTCGCCCGCGCGCTCTTCACTCCACAAAGACCGACGTGAGAGCCCCGGAGACGATGTGAGTGAGTGACTGAATCAACTACCGTAGAGCACGGCAAGTTGAAGTGTCAGATTACACTGGCTATTCAGTTACCACAGAGCCGTGCTCGCGAGCAGGGAGGCCGGAAAACACGGGCTGGATCCGCGCGGAAGGACACAGCCGGTGGTAAAGGTGTAAGTACACGCTAATGGCGCGATAACAGCGCACTCACAGCTGCGCGCTTTGTGCCATTACAGCGGCCACCAATCTCTGTCACTGAAGCCATGCATTATTCATGACGGGGATTAGGAAGAGATTAATTAAACTGTGCCTTTTCATTTTATCTTCTGATGATAATAACAATAATAATACATACATACATACATACATACATACATACATACGTACATACTTATTATTATTATTATTATTATTATTATTTATCTTAATTTTGATGCATGCTCATATTTTCCAACTGTTTCTGAAACTTGTGTTGTGACACTGCAATTTCCCCATTGTGGGACAAATAAAGGATTATCTTATCTTATAATAATAATAATAATAATAATAATAATAATAATAATAATAATAATAATAATAATAATAATAATAATAATAATAATAATAATAATTTAGCCTACCTGACACCGGGCATCTGGAAAATTTAACTGTGCAATATAAATGAACTAAACTTAAAAATGTTAAATAAGTGTGCTACAAAGTCGAAAATACAATTGTTGTATAGCTATTTGGTATACTCGGGCAATTCATTGTAGAAGACAAAAAAAGTATTTGTTTGGACTATTACCACAACAACTCACCCTTATGTAATAGATAATACTCCCTACAACTGTATACAGCTGTGACTGGATATCTTAGTTGATATTGTATTACTGTTATTCTGATTTGTACATATACATGTATTATTATTGTTGTTGTTTTTTTGTATAATTATGTCTCCTTTGACACTGGTCTCTTGCTCTTTGCTGTTCCATCTATTTTTTGTTACCCTCTGTTCTATTATATAGCCTATTATATGATTGAGCTAGTGTACCCAAACAAGTGGATCAATAAAGTTTGTCTAAGTTTAGGTTTACATATTTGTCTGTCTATAGCGAAAAACGTACGCATTACTAAACTCAAAAAGCAAACGGACACATGCAAATTTAAGATAAGATAAGATAATCCTTTATTTGTCCCACAATGGGGAAATTGCAGTGTCACAACGCAAGTTTCAGAAACAGTAGGAAAATATGAGCATGCATCAAAATTAAGATAAATAATAACAATAATAAGTATGTACAATCAACTAAAAAAACGCAACACTGTAAGGTTAAAAGGCACAGGAACGTTGCACAATAAATGTCTTTGATTCTGGGCAGTGAACAAACAGCAGGTGAAGTGACTCCAGTTCAGTAATTTAACATATTATTCATTTAAAATCGTTCTAAAGCTTCTTTTTTTTTACTGGAGACTAAAACTGTTGTAAACTTACCTGAACTTGTTACCATGTGTACCCAGACCCCCCCTCCGCGGTCAGTGCTGCCTCCCTCTGGCTTGAACCCTGGTGAACCTCGCTCCGCTCCACAGCTCTCCGCGCCGGGCCCTGGTTTTGCCGCTCTCCGGTCTCTGGTGGAAGCCTCGGAATAACAAAGACGTGTTTGAGAGCAGCGCAGGCCGGGCCAGAGCTGACGTCAAGGAACAATGTCTCTCCTCCACACGCACTCTACCCTACCTCCGCGCACGCACGGACAAAACATGCACACAAGCTCTTCCTTCTCAGGCAAAGCTCAACTGCCCGCAGGGAGGGCCGCTCAGCTCGCAACGCATCAGATAGGATCATTCAGTCCTCATGCTGGAGCTTCACACGGGATTATCCCAGTGCTTTGGTGGAAAATAGCAGCGCATGGAATAGTGTTTTGCAAATAAACTTAAAAAAAGAAAAAAAAAAAGAATTGGCGGTGTTATGTATATTGACAGTTAGAGTACAGTTTGTATGTCATCAAGTCCAAGGGTCAGGCCTCTGGCAATAGCAGTGCCTGACCCCAGCACAGCTCTAGTTGGGCCAGGTTCCTCTGCTCTGTGAAAGGGAAGGAAGAGGCTGAGAGCTGCTTTCCTGCCTGGAGGCTCCTGACACCGATGCGCAGAACGGTGGGTGGGGGTGTTTGGGTAGGGGGCGAGCTTGTTGGGGGTGGGTGGGCTGGCTGGGTGTCTCTATCACAGTTACAGCCTGCATGTCTCAAGGACGCCCCAGCCCCCTGGTTGGAGCAGCAGCGTACTGATGGGGACAAATGTGGCCAGTGACATCAGACGCTCTGGCACTCACTCATTTTTATTTCGGGGGTCTGCTTCTTATGGAGATTGGGTGAGCAGTCAATGTCACTATGCTCTTGCCATGGAGTCATGATCGGACGTTCGGCTGAAAATTGCTTTCTGTCAAAGTGACCCATGTCTGTTAATATTATTCAGCTGTCATGTTAAAACAACAATATGAATACTGATTCCCTTCAGACACATCTTATTTGTGTGTCTGTTGAAATCCTCAGGCTTAGGGCTGTCACACATTTTTGGCTTTTCCAGTTTAGTAGAAGACAAGTGATCAAGAGAAGTATATGTTTGCTTTGAACCTCCACTCTTGGATCTGCATATGACAGAGCTATTGTTGTTTTGTGTGGCATAACTTTTAGCCTCTTGATAATAATAGATGTTCTGGATCATCCATCAAACTTTGTGTGTGGACTCCTTAAGGCACACGGCTGTTAGGCTGTTGGTGTGTGGAACTGCTCAGGTCAGACTTTGGGACACTGGGCAGTTCAAAGAATGGTTTTCTCTCAGGGACCCTGCTTTCACAGCCTGGCGTGTGGCACAGCCTCTCCAAAATAATACAGCCAGATGGCTGCCAACAAGATGGATGGATTATAGGTGGGGTGACTCCGGCTTGACTTGGCTCTGTATAATTTCATACGCGCTGGATTTCAAAGGGCTGGGGAAACGCACACAAGAACAAAGGGAAACCTCTGTGAAGCATGCCGCAATAAGGTTCATTCATATTGCATTGTGTTTAAGAGTGTGAAATTTACACCTGAAAACTATTTGGACTGAGAAGTTTGAGGGTGCGCCAAAACTCTCCTGCTTCAAGATCAAACACAAAATAATACACTTTACAAAGTGCACTGGTCTGTGGGGGACAAATATTTCTAATCTGGTTTACACAGACATTTTCCTATTGCTGTGAACAGAACACCAGACATAGACCTTTTTTCTTTTCCATCTTAATCCAAAAATCAAAGCTTGAACTTATGTTTCAGCTTTTATTTGTAAAGATACAACAGTAGAGACACCAGGTCCGTTATAATTATACTGCAAAGTTAAAACTAAAAGTGACATTCGCATTTTCCATTGATTTACTTGATTGCCGAGGTGGATGCCAGTGAATTGTGTGAGAGAAAATATTGAAAATGTCATTTAAAAGTTGCAAAAGTTGCACAATCAGATTATTGAGAATACATTAAAACTATCAACAAGTTCCAGAAGTGCTGAGACAGGTGAAAGTTAAAGAGCAATACTTGACCCTGAATCAAGATCTGCTGCCAAGTCTTAGCACAGGTAATGGAATAAGCCCAAAAATATAGTTTTAGACAAGATCGCACACCCCTACATCATTTCTAATAAGTCAATATGGCTATAGCTCACACAGCAAAAGCAGGAGTGATGGATCCTGTACTCATTCTCCACACAAGTGTTTTTAATGAAATGTGGCATACTTTGTTTTTATTATTATTTTTAATTAATTAAAACAAAATACATGTGAACAGAACAGAAGAGTGCATACAATAACGGCGACAGACTACACATTTATAACTGAAAAGAAAAATGAAAAGAAAACTTTTATTTAAAGAAAGAAAGCTATGCCTTTATTAGTCCCACAGTGGGGAAATTCCAGTTCTGCATTTAACCCATCCTGTTATCAGGAGCAGTGGGCAGCACATTACTGCGCCCGGGGACCATCTCCATGATCTTCTTGCTTCGGCTTGGTCAGGACCAAAGCTGGAGGTACCTATGGTGCATGTTTTGGGTTGGTGGGGGAAACCGGAGTGCCCGGAGGAAACCCACCCAGACACGGGGAGAACATGCAAACTCCACACAGAAAGGCTCAGGTGACCCGGGGATCGAACCCATGCAACCCATGCATGGAAACTCCACACAGAACACACACAGAAAGGTCTGGGCGACCCGGGGATCGAACTCGGAACCTTCTTGCTGTGAAGCATGAGTGCTACCCACTCAGCCACCGTGCTGCGTGCTGTCAGGAGCCTCCACTGACTCCGTAAAGATGCATTATGCAACTTTTTGGTTGGCTATGTCCTGTCACTCATCATATTATTGCACTGCCTTTCTTGTCTCTTATATAGCTGTGATTTAAAATTTATGACTTATTTTTCTATTTTATTTTGACTTGTACATATACATTTATTTATATAATTATATCTTATTTGATGCCTGTCTCTTGCTATCTTTTTTGCTACTTATTTAAAATTTATTATTACCATTTTTTTGGTCATTTGTTATTATATTATATTGCGATGTGTGAGTTACTGTGTCCAAATAGTTTCCCGTGTGGATTAATAGCCTAAAGTTTGTCTAAGTCTAAGTTTAAAGGAGAATTAACATTTTTTACAATCTGAGCCTTATTTCGGTAATAAAACAAATTGTTTTCTCACCCATAGCACTTTGGTGTCATATGGAGCACTTCCAGAGATGTTTTAGATTTACGATATCCGTAGCGCGAGTTCTAGCCGTAGCTATATAATATATGCCCCGTGCGGTCTCCAAATAACACAAACTTTAGCACTTTTCAAATCATAGAAGATCGATGTCTTAGTCTACACTTTCGTTTTTGTCAAAAGTGGCCTGTAATCCGAGATTTATCCATAATTTACAGCTTTGCGTTTCATGTTTGGGTCCCGGGAGCTGAGAGTGAGATAAACTGTGACTCCGCACATGCGCACTGGCGTCCTCATCTACTCGAAACTATGGAGAAATCTCAGATTACAGGCCACTTTTGACTCAAACGAAAGCGTAGACTAAGACATCGAGCTTCTAAGATTTGAAAAGTGCTAAAGATTGTGTTATTTGGAGACCGCACGGGGCATATTACATGCCCCGGGCTACGGCTAGAACTCGCGCTACGGATATCGCAAATCTAAAACATTTCTGGAAGTGCTCCATATGACACCAAAGTGCTATGGGTGAGTAAAACAACTTGTTTTATTACCGAAATAAGGAGGCCGAAATAATAAGGCTCAGATTGTAAAAAAACGTTAATTCTCCTTTAAAGTGTCTGTCACCTGCTTGTTTCTAGAGATGTCATTGCTGGGTCTGGAATATTCCGCAGTATGACGTTAAACAGCTCTACTTCAATTACAGGTGGTTTTATAGCTCAAAAATACCTAGAAATTCTGACTGTGAGTTGATTGCCTCTCCACAGATCTGACCTGTAACTTGGTCTGGTTTGGTCTCCTGAAGATAGAAACGTTTTATACCAGTGAAGCATTCCAGACAAAGTAATAACACCTCCACTAAGAAAAGCTTTTGAGAGACCCTCCACCAGAAAAGTCACACAATGCACCTTTAAGGATATAACTCTATTTCAGTTAGGAGTAGTTTGAAGTATATTAGTATATTTCATTTTATGGTTCTCCACACGTGATCGAGGGGGAGCAGGCTTAGAGCTGACATCACTTCCCCGTTCACATGGAGGTGTGAGCTTGTTTACGGAGTCAGTGGCCGCAGCACTATGGGCTTCCACTGCATTATATGATCCCTTCAGATAGCCATAAAGAGGATGTATTGTTAGGAGTGGAAAGTGACTAAGTGAGTGAGCGATCCCACCATCCCATACAAACAGGCGCCAAGGACAAGGCAGTGTTTTTCATGGCTCTAAATGGCTTTGATGACCCTGGTGAACAGAGCAAAGACCAGACCAAGGCTCCACTCTGCAGCAGGGTAAACAACAGCAGTCCCAGCATGCATTTGGGGAGAGAAAGTGATCTGAACTACACTTGTAAGTTGTATTTTTGTACTTTATAAAACATATGCTAATAATTGTTATACATACATTTTCTTTTCTCTCAGGAGCTATGAGCTGAGAGACTTAAAGGTCATATACTGTATTATGAAAAACAGAGATTTAAGGCATGTTGGAATGTTGTTACCTCATCAAAAACAAACCTGGAGTTTGTTTGAGTAATCCTTTATTATTAGCCTGTCTACATTTCCTAAGCTCAAAATGCTCTGTTCCACCTTGTGATGTCATATAGTTTTAATTTTGAAGTTAACAGCTACTTTTTACTTTTTCTTCAGATGAGATTGGCAATTCCAGGGCTAAAAGTATCCAAATGATTTAAGTGAAGGTGTTTGGAGTTTAAAAACACAGTGGAACACTTCCTGTATTACCACATGACATTACAAGGTGGAGTGTTTGCAATTTGAGGGAAGGACTCAGCCTAAATGTGCAGGATTTGTGTAAATGAAACAAAACACAACTACAGATATGTTTGTGGTGAGGAAATAACATTATAACAGATCAGAAAATAACGTAATATGGGTCCTTTAAAGACTTACAGGTTTACTTGGTTGTAACAGACTCTCTGGTGGGGGCCACCTGCTTGTCTTCACTGAGTAGTTTATTGCTTTGCCTGGAATGTTTCACAGTGTGGCTTCAAATGTTTGTATCTGGCATTCATTTCATTAAGTTTTCACCTCTCCACAGTACTGACCAGTAACTTGTCCTGGCGTCTACACTTGCTCTAGACATAGAAAAGTTACACAGTGAACCTTTAAGCCTTTGCATAAACCAGCCAAATTACTGAGAGTCTAACTTGCTGTCACGTTCAATTAAAGGAGAATTAACGTTTTTTACAATCTGAGCCTTATTTCGGTAATAAAACAAGTTGTTTTAATCACCCATAGCAATTTGGTGTCATATGGAGCACTTCCGGAGATGTTTTATCCGTAATGCGAGTTCTCGGGGCATATAATATATTCCCCGAGCGGTCTCCAAATAACACAAACTTTAGCACTTTTTAAATCATAGAAGCTCAATGTCTTAGTCTACGCTTTCGTTTGAGTCAAAAGTGGCCTGTAATCCGAGATTTATCCATAATTTACAGCTTTGCGTTTCATGTTTGGGTCCCGAGAGCTGAGAGCGAAATAAACTGTGACTCCGCACATGCGCACTGGCATCCTCATCTACTCGAAACTATGGATAAATTTTGCATTACAGGCCACTTTTGACTCAAACGAAAGTGTAGACTAAGACATCGAGCTTCTATGATTTGAAAAGTGCTAAAGTTTGTGTTATTTGGCATATATTACATGCTCAGGGCATATATTATATGCCCCGAGCTACGGCTAGAACTCGCGCTACGGCTATCGCAAATCTAAAACATCTCTGGGAGTGCTCCATATGACATCAAACTGCTATGGGTGAGTGAAACAACTTGTTTTATTACTGAAATAAGGCTCAGATTGTAAAAAACGTTAATTCTCCTTTAAAACAAGACAATAGTAAATAACAATACATGGAAATCATCAAGGGAAGCAGTAACTAAATTCTTCACATGGCCCCCTAGTGGCTCATGGTGAGACCTGCACATGCAGTATTGAAATATTACTTAAACAAACTTTATTGATCCACAACGGAAATTATTTGGACACAGTATCTCACACATCACAATTTATTATAATAACAAAGAGCAAAAATATAAGTGGTAAAAATAAATTCTAATTAAATAGCAAAAATAGCAAGAGGCTGTATATTTATGTAAATGTATATAAGTAAAAACAGAGTAATGAAATATAATAATACAGATATATCTCAGCTATATGCAAGAGGTTGTAAGAAAAAACTGAAATTTAACTTCCTTTAATCAGGATCTAGCACTCCTTTGTGGCTAGATTATGATATTTCTTCACAGTCAATAACAGTAGCATTAGTTTCATTGACATTTAACAATACAACCCAAACAAACAGCCCTGTATCTGCATAGTATCGCCATTCCTATCTAGGTCTGTTTATTTACTGCTATCTGCTAATCAAATGACTGCAGTGGAAATAAGGCGCTAAGGATCTGTGAGCGAGACAAGGCACTGGGCAATAAATGGATGACCTCCTGCAGAGAAGAGCCAGAGGAGAGGGGCCACTAATTTAACGTGGGACAAGAGGAATCTACCAGAGAGCGGCATTGATCGTCTGTGGCTGTAAGAAGAACAAGAGTGGAAGGAGGGAAAGGAGGCTACGTGAAGGCTCCTCTATCTAACTCACTGTTGCTTCTGAATGGGGGTGATACACTGTAAAACATGTACACCAGGGGTCTCCAACCTTTTTCCTCTGGTGAGCTACCATCACATAACGAAAATGTCAGAGGGCTACTAGTTTCAGCAGTCACAAAAAAAAAGTATATATAAGCCTTATATATTGTGTATGTATGTAAGTTATTAGTTAGATGCCTATAAAATATACGCCATTATCCATTTATTAGTGTACAGTGGTAATTTATTTGATATTTATGGCATTTATTTAATTTTATTCAACACTGTATGTGTAATTCAGAAATCCCTTGAATTACGAGCTACTTGGAAGGCGGTGAAGAGCTACCGGTAGCTCCTGAGCTACAGGTTGGAGACCCCTGATGTACACAATAGGATAAAAGGTGCTACATTAAAGGAAAATTAATGGGGTTTTTTTTACAATCTGAGCCTTCTTTCGGCAATAAAACAAGTAGTTTTACTCACCCATAGCAGTTTGGTGTCAGTTGGAGCAGAACTTATGTTGTAGCCGTTCTGTTCTACTAATGATTTTTTTTTTTCAAGAGATTCAAGATTGTTTATTTGTCATATGCAGAATCAACACAAGGTCAACAATGCAATGAAATGCTTAGGATCAGAAGAACCGTTGACTCGCTAAGATAGTCAAGAAGTACTAATAACATGCAATAATAGTACATGGTAAAAAAGTGTTGCAAAGTGCAGGGGGAGAAGTAAACAATATAATAAACAATATAATAAACAATATAATAATATATGTAATAAAATGTAATAAAATAAAAAAACAAGGTACAATGTACAAGGTGCAGGTAGGATTAAATCAAGATCAAATAAGGTGTAAGTATTTCACAGATTGCACATTATATGGTGTGGTACAGGTGTTGCATGTGGATTTCGTATTGCACATAGTATGGTATAAATATTGCACATAGGTTATTGCACTGATTATTGCACATGTAACAGTAATTTACAGTGAGGTAGTGACAAACATGATATATTCATATAGAGCAGCAGCAGTAAACATAATTATGCATAATGAAAGGTAGTTTAGTGCAGTATTATTGAGAGTTCAGTATTATTTAGAGTATTACCCAGAGTTCAGTAGTCTGACAGCTTGGGGGTAATAGCTGTCTTTGAGTCTTTTTGTGCGTGCTGGCAGGCTCCTGTATCGTCTACCAGAGGGTAGCAGACGGAAGAGTCCTTGTGCCGGATGAGTATGGTCCTTAGTGATGCTGCGTGCTTTATGCAGACCCCTGCTGTGGTAAATGTCCTGGATGGAGGGGAGACTGCTGCCAGTGATGTCCTCTGCCGCTCGCACCACCCTCTGTAGTGCTTTGCAGCTCTGAGCGGTGCAGTTCCCATACCACACTGTGATGCAGCCCGTCAGCAGGCTCTCGATGGTGCACCTGTAGAAGTCTGGTGTTCATACCAAACTTCCTCAACTTCCTCAGGAAGTAGAGTCTTTGTCGGGCTTTCTTAACCACAGTGTCTGTATGTAGTGTCCAGGACAGATCCTCAGTGATGTGTACCCCAAGGAACTTAAAACTGCTGACCTGCTCCACCTCAACGTTGTTGATGGAGATGGGGGGATGCTGGTCTACACGCTGTCTCCTGAAGTCCACGATCATTTCCTTAGTTTTGCTGATGTTCAGAGAGAGGTTATTTTCCTGACACCAGCTGGTCAGTGATTTCACCTCGTCTCTGTAGGCACTCTCATCGTTGTTGGTGATGATGATGATGATCCCGTATCCGTTAGCGTGAGTGCTCGGGGCACTGATTTGCGGTGTCCAAATAACAAACTTTAGCACTTTTCAAATCACAGAAGATCGCTGTGTCAGGGTAGACTTTTAGTAGATTCCAAAACGTCCTGAAACCCGATGTCGCAACAGAAAAGTAAAGTTCACAGCGGTGTTAGCTTCTTTCGGACTAGCGGTGTTTACAAAACAGCTGAGTTCACGCATGCGCACTGTCCTCTCTGATGACGTCATCAAATGAAACTATAGCTGCATATCGGGTTTCAGGCCGTTTTGGAATCCACTAAAAGTCTACCCTGACACAGCGATCTTCTGTGATTTGAAAAGTGCTAAAGTTTGTGTTATTTGGACACCGCAAAGTAATGCCCCGAGCACTCACGCTAACGGATACGGTATCATTAGTAGAACAGAACGGCTACAACATAAGTTCTGCGATACTGCTCCAATTGACACCAAACTGCTATGAGTGAGTAAAACTACTTGTTTTATTGCCGAAAGAAGGCTCAGATTGTAAAAAAAAAATGTTAATTTTCCTTTAAGTAAAACTGACTCATGTGAGCTTTAAGTAGTGTTATAATGTTGTTATCTCATCAAAAACATATCTGGAGTTGTGTTTTGTTTCGTCCACACATGTTTGAGTAACCCTTTATTATAAGTCTGTCTACAAATCTCAAGATGTTCTGTTCCAGAGAACAAAGCATCTGTTAGTAGAGTTAGAATAGTAGAGATTGGAAATTCCAGGGCTGATATTATCCAAATGATTCTAGGGGAGGTTTATGGAGTTTAAAAACACAGTGGAACGCTTCTTGTATTACCATATATGACATCACAAGGTGGAACAGAGTGTTTTCTGTTTCAGTGCGGAAGAATAAAGCCGAATCACGCAGCACGCTGCCAGGGGAGTCCCAGTTACGCACCGGGAAGGGAGTTCCCCTGTTGCACAACTTGGTGCGTGATTCAGCTGTATTCTTCCGCACTGTAAAATGAAACAAAACACAACGATAAAGAAAGATAAAGAAACAACATGATAACAAATTTTCTTCTAAAAATCAAAAAATTTCAACACGTCTTAGATACATATACAGATGCACCAAAATTCTTGTAATTTTAAAAAACTTTCATTAAAATGCATCACAATTTTGAAACCAGCAGCTATTGTTTTTAGCCATATTTAAACTGCTTTACTCCTCAAGCCACCATAAGAGGGGAGAGTCCACGCAACACAAATTCTGCTCAAATACATTTGAAAAAAAATCAATGTAAAAATTTGAGTTTTGGACATGTAGAAGACCCAAATATGTATATGTGTGTGAATAAAACAAACTTCAACTATATCTTTGAGGTAAAAATATTGTAACATGGATTAAAGCTCATAAGAGTCAATTTAACCTCCTGGGACCCGAAGAAAAAAATCTATATATAAATTATTATTATTATTATTTAAATTTTCTATTTGGAGGTAAATGAACACCTTAGCATTTAAATTTTGTTAATTTTATTTTTATTCATATTTTTGTAACAAGACTGTAATAGTGTTAAATCCATGTCAAGTTAACCTAACCTGAAAAAAAATTTCGGTCGGTTTTCCAGTCACTTCAAAACGTTTTTAGACTCCTTTTTGATTTACTGTATTATTTATTTATTTATTTATTTATTTATTTATTTATTTATTTATTTATTTATTTATTTTATGTTTTATTTGAATTTTTTATGTATTATTTATTTACAGTGGTACCTCACCTTACGAAATTAATTCGTTCCAGAAGTGGTTTCGTAACGTGAATTTTTCATAAGTTGAGTAGCTATTTCAATGGAAAAAGCCTGATTCGTTCTAAGGCCCCGTTCCAAGTTTTTTTTTATAGAGTAACTTTTTTTTATAGTGTAACACTGTGTTCTGGGTCCTGATTGGCTAAGAGACTGTAGACCCAGGACTAAACATGGACTAAACCAGGTCTAAACAAGGTCTATACCTGGACTGGACCAGGACTAAACCTGGACTAAACCAGAATTAGACCAGATGGATTAAAGCGCCGCGTGCGGGTCTATTTCCTGGTTTCTCACGAGTCACAGCTGAGGCGAGCAGCGAGGAGGAGACCGCAGCAAGGAGGGGACCGCACGCAGTCCGAGCGCATGAACGAACGCAGGTAAGGTGGTTTAATCCTGGTTTAGACCTGGTTTAGACCTGGTTCAGACCTGGTTTAATCCTGTTTTAGAGGAGGCACAGTTTGAGCACGAGTCTCGTCCTCTCAGCCCCGCACCGGGTCATGCTGCGCTATCACACATGTGTCCTCGCCGCGCACACTTCTCCCCCTTCCCCCCACACTTCACTATTAATACATTTTGTTGAAAATCTATGAAAGTTTGAGTGTTTAAACAGAGACAAATGTGAGAAAAGTTTAAATCCAGTCTGAGAAAAGCGTATGTGTGTGGCTGAGCGCGTATCTGAGCGCGCATTATTTGAATTTTTAAGATTTCGCGTTTCGTAACTTGAATTTTCTTTCGTATCTAGAGACCAAAATTTACAGTGAAGGCATTTTGTAACTTGGAATTTTTGTTTGTTGGGTCGTTCGTAAGGTGAGGTACCAATGTATTTACTTATTTATGTATTTTATTTTGATATATTTTTTTAATTTTTTATGTATTTTATTTTGATACTTTTGACTTTTGATTTTTAATGCATTATTATTATTATTATTATTATTATTATTATTATTATTATTATTATTATTATTATTATTATTATTGTTAATTAATTAATTTTATTATTATTATTATTTTTATTTTTATCATAGTGCAGCCACAAACTAGAGTCTATCTCAAAACTTAAAAGATGTTCACTATAAAGGACACGAATGAATGGGTGGGTCTCAGGAGGACCTTTAATCTACCAGGTGAGTTCATTTTATTAATTTATTAATTAATTTATTGTTTTGCATACAATTTGCTTCCCTTTTGCTTGGAGGAAAAAAATAAATATTATATACACAGTGTCAAATAATAAGTCCTCATAAATAGATAATAATAGACATTTATATTAAGTGATTTAATATAACTAATGAAATCCCCGTTACCTGATTCTGTAATTGAAATCATCTGACCTGTATTCTTTTTGCAGTGAAAGGCAGCCGGGGCCCCACGCTGACCGGCCGGAGCGAGGAGGCTGAAACACACAGAAGCAAATCAATGAGTGCTCACAATAGAGCAGCAGCAGCATCCAGATAGCTAACAGCTCCCCCAGGCCACACGCAGGAGGAGAGGGGGGGGTGGAGGAGAGAGGAGAGAGGAGGTACTGGAACCTACGCTAACACATAGATATGCTGAGGATGGATGGAGAGGTGTGATGGCTCTGAAGCTATTTGAACAGGTTGAGTTCACATAATGAACCCCATAGTTTAATACTAAGGCAGAAGGCAGGTCAGATTTGTGTGATGGAATTTGCTGTGTAAATCTCAGATGGAGATGGATGCAAATTGGTTGACCTGGTTTGTGGTTCATATTTAGCCTGGACATAGACTGTATATATAAATGGACATAGCTAACCCGTAGCTGCGACATTACAGAAGGAAGTGAGCATGGGTGCTTTTCCAGCTCCATCAACTCTGGCTCCCATTCACCTGAAAAATCATCACTTCCTCAGCAGTTCCAACCAGTTTATAGCCCATACATTTTTTCCATAAACTTAAAAAAAAATAAGAAGAAAATCAAATATTAAAGATCCTAAATTTCGCTAAATTGACTCTTGTGAGCTTTAAATCGTGTTATGATGTTCTTACCTCTTCAAAAACATACCTGGAGTTGCGTTTTGTTTCATTTACACACCTTTATTATTAGTCGGTCTACATCTCCAAAGCTGAAAATGCTCTGTTCCAAGTTAACAGCTACCTTTTACCTTTAGCTCAGTAGAGATTGACAATTCCAGGACTGAAATTATCCAAATGATTCTAGTGAAGGAGTATGGAGTTTAAAGGTCCCATGGCATGAAATTTTCACTTTCTGAGGTTTTCAACGTTCATGTTCAACGTTAATGTGAGCTCCCCTACCCTGTTTAGGCCCCCCCCATGGTTAAAAGTTGTGAAATGTCTAAACTGAGCATTTGCGATCCTTTTCTGCGTTACAAAAAATCGGAGCTCAAACGGGCGATTTTGAACAAGGCACCTTATTGACGTCAGATCAAAAAAAAAAAAATGCAAATGCAGTTCCACCCCCGTCTGTCTGAACTCAGCGTCTCTGTAAATCACGCCCAGAGAGTTTGGACCGCGAATGCGCTAGGCAATGCGAAATGCGTTTTTTTATTTGCCTGGAGGCACGTCCAAGTGTTTCTAGGCTCGGAAGTCCTTTATCTGAGCCTCTGGACCTTTGAACAGCAGTGGTTTAATTTTATTTTCTGTGGAAATGTGTTTATTTTTCAATGGAACGCTTCAAATCTCTCCCCCGTGCAAAAACACGGAAATGGATCAGCTGAGAGCTCAGAGCGGAGAGCGGAGAGTTTGGCCACGCCCCCACCCTCTACTATAGGCCAGCTCTTTTCTCCTCATTTGCATTCAAGCAACAACGCCCATTATGACCTGTTCTGAGGGAGAAAAAATACTCTTTCTCATCTTATCTCTGTTTCTCATGCACTGAGTGTTGATTTTGAAGAAGGATTAATTTACAGTATTAGGGAACCATTAAGGAGCCATATAAAAGCATCAAGAAGTACCATGTCATGGGATCTTTAAAAACACACTGGAGCACTTCTTGCATTACCACATGACATCACAAGGAAGAACAGAGTTGTTTTTAGTTTGAGAGTAGAACTCAGCCTAAACAGCATTGCATAAAATCTCACTTAAAATTGTCCTTGTTATTCTGATACATTTTCATAACACACAGGCCTACTACAGTGTGGGCAGATGAACTTTATTACCTGCAGTACCTCACTGTTTACATATCAGTCCCAAGTGCAAATGTGAGCATCTTGTGGGATTATCTATATCTACCCTTACCACTCCGCATACTGCATTCTGTCTATTATTTTTACGCATATGCACAAAAAGAAATCTCACCTCAGGTCGAGGATGCAGAGTGAATCCTTGCTAGTTGGGACAATCGTAGAATATAGAGCAGCACTATTGGTGTTTTTCAGGTTGTAGAATGTGAAGAGACAGTTTTCCCCCTATTGATTACAATGTACTTTGCCATTAAATATACAAAAGGTAAATTCCCAAATATGGAACCTGATCATTTTTATTATTGACCAGACCCAAGACCATGTTATGCTACAACAAAAATCAGTATTAAATCTGTATTAAATAATATTGGCCTATAGAATGTTGTGATCTCCAAAAACTGGCAAACTCCAAATGCTTTTCTCCATGGAAATGTTATTGCTTTGTCTGGAAAGTTTCAAAGTATGGCATTGAACCTTTCTATCTTCATGGAGACCAAAACAGACCAAGTTACGGGTCAGATCTGTGGAAAGGCGACCCCTCTCACAGTCAGAATTCCTGTTTTTCTAGGTTTATTTGCGCTATGAAACCACCTGTAATTGAACAAATGTAAAATACATCTGTTGAATGTCATACTCTGAAATATTCCAGGCAGAGCAATGACATTTCCATAGAAACAAGTTGGTGAGAGACCAGAAAAGTTACACAATGCAAAATTATAATTTGGATATTTCTTGCTAAAACTGTAAATAGTTTGGACAACCGTAGAATAAAGAACGGTGATCTGTGCTGGTCTGGTGGTGACGACCTTATAGCTACGGTATTATTTTTAGCTAGCTCTCTACTTCTTGTGCGTCTTTCCTTTGTTGTAGCGCATTAGCATGTTTGTACACAGTCAAACATGCTAACTGTATAAACTGCCAGCCTTGATAAGCTTCATTTGGCTGGAGCTATGGGTGATGTCACACTCCCTTAGTCCACTTCTTTATACAGTCTATGGTCTATAAACATGAAACTAAAACAGGCACTAAATTTGGATATTTCTTGCTGTAACTGTAAAATAGTTTGGATAATTGTAGAATATAGCATTGTTCTCCGGTATGACCTGGAGGTGACAACCTTATAGCTACGGTACTATTTATAGCCAGCTTTCTTCTTCTCTTTTTCCTCTTTCCTTCACTGTAACGCGTAAGCGTGTTTATCCGTAGTCCATTCTCCCCGCTGCTCTACATTATTATGCAATGGCGTATGTGACCTTGGTAAGAACAAGAGCCAGAGGGATGCGTACCGACAAGGCTGAGCAAATGTGTGACCGACTCAACCTTTTTTTCCATCCTTCGCTGCACAACCTGCTCCCTCTGCAGTCGCCGGGCAGTCTCGAGAGGAGAAGAGACATTATACAGTCATTGGTCGTATTATTAGTTTTAGTAGTTCAAATGATTATAGATGCAAATGTGTATATTCAATTAATTATGTTTCAGGCATGATTTTGCATATATATTATGGAGTGTTATAGGGCATTAAATTACTGGGCTAAAATTTGCTTTAATGAAAAAAAATTTAAAGCCCCAGTGTGTAGGATTCGTGGTGCATAGGTGGATGGTGCTATTGCACTTTCTGTTTTATCAACGGCAGACCTCGAGGGTCACCCGGGCGCGCCGTAAAGCGGACAGCTCTCGTACCCGCACACGAGCCGTGCGCCACTACTGTATAAATAAAACGCGGTCCCGTTTTTTTTTTTTCTTTTCTCATGAAAACACACATTCCCGATCATGTACCATGACACTCTACACATCAAATTAAACCTTACAGTCTCCTCTTTTTGACTATGCAATTCATTTCCCTGCACAACAATCACTCCCTGAGCACATGGGGCTTTTATACGGAAAAGCACAAAACAAGGTTAGCTTACCTTAGAATGCTTTGCACAGGTCAAACTCTGTATTTCACCATAAACTTGCTCTCAATTTGTCCGTAAGGATCCAGCGAATAAAATCCAGTAAAACAATTTAGTCCAAAACACGTGTTAGATCCATTACGACGTCTGATCCGGCAGCATGCTTGTGTTGTTTACCCAAAACCACGAGCCTTGCCGAAGGCGAAGGCGGAGCCCAAATGTCCTTCTGCGGCTCTCGTATTCAAAATGGCTGCCTCTGCATGGGGAAGATCCCCCTTTTATGTGACTATATCTAAGTCCAAAAGAATACTTTGATTTCATGATGGAAGTGAAAAGGCTTGGAAAACAATGTATTTTTGAATGGGTATCTTCAATTTCAGTAATTAACGGGTAAAAATCTTACACACTGTCCCTTTAAGCTTAATGTCATACTGTGGAACATTGGTGGTGGTAAGCAATGACTTATCTGTAGCCACAAGCAGGTGACAGTCCCCCAGACTGACGGAAGCGAGGCTGCCAATCTGCGCCATCGGCCCCTCCGACCACCTCCAACACTCATGCACACGCCACTTTCATACTACAAGTTATGTCTGAAGAAGGGCTTGACCCCCAAACGTCACATTGCGATGCTATTAAAATAATAAATATTGGGAGCTCCAAAGAACTGCAGTGTGGATCTGTTTTTTTCTTTTCTACGATTTTTGTCTTTGGACCCAGCATGCGGTTGCAACTTTTTTTTTATCTCTATCTACCAAAAGTGCTGACAAACTCATCCCAGAGAATGATGGAAGTGAAAAGGCTTGGAAAACAATGTATTTTTGAATGGGTATCTTCAATTTCAGTAATTAACGGGTAAAAATCTTACACACTGTAAGATTTTTCGCAATTCATTTCGTTTGAATCAAAAGTGGCCTGTAATCCGAGATTTATCCATAGTTTACAGCTTTGCGTTCCATGTTTGGGTCCCGGGAGCTGAGAGCACACTCCGCGCATGCGCACTGGCGTCCTCATCTACTCGAAACTATGGCTAAATCTCGGATTACAGGCCACTTTTGACCAAACGAAATCGTAGACTAAAGACAACGAGCTTCTATAATTTGAAAAGTGCTAAAGTTTGTGTTATTTGGAGCCCGAACGGGGCATATTACATGCTCGGGGAATGCCCCGAGCTATGGCTATAAGTCCCGCTAGGCTAATGGCGTTAGCCTAACGCTAATCTAAAACATCTCCGGAAATGCTCCATATGACACCAAAGTGATATGGGTGAGTAAAACAACTTGTTTTATTACCGAAATAAGGCTCAAATTGTAAAAAACGTTACTTTTCCTTTAACCTTTAAAATGAACTACTTTTCTTTTCATGTTTTAAGACTACAGTTTAACCTTTAACTTCAAACAATGTGTGTTTGTAGGCTATAGAAGGTTTTATTTGTCATAAAATGAGTAAAAAGCCCAGCAGAGGGTGCAGGATTGGCTCTGCTGGGCAGGAGTGAGTCAACTCTAAACAATGAGATTGCTCTCATTGTTGTGAAGTGGTGAAAGCGACGATGTGACGATGTAGTGGAGCCAATTTGAGCACTGAAATCCTCAAAGAAAATCTAGTGATGGTGTATGAACTTTAAAATCATAGGGGATCTTTGTTTCATGCTACTTACTAAGCAGAATATTGATACTTTGCAGCTGATGTCATCAACATTTCCTGGGGGTGTGATGCTAACGAGAGGCACTGCTCTGTCTGAAGCTCTTTTGCTCAAGTTACAGTAATCTGAGCTTTATTTGAACACAATCTGACCAGAGAGAACTGACTTAGTTGAAACTATAACAGGTGAGTTGATTTGTGCTGTTTAAACAAGTCTCTCACACATAAAATTCCAAGACCCTGAACGCTTATATTGGTCACAGGCTCCTGAAAAAGTGCTGTTTAAATCAATTTTTTATTTTTTCTAGAGTTTTCAAACAACCTTAAAGGAGAATTAATGTTTTTTTTTACAATCTGAGCCTTATTTCGGTAATAAAACAAGTTGTTTTACTCAACCATAGCACTTTGGTGTGTTCATTTTAGATTTGTGATCTCCGTAATAGAGTTCTCGGGGCACATTTCTAGGCGCAGTCAGGGGCCGGAGGGGATCCGGTTTGGGAACCACAGGATCTCATCTCTGCTGTTTGCAGATGATGTTATCCTTATGGCTTCATCGAACCGGGACCTCCAATGTGCACTGGGGCGGTTTGCAGCCGAGTGTGAAGCGGCTGGGATGAGGATCAGCTCTTCCAAATCCAAGGCCATGGTTCTCGACCGGAAAAAGGTGGCTTGCCCTCTCTGGGTGGGTGGGAAGTCCTTGCCTCAAGTGGAGGAGTTCAAGTATCTCGGGGTCTTGTTCACGAGTGAGGGGAGGATGGAGCGTGAGATTGACAGGCGGATCGGTGCAGCGTCGGCAGTGATGCGGTCGTTGTACCGGACCGTTGTGATGAAGAGGGAGCTGAGCCAAAAGGCGAAGCTCTCAATTTACCGGTCAGTCTACGTTCCTACCCTCACCTATGGTCATGAGCTTTGGGTAATGACCGAAAGGACGAGATCGCGGATACAAGCGGCCGAAATGAGTTTCCTCCGCAGAGTGGCTGGGCGCACCCTTAGAGATAGGGTGAGGAGCTCAGTCACACGGGAGGGGCTCGGAGTAGAGCCGCTGCTTCTCCACGTTGGTGGCTCGGGCATCTGTTCCAGATGCCTCCTGGTCGCCTCCCTCAGGCATGTCCCACCCGGAGGAGGCCCCGGGGAAGACCCAGGACACGCTGGAAGGACTATGTGTCCCGGCTGGCCTGGGAACGCCTTGGGCTCCCCCCTGGAGGAGCTGAAGGAAGTGTCCGGGGTGAAGGAAGTCTGGGAGTCCCTGCTTAGACTGTTGCCCCCGCGACCTGGCCCCGGATAAGCGGAAGAAAATGGATGGATGGATGGGCACATGTTTGCGGTCTCCAAATAACACAAACTTTAGCACTTTTCAAATCATAGAAGCTCAATGTCTTAGTCTACGCTTTCGTTTGAGTCAAAAGTGGCCTGTAATCTGAGATTTATCCATAGTTTCGAGTAGATGAGGACGCCAGTGCGCATGTGCGGAGTCACAGCTTATTTCACTCTCAGCTCTCGGGACACAAACATGAAACTCAAAGCTGAAAATTATGGATAAATCTCGGTTTTTGACTCATACGAAAGTGTAGACTAAGACATTGTGCTTCTATGATTTGAAAAGTGCTAAAGTTTGTGTTATTTGGAGACCGCTCTGGGCATATATTATATGCATTATTATATGCCCCGAGAACTCGCGATATGGCTATTGCTAATCTAAAACATCTCTGGAAGTGCTCCATATGACACCAAAGTGCTATGGGTGAGTAAAACAACTTGTTTTATTACCGAAATAAGGCTCAGATTGTAAAAAAAAACGTTAATTCTCCTTTAAAAATTTTTTGGCAGTGTTTGCTAATGTGCACATTGTGTCTCCATGGTAACTATACGCAGAACACCCCCAGCATGATTGAGTGATTGAGTGGTCTATGTATAGTCTGTTGCCCGTGGACACAACAGCACACACTAAGGTTCAAACTAGCAATCCTCACCTGAACCCACTGCCCCACTGTGATTTAGCTTTAGACTACATCTGGTACATTTCCACCATTACTGTACTCTATAGCTGTTTGTTTTTTTTGCATAGTAAAATTGGCATCCACTGTCTTGTTGATCACCATGTTCCAAATTATAATTGTTCTGCATTAAAAGGAAGCCACTTCATTTCCAAAAACATCTGTCACAATTCATCACGTAAATTATCCTGAAGCCGCCGCCATCTTAGCCTGAGAACAAGAATCCTGTGAGTGGAGTTAAAAAGGAAAACAGGCTGCCAGACAAGCCACCTAAGCTAGTGCCTATTTCTCAGGATGACATTAATATAATAGCGCTGGTGCCCAAAACAACTTTGTATTGATTCGCATAACCTTTTAAGCCAATCGATCCCTGCACTCCCTCTTTCTTTCTCTCTCTCTCCTTCCATCACTCACTCCGTCTCTATGCTTTGCTATGTTTTCCGGGGAGCATTTGTGGCGGTGTTTGCATGTTTAATAACACTGTGAGATTGTCTTGTCTGCTGAGGTGCAAGAAGTAAATGGTTGTGATCAAGTATAACAGAGAATATCGCAATCCAATTAAAGGGGAGGGTTTGACAAAAGTGGTCATATTGAAATGACCTATTCTCGCAGCCTGGTCAATTGATCCGTGTGTTTTCCGCAAATGAGTGAACCTTATCCAGCTTATATTAAACAGCAATGTTATTTATTCTGAATTATACAGTTAGAAGTGAGAGTTTTTTGTTTAAAGGTCCTATTTAAGGTCCTATAAAATTTGACTCTTGGGAGCTTTAAAGGAAAATTAACGTTTTTTTTACAATCTGAGCCTTCTTTCGGCAATAAAACAAGTAGTTTTACTCACCCATAGCAGTTTGGTGTCAATTGGAGCAGTATCGCAGAACTTATGTTGAGCCGTTCTGTTCTACTAATGATCCCGTATCCGTTAGCGTGAGTGCTCGGGGCATTACTTTGCGGTGTCCAAATAACACAAACTTTAGCACTTTTCAAATCACAGAAGATCGCTGTGTCGGGGTAGACTTTTAGTAGATTCCAAAACGGCCTGAAACCCGATATCGCAACAGAAAAGTAAAGTTCAGAGCGGTGTTAGCTTGTTTCGGACTAGCGGTGTTTACAAAACAGCTGAGTTCACGCGTGAGCACTGTCCTCTCTGATGACGTCATCAAATGAAACTATAGCTGGATATCGGGTTTCAGGCCGTTTTGGAATCCACTAAAAGTCTACGCTGACACAGCGATCTTCTGTGATTTGAAAAGTGCTAAAGTTTGTGTTATTTGGACACCGCAAATCAGTGCCCTGAGCACTCACGCTAACGGATACGGGATCATTAGTAGAACAGAACGGCTCCAACATAAGTTCTGCGATACTGCTCCAATTGACACCAAACTGCTATGGGTGAGTAAAACTACTTGTTTTATTGCCGAAAAAAGGCTCAGATTGTAAAAAAACGTTAATTTTCCTTTAAGCCATGCTATAATGTTGTTACCTGTCCGTTTCTAGGAAACAGTTACAGGGGAGAGGATTCCCAGTCCTCTCGCCCCGTCCCTTTTAGTCGCCTTTTCGACACGCAGGGAATACGGTGGTAGTATTCTCTACCCCCCTCTTGTAGGGGGCGGGGGGGGGGCCCCTAACCACAGGACAAAAAAAAAAAAAAAGTCACGGAAGGAGGGTTTGGGGAAAGGAAGGAAGGAGGGAAAGGAACAAAAATGTATGCCCTGTCTAGGCTACCCCACTATGGTGGGACACAGCGTTTGTATATAGATAGATGTTGTTACCTGATCAAAAACACACCTGGAGTTGTGTTGAATTCACACATGTTTGAGTAATCCTGTGTTATTTGTTTAGTAGATAGGCAATTCCAGGTCTGAAATGATTCAAATGATTCTAGCTAAGGTGTATGGAGTTTAAAAACACAGTGGAGCACTTCCTGTAATACCACGTGACATCATAAGTTGTTTTAAATTTGAGAGAAGAGCTCAGCCATATATGCAGGATTTGTGTGTTAAACAATTGTGAATTAAACAAAACACAACTCCAGGCATGTTTTTGATGACTATAAAAAACAGTATGACATAGATCAGAAAATAAAGGACCCTTTAAGTAATTTAAATACAGACTAGTTTCGTTGAAGGAATTGCCTGGCCAACCAAGAATGCGCAATTCACACGAATAAAATGATCATACAAATGTGCTGATATAGTGCTTGGGGTTGGTTTTGCTAAATACTGGTGCATAATTCATTAGATGACATGAAAAATGAATAAAATACAACTAAAGATCCAAATATGTTTAATTCATACATACTATACCGGGGTCGGCAACCTTTACCACTCAAAGAGCCATTTGGACCCGTTTCACACAGTAAAGAAAACATTGGGAGCCACAAAACCCTTTTGAAATTTAAAATGAAATAACAATGCATATAACAGCTTTTTTTGCCTTTGTGCCATAGAATTACATTTTGAAAATGAATGAACTAAAATAAAATACATTTTAATTAAATACAGTGGTCCCTCGCTATATCGTGGTTCAGTTTTCGTGGCCTCGCTGTTTTGCAGATTTTTATTCCAATTTTTTTTGATATAGTGTATCAACGCGCATTTCTGCGTCCTGATTGGCTAAGGGACTGTAGACCTTTGCCGATTCGTCAGTCATTCTCCTCAGTGTCTCCTGTACAGAATGCGTTCAATTTGCCAGATTTATATAAATGTTCGATCGCAGTGTGACTCTGAAGTGCTGTATGTTTGCAAGTTTTCTCCCCGACAAAACCCACCACAGCGAAGCGGTCATAAGAACTGTGAAATACACACGAAATACACTTTGGTTTCGTTCTCTAATACTGTGCTTTTTTGTTGAAAATCTACGAACGTTTGAGTGTTTAAACAAGAGAGAAATGTGAGAAAACGTTAATTCCAGTCTGAGAAAAGTGTAGAATGTGTGTGGTGAGGCGTTTACAGCCTTAAAACATGGAGAATAATTATAAAATATAAAGCTGTCGACTTCGTAGATTTCGCTTGCCGTGGGTTATTTTTAGAACGTAACCCCCGTGATAAACGAGGGACCGCTGTACTGAGCCGCATCAGGGGGATCAAAGAGCCGCATGTGGCTCCGGAGCTGCGGGTTGCCGACCCCTGAACTATACAAACATATAGCCTATATCTAAACTAGGGCTGTTAAAAGTATTGAAAATCAGATACTAATTGATACTAAAACTAGTATCACAAACAGATTCTTAAGTCACATTCACAGGACAGAAATGAACCTTTCCTGCTTTAAAATGATCTTGAGCTGTATCAGAACAAGTATAAGAGCACATAGAATAGTATACGCTCATGGACCACTATGGAACCTACCTGGACCACTGAGGGATTACACAGATATAAAACCACATGGTAATATAAAAGAAAGTGCTACAGTTTAATGTTGAAAATGATTCTGTTATCATCTGTTATCTATTATCATTATGGTATCGGAAGTGATATTGAGTATTGAGTCTATTCCTTAGTATCAATATCGAGTTTGTATCGTAATTTTTGTATCGTAACAACACTATTCTAAACAAAGAAGCACAAACTGAATATCTCCTGCTAATATTAGAACAGTCCACAGACCATGCATCTGGAGGAAAAACATCAACAACAGTAAATCTGGGTTAGTGATATTTTGGGCAAAGGAAAACAGTACTTTTCTTTGGTTTGGAGGTTAGGGCTATTTGCAGCTGAGCCATCACAAGTTGTTCAAGGACACAAGCGTTTGGTACGTTTATTTCATTTTATTTTATTTTTACATTGTAGAAAGCAGAGCAGTCAAAGTCATGCAAATACCTACGACCATAAAATGCTCTATAAACCTATCATGGAAAGTTTAATGAGTATATTATAATCTTTTATGTGATTTTATTTTTTGGATGCAGTCATGTTAGGAGTCCTGTACTCCTCTGTAAGTAGTGGGTATTTCATTATTTCTCTAAAAACAAAACAAAAAGTTAATTTGGAAAGGTTGAAGAGGATGACGGTTCTACTGCAGCGGTGGGTATTTGCTATTTGCTGAAAAAAACTGTACTGAAAACTACTACCACCACCACCACCATCACCACTACTACTACTATTACTACTACTACTACTACTATTACTACTACTACTACTACTACTACTACTACTACTACTACCACCACCACTACTACTACTACTACTACTACTACTACTACTACTACTACTACTACTACTACTACTACTACTACTACCACCACCACCACTACTGCTACTGCTACTACTACTGCTACTACTACCACCACCACCACTACTACTGCTACTACTACTACTAATACGACTACTACTACTACTACCACCACCCCACCACCACCCATTACTCCTACTACTACTAACAACACCACCACCACCACTACTACTACTACTAATACTACTACTACTACTACTACTATGACTACTACCACCACTACTATTACTCCTACTACCACTTCTTCTTCCTCCTAGTACACTACTACTACTACTATTAGTACTACTACTATTATCACTACTATTACTACTATTACTACTATCACTGCTACTACTACTACTACTACTACTACCTCTTCTTCTTCCTCCTCCTCCTACTACCACTATTACTACTACTAACTACTAATACTAATACTAATACTACTACTACTACTACTACTATGCACGTGTCACGGTCTTTAATAATCCGGAGCTCCGGAGAAAAGGACATAACCCGAACTTATCCCGTGTCCCGAGATGAGAGTTCCTTCTTACGTAGCATTAACGTAGCAAGTTAAGGATTCTTCTTCTCTTGGAAATGCCGCGTAAACATTCACGCGGCTCGCTGACAGCTGATCGACCTGTTCACCGATCAGCTGTCAGCGAGCCGCGTGAATGTTTACGCGATCGGCCTCACAGCTGATCGCTCAACTCGAGCACTGGTGTGCGAGTGACTTTTTTTCGCTAAAAACGCGCGGTGCCTGCATTAACTTACCGATTTTCTGGGCACAGAAGCGCTGTGAACAGTGGCTACAGTTTTGAATTGCTTAAAAAAATTTCAGCGTGAGAAATACCATGTGTAGCGTGTGAGCGTGTGAACACGTCGAATTGCGTGTGTCACACTCTCAAAGCGTGAGACTTGAGAGCCCTGTAAAGTACTACTACTACTACTACTACTACCACTTCTTTTTCCTCCTCCTCCTCCTACTACTAATACTAATACTAATACTAATACTACTACTACTGCTACCACCACTACTACTACTACCACTTCTTTTTCCTCCTCCTCCTCCTACTACTAATACTAATACTAATACTAATACTAATACTAATACTACTAATACTACTACTACTACTGCTACCACCACTACTACTACTACCACTTCTTCTTCCTCCTCCTACTACAACCACTACTACTACTACTACTGCTACTACTGCTACTACTACTACTACCACTTCTTTGAGATCCTAGCCCATGGCCCAGTGAGAAAAAAACTGAAAATGAACTGAAAAGGAAGATGAGGTTAGAGAAAATACTACTACTACTACTACTACTCCTTGGTTTTTACTACTACTTCCACAACTACCACTACTGCAACTGTCACTACCATTATTACTACGACAACTACTGCCACTATTACCACTATTTCACCACTACAACTGTTAACAGAACTGCTATAACTTTATATACAGGTTAGTAACACTGCTTGGTTACTACTATACTACTACCACTACTGCAACTCCCACTACCATTACTACTATTCCTACAATCACTACTACTACTACTGCTACTACTACTACTGTTACTACAACTCTAGATAAGGCTACTGTTGCTTCAGCTGCTGTATGAACACTGTTTGGCTAATAATACCACTTCTACTACTTCTACTTCTACTACTTCTACTTCTACTACAACTGCTTCTACTACTACCATTACAACAATCACTACTCTTGATAAGACTACTGCTGCTACAACTTTTTGTACAGTTTTACTACTGCTGTATGATCACTGTTTGGTTCCCATTATTACTACTACTACTACTACTATTACTACTACTATCACCACTGCTACTACCTTCACTATTACCAATACTACCAATACTGCAACCGCTAAAACTACTGTTAAAATCTCGACTTTTCCCCCTGCTGTAGTCCTCCTGAGTTTGTGTGCGTGTGATGGACTTCTCAGATGTGTTTGGGTGGTGGAGGATTTGCAGGCCTCTCAGATCTGCTCTTTTTTACACATGTGCTACTTCATCATGTTATACAAGCACAGAGTCTGCTGCAGTTGTCTTGAGAGCCCCATGTTAACACACAGATCCTTCTTGTGTCTCGGGGGCCCATGTTCATGGCTGGGACTCCGGAGAGTGACAGTAACAACAGTCGTGCAGATACGCAGGGTCACTTCGATTTATCTGTACAGGGACAGTTTCTTTTCAGCTTTTTTGTATATTAAAGGAGAATTGACGTTTTTACAATCTGAGCCTTATTTCGGTAATAAAACAAGTTGTTTTACTCACCCATAGCACTTTGATGTCATATGGAGCACTTCTGGAGATGTTTTAGATTTGCGATCTCCGTAATGTGAGTTCTCGGGGCACATGTTTGCGGTCTCCAAATAACACAAACTTTAGCACTTTTCAAATCATAGAAGCTCGATGTTTTAGTCTACACTTTCGTTTGAGTCAAAAGTGACTTGTAATCCGAGATTTTTCCATAGTTTCGAGTAGATGAGGAGGCCAGTGCGCATGTGCGGAGTCACAGCTTATTTTGCTCTCAGCTCTCGGGACCCAAACATGAAACGCAAAGCTGTAAATTATGGATAAATCTCGGATTAGAGGCCACTTTTGACTCAAACGAAAGTGTAGACTAAGACATTGAGCTTCTATGATTTGAAAAGTGCTAAAGTTTGTGTTATTTGGAGACCGCTCGGGGCATATACAGTATTACATGCCCCGAGAACTCGCATTACGGATATCGCTAATCTAAAACATCTCTGGAAGTGCTCCATATACACCAAAGTGCTATGAGTAAAACAACTTGTTTTATGACCAAAATAAGGCTCAGATTGTAAAAAAAAATGTTAATTCTCCTTTAAAAGGGTGTGTTAAAAGTAGTAATTACTTTAAGGGAGAGGTAGTGATTTGTATTTGAAGTGACTAGTCTTTAAAGGTCCTCTATTAGACAAAATGGACTCTCGTGAGCTTTAAGCCATGCTATAATGTTATTTCCTCATAAACATACCTGGAGTTGTGTTTTTGTTTCATTCACACATGTTTGAGTAATCCTGGTTTATTAGTCTGTCTACATCTCAAAGCTCAAAACACTCGGTTTTACCTTATGCTGTCATGAAGCGGTAGTTTTCAAGTTAACAGCTGCCCTTTATCTTCAGTTCAGTAGAGACTGGCAATTCCAAGGGTGAAATCATCCAAATGATTTCCAGTGAATGTGTATGGAGTTTAACGTGGAGCACTTCCTGTATTACCACATGACATCACAAGGTGGAACAGAGGGTTTTCGGTTCGAGAGAAGAACTGAGCCTAAATATGCATGGTTTGTGTGTTAAACATGTGTGAATGAAACAAAACTCCAGGTATTTGTGATTTACAACAGAGATCAGAAAATAGCTTAATATAGGCCATTTAAAATATATATATGTTGTCAAATCTTTAACTGTACAGACGTTAACATTTTCTGCAAGTCTCTTAACATGAGGTGACTGTAAATCAACTGGAAAAAACATTACACTAAGCCTCCATGATCTCCAGGTTTCTAATGCACACTATACTGTAAATCTTGTACTATAAATAAAACTATAAACTAAATATGTATTATTGCTGTTTTGTTGAGCAATACACTACACTAAATCCACCTCCCACCTTAGTTTGTACATTATTAGAGTTACACAAGTGAGCTGTTGTTTTAGAAATTACGAGAGAGAATTCATGTTTATATTGTTAGTATCGCTGCAATGGGAAACTCCGCTCTGGTCTCTGAAAGTTGTGAAATGCTATAAGCTCATTGTGGGGAATGAATCGGATGCTAGGAATGCGTTACGAAAGTGAGGAATAACTTTGGACTCCAGCAACCTATATAGAATGAACTAACTCTATTTTTCCATGTTTTTTTTTTAAAAGACTGTAGAAATCATTACACAAAATTGGCTTAAAGGGCTCATATTACACAATTTTCTGATCTATGTTATAATGTTATTTCCTTATCTCAAATAGACCTACACTGCAAACTCTCTGATCTGGCGAAGATTTTAAGACCTATATCAGGCTATTAAAGATCCCATGACATGGTACTTCTTGATGCTTTTATATGGCTCCTTAATGGTTCCCTAATACTGTAAATGAATCCTTCTTCAAAATCAACACTCAGTGCATGAGAAACAGAGATAAGCTGAGAAAGAGTAATTTTTCTCACTCAGAACACTCTATAATGGGCGTTGTTGCTTGAATGCAAATGAGGAGAAAAAAGCTGGCCAATAGTAGAAGGTGGGGGCGTGGCTAAACGCTCCGCTGTCTGCTCTGAGCGCTCTCTGATCCATTTCCTTGTTTTTGCACGGGGGGAGAGAGTTGAAGAGTTCCATTGAAAAATAAACACATTTCCACATAAAATAAAATAAAACCACTGCTGTTCAAAGGTCCAGAGGCTCAGATAAAGGACTTTCGAGCCTAGAAACACTCGGACGTGCCTCCAGGCAAATAAAAAAACGCATTTCGCATTGCGTAGCGCATTCGCAGTCCAAACTCTATGGGCGTGATTTACAGGGACGCTGAGCGGAGACAGAGGGAGGGGCTGGAGCTGCATTTGCCGATCTGACGTCAATAAGGTGCCTTGTCCGAACTCGCCCGTTTGAACACTGGTTTTGTGTAACGCAGAAAAGGATCACAAATGCTCAGTTTAGACATTTCGCAACTTTTAGCCATGGGGGGGGGGGCTAAACAGGGTAGGGGAGCTCACATTAATGTTCAAAAACCTCAGAAAGTGAAAATTTCATGCCATGGGACCTTTAATCTTGTTTTCAGATTTATTATCTACTTACTAGTTCTGAGACTGCTTAATTCTAGTCTAGACGTAGTTTATTTTAAGGCCTTGTTTATATGATGACGGTCTGAACAGAAGACGCAAAAGTGGCGTCGGGTCTTCAGATTTTTATTACGCATTTAGACGAGCGTTTTCAGGACGCATACGGTGACGCAAAAGTGTGTGGAATTCGATTGGGTATGCATGCCAGGCGGCTAGGTGGCGCTGTGATACATTATTGCTATGTCCGCGCGCATGTGTAGAATCTTCCTTCTTCTGTGATGTGACGTAAACACGTACGCAACGTCAGTAGATTTGACCAGAGTTTTGCGTCTTGGGCAGTGTAGACGAAAACACTACGGCGGAGCGTATTCAAGTTTTCCAATTTGGAGGGCGGTTTCAGTTTTTTACGCTTTTAAGCCCCCAAAACGCCGTCACCGTCTAAACGAAAGGCGCTTCCGATAAAATATTTTGACGTTTTTACCTGTAAGCATTCTCGTGTAAACAGGCCCTAAGATAACTTGTCTGATCTTGCTGCATGGACAGATAATTTCACTGCTTTTAAGTCATTTTCTGATAGATTTAAGTGTTTATATGTTAAATTTTGGCCAAGCTTTAGTCTATCTACATCCACAAAGCTCAAAATGCTCTGTTCCACTCTGTGATGTCATGTGGTGGTACATTTCGAGTCAACTGCTGCCTTTAGTTTCGCGGAAATTGGCAGTTATAGAGCTGAAAACATCGAAATGATTCTAGTGAAGGTGTAGTTTAAAGGGATAGTGTTTTTTTTAATGTTAATCTGTATGGGTTTCCTTCTAAAAGTTACGTGTGTTGACACCGGCTTACCTCTGGCAGTCTCAGCTGATCCTGGTTCGGCTCGCTTTCTGGAGCCCACGTAAGTAGGTCCGGTAACTTCCCTGGAACATGAAATAAAGCTTGTTTTTCTTCTCAAAACAAAACATTTGTTAGAAAGGTGATATATTTGCGTCCCAAACTGTTGTCCACGAAACATCCAGCAGCGTATTTCGCATTCGCGTATTGTCTCTCTCCACTTGTATCACTACGCCCATGCTAACTCTATCAGCCTGTTCACTTGTAAACTTTGGTGTAGACATCCGCTGAAAGTGAACAGGCTGATAGAGTTAACATGGGCGTAGTGATACGAGTGGAGAGAGACAATACGTGAATGCGAAATACACTGCTGGATGTTTCGTGGACAACTGTTTCGGACGCAAATATATCACCTTTCTAACAAATGTTTTGTTTTGAGAAGAAAAACAAGCTTTATTTCATGTTCCAGGGAAGTTACCGGACCTACTTACGTGGGCTCCAGAAAGCGAGCCGAACCGGGATCAGCTGAGACTGTCAGAGGTAAGCCGGTGTCAACACACGTAACTTTTAGAAGGAAACCCATACAGATTAACATAAAAAAACTGCACTATCCCTTTAAAACAGATGACATCGCAAGGTGGAACAGCGTGTTTTTAGTTTGAGAGAAGAACACAGGCTAAATATGCAGCATTGGTGTGTTAAACATGTGAATGAAACAAAACACAACTCCAAGTATGTTTTTGATGGGGAAACAACATTATAACAGCTCATAAAATAGTGTCATATAGGCCCTTTAAGTCATTGTCTCTATAACACTCCAAAATGGCTACAGTTTCTTTAACACTGTAGCTTCAGAGAGCAGTGAGGAAAGAGTTCAGGTATTGATATTGAATCTCCTCCAGCCAAAATAAATAAGAGCCTCTGCCTGAGCCTCTCCCTCTCACACTTAAGGCGTCTCGAGTTACGGTGGCCCCTGACAGCAGCAGACAGGTCGTGTCTGAGAAATACCTCCCCACGCATGACATCATAGGACTGAGAGAGAAAGGGAGGGACGGAGAGAGAGAGGGAGGGAGGGACGAGGAGACGGATAGCAGGTAGAGAGAGGACTGAAAGAGAGAGAGAGAGGGGAAAGAAGGGGAGGGAGATAGAAGTAAGTAAGGAGGGAGGGGGGAGAGAAAAAGAAAGGGGAGGGAGAAGGAGACAGATGGGGGAGAGAGGAGAGAAAGAGAGAGAGAGAGAGAGGGGGAGAGAGAAAGAAGGAAGGGTGGGGCAGAGAAGAGGGCACTTTGAAGGAGGGAGATGGGGGGTGGGAGAGAGAGAGAGAGAGGAAGAAGAAAATAGGCAGACAGGGAGAGAGAGGACATAAAAAGAAAGAGGGGGAGAAAGAAAGAAAGAAAGAAAGAAAGAAAGAAGGAAGGACAGAGGGGGAGAGGGAGTGAGAGAGGGGCAGTTTAAGAAAGGAAGAGAGGGGGTTAGAAGGAAGGAGAGAGGGCTAGAGAGAAAGAGAAAGGAAGAGAAGGAGACAGTGAAGAGGTAGTGGAGAGGGGGGATGGATGGAGGAAGAAGGAGACAGAAAGAAAGAAGAAGGGAGAGAGAGGGAGCAGTCTGAAGGAAGAAGAGAAAGAAAAGATGAGAGAGGGAGAAATAAAGAAGGAGAGCGAAGGAGGCAGGAAGAGGGAAAGAGAAGAGAGAGAGATATAGAGAAAGAAAGTGAGGGAGACAAGGGAGAGAAGAAGGGAGAGAGGTTAAGAGCAGAAGTGGTTCAATACTCCATCAAACTTAAGATCCTGCCCTGATCTTTGTCCAGCTCAATGCTATCTGCAAGAACATTCTGTTTTCTCTCCAAAAGATTTGCAGTTAATAGCAGAGGAGGGAGGAGTACTTCAAATCTGTGCTCACTTAAAGTACTGCTTTAAATTATAGACTAAGTCAAGATTCAGAGATTAGAGAAAGAGACCAGTAACCTACCTATAATCATATCGCTACTACAAATACTAATACTATCATAAGAGATAGTATTAAAGGTGTACTGTGTAACATTTCTAGTGAAGCGTCTGTCACCTGCTTGTCTTCCTATGTTATTGCTTTCCTTGGATTTTCCACAGTAAAGTATAAACATATCCATATATCTTTCATACATTAACTTACATGTGTTTCTGTTGCTAAAATAATGCTTGTTTCCATGGAGATTGCCAAGTTTATGCCACTCTGTTAAATGTTCCAGACATGAAGAAAAGAATGTTGTAAATGTTCTACCAGAAAATGACATTGTGTCCCTTTAATGGTGATAATATAAAGTCTCTCACACACCACTTTTATGAGCAAGGGGAAGAGTCTTGCCTAAGGACACAACGGTGTACTTTTGTCCCTAGTGATAGTAAAGTAAGATAATAGCACCTACAACTGCAAACCTACTATTACTGCAACCACACTGTAAAAACTTCACTCCCAAAGGAGATTGGGCTTGGTCGTCATATTTTATTTACATTAATGGGAATTGTTTAAAAACGCATATCTAGAAAAGTGCAAGAAAATAGGTTAAAATATAAGGTAACAAAAAATTCCACCTACTTTCCTATAGATCACTAATCTACACCATTGCACGTCAATGCCTCGTCAGTTACTATGACTATTATATCTTGGACTACTACTACAATATTATACGTCTGTACTTCTTTGTTTTGTACAGTGGTGGATGAACTCAATTTTGTCTTTTAAAGGGACAGTGTGTAAAATTTTTACCCGTTAATTACTAAAATTGAAGATACCCATTCAAAAATACATTGTTTTCCAAGCCTTTTCACTTCCACCATGAAATCAAAGTATTCTTTTGGACTTAGATATAGTCACATAAAAGGGGGATCTTCCCCATGCAGAGGCAGCCATTTTGAATACGAGAGCCGCAGAAGGACATTTGGGCTCCGCCTTCGCCTTCGGCAAGGCTCGTGGTTTTGGGTAAACAACACAAGCATGCTGCCGGATCAGATGTCGTAATGGATCTAACACGTGTTTTGGACTAAATTGTTTTACTGGATTTTATTCGCTGGATCCTTATGGACAGATTGAGATCAAGTTTATGGTGAAATACAGAGTTTGACCTGTGCAAAGCATTCTAAGGTAAGATAACCTTGTTTTGTGCTTTTCCGTATAAAAGCCCCATGTGCTCGGGGAGTGATTGTTGTGCAGGGAAATGAATTGCATAGTCAAAAAGAGGAGACTGTAAGGTTTAATTTGATGTGTAGAGTGTCATGGTACATGATCGGGAATGTGTGTTTTCATGAGAGAAAAAAAACAAAAAACAAAAACGGGACCGCGTTTTATTTATACAGTAGCAGCGCGCGGCTCGTGCACGCGCCCGGGTGACCCTCGAGGTCTGCCGTAGCTAAAACAGAAAGCGCAATAGCACCATCCACCTATGCGCCACGAATCCTACACACTGGGGCATTAAAACATACAGATTTTGGTTAACAATCGCAGTACGAATCAGTTTCTTATTTTTTCTTAGGAATTAAGTGTAGCCTATATATTTTTGTTTGCTCAAAGCTGATGCTTGAACTTAAAAACTTTAGTCAGGACAAAAAAATGCTAAAATAAGCCCAAAAATCATATGAGAAGAAGAAGAAGAAGAAGACACGCTTTATTCATCCCCATAGGTAAATTATTTCTCTGCATTTGACCCATCCTTCAGGAGCAGTGGGCAGCTCGTCTTTCAGGCGCCCGGGGACCCATCTCCATGATCTTATTGCTTGGCTTGGTCATGACCTAAGCTGGAGGATTTTTTTGGGGGGGTTGATGGGGGAAACCGGAGTGCCCGGAGGAAACCTATCAAGACACGGGGAGAGCATGCAAACTCCACACAGATCACACACACAAAGGCCTGGGCGACCCGGGGATCGATCCCTGAACCTTCTTGCTGTGAAGCATGAGCGCTAGAGCCACCAGAACTTTTACTTTTCAGGCCTGTTCAAAAATGTAGTAGAACGTACATATGTAGTGAAGTTAAAAGTAAAAAAGTATCCACTGTAAAATGTACTGTAAATTAAAGATAACTAAAAGTACAGTACTCCACAACCACCTATGTCTTCACGGTTTTATTTCATCCACAAACTCCACATCTTCCATCTTTCACATTATGGCAAAAGGAGAAATTCAATTTGTCAACAGGTTTATTAAAGTTAATTAATAAACTTTGTCCAGTTGACAAATTGAATTTCTGGATTCTGCCTGGACGACTGAGGGATTCTACACACATCTTTCAGATTATTATTCCAGAGGCAAGAAAACATGACCTTAGTTTTTGTGAGGGTGTCAAAGCTCAAACACGCTTCTCCATTCACGCAAAAATAAAGGTAACCTACTATCAAACTAGATCTTACACTCCAGCTATTGTGCATCGTTAAATGAGCTCCCACCCTGCACCCTACTCCTCCTCGCGATGTTGGGTGGTCTGGTCTCCCTTGGGCGCTGCTGCTGCCGATGACATTAAAGGGATTTGTCCGTGAAGATCTGACTCTATTACGGTCGGCAGATAATGCTTTTCAGTAGACAAGGGGAGATCAGAGGGTTGCGCGCTCCTTGTAATGGTGCGACTATCTCAATTATCTAAAATGGTCCCATATCCTCGCCTGACATAAGCAGGAGGGTAGAGCAGTAGTGACTTGGTGCTCACTACGATGTTGGTACATGTGAATACGTCAACGCAAGCGGGGATTAAGGGATGTCTAAATATTTAAAGCGCTGTAGTGCAGAGGTCTTCAACAGGGGGGTCGCGACCCCTAGGGGGGTCGCGGAGGTACTGCAGGGGGGTCGCGAAATCTTTTGATTTCACTTTAAAATAATATAATTTTATATTTTATACTGTAAAATACAGTATTAACCTGTGTATTATTTCCTTGTATGGGATGTACCATAACAGAGTAACAATGTTTATACATGACACTAAGCTCAATTTAATATAAAACACAATTCTATGCCGTATATATAGTAGGGGGTCCCTGGCCCAGTTCGCCATCTGTTTGGGGGTCCCTGGCCTGCAAAACGTTGAAGACCCCTGCTATAGTGGAAACATTTACTATGGATTGCAGAGAGGTTGGCTCCACCTGCTGGTCATACGGGGGAAGTGTTGGGGATCTCAAATTGGACTCGATGACAGGGCCCGTTCAAATCTCTTATGAAATTGGCCTTCTTCCTCAGCTCTTGTCTATGTGGTATTCAGTGGCGTCCATAGTTTACAAAATACAAGCTCACAAGTCTTTAGATCAGGGGTCACCAAACTTTTTTCTCTGGGGGCCACATTATCTCTCCTGACTGTGACGGGGGGCTGGGTTGACCGTATAACAGAATTGTACAACCCGGACCAAAATGACCACCAGCAAGCCTCATGATTAGCCTGGTACAGCCATCCACAAAACTATATCAACACAGAATTCCTGGCACATATTTGTTTATCGTTACTAGTGGTTTGCAGGAGTAGTAAGTACTTCACACTTTGTTTTAAATTGAAATACCACAGATATTCCATTTATTTATTTTCTAATAACAATAACATCAAAGTTAAGAAATATCAAGGAAAGAAACATCTGCTGAATGACACTGGCAAAGAAGAGTGAAAATTTACAAATTGTAGGTAGACCTGCTGATATTAACAATAATAATATTAATAACAATTGTATTAATAATAATTGTGTGCAGCACTTGACAAAAGTCAAATAAATAGGGCTATAAAATAAACACATTTTAAAAAATCGACGGCCAATTCAGTGGCAAATACATCTTTAATATGTAATTATATAACTATAAATACTTCATATAAATATCATTGTTTAACAGCAGAATACAAGATGCATTACAAAAAGTAATTTAAAAAAATAGGCCATGACAACTTTTGTGAATTGCCTCATAGGGCCAGGTGGGAGGCAGAGGGGCTGGGGGGCCGGTCAAAGGGCCGTGGTGGGCCGGAGTCGGCCCGCGGGCCTTAGTTTGGTGACCCCTGCTTTAACTGGTCTATATTACATTACTTTCTATGTTATGGTGTAGTTTCTTCATCAAAACATACCTGAAGCTGTGTTTTGTTTTAATCACACATTCAACACACACATCTTACATATTTAGGCTGAGTTCTTCTATTAAATGGAAAACATCCTGTTCCACCTTGTGATGTCATGGTAATACATGGGCTCCACTGTGTTTTTAAAGTCCATCCACCTTCACTAGAATCATTTGGATAATTTTAGCACTGGAATTTCCAATCTCTACTGAACAAAAGGTAAAAGGCAGCTGTTAACTTCAAAACTACTGCTTCATGACATCACAAGGGGGAACAGAGCATTTTGAGCTTTGGAGATGTAGACAGACTAACAATGCAGGATTACTCAAACATGTGAGGATGAAACAAAACACAAACCCAGGTAAGTTTTTGATGAAGTAACAACATTCTAACAGGGTTAGAGCTCACCAGAGTAAATTTTGTGTAATATAGGACCTCACATGCTAAGGTGTGATTGTAAAAATTCAATGTTTGTTGTGCAGTTATGTGTATTTTATTTACATTTATACAGTGCCCATATCTGTTCTTAGTCATTAAAGGGACAGTGTGTAAGATTTTTACCCGTTAATTACTGAAATTGAAGATACCCATTCAAAAATACATTGTTTTCCAAGCCTTTTCACTTCCATCATGAAATCAAAGTATTCTTTTGGACTTAGATATAGTCACATAAAAGGGGGATCTTCCCCATATAGAGGCAGCCATTTTGAATACGAGAGCCGCAGAAGGACATTTGGGCTCCGCCTTCGCCTTCGGCAAGGCTCGTGGTTTTGGGTAAACAACACAAGCATGCTGCCGGATCAGACGTCGTAATGGATCTAACACGTGTTTTGGACTAAATTGTTTTACTGGATTTTATTCGCTGGATCCTTACGGACAAATTGAGAGCAAGTTTATGGTGAAATACAGAGTTTGACCTGTGCAAAGCATTCTAAGGTAAGCTAAGTTTTGTGCTTTTCCGTATAAAAGCCCCATGTGCTCGGGGAGTGATTGTTGTGCAGGGAAATGAATTGCATAGTCAAAAAGAGGAGACTGTAAGGTTTCATTTGATGTGTAGAGTGTCATGGTACATGATCGGGAATGTGTGTTTTCATGAGAAAATAAAAAATCAAAAATAACCGGGACCGCGTTTTATTTATACAGTAGCGGCGCACGGCTCGTGCGCGGGTAGGAGAGCTGTCCGCGTTACGGCGCGCCCGGGTGACCCTCGAGGTCTGCCGTAGCTAAAACAGAAAGTGCAATAGCACCATCCACCTATGCGCCACGAATCCTACACACTTGGGCTTTAACATTTCAAGAAAACAAGTTCTTTGTCCTGAGAGTGCACAGTCGTTGGTGAGGATGGGAGGATGGGATGCAGTCAGCTCTCCTGAACTCTGTGCAACACGGCTCTGCAAAGTGGATGAAGTGTCTTGCCAAAGGACACAATAACAGCTATAACAAGGTCAAGTTTATTTATATATAGCACATTTACAAACTGAGACTTTGAGCTGCACACGGTCACTGGTTTGATGCATAACCATAGACCGTATATAAGGGAAAAGTCCCTCAGTCGTCCAGGTAGAATCCATGATAAAAGGAGAAGTTCAATTTGTCAACTAGACAAAGTTTGTTTGGTTGAAAACGTTTCGCCGCTCATCCGAGAGGCTTCTTCAGTTCTGGTTCTAGTGTTGGTTAGACACTGCTTATATCTAGTTGCAGGGAGGAGCTCACTACACTGAAATCGTTCTGAAACTATCTCAACTAATCTGTATCTTTTGTTTTTCTGGCGTCTCGTTTAGCATCTCTATTCAGCCCTAGGAGGAGCTCACTGCACTGAAATAGCTCTGAAACTATCTCAACTCATTTGTTCCTTTTTGTTATTCGAATTTCTCTGGCGTATAGTTTAGCATCTCTATTCAGACTAACGACCGTCTCCACCCCTCTGTCCCTGACTTGTCTGCCCTAATGTTTCTTTCGTCTGTTCTGACTTGGTTTAAGAATCGAATTATAAATGGGAGACAAGTTATGTCTAACTCCCCCATTTCTGTTTAACGACGGATTCTCTTTTTTGACAAAAATTGCCTCTTTAACGTCCCTCTCAAACCAGTTCTTTTCCCTGGCTAAGATCTGAACCTCACTGTCCTCAAAAGAATGGCCCGTGGCTTCTAGGTGAAGATGTACGGCAGATGACGGTCCACTGCCGTACATCTTCACCTAGAAGCCTAGAACTGGTTTGAGAGGGGAGTTAAAGAGGCAATTTTTGTCAAAAAAGAGAATCCGTCGTTAAACAGAAATGGGGGAGTTAGACATAACTTGTCTCCCATTTATAATTCGATTCTTAAACCAAGTCAGAACAGACAAAAGAAACATTAGGGCAGACAAGTCAGGGACAGAGGGGTGGAGACGTTCGTTAGTCTGAATAGAGATGCTAAACTATACGCCAGAGAAATTCAAATAAAACAAAAAGGAACGAATGAGTTGAGATAGTTTCAGAGCTATTTCAGTGCAGTGAGCTCCTCCCAGGGCTGAATAGAGATGCCAAACGAGACGCCAGAAAAACAAAAGATACAGATTAGTTGAGATAGTTTCAGAACGATTTCAGTGTAGTGAGCTCCTCCCTGCAGCTAGATATAAACAGGGTCTAACCAGCACTAGAACCAGAACTGAAGAAGCCTCTCGGATGAGCGGCGAAACGTTTTCAACCAAACAAACTTTGTCCAGTTGACAAATTGAACTTCTCCTTTTATCATAAGTGGACATACTTAACACGCTAGCCACCACGTTCCAATTCGGGAAGGTCACACGTGGGTTCTTCCGGCTCCTACTGACCCTGGCTCCCATTGACTTACTTGGAATATTGTCACTCCTCTCTCTGTAACTGCTGCTGCTGCTGTGAGCCTCGTCATTTTGGTCTTAAAATGTTCATATTGACTCGCTCTACATCAGACCTGGGCAAACTGTTCCACAAATGCTGCTTGTTTGGAAAGAAAACTTGCAGCCACACCAGCCCTTTGTGCCCAGGTCTGCTCTACATGATCCTGTTGGGGTTTTTTTTCCCACTGTTTTTTATCCATCAAAAAATCCTTTTCATAATATAGATCCTGGCTCCGAATTCGCTCCCATAACCGTTAGCATTGCAAGCTTCATTTGAGTGGAGCTGAACGCTATGGGTGATGTCACACTCACTTAGTCCACTTCTTTATACAGTCTATGTGTGTAACAGTATTATTTTAACTTGGTTATGTGACTACATTCTTTATCAGTTTTGAGTGTTTTAAAATTTGTAGACCACTGAGTGCTTCTGAAGTTGAACCAAACTGATAAGCTAAAAGCAAAAGGCTTTTCAAACAAGTCGCGAAGTTTGCAAAGGTTTTCTTAAAAGGATTTGCAAATGAATACATTTTTTAGACTACTTTTAGCCATCCCATGTAGACCTACTATTATTATCTTTCTGAAACTGTTTTATCAAAGCTTTTCCCTTTTCACATGGCTCTTTCACTTACACTCTACATCTATTCACCTGATTCTGTGTTACCGTGGGCGACACCATCATCATTCAGGTTGTATTGTTTCGTATGGGGCTGCTGATCTTGACAGCAAATACTCAAACAGTGCAAAATGTTGGTGCACATGAACAATGAACATTTTACACAAATCAGCCTCATTTCTGTCATATTTTATTCTCCATTGATGGGATTCCCGCTTTAGTAGCATTTAGAGGGAAAAGTGGGCGTGGTGAAATAAGGTTAATATCCGAAATATTTTAAAAATAAATTGTGCTTGTGTCTGCTATAGTTATAATCTATGACACCGTGGATCATTATGTTATAAATTGGGTATTTTAAAGGGACAGTGTAAGATTTTTACCCGTTAATTACCGAAATTGAAGATACCCATTCAAAAATACATTGTTTTCCAAGCCTTTTCACTTCCATCATGAAATCAAAGTATTCTTTTGGACTTAGATATAGTCACATAAAAGGGGGATCTTCCCCATACAGAAGCAGCCATTTTGAATACGAGAGCCGCAGAAGGACATTTGAGCTCCGCCTTCGCCTTCAGCAAGGCTCGTGGTTTTGGGTAAACAACACAAGCATGCTGCCGGATCAGACGTTGTAATGGATCTAACACGTGTTTTGGACTAAATTGTTTTACTGGATTTTATTCGCTGGATCCTTACGGACAGATTTCAGACCAAGCTTATGGTGAAATGCTGAGTTTGACCTGGGCAGAGCCTTCAAAGTTAAGCTTTGTGCTTTTCCGTTTTGTGCTTTTCCGTATAAAAGCCCCATGTGCTCGGGGAGAGATTGTTGTGCCGGGAAATGAATTGCATAGTCAAAAAGAGGAGACTGTAAGGTTTCATTTGATGTGTAGAGTGTCATGGTACATGATCGGGAATGTGTGTTTTCATGCGAAAAAAAAAAATAAGTGAACAGGGCCACGTTTTATGTATACAGTAGTGGCGCGCGGTTCTTGCGCCGGTACGCGAGCTGTCGGCGCTACGGCGAGCCCGGGTGACCCACGAGGTCTGCCGTAGCTAAAACAGGAAGTGCAATAGCGACTATCCATCTATGCGTCACGAATCCTACACACTGGGGCTTTAAGTCGCTATATTGATCTAAAATTGTTTGATAAAGGAAACAAATCTGCTGGCTTTCGCTTTAGAAAACTGCAATGTGCCATGGGAGTTGATGTTACAGCAAAAATCAACACAACAAAGAATCATGAAGTTTTTAGCACTTCTTATGGATAACTGCAGGTCATGCTTGCGAGCAGCGCAAGAACAAAGTACAGTACATTGCCACTGGCTTTAATTTATGCCAGTGACAATGAAAACGGGCGTTAGATGGCAAAATGGCATCATGAGAATAAGTGATTAAAGATGACTCAAACATGCACAAATCATGAAGGGGAAACAACTATGGCTTGGTCAAAAAGCTCTAAAGCTCTAAATAATCGATTGTACATAACAGATCTGCTTTAATTTATGCAGCCTAGTTTAGGTATCCTTAAAAATACAAAACTGGGTACCATGTTTTGAAAATATGCACAATTCATATAAAACATTGTCAATATTTGTATTCATAAACCTCCAAATGCTAGTAATGCTCTGTTGCCTGCTTCCACGTGCAAATATGTGCCTAAATAAACTAGCTGTAAATGTGGCTATGCTAAATCCCCAATCAATATCCACCTCTTGAGAAGAAAAATGTAAACAAATTAGCCACAAGCTTCACAAAATGCACTATTAATGTAGTGTTTTAATGAGACTCGCACCCCTCTGTATATGACGCAATGCTAGCTGTGCAAACAAGCTTGCAGAGTGGACTTTGGAGCGAGTTAGCCATTTCCTCACCCACACCCAGCCTCACAGTGCAATAAAAGAGACCTAATGTAAACACAGTGAGTCATTTTATTCGGTTGCACCACCCTTGGATAGTAGCCGATTTGCTCATTATTAGGCCGTGTGTAGCCAGTGACCACCTGACCGAGAATGAGGAGAAAAGATTCAGTGCAGACAGAAACGCAGCTGCCATCTTGGACACTAATATGGCCTTGCGCGAGTTTAAAGGGCCCATATAATGCTATTTTCTGAACTGTGTTATCATGCTGTTTCCTCATCGCAAACATACCTGGAGTTGGCTTTTGTTTCATTCACAAATGTTTAACACACAAATCCTGCATATTTAGGAATGTTCTTCTTTCAAACTAAAAACACTCTCTTCTACCTGGTGATCACATATGGTAATACAGGAAGGCCTCCACTGTGTTTTTAAATTCCATTCACTTTCACCTGAATCATTTGGATAATTTCAGCCTTGGAATTTCTACTAAACTAAATGTAAAAATTCGCTGTTAACTTGAAAACTGTAGCGCTTCATTTTCCTTTTTTTTCTTTTCTTTATTTATTTCATTCGTTAAGAAAAAACAAAAAATAACAGATGCAACATACTTGCATCTATACAACTTAAATTAAATATATGAAAGGGTACAGAAAGAAGCATAAGCTTATAACATCTGCCCCTTATCAACTTGAAATTATATTACAAGACAACAAAATACTATATATTACAAAACAAACAAACAAACAAACAAACAAACAAACAAACAAAAAACAAAAAAACCCATGACATCATAAGGTGGAACAGAGCATTTTGAGCTGACAGACTTATTATTATTATTATTATTATAAGTCTTAATTATTATTAAGGGTCGCTCAAACATGCGTGAATGACATGGGGTGAGACAGGTTAAGTGTCTTGCCCAAGAACACAACAGCAGTATTCATCAGTGGGTGTGGAATTTGAGCTGCCAACCTTTGGATCAGAGAAAGAACACTAACAGAGCTACTGTCACATTAGCTGATTGTTTTGAAGTGCAGAAAACTAGATGGCTACCATCCAGACTCATGTTATCAAATTAAAGTTGCACTATGTAACTTGTCTGATGGAGTGTCGACCACCTGCTTGCCTTAATGGAGATGTTATTACATTATAGCATCAAACTTTTGTTATGGAGAAAAGTATGGAGGCTGATCTGTGGAGCAATAAAAACACCTGTAATACATACATACATATTGCCAAAAGTATTCACTCACCCATCCAAATAATGGAAATCAGGTGTTCCAATCACTTCCATGACCACAGGTGAATAAAATCAAACACAGAGGCCTGCAGACTGTTTCTACAAACATTTGTGAAAGAATGGGTCACTCTCAGGATTCCAGCGTGGTACTGTGATAGGATACCTGTGCAACAAGTCCAGTCGTGAAATTTCCTCACTCCTAAATATTCCACAGTCAACTGTCAGTGGTATTATAACAAAGTGGAAGCGATTGGGAATGACTGCAACTCAGGCATGAAGTGGTAGGCCACGTAAACTGATGGGGTGGGGTCAGCTGATGCTGAGGTACATAGTGCGCAGAGGCTGCTAACTTCCTGCAGAGTCAATTGCCATAGACCTCCAAACTTCATTTGGCCTTCAGATTAGTAACAGAGAGCTTCATGGAATGGGTTTCCATGGCCGAGCAGCTGCATCCAAGCCACACATCACCAAGTGCAATGTAAACTGTCAAATGCAGTGGTGTAAAGCAAGCCGCCACTGGACTCTAGAGCAGTGGAGACACGTTCTCTGGAGTGACGAATTGTGCTTCTCTATCTGACAATCTGATGGACGAGTCTGGATTTGGCGGTTGCCAGGAGAACTGTACTTGTCTAACTGCACTGTGCAAGTGTAAAGTTTGGTGGAGGGGAATTATGGTGTGGGGTTGTTTTTCATGAGCTGGTCTTGGCCCCTTAGTTTCAGTGAAAGGAACTCTGAATGCTTCAGCATACCAAGAGATTTTGGACAATTCCATGCTCCCAACTTTTGTTTGGAGATGGCCCCTTCCTCTTCAACATGACTGAGAACCAGTGCACAAAGGAAGGTCCATAAAGACATGGATGAGAGAGTTTGGTGTGGATGAACTTGTATCAGAGTCCTGACCTCAACCTGATAGAACACCTTTGGGATGAATTAGAGCGGAGACTGAGAGCCAGGTCTTCTTGTCCAACATCAGTGTGTGACCTCACAAATGTGCTTCTGGAAGAGTGGTCAAAAATTCCCATAAACACACTCCTAAACCTTGTGGACAGACTTTCCAGAAGAGTTGAAGCCATTATAGTTGCAAAGGGTGGACTGACATCATATTAACCCTGTGGATTAAGAATGGGATGTTACTTAAGTTCATATGCGAGTCAAAGCAGCTGAGGGAATACTTTTGGCAATAGTGTATATACAGTATGTCTCATGTCATACTGTGGAACATTACAAGGAAAGCAATGACATCATGGAGACAAGCAGGACAAGCAATCCTCACCAGTATATTTACATAGTGTATCTTTAACCTAAATTATTAAAATGAAAAATTATAATGTATTTAAATAGAGTAAATTCATTCATTTCCTGAACTGTATAGTAACATAGGCAATAACCATTCTAATGTTCCTCCCTTGTCTCCCTGACTTGACCTGTACCTGTCATGTGACCATGGCCTGATAATGTTTACAGTGGTTGCCAGGTAACAGACTCAGCGCACACAGCACCTGGCAGCCCTGATAGGAAACCTCCGCTGCCGGGTGGAAAATGAGATGCCTGGATTCCATGTACATCCGTTCCTGAAGATAACTGTGTAACTAACGGGCTCAGTGTGTCCCCGTTGGTATGGGTATGGTTGGTACAAGTGGCTTTGAATTACCAAAGGAGGGCCAAATCCTAAGTGAAACTGCCATAATGTTTTGTCACATCAGCTGACAAGAGAAGAAATGATGGCTCAGATTTACACTGCTCTTCACTAACATGGCAGGCTTCTCTATGTGTAAAAGTGGTCTATTAAAGAGGGGATATTATGCAAAACAGACTTTTGGGAGCCGAGTAGACTACGTCAATCATGCTCCCACACAACAGTTTTTCATAAATATACAAAAGCATGATACAAAAACCTGATGCAGTGTGCAGTAGTTTCATTAGCGGAATGCACGCTGATTGTGTTGTGACAGCGCTCTGAAGGGGGAGCACAGAGAGCAGAGGGAGGGAGACTAACAACAAAAGACATGTTGTTTGGGTTAGTGCAGTACAATCCTATAAGCTGAGCATGATCCAAAACAATACACTACAACGTCACAAACCTGAGGCAATGTGCAGTAGTTTCATTAGCGAAAAGAGCACCGACTGTAATGTGATAGTGCTCTAAAGGGGGAGTGACATAACGTGGAGATCAAAGGGAGTGTTAATATGCTGTTTTTGGGGAATATAACATTTTCAAAACAATAGAAGCAAGCAAGGTGATCTAAATATGTTATGCGCTAGAAGTTAATACCCCTTACAAGTGTAATACCCCTCTTTAAAGGTCCTATTACATACAATTGAGTTTTAATCCATGTTAGAATGTTGTTATCTCTACAAAAACATAGGTGGAGTTGTGTTTTGCTTCATTCACATGTAGGGTTGCAAAGGGGTGGAAAATTCCTGGAAAGTTTCCGGAAAGTTTCCATGGAAACTTTGGCGTGGGAATTGCGTGAGAAATACCGCGTCGAATTGTCTCTCTCAAGACTTGAGAGCCCTGCAGTGTAAATGTTTGTCTAAAGAGCAAACTTAAACTACAAGGCAACTAATGAGAGTTATATAAATGAAGTTATTACCTGATGGTTCTCAGTTTGTTTTATCATCACCGCAGTGTGCGCTTAGCAGCTGAAACTACACTCTACAGTCTGCCCAACAACAGAACAATCTATTTTCTGAGTGGCTGATTTTTTTCCGGGGAGCGGGACGGGGAGGAGGGGGAGAGTTTTTTTTCGCTGAAAACGCGTGGTGCCTGCATAAACTGAGCCACACAGACCGATTATCTGGGCACAAAAAATTTTTAAAAAAAAAATCAGCGTGAGAAATGCCATGTGTGGCATGTGAGCGTGTGAACACGTCGAATTGCGTGTGTCACACTCTCAATGCGTGAGACTTGAGAGCCCTGTTTGACTGCATGTCGTCCTCTTGCTGAAATGTCTGGCCTCAGTAGTTCTGTATTTGCTGTGAGCTCAGAAAAGTAGCTTTAGCTCTTCAGAATTCTAGAAGTTCTTGTGCATGTGATAAAGGAGTGCAAAATGCATGTAGAGGAAGTGGCTCCATGGCTCTGCACAAAATAGTGTCCTACTTTATTCACAGAAATGTGATTATTTTAGCCAAGATTATGCTACAATATTTTTTCTACCAACTATATTGATGCCCCTAACCTTCAACTTTGATAATTCCCAGTTTATTCCCATTAATTCCCGAAAATTCCCATGGAAAGTTTCCAACTTTGAAAATTCCCAGAATTTTGCAACCCTATTCACATGTTTGAGTAACCCTTTATTATTAGTCTACATCTCCAAAGCTCATAAATGCTCTGTTCTGCCTTGTGATGTCATGAAGTTCAGTTTCAGGCCTTGAACTATCTAAATGATTCAAAAGAAGGCGTATAGAGTTTAAAAACAGAATGGAGCACTTCCTGTATTATCCCATAACATCACAAAGTGGAACAGAGTGTTTCCAGTCTGAGAGAAGAACTCAGCCTAAATATGCAGGGTTTGAGTGTTAAACATGTGAATGAAACAAAACACAACTCCACCTATGTTTTTGACGAGGAAACAATATTATAACATAGATCAGAAAACAGCATAATATAAGCCCTTTAAACAGTTTTCACAGAGCCATTTTAATTTTTTCATGTGTTTAACCATCTACAACCCACCCACGCCCATATCGACCATTAATTACGAGTCCAAGCGCGATTTACAATACATAGGTGGCCAAGAAAATGCTGTTACTTCCACTCACAAAGCTCCCCTCCTCTGCTCACTGTGGTCCATCAATTTCCTGTTATTGTTGGCAGTTTGAGCTGAAGCCTCCAGGATCGATGTCTCGCCCCGAAAGAAGATAAGGTGCAGGGGAATGGACTTGGGTTCCATATCTATTATCTAATGGAATTCCTCCTCCCAGAAAAGGTCTATAGATTTTCTGCCACTGAAGCTGTGAAAATGTGAGATCGGGTCAGCTGCATGTATGTATGTCCTTTCCTCTGTGTTAAAGGAGAAGGCTTAGCTTTGTGCTAGCTTCGGAGGAGCATTTATAATGGGAGAGAGTGGGAGATGTTAGCATGTTTGAGGAAATGCATAGAATGTGTATTGACCTGCTGGTTTCTAATGCTTAAGTATAGATTCATTGCAGATGTTCATAGCATTTCAAAGGTGCAGTAACATCATCACGATACTAAAATTTCAAACTGAAGGATGCACTCAGTGCTCATTTAGAGATCGACTGATATTCAGTTTTTGTGGACGATGACCTCTGCCGATTTTTTTGGGGAGATATATAGAGCAAACACATCTACAACCTTCTTTTACTATGAACAGTGCAGAGTCCAGTGTAGTCATATTTTTCAGTACCCCCTTTTTGAGAAACTGTGTGTGTTTATGTTTATGTTTATTTGAGCAACTTGCAGGTTCCACTTAAGCAAAATTTCACAAATACAAACTCAAAATATAAACAAATACAAACTTATGTCACATGTCTCTGCAGTTCCTTTTGCTCAAAATGGAGCAGGTGGAAATATAGTATAGTATAGTATAGTATATATACTTATTTAATCCTGCGCCATATTCTCACACATTCCATATTGACAGCTATTATAATATATATATAATATAATAATATAATACAATACAGTATAATACAATATGATGTAATATAATACAATACAATATAATATAATATACATTTCTCATCTTCTTCTCTCTATAATATACATACAAATATATATATATATATATATATATATATATATATATATATATATATATATATATATATAGAGAGAGATATATATAGATAGATAGATATATAGATATAGATAGATAGATAGATAGATAGGTGAAGGCATCATTGGTGCCCGTGATGATCGGAGCACTCGGGGCTGTAACCCCCAAACTGGAGGAGTGGTTACAACAGATCCCAGGAAAAACATCTCAGTCCAGAAAAGTGCAGTACTAGGAACAGCAATGATACTCTGGTAGAGGACCCGAGCTGGATGAGAGTGAGAGACCAACCACCGTGGAAGGTGAGGAGCACATATATATATATATATTTGAACAGAAAACACTATTTGGGTGTGTGTGTGTGTGTGTGTGTGTGTGTGTGTGTGTGTGTGTGAATGGGTGAGTGGTTTGTTGATGTAAAGCACTTTGAATGCTTTGAGTTTGGAAAAGTGCTATATAACAACACACACAGTCTGTTTTTCTAGGTATTTTTGAGCTATAAAACCACCTGTAACTGAAAAATAAATGGAAGGTAGAGCTGTTTAATGTCACACTGTGGAACATTCCAGAGGGGCATATATGATATATCTATAGAAACAAGCAGGTGGTGAACACCCAACCGGAAAAGTTACACAATGCACCTTTAATCCGACATGCAACATTTTTGGACATCCATTTTAGTCTTCGCTGTAAACATCACCTCTCCTTATACTATGCCCTGTACTCAGCTCTAATCTCCACTTCCCAGCATGCCGGAAACATTAAGTGAAATCTCAGCCTCCGAACGGTAGCCAAAACAATATTATTCCAACATCCCATTATGATTTGATTATCTCCGAAGAACTCAACTGACAGCAGCGTGCATTTTGAGGAAATGCAAAGAATCAACAAGCCCGTCCGCCCATGAGAATAACTGCAGATGGGTATTAAACAGGGCTTAACTCAGGGTGCCACCAGCTCAAAGCACGCTGCAGGTGGGACTTGGTTGGCATGTTGGCAGTTGATAAGTCCCTATGTAATCAGGTCCAGGCAGGTGGCTCATATTACACATACACATAGAATATAGTGAATAGCGTCAGTGTGGGCCTGAGCTGATAAGGGAGAACCAGGCTGTGTGGAGGAGAGAGGGGACAGCAGCAGAATTATGAAAGCTGGGCTGTGATTGGGTATAGACTATTTTAATGTCACGCTGAGCCAAGCCAAGATACTTTCGCTTGTATATCTTAGAAATGTATTTGCAGTATAAGGCTAAAGTGGAAAATGTGATGTCATAGCTAAGATTGTGCATTACTTTTTAAAATGCTCACTGTGTAACATTCAGTGATGGATGAAATACTCAGTTTTGTTACTTAAAGGAAAAGTAATGTTTTTTTTTTTTACAATCTGAAAGCCTTATTTCGGTAATAAAACAAGTTGTTTTACTCACCCATAGTAATTTGGTGTCATATGGAGCACTTCCGGAGATGTTTTAGATTTGCGATCTCCATCATGTGAGTTCTCGGGGCACTTGTTTGCGGTCTCCAAATAACACAAACTTTAGCACTTTTCAAATCATAGAAGCCCGATGTCTTAGCCCACGATTTTGTGTGGTCAAAAGTGGCCTGTAATCCGAGATTTAGCCATAGTTTCGAGTAGATGAGGACGCCAGTGCGCATGTGCGGACTGTGCTCTCAGCTCCCGGGACCCAAACATGGAACGCAAAGCTGTAAACTATGGATAAATCTCGGATTACAGGCCACTTTTGATTCAAACAAAATCGTAGACTAAAGACATCGAGCTTCTATGATTTGAAAAGTGCTAAAGTTTGTGTTATTTGGAGCCTGCACGGGGCATATTACATGCTCGGGGAATGCCCCGAGCTATGGCTATAAGTCGCGCTAGGCTAACGGCGTTAGCCTAACGCTAATCAAAAACATCTCCGGAAGTGCTCCATATGACACCAAAGTGATATGGGTGAGTAAAACAACTTGTTTTATTACTGTAATAAGGCTCAAATTGTAAAAAACGTTACTTTTCCTTTAAGTATTAAAATACTTGTTTAAAAATGTACTTTAAGCAGAAAAAGTAAAAGTATTTCAGAGATTTTTAGAACAATTAAAGGATGAAATGTAGTGATTTTTCTCACTGCTTTTGTGTTTTTGGTTTGCTCAAAGTTAAGTCAAAATAAATGTGTTAAAAAATAAAGTCTCCACCATTTCAACAGTTCTCAAACCATAAAGAAAAGTACTTTTGATTTTTCAGTCCAGATCTAAAATGTGGTGGAGTGGAAAGTACAGATACCTGCTCTCAAATATAGTAAAGGTAAAAAAAAAATTCACTGTAAAATTTACTTTAAGTAAATTTAAGTACAGATACCTAAAATTTTTACTTAAGTATTGTACTTTTACTTTTCCAACACTGGTAAAATTTAAGCCAAAATTATACAGTACAAAAATAAGTAATGAGTGAATAAGATGATAAACAATTTGACCTTGGTGTAATACAGTATCAGTATTTATGAATGAGAATGTAATGGTATGCTTTTGATACCTTTTGATACACTGATACACTGTATCAGAACTGACACATAACTGGGCTATATGGCATAATTGTTATATAATGTCATAGTGAATGTTCCACAGTGCAATTACATTAGATAAACCTGATGCAGAGTTTCAAGTGTGTTTCAAATTTGATAATTTTCAACATCTGTAGGCCCTACATAAGAGGCTTTTACAAATTTTAAACAAACCAAAGGTGCAGATTAATAACAGTCCATATAGCATTATCCTGTGTACAGATCTGCTCTATTTTAAGTCACAATTTCAGATGTCTGGTAAAGATAAACATATAAACTACATACTCCCCAGTGAGAATTTAAAGGTCCAATATTACACTAAAATGACTTTAAAGATCCCATGACATGGTACTTCTTGATGCTTTTATATGGCTCCTTAATGGTTCCCTAATACTGTAAATGAATCCTTCTTCAAAATCAACACTCAGTGCATGAGAAACAGAGATAAGATGAGAAAGAGTCATAAATGTCACTCTGGAACACTCCATTATGGGCGTTGTTGCTTGAATGCAAATGAGGAGGACAGAGATGGCCTATAGTAGGGGGTGGGGGCGTGGCCAAACTCTCCGGTCTTTCCTTTTCAGCTGTGCCCTGTGCGTTCTGACCCACTTCCGTGTTTTTGCGCGGAGAAGGAGATGAGAAGCATTCCGTTGAAAAATAAACACATTTCCACAGAAAATAAAATTAAACCACTGCTGTTCAAAGGTCCACAGGCTCAGATAAAGGACTTCCGAGCCTAGAAACACTCGCAGGTTCCTCCAGGCAAATAAAAAAAACGTATTTCGCATTGCGTAGCTCCTCCGCAGTCCAAACTCTCTGGGCATGATTTACAGAGACGCTGAGTACAGACAGACGGGGGTGGAACTGCATTTGCATTTCTTTTTTCGAGCTGACGTCAATAAGTTTCCTTGTTCAAAATCGCCCGTTTGAGCTCTGATTTTTTGTAACGCAGAAAAGGATCGCAAATGCTCAGTTTAGACATTTCACAACTTTTAACCATGAAGGGGGGGGGGGGCCTAAACAGGGTAGGGGAGCTCACATTAACGTTCAAAAACCTCAGAAAGTGAAAATTTCATGCCATGGGACCTTTAAGCCATGTTATAATGCTGTTACCTTCTCACAAACATATCCAGAGTTGTGTTTTCTTTCATTTACACAAGTGTAAGTAATCCTGCATTATTAGTCTGTCTATTTCAGTCTGTCAATTCCAGGTCTGAAATGATCCAAATGATTCTAGTGAAGCTGTATTAAAAAAATAAATAAATAAAAAAATAAACACAGTGGAACTCTTCATGTGTTCCATTATAACACAGATCAGAAAATAGTGTCATATGGGCCCTTTAACTTTCTAGATCCAATGATGATATTCCTACCATCAAAATTATTATATTGTATTATTTATGTATTTATCTATCAATCATAAAGCATCTGTTATGTTATTTTACTCTTTATTCCCTTCTTATAACATCTAAGGTCTTCAGACTAATCAATACTCGTCTGTTTGAGTCATAATACTGTCACAGGGCTCTGGAAATGTGCACAAATGAAAAAGTCCAGTTACAATTTCCACTGCACCACATTTGGCATGTTTTCCTCAGATAAAGTCCAACGCAGAGGGCTGTATGATTAGATTTAAGGTCACCCTGGGGTCAATAGGTGGAGGTCTATACACCCTGAAAATCAATGCATGTGTATCGGCTGAGAAAAGCTGCAATCGGTGTATTGACTGACAATCGAGGGACACCACAAGCAAATACTAAAGACAATACCGTTGAGATGTTTGTTTTGTAACAGACACCACATCTTCTTGTTTAGGGTCTTAATTTTTTTACCTTGCATTTATTCAATTGCAGGTGTTTTATTGCCTTAAAAGGTCTATACTGTATTGCGCTATTTTCTGATCTATGTTATAATGTTGTTTTCTCATCAAAAACAGACCTGGAGTTGTGTTTTGTTTCTTTCACACATGTTTAACACACAAACTTTGCATTTGCAGTCATTCTCACAAACAGAAAACACTCTGTTCCACCGTGAGATGTCTTGTGGTAATACAGGAAGAGATCCTCTGTGTTTTTAAACTCCATACTGTACACCTGAACTGAATCACAAGGTGGAACAGAGCATTTTGAGCTTTGGAGACACAGACAGACTAATAATAAAGGATTATTTAAATATTCTTGCTCCAGTACAGATATACAGTGGTACCTCACCTTACGAAATTAATTCGTTCCAGAAGTGGTTTCGTAACGTGAAAAATTCGTAAGTTGAGTAGCTATTTCAATGGAAAAAGCCTGATTCGTTCCAAGGCCCCGATCCAAGTTTTTTTTTTTTTATAGTGTAACTTTTTTTAAACTTTCATAGATTTTCAACAAAATGTATTAACAGTGAAGTGTGGGGGGAAGCGGGAGGGGGGAGAAAACTGCGCTCTGACACGTGTGATAGCGAACATGACCCGGCGCGGAGCTGACAGCATCTTGATTGCAGGAAAATAAATTCTACACACACATATGAAAGTATGTGTTTTTGTGTTTTTATTTCTTAATTCATCTTAAAAAAAATATTATGTAAATATATTTTCATGTTTTTGTTTCTGGTTATATGTATTTTTATATGAATTAACCGCTCATCAGAAATACATACATTTTTATTGGATTCAACCTCAGAAGCACGAAACCCATACAAATCCTCCCCAAAATCTCCCTACCCTCACACCTTAAAGGAGAATTAACGGTTTTTTTTACAATCTGAGCCTTATTTCGGTAATAAAATAAGTTGTTTTACTCACCCGTAGCACTTTGGTGTCATATGGAGCACTTCCAGAGATGTTTTAGATTTGCGATCTCCGTAACGCGAGTTCTCGGGGCATATAATATATTAGGGGTGTAAAGATTAACCGATTTGGATCGGTTATCGGTCTGTGACCTCTGCAATCTGAGTGTACCGATCAGCGGAGCCCGGATCGGTCCAAATTCACTACGAAAGGTCCGATGCACCGGATTTACAGCCAAGAATCGGTTTGCTAGCTCCTGAGCGGTCTCTCTCATGGCGCAGCAGCCGCTCTGTGAGTGTGTCTGCATTCTTTAGCGAACGGTGGGTGGTTCACTTACCTGGGGTTGAAGCTTATTGGCTGGTTAACTGCCAATCATGCGAGCGGGCGAGGGCTATATGCGGAAGCAAGCACAAAATGTTTGCACTGTATAGCCGTGTCCCAATTCGCATTGTGTGGAGGGCGGGTTTCCCGCCGCCTACGTCGTGTCTCGTCAGGAGATCTACTCTATGGGTAAGCTAAGCTAAGTTTCCTTTTATTGAGCTGTTGTTTAAGTTAATTTGGTGCGCTACCGCTATTTATGGACATGGTTCATATGCGTGGTTAACTTTTGTGCCAGTGTTGTGTCGCGTTGATAAAACTTTCACTGTCGGTCTGATGTTTCACTATCGGCTCAGTAGTCTGCATAGCAGCTATAGACCATAACAATTGTATGATACTAGCGTTTTTATTGTCACGGTTAGTGGATTGGGTGATTTATTTAGACAACATTCATGTATTGGCAATGTATATTTGATTTGGGCTAAAATTTACTTGGCTAATTTACTTTTGTGTGAAAATACAATGTATAATCAGAATTGGTGCATTTCTGTATTTAGATACTTATGATTTGTGTGTATAGAAACATACTTCACACACACAGATGATTTTTGTCTCAAAGGAGACTAAGGAAATGTTATAAGATGGAGAGAAAGTATTATTCAGTGTTAAGAGCTTTCTCTGATTTTAATTTTTTTTGTTAAGAAAAGTTAATTACAGGCATAAAAAGACATGCTGGATTTAACATGCTAATGTTTTCTATAACTGCCTAGTAATATCTATCTTCTTGTCAGTGATATGTTACACTTTTACAGTTACTGAAACTGTGACTGAAGCACTAATTCTGATTCATTCAGATTTTTGCCTTTAATAGGCAACTTGCTTGTTTTATAACGACTTTTTTATTTTTGATATCTAACCTTATTGTTTTGTATTGCTTGAGGGAAGGAATGTGTTGTATTTTAAGAATGAGCAGAGTTTTTCAGTAGGCCTGGTGTATTGTCTGTTGGACACTAAATAAACAAAAGGATACTATTTTGAAATTTCATTTCTGTTTCTCTCTTTTTCTTCTCAATAACTTTAAAGCACTTGGGAGTAAAGTTGTCAATTTGCATTGAATCGAAATTAACCGAACCGGATCGTATCGAATCGTATCGAATCGAATCGTACCGGATCGTTTACTAATTTTATGAATCGTCCCTGAATCGAATCGTAGCCTGTGAATCGAGATTCGAATCGAAACGTTTTGTGAGTGAAAGATTCACACCCCTATAATATATGCCCTGAGCGGTCTCCAAATAACACAAACTTTAGCACTTTTCAAATCATAGAAGCTCAATGTCTTAGTCTACAATTTCGCTTGAGTCAAAAGTGGCCTGTAATCTGAGATTTATCCATAATTTACAGCTTTGCGTTTCATGTTTGGGTCCTGGGAGCTGAGAGTGAAATAAACTGTGACTCCGCACATGCGCACTGGCGTCCTCATCTACTCGAAACTATGGCTAAATCTCGGATTACAGGCCACTTTTGATTCAAACAAAAGCGTAGACTAAGACATTGAGCTTCTATGATTTGAAAAGTGCTAAAGTTTGTGTTATTTGGAGACCGCAAACATGTGCCCCGAGAACTCACATTACGGAGATTGCAAATCTAAAACATCTCCGGAAGTGCTCCATATGACACCAAAGTGCTCTGGGTGAGTAAAACAACTTGTTTTATTACCGAAATAAGGCTCAGATTGTACAAAACGTTAATTCTCCTTTAAGCCAGCGCAGCTAACCACAGCTTGCATTGTACTGCAGACGGTCTGTTGCCCTGTTGGGTAAATGAATGTCAGGAGCAATTAGAGGCCCGCCTGTATAATGTGGCGTATGAGAGCGGGCACAGGGCAGGGGGCGCCATGTATCACACAGATTACATCCTCACACCACACAAGGACGTCTCGAGGGCACACACAGACAGACACCACAGGCTAAGTCCAGACCTAGTGGCTAACAGGCCAATGTATGAGGCTGTTTGCTACTGGTGGTTTCAGAAAGACGTGGGGTGATTGGAGAAAGATGTGTTTAGCTAATGATTGAAACCAAGAAAATATTACAATTTCTGTGAATAGCGAGTTAATATGTGATGCTAAAATTAAACAGCCCATATTACGTTATTTTCTGATTTGTGTTATAAAGTTGTTTCCTCATCACAAACATGTCTGGAGTTGTGTTTTGTTTCATCCACACACACAAACCTTGCATATTTATAGGCTGAGCTCTTCTTTCAAACAGAAAACACTGCTCTATCTTGTGATGTCATATGGTAATACAGGAAGTGCTCCACTGTGTTTTTAAACTCTATACACTTGGAATCATTTGGATGATTTCAGCCCTGGAATTGTCAGGCTTTAAAAAACAAAGATAAAAGGTTGCTGTTAACTTGAAATCTACCCTGTCATGAATCACAAGGTGGAACTGAACATTTTGAGTTTTGTAGATGTAGACAGACTAATAATAAAGAGTTACTCAAACATGGGTCATTTTTTGATGAGGTAACAACATTCTAACATGGAATAAATCTTACAAGAGTCAATTTGGCGTAGTATAGGACCATTAAGTTCTCAATTATATCATACTTTTCAAATGTTGTGGCCCATTGGCTGTATTGAACTGGAAATCAGTGGCATACAATGGGAGAAAGAGGGTAGAGACATTCAGCAAATGATTGTGGCTAGGATGCACGTAATGCAGGGTTGGATGTTTTAACGTTGGAACGTTTTTTTGTTTTTACAATCTGAGCCTTATTTCGGTAATAAAACAAGTTGTTTTACTCACCCATAGCACTTTGGTGTCATATGGAGCACTTCCAGAGATGTTTTAGATTAGAGATATCCGTAATGCGAGTTCTCGGGGCATATAATATATGTCAAAAGTGGCCTGTAATCCGAGATTTATCCATAATTTACAGCTTTGCGTTTCATGTTTGGGTCCCGGGAGCTGAGAGTGAAATAAACTGTGACTCCGCACATGCGCACTGGCGTCCTCATCTACTCGAAACTATGGATAAATCTCGGATTACAGGCCACTTTTGACTCAAACGAAAGTGTAGACTAAGACATTGAGCTTCCATGATTTGAAAAATGCTAAAGTTTGTGTTATTTGGAGACCGCAAACATGTGCCCCGAGAACTCACATTACGGCAGGGTTTTCAAGTTTTGAGCGGGGTCGTGCGTGAGACTGCGTAATTTCCGAGGGGGGTGCGAGTGAACAATTTTTCCGGAGGAGCGGGGGGGCACTTGAATTGCGTGAGAAATGCCGTGTGAGCGTGTGAACACATCGAATTGCGTGTGTCACACTCTCAAACTTAAACTACAAAGCAACTAATGAGAGTTATATAAATTAAGTTATTACCTGATGGTTCTCAGTTTGTTTTATCATCACCGTTTTGTCGTTCCTCGTGTTCAGTCGCTGTCCTTATCACTGACAGTGCAGTGCAGTGCGTGCTTAGCAGCTGAAACTACGCTCTACACTCTACAGTCTGCCCAACAACAGAACAATCTATTTTCTGATTGGCTGAAAAGGGCACGGTGCCTGATAACTGAGATTTTTTTCCGGGGAGGGGGGGAGTTTTTTTCGCTGAAAATGCGCGGTGCCTGCATAAACTGAGCCACACAGACCGATTTTCTGGGCACAAAAAAAAAAAAATTCAGCGTGAGAAATGCCATGTGTGGCATGTGAGCGTGTGAACACGTCGAATTGCGTGTGTCACACTCTCAATGCGTGAGACTTGAGAGCCCTGCATCTCTGGAAGTGCTCCATATGACACCAAAGTGCTATGAGTGAGTAAAACAACTTGTTTTATTACCGAAATAAGGCTCAGATTGTAAAAAAAAATGTTAATTCTCCTTTAATTGCACAGAAAAACATATAAATGTGCCATTACTCAGACTTGGATCTTCATAAATATGACTCTTATTTGGCCCGAAGCAGGACCTCCTCCTGCTTGTTTCCATGGAAATGTTGCTCCTTTGACTATAATATTCCATAGCATGGGATAAAGCATCTCCATGGAGGCAGTTAGATACATATCTCTTTAAATGGAACCTTCTAGTTTTCAGGCATCATATCTTTAACTCCTATTTGAGGCAGTGTTGCAGTACTTGAGTTTGTTTCTTTTTTGTTTATATTTTGTCCTTCTTAAATCAGATATTACATCCAAGCATACTTACTAAACTAATGTTGTTGGCCATTATTCTCTAAACTGTGCAGTCTACTCTATCTAAATAAAGTGGAATAAACATTAGTTGCAGTATAGTGTGTGTTATATGGGCCATTATAGATTCACTCTCCACATTTTCGTAAGACAGCTTCAACAAATCACTCACAGATATTCACTCAGGCAAGGTAGCATGCACATGGATGGACCTGGTTAAACAGTTCTACCTTACATTTATTAAATTGCAAGTGGTTTTATAGCTCAAAAATACCTAGAAAACCAGGCATTCCGATTGTAACTTGGTCTGGTTTAGCCTCCATGAAGATAGAAAGAGAACAGCTACATTCATAAATCAATATAAGAATGGATTAGATTCAAATATAGTAAAAAATCCTCAGGAGCCATATTTATTCCCTATAGTCTAAAGACACAACCGCTAATCGCGCATTATGCAAATTAATCAGAGGAGACATTGTACATACAAAACATGCTTTATCTTGTAACGGAAAATAAAACAGTCTCTGGCACTTTGTGAATTTCAGGTCATGCTCTAAGGCTCAGCTGGAGGTCTCTATACAATGAAAAATCTATCCAGTATTGGCTCGAGGCAATCAGATATTGATCAGCAGTAATAGAGGCTTACAGTGTTCAAATTAAAGCTTGCAGAATAAATATATTTAAAAAAAAATCCAGGATCAGATCAGTTGACTAGGTAAAAAAAAATACTGCAGTACACCCATTGATGTATAATGTATAGTGCTTACTGCAAACACTAAAGCTGGATTTATGTTATCAGATGGTCATGTAAGTGAAGCACAACAAAGCATACTTCAATGAGGTTTAAACTAGTAATGTTTTGGTTAGTGGGTTTAGAGTTAGCTAGAGATATTCAGTGACAGAAAGTTAAATCAGTTAAAAGAACTAGAATTGTATGCAGCCCTTATAGATTTACAAATGTACAACAACACAACTGAACCTGGGTTGCCAGTTCCTTAATCTGTATAGTAGAGAGGACACATACATATTTTCTCAGCATAAGATCATGTGCCTCATGTGAAAGCTCAGCCTCCAGAATTCACACACTGAGCTGAAGACGCTGAACTAGCACTGATTCATGTTTGTGTGCAGGCCATGGGTTTAGGTTCATTCAGATCAGAGAGAAACATTTTAGGTTTAGGTTTAGGTTTAGGTTCTATCAGCCTGTTCACTTGTAAACTTCGGCGTAGACATCCGCTGAAGGTGAACAGGCTGATAGAGTTAACATGGGCGTAGTGATACGAGTGGAGGGAGACAATACGCAAATGCGAAATACGCTGCTGGATGTTTCGTGGACAACTGTTTCGGACACAAATATATCACCTTTCTAAGAAATGTTTTGTTTTGAGAAGAAAAACAAGCTTTATTTCATGTTCCAGGGAAGTTACCGGACCTACTTACGTGGGCTCCAGAAAGTGAGCCGAACCGGGATCAGCTGAGAGTGTCAGAGGTAAGCCGGTGTCAACACACGTAACTTTTAGAAGGAAACCCATACAGATTAACATAAAAAATAAAATAAAAAAACGCACTATCCCTTTAAGACAACTTTCAGCACTGAAACTGGCAACCACATTCTGCTGTTATTTATTTATTTATTTATTTTGCACTTATGTGACATATAACAATAGACCCCTTTATAGACTCCAGGTAAAATCCTCCAGCTTAGGTCCTGATCAAGCCGAGCAATAAGACCATGGAGATGGGTCCCCGGGCGCCTGAAAGACGAGCTGCCCACTGCTCCTGAAGGACGGGTCAAATGCAGATAAATAATTTCCCTACGGGGATGAATAAAGTCTGTCTTCTTCTTCTTCTTCTTCTTCTTCTTCTTCTTCTTCTTCTTCTTTACAGTTAGTAAACAAACGTGACGTCACTGGCATGCGCGCGCAGTTCCGAGGCAGAAAACCATGGCGGAACATAGCGGATTATCTAATTATTGCAAATCATTGAATATTAACGATAGGGAGAGCTACATTCAAAAGCTCACGTTGAGCAACGGGGTTCGACTACCAGATCCTTATGCGATCACGGAGTGGCAGTACGATTGTAGCCAGATATCCACTGTTATTTAGTGGAGAAGCCCAGTGTATATACGAGAGAATGTGCGCCTACAAATCCATGGATGCCTACCAGTTTGCCGTATGTGGCCATGTACAGGAGGTAAAATACCACGATATCGATGGGGAGTTTCTCCGTAGTATCTTCCTTCCTACTATTCTCCGCCGTGGCGCCCGGGGGTGAGCAAAGCTCGCGGGGAAAAGAGAAAGCGTCCCTCTCCTCAGCCGGGATACCGGGAGGAGGTGAACTGACAACCCGAAAGGAGGGGAAAAGCCAAAATAATCTAAAAATTTCAAAGAAAAAACGAAAAAAAACAAACAAAAAACACCAAACAAAGACAGCCCTAGGGAGCTCACCGCTTGGGCTTGGGCTATCATCAACAAGCTACGTTCTGGACGCCAACTGCACTTGGTTGCGGGGTAAGTAACATACTACGACTTAATTCACGAGTCACAGATGTGATCTCAGTCATGTTAAATGCCATTTATGATGGTCATGCGAAAAGTTATTCGTGCTCATTTTCATGTGTCTGTCGTAGAGGTTGCCCGGTAATGTCTTTGCGGTGTCCTGTGCTTGCTAGTTAATCAGCATGATTAAAACACCATTGAACACCTGGAGAAATTACCCTAAACAAGCAGCAGGTGTTCACTTGTGTGTATGTCACTTGAATGGTATGAACTATCATTTATTCCATCTGTTTCTCTTTATTTGAGTTCTTCTCTTCTATATATTCGCTGGGGGTTTTATGGCAGCAATGGCTTTTTTTGAGTCGGAACTGCGCGCGCATTCAGTGATGACGTAGCTTTGAAACTGGTCTATAAAAAAGGCACTAGAAATTAGGTGTAAAAAAAAAAGGTCTTATATTAAAGCCTCCATCTTATGAATGCATTAATATTGAACATTATAGCTGTGTGTTGTTTAAAAAAAAAGACATTCACACACCTTAGATTAAACACATTTGATTCAAAATGGATTAAAATTAAGGGTGGGATGAGAATTTTCACAAGATTAGGTCCACAAGAATGAGGCAAAATGAGATTTTGACATAATTTGTAATAAATGGGTAGTGCAATGCATTTCACAAATGTGGCTTCACTATTTGTATTTATTTTATGTAATCCTTTAGCGGTCATTATAGTACTGCATTTTGGAACTATGGCTTATCAAATTCCATAATTCATCAACTCTTTTTTTTGTTCAAGCCAAAGGTAAATTCAAGGGGGAGAAATCTCACAAGATCATGTTTCTCATGTGTGCACAATCTTGCAGCAATTTTGTCTCACAGGATCTTGTTGTACAAGATGTTGTCCCATCCATAATTAAAATACAATGAAACATCCCACAATTACCATGAAATATCAAACCTCATACCCTTCCTCAAACTCTATTTTAAATGATATTTGTGATATGCTTTCTGATTGGATAGTCATCTTGAGGACCAAAACATTATAAATATACATACCATAAATGGGCCATTACGTGCAATGTTGTTGTAACTAAGAATAAATCAGTATTTGAATTGTTATCAGTAAAAGCTATAAAACAAGTGATGAAAAAGATTCAGTTTTCATATTTTTGAATTAATGCCCTTAATCCATACTTCTTCTTGCATTCAGATTATACACCAAAGCCTATACACACACACACACACAATTGTACTCTCTTACAAAGCCCTGTGCTTGTCAGCTGTGAAGTGTGTAGGAGTCTGAGGATGAACTTTAATTAGATATAATTATGTCACATCCCTGCAATTCTTTTTTCAAAACACACAGCGTCCTCTACTGGCACTTCCTTGTTTTTTCCATTATTCATTGATCTGTCCCCTGTCCCTTGAGAAACTACACATACTCCAGTCTGGCACCGCACATACTTAAAGCTGCACTAAACTAGAAAGAAAAAAAGACAAAATACTGCCACTGTAGCACTCGCCATCCTCCGAGACGAGTGGGCCATATGGTAAGAGAAGATTTTTTATGAAGATTTGAAGGTTTAATCTTCCGTCTGTCTCAACTCAATTTAAAAAATACAGAGAAAACAATATTTATTCATTTGGCTACCATATAAAAAGAAAATTGGGTACTGATGATAATGGCATCTTAATTAGTCTTAATAAAATATGAATTGTGCATAGTGAGCAAATACTTCATTAATAATGATGCAGACTTAGCAAATACTTAAAGGAAAAGTAAAGTTTTTTCAATCTGAGCCTTCCTTCGGCAATAAAACAAGTAGTTTTACTCACCCATAGCAGTTTGGTGTCAATTGGAGCAGTATCACAAAACTTATGTTGTAGCCGTTCTGTTCTACTAATGATCCCATATCCGTTAGCGTGAGTGCTCGGGGCATTACTTTGCGCTCTCCAAATAACACAAACTTTAGCACTTTTCAAATCACAGAAGATCGCTGTGTCAGGGTAGACTTTTAGTGGATTCCAAAACGGCCTGAAACCCGATATGCAGCTATAGTTTCATTTGATGACGTCATCAGAGAGGACAGTGCGCATGCGTGAACTCAGCTGTTTTGTAAACACCGCTAGTCCGAAAGAAGCTAACACCGCTCTGAACTTTACTTTTCTGTTGCGATATCGGGTTTCAGGGTGTTTTGGAATCCACTAAAAGTCTACCCTGACACAGCGATCTTCTGTGATTTGAAAAGTGCTAAAGTTTGTGTTATTTGGACACCGCAAATCAGTGCCCCGAGCACTCACGCTAACGGATACGGGATCATCAGTAGAACAGAACGGCTACAACATAACTTCTACAAAACTGCTCCAATTGACACCAAACTGCTATGGGTGAGTAAAACTACTTGTTTTATTGCCGAAAGAAGGCTCAGATTGTAAAAAACGTTACTTTTCCTTTAAAGGGCCTTTATTATTACTATTACTTCATCAAAAACATACCATTCACACAGGATTTGTGTGCTAAACACAAATCCTACATATTCAGGTATGGTGCTTTTCTCTCAAACAGAAAACACTGTTCCACCTTGTGATGTCATGAAGCAGAAGTTTTCAAGTTAACAGCTACAGTTTACCGTTTGTTCAGCAGAGATGTACCATTCCAGTGATAAATTCCATTTATCAAATGATTGAAGGAGAAGATGCATGTTGTTTAAAAACATGGTGGAACACTTCCTATATTACACATGACATCACAAGGTGGAACAGAGTGTTTTCTGTTTGAGAGAAGTACTCAGCCTAAATATCCTAGATTTGTGGGTTAAACACGTGTGAATGAAACAAAACAAATCTCCAGGTATGTTTTTGATGCAGTAACAACATTATAACATTATAGATCAGAAAATAGTACAATATGGGGCCTTTAACAAGTATTTGGACAATTACACAATGTGTGCCATGTGTCACTGAGTTGGAGAATATACAGGTAAGTAAAGAGCCTGAAGATCCAGAACAACATAGCTAAACTACATAGGCTGCAATAAAGAGAAATTTGAAATGCAGGTTGAATATAGCAGTAATTATATGCGCACTGGCCCCAGGACTCAACAATATGTGAAGGTTATAACTTATTAGCATTCATATTCCATCTACTTATAAACAACACAGCAGGATATACTAAACAGAGCAGCCCACCAGAGACTGTTTGACACCTGTAAAGATCTACACAACATACACATTCTAACAACAAATTTGAGAATATATATGGGTATTTTGGCGATGTTGTTCCTGGAGTCTGTACAATGCAAAAAAAAAGTAAATGTGATTTAAAAAGCCACTACCAACCATGGCCCTATGACAATGCTAAAACTTTTTTACTTTTACCACTGGTCTGTCTAGTATGCTTTTTATGTCCTTTCTGTGAGTCAAGTACCTTATTCAGAGATAAATTTAATTTTGATTTTGATTTAACTTTTCTTTAAAGGTGCACTAAATGTAAAGTAGACATTGACCAGCTCTACTTTACATTTATTTAGTAACAGGCGGTTTTATTAAAAATAAATAAATAAATAAAATACCTAGAAAAACAGACATTCTGACTAGACAGTATTGCCTCTCCACAGATCTGACCTGTAACTTGGTCTGGTTTAGTCTCCATGAAAATAGAAAGGTTTAATAGCATACTGTGAAACATTCCAGAAAAAGCTCCACAGAGAAAAACATCTGCCAGACCCTCCACCAGAAAAGTTACACAATGCACCTCTAAGGCTTGGTCCCAAAAAGTTGAAACAGAAGACCCCAAACCTGTAATGGCCTGAGGTATAGACTAAAAAAAAAAAAAATGGCATCGAAAGTGCAACAAATAGAAAAATAGTCCTAGAGGAGAGGGCCAGCTCCTGAACTACTGGGGATTATAGGGTCTAGGTTCTGGAATGCCTGAATGTGCCAAAACCTCTTATGAAAACTGGAGGGATCTTGTGGTTTTATTTCATTTGTTTGTCCTTAAATCAATTCCTATTCCTACTATGGAACTCTGCCTCATATTTGTCACACTCCCTTAGTCCACTTCTTTATAGTATGTAAAAAACAATATCTTAAAGGTCCCATGGCATGAAATTTTCACTTTCTGAGGTTTTTGAACGTTAATGTGAGCTCCCCTACCCTGTTTAGCCCCCCCCCATGGTTAAAAGTTGCGAAATGTCTAAACTGAGCATTTGTGATCCTTTTCTGCGTTACAAAAAATCGGAGCTCAAACGGGCGATTTTGAACAAGGCACCTTATTGACGTCAGATCGAAAAAAGAAATGCAAATGCAGTTCCACCCCCGTCTGTCTGTACTCAGCGTCTCTGTAAATCACGCTCAGAGAGTTTGGACTGCGAATGCGCTAGGCAATGCGAAATGCGTTTTTTTATTTGCCTGGAGGCACGTCCGAGTGTTTCTAGGCTCGGAAGTCCTTTATCTGAGCCTCTGGACCTTTGAACAGCAGTGGTTTAATTTTATTTTCTGTGGAAATGTGTTTATTTTTCAATGGAATGCTTCAAATCTCTCCCCCCATGCAAAAACACGGAAATGGATCAGCTGAGAGCTCAGAGCCAGAGCGGAGAGTTTGGCCACGCCCCCACCCTCTACTATAGGCCAGCTCTTTTCTCCTCATTTGCATTCAAGCAACAACGCCCATTATGGAGTGTTCCAGAGAGAGAAAAATTACTCTTTCTCATCTTATCTCTGTTTCTCATGCACTGAGTGTTGATTTTGAAGAAGGATTCATTTACAGTATTAGGGAACCATTAAGGAGCCATATAAAAGCATCAAGAAGTACCATGTCATGGGATCTTTAAAAGGTACATTAGCTGTTTAATACTTGACTTGACTATAGGATCATATGATCCACATTCTTTACACTGGACTTGTGCGCTGTGCAGTACATTTGTCTAATTAGTGATGAAGACACCTCTGCGCAGCATTAACCTATTATCAGACACACTTTGCTGCAGAATAATTGCTGGTGTCTATGGCAACCAAGTCTTGTGCTCTCTCTCAGGTGCGGGTGGACACACACACGCACACACACACACACGCACACGCACACGCACACGCACACACACACACACACGCACACACACACACACACACACACACACACACACACTCCCCTGACAACAGAGAGCACAGCTTGCAGCAGGCCAAATGAAATGAACACAGAGAAAAAGTGTTACATCAATGCCCCCCCCCCCCCTCCTCTTTTCTCCTCCTCCTCCCTTCCTCTTCCTCCTCTGCAGTCCTCCCATCACAGCTGCTTTTGTGAGCCAGAGCTGCCTTCTGCTGGTCAGGACAAAAATCTGGTTTACTCCAGCAATTTTGTCAGTGCAACGGTGTTTGCGGTGAGGAGTAATGTAGTGTGTGGAGTGAACACTGAGTCAAATGGTCAAACAGTAATTATAAGCTGTGATGATAGTTGTAAGTGATTTAGCAGAAGTGTAAGCCCGGCTAAGGAAAGTCCTATAACTGGCCAGTGTTCACAAGTACAGCTGAGAAAGCACAAATTGTGTGGTTAAGAAAAATACAGAAATAAGTCTACACACTTTTTTGATTGATATAAAGTGGAAATTTGAAGTTGTATTTACGGTTTTCACTTGTGTATTTTTTTTAATATGGAAGCCATCTTGAGTGCGCCACTGTTTTTTTAAACACCATACTGCCACTCTCTACTAAACATGACTTAAAGCTCAGATTATAAAACAATTTGAGGACCCTTTCAAAAGATATTTAGTTGAAAAATTGTAATCGCTATGGCAGCCGTCGTCATGTTTTTTGGGATCACGGATAGACACATGATCGTTTTTCAAGTTTCTCTTTCCACACTCTCCCTTCTATACTTCCTAATCCCTAACAACAAAGCATAAATTACAAATATGTTAAATATATACTGTATGTATGTTTCAATTACTGTATGTTGCCAGATGGGACTTATCAGGCTTCTTTATAGTTCATGCTACACAAATCAACAAACAGTATTCATAAAAATGACTTTGAAACATACAAGCATACAAAATTCAATTAGAAATATTAGAACATTTAATTTTAGTACTCCAGTCCATCTCTGTACACCTTTGAACACTGTTTTAAAAACGCTGTGTCACCAGAATACAGAGGGGGAGCTGGATTACAATGCTCCTTGTGTCTGCTGCTGGGACGACCTTGCTTGTCAAAGTCTCCTAAGTGCCATAATTGCTTGTACAACCTTCAGGAGGCGCTATAAGCTTGTCCCCCATTAGAATCAGGCCCGGGTGGATAAGACAGGATGTGGACCATGCACAGAACAGGTGCGGTTTGGAGGTCCTGAATACTGCACCATTGCCTCAGTTCTTTATGGTCTTTTTCACTAGCCTTGTCACACCGGTGTTTATGCCTATAGAGCTACACTATACAGTCTTTCAGTGATATGTGACCAGAGGTGTGTCTTTAGTTTACTGTGGATATTGATTTTAAAGGTTTTGTTCTTTTACCCTCTGTTATATATCATATATTATATTTGATGAGTGAGCTACTGTGCCCAAAACAATTTCCCTTGTGGATCAATAAAGTTTGTCTAAGTGTCTAAGTGTCTAAGTAATTGTATGTCCATGCACTATCACTATTTTATAAAAGGAATCAGAACTGAACCTGGGTTGGCAGAGCCTTAACCTGCAGATAGAGGACACATACACTGCCTGACAAAAGTATTAGGACAATTGTGTATTTCTAAACTCTGGACGAAACTTCTGGTTGCAACAAGATAATGACCCAAAGCACTCATCCAAACTGTGTAAGGGTCATTTGGAGACGTTTGAACAGCGTCATCGACTGCAGGTTATGACAGTCTCCTGACCTGTCACCCATTGAAAAAGTGTGGGATTATTTGGATATTAAAGTGCGCTCCAGGAATCCGAATAACGTTAAATAAAATAAATAAAATACTATTATCATTATTACTATTTTTCCATTATTATTATTATTACGTATTACTATTTGTATTATTTATTTATTACTTTATCCCCTCCCTGCCTGCATGCACTTTTTCCCTCTTGTCCAAATGTCCTGGAGCTACTGTGGCGAGTAAATTTCTCCTGTGTGAGATCAATAAAAGCTTATCTTATCTTATCTTAAACACCTGTGGAAATGTCTTCAGGATGAGTGGAAAACTATAGAGGATGGATATCCTTGTTGGACAGAATGCCTCGAATTTGTAAAGCTGTGATTAAAGGGATATGCCACCCCCAGGTCAAACTTGGGCATCTCCCCACAGTCCAGAGACTAAAATAAGTGGTGGAAAGCGTTTTCCTGCTCACCCAGCCATTGTCCAGGTCTGTCAGCACTGACCGCCGCGGTATCTGCAGCTACTCCGCGTTAGACTGGAGTCTAACGTCGCCAGAGAAAGATTTCGGCCAAAAGGAATTAATTTGCTCGATGCTTTTCCCAATTACTTTCTATAGTGCGCATTCATATCGAGTGCAAATAAATGAGCAAATCAACACGGAGACACGCAGCGTGGTGTGTGCTTCGTCTGTCTTTTTCCGCACTGAAAAATAGTTCCCACCCAAAATGACCAAGTCAAGCTCTCCGTGTTGATTTGTACATTTATTTGCACTCGATATGAATGCGCACTACACAGAAAGTAATTGGGAAACGCATCGAGCAAATTAATTCCTTTTGGCCGAAATCTTTCTCTGGCGACGTTAGACTCCAGTCTAACGCGGAGTAGCTGCAGATACCGCGGCGGTCAGTGCTGACAATGGCTGACAATGGCTGTGTCACCAGAAAAACGCTTTCCACCACTTATTTTAGTCTCTGGACTGTGGGGAGATGCCCAAGTTTGACCTGCGGGTGGCATATCCCTTTAAGGCCAAAGGTGGTTATTTTGATGAAAAAGTTATTTAACTTGATATTGTTACATTTTTTGCAATAATATGCCTTTACACATGATGAAATTTGCTTTAATATATCAATAAATTGATTTGTTGTCATTACCAATACATCTTGTTATCATTATGAAAGTTCAGAAATACACAATCGTAAAACCTAAAACTTTTGTCAGGCAGTGTAGACGTTTTTCTCATTCACAGTAGATGGACAGGCCAGGACCTGCAGCCAATCCTGAATCAGTGCTAATGCAGCCTCTGCAGCTCCCTGAGTGAATTCTGAAGGTTCTGAGCTTTCACGTGAGGTTTGGCCATTGGTTTCGTTGTGATTATAATACCCTTTTAAACTAAAGTTATAGTTTAAGCTAAATATCTAACCTTCAATATTTCTACTACATGCAAGCACCACAAACACTACCCAATACCAACCAAATTCATTACTGACTAAAGTATTTGGAATGACTTGCAATGGTCAGTTTGACTTGCCAACTATTTCTAACTCAGTAGTGAGCCGGCCACATCCAAACTACACAGAGCCTGGATGTGAGAGAACCACAGGAAATTATAGTAACAAGCAGCAGGAGACTTCCCATCATGCTTGGATTGTGACGGCTTCAAACAGGTTCTCTGATCAGTCCATCAGGGCAGGGAAGAGCTGACATGTACACTGTGTGGTAGAATATGAGATGAGGCTCAGCACTGCAATAGTTGATTTATGATGGTGATTTATACACATTTACATTTTCCAAGTAAAAATCAAAATAACGATGCAATAATGGGGCAATATGTAACTTTAAACCACAGTCAGTGAGAATTCCATTAATACTGCATAAAGCACAAGTAGTCCGGCAAAAGCCAAATCATGTTCAATATCACTGCTCTGCTGCTATCATCATGACATCGCCATAGCAATGGGTAAACACATCCTCAACTGCTCTAATTAGAATGTAGGGACTAGCTTGTTTTAAACACTGAAATAACTCATATTTAAGACTTTTACAGACAGACGGCTTTTCAGATTCACAGGTGAGACATTTAAAGGAAAATTTACGTTTTTTTTACAATCTGAGCCTTCTTTCGGCAACAAAACAAGTACTCACCCATAGCCGTTTGGTGTCAATTGGAGCAGTATCGCAGAACTTATGTTGAGCCGTTCTGTTCTTCTATGATCCCGTATCCGCTAGCGTGAGTGCTCGGGGCACTGATTTGCGGTCTCCAAATAACACAAACTTTAGCACTTTTCAAATCACAGAAGATCGCTGTGTCAGCGTAGACTTTTAGTAGATTCCAAAACGGCCTGAAACCCGATATCGCAACAGAAAAGTAAAGTTCAGAGCGGTGTTAGCTTCTTTCGGACTAGCGGTGTTTACAAAACAGCTGAGTTCACGCATGCGCACTGTCCTCTCTGATGACGTCATCAAATGAAACTATAGCTGGATATCGAGTTTCAGGCCGTTTTGGAATCCACTAAAAGTCTACCCTGACACAGCGATCTTCTGTGATTTGAAAAGTGCTAAAGTTTGTGTTATTTGGAGAGTGCAAAGTAATGCCCCGAGCACCATGTTAACGGATACGGGATCATTAGTAGAACAGAACGGCTACAACATAAGTTCTGCGATACTGCTCCAATTGACACCAAACTGCTATGGGTGAGTAAAACGACTTGTTTTATTGCCGAAAGAAGGCTCAGATTGTAAAAAAAAACATTACTTTTCCTTTAATGCTTTCTCATTTAGCAATGGTAAGTTACTTAGACTAACAAAACCACTCAAAGCCTCTCAAGTTTTATTGTATTGTATTGTCGACATTACCTGCCCAAGTTCAAGTTTTTATGGAACCTCCCTTATATATATATATATATTTTTTTTTTTCATCATTTGCGTGACCACCATAATCTTGTCTCTTATAATTCAAACCTCATTTCACAGTTTAATGAATGATGACACACTCCACACACTCAATCAGTACAAGAGCTGATTCTTTTATACTGGTTAATTTCTATTATAAATTCCTCATCGTTTATGTGGATTTGCATGTGATTAATTCAATTTCATCTGTGCAGTGATGGTGATAGATTAAACTCAGCTCATTACGAGAAGTCATTGCTTTAGGAAATAAATTTAAGGGGATATCAGGATTTTATTCGTCAAACCAGTTTTACAATGTTCAAAATGGTTTGCAATACTTTTTTTACTGCTGCAGTAGGTTGAGTTTACGTTGTAGAATTTGAGGATGTCATGATCTCAGATGGAGAGCAAGGATCTATTTAAAGGGCCTGTATTCAGACAGCACACAGCGGACATATTTTAACTTCAAAAGTGATTCTTTGACACTGCGAGTCCTTATATGTAAATGCTCCAAAAAATGTAATGTTATCTTTCATTACATGGTGATACATCCAGCCCACTGTTCTTCCAATGGTCATTTGTACTTAAGCTTACACAAGCCCACACAACACTAATTAAACCCAAACCACAGTGCATGCAGCCCCTTCCAAACACAATTACATGGCTAAATGATGTTGCCGTAAACATGTGCTTAGCGTTTTGGCAACCATTTTGCTAAGGTAAAAAAGACGGACCAGACCTATTGGTGCCTGGATGGTGTTTTTTCATTTGCTCCAGTGAACCAACCCCTGTGTCCCAGCCACCCCTCCATCTGTCACTGGAACACTGCATGGTCCCACAGGTAGGCAGAACTACGGCAGCCTGGCAGGGTCATTACACCAGCGCTAACCCCTGCCAGGTACACGCGCAAGCCTAATGTATTCCGACTAATTAAAGTGTGCCAAGGCAGACTCCACGCGCGGCCAGCTGCTAAAATAGAAAGACCAACTGTTTGGATCAGACGGTGGCAATGTCATGGTTGGACCCCAAGGACCAGCTGGAGGCACGGGTAAAACTGCAGCATGCCATGTGTGTCTTAGATAAAGCTTAGAACTGGGATTTTGGAAAGGGAAATTACATAAAATAGTAGAAAATTATTGAAAATTCACAAATTATGTTTTATTGCTTTTAAAAAAAATATATTTGGATATCTTTGCATTGGTATTGTATGTTTTATTTATAGACTATATAAAGAAGTGGACTAAGTGAGTCTATCCTCCTGAGACCCGCCCATTCATTTGTGTCCTTTATAGTGGACATTGAGTTAACCAGTCTGTCAAAATAAATAATACATCAAAATAAATAAATAAAATACTAAAATAAATAAATAAATAAAAATAAATAAATAAATAATAATACATACACATAAATAATTAATAAATAATACATAAAAACAAATAAAAAATTGGGGCGGCAGTAGCTCAGTTGGTAGAGCATATGCCTCGTGATCCAGGGGTTGGTGGTTCGAATCCCGCTCTTGACGGGTTGACCGCATGTGATCCCAGCTCCCACAGATGAGCGCTGCCGTTGTGTCCTTGGGCAAGACACTTAACCCCACCTCGCCCCCAGTGTCTGTGGACACTGGTAGCCCCCATGGCAGAAGATACATCAAGGCCTGTTGTGACGTGAGCCGTCCTCCTGTGGACCCACCACCCGCGGAAGGATTCATGGGGGCTGGTGCATTGTGTTCTGGGCAGCAGAACACTGCTTGGACTGCTGCCCCCGCGACCCAGAAAATGGAAAAGCGGAAGAAAATGAATGAATGAAAAAAATACTAAAATAAATAAGAAATTAAAAGGCAGACTTAAAACTATTTGATGTGTTAACTTCACATGGATTTAACACCAAAATGTCCCTGACGTCCATTACGCAGGACACGTTACGAATATTATTGTTATGAATACAAAATAAAATTAACAAAATGTAAATGCGCTAAGTGTGCTAAATTAAAATAATAATAATAATAGTAATAATTCAGATACACTTTTTTTCTTCAGGTCCCAGGAGGATATATTAAAAAAATATAAAAAAAATAAAATAAAGATCAGATTAATGTCTAACTTGAGTAAGAAAGCTTTAGATTAAGTAGTACCTTCAGTTAGCATCTTACCCGGAGGGAATGTTGATGACATACATGCAGCTGCAAATTATCAAAAAAAAAAAAAAAAGTGAATTGGAGTCAATGGAGTCAATGAGCACCCATACTCACTTTCTATTTTAAACACAGCAGCTATGGTACAGTCTGTGGTTTTATTACTTTATATGTATGTAATAAATAGAACCCACTGGATCATTCACTCAGATTTTGCATCTCTTTTTCTGATTGTGCATGGAGGTCAACTGTGTGTCTCAATGGCAAAAGGAGAAATTCAATTTGTCAACTGGACAAAAGTTTATTTGGTTGAATACGTTTCGCAGCTCATCCAAGCTACTTCTCAGTTCTGGTCAGAGTGCTGGTGGACACTGCCTTATATCTACAGTGTGTCTTAATTGAACTGACTGTGAATGCTAACGTTAGCAAAATAGCCTGATTAAAAAAAAGATGAGACAAGCCTATAATATACACCACCAAAGGAATATATGCACTATTTTATTATGTGGGTGCAGTGTGTGGCCAGATTGCATGGAAGTAATCATCTAAAGTGTACTGGGACCCTAGTCAGCAGGTGTGGTAATGAAGAGAGAGCCATTTGGGATAGATTTAAGTCCAGGGGTTGGGAGAGGGGAAGAGTGTTGGTTGGGAGTACATGGACTAATTTGGATAATGGAATGGAATATTAGACATTTCATGTGCGCCTGTTGTGATAATGTTTTTTTTTTGTTTTGTTTTTTTACAGCGGGTTAATATGAGGATGGTGTGAATGAGCTGAACAATGACAGTAAAGTGTAATATGAGTGATCTGTCTAATGATATAGGTTTTGTAATATGTAGCTTTAATAACATATAACAAATATATAATTTTGAAAGAATTATGAAAAAATATGTGCAATTATATCTCATATTAAACATGTTTTTCAATGTATATTTAAATAAATTATGTGGTAGTCTAGTGTAAAAATACCAATATTACATAGTCTAGTGTCAACTGATAAAGTTTTGTGACATTTTGAGGTAGGCCAATACATGAGTTGCCAGTGCCTAAACTTGCACATAAAGGACACATGCAAGTTTTTCTCATTATCAGTGTATGGACAGCACAGACTGCAGCTGCAGTGGCATTGATTGATTCATGACTGGCTGCACATGCTGGGCTTTAGGTACAATTCAGACCAGAGAGAGTCCTTTTAGGTTTAAATCAAATGGATTTCAGCACTGAAGCTGGAGAAACTCATGTGAGGCTAATTCTGCTCTCTGATCTTCATCTTAAGAACCAAAACATCAAATTATAGCATAGAAATCTTGGCCATCAAGAGTAATGTTTTTGTAATTAAGAATAAATCAGGATTAAGGTTTATGGAGCTTTGAAACTACCTTGTATCCTAGGACACAGTCATGGTCTCAGGGGCAGCAGTCTCAGCAGGGACAGCAGATTCCCTCAGCCCAGCCGAGAGCCTCCTCCTCATGGAGAGGTCCATGAGGCAAACTGAGTTCCTCCTGTAATAATAATAAGTATGATTAATATTGCACTTTATATTTCAAAGTGACTGAGCTCCTCATCCTATTTCTAAAGGAGCACCTAGCCACTCTGCTGAATAAAATCATTTTGACTGCATGTATCCACAACCTTCAATCATTACCCAAAGCTCCTGAGCATAGGTGATGGTAGGAATGTAGATTGGCAAAATCAAGAGCTTTGTCTTTTGGCTCATCTCCTTCTTCACCCCAACAGTCCGATACAGCAACTGCATCACAGCAGATGCGCACCAATTCACCTGTCAATCTCATGCTCAATCCTTCCCTCACTCGTGAACAAGAGCCTGAGATACTGGCACTCCTCCACTTGTGGAATGGACTCTCCACCTACCTGGAGAGGGCGCCACCTTTTTCCAGTCGAGAACCATGGCCTCATATTTGGAGGAGCTGATCTTCATCCCAGCCGCTTTGCACTGGGCTCAAACCTCCCCACTGCATGCTGCAGGGCCTGGTTTGATGAAGCTATCAGGGCTACATCATCTGCAAACAGCAGAGATGAGGTCCTGTAGTCCCCAAACTGAACACCCTCCGGCCCCTAGAAATTTTGTCTATAAAAACAATGAACAGAATAAATGGCAGCCAACATGCGTTGTGGACAGGTTTGTGATTTAGTCATGTTTATGGAATTTAAACTTAATTTGATATATCATTTCTTTAAAGTTTAGCTGTCATACATCTTTATCTCACCTTTCCACACATATATTTTATCTCTATCCGAGCATGTGCAGTCAGTGTTTTTGCAGAATGTTCACTCTTCACAGGATCACAGCTGACCCATAGTCCCTCTGTCTCCATCTGCATAAACATGAGCTGGGATGTGACAGGCAGGAGCAGCACAGGTGGAGAGGACAGCCAACCCCACAGTGAGAAAAGCAGCCCACCAAGACACAGACAGGGAGGCCAAGGCTGCCACTCTGACAAATGTGCAATGTGCTTGGAGGAGAGAGAGAGAGGGGGGGAGAAGGAAATTAAAGGAGAGAGAAAGAGGGAGGTAGAAGAAGACAGGGAGAAGGAAAGGAAGAAAGGAGCGAGGAAAGGAGAAAGAAGAGCAAATAGAGTGACAGAAAGAGAGAGAGGAGCAGGGCCATCTGTTCCACATGTGTCAGGACGCCCCTCAGTGACATGACGAATAGAAGAGAGGCTGCAGGCTCCGCACACGCTGTTATGGAACTTACATGTTATGTCACTGTAACAACCTGGATTCATTAATGTTGTTTTTAGGGATGGACAATATATTAGTACAAGAATAGGCCAATATATGGAGACCCCTAGTGCGTATAGATCCAAGCCCATTGCCAGAAATGCAGGGACCCAGGGCAAGAAGCCTCACATGGGCCCCCTCTCTAATTTAAATAATAATAATTCTGCTTTTACATCATACCTCATACAATATGTTGTCATTAGGAAACAAAAATCTCACTTCATCCACTGCCTAATCAGGATGACCAACCAAAAACCTACCTCAACATGACTATTCACGTTTAGCCTAAAATTTGTTTCTGGCAAAATGATGAAATCGGTGAAATATTTAGATGAATACAAATGAGTGAAAACAAAAGCTTTCCTCACTGCTCCAGATGGTCCTTGTGCCTAATTTCACCAGATTTGAAGCGCTCTGGTTTGGAAATATGTAATTATGGAGTTACATTTTAGAGAAGAATACACTTTTAATTCATCTCAAACTTCACCATGTTTCTTGTTCTTCAAATTCAAATTCAAATTTTCACCAAAATACTTCATTCTGAAATTACTGAAAGATTTAACAGTTTGCTAATCCGTTGAAAAACAAACAAACAAACAAAAAAAACATGAGACATATCAGTGTTAGATACATCTGAGTGAGTTTCCTTATTCATTAAAGGCCCCACATTACACTATTTTCTTATTAAAAACATACCAGGATAAATAAATAAACTCTGCATATTTAGGCTGAGTTCTTCTCTCAAACAGAAAACACTCCTTACACCTTCGCTAGAATTATCTGGATAATTTCGGCCCTGGAATTGCCAATCACTGCTGAACTAAAGGTCAAAGGTAGCTGTTAACTTGAAAACTACACAAGGTGGAACAGAACATTTTGAACTTTGGAGATGTAGACTACTAAAGCAAAATTACTCAAACGTGTGAATGAAACAAAGGTATGTTGTTGAGGAGGTAATGACATTATAACATGGCTTAAAGCTCACAAGAGTCAATTTTATGTAATATAGGACCTTTAAACACAGTGTGTAGTCTGGGAGATATGAACTGAAGTGTTACTGAAGAAAGGATGGAGAGGCTAAGGTGGCTTATCATTCTGAGACTGATATCCACAATCTTACTTTGAAGTATAGGAATATATACACTGCAAAATCTATATCTAAATACAGTGGCACCTCACCTTACGAAATTAATTCGTTCCAGAAGTGGTTTTGTAATGTGAAAAATTCGTAAGTTGAGTAGCTATTTCAATGGAAAAAGCCTGATTCGTTCCAAGGCCCCGATCCAAGTTTTTTTTTTTATAGTGTAACTTTTTTTATAGTGTAACATTGTGTTCTGTGTGTTTCTCACATTTGTCTCTCGTTTAAACACTCAAACTTTCATAGATTTTCAACAAAATGTATTAATAGTGAAGTGTGGGGGGAAGGAGGAGGGGGGAGAAGACTGCGCTCTGACACGTGTGATAGCGCAGCATGACCCGGCGCGGAGCTGACAGCAGGTCTAGACCAAGGTCTAAACCTGGACTGGACAGGACTAAACCAGGACTAAACCCGGACTAAACCAGGACTAGACCAGGTGGATTAAAGCAGCGAGGAGGGGACTGCACGCAGTCTGAGCGCATGAACGAGACCCATGCAAGAGCCGCGGTGGTCTGGTTTAGTCCAGGTTTAGTCCTGGATTAGTCCAGACCATCGCGGCTCCTCTAGACCTCCTCTAGACCTCCTCTAGACCTGACCAGGTCTAGAGGAGGTCTAGAGGAGGTCTAGAGGAGCCGCGGCTCTTGCATGGGTCTCGTTCATGCGCTCAGACTGCGTGCAGTCCCCTCCTCGCTGCTTTAATCCACCTGGTCTAATCCTGGTTTAGTCCTGGTTTTGTCCTGGTTTAGTCCTGGTCCAGTCCAGGTTTAGACCTTGGTCTGCTGTCAGCTCCGCACCGGGTCATGTGCGCTATCACACACGTGTCAGAGCGCAGTCTTCTCCCCCCTCCCCCTTCCCCCCACGCTTCACTATTAATAATTTTGTTGAAAATCTATGAAAGTTTGAGTGTTTAAACGAGAGACAAATGTGAGAAAAGTTTAAATCCAGTCTGAGAAAAGCGTATAATGTGTGTGGCTGAGCGCGCATTATTTGAATTTTTGAGCTTTCGCGTTTCGTAACTTGAATTTTCTTTCGTATCTAGAGACCAAAATTTACCGTGAAGGCGTTTCGTAACTTGAAATTTTCGTTTGTTGGGTCATTCGTAAGGTGAGGTACCACTGTATCTATATCTAGGTAAGTTAAAATGACGTACTTTTACTTTCATTTGAGTAGATTCAACTTGATAAGTAAAATTATCTATCAATGGAATAAGCGATTTTTGTTTCTTATTTAATGTGCAAGGAGTTGTTTTTTTTATCTTAACCTCCTGGGAAGAAAAAAAAGTCTATCTAAATTATTATTATTATTATTTTAATTTTCTATTTGGAGGTAAATAAACACCTTAGCATTTACATTTTGTTAATTTTATTTTTATTCATATTTTTGTAACATGTCCTCTGTAATGGACTGTAATAGTGTTAAGTCCATGTTAAGTTAACCTAACCTAAACCTGACAAAAACATTTTTTCGGTCGGTTTTACAGTCGCCTAAAAAAGTTTTTAGACTCCTTTTTAATTAATTACCATATTTTCCGCACTATAAGGCGCACCGGATTATAAGGCACATAGAATAGAAGCTACATTAGTGGCTGACTACGGTAGCCATGATTAACCAATATTGATCCATATATAAAGCGCATCGGATTATAAGGCGCACTGTCGGCTTTTGAGAAAATTGAAGGCTTTTAGGTGCGCCTTATAGTGCGGGAAATACGGTAATTAATTAATTAATTTTTATTGATTATTTTTTTATGTTTTATTTTAATTTTTATGTATTATTTATTTATTTACTTATTAATGTATTTTATTTATATATTTTAGATTTTTTTATTCATTATTATTATTATTATTATTATTATTATTATTATTATTGTTATTATTATTATTATTATTTATTTATTTTATTATTATTATTATTATTTTATTATAGCACAGCCACAAACTAGAGTCTTAAAAGATGTCCACTATAAAGGACACAAATGAATGGGTGGGTCTCATGAGGTTAAGATGTATTTTCATATTTTATGTACAACAAGTCTTGTTCCATTGGTAGATAATTTTACTTGTCAAGTGAAATTGACTCAAATGAAGATAAAACGTTCTTAATTCAAGTACAGGGGGTCCTCGGGTTACGACGTTGATCCGTTCTTAAGACGCGTCGTAACCCGAATTTCGTCGTAAGTCGGATTTTGCCTTTGATCTTCCAACCAAAGCACCAATAACCTTTCCATCTCAATAATTAGACCACTACGCTGCTTGGTTATCACTGTCGCTTTCATAGGAGCAGATCAGAGCCCACATCAGGTACTTCCGCCCACATTGGGCACGCACACAAGGCCGTCTTCTTCTCCCTACAACCACAACAAAGCGTATTCTTCCGCCGTGCGCCGCGCGCCGTTCGCGTTTGTTTACATCTCTTACCACGCTAAACTGCGTAAGACGGAATGACGCGTAATATATATATATATTTTTTAATGGGGGCGCGTTCGTAACCACGAAACGTCGTAACCCGAGACCGTCGTAACCCGAGGACCCCCTGTAATCTTAACTTAGCTAGATGTTTTTGCTGGGGATTGAGTGATAAAAAACAGAGGAGTTCCCTTTAGAAAACAAAAATCTAACTTCATCCATTGTCTGATCAAGATGAAAAACAAATAAACAAAAAAAACAAAAACAAATGCCCTTCCCCTTCCTTTTTATTTTTATTTTAGTTTTCAGATAATTCAGATGTTTGTTATAGCATGAACCAACATGAAACTGCATTATTTTGGTCAAATACGCACTGTTGTTGTTGTAGTTGGTGTAGTTGGCTCTCCAGTATTTACTTACAATACAGATTTTGAGAGATTCAGTCAAATGCATCAAGTAAGACACTATTAAGTATTTAACACAGTATTTTCTACAGAAGACCTCCCATTAAAAACATGATCAAAAATGGCACAAGGTTTAAAAATATATATGTACTTGTGTGCGTGTATTATGTATAGCTGTGATTCAAAGTCCAAAGTCCAAAGTTCAAAGTCAGCTTTATTGTCAGAAACCATATGTAAAGGTTGCACACACAGGATTTGAAATTGCAGTGCCCCCTAGGCCCACAGTGAACATAAAACATGTGATAAACAAGACAATAAACACAGTGGCTAAAACATCACATACACTCATAACATTCCCAGTGAAACAATGACCACGTAAAGTATGTTGACGCCTTCCCTCTCCTCTCCTCCTCTGCTCCTCTGTTCCTCTGTTCCTCTCCTCCTCTGCTCCTCTCCTCTCCTGCCTCAGGTCTCTGAAAATAAAACATGGCTGACACTGCAGCTGTTTACACATCTCCCTTGTCTCATGCAACACCAGGCCTGCTGTTACATAAGGCTGGGTGTGTTACATAAGGCTGTGTGTGTGTGTGTGTATGTGTGTGCATGCGTGTGTGCATGTGTGTGTGGAGCAGAAGAACAATGTAAATCAAGGGAAGGTGGGACTACTGCCTATTGCCAAGTCATAGTGAGAGCTGATACAATTAGACTATTTTGTCAAATTGATTAATTTCTGTTAAAGGGATAGTGTATTTTTTAAAAATGTTAATCTGTATGGGTTTCCTTCTAAACGTTACGTGTGTTGACACCGGCTTACCTCTGACACTCTCAGCTGATCCCGGTTCGGCTCGCTTTCTGGAGCCCACATAAGTAGGTCCGGTAACTTCCCTGGAACATGAAATAAAGCTTGTTTTTCTTCTCAAAACAAAACATTTGTTAGAAAGGTGATATATTTGCGTCTGAAACAGTTGTCCACGAAACATCCAGCAGCGTATTTCGGATTTGCGTATTGTCTCTCTCCACTCGTATCACTACGCCCATGTTAACTATATCAGCCTGTTCACCTTCAGTAGATGTTGACGCCGAAGTTTACAAGTGAACAGGCTGATAGAGTTAACATGGGCGTAGTGATACGAGTGGAGAGAGACAATACGCGAATGCGAAATACGCTGCTGGATGTTTCGTTGACAACTGTTTCGGACGCAAATATATCACCTTTCTAACAAATGTTTTGTTTTGAGAAGAAAAACAACCTTTATTTCATGTTCCAGGGAAGTTAACGGACCTACTTACGTGGGCTCCAGAAAGCGAGCCGAACCGGGATCAGCTGAGAGTGTCAGAGGTAAGCTGGTGTCAACACACGTAACTTTTAGAAGGAAACCCATACAGATTAACTTTAAAAAAAAACGCACTATCCCTTTAAAAATGCTGGTATGAAGTTAGTGGTCCCAGATGTTAAAATCCAGTTACTTTGCAAAAACATAATTCTAGACTAGTAAAACACTGTCCTGTCAGATAAAGCATATGAATTTCAAATTTCTAATTACAAAAGAAATGTTTATAAAAAATACAAAATATAGCATGTACATTTAACAGATTTACTTCAATCTGGAGTAAATCCAAGTACTCCAACTGTTTATTACGATGTGGAAGAATTACCGTTGGTGGTTTATCATGAAGTTAAGTTAATTGTAATTATTTTTTTTTTCAGTAACGTCATAGCCTGTATAAGGAAGTGACTAAAGGAAGTGGTCTAAGGGAGTGTCAAATAAAGCTCATGATGATAGTGGTTATAGAAGTTATAGAATTTGAAGCCAGATCCATAGAAATAGGAATTTACTGACATACAAAACAGCAAAATAAAAACACCGGGATCATGTAGAGTGGGGTTAATACAAACATTTAAATACCAAAATGACGAGGCTCACTGTAGCAGATGCAGAGAGAGGGGTGACAATTGAGATGATGGAGCCGGAAGCACCTTCATGAACACTTCCTATTTGAAATGCGATAGCTAGCAGGTAGTGATGTCAATTTGTTGTGTCCCTGGGCAACACACTTACCCCACCTTTCCCCCAATGTCTGCGTACACTGGTGTGTGAATGTGTGAATGTGTGAATGAGTGAGTGGTTCCTTGTTTTAAAGCGCTTTGAGTGCCTCGAAGGTGGAAAAGTGCTGTATAAAAATGTAGCCATTACCGTTTACAGTCTTTGAGTAAAATAGTAGTAAAACAAAACGTAACTGAAAATTTAGCAAATCATCAAATTCGGTTCCCCCATTCAGTAAACACAGATTGTACCAGCACCAGCCTGTGCCCATTATGTGAGTGTTTATAGCTGCTCAGACAAAATGCTGACTTCAAACCTTCCTCTGAAGCCTTCCTCTGTGCCCCTCGTGCATCAGTGTCTGGAGAAAAAACTGAAAGAAAAAACAAAACAAAACAAAACAAAAAACAGAAAGCACAAGACACTATCAGACGAGTGCCTGCGGGTGGGCTCCGTGAAGCAGAACAGACCAGCCATGGCATGCTTCTCTTCCTTCTTTTCTCCCTTCTGTCTCTCTCTCCTCTGTCTCTCCCTGTTCTGTCTTTCTCCTCTCTTCTCTTCGCCATCTCTTTCTTCTCTCCTCTGTCTTTCTCTTCTCTCTCCTCTGTCTACCTTCTCTGTCTTTCTCTTCTGATTCTCTCCTGTCGGTTTCACTCCTCTGTCTCCCTCTCTTCTGTCTTTCTCCTCTCTCTTCTGTCTTTCTCCTCTGTCTTCCTCTCTTCTCTCTCTCTCTCTCTCTCTCTTCTGTCTTTCTCTCCCTCTCTCTTCTGTCTTTCTCCTCCCTCTTCTCTTCTCCTCTCTCTCTCTCTCTCTCTCCTGTCTTTCTCCTCTGTCTCCATCTCTTCTCTTATCTTTCTCCTTTCTCCTCTCTCTTCTGTCTTTCTCCTCTGTCTCTTCTCTTCTCCTCCCTCTCTCTCCCCCCCTCTCTCTGTGTGTACTATATAAATATATATTAATTTCATAAGTTAATTTCTAACCAAAACCAACACATTTTCGCAGTATTTTACATGCAATATTTCATGGTTCATCCCTCCACTAAAACCCCATGACTACTTAAAGGAAAAGTAATGTTTTTTACAATTTGAGCCTTATTTCGGTAATAAAACAACTTGTTTTATTATCGAAATAATAAAACAACTTGTTTTATTACCGAAATAAGGCTCAAATTGTAAAAAAAAAAAAAAAAACGTTACTTTTCCTTTAAAGGGCTCATATGACTCTATTTTCTGATCTTCTGTTGTAATGTTGTTCCCTCATCACAAACAGACCTATTTGTGCTTTGTTTCATTTATATGTGTTTAGCAGACAATCCCTGCATATCAAGGCCCAGTTCTTCTTTCAAACAGAAAACACTCTGTTCCACTTTGTGATGTCATGTGGTAATACAGGAAGTGCCCCACTGTTTTTAAAAAAAACTCCTTTACTACAATCATTTCAGTTTCATAGTTTCAGCACTGGATTTCCCAGACTCTACTGAACAAAAGTAGCTGTTAAAGGAATATTAACGTTTTTGTTTTTTTTCAAAAACATACCTTTAAAGGAATATTAACGTTTTTTACAATCTGAACCTTATTTCTGTAATAAAACAAGTTGTTTAGTTGTGTACTCACTCATAGCACTTTGGTGTCATTTGGAGCAGTTTCGTAAATGTTTTGGTGTAGCGATATCTGTTAACGTGAGTGCCTGGGGCAGGCGATTGTAGTCACCAAATAACACAAACTTTATCACTTTTCAAATTACAGAAGCTCAATGTCTTAGTCTACACTTTTGTTTGAGTCAAAAGTGGCCTGTAATCTGAGATTTAGCCATAGTTTTGAGTAGATGAGGAGGGAGGTGCGCATGTGCGGAGTCACAGCTGATTTCGCTCTCAGCTCTCAGGACCAAAACATGAAAGGCAAAGCTGTAAGACGTTTGGACCATCGTGTTTGCAGTACCCACTTCAGTCAGGACGATTTTTCACCAGCAAAGGAAAAGAAAGAAGGCCAGCGGATTCAGCGCACGATTCTGAGAAGTAATGCGAAACCGATGGCTGTTCTCTGCTGCTCCTAAAACTGTCTCCGCTTCATTCTTTCCGTATCCATTCTGTCTCCTCATCCGTATACTCCTCTTCAGTCCTCAGTCCTCCATAAGTCCTCTTCAGCCTCAAAGTCCGAATCTTCTGCCATGTGTCGCTCGCAACAGAAAAATTATTAGCGTCTTCTTATCTACAAAACAGCTGTGAATGAGCGCATGCGCACTGGCCTCTTCATCTACTCGAAACTATGGCTAAATCTCAGATTACAGGCCACTTTTGACTCAAACGAAAGTGTAGACTAAGACATTGAGCTTCTGTAATTTGAAAAGTGATAAAGTTTGTGTTATTTGGTGACTGCAATCGCCTGCCCCGAGCACTCACGTTAACGTATATCGCTACATCACAACATCTAGAAAACTGCTCCAAATGACACCAAAGTACTATGGGTGAGTAAAACAACTTGTTTTATAACAGAAATAAGGTTCAGATTGTAAAAAACGTTAATATTCCTTTAAAGGTATGTTTTTGATGACTTAACAGCATTACAACATGGCTTAAAGCTCACAAGAGTCAACTTTTGTGTAATATACTAGTAGGACCTTTAACAACATTTAACAACAACAGCCCCGGTACTCACATGGCAGTAACAACATAATCCATTTCATTTGATCAGATATTTTGTCTTGAATCATTTCCATCACACGTTGAAGACTCTTCTCTCTTTGCTTCTTGTTTCCGTTGGGAACACAATCATGGCTTCTGCTCCTGGAATAGCTCTGCCTCCAGCCCTGAAACCATGCATACGTTACCACGGTCATTAGAGATTACCTGGGTGCTCTATTTAATGCCACAGCCCCAACACACACACACGTACACAAACACACACACAGATACACATAAAAATACACACACAAACACACATCCATAAACACACACACATATCTGCTGTAGGGAAGATTACAGCCAAATGCTTCCTCCTCTAATGAATGATAATGAGGCCAGTATTGATATAGAAGACACATGAAGGTCCACTGAGACAATTACAGTTATGTATAGGATTCCATTACGGCAGAGGGCACAAGTCTAAAGCAGCCATATCTCATGTAATGGACCGTGCGCTTACATTGTCTTAAGTAAAGTCCATACTGGCCTTTTAGACGCATAAAGGCCCACAATTGTAACTGAGGCGCATTTAGAATCAAGCACTAAAAAAGATGGAGTCTGCACGGAGATGGTGATACACTGATGCAAATGAGATGTTGTGGCAGTACGCGTTATGATATTTGATCATGTTTTTTGGTAACTTGTGGGCAGGCCTGGACTGGTAATTGGGCATACCGGGCATTTTCCCAGTGGGCCAACAGTCCTAGGGGCCGATGCCCTCCTTCTTTTTTTTTTTTTTTTTTTAACTTAGAGACTGGCCCACAATTTAGGACTGAACCAGGACTAAACCAGGACTAAATCAGGAATGAACCAGGACTAAACCAGGACTAATCAGGTCTAAATCAGGACTAAATCAGGATTGAACGAGAACTAAACCAGGACTAATCAGATCTAAATCAGGACTAAATCAGGTCTGAACCAGGACTAAACCAGGACTAAATCAGGATTGAACCAGGACTAAACCAGGACTAATTACATCTAAATCAGGACTAAATCAGGTCTGAACCAGGACTAAACCAGGACTAAATCAGGTCTGAACCAGGACTAAACCAGGACTAAATCAGGACTGAACCAGGACTAAACCAGGACTAATCAGGTCTAAATCAGGACTAAATCAGGTCTGAACCAGGACTAAATCAGGACTAAATCAGGATTGAACCAGGACTAAACCAGGACTAATCAGGTCTAAATCAGGACTAAATCAGGTCTGAACCAGGACTAAACCAGGACTAATTATGAGGGGCCGGTCTAAGCCAAAAATGCCAGGGCATTTTTTGTCCCAGTCCAGACCTGCTTGTGGGTTTGCATTTTGTTACTTAAAGGACCTATATTATGCTATTTTCTGGTCTATGTAATAATATTGTTTCCTTGTCAAAAACATACCTGGAGTTGTTTTTCATTCACACATGTTTAACACACAAATCCTGCATATTTAGGCATTTATTCTTTCACATATTGCACCTTACATATTGCACATTTCATTCTACCTCAAACTTTCCTTCTTGTTGAAGCGTATGTTTACCTGTATGTCTTATGTCTATTTATTATTGATGTCTGTATACACTTGATGTCCATGAGTGTAGGTGTGTGTTTTTTTTAGTTTTTAGTTTAAATTGCACTTTTGGTGTCTGGTGAAACGCAATTTCAGTCCTCTGTGTAACGTCTGTTACATAGTGAATTCGACAATAAAGTACACTTTGACTTTGACTTTAGTTCTATTTGGTTCACTCCTGTGTTTCTATAACTTTTATTGCCACATCAACAGTGTCCTGAGAGTGGAACTTCACACAATTTTCCATTAATACATTTTCCCCCCTACATTAAATCAAACACATATTAGGGAATTAGTGTCCTATTTGAGAAAATCAATAATTGGACCCAATTTCTTTTCAAGATTGTCATTTTAGACTGTAGTTAACAGTACCATTGTATAATCATGTCTGATTTTTTAGTTCCACTGATCAATGGTTGGTGATTCAAGATTTTTTCAAGATTGTTTATTTGTCATATGCAGAATCAACACAGGGTCAACAATGCAATGAAATGCTTAGGATCAGAAAGAACTGTTGACTCGCTAAGATAGTCAGAAGTACTAATAACATGCAATAATAGTACATGGTAAAAAAGTGTTGAAAAAGTGCAGGGGAAGAAGTAAACAATATAATAAAAATACAAGGTGTAATGTACAAAGGTGCAGGTAGGATTAAGTCAAAGGTCTCAGGTTTCAGCTGTAAAAAAAAAGTCACGGTTATCAGCAAAATATGAGTTTTGGAAATGTAGACAGACTAATATTAACAGATTATTCAAAGAAGTGTGAATGAAACAAAACACAGTTCAGGGTATGTTTTTTGAGGAGGTAACAACATTATTACATGGCCAAAATCTCACAAGAGTCAATTTCACGAAGATCTTTTAAAGAGGACTGATTTGTGAAACATTTGAAATGAAGGAGCTCATTGATTACCCTTAATTTAGAGTTTCGCTCACTGATTCTGTAGAAATCTGAGCTGTTTTTCAGTCTCCTGTGATTTTTCCCCCATTTCTTTTAATCTTATAAATAGCCATCTTTGTTTTATTTTATTTTTAATTGCCCGTGCATGCCTTTGATTGGCTAATCCATCTGCCAATCATCTGAACTTCAATCCAACAGTGACCACACGCGTTTTTGTAAACTATTTAAGAAGCTAGTAATCCAGATCCAGCGAACACCTCCAGCGCCTCCACCAGTCAAAACGCCAACTCCCCCTTCGCTCCGCCGTCTTCTTCTTTACATCCATATTTCATACACACTCCTTCGCTCCTCTCTCCATCCAAGCGGTGCAGTTGACTGAACAAGCCAGAGCACATAATATTCACCGTTGATCTCAATTATTAATATACTTCTCACTGTGAAGTCTAATACAATTGCAGTACCTTGCAGGGCTTCAGGAGGGGTTATATTGTAGTAGCTGACCGCACGGGGCACCTCATATACTTTAAGAGCAGACAGCCCTGCCACCTGCTTTAATGAGAATGACTCAGATGAATATACATGATGTGTGAAGTAGTGAATGTTCATTATGTACACTGGTGGCTTTAAATTGTAATCAGATACTATTGTGTTTTATTATACATGCAAATAAGGAAGCAGGAAGTGTGTGATTACAGGATATGTGATCTTATTATGTAGTACGGAGGGAATACATTAAAGTAGTACAGTATAGTGTGTTTGTGCTAATTTATTTATGTTTATATGTATTTTAAAGGAGAATTAACATATTTTACAATCTGAGCCTTATTTCGGCACTTCCAGAGATGTTTTAGATTTGCGATCTCCGTAATGTGAGTTCTCGGGGCACATGTTTGCGGTCTCAAACTTTAGCACTTTTCAAATCATAGAAGCTCGATGTCTTAGTCTACGCTTTTGTTTAAGTCAAAAGTGTCCTGTAATCTGAGATTTATCCATAGTTTCGAGTAGATGAGGACGCCAGTGCGCATGTGCGGAGTCACATCTTATTTCGCTCTCAGCTCCCGGGACCCAAACATGAAATGCAAAGCTGTAAATTATGGATAAATCTCGGATTACAGGCCACTTTTGACTCAAATGAAAGTGTAGATTAAGACATTGAGCTTCTATGATTTGAAAAGTGCTAAAGTTTGTGTTATTTGGAGACCGCTCAGGTATATTATGTGCCCCGAGAACTTGCGTTACGGATATCGTAAATCTAAAACATCTCTGGAAGTGCTCCATATGACACCAAAGTGCTATGGGTGAGTAAAACAACATGTTTTATTACCGAAATAAGGCTCAGATTGTAAAAAATGTTAATTCTCCTTTAATGTAAGCTCTAAAATCATTTAGTTTACAAAGTACTACAAAACACGAAAGACAAATGGAATTATGTAGTAAAGAAAAAAGTTAAAAGCAAATAACGACTAAATATTTTCAACAAAGCAGAAGGTGGCTACGTTTTTGTCTTTGCTACATAATTCCATATATCTTACTTCATATATTTGATGTCTTCTGTATGTATAGAAAATGTAGAGACTATAGAAAAAATAAAGAAAAGAAAAAAATGTATTGAATGAGATGATGTGCCCAAACCTTTAACTGGTTGTGTACTTTGAGGAAAGAGCCATGCGAGTTACTATATGACGTTTTGGGATGAGAGGAAGTGCTCCATCGTGTTTTGAAACTCTATACACCTTCACCTTCTAAAGCGTTTGGATAATTTCAGCCCTGAAATCTCTACAAAACAATCACTACAAAACAAAAAAACAGTAAAAGGTAGCTATTAACTTGAAAACTACAGCTTCATGACATCACAAGGTGGAACAGAGCATTTTGAGCTTTGGAGCTGTAGACAGACAAAACAAAACACAAATCAAGGTCTGTTTTTGATTAGGTAACAACATTATAACATGGTTTCAAGCTCACAATAGTCAATTTTGCATAATATAGGACCTTTAAAGGGACAGTGTGTAAGATTTTTACCCGTTAATTACTAAAATTGAAGATACCCATTCAAAAATACATTGTTTTCCAAGCCTTTTCACTTCCATCATGAAATCAAAGTATTCTGTTGGACTTAGATAGAGTCACATAAAAGGGGGATCTTCCCCATGCAGAGGCAGCCATTTTGAATACGAGAGCCGCAGAAGGACATTTGGGCTCCGCCTTCGCCTTCAGCAAGGCTCGTGGTTTTGGGTAAACAACACAAGCATGCTGCCGGATCAGACGTCGTAATGGATCTAACACGTGTTTTGGACTAAATTGTTTTACTGGATTTTATTCGCTGGATCCTTACGGACAAATTGAGACCAAGTTATGGTGAAATACAGAGTTTGACCTGTGCAAAGCATTCTAAGGTAAGCTAACCTCGTTTTGTGCTTTTCCGTATAAATAATATAATATAACGGGACCGCGTTTTATTTATACAGTAGCGGCGCGCGGCTCGTGCGCGCGCCCGGGTGACCCTCGAGGTCTGCCGTAGCTAAAACAGAAAGTGCAATAGCACCATCCACCTATGCGCCACGAATCCTACACACTGGGGCTTTAACTAGATTTAGAGTATTTTTTGCTTCGCTATCTTAACATTTACTTACAAAATTGAGTATTTCTTCCACGTCTGCACCCTGGACTCTTTAGTAAATACATGTACTGCAGTCCTGTCTCTGTAACTCAGACTGGGTCCCAGCTCAGGTCAGCAACTATTGATTTTAACACTGTCCCAGGCACCCCCCAACAGTCTCTCCCTCCCACCCAAACACCCACCTCCTCTTTTCCTCCCCTACTCCTCCTCTGGTGTTCATTTTATGTCACAGTGAAAAACCAATACTCCTCTGTCTATGATTGTCTTTCCACCTGGATGCCTTCATCCTGCTATCTCCGCCATCAGCAATCACCTTGAAGAAGAAAGAAAAGCAGTGGTAGACATTGGTGGTCTGTTGTGCTAGCACGTATGCTATTGCTGTAAGATTATATATGCTTTTAATCAGAGGGTTGAATGGGAGAGATAGCACATAAAGCAAATTTTGCACCCCGCCACATCCCATAAGTGAGACGCAGTAATAGGCCCGAGCCTGATGGACCATGCTCGGGGACATTTGTGGAGTTAATGTAGATAGGAATCAATCTGGTATAATGCAGCCGAAGGAGAGAGAGACAGAGAGAGAGGGGGAGAGAGACAGAGAGAGAGGGGGAGAGAGACAGAGAGAGTTAGAGAGGGGAAGAGAGAGAGAGAGAGTTAGAGAGGGGGAGAGAGACAGAGAGAGAGAGACAGAGGGAGAGAGACAGACAGATAGATAGATAGATAGATAGATAGATAGATAGAGAGCGAGAGAGAGAGCGAGAGAGAGAGAGCGCAAGAGAGAGAGAGAGAGTGGGTCTAGTGGTGTGGAGTGAGCTTGGGCAAAAATGCCAATACAACTTTGTAAAGATGAACTTGTTTGTGACAGTCCAATAAAATGTGGTGCAGGGATATACAGAGAAAAACAGCTGATGCAAAAGGAGCAAAAGGGTGGATATAGATTCAATAGTGAGAGTATATTGTGTCAATGTGCGCCGCATTTCTTGGAAAAAGATAAGATGAATTCTTCTTGAAAGCAACAAAACACTTAAACCTAAGTGTGTGGACACAGGCTATAGAGTGGACTGTGACTGTTGTCTGGTGCTTTCAGAGACAGGGCTCTCAGTGAAGCGGGGGGAGGAGCCAGAGAGGGAGCAGCGGCTCCACACAGAACCACTGACACCAGTGATTACTACATTGGAATTACTACAATGGAAGTTAATGACTTGTATGTAGGGATGTCAACAATTAATCGATTAACGATTAATTGTCGATTAAGACGTTAGTCGAACAAAATGCATTAATTGTAATTAACTGCGTGGTCACAAAACAAGGCAACCGCGCACCGCGCTGCGCTCGACTCACAGCCGGCCGCAGGCACCAACGGCACTGCTCAGCAGCCCCGGGTGTACGCGCGAGGCGAGATCGAACCGCGGCGCCCAGGAATGCGCCGCAATGTGCCGCTGCTGGTCCCGCGCGGCCCAAACCAGCCGCACGAAACCAGCAGCGGCACGCAGCGGCCCAATCCTGGTTCAGTCCAGGTCCAGACCCGGTCCAGTGCAGGTCCAGACCTGGTCCAGACCTGGTTTAGTTCTGGTCTAGACCTGGTCCAGTCCACGTTTAGTCCTGGTCTAGTCTCTTAGCCAATCAGGACAGAACACAATGTTACACTATAAAAAAAATGTTACACTATTGAAAAAATAAAAAATAAAAATCCGCGAACCGCGAGGGATTACTGTATTTTGTTATTCAGCATCAATACATTCGTCTGCTTTTTACTAAGGAATAATTAATTGAGGAATATACAATATAATAATACTATGATATATTTATGACTCAGTGTTATGTTACTATAGCTTATATTCTTAAAGACCCTATTCACCCCAGGTGAAAAACGCCGTTTATCAGTTAATCGTTAATCGATCGATAAGGTCAATCAACTATCAATTAATGAATTAATCGATAATTTGCATCCCTACTTGTATGTCATAAAAGTAATAACAAATATGTCATAAAAGTAGTCCAATTGTTATAGTCTAACATTAGTATGTTTTGAATCTTGGAGAGAAGTAGGCTCCAACAATGGCCAGTTGACTGCTAATAAACAGGATTTCTTCACCCATAACAACCCAGATTACAGGAAGTGTGTATAATCCCTCATCCAGGTAGAATCCATTGCAAAAGGAGAAATTCAATTTGTCAACTGGACAAAAGTTTAATTTGGTCAAATACGTTTTGCAGCTCATCCAAGCTGCTTCGTCGGTTCTGGGGGTTCAGAAGAAGCAGCTTGGATTAGCTGCGAAATGTATTCAACCAAATAAACTTTTGTCCAGTTGACAAACTGAATTTCTCCTTTTGCCCCAGATTACAGGAAATTATGTTTATTTGATCAAAAAGCCCCAGAACCCCATCACATTTTGTTCTGTAGTTGTGTATTGTTTCATTTACAAATGTTTGAGTAACTCTTTAGTATTACTCTGTCTACATGTCCAAAGCTCGAAATCCTCTGTTCCACCTTGTGATGTCATGAAAGTGGAACAGAACTACAGCTACCTTTCATGTTTAGTTCAGTAGAGATGGGTAATTCCATGTCTAAAATTATCCAAATGATTCTAGTGAAGGTGTATGGAGTTTAAAAACACAGTGGAGCATTTCCTGTATTCCCACATGACATCACAAGGTGGAACAGAGTATTTTCTGCCTGAGAGGAAAAACTCAGCCTAAATATGCAGGATTTGAGTGTAAAACATGTAAAACAATGAATGAAACAAACCACATCTCCAGCTATGTGTTTGGCGAGGAAACAACATTATAACGTAGATTAGAAAACAGTGTCATACGGGCTCTTTAAACTACTCTATCCTCCCCATGTACTATGTGAATCCTTCTAACACCACACATAAATGCCCCCTCCCCACAGACACATTATACAGGAGAGTGTGTGTACATTGATATGAGCTTGTGTCCTTTTTATTCATGACAGACTGTTCTAACGCAGCGCTGGGAGACGGCGCTCAGTGCTGCCGTTAATCAGAGAGTGTGTGGGGCTGATTGAAGAATGTAATGTGAACAGGAATACCAATGAGTGCTGGAATGTGGCGTGCTAGCATGGACGAAAAACATGGCGGAGTAACTGAATGAGACAGTTAAGTGCTCGATGCGTGCCAAACATCCTCTCCTGATGTGTGGTCCATTAGAAAGGATTCAGCTGCTGGTGCTTGTGGAGCCAGTGTGAAATTAGAGAGGCTTTGATGGGTTTCGTTTAGCAGGAAAATTGGAAATGTATGGGTGTAAAATGTATCAAAAAATCTGATATGTGAAGTACAGAACAGCATGCAAAACCAGGTGGGGTGTGATATAGTGGGGTGGGTTAAGGATTAAAGGTGCACTGTTTAACCTTTATGGTGGAGGGTCCATCACTTGCTTGTTTCCATGGTGATATTATTGCTTTGCCTGGGATGTTACACAGTTAGCATTAAACATATTTCTTGCATTTATTCACTGACAGATGTTGTTATTTCTCAAAACTACCGCAAAACGTGTAATATTTCTGCGAATGGTGCACTTCTCCATATTTGACCTATAACTTCGCCTCATGACGTGGGCTGCTTGTCTCCATGGAGATAGTTAAATTAAATGCTACTGTAGAAACTGAAAATTGTTCACATTTAAAGCCCCAGTGTGTAGGATTCGTGGCGCATAGGTGGATGGTGCTATTGCACTTTCTGTTTTAGCTACGGCAGACCTCGAGGGTCACCCGGGCGCGCGCACGAGCCGCGCGCCGCTACTGTATAAATAAAATGCGGTCCCGTTTTTTTTTTTTTCTTTTCTCATGAAAACACACATTCCCGATCATGTACCATGACACTCTACACATCAAATGAAACCTTACAGTCTCCTCTTTTTGACTATGCAATTCATTTCCCTGCACAAAAATCACTCCCCGAGCACATGGGGCTTTTATACGGAAAAGCACAAAACGAGGTTAGCTTACCTTAGAATGCTTTGCACAGGTCAAACTCTGTATTTCACCATAAACTTGCTCTCAATTTGTCCGTAAGGATCCAGCGAATAAAATCCAGTAAAACAATTTAGTCCAAAACACGTGTTAGATCCATTACGACGTCTGATCCGGCAGCATGCTTGTGTTGTTTACCCAAAACCACGAGCCTTGCCGAAGGCGAAGGCGGAGCCCAAATGTCCTTCTGCGGCTCTCGTATTCAAAATGGCTGCCTCTACATGGGGAAGATCCCCCTTTTATGTGACTATATCTAAGTCCAAAAGAATACTTTGATTTCATGATGGAAGTGAAAAGGCTTGGAAAACAATGTATTTTTGAATGGGTATCTTCAATTTCAGTAATTAACGGGTAAAAATCTTACACACTGTCGCTTTAAATCTGCTTTTATGGTTTTTTTAGCAGGAAAATTGGAAATACGTGCGTGTAAAATGTATCGAAAAATATGATTCGTAAAGGACAAAAAAGTGCATAAAAAGAGGGTTTCATGTTGGATTCACAGACCAGGTGGGGCAAGATGTGTTGAGTTTGCATGTTCTTTTTGTGTCTGGTTGTGTGTGTGTGTGAATGGGGCAGTGGTAACTTGAAGTGCTTTGAGTGCCTTCAAGGTGGAAAAGCACTATGATCCCACAACCTGAAAATAGCTCATTGATAAATTATAATATACCTAGATCATGATTTTTATTTGGTCATTGTAAACTGTAAAGTAATAGTTCTATAATAATTATAGAACGAATCTAATGATTTCCTGTTTAAAAATGCAGAACTGAGATGCCCCAACTCTTCGCAGTGGCATTTGACCATAGGAAGGTGCAGATTTTCATTGTGTTTTTAGTGTCAATCAATCAATCAAACTTTATTTCTATAGCACTTTCCAACAGCCAAAGCCGACCAAAGTGCTGTACAACATTAAAAACAAGATAAAAAAAACAATAAACATCATACAAAAAGGTCAACAAAGCACATTAAAATACCATTAAAATACCAATTAAGATAAACCATTAAAATAAAGAAAGGGTCCCAGGGCCACTAAGTGTTAAAGCCCCAGTGTGTAGGATTCGTGGCACATAGGTCGATGGTGCTATTGCACTTTCTGTTTTAGCTACGGCAGACCTCGAGGTCCGCGCGCCGCTACTGTATAAATAAAACGCGGTCCCGTTTTTTTGGGGTTTTTTTCTCATGAAAACACACATTCCCGATCATGTACCATGACACTCTACACATCAAATGAAACCTTACAGTCTCCTCTTTTTGACTATGCAATTCATTTCCCTGCACAACAATCACTCCCCGAGCACATGGGGCTTTTATACGGAAAAGCACAAAACGAGGTTAGCTTACCTTAGAATGCTTTGCACAGGTCAAACTCTGTATTTCACCATAAACTTGCTCTCAATTTGTCCGTAAGGATCCAGCGAATAAAATCCAGTAAAACAATTTAGTCCAAAACACGTGTTAGATCCATTACGACGTCTGATCCGACAGCATGCTTGTGTTGTTTACCCAAAACCACGAGCCTTGCCGAAGGCGGAGCCCAAATGTCCTTCTGCGGCTCTCGTATTCAAAATGGCTGCCTCTGCATGGGGAAGATCCCCCTTTTATGTGACTATATCTAAGTCCAAAAGAATACTTTGATTTCATGATGGAAGTGAAAAGGCTTGGAAAACAATGTATTTTTGAATGGGTATCTTCGATTTCAGTAATTAACGGGTAAAAATCTTACACACTGTCCCTTTAAAAGCCGTTCTAAATAAATAGGTTTTAAGTTTGGCTTTGAACAGAGGCAGGTCAGTGATAGAGCGTAACTCAGTGGGCAAAGAATTCCAGAGTTTTGGACCGGCCACTGCAAAAGAACGATCACCCCACTGTTTGCTCCGGGACCAGGGGACCTCCAGCAGATGTTTCCCAGCAGATCGTAGAACTCTGCTGGGTTGGTGAGGGGTTAAAATCTCACACAGGTAGGAAGGTGCAAGATGATTGATTGCATTAAAAACAAACATCAAAATTTTAAAATGAATTCTGAACTGGACAGGGGAGCCAGTGCAAGTGTCTCCATACACTTTCATCAGAATCATTTGGATATTTTCAGCCCTGGAATTGCCATTTTCTACTAAACAAAAGGTAAAAGGTAGCTGTCAACTTCAAAACTACCACTTCATGACATCACAAGGTGGAACGGAGGATTTTGAGTTTTGGAGATGTAGACAAACTAATAATAAAGGCTTACCCAAACATGTGAATGAAACAAAACACAACTCTGGGCATGTTTTTGATGAGGTAACAACATTAGAACGTGGCTTAAACCTCACAAGAGTCAATTTTGCTTAACACAGGACATTTAAACTGTTAAAGGAAAAGTAAAGTTTTTTCCAATTTGAGCCTTATTTCGGTAATAAAACAAGTTGTTTTACTCACCCATATCACTTTAGTCTACGATTTCGTTTGAATCAAAAGTGGCCTGTAATCCGAGATTTATCCATAGTTTACAGCTATGCGTTCCATGTTTGGGTCCTGGGAGCTGAGAGCACACTCCGCGCATGCACACTGGCGTCCTCATCTACTCGAAACTATGGATAAATCTCGGATTAGTAGTAGTAGTAGTAGTAGTAGTAGTAATTTATTTCGAGCATATGATACTTGTAGTGCACAGAAAATGTACAGTGTCATACAATTTAAATGAACGGCAAAAAAGAACGGAAAAAAAGAAAGAATATATAGACACTTTTTTTTTTGCATATATGTACATGCCCGAAAAGGAGTGGGTAGAAGTAAAACTTATTAAATCCCACCCCTTCTCCCAAAGTTAGTAGTGATCCTTTTTTTGTGTTTTTACAATTAACCGGTGACAGTGGTTGGCTGCCAATACTTGAATATTTGTACAGTGTAAAACAATTACAATAAGACAGGAAAAAAATAAGAAAGAAAATATATATATATATATATCTTATCTTATTGATATCTTATTAGTATCATCATCATCGGCATCATTTTGCTCTTATGTTTTACCTCTGGTTATCACTATTTATGTAATTTCTTAAAGTGTTACTTATTATATCTGCATGAAAATTATGTTTATTGGAAGTATTGGTGCTGATGGTATTAAAACTTAATGTGAAGTTGTGTTGTTAGTGTATGTGATGCATTAAAAGTGGCAAGGTGTTTTTGTGAACCTGCTGCCAGAGAGGGGCTGCCCCCGGACAACAGGACCACCCTTTGCCTTGTGTCTTCAGCTGTGCATTAAAAGAGACAAGGTCTGCTGCGAGAAGAGGAACATCTCCCCACACCAAAACCTCCATCTGCCCTGATCTGGTGATAATTGTGAAACAAACATAGTCATACAGTCATTACAGGCCACTTTTGACCAAACGAAATCGTAGACTAAGGACATCGAGCTTCTATGATTTGAAAAGTGCTAAAGGGCATATTACATGCTCGGGGAATGCCCCGAGCTATGGCTATAAGTCGCGCTAGGCTAACGGCGTTAGCCTAACGCTAATCTAAAACATCTCCGGAAATGCTCCATTGTAAAAAAAAAATTGTAAAAAACATTACTTTTCCTTTAACCTTACATTCTAAAAAAACAAAATGAGATATTAAATCTTGACAAATAACAAAACATAACTGTATGAAACTGCTGTACGATACAAAGGACTGGCTATATTAGATTTGACTATTAGAAAAGCACGTACCAAAGTCACAGTGCACCTCCGAGGCTGCATCCTCAAGTCTCCACCACAAATTTGGTTTATTGATTGCAGGAAAACTGGACTTAGCTCTCGGGAGTGTTTTGTTCTCAAATTGAATCTATAAATTTGAGCATATGCAGTACGGCTCTTTGAAATGAGATGAAGTTCAGAGACATTTTGGGCAAGCTCACGTCATTTATTTTCCTACAGAGTAATTTGTTCATATTTGGTTGGCCACAACAGCGATAAACAACGTCAACATAACTCCTATGAGAAAAACAGATGCAAGAATTTCAAGAGATTCCATAGTGTTTTATATTGTAAGATTCTATGGGTTTTTTTTTTTTGTCATTTTTCTGTACAACTTTTATACCTAGTTTGTGCTGCAGTGTATTAAGCATTCACCCATTTACCAGAGGGTAGTTCTAATCTTACTCCAGTACTTGGTTGAGACAGGAAGGGTATCTTTCAAGCCAGATGCCCTTCCTGTCTCAAGTGGAGTATAGGATAAAGTACCTTGCCCTCACTGCGACTGTGGCTTCAGGTTCATGTGGTATACTTGCCTCTTTTACCATTATAATCACTAGGCTGCATATTTCAGACTGAGAGTAAATTATAGAAAGATTAGAAATGATGAGACGCTAAACATAATCCGCTTTCACTTAAAATGAAATAAAAACGAAAATGTATTTTTTTTACCCAAACTTTTCCATTTAATCTTGCTAATCCTGCAGGCACCAGATGTTTAAAGGGACAGTGTGTAAGATTTTTACCCGTTAATTACTGAAATTGAAGATACCCATTCAAAAATACATTGTTTTCCAAGCCTTTTCACTTCCATCATGAAATCAAAGTATTCTTTTGGACTTAGATATAGTCACATAAAAGGGGGATCTTCCCCATGCAGAGGCAGCCATTTTGAATACGAGAGCCGCAGAAGGACATTTGGCTTCGCCTTCGCCTTCGGCAAGGCTCGTGGTTTTGGGTAAACAACACAAGCATGCTGCCGGATCAGACGTCGTAATGGATCTAACACGTGTTTTGGACTAAATTGTTTTACTGGATTTTATTCGCTGGATCCTTACGGACAAATTGAGAGCAAGTTTATGGTGAAATACAGAGTTTGACCTGTGCAAAGCATGCTAAGGTAAGCTAACCTTGTTTTGTGCTTTTCCGTATAAAAGCCCCATGTGCTCGGGGAGTGATTGTTGTGCAGGGAAATGAATTGCATAGTCAAAAAGAGGAGACTGTAAGGTTTCATTTGATGTGTAGAGTGTCATGGTACATGATCGGGAATGTGTGTTTTCATGAGAAAAAAAAACAACAAAAACAAAACGGGACCGCGTTTTATTACAGTAGTGGCGCGCGGGTCCCTCGAGGTCTGCCGTGGCTAAAACAGAAAGTGCAATAGCACCATCCACCTATGCTCCACGAATCCTACACACTGGGGCTTTAAGTCATCTATGTATTATTGCTTACTTTTTTTTTTAATTTTTGAAGATTATCTAATTCCTAGCATCTTTTTCCAGATAAAACTCCTTATTTTTATGAGACAACATACATTGCAAGTTTTGTTAAAAAGACATCAAAACTTGCGATGCTTGTTCTTATGTATTCTTATGTGAATAATCTACAGAAAAATTCAAAATTGTATCTGTAATAATAAAAGATCCTATATATTGACTCTTTAAGCCATGTAATATGTTGTTACCTCATCAAAAATGTACCTGGAGTTGTGTTTTGTCTGAGTAATCTTTTATTATTAGTCTGTCTACATCTTCAAAGCTCCAAATGCTCTGTTCCAACTTGTGATGTCATGTAGTGGTATTTTTCAAGTTAACAGCTACCTTTACTTTTAATTCAGAGAGAGAGGCAATTCCAGGCCTGAAATCTTCAAAATGATTCTTGTTAAAGTGCATGGAGTTTAAAAACACAGTGGAGCTCTTCCTGTATCACCACATGGAAGAACAGAGTGCTTTCCGTTTAAGAGAAGAACTCAGAAGGGATATATGAAGGATTTGTGTGTTAAACATGTGTGACTGACACAACTTCCGGTATGTTTGTGACGAGGAAACAACATTATAACATAGATCGGAAAATAGCATAATATATACCCTTAAAGGAGAATTAACGTTTTTTTTTTAAAACAATCTGAGCCTTATTTCGGTAATAAAAAAGTTGTTTTACTCACCCATAGCACTTTGGTGTCATTTGGAGCAGTTTCGTAGATGTTGTGGTGTAGCGGTATCCGTAACGTGAGTTCTCGGGGCAAATGTTTGCGGTCTCCAAATAACACAAACTTTAGCACTTTTCAAATCACAGAAGATCGCTGTATCAGCGTACACTTTAAGTGGAGTCAAAAGCAGCCTGAAACCGCTCGAGACAACAAAGGCATTCTTTGCCATCGACATACAATGTCCACATAAACGCCACAAGGTACTGTCTTTTCGTAGACAGGCCGTCGCTGGCTGTTCTCTTGTGCGCTGCTCCTCAAACTGTCTCTGCTTCCTTCTTTCTAATATCTCTTTCTCCGTATACTCAAGCTCAAAACGATAGGAACGGCCAACATACTCAAATAAGTCCTCTTCAATCTCAAAGTCTGAATCTTCAGCCATGTCTCGCAACATAAAAGTTCAGAGCGGTGTTAGCTTCTTTCAGACTAGCGGTGTTTATCGGCTAAACAGCTGAGACTTCACGCATGCGCGCTGTCCTCTATGATGACGTCATCAGATGAAACTATAGCTGGATATCGGGTTTCAGGCCGGTTTTGACTCCACTTAAAGTCTACGCTGACACAGCGATCTTCTGTGATTTGAAAAGTGCTAAAGTTTGTGTTATTTGGAGACCGCAAACATTTTCCCCGAGAACTCACGTTCACGGACACCGCTACACCACAACATCTACGAAACTGCTCCAAATGACACCAAAGTGCTATGGGTGAGTAAAACAACTTGTTTTTTTTTTACCGAAATAAGGCTCAGATTGTCAAAAACGTTAATTCTCCTTTAAAGAGATTCACCCGCAATGTTTTAACTTTTAACTTTCCAGAACTTATATGTACTTGGAACACCTATTTCCACACACATACCACTAATGGGACAACTCTATGTGAAGTCCACTATACATTGTACTATATAAAACCTTACACCACTGACTTATGTGTGTGAGCCAGGGGTGCAGACAGGTCCCTCTCTGTTCTATCACTGTCTGTCTCTTATTACCACTGCTCCCACAGCCGAAGTCTCCTCCCTCTGTAGCTGACCATCTCCTGCTAACACAAATGAAGTCAGTTTGTTAGAAAGTGGGTCAGACATCTTTATACTGGAATATGGTGCTCAGAGATGGACTGTTCTCGCGTAGAATTTGTATGCATTTATTCAGAATCTAAGAAAAGGTTGAGGCGTACATTGTTTCACTGCATTTAAATAACAAATGTTTAAGTTATGAAGAATTGGTTTGTGATGTGATGTTTGTTGGCTTATTTGAATGGTTCCTATAAATGAATTGTTGGAACTTACTGCAGTGTAAACCAAAAATTATAATAGTGGTGCCCATGGCAACTTTCTGAAAAGGTCAATAGGCCGATAGTGTACTATAATGCAGTGGTTCTCCATTTTTTCCATGACAAAAGCACCTAAGAAAATATTTAGCTTTCAGAGTACCACAAGATCTAAATGAAGGCCTTTAACAGGGATAAACTAGGCTAAACTGGGCTAAACCAGGTCTAAAATAAGCCCAGTTTGCATGAGTGAGTTAAAGATTTACCCCTAAATCACATTCCAGGAACATCATCACCAAATTATCTAGATCGCTTCTAGAGAGGTTACAGAAAGAAATAGGCCTAACAGTAAAAATATAATGTTTCCTGTTTGAAATCCCAATTTCATTTCATTTTCATTTTCATTTCATTTATTCATTACAAGGAAATAAATACAGGTAACCAATGTACAGTCAAATACATTTGTCTTTTCTTTTTGCTCGAAAAGGAGTGGGAAGAAAAAACTTATTAAATCCCACCCCTGTCTTCCAAAACATAACTTAAATGATCAATTAGCTTCCTTATCAGTTCAGCTGAAAGAAACACAAAAACAAAAAAAGGCAAATTCCATTCTTGTACAAAAAAAAAACCCAAACAAAACAAAACTGATACAGAAAAGTGCCATTTGACGATTCATTCAAACTCGTCTCTCTCTGTATTCAGACCAGACCATGTTTTATACAAGAACTTAAATTTGAACTTAAATTATGGCAGAGCTTTTGCTGTAAATCCAAAGCATTCCACATTTTTACCCCACATACAGTCACACAGAAACTTTTACGAGTGCTTCTAACATTGGACAAAATGAAGTTTCTATAACCTCTCAAATGATAAATGTTCTCTTTAAGAGCAAAACATTTTTGCAGATTTTTTGGCAACTGTTTATTAAATGCTTCAAAAAGTCACTATATAATATTTTACAAGGTCATTAAATTTTAATAACTTTGACTGAATAAAAAGATCATGAGTGTGTTCTAAGAAGGCGACCTTGTGAATGATCCGCACGGCCCTTTTTTGCAGAAGAAATAGTGGAACAAATACCATAGTACTTAGCATAGTAGTTCAGGATTCTATATTACGCTATTTTCTGATTTATGTTATAATGTTACCGCATCAAAAACAGAAAATACTCTTGTGATGTCATGTCTTAACACAGGAAGTGCTCCACTGTGTTTTAAATGTCCATACACCTTACTATTCATTTGGATGATTCCAACCCTGGAATTTCCAATCTCCACTGAACCAAAGGCAAAGGGTAGTTCTTAACATGACATCACAAGGTGGAACAGACCGTAGACAGACTAATAATAAAGGATTATCCAAAGATGTGTGACTGAAACAAAACACAACTCCAAGACTTAAAGCTCACAGGAGTCAATTTTGCATAATGTAGGAGCTTTAATGTCACTGATATTACAACTTTTACGACAAAACTTAATATATTCCGTGTACATATTTTGCCAGTCCAGCAGGTTAACTTGATATTGTTGGTATTCCAGTGCAGATTCCTCCTCGTCTCGCCGCCTTCAGAGAGAGAGATAAATGACAAACGCTCCGGCCCGCTGATGCGAGAAGGATAATTAGGATTCAAGAAACACACTTTGTCCTCAAAAGCAAATCGCTTCCCTGTTGCTCTGGGGGCTAGCTAGCGAAGCACACATCATTTTATACATCGGCAGCACCTAGCAAGCAGCAGATGGAGCGTACGCCGAGCCAGCTATAGCGCCAAAGGACAGAGCCGGACTGCAAAATGAGCTGCCATCTTCCCCCGGCACATATACACAAGGATCCTATTAAAATGCAAAGTGTATTAACTCAGTGGACATGTGCTGAACTATGTGTGGCCAAAAGTACACAATACTGGTAACATGAGTAAAAGACTGAGTAAATGATTGGTAAAGAAAGCTGCAGGGGCTTGCCATAGACGATATATATCCTCCTGAGACCCGCCCATTCATCTGTGTCCTAATAATAATAATAATAATAATAATCAGGAATCAGGAATCAGGAAGGTTTTTATTGCCATATGAGTGAACAGGTTCACAACATTAGGAACTTGCTTCGATACCTGGAGCGGACAGACACTCCGAGCACCAGGGCGGCCATTCGCGGCGCCAACTTGGTTACAACAGAGTAGGGGGAAAAAATTGGAGAGGTAAACATACGGTGATCTTTTTCTTTGGCAACAGAAGGAAGGGTGGGGGGGGGTCAGATTGGAAATCAATAATTGATTGGAAACTGACGCAGAGGCAGACTTACTAAATATGTGAGTGTTTTACATAAAAATGTCAGTGTGAGCCGAATGGAATGTGTTGTTTTCTAATAATAATAATAATAATAATAATAATAATAATAATAATAATAATAATAATAATAATAATAATAAAAACTAAAAAATATATAAATAAAATACATAAAAACTAAAAAATATATATAAATAAAATACATAAAAACTAAAAAAAATATATAAATAAAATACATAAAAACTAAAAAAAATATATAAATAAAATACATAAAAACTAAAAAAAATAAAATCCATGAATAAGTAAATAAATAAATAATACATAAAAAATAAAAATAAAACATAAAAAAATAATAAATAAAAATACATAAATAAATAAGAAATTAAAAGGGAGTCTAAAAACTTTTTGAGGCGACTGTAAAACCGACCGAAAAAATGTTTTTGTTAGTTTTAGGTTGGGTTAACTTGACATGGACTTAACACTATTACAGTCCATTACAGAGGACATGTTACAACATTATGAATAAAAATACATTTAACAAAATGTAAATGCTAAGGTGTTCATTTACCTCCAAATAGAAAATTTAAATAATAATAATAATAATTTAGATACACTTTTTTTCTTTGGGTCCCAGGAGATTAAAGGAGTTATGCTTGGTTCATTTGTTTTTAGCATGGGAAAAGAAAGGTCATTAAAACTGTACCTTCAGATGTCTTAAAATGAGTTCCACATAGAAAAACCTCTTTGTCATACATTTAAAGGTTTACTGTGTAACTTTCTGGTGTGGAATCTGCCAATTGCTCATCAAATGGAAGCGGTATTATGTTGTCTAGAATGTTTCACAGTATAGCATTAGATACAGTTTTCTGTAAGCAGCCATATTTGTTTTGATACGGATGGAGCATGCACATCCCCAGTTGGATATTCCATCTGTCAATCACATTCACATCTTTGTAAGTATGGGAGAAGTATCTACTCTGGATCCAGGCATGATCTTTTCAAAGGATAGACCACAAATGGCATATACAGGAAACAACTCCAATCTTTTTAAAGGTCCCATGGCATGAAATTTTCACTTTCTGAGGTTTTTGAACGTTAATGTGAGCTCCCCTACCCTGTTTATGGTTAAAAGTTGATCCTTTTCTGCGTTACAAAAAATCGGAGCTCAAACGGGCGATTTTGAACAAGGCACCTTATTGACGTCAGATCGAAAAAAGAAATGCAAATGCAGTTCCACCCCCGTCTGTCTGTACTCAGCGTCTCTGTAAATCACGCCCAGAGAGTTTGGACTGCAAATGCGCTAGGCAATGCGAAATGCGTTTTTTTATTTGCCTGGAGGCACGTCCAAGTGTTTCTAGGCTCGGAAGTCCTTTATCTGAGCCTCTGGACCTTTGAACAGCAGTGGTTTAATTTTATTTTATGTGGAAATGTGTTTATTTTTCAATGGAACGCTTCAAATCTCTCCTCCCGTGCAAAAACAAGGAAATGGATCAGCTGTGAGCTACAGCGGAGAGCGGAGCGTTTGGCCACACCCCCACCCTCTACTATTGGCCAGCTCTTTTCTCCTCATTTGCATTCAAGCAACAACGCCCATTATGGAGTGTTCAGAGAGAGAAAAAATACTCTTTCTCATCTTATCTCTGTTTCTCATGCACTGAGTGTTGATTTTGAAGAAGGATTCATTTACAGTATTAGGGAACCATTAAGGAGCCATATAAAAGCATGAAGAAGTACCATGTCATGGGATCTTTAATATGGTCAACATAAAACAAAAGTTATGAATGAATCTATGGATGACCACCCGAGGGCAGTGCTCAAAGATCTTTCAGTGCCAATGTCACTAGGGATGAGTAACCAAAAGTACACTTATCTGTCCAGCCAGAACCACACGCTTTGACAAAACTTTACAAAGATGAGTGGATCTGGAAGTGTGTCCTGTCTCCCTGATTTCAGAGGGTGTGATTGACAGGTGGATTCAGAGAGAGCCATGCTCTGTGTCAAAAACAAACACGGCTGCTTACACGTAAAAAAGGAGAAAAATCTACATAAAGACAGTCAAAGCACCAAACTATTACTTATCTCAGGTAAAAGAAGTAATATATTTTGTTCTGAATGTTATGATAACTGTGAAGAGGAGATGTTTTCCCGCATTTGAGAGACACGTGATGCAATTAGCATCTGTGGTTGAATCGTCTAAAATTTGGACAGAGGTTTTTCACGCTCTATGGTCCGGTTCCAGACCCTTCTGGATTCTGAAACAAAATGTAGAAGGCACTGGGTGCACAGGCAAATATTACACTGTAAAATGTGTATCAATTAGGAGCAAAAATATTGCTTCTGAATTATTTGAGACATAATTTTACCATAAAGCTACTCGAATAAATGAGTAGACCTACTACTACCAACCCCTGACTATTATCTGTAGCTTTTCTTTCATTATGTCAATTATTTCTATAAGTTGCTGGGAGGCTTTTACAATATTGTATTCTATCTCACCTGTGTGCACAATCTCCTTTTCATTCTTTCATCTTTCTCACAGCATTTGTCATAGACTTCGATTTAAGGGGCACAGAGATTAAATGGGGCGCACATCAGCTGCAGGGAGAGGGAGCAAACTAAGGACTACGAGTCAGAGCACCCAAGGGACCTCCCGACTGGGGTGAGCCATCTGTTACCAGTCCTGGGCTTGAGAGCTCCACTTATGTCAAATCTCCCACCACCACGGCACCACAGACCCCACAATAACACTGGAGATAAATGAACATGGCAGACATTTTCTGGGGCATAGTGCATTTTGGGAGAGGTTGTTTTCCATTTCTCGCCAGTTTGACTCAATATATCCTTGAAGATTAAAGGTGCACTGGGTAACTATTTGATTGAGGGTCTGTCGCCTTCTTATTTCTATGGATATGTCATTGCTTTGACTTGTTCCACAGTATAACATTAAACAGCTTTAACTTACATTTATTAAATTACAAGTGGTTTTATAGTTGTTTTCTAGGTATGTTTGTACTTAAAAATTGTGATTGTGCTACACTGACAATGGTCTATTTTGGCATCTACAGCTTTTGAAGCCAATAAGTGCAAAACTTTTCTTGTGAATGGCTGGGAACCTGCTTGTCTCCATGGAGATGTACAACGATGCTTTGCCTGGAATCGTGTGCCTGGCCATGATGCAAGTCAGATCTGTGGAGAGGCAAGTTCCCTCACAGTATTTCACCAATAATATTTTACAATTGAAACACCTGTGATGATATAAATGCACAATAGATTATTTAAATGCTTTGGATCTGCAGCATTCCAAACAAAATAGCAATAACATCTCCACTGAGACAAGCAGAAAAGTTACACGTTGTTCGTATAGCTTCACTAACCATAAAACTTGCTTATTTTCTTGCTTATTGTCATTTTAGTACAAATGAAAAAATCTGCAGCTCGTTAAGAGTGATGCGCAGCTATTCACTGGAAGTGCCCACAACGTCTCCCATTTGGCACTGCAGTGTTCTATAGCGGAAGTCAGGAGGCTTGTTTCTTTTATTAAATTGTTTTAGATCAATATTGCAAATTAGCCTGTAATCCATGGGTGTCACAGATTAAAACTATATAGCAGGCTCAAGCACATCTTTAATAATATTCAAGAAATCAAATGTGTGTATATATAATCAGGGCTCTCAAGTCTCACGCATTGAGAGTGTGACACACGCAATTCGACGTATTCACACGCGCACACGCCACACATGGCATTTCTCACGCTGATTTGTGTTATTTTTTTATTTTTTTGTGCCCAGAAAATCGGTCTGTGTGGCTTAGTTTATGCAGGCTCCGCGCGTTTTCAGCACCGCCCCCTCCCCCTGCTCCCCCTGCTCCGGGGGAGCTCCGGGGGAGCAGGGGGAGGGGGGGGACGGCGCGTCTGCTGCCGACCATGCGGTCCGAGCGGAGGCCGAAGCAGACGCGCCGTCCCCCGGGCACGTCCTGAGCCTCAGTCTCGGTGCCACGTCTCCTCTGAGACGCACCGACTCCGGTCCCCGTGTCTCCGTGCGTAACGTGTCCCCCCCGACGGCTTACGCGCGGAATACGCGCGGCCCAGAGCCGAACTGCCCATGGTGAGACGCGGTGAGACGCGGTGAGACGCGGTGAGACGCGGTGAGACGCGGTGAGACGCGGTGAGACGCGGGCCCGGTGCATTAACCAGACTCTTACATGAATCCGTTAAAAATGTCCCGTTCCCCCCCGCCCCGCTCCCTCCTCCCCGCCCCTCTCAGCGCGCACTGAGAAAGTGCGGTGATGATAAAACAATCTGAGAACCATCAGGTAATAACTTCATTTCTATAACTCTCATTAGTTGCTTTGTAGTTTAAGTTTGCTCTTTAGACAAACAGGGCTCTCAACACGCAATTCGACGTTCTCACGCAATTCAAGCCCCCCCCCCCACCCACCCACCCCCCCACACCATAGAAGCACAAATCATAGAAGCTCGATGTCTTTAGTCTACGATTTCGTTTGAATCAAAAGTGGCCTGTAATCCGAGATTTATCCATAGTTTACAGCTATGCGTTCCATGTTTGTGTCCCGGGAGCTGAGAGCACAGTCCGCGCATGCGCACTGGCGTCCTCATCTACTCGAAACTATGGCTAAATCTCGGATTACAGGCCACTTTTGACCAAACGAAATCGTAGACTAAAGACATCGAGCTTCTATGATTTGAAAAGTGCTAAAGTTTGTGTTATTTGGAGCCCGCACGAGGCATATTACATGCTCGGGGAATGCCCCGAGCTAAGTAAGTAGGGCTGTACAATATAAGAAAAAGATGCAATATTCGATTACTGGGTTTAGTAATGTGATAACATGTTATTGCCATATTTGATATATTTTGCCACAAAAAATGTACATGCTTTCATTCACTAGTTAAACTGCATAGGTAAAGATAGAAACTAAACCAAGACCAACCCAAGTGACATAATAAGGAAAATCATGACTACAGTCCACCAAAAATTACAGCCGAATTACCTTCCAAAAACAGTCAATTTCTGTAAAATTGGGAACCATCTGTGTTAGCTATATACTAGTATTTATTTTCTTGCAATATTGGTTATTGAGTCAGCCAGTATAGGAGTGTCCTCTTGTGCCTACCCAGAACCTAAAACTTTTGGATGTAAGCCAAAATAAAAACCAAATCCCTCTTAGCTTCACTGTTAAATCACCTCTCACCTGCCTACCTTATGCAGAATGATACGCATCTCAGATTTGGGATGTCCCAGGGCATCTGTGGCTATTAGTGAATAAAAAATGTATGTTAAGAAAACTGATTTTGCTCTTTTTATAACAAAGTTTGTGCTTTCTTTTAATAACTGCTTATTTGGGCTCTGACTGCTGTGATGTGTCTCTTATCTCCTGTTGTTCCCAGATGTGGATACGAGAGGCTACTGAAATCAGGAAGCAGGGCACACGGACCATCAGCAGAGACTAAGGAGCATTAACCTCGGCTCACATGCGAGAATCACTTCTCCAGAGACCACCTCACGACAGCAGGTATCTTCCAACCTGACCATGCCTGGTTCAGTTTAGCATAATATTAGTTCATGGATAAGACTGCACTCAATATGATGAAATCTCTAAAAACATTTTGAAAGACCTATAGAGGTTATAAAATAATCCTCTTATTCTGCAAGCTGTTATCAAATGTGGGCATCAAAACTGACAATTGTATATGAGGCTTTGAAGTTTTTAAAGATGCATTGCGTAACTTTTTCTGATCCCCCATTTGCTTGTCTCCAAAGAGAGTTATGTTATTGCTTACATCATAACATTGCTGTAATAAAATGTGTGGACTTCTCATGATATATGTAATTCATGTACGCTTGGCAACAGTATTTTAATAGTTATGACTTCACAATAAAAATTATTTGTTTAAACATCATTTGAAACCCGGTGTGTTTATGAAAAGTGCTCATTTCCACACAAGTCTGGGAGCAGCGGTGAGCCAGAGCTGGATGTGAGGCCACCCTGCAGACACACTATTTTAATCACTTCATTTACACACGCGCTCTGGGTATTTCCATGCAAATGATGTGAAAAGGTCACGCTGAAAGGGGAGATGTATTCTGTTTCAAATAGTGTTTATCAAAAATAAGCAGAGGCAAAAGTCCAAAATCTCTTCCCAAAGCCTGTGTTAGTGTAATTTGTCCACAAAGCGCTTTGGCTCAGGGCTCAATCACACAATTACCTACAAAACAAAACAATGGCAGGCTGCGCGCATGGGTGGCGTTTGCGTCAGTGAAGAGCGCCCTCCAGTGGTACTACCACGGCAGCAGCCCCTTAACTGCATAGAAGCTCCAAAATACTGTGTAGGAATTTCAGACTCCACCACCCTCAGCGAGGTGTGTATTCTTCTCATTTTAGTGCTGAATGAACATTCCTCTTAGTAGTCATCTTTGCCAATACCACAGATTTTTTAAAGGTCCTATATTACGCAAAACTGACTAGTGAGCTTTAAACCATGTTAAATGTGACCTCCTCAAAAACATACCCGAAGTTGTCTTTTCATTCACACATTTCAGGAACCCTGCATGTCATAAACGCTTATGTCATAAAGCTGTAGTTTAAGTGAACGGCAACCTTTAATTTAGTAGATTGGTTGATACTAAAATTATTCTAGGTGCATGGAATTGGGGAAAAATACAGTAGTACACTGCTTGTTTTACTACATCACAATGTGGAACAGTCAGTGTTGTATAAAGTACTGGAAAATCAAACTCAAGTAAAAGTATAGGTACCCCTCCCAAAAATGACTTTGGTAAAAGTGGAAGTCACTGACTGAAATGTACTTGAGTAAAAGTCTTAAAGTATCTGGAACTTCTTGTACTTAAGTACGACAAGTAATGTAAAAATAAATGTACTCAAGTAATGTAATTAAAAGTACAAGTAAAAGTATCAAGCAAAGGCAGTCTGAATTTAATAAACCTTTTTTTTTTTTTTTTTTAAATAACAGTTCTGAAAATAAGGCATACATAACACCACTGAAGGAGTGTTTTTGGAGGAAGAGGGTTTTTTGCAATTGGGCCCTTAATTCTACTGTAAAACACCATGTTCGGCTCACCCATGGTAGTTTTGTGTCATATGGAGCACTGTCGAAGATATTGGGTTTGGTGATATCCATGAAACGCCTTTCTCCTTCGTTGGAGTTTGCATGTTCTCCCCGTGTCTGGGTGGGTTTCCTCCGGGCACTCCGGTTTCCCCCACCAACCCAAAACATGCACCATAGGTACTCCAGCTTAGGTCCTGACCAAGCCGAAGCAAGAAGATCATGGAGATGGTCCCCGGGCGCCCTAATGTGTGCTGCCCACTGCTCCTAATATATGTATATATATATATATATAGGATGGGTTAAAATGCAGAGAAGAATTTCTCCAGTGTGAGATCAATAAAGTTCACTTCTTCTTCTTCTTCTTCTTCTTACACTTAGCCTACAGCTATGCCTTCCCTTGAGCCAAAAAAGCTAGGTAGCCTGTTAGCTCCAACATCGTCAGATACACTTTGTGTAACCGAAACAATGTCACACAAAGTTAATTTCTATGCTATGTTATGCAGTCAGTAGAGTTTTTTTTTGTAACGAGTAACTAAACGGCACATTGAAAATGTATCGGAGTAAAAGTACGCAATTAAATTCGGAAATGTAGTGAAGTAAAAGTTGTCTTTTTTTTTTTTAAAGTACAAAGTCTCCCAAAATGTACTTAAGTACAGTAGTGATGTATTATTACTTTGTTACTATACAACACTGGGAACAGTGTTTTCTGTTTGAAAGAACTATGAACTAAATATGCAGGGTTTGTGTGAATGAAACATAACTGATCAGAAAGCGCTGCCCTTTCACATTCAAGTGTAACTATACACTGAGTGCATATTAGGCAAATTGCATTTTTGAGGATTAATTTTATTTTAATAATTCATGGGGGCTGTGGCATTGTGTTCTGGGCAGCAGATCTGCTTGGACTGCTGCACCTGCAATCCAGAAAATGGAAAAGCGGAAGAAGAAGAATTGATTTTAATAATAATTGAATAATTGAACAGCTACAGTGCCCTTGGTAAATCCAAAATGTTAATAAACCTCAAACCTGAATATTTAAGAAAGTAAAAGTGAAGTTTTGGCTTTTTAGGAGAAAATCTATGTGTGCACAAATACTGGGCAACTATTAATGTGCAGAGTTATTATGCAACTAAAATGAACATTTTCCATTTGCATTTGTTTATAAGACTGAGCACAGGAGCCCCCCAGGGCTGTGTGCTCAGTCCGATGCTCTTCACTCTGCTGACCCACGACTGCTCACCAGCGTTCAGCACCAATCACATAGTGAAGTTTGCGGACGATACGACTGTGGTGGGTCTCATCTCTAATAGCGATGAGACAAACTACAGGAGTGAGGTGAGCCTTCTGACCAAGTGGTGCAGCAATAACAATCTCCTTCTGAATGTTGAAAAGACAAAGGAGATTGTTACTGACTTCCGGAGAGGCCCCACCCAGCACCCCCCACTGTCCATCAATGGTGCTGCTGTAGAGAGGGTGAGCAGCACCAAATTCCTGGGGGTGCACATCAGTGAGGACCTCTCATGGACAGCGAACACTGCATCACTGCCAAAGAGGGCTCAGAGGTGCCTCTATTTCCTCCGCAAACTGAGGAGAGCTGGAGCCCCCCCCCACCCATCATGACCACCTTCTACCGAGGCACCACTGAGAGTGTTCTGACCAGCTGCATCACTGTGTGGTACGGGAGCTGAACAGAACAGGAAAGCCCTGCAGCGCATAGTCTTTACTGTCACTGCACATTCTATTGCACATTACCATTTCACTGCTGCATCTTCCACTGCACAGTTTTGATGCACACTGCACATTTTGGACACCTGTAAATAAGTGTTTATTTATTCTTTTGCACTGCTTTTAGATGTTAAATTCTAGATTTTTGTCTTAGATAGTTCTTGTATTGTCTTTATATTGTATTTTGTACTGTCTTTTTGCACTACTTGGCCAGAGAGAAACGAAATTTCGATTCACTGTAGGCCTATGTTGAACACATATGGCAGAAATGACAATAAATCTGACTTTGATCTTTATTTTCATCTGTCTGAATAGTAAACAAGTCAAAATATACAAATATAAAATAATAAATAATATAAAATAATAAAATAAAATAATCAGTGACCAATATAGCCACCCTTCTTCTCAGTCCTAATGGTCATAAGCCTTCAAATCATGGAGTCTATCAGTTTATTATATTTATTTATAAAATAAATCCAAATACAATATTGATCTGTTGATGAGCAACTTTTTGTGCAGCAGCCACCACAGCCTCCCAGTCACTGTACAGTTTTCCTTTACCGTAAATCTCCTGTTTAAGAAGTTCTCATTTTGAGTCCAACCCGAAAAGGTCCCACAAGCTCATGTTTAATACCAGCCCATACCAGTACCCCACCTTCACCCTGCTGGCATCCGAGTCTGTGCCCATTACTGACCCAGCCACGGGCCCATCCATCTGGTCCGTCAAGAGTCACTCTCATCATTCCATAAAACCTTTGAAAAATCTGTTTTTGGATATTTCTTGGCCCCGTCTTAAGATTTCAACGTGTTTCTTTTTCAGTGGTGGTCGGGTTTCAGCCTCCCTTACCTTGGCCATGTCTCTGAACACTGAACACTAGTGATGGTCCAAACGAGTCGACGCGTGTCTGTGTGCGCCACTCCTGAGGACCTTCTATGACTCTGTGGTGGCATCTGCCATCCTGTATGGTGTGGTCTGCTGGAGCAGCAGCATCACAGAGAGGGAGAAGAAGAAACTGGACAAGGTCATCAGGAAGTCCAGCTCAGTCCTGGGCTGTCCTCTGGGCTCAGTGCAGCAGGTGGGGGGCAAGAGGGTCCTGGCTAAACTCATGTCTATGCTGGACCATGAGTGTCGCCCCCTGCAGGACGCTCTGTCGGCTCTAGAGAGCAGCATCAGTGACAGACTGATTCACCCTCGCTGTGTTAAAGAGAGATTTCGCAGATCTTTCCTTCCTGCTGCTGTCAGACTGTACAATGATCAATGCTAGTCATGTTCATCTCCATAGCAACCATGTGTCATCTCCATAGTAATAATTACATGTGCAATATTTTTTAAAGTCACTTTACCTGCTACTTATTTAACCACCACTGTCCATCACTGCACTGTACACAATCATCTGAGTCACGTTATTGTAGTGATATTATATATTACTGTACTGGAGTCACTTTAACTGCTGCTCAGAATCAGACATTTATTGTGCAGCGTTCCTGTGCCTTTAACCTTACAGTGTTGTGTTTTAGTTGATTGTACATACTTTTTATCTTAATTTTGATGCATGCTCATATTTTCCTACCGTTTCTGAAACTTGCGTTGTGACCCTGCAGTTTCCCCATTGTGGGACAAATAAAGGATTATCTTAAGTCACGTGACCGGTACGTCCGGATGCTGAGGCGCGTGTAGAGCGAAGCGCGCGGGGCTCAAATCTGTGGGCGTCTCGGTTCATCACAGAACCACAGAAACATAAAGTAGGCCTATTCTGTGTGGGCTCATTTTCATCAGTCCCAAATGGAGCACACTACAGATTTACTGAAAGAACTAAATTTTACTATCATTTTCACATTCATTCACCTTGTCATGGATCATGTATTTGCCTACTTTATATAGGCTGAGATTTGCTTTAATGAGACTGCAATATCTTCTTGGTCAGTTGGTCAATGTGTTGGATATCAGAACACATTTATGACAAATGTTTTCACATGTAGCTCCATGGTCTGAACGATCCCTGCGCCGAGTCAACGCTTGTACATAGAAAGCAGTTCATTTTTAAACCACCAGATGACGCTATATAACGCACCAAAACTGTCAGTGTTGGAAACGTTACACCTTACATGGCCTCATCTACCCAACTTGTACTTCTGGGCACTCCAGGTAGGTTACAGGTCTGGAATATAGCAGTGCTGGAGGATAATGGGTTCCTGGTAGCTTCATGTTTGATTCTTCTCAAATCTCTTGCAGTTAATTTACATCTTTTTTCACATTTATTTCGACACTGTTGACCATTTTCAGCAAAACGTTTGATGGTTCTGTGATCATGACCAAATATCTTTGCAGTTTCAAAAGTCCCTCTGAAAGACTTTACAATTTTTGACTTTTCAGAGTGAATTAAATCTTTAGGTTGATTCCTTGATATAGGGCATTTAACTCCTTAGGCTACATGTATACACGTTTATATAGCTTGTAATTGGAGAATATGCATAAAATATGGTCAAAATACCCACTTGCCCAATAATTTTGCACACAGTAGGCCACCACCACGCACATTCTATAAAACACCAGTGATCTAGCGAAAGTAGCATACTGTACCAAGCAGCTTTGCTAGAAAAGCCACCAACATGAATTAAGAAATTAAGAATTAAGAGTAGGGCAAATAACTGGTCCTTTTTTCTTCCCCAATTTTATTGACAATATACAAGAAAATCTTGCCCACGCAGACCTCAGCAGTCCAGGCTCACTGTAAAAGAAAAAATAAAATAATTAACAGTTAATAGTTATGACAGTGCACAAATACAAGAGGCTGTAACTTCAATTTTGTCATGTAGTTCAAACCAGATACTTTTAAAATAAGAGCCAGGGTTCTAGTTAAGAGCGTCCACACAGTCACTCCAACCCATGCTTTTTACCCCTTATTTCAATTCATACTTGAAGCATTCTCAAAGCACTACACTGGAACACATGTGGACCATACCCAGTGAGTTAGGACAGGACAAAAGCCTTGGGTTTGAGGTTTAAACACACAGACTAATATAAGGAAACATGCACAAGACTATGAGATCTGCTCTCTGATGTGCTGCACACGGCACACCATGCGCCTGTACCTGAAACTGACGCCTCATTTCTGCAAAACAAATCCATGAAGGCAAAGTAAGAAATGTAACAAAAAATACCAAATTAAAATAAATAGAAAAAAGGGTTTAAAAGATGGTCAGGATGGGAGTGACAAAACTAGAGCGTGGTTTTAGTTCAATTGTGCTCCACATCTTAATAAAGCAGCAATTTAAACATATGAAGTGCTTCAGTGGATTTTAAAAACATTAAAATGGATTGTTCACTTGGATGCTCTTAGGACTTAGTATTGGTGTAGAAACCCTTTGAATGCAGAGTGTAGAAGGTGGCATAAGTAGTGATGGGCCAAACAAGTCGACATGTGTCGAGCTGCGTTACTGTGTGCATCACCAAGTCAGGTGACCGATACATCTACTGTATCATTTGGTGATGCTCATGTCAGGAGTGCCAAGGCAGCTCGTGTAGAGCAAAGCGCGCAAGGTTCAAATCTGTCAGTGTCTCAGTTCATTACAGAACCAGAGAAACAAGACAGGCCTGTTTTGTGTGAGCAACAGATTTACTGAATTAACTATTTTACTGTAGTGTTCACAACCATTCACCTTGTCATGGATCACGTATTTGCCTACTTTATATAGGCTGAGATTTGCTTTAATGAGACTGCAATACCTTCTTGGTCAGTTGGTCAATTTGTTGGATATCAGAACACATCTATGACAAATGAGTTTTCACATGTAGCTCCATGGTCTGAACGATCCCTGCGCTGCGTCAGTGCTTAGGAAGCAGTTATTCTTAAACAACTAGATGGTACTAACAGTGTCAACAGTGTTGGAAATGTATTACACACCCGGAGGCCTCATCTGCCCATCACTAGGATAAGTCTAAATACTGTGTGGTTCATTCAAAGCTAAGACATTTAGCATCCAAGGTAGTCTGTGCAACCTCTGAATTGCTACACACTGCACTTAGCCTGCGTTTACCTTCTATAGATCCAGATGGACAAAATGGATGACAAGGATAAAAAAAAATTAAGTAGTTCGCGGGAAAACTGTTTTGTAAAAATACACTAGTGTAGTCATAAATCTTGGTCTTACCTTTTTGCCAGCAGCGCCCACAGAGGCCTTCTTGGTACCTCTGACTTTCTTCATTCTGTTCTTGCGTTCCTTGCGCTGTTTTCTTGAGGTCTTTTTCTTCTCATAGAGTCCATGCTGAGGAAACACACATTTTGTTATAATCACAATGGAAGAATGAATGTTGTAAATGAAGTTTGATTGCGGTCTTAATTAGGGCTGTAAAAATAATATAATCGTCAAGTCTCACAATATCATGGCCTTTTACAATACATCGAATCACAAGCCTGTGTTCAACTTTGTTATGGTGTAGCAATAGCTAATAAAAATAAAAACAAGGGAACTACATGATTCTTTACCTTTACAATGCAGGCTATAATAAGCATTTTTTAAATCAATTCTTTGTATTTTAAAAACAGTATATAACGTTGCCTTATAACTACTTTTTCAAGGCATTAAAATTTGACAGCCTCCACAAAATACTGCAATAAATAATATACAGAGATGGATATTGTTACATCCCTTCTATCAATCTTACATCCCTTTTATCAATCTTGGTAAGTGACTGCATCTCACCCTGGCCAGTCTGTGCTTGGGCTCATTCTTCTTAGCGTAGTCTAAGGAGTCATACACCATGGCAAAGCCTGTCGTCTTTCCGCCTCCAAACTGAGTTCTGAAGCCGAACACAAAAACAACATCAGGGGTGGTCTTGTACATCTTGGCAAGTTTTTCCCTGATTTCAGTTTTGGGGATTGTGGCTTTGCCTGGGTGCAAGACATCGACGACCTGCGTGTGCAAAGAGAGAGAAGACGTCATTATAAAAACTAACATCTGAACAAGTCCACCATGAGTCGCTATACACACCATTTGCTTCCTCTGAAGCAGCCGGTTTGTCATAAATTTACGGGTCCTGACAGTCACGGTGTCGTTCTGCAAACAGAAAGCAAGTCACATTACAAAAAAGAACAACCCATACCTTGCACAGATCAAATTTAGGAAACACGCTCATGCAAGTCTCAGATGGTAAAGTTGACAATACATCAATACACCTTTGGATTGTTTCGCAAATCATCTCAACCAACTACACACACTATGCTTTTTCAACATTAAGGAATTCAATGGACCAAAGCTACAACTTACGCTCGTCATTTTACTGTACACAAACAAAACGGCTTAGCCTGTTAAAACAGATTCAGACTTCGGATTGTTGTTGGAGTCAAAGACGGGACAGTGAACTCCTGTGACCGTTGCATGGGAGCTCACGAAGATAAATCCTCCTTTACACATGTGCACTGATGCACATTTTAGAAAGTGTCCGCACGTCATGCTCTCCTATTCTTTTTGAAGGGCCGAGAGCTCTTCCCTTTAGCCTAGCTGCGCTGCTAGCTTTACATATGTGAGACTCAATACATCTCTACGGACTTTACATTTGAGATTTATTCATTCTTTGGCGTGAACACCAGAATCGAGCGTCATTAAAGGAGTGAAAAAAAGACAACACTGCATAATGTAAGCCCCATCTCTCCACTGGCAGCGTCCGGGTACCATTTGTTTGAGTAAGAAAATGTCTTTTTATTGACACATAGTGCCGTCAATATTCACCGTGTCCCACATATCTAATACACACAGATTCTTAAGGACCAATGTGCAGGTCTAGGGAGACGGATGGCCATGATAATTAGAGATTTGAGTTCAAAACCTGGCTCCAAATCTCACCATGTTGACGCCGGCCTCGCTGAGGGACGTAGAAAAGGAGGAAGGACCAGCGGGCGCCCGCGTAAATGCCTGTCGAGAAACGCGAGGGCCGGGGACTTATTGAATATGCCTGTTGGAAACGCTTTATTTATTCACTTTATTAGATTTAGAACACTATGTTATTTTTTCTTATTTTAGTTCACCTAAACCCAGAATAATCATTTATGTACTTTGCGTCAAGTTAGTCACATTTGGTCTTATAAGTTTCTGATTTAAATGAATCAAGAAAGCTACACGTATTATTTACAAAAACATAAGCCAAATCATTTATTTCTGATACATACGCATTTAAATGTTTAAATGTTTTGTCATTCATTTTCTGCTACTTTATTGCAGTAGCGTGGGTAGGCAACATAACACGTTTCTGTTTTTAGTTCTAGTAGTTTATAGACCAGGGCTCTCAAGTTTTGAGCGGGGTCGTGCGTGTGACTGTAATTTCCGAGGACGGGGGGGGGGCATTTCTCACGCTTGAATTGCGTGAGAAATGCCGTGTGAGCGTGTGAACACGTCGAATTGCGTGTTGAGAGCCCTGTTTGTCTAAAGAGCAAACTTAAACTACAAAGCAACTAAGGAGAGTTATATAAATTAAGTTATTACCTGATGATTCTCAGTTTGTTTTATCATCACCGCACTTTGTCAGTGCGCGCTGAGAGGGGCGGGGAGGAGGGACCGGGGCGGGGGGGAGCGGGACATTTTTAACGGATTCATGTAAGAGTCTGGTTAATGCACCGGGCCCACGTCTCACCGCGTCTCACCGCAGGCAGTTCGGCTCTGCGCCGCGCGTATTCCGCGCGTATGCCATCGAGGGGGGGACACGTTACGCACAGACGGAGACACGGGGACCGGAGTCGGTGCGTCTCAGAGGAGACGTGGCACCGGGACTGAGGCTCAGGACGTGCCCGGGGGACGGCGCGTCTGCTCCGACCTCCGCTCGGACCGCTGTCCCCCCCCTTCCCGTCCCCCCTCCCCCTGCTCCGGGGGAGCAGGAGGAGGGGGACGGCGCTGAAAACGCGCGGAGCCTGCATAAACTAAGCCACACAGACCGATTTTCTGGGCACAAAAAAAAGAAAAAAAGAAATCAGCGTGAGAAATGCCATGTGTGGCGTGTGAGCGTGTGAACACGTCGAATTGCGTGTGTCACACTCTCAATGCGTGAGACTTGAGAGCCCTGATTATAGATATGATTACTATATGCTAATGAGCATATTAGCATATTAACATAGTTACATTTGAATCAGTTTGAAAGTAAACAATATTGCACCAGGCTTGGTTAGCTGCATAGAAAAAATATGTGATCTTCCTGTAGTAATAATAAGTGAAATAGTCTGAGAAAACTCCAACATTGTTTATCAACCGTTAATATTTATTGCACTGCTAAAATGACATGTTTACAGAGTTGTTTAGTATCAGACTGCGGTGTAAGACTGTGCAAATCGAACCGGTACATCTTTAAAATATTATTCCAAATCCAAACTGCTTTGAATAAAATAATTACATGACATGAAAAATATGTTTAGTGTCGTAAAGAGGAAACACTTCTGTCCCTAATTTTTACTTCCTGATTTAGACCTGCATTTTGACTGTACTTACTTGATTATTACCAGGGTTTAGACAAGTTGGCCAATGTCAAACTATCAAAGTTTTGTTATGAATAGTTGGTTGGAGGACTTCCAGTGTTGCAAAAGAATAGAGAATGATGCAGGTTTAACAAAGAGGATGTGGTTTTCAAACCTTCATAATCACTATGTAATACTTACCAATAAAAAGGTAAACATTATCTAGCAGGGTAAATGAAAACAGCAAGGTACATAATGATCCATTTTCAATTAAATTTCAATGACATTTTTCAGTTATTTGTGTCTCATTTACAGTGCCGTGAAAAAGTATTTGCCCCCTTCCTGATTTCTGTGTTTTTTGCATATTTATCACTCAAAACATTGTCAGATCATCAAACCAATTTTAATATCACACAGAAACAACCCAAGGAAAGACAAAATTCAGTTTTTGAATGATGATTCCATTTATTAGTGCACAAAAAAAATCTAAACCTATCTGGCCCTATGTGAAAAAGTAATTGCCCCCTTAATCTAATAGCCAGTTGAGCCTCCTTTGACAGCAATAACTGTAACCAAACGTTTGCGATAATTGGTGATGAGTCTTTCACACCGCTGGGGAGGGATTTTGGCCCACTCTTCTATGCAGAATTGTTTCAATTCTGCCATATTGGAGGGTTTTCTTGTATGAACTGCCCGTTTAAGGTCACACCACAGCATCTCAATCGGATTTAAATCCGGACTTTGACTTGGCCACTCCAAAACCTTAATTTTGTTTTCTTTGAGCCATTCAGAGGTGGACTTGCTGGTGTGTTTTGGATCATTGTCCTGTTGCATGATCCAAGAGCGCTTGAGTTTGAGGGCACGAACTGATGGCCGGACATTCTCCTTCAGGATCTTCTGGTAAACAGCAGAATTCATTTTTCCGTCAATCACAGCAAGTTGTCCTGGTCCTGAGGCAGCAAAGCAGGCCCAGACCATCACACTGCCACCACCATGCTTTACTGTGGGCACCATGTTCTTTTTATCAAATGCTGTGCCATTTTTACGCCAGATGAAACGGGCTGCAGACCTTCCAAAAAGTTCAATTTTAGACTCATCGGTCCACAAAATGTTTCTCCAAAAGTCTTGAGGGTCATCAAGGTGCTTTTTGGCAAAGGTGAGACGAGCCTTTGTGTTCTTTTGTGAAAGCAGTGGTTTTCTCCTGGGAACTCTTCCATGGATGCCATTTTTGGCCAGTGTTTTTCTAATGGTGGAGTCATGAACACTGACCTTAACTGAGGCCAACGAGGCCTGTAGTTCTTTCGATGTGCGTCTAGGTTCTTTTGTGACTTCCTGAATGAGCCGTCGTCGCACTCTTGGAGTAATCTTAGTTGGTCGACCACTCCTGGGAAGGGTTGCAACTGTTCCCAGTTTCCTCCATTTTTGAATAATGGCTCTGACAGTGGTTCGCTGGAGCCCCAGAGCTTTGGGAATGGCTTTGTAACCTTTTCCTGAATTATAGACTTCTATCACCTTTTTTCTCATTTGTTCTTGAATTTCTTTGGATCGTGGCATGATGTGTTTGTTCTTGAGATGTTGTAGCCAACTTCACTTTGTTTGACAGGAACTATTTAAGTGATTTCTTGATTCAACACAGGTGGTGACAATCAGGTGTGGGTGTGGCATGTAGAACTGAACTAAGTTTTCTCAAAACTGTGGTTAGTCACAGTTAGTTTGTGATTTAACAAGGGGGGGCAATTACTTTTTCACATAGGGCCAGATAGGTTTAGATTTTTTTTGTGCACTAATAAATGGAATCATCATTCAAAAACTGAATTTTGTCTTTCCTTGGGTTGTTTCTGTGTGATATTAAAATTGGTTTGATGATCTGACAATGTTTTGAGTGATAAATATGCAAAAAACACAGAAATCAGGAAGGGGGCAAATACTTTTTCACGGCACTGTAGGTGTATATGTAATACGGGGTATGTCTGTGAGTGAGATAGATTTTATTTGTATTACATTTTTATCTTATTACATTTATTGATATATCTTAAGATAATGAGTTCTTATGTCTTACGTGAAAGCCCATAGAATCAATAAAGTAATCTGAGAGAAAAACATTGCTCTCTTGTTCATTTGCAATAATTTTATTTACAGTCAGAAACATGGATTCTTCCAGTGTCATTTTAGATGATTGTTAACTTCGGACAGTGTTGGTCGTGCCATGTTGTCCTGTCCAATGAAAGAAGACTGGTGATATTTGAGTCGAGAAGCAATATCAGCATTTTCTTCAGTCAGTTGTTTGGTTTTCAATCCAACGCCGGGAAGAGACGGTGTCAATTAGGGGTGTGCAAAATAATCGTCATGACAATGCATTGCAATACTAACTTTCACAATATACTGCATCGATTCTTGATGCCAAAAATCGATTATTATTAATTAATAATTTAATATTTAATTATTTAATATTAATAAATACATTAATTATTAGTTTTTTTTTTTTCTAAATCCTATGCACTTTTTTCTTTGTGAAAGGGTATTGTTTGTTATGATGGTAGCTACCTCCAAAATGGCAAATGTTTGAACGTCATTTTTTGTTTTAGAAAAAATCTTATGCACTTTTTTGTTATTGGTTTGGTTTATTTGTTTTTGTTATTCAATAAATTCAGTTATGAATTGAGTTGCTCAGAGTTATGTATCAGTTGAAGAGACTACCCAGATACACAGCCACTGATATTTAAGTTATCCTATTTTTTTGGGTACATTTTCACTGAAGTATGTCGAATATATTGCAATGCATCGCAATAATTCAAGTATCGTGATGCATCGTGATAGTATCGTATCGTGGCATATGAATCGTGATTCGAATTGAATTGTGATTTCTTTGCCAATACCCACCCCTAGTGTCAATACTATCTCATCCTGAGGGAGGCCTTTTTTCTGTTAAGCACATTTACAGCATATCAGCTTTAATTTACTTGTATTTTTACAGTGGCTACTTGTTCTGTTTGAAGAAAGACACCACCTATTGATAATTTAAATGATATAAAAGAAGAGGCTCACAGAGGGGGTATAGATAGCTGTACTTTTCTGACTGCACCATACATGACAATGCTTTTTAGTGTTGTTTTCACCCATGTAAAAAAGCTGAAACCAGCTGCAATACCTGTACAAAAATATAGAAAAGAATCAAATGCTTAGACCCTACTTTGAAAACTTGGTATAATAAACCACACTTGCATCCTAAATATGTAATTTAATTATTGTTAAACAACTGCCCAAAAATCTTGAGTCAGAGCTACGGCATGCTGCATGTAATGTGTAGGCAATTTGAGATGTCCTAAGCCTTAAAGGAGAATTAACGTTTTTTACAATCTGAGCCTTATTTCGGTAATAAAACAAGTTGTTTTACTCACCCATAGCACTTTGGTGTCATATGGAGCACTTCCGGAGATGTTTTAGATCTCCGTAATGTGAGTTCTCAGGGCAAATGTTTGCGGTCTCCAAATAACACAAACTTTAGCACTTTTCAAATCATAGAAGCTCAATGTCTTAGTCTACGCTTTCGTTTGAGTCAAAAGTGGCCTGTAATCCGAGATTTAGCCATAGTTTCGAGTAGATGAGGACGCCAGTGTGCATGTGCGGAGTCACAGCTTATTTCGCTCTCAGCTCTCGGGACCCAAACATGAAACGCAAAGCTGTAAATTATGGATAAATCTCGGATTACAGGCCACTTTTGACTCAAACGAAAGTGTAGACTAAGACATTGAGCTTCTATGATTTGAAAAGTGCTAAAGTTTGTGTTATTTGGAGACCGCAAATATATGCCCCGAGAACTCACATTACGGATATCGCTAATCTAAAGCATCTCTGGAAGTGCTCCATATGACACCAAAGTGCTATGGGTGAGTAAAACAACTTGTTTTATTACCAAAATAAAGCTCAGATTGTAAAAAACGTTAATTCTCCTTTAACAGCTGCCAGGCAAAAGTATGTCCAAAGAATGTACATGTTTTTTTGTGTGTCAATTACCAACAGGTTATGCATTTTTTTATCTTTAAAAGTTGAGAGTTCTCTTCTAAATTTGAGAGTCCCAGTCTTGATGTTCTTCTGAAGTTACTGACCCGCGGGTTGGCGGTGCGATCCTAGCTCCCACAGATGAGTGCTGCCATTGTGTCCTTCGGCAAGACACTTAACCCCACCTCGCTCCCAGTGTCTGCAGACAGCCCCCATGACAGGAGCTACATCAAGGCCAGTTGCATCAAGCGACGTGGGGCCATCCTCCCGTGGACCCACCACCCACGGGGGGATCCATGGGGATCTGGGCAGTGGATCTGTCTGGACTGTTGCCCCCACGACCCAAAATACAAAGAAAGCAGAAGAAAATGGATGGATGGATAAATAAAATATTTTATTCTCTTCAAATTAATATAAGCTGGCCAAAGAAGGAGATACAGACCACAAATGTTATCACACAAAAGCTCCTGACCACACATAGTTCATAGTTCATAGTTTGATTTATTGTTGAAAAAACATATGTACATGTCCATAGAGTGAATCGAAATTTCTCCATCATTTGAAAGAATTTGTCAAAATTCTTTCTACAAACTGAGTCAGTTGATGTAGGTTCTAGTAGGTTGGTTGTTGTGGGTGCCAGTAGGTTGGTTGTTGTGGGTGCCAGTAGGTTGGTTGTTGTGGGTGCCAGTAGGTTGGTTGTTGTGGGTGCCAGTAGGTTGGTTGTTGTGGGTGCCAGTAGGTTGGTTGTTGGGGGTGACAGTAGGTTGGTTGTTGTGGGTGCCAGTAGGTTGGTTGTTGGGGGTGACAGTAGGTTGGTTGTTGGGGGTGACAGTAGGTTGGTTGTTGTGGGTGCCAGTAGGTTGGTTGTTGGGGGTGACAGTAGGTTGGTTGTTGTGGGTGCCAGTAGGTTGGTTGTTGGGGGTGCCAGTAGGTTGGTTGTTGTGGGTGCCAGTAGGTTGGTTGTTGTGGGTGCCAGTAGGTTGGTTGTTGGGGGTGACAGTAGGTTGGTTGTTGTGGGTGCCAGTAGGTTGGTTGTTGGGGGTGACAGTAGGTTGGTTGTTGGGGGTGACAGTAAGTTGGTTGTTGTGGGTGCCAGTAGGTTGGTTGTTGTGCTACCTGGTCGTTCGGTGGTACCAGCTTTTCTATGTTTGTGGTTTGCTCATTGGTTGGTGGAACCATCATATTTGTATAGGCTGCTGGCTGGACAAGGCTGGCAGAGTGGTCAAGATGTGTTGGCGCCATAATTTCTGGGTTGTAGTGTACGGTCTGAAAGGGAGCTCCCGGAACTGCTGTTAAGTTGATATTTCCAGGTATTTGCGGGACTGTTAGATGACAGCTTGGTGGTACCGTCATAGCAGGATGGTAGAATGGAGGCTGAGCAGGACCTACTGGAGCTGCAGGTTGGGTGGAAGTTATAGGTGCTGTTGTGTTTCTTTCCTTTTTCTTTTTACCATAGTTATCTTTGGTGGACCACCCTGGGTACTTGGCCTGGTGTTCCCTCTTAGCCATGTTCGCCTGCTCGTAATATGGGGCTTTTTCATCAGGTGAGAGCATCTTCCATCTCTCCCCGGCGATTTTGTTCATGTTGTGTTCATGTCTCATATTAAGTTCCCGCATAATAATCCCTCTCTGCTCAGCCTTGTACAGCATGAAGGCGTTAGGAGGTTTCTTGATGTAAAGCTTCTTGACAGCATCCACACTGCTTGTCCTATCAACTCTCTCTGTAGGATTGGAGTTAGTGTGACTAGTGTTAGGCAGTGCAGCTGTTGGTGCAGCTTGTTTTGTAGATGGTCTGTTGTACAATGGACTGTTCTGAGGAGCATAAAAGTTTTTACTTGGAGCAGGTCCAACTTGACAAGATGGGCCTGGTATCGCTGGGGAGACTGGTGACTGTGTGGCAGAATTTTCAAAGGAATGTGGAGGCCTTTGATATTCTAGGAGTTGGTGTTGCAATGATGATGGCATCTGGAACTCCACAGAAGCTGTTGCTGTACTTTCACTACCAGTGGCTGTACTGCTAATGCTGTTCAACATGGTGATCTGATCTGCCATCACGTCCATATCCAGTGCCAACTCTTCAGACTGGCTGGCTTCAGGCGATTTTCTTACCACCTGCAGAAGGCGCTCTGGTCTGGAGTGAGGACTGTCCGGAGGAGAGTCAAAGTTTTTCCTTGGAGAAGGTCCATGTGATGTGGAGGGCCCTGGTTCCACTGGAGAGCTTGGTGGTTCTGTGCTGCTCCCCGGGTTCCTGCTGATAAAGTCCTCCATCATGGCGTTGATTTCAGCCAGCATTGCGTCCACATCCTCTGTCGAATCATCAGACAGCATTTTCATTTCTTGAATAGATGTAGAGGGCCCTGGTTTCGCTGGAGAGCTCCGTGGTTCTGTGTTGCTCCCAGGGTTCGTACTGAAAAAGTCCCCCATTATGGCTTCAATTTCAGCTGCCATTACGTCCACATCCTCTGTCAAATAGTCAGACGGCATTTTCATTTCTTGATTTGGCTCGGTAATTTGTAAAAGTTACAAAGTTGAGCAGAGCTTGTGAAATGCTGCTTTCTGTACGCTGTCTCTGAGTTAAATGAGTAGTGTATATGCTAATGAGCATATTAGCATATTAACATGTTTACATTTGAATCAGTTTGAAAGTAAACAATATTGCACCAGGCTTGGTTAGCTGCATAGAAAAAATAGGTGATCTTCCTATTTTTTTTCAAAGCAACCATGTGTCATTCCTCGCAGGGTAAAGATTAAATTTAGTTTTATATATTGCCATTTATTAATTTATTTAGTATACATTGCCTCTTGTTGGGAGAGAGATACTTTATTGATTAAATTCAAGTTTTTCAAGTTTGCTGTTACTGCAACATTTCCACTGTGCATCTCAGTCGCCTTTGTGTCTCAGTCAAAGTTGCACAGTTGAGCAAATAAAATATACAAATAAAAACATCTAGAAGAAAATATTCAGTGATTTCTACTGAACAAAATCAAAATCTGTACATTTGAAGCTTTATTAGATCCCAAAATGTGTGTGAAATTCTTTTTACATTTTAAGTATATTTGTAAACAGGTACTCTAATACTTAAGTAGGTTTTTTCAGGTATATAACAACTGGGCTTTGGTGTCCCTTTGTCCCCTGCTTTGTGTTCACACTCTGTTGCTGAAGAGTGGAGTTGAAAGTGGTCCAGAATTTGGCCTGAGCTGTGAAGATTATCAGTGGGTGCAATAAGATCTGTTTAGATTTTGTATACTCTCCAATGCTGCTGACAGACAATACCAAAATCCACAAAGCAAACAGCAGTCTTCACCAGTCGGTCCAGCAACCGAGGACTAAGTCAACACAAGCCATGCCAGGACTCCACAGCTGATTTTAGTTCAATCTGTTGGAGCTACAGGACTAGAGTTAACGATTTCCTTACAGTAACAAAGCATGTGGATGTGTAGTTACCATTGAAAAATCAGATTTAATTGTGGTTGAATGTTGTATTGGCATTTAAAAACGATTGATTTAAACTACTAAGTCAGTGCTCAATGAGTCACATATTGATTGTTCATTTATGTTGGATGCCAGAGAAAAGAACTGGTTTGAGAGGGGAGTTAAAGAGGCTATTTTTGTCAAGAAAGAGAATCCTTCCTTGAACAGAAATGGAGCTCTCAGACATTTGTCTCCTTTATAACTCTATCCTCAAACCTAAATCAAAACAAACAAACAAAACAATAGGGCAGCCGGTCAGGTCCAGAGGTGTGAAAACACCCATTATGAGCCTGAATGGTTCTGCTAACCCAGTACTTCTCAAATAGTGGGGCGGGCCCCCCTGGGGGGGCGCGGTGTGATGCCAGGGGGGGCGCGTGTGACCCTGGGAAACATGCTTTTTTGACGTACTGTACTAGAACTGAAGTGTAATTGCACATCAACAACAGTAGTTGGCAGTGGCGCTCTCATTGTCGCTCTGGGGCAGGGGGCGGCAACCTTAAATACGCGATATACAGAACAGACTCAGCAGAACATCCTCTGTCACAGAAAAAACACATATATTCCACTGAGTCGTGTCCTTTTGTCTGACAGAAGCTGAAGCATCAGCAGCACAAGGAGAGAGCGTTGTTTTGTTCAGTGCTTTTAGTTATGCAATGTAGTTTTAAGTTTCATTTCTGTAAAACGTAAACAAATGTGCGCAAAGCTGCATTAAAAACACATTAATATTTGAGTCCTAGTGCAAAAAGACAGTGCAGAGTGCAGTCTTTGTTGGAAGTTTCTTTCTTTCTTTTTTTTTTTTTTATGTTAATAAAAGGATACATTGTTATGCATAGGTGTAGTAATAACAATTTTCTAGACAAATAATACTATTTATAGTTGCACGCAGGGAGGGGGGCATGAATTTTGTGTGTTAATTGAACATATAGAACAAATACTACTGTATTAGTAGTTAACAAAAGTATAATTTCTGTTTTATATTTATTACGTTTAAAGGGTATAAGTAAATATGTATAGTAATGCAGAAGACCCCCTAATGGCAGATTTTCTGCTGGATGACCTACAAGGAATATAAGTTACTCATAAAATGATGAATAGGCTATAAATAAATATTTACAGGCTCAAATAGACTAAGGCTACTTTGAACTTGATGGATGGCTTACACCTAAAGGAAAACAAAGACAGCTGTTGTGACTATTTGTCAACAAAAAATAATTTTAGTTTTAAGTTTGCGGCAAACAAACTAAGAACTAAACATAACTCAACCACGGGTATAATATGGTTTACGCACTAAAGTAAAACAAAATCAATGTCCAAGTAAATAATAACACATTAGACTAAACATATTAGCCTAAACATAGCAAAAATTTATTATACAAATTAACCAAAACTAAATTAGTAAACTACGTAATTGTCAAACAAAAATAGTAAACTAATTGTAGTTTGAAGAAACAAAAATAAGCAAATAGCTCCTACAATAACCATAGACCATAATAGGCTATATAATATTAGCCTAAATCAGTCTATGGGCAGAACATGAAAACTCCACATGGTTCACTGTCCCACCTGGGCTCAAACCCGCGGCCCTCTGTGCGGCGAGAATTCCACCAACCGTTTTACCAGTACTAGCTACCAGTGGGTTTCAAATGGTATAGGCTTAAGCTAAAACTAAAACTAAAACTAATAATCATTTGGACCATTGCCCTAGCAACTGGCCTAATATTTTAAAACAAAACATCTTATCTTTTGAATAATGAACAAAATCTATGGTAGCCTATGCACAAAAGCAGACTTAAATAATAAATTATGAATATGTTTGTGTAAAATGATGTAAGGTTTAGTGTCACAGACTTTCACCTGTAGGAGGGGAACCCTACATCTGGACATACTGAGCCTTAACATGAACTCTAAACAGGAACTTTGCAGCACAGCAAATCCAGACTTTCTAAAGTTGCTGCCCAGTGCCCAGTAGCCTATGGTCTGACCATGCCACACTAACTTTTCCTCTGAGAGCCACACACGCGGACCCTCTGTGTCCTGGGGGCCAAACTGGCGCTCTGGACTTGCAAATGAGGCTGCACAGGCTGCAAATGAGAACTGTAAATGCGCTCTTATAAACAGCAATGTTATCAAGCGTTAAAAAACTACTATTCACACAGAAAACCACGCAGCTCTGTGTGTTATTTACCGCCATACTCATTTATGCAGTAATAAAGATTAGATTAAGGTCATAGTGCATAAAATAGCCCAGGTAGTGCAAGTGCACACAGGTAGAGAATTATGCACTGTGGCTTGTTTTCAGTGACCCATCCTCGAGCACTAGCGAGCGCAAGGCACAGTTAAATATTCAATTTATTTATTCAAAATCTATTTATTCAAAATCTAAATCTAAACTCTGTGTATATATATATATATATATATATATATATATATATATATATAGCCCTAATATATATATATATATATATATATATATATATATATATATATATATATATATATATATATATATATATATATATTAGGGCTGGGAATATTAACGCGTTAATCGCGATTAATCGCGATAGAGTTTTAATCGCGAACAATTTTTTTAATCGTGATCAGAGTTTGCCAGCATTTTCCGCAATTCTACCATCCATATGCAGCTCATTTGGTTGTATTAATTAAACTCATTGTTGGTTAAACGCGCTATTTTGAGTTTGCTAGTATTTTGTTCCTTCTACGCATCCGTAGGCAGCTCGAGCGGGCTTCAATCATTTATTTACAATTTCTCAAAGTAAGCACTATTACTGGTTCATTGTTACTTTTTCCTTTCTCTGCACTTTTTTGAAATAAAAAAAATGGTGAGAAATACTTTGCATTGCATTGTGAGTTTAACTTTAGATTCGAACGGTCTTACTGCAAGATATCAATTTTAAACATGCAAAATAAATCACGATTAATCGCGATTAACTATGAAATTTCTGAGATTAGTTGCGATCAAGAAAATTAATCGTTTGACAGCCCTAATATATATATAATTGCATTTTCAGTTGAATGAAAAAAATTAAATGTGACCTAAAATAAACAATATCCATTTCCAAAATTGCACACTGAAAAAAAGATTGCTGGATTTGCGTAAAAAAATATGGAAAGAAATACGCTGACGCATGCTGATGAAATGTGATCAAATCATGCTGAATGTGCATATTTTTCTTCCATTACCTTATAATAAAAAATAAAAAAAACTTTTTATGGCTTCATTAATTCTGCCAACACAGTTACTTTAACATGTGACGTGAAATGTTGTATTGTCAGTTCTGTATTGTCTTAAACAGAATCAAACACACAGAGCACAGGTACAGAGACACACAGTCTGTTTGGAGCTGGACAGTCTGAAGACTTATTCTAGTGAAGAAGCTCTGGTCTCTGCCTGTGGACACAGGAATAACACATGATTACATAATAATGATCTACTATATGTGTACCCATTTAAATATACTTAAAGTACTTATTACTATCTAATGCAATAATGGACCAGAACACACAGAATCACAGTGAACATTAGAGTTGTACATGCAGAAACAATATTCACCAGGTGCTGCTTTTTTCCCTCAAAATGCAGTAACAGGTAGGGCATCTGGAGCAAAGTCCTCCTAGTGTCACATCACCCTGTAGAAACACATGATAAATGTTCACTAGGAAGTATGATATGCATTGAAAAAATATAATTCTGTTAAAATTATTTTAGTTGGTTTACTTACTTTATTCATCTGTGTGTTTTGTTGGTTCTCAAACAACTTCCTTTTTCTGAAAGATACAGAGATTCACTTTTGTTTTAGTCATTTTATTTGAACTGATAACGTCGCTTTCAGAAAGGTGCAAAAAATTACTAACATAAACTATAACGTTCATGAACTTACCCACAGCAACAGCAAAGTGCATTTTACTCTTTGTTTGTCGAGGACTCTGGAAGCAACACGTTCAAATCTTAGTACAATTGTCACAGTCTTGTAGCTGGGCAGTGATCTTAACAAGTAGTTTCATGGAAACAAGCCTTACATTAACCTGGATTTCAAATACAGCAAACACAAACATGTGTTTACAATGATGACATTCTATGCCAGAGAAAATATATAAAATCTTTGAAAAGTCTTTGAAAAGTCTTACCTCTGTACCTTAAGGACCATACTCATCCGGCACAAGGACTCTTCCGTCTGCTACCCTCTGGTAGACGATACAGGAGCCTGCCAGCACGCACAAAAAGACTCAAAGACAGCTATTACCCCCAAGCTGTCAGACTACTGAACTCTGGGTAATACTCTAAATGACACTGAACTCTCAATAATACTGCACTAAACTACCTTTCATTATGCATAATTATGTTTACTACTGCTGCTCTATATGAATATATCATGTCTGTCACTACCTCACTGTAAATTACTGTTACATGTGCAATAATCAGTGCAATAACCTATGTGCAATATTTATACCACACTATGTGCAATACGAAATCCACATGCAACACCTACACCACACCATATTATGTGCAATCTGTGAAATACTTACACCTTATTTGATCTTGATTTAATCCTACCTGCACCTTGTACATTGTACCTTGCTTTTTTATTTTATTACATTTTATTACATATTTTATTATATTGTTTATTATATTGTTTATTATATTGTTTACTTCTTCCCCTGCACTTTGCAACACTTTTTTTACCATGTACTATTATTGCATGTTATTAGTACTTCTTGACTATCTTAGCGAGTCAACGGTTCTTCTGATCCTAAGCATTTCATTGCATTGTTGACCTTGTGTTGATCCTGCATATGACAAATAAACAATCTTGAATCTTGAATCTCCAGATCAGCTCTTATAATCCTCCTGCTCCACACTGCAGTGCCCTCTGCTCCCATACTTGTCCAGTGACCTGAGTGTGTCCTCTGCTCCCATACTTGTCCAGTGACCTGAGTGTGTCCTCTGCTCCTGAACTGTGTCCTGAGTGTGTCCTCTCCTCCTGAACTGTCCTGAGTGTGTCCTCTGCTCCCATACTTGTCCTGTGTCCTGAGTGTGTCTTCTGCTCCGATACTTGTCCAGTGTCCCGCGTGTGTCCTCTGCTCCTCCTGCCCTGTGTCCTCCTACATTTGAATTTTCCCTCCCAAAGTTTTAGGGATGGAATTCCTGAGGGAGGAGCTTCATCAGAGAATATAACAAAGTTAAGTTCCTTAAAACACACAGGTTTAACATAAACCACAATCAAACTTTGCCTGTGTAAGACTTAAACATGCTGGACAGAGAATCGTGAAAAAGTCATGTTATTGCTGTCAAGCCACTCTCACCATTTTTTCAGTGCATATTGCCATAATTAACTAGTCAGTGTTTTTTTCCCCAACATTTAAAAGTAATTTGATTATACTGATTATTATTGATTATACTATGTACATCCAATTGTTCAATAAAAGATGCAGAATTTAAAAAAAAAGAAAAACACTCATTTTGTTAAGGAACTTTATTGATCTTGCTGCGACAGTGTCCACTGGCATTGAAGTTTAATCAAAATAATGTTATCTAAACCAGATTGGAAAGTTACAGTAAGTTTTGTTTCAAATCTCTTTTGACACACAATGTTAAGCCCTCATTATCAAACCAAACTGATTTGAAATAATCTGCATTTTGTATATGAAAAAACAGAAACATCTCCTTGTTCCAAAAATGTGCAATGCAAAACAGTCTCACACAAATCCTCCACATATCACAGAACCAAATGCAACACAAAGCCAGGTTGAAGAAAGAAATAGTTTTTGCTGTTCTCTCTTTTCAGTCATGCCATGAAGCACACTGTGTATGAAGAAAAAAAGCATTATTTGTTTGCCATGTGCCTGGGAGTATAAAAAGCAGACATTACAATGATTGTGGTGTTTAATTCCTTGGGTACAAATGAGTATGTGGCACTGAAGCCCGAAGAGAACCACACAGCAAACTCTGATGTAGCATCCCAAATAAAAGTATGCATAATAGCTGATCGATCAAACTAAAGATTCAAAACGTTTTGCGCTCTTGTCAAGCACAATGTTAGCTGTCAATCATTACAGTGAAAAAATAAACCTCTTTTGGAAAGTACAAATTTCTTATGACGCACAAGCTTTATTTACTGCATTTGTGTGAAGTAAGGCATGGGCAGACACGAGTGAGTAGTTTAAGGACACTGGGAAACATTGGTACTTGTTTGGGACAAACAATGCAGTAATTAATGTATACTCTGGTTCCTTGGCGCGTCATGCAAACCTTTCTCAGCACTTACACCAAACATTACCAAAATTTCCACCATTCTAATTGTATTAAAAATAAAATGCATATAAAATGTCTTGTACTTCAAGTTTTTTCAACAATCGTGAACTTTTACCCCAACATTAACATTGGAAAATGAAGATGATCCTGTCACGCAAAAATTGGATGTGACATTTTTTCAAGTAGTTGTCAAGTTTAACTATGTTTTTAAACAATCAACGTAAATTTCAACCTTCATTCTTTTCAATAATTCAAGAAATAAAATTTTGTATTACTTTTCAGGGTAAATACAACGTAGTGCTTTCTTGCCTGTGTGACTTTTCAAAATAAAATCTGAAATAAAATGCTAACTGTTGGGATAATACAATCATTTGTAGACATGATTATGTTTTATATTCCATTAATAACTTTTTGCAAAGATTTTCAATGGATATATTTCAAGTGCTTTAAGCCACATCTCAAACAGTCAAAAAGTAAACAAAGGCAATTACTCTGAAATTGAAGTTGGCTCGCTCCATTATAGCGTCTCATCTTCATCTTCATCTCCAGGAAATGAAATGAAAACTTAAGTATAGCTCTAAAGATGCACTAAGTAACTTTTCTGGTGGACGGTCCGCCACCTGCTAGTCACTGGACATATTATTTCTTTGCCTGGAATGTTCCACCGCACTTGTATTTATTCAATTACAGTGTCAAAAAATATAATGAAAATAATATGGCTTCCCGCCTCTCACCATATATCTAACCTGTAATAACTTTAATGCCATACTGTGGAACATTACAAACAAATAAATCACAACTTTATCATGGATACAGAGAATTATTGTGATAAATTATAATATTGAAACTACTTTATGCCACTAATACAAAGCAGTAGAAACAAATAAATGTCAGAACGGAGCTATAATTATCCATAGCAGTTAATGGAAAAAAAATAAAAAATAAAATCTGCTCTCTATGGAAAAGAAAAAGTATGCACATTATATATTGAGATCCAAAATATATTATTCCAACTTTCATATACTTATCATGATAAGTCAATGGTAGGCCTAGACAGGTAGGTGGCAGATCCCCCAAAAGAAAAGTTACGCAGTGTGCCTTTAAGATGTGGCAATAAGCATTAGGAAATATTTCAAAAGTGGTTCTAAGGCTTTGAGTATTTTTTTTTTGATTTTGCAATAGAGAACTAAAATTGGAATGGTGTATTTTTGTCAGTGAAAAAAAATAAAAGATAAAATGGCATCCCATACAAAGACCATTCAAGTAGTACTCTCAAAATAACAACATAATAAAACTATGGGTGAATACCAAAGCTTTTTTTTAACTAGATTATAAGGCCAGTATGGAAAATTACCACTTGTTCCACCAATCAAACAAAAATGTAAATGCGCGCTCTATAGATCTGGAGTAGTGATCACCAAAAGCAGTATATGAGGTCTAGACTGGACACGAATTTTCAGCCCCCTTTTGTTTGCACAGTGACTGATAACCGTGGAAACCTATTCAAATGCACTGGTTTCAACAGTTGACCGAACACTGTACTGTAACCCCAAAAGGTGACTATGCGTTAACATCCAGCAGCGGAGACAGAGCAAAAAGAAGATGGCTGCCATGAGGGCTCACAACATTGGTTTCTACAAGCCAAGCCTCTGACACTACAGGAGTGCCAGGTCATATGCTTTTTTTCATTGCCGTGGTGAGGTTCCAGTTTGCTAGATGTCCATTTCAAACTGGGCATCATCACCTTCAAGGTAAAAGAAAAAAAGTGTCATTAGTAAACAAGGTGTCATTCAAGTAGGAAATACTCAGTAATGTTACGGATTAACAGAACAGCATTTTCAAATAAAAGTGAATGGTCCTATATTATGCAAAATTGTCTGTCGTGAGCTTTAAAGGAAAATTAACGTTTTTTTACAATCTGAGCCTTCTTTCGGCAATAAAACAAGTAGTTTTACTCACCCATAGCAGTTTGGTGTCAATTGGAGCAGTATCGCAGAACTTATGTTGAGCCGTTCTGTTCTACCAATGATCCCGTATCCGTTAGCGTGAGTGCTCGGGGCACTGATTTGCGGTGTCCAAATAACACAAACTTTAGCACTTTTCAAATCACAGAAGATCGCTGTGTCAGGGTAGACTTTTAGTGGATTCCAAAACGGCCTGAAACCCGATATCCCGATATAGCTATAGTTTCATTTGATGACGTCATCAGAGAGGACAGTGCACATGCGTGAACTCAGCTGTTTTGTAAACACCGCTAGTCCGAAAGAAGCTAACACCGCTCTGAACTTTACTTTTCTGTTGCGATATCGGGTTTCAGGCCGTTTTGGAATCTACTAAAAGTCTACCCTGACACAAAGATCTTCTGTGATTTGAAAAGTGCTAAAGTTTGTGTTATTTGGACACCGCAAATCAGTGCCCCGAGCACTCACGCTAACGGATACGGGATCATTGGTAGAACAGAACGGCTCAACATAAGTTCTGCGATACTGCTCCAATTGACACCAAACTGCTATGGGTGAGTAAAACTACTTGTTTTATTGCCGAAAGAAGGCTCAGATTGTAAAAAAACGTTAATTTTCCTTTAAGCCATGTTATAATGTTGTTACCTCATCAAAAACACACCTGGAGTTGTGTTTTGTTTCCTTTTATTCCTTTATTCTTAGTCTGTTCCACCTTGTGATGTCATGCAGTGGTAGTGTTCAAGTTAACAGCTACCTTTTACCTTTAGTTCAGTAGAGATGAGGGTTGACATCATCCAAATGATTCTAGTGAATGTGTATGGGCTTTAAAAACACAGTGGAGCACTCCTGAATTACCACATGACATCACAAGGTGGAACAGAGTGGTTTCTGTTTGAGGGAAAGCATACAGTCAGGTCCATAAATATTGGGACATCAACACTATTTTCATCTTTTTGGCCCTGGACACCATCACAATGGATTTGAAATGACACAAACAAGATGTGCTTTAAGTGCAGACTTTCAGCTTTAATTTGAGGGTATTTGCATCCAAATCAGGTGAACGGTGTAGGAATTACAACAGTTTCTACATGTGCCTCCCACTTTTTAAGGGACCAAAAGTAATTGGACAAACTAAACAATCATAAATCAAACTGTCACTTTTTAATACTTGGTTGCAAATCCTTTGCAGTCAATGACAGCCTGAAGTCTGGAATGCATTGACATCACCAGACGCTGGGTTTCGTTCCTGGTGATGCTCTGCCAGGCCTCCACTGCAGTTGTCTTCAGTTCCTGCTTGTTCTTGGGGCATTTTCCCTTCAGTTTTCTCTTCAGCAAGTAAAATGTATGCTCAATTGGATTCAGGTCAGGTGACTGGCTTGGCCATTCCATAACATTCCACTTCTTTGCCTTAAAAAACTCTTTGGTTGCCTTCGCAGTATGTTTCGGGTCATTGTCCATCTGCACTGTGAAGCGCCGTCCAATGAGTTTTGAAGCATTTGGCTGAATATGAGCAGATAATATTACCCGAAACACTTCAGAATTCATCCTACTGCTTTTGTCAGCCGTCACATCATCAATAAAAACAAGGGAACCAGTTCCATTGGCAGCCATACATGCCCACGCCATAACACTACCACCACCATGCTTCACTGATGAGGTGATATGTTTTGGATCATGGGCAGTTCCTTTCTTTCTCCAAACTCTTTTCTTCCCATCATTCTGGTACAAGTTGATCTTTGTCTCATCTGTCCATAGGATGTTGTTCCAGAACTGTATCGGCTTTTTTAGATGTTTTTTGGCAAACTCTAATCTGGTCTTCCTGTTTTTGAGACTCACCAATGGTTTACATCTTGTGCTGAAGCCTCTGTATTCCGTCTGGTGAAGTCTTCTCTTGATTGTTGACTTTGACACAGAGACGCCAACCTCCTGGAGAGTGTTCTTGATATGGCCAACTGTTGTGAAGGGGTTTCTTTTCACCAGGGAAAGAATTCTCCTGTCATCCACCACAGTCGTTTTCCGTGGTCTTCCGGGTCTTTTGGTATTGCTGAGCTCACCGGTGCATTCTTGCTTTTTAAGAATATTCCATACAGTTGATTTGGCCACACCTAATGTTTTTGCTATCTTTCTGATGGGTTTGTTTTGCCTTTTCAGCCTAATGATGGCTTGCTTCACTGATAGTGACAGCTCTTTGGACCTCTTATTGAGAGTTGACAGCAATTCGATTCCAAATGCAAACTTCGAATGAACTTTTGTCTGCTTATAAATGAGATAATGAGGGAATCACACACACCTGGCCATGGAACAGCTGAGCAGCCAATTGTCCAATTACTTTTGGTCCCTTAAAAAGTGGGAGGCACATGTAGAAACTGTTGTAATTCCTACACCGTTCACCTGATTTGGATGCAAATACCCTCAAATTAAAGCTGAAAGTCTGCACTTAAAGCACATCTTGTTTGTGTCATTTCACAACTTTTAACCATGGGGGGGGGGGCTAAACAGGGTAGGGGAGCTCACATTAACGATTAAAATACTGTTGATGTCCCAATATTTATGGACCTGACTGTATGTAGGGTGTGTTAAACATGTCTGAATGAAACAAAACACAACTTCAGGTATGTTTTTGTTGAGGAAACATTAGAACATAGATCAGAAAATAGTGTAATACGGGCTGTTACATCCCTGAACGTTGCGCTCCAAGGAGGTGGCGGTCACTACCTTTATGCATAGGCTCTCACCCTGTTAAGAAGACTGCCCACTAGCGTGCTCGTGTGCGCGTTCTAGTCTCAAGTTTTCTACACTGTCCCCCTTCCCCTTTCCCTTAAACTTATGAATTCATAAATTAACATAAATTATAACTTTGCCTACAAAGTTCTTGTCCACACTCACTACACTGGCCTTTTAAGTAAGCATGTAAATATTATGGAATATTATCGTCACAAGAGCAACATTTTCATGGAGTCAAGCAAGGAGGAGGAGGCCAAGTACGAGTCAGATTTGCGGAGATGCAAGTCTGCTCAGAGCATGTTTTTTCAAGATTTTTAGTGCAGTAAAAATGATAGAATGAAGAAAATGCTTTTACTTTAGTCTATTTAGTTCATTTAAATCAGTTCTTATTTATTGTATTGAGTAAAATTTTGTGTCTGCATAGTTGTTCCAAGGGCACCACCTGTTCTGTCTTTGTCCATCTCCTTTTGGGCTCATAATCCTTGGTCTTTGGTTACAGAAAGCCTCTACAATGGAATCAAAATCACACTTGAATGATTTTGAGCCTCTCCTTTACAACTCTACATTCCAAAATAAACAAGAGAAGAATTTGAACTAAATAAACATGTGATCCTGTTATTTAACAGTTTGTTGTTTACAATATTGGCTTTGTTAGAGGAAAAAATAATTTCACCTTAGTTAAATTGTGTTGACAGAGAATTCAAACTTAAGGTAATCTCTAGACAGTAATTACAGCTATATTAAAGGTCCTATATTACACAACACTGACTGGTGAGTTTTAAGCCATGTTATAATGCCGTTACCTCATTGAAAACATACCTGGAGTTGTGCTTCGTATCATTCACACATGCTAGACTAATTCTTTATTTTTATCCAGTCTACATCTCTAAAGCTCAAAATGCTCTGTTCCACCTTGTGATGCAATGGTAGTTTTCAAGTTGACAGCAACCTTTTACCTTTATCTCAAGACATTTTATGACTCTGTGGTGGCCTCTGCTCTCCTCTACGCTGTCGTCTGCTGGGCCCCGAGCAGCACAGAACGGGACAGAAAAAGACTCAATAAGCTGGTCAGGAGGGCCAGCTCTGTCCTGGGCTGTCCTCTGGACTCTGTAGAGGAGGTGGCTGAGAGGAGGGTGCTGGCCAAATTCACGTCCATCATGGACGACACCTCTCACCCTCTGCACCGGACTGTGGAGGAGCTGAGCAGCTCCTTCAGCAGCCGACTGAGGCACCCCCAGTGCAAGAAGGAGCGCTACCGCAGATCCTTCATCCCCACCTCCATCAGACTGTATAACTCCACTGTATAGTCCAAATGTGCAATATTGTTTTTCAATACTCTCCTAGTTACTGTTTCTTATCATTATTACTTATTTTATCAGACTGTAGAACTCCACTGTATGGTCCTAACGTGCAATATATTTTTCCAACGTGCAATATCGTTTTTCAATACTCTCCTTGTTACTGTTTTATTATTATGACTTATTCTTTTATTACTTATTTTATTCCATTCTTGCCTGCATGCACTTTTCTTTCTTCAAACTGTCCCTACCTGGAGCTACTGTGACAAGTAAATTTCTCCTGTGTGAGACCAATTAAGTCTTATCTTACCTTATCTTATCTTTAATTAATTACATTAGAGATTGCCATTCTAGATTCTCGTGAAGTTGTATGGAGTTTAAGTGGAGCAAATCCTATATTATTGCATAACATCACAAGGTGGAACAGAGTGTTTTCCGTTTGAGAGAACAATGCAGGATTTGTGTGTGAATGAAACAAAACACAGCTCCTGGTATGTTTTTGATGAGGAAACAACATTTGAGCATACATTTTCAACACAGTCTTCAAGATATTTTAGCCACTATGATTCCATTTAATTCTAAGCACCGCAAATGTATTCATATTAATTAGAAGACATAAAGTTGTATTCATGCAGATTTTGTGTTGGCTTCATACCAGTTGCGGGCTTGCCCTCATGGTTGTTGATGTGGTTGGCTTCGTTCTTGTGGTTCTCAGTCAGGATGCTTTGGCTGGTCACTCCGGGAATGACGGGCAGGTGGGCAGGAGGGGTCTGAGCAATGGGGGAGTTACGCCTGTCCAGTAAGAATTTTCGGTCATAGATGATACGGGTGCCTAGAGGGGACATGTGGAGATTTTCAGATGATTTCAAATTGCATTTTGTTCACATTACAGACAGATTATTTGCACCGTTTAGCATATCAGATATCGGCCTTCAATCGCAAAGAGAGGCAGATATTTTGTTAATGCTTAGTCATTACTTTGAGGGCACTCTACCAGCAGCTCCCCTCTCTACATCCTGGACCTTTTAACCCCTTACTCTAGTCAGAAACTCCTGGTGGTCCCAAAAAACAGGTTTAAAACTCTGGGGACCTGTCCTTTCAGGCTGTGGTCCCAAAATGATGCTATCCTTTGCCCTTTCTCTCCGTGGATTTTTTTAAAATGCAGCTGAAGACACTCCTGTTTAGAAAAGCATTTGGTTTAACTTGAGTCCTATTGCCCTATTTTATTTGTTTGTTTTATGGTGTATCTGTTCTCTATAAAGCACTTTATGATGTTAATGAGTAAAAAGCGCTATATAAATAAAGTTTACTTACTTCCTTAACCAGCTGCACAATAAATATGACTCAAGTTTTATTTGAACACTTTACCATAACATACCATACCATAATAAAAGAAGAAATTCAATTTGTCAACTGGACAAAGTTTGTTTGGTTGAAAACGTTTCGCCGCTCATCCGAGAGGCTTCGTCAGTTCTGGTTAGAGTGCTGGTAAGACACTTGCTTATATCTCGCTGCAGGGAGGAGCTAACTATACTGCAGTTTTTCCGAAACTATCTCGCCTATTGGTATCTGTCTTTTGTTTCTCTGGCGTCTAGTTTCTAGACGTTTCTGAATTTCTTCTTTTATCATGGATTCTACCTGGACGGCTGTGGGACTCTTCACGCATAACATACCATAATTCATACAGCTGTAGAATTCACCCTTGTGCAATAGATAACACTCCCTAGAGAATACTCCCTACAACTGTATATAGCTGTGATTGTACATCTCATTTGATATTGTATTTTATACTTTATTACTACTTTCTATTTACCTGGCCAGCCAAATGATATCTCTCTGTATTTCCTATACACCGCGATACCATTTGGACACTCTCCATCCACTCTCGCTCCTCCGGTTCCAAACCGACTCCGCGATTCTGATTCGTTCAAAGATGGTGACGTCAGTGCACCCGCCTTTGCCCGCAAAGTCACTCTTAGGCAGCGGAAGTTCCGCCTCAGTTTTGAATCAAGATGGCGCAATCTCTGATTGGTTCACTTAGCTGTCTGTCTACGCGCAACCGCAGCGCATTCTGTGGATCAAACGTTACCAGACTCACTCGCTGGTACAGCGATGAGTCATGGATTCTTCCAGGCAAACTTTCTATTTAATTCTGATTTGTACATATACATTTGTTATCATTATTTTTACTTTTATAATTATGTCTCATCTGACAATGGTCTATTGCTCTTTTTTTTTTGCTTTTTTGCATTCCATCTATTTTTTGTTACCCTCTGTTATATAGGATATTTGATGAGTGAGCTACTGTACCCAAAACAATTTCCCTTGTGGATCAATAAAGTTTGTCTAAGTTGTCTAAGTCTAAGTTTATTATGAAGAGGATGGTGCACAAAATGTGACTACATAAATACTTTACTGATCCCTAAGGAAATTCAAAGTTCTGCAACAGCAACATAGAAATAAACATAACATAGCAGTCCATTCTCTTGCATTCATCAGCTATAGGGATGTGTTGTACAGACATATGGCATGACTTTTGTTTTCAGTTTGTGGTAAAGCAGAGCTACTGATTGTAAAAATTGTAATAATAAAATTTGGGGAATATCAGCCAAGTTCTTTTAGCCTGCACTATGCACTGTTGTCACTTTTCTAGATGCAGACGTGTGTCTTTGAATGCATAAGCTGACTTACTGCCAAACTAAAGTTACAGATAAAGCAACCTTGAACCTTGAACAACTGGCGTCGGCCATTAAAAAAAAACTAGTTCAACTCACATTTCATTACACCCACTCTATACTTGGGAGCAGCTATGATATAAGTCTGCACTTGTCCTTGAGTGACCCCAGTGAAAATATGACTTTTTCTGAAATTTCTGAACATTTAAGGGTTTGATTTGGCGTTTCGACAGCGTGGCAAAGTCTGTATGCCTTTGCCTTTCGTCCACAGAGTTAGCCAGGTCAATTCCATTTCAGTACAATACTCAATCACAAACTCAAATTAATAGAGATGGCAACAAGAAGGAGGGCATGGCAAATATTTTTGGAAAAACAAACCAAAAGACCAGCACTGTTTGAAAAAGCATAATTTTAGTAACGTGACAATACTGTAGGCTACAATAAAGACATATTACACCCTTATAACAGTGATAGTTCCGGTTTAAATGCAAATACGACGCAGGCACTCCCTCTGCACGCTATTAATAACATGGTACATTATGTGGAGAGATAAAAACGAGCATTCCTCATTTAGATACAACTGCGCATCACAAACCAGTCTGGCTGCACTTCACCTCATAACACCGCTGTGATTCATGGCTGTTGATGGATTGATTCTAATGATAATCTTTTGCTAAAGAATCAACAGAACGATACATTCTGGCAGCAAACAACCACTAAAAATGTGCACTGCATTTTTCAGCCCAATCTCTGCGCAGCCAAAGCTCCAATCGTGCAGCGGACAGAAGCGAAGGGGCGGAGACACGCTTTGTTTTTGTTTTGAAGAGGATGACAAGGCAGCCAAGGCCACTGCGATCCGAGCCAAAAGCAATGCACACAAATCAAATGCATGTTTTTAATCTATCATGTCATGGTTAAAACAAAACTCCGTCGCGTTACCTCCAGGAGTGGTGGAGAATAAAGTGCCTCCGGGGGTGGTACAGTAGTCATGAGGTAGCTGCGTTGTGTCGTTGATCAACACCGTCCTAGTCGGGATGGCCCTGCTCTCGCTAAGCTGACGACTGCTCGACATTTTGTTGTAGCGCCAGTGGGGTGACGGATACAGCGGCTAATCAAACTTGGGGTGTTTATCTCCCGACGGACGGTGGATCAGGGCCTTTCCCCTCTCTCGGAAATCTTCCCAAAAGCTTTCTTGTCTCTCCTGTCGTCCTCCCAGCCGTCAGCGCGTCCCCTCCCGCAGCAGCAAGGCAGGAAGCACGACCCGCAGCGGCCGGATATGACGCCAGCGGACCAGACCACGGCCTACAGCACAGTTTACAGAAAGATCATTAAAGTCATAGAAACAAGTTAAAGCCTGTTTAATATTTACATCGCAGAACGCTCATTAAATTATTCTCTGTGCACTGCTTTCTGCAGGTGGACCATTTAAAGAGATGATGCAATAACGAATTGTATATTAAATCTTGTAGGCCTACATCTTGGAGAAAAAAAATCTTAGATGCGCCACTTTGTATGTACCAGTGTTGTATAGTAACGGAGTAATAATACTTCACTACTGTACTTAAGTACATTTTGGGAGACTTTGTACTTTACTTGAGTTTAAAAAAAAAAGATAACTTTGACTTTTACTTCACTACATTTCCGAATTTAATTGCATACTTTTACTCCGATACATTTTCAATGTGCTCTTTAGTTACTCGTTACAAAAAAACCCTCTACTGACTGCAAGGAAGTCAGGACGTGCCTGGGCTTGTTCGCTACTTGCGCATGACAATCAGCCAACACATATTGGTTTCATGCAGCTAGTTTAATCAATCAACATCCCTGATGGAAGAGGAGACAGCATCCACGTCGGCTGCAAATGAAGGGGGACCTGACGATGAGCATCCCTGGCCGTACTTAAACACAATGTTCTCTTACGCTGATGTGAAGGATTCGTCCTATCGAATGAAGTGCCTCTTGTGCCTTCCAAGAAACTTGGAAATCCTATCTTACAAAAACTCCCCGTCCAACCTCAAGAAACACATCGAGGTAAGTTCTAGATTAATGAAATTGTTAGCGTCTATATTCCAATTTCAGTAACCATAGCATGGACATTCTAGACACCGTTATGAAACCTTGAGCATAACATGTAGAAATTAACTTTGTGTGACATTGTTTCAGTTACACAAAGCGTATTTGACGACGTTGGAGCTAACAGGCTACCTAGCTTTTTCGGCTCAAGGGAAGGCATAGCTGTAGGCCAGGGCTCTCAAGTCTCACGCATTGAGAGTGTGACACATGCAATTCAACGTTTTTTGTTTTTTTTTTTGTGCCCAGAAAATCGGTCTGTGTGGCTTAGTTTATGCAGGCTCCGCGCGTTTTCAGCGAAAAAAACTCCCCCTGCTCCGGGCGCACGGTCCGAGCGAGGCCGGAGCAGACACGCCGTCCCCCGGGCACGTCCTGAGCCTCAGTCCCGGTGTCTCCGTCTGTGCGTAACGTGCCCCCCCCCCCCCCGACGGCTTACGCGCGGAATACGCGCGGCCCAGAGCCGAACTGCCCATGGTGAGCCGCGGTGAGACGCGGTGAGACGCGGGCCCGGTGCATTAACCAGACTCTTACATGAATCTGTTAAAAATGCCCCGCCCCTAAACCAAAGACTAAACTAAACCAAGACTAAACCAAGACTAAACCAGAACTAAACCAAGACTAAACCAGGTCTAAACCAGGACTAAACCAGAACTAAACCAGGACTAGACCAGGACTAAACCAGGACCTAGCCAGGACTAAACCAGAACTAAACCAGGACTAAACCAGAACTAAACCAGGACTAAACCAAGACTAAACCAGGTCTAAACCGGGTCTAAACCAGGATTCAACTGGGACTAAACCAGGACTAAACCAGGACTAAACCAGGACTAAACCAAGACTAAACCAAGACTAAACCAGAACTAAACCAGGACTAAACCAGAACTAAACCAGGACTAAACCAGGACTAAACCAGAACTAAACCAGGACTAAACCAAGACTAAACCAGGTCTAAACCAGGACTAAACCAGACCTAAACCAGGACTAGACCAGGACTAAACCAGAACTAAACCAGGACTAAACCAGGACTAAACCAGAACTAAACCAGGAGTAAACCAGAACTAAACCAGATCTAAACCAGGTCTAAACCAGGACTAAACCGGGACTAAACCAGGACTAAACCAGGACTTAACCAAAACTAAACCAGGTCTAAACCAGGACTAAGCCAAGACTAAACCAGATCTAAACCGGATCTAAACCAGGTCTAAACTAGGACTAAACCAGGTCTAAACCAGGACTAAGCCAAGACTAAACCAGATCTGAACCGGGTCTAAACCAGGACTAAACCGGGACTAAACCAAAACTAAATCAGGTCTAAACCAAGACTAAGCCAGGACTAAAACAGGTCTAAACCAGGACTAAACCAGGACTAAACCAAGACTAAACCAAGACTGTGTGTGATAACATATTATCCTATGCATTATTGAATAATATGGACTTTTAGTTATAAAAGCATTTCCATATTAACAAAGTACCTTCTAATTCTGCCCTGCCCTTCCACCATCCCCCCTGGTTTCATTTTATAACTCGACTACTGCTCGCATACCCCCCCCCCTTGATGCTTGATACTTTTACTTGTACTTTTAATTACATTACTTGAGTACATTTATTTTTAAATTACTTGTCATACTTAAGTACAAGAAGTTCCAGATACTTTAAGACTTTTACTCAAGTACATTTCAGTCAGTGACTTCGACTTTTACCAAAGTCATTTTTGGGAGGGGTACCTATACTTTTACTTGAGTTTGATTTTCCAGTACTTTATACAACACTGGTATGTACCCAAACATTAGTTGTAGTTCCATAGAGTAGAAAATGTAGTAATTCCGCAATGCGGGATGTGCAATTTATAATTGTCAAAAAATATATAAATGATAAAAAATTAATAAAATGTCATACTCATCCGGCACAAGGACTCTTTCGTCTGCTACCCTCTGGTAGACGATACAGGAGCCTGCCAGCACGCACAAAAAAGCATGCACACTCAAAGACAGATATTACCCCCAAGCTGTCAGACTACTGAACTCTGGATAATACTCTAAATAATACTGAACTCTCAATAATACTGCACTAAACTACTTTTCATTATGCATAATATGTTTACTGCTGCTGCTCCATATGAATGTATCATGTTTGTCACTACCTCACTGTAAACTACTGTTACCTGTGCAATAATCTGTGCAATAACCCACATGCAACAGTTATACTACACCATATTATGTGCAATCTGTGAAATACTCTACTTACACCTTATTTAATCCTACCTGCACCTTTGTACATTGTACATTGTACCTTGTATTTTTATTACATTTTATTACACCTGCACTTTTTGCAACACTTTTTTTTTACCATGTACTATTATTGGATGCTATTAATTGCATGCTATTAGTACTTCTTGACTATCTTAGCGAGTCAACGGTTCTTCTGATCCTAAGTATTTCATTGCATTGTTGACCTTGTGTTGATTCTGCATATGACAAATAAACAATCTTGAATCTTGAATAACTCGTTGCTCGTTCTTCTTCTCATTACTCTAAAAACTCCCTTTGAGCATTGTTCATTTATTGCCATTCCTTCATTTTGAATATATTTTAACTTGAAAATAAGCCTGTCTTTTTTAACATTCTTTTTGAGACCTGTGCACATGCGTAAAAGAATGGTTGCTATGGAAATAACCAAAGCTTTAACACGTAATGAAGCTTTAGAGTACTTTATGACGTAAGCACTGGAAGTATGTAATGGTTGGTTCTTGGCTCAAACAGGTCACAACATTACTAGCTTCTGAAGACATCAGCCGCTTACTGAGCTTCAGAGAGAGATAGACTTCTCTAACAGGCAAACAGAAATATCACGACAATTACAAGCTTCAACTTTGACATTCTATTCAACTTAAACAATAAAATGGAAAGACAAAAAGAAATCTACAAAACAGACATGGGACTTTTGTATGAGCTGGCATTGGTCCACAGACGTCCCAGACCATAAGCCCACCTTCCACATCGAAGTGCGAGTGGGGGACTTTGTTGGCTACGGCTCAGGTCCCTCAAAACAACAAGCTAAATTGAACTCAGCCTCAAAAGTAATAGAGGACTTGAAGAAGCTCCCAGTGATGGAGAACACAACTCCGTATTGGTGCAAACCTCACCTGGACCCGAAGGACCCACTGGAGCGTCCATATTTCTTCTATAATAGAAACCCTATTAGTGCCCTGGTAGAAATCCTTACAGTGAGAAAGCAAAAGACGGCTGAGTTTCAGTTGGTCAGTGTTCAAACCTTGGGCAGTGGCAGTGTGCAGTTCACTATGGAGGTAAGAGTGGGTCAGATGTCGTGCCAGGCTCAGGGACCCAACAAACCGAAAGCTAAGATGCTGGCAGCAGAGAGAATGCTGCAGATGATGGGGTTTCAAGAGCTAATGGAACACATAACCCTCCAATGCAGCCATATGAGGAGCAGATGTTCCAGCAGCACGTTTACGAGCTAAAAGCACAACACAAGAGGGAACACCAGGAGTCCTAGAGGCCTTAGACCACCAGTCCAGAAACAAGGAACAAATCAGGATCCAGGACCAAACCAGGAATTTAGACCCAGGCCACTTCAGGAAACCAGGCCAGTCAATGTTCAACCCAGGCCAGTCCAAGAACACAGACCACTCAGTACGTCACAAAATCCCACACCAGTTCCAACAAAATAATTGGCCAGGTCAAGTCCCAGAGATACACTGGCCAAGCCAGTTCCCATACAATCCCAGGCCAAACCAATTTCCACCAAATCACTGGCAAGTCTGGTCCCCAGAGAATCCTAGGCCAGGTTAGTTACAAGAAAGACCCAGGCTGGGTCATTTCCCATGGAATTCCAGACAAGGCCAGTTCCCACCAAATCCCAGGCCAGTCCATATGCAGGAGACCCCCAGGCCAGGGCAGTTCTCAGAAAGACCCAGGCCAGGCTATTTCCCACGGAATTCCAGATAATCTGAGGCAATTACACCTGAACAGCCCTCAGCTCTACAGGACCTGTCTGCTGAGTCTGCAGAGGAGGTCCAACTCAAAGAAATCCAACTGGAGGAAATCCAACTAAAGGGACTCCAACTCCTGGAGATACAACTAGAGGAGTTTCAACTGGAGAAAATTCCACTGGAGAAAATCCAACCAGAAGAAATCCATCTCCCAGAGATCCAAATAGAGGAGTTGCAGTTAGAGAAAATCCAACTGACAGAAATCCAACTCCCGGAAATCAAGCTAGAAGTTCTAATTGGGGAAAATGCAATTGGAGAAAATGCTACTAGAGGAAATCCAACTCCCAGAGATCCAACTAGAGAAGTTCCAACTGGAGGAAATCCAGGTAGAGGAAATTCTACCAGAGGAAATTCAACTCCTGGAGATCTGACTAGAGGACTGAGGACAAGAGGACAACTGGAGAAATTCCAGAGGAGTTCCAACCAGAGGAGATTGAACTAGCAACCACCAACAATGCTGAATCTCCACATGATGTCTTTAGCAAATTTCCAATCAAGACTCCCAGTGAACCAGAGGAGCTATCTGAACTAATGCTTCCCAGTCCATCACTGCCTGCAATTCAAGACCAGGGTGTGGAATCCATTGTAAAAACCCACTGCCCCAAAGCCACAAATTGTATGATCGTAGCAATGATCAAAAACTGGTCCCCAAACTCAAACAGTTCCCTGACAATGAACAACAGATGGTGCTTGTCCAAAAACTGAGAAAAGTGGAGAACCAGGTTGTGACACCTGAGAACAGTGAGCTCAGAGCTCAAAGATCTCAAAGCCATTGACAAAGCAGTGGCTAAAAGCTCTGGTTCCTTTCTGTTCTCAGACAGCTCCTAATAATATATATATATATAATAATAATAATAATAATATATATATATATATATATATATATATATATATATATATATATATATATATATATATATATATTAGCGCTGTCAAACGATTAATTTTCTTGATCGCAACTAATCTCAGAACTTTCATATTTAATCGCGAATAATCGTGATTTATTTTGCATATTTAAAATTGATATCTTGCAGTAAGACCGTTCGAATCTAAAGTTAAACTCACAATGCAAAGTATTTCTCACCATTTTTTTTATTTCAAAAAAGTGCAGAGAAAGGAAAAAGTAACAATGAACCAGTAATAGTGCTTACTTTGAGAAATTGTAAATAAATGATTGAAGCCCGCTCGAGCTGCCTACGGATGCGTAGAAGGAACAAAATACTAGCAAACTCAAAATAGTGCGTTTAACCGACAACAAGTTTAATTAATACAACCAAATGAGCTGCATATGGATGGTAGAATTGCGGAAAATGCTGGCAAACTCTGATCGCGATTAAAAAAATTGTTCGCGATCATAACTTACATTAATCTAATCGCGATTAACGCGTTAATATTCCCAGCCCTAATATATATATATATATATATATAATGTGTGTGTGTGTGTGTGTGTGTGTATGTGTGTGTATATATATATATATATATATATATATATATATATATATATATATATATATATATATATATATATATATAAAAATCAATTTAATTACTGTGTCTTGATATCTACAACTATCTTGGAGTCTTTGAACGCGCCAGTTGATGACCGCGCATGCGCACTTGCTCCGGGCTGCCAATCCAAGCACAGGTCCTTTCGCCGCCATCCTCATCCCATAGAAACACAAACTACCGCGCTGCAGTCAATAATGAGCTTTACAGTGGAAGAGAGGGGCAACCCGAACACACTGTCCTACCGTTTGTTCTTCAGTAAGTCCACAACAACCGATAAATTACTGCCAGAGTTCGTAAACTAGCTAAAATAGCTCGCGTAATGCAACCGGTGTAGGTCTAATCTCTCCACGTGTCACTTGCCTGAATTCATTCATTTACTGTAGTTTTTAATGCACAGATAGGCTAGTCTAAATCAGATATAAGAAAGTTCCAAATAATGGCAATAAGATGTTAGAATAATATAATAATATTAGAAATTTTGGCACTAAAACATACCTGAAAACCAATGAGCTAGCCAGTCTGTCCGGTTTAGGCAATGATGTAATGATTTGCCTTTATTGCCACTTGAGATTATTGACGTTTTATTAATATTAAAACAACTGAAAAGGAACAGGAAGTGTCCCAAGAACATTGTTGTTCTTTGTAGGAAAGCGAGTGACGCCCTCCATTGATCAGCTTAACCAAGCCTAAAAGTACAAGCATTCATTTGTCAGACTGGTAGCCTATATCAAATACTGCAATGTGTAGTATTTGATATAGGCAACCAGTTCATTTGAGATAAATACTAGTTGTTTAATGTCTTGTTAACATTAAAATGGAGACTATATTTTGTTGTTAGAATAGGGTATCAAATTGTTTTTGACTGTAGAACTCTTAATCTTGAATTGTGTGGAACTGGTATAAATGGGATGTTGTTTTAAATGGCCAGTTGTCAATATTTATTCATAATTTTGTCTCAGAAAATGCAGAAGGAAACTACATTTCCCCATTCCATGACATCCCTATGTGCGCAGATGAGGCACAGGTGAGTGAGTACTTTTGTTTTCTTTCTTTTTTTTTTTTTTTACAATGACTAGATGAACAGATAACAAAACGAAAAACTTCCTCCTTATAGCCATAATACTTGGCTGTGATTAGTTAACTCTCCTTAGCTCCATGGTCAGAGTCTAGCTTTAACATTGGCCTTTGCACTAGTGTTGTTATCAGTGGTGTTGTGCCAGTATCTGTATTTCATGTCTATGCACCAAATTTCCCCCGGAGAGACAATAAAGTATCTTATCTTATGCTGTTTTATCAGAGTTGAATATTTCTATTATCTGTGGGACTAATTCTGTCTAACTAAACTTAAGTTAATAAAAATATAAACTTAAGACCTAAAGCATGTTGCCAGGCAAGTAAAAAAAATGCAGTCAATGTTGTGAAATATTTGCTTTTCTGTCTTACAGAATATCTTTAACATGGTAGTTGAGGTTCCGAGATGGACAAACGCAAAGATGGAGGTACAAACTTTCATTTACCATCAATACTAATATCACTACCAAACCTTTAAATATAGATTTTAATTCTACTCCTTCACTTCCTTTTTATTTATGAATAATTGTATGAATTGTAAGCAAAAGAAAATGGCAAATAACACATATCACAGCCTTTGTACTTAGCAAGGCTTTGTGCACATAGAAATTAGGGCTGCACGATATATCGTACATTTATCGTCATCGAGATATCAACATGCGCGATATCCATATCGCAAAAGACTGCCTGAACTGCGATAAATGTTTTTATTTATTTTCTTCCAAATAACTCTTCATGTCGTATTTGCCCAATCAGATGCAGACGTACTGCCTAGATCCCGCCCCCAAGTAAATGCGAGCGTAGCCTGAACTGCTTAGCAGATCCCACCCCTAATTTAACGCATGCAAAGCACGTGAGAGAAGAGCATAGAGACGTGAGTGATGGCTGAGTCAACAGAGTCGTGTCAGGAGGACAATGTAGGCGAAGAACTCGTGCCTAAAAAAAACAGTTCGTCTGTTATTTGGAAGTATTTCGGTTACAAGAGGGAAGACACATTACAAGCCCAGGTACTGTGTAAGTCATGCCAAAAAGTTGTAGCAACCAGCAAAGGAAACACAACTAATCTCCGCAGTCACCTTCAACACAACCACTTAGATTTGTACAAGGAGCTCCAAGGTAGCGCTAGCAAAAGCAAGACTACAGACGTTAGGCCCACGTCAAGTGGGAGCTCCAAAGCAGTCCAACAACAGTCATCCATTCACCGGAGTTTTGCAAGTGTAACTCCTTATGAGAAATCTTCAAAGCGCCACAAAGAAGTAACGGAGGCCATTTCACGTTACATTGCTAAGGATATGATGTCTATAAATACAGTTAGCAGAACGGGTTTTGTGAGTCTGATCAATATACTGGACCGCAGATACCAGATGCCATCACGGACTTATTTTTCCCAAGTCGCCATCCCACAGATGTATGACACCTGTCGCGGGAGAGTTCAATCTGAACTGAGTGAAGTTGTGCACTTTGCAAGTACTACCGATCTTTGGTCTAGCCGCACCACGGAGCCCTACCTGAGTTTCACCGTGCATTTCATCACTGACAACTTCGAGCTACAATCGCGTTGTCTAGAGACTGTGTATTTTCCGGACTCGCACACTGGTGAAAACATAGCTCTTGGATTACGTGAAGTGTTGGTCAACTGGGATCTGCATGAAGACCGGCAAGTGTGTATCACTACGGATAACGGCTCCAACGTCGTGAAAGCCACCGAACTCAATAACTGGGTCAGACTTCAATGTTTTGGCCACAGGCTGCATCTTGCAATCGGTAAGTGTTGAGATGACCAAGGAAATAAATTGATCAGCTAGTCACTGTAATCATTCTCTATTTCAGTCTTATTTTGTGTTTTAATGCATCTAATTATTTGTTCAGTCAATTAAGCATTTTAAATTCATGCAATTAGGCTATGGTAGCAGTGATTTGAATGCTGCTAGTAGGCTACTCCTGGCCTAGTCTGTAATTATTGTAGGCTATCCTAGTTACTAGGATTTGGTTGAGTTAGTCTTTTCTCCTGTAAGTTTGAATTATAAATACTTGTCTTGTGTTCTCCCCACTCCCTAGAAAATGCTGTTAAACATGATGACCGCATTACTAGAGCTGCTGGCCTCTGCAAAAAGTTGGTTGGACACTTCTCCCATAGCTGGAAAGAGAAGGTAGCACTGAGAAAGGCACAGCAGGAGCACAACCTCCCTGAGCACTCGCTCATCACTGAATGTCCAACAAGGTGGGGGTCCAGACAAAAAATGATAGAGAGAGTCCTAGAGCAGCAGCGGGCCTTATCCGATGTCCTGTCAGCAGACAGAAAAATCAAGGCATTTGATTCCCACCTGGCAGGATCTGGATATACTTGAGTCTGTCAACCAGGCACTACAGCCTCTGCAAGAATTTACAGATGCGCTGTCAGGTGAAAGTTACGTAAGTGTGTCATATGTGAAACCAGTCCTTCATCTGATGAAGACATCAGTCCTTGCAGAGAAAGAGGAGGACAGTGATTTAACAAGGTCGATTAAGATGAAAATTCTGGACTACATGAACACTAAGTATGACGACCCAGCAACCCAGGAACTCCTGGACATGTCGTGCTTCATGGATCCCAGATTCAAGGCCAATTACATCAGTGGCGAAAATGTGTCAGACATCAAGACCAGGGTGATGTCAGAAATGGAAGCAATAGCACAAAAGGTAAATAATGTTATAATGTTTGATACAAGGGTGATAGAATATGTTTAATAATATAAATATTGCATGATCTTGAATGGAACAAGACATGTAACTGAATGTTTGTGCAAAATGAAAATGCATGTGTCCCCATTGTATTCTCTCTGTAGGAGAGGGACTCCACAGAGTCTGAGGCCCAAATCATGGATCCACCGAGTGCCACAGAGAAGAGAGCAAGAAAATCACTGGGCAGTTTCTTCAAGGTTGCTCCAGTCCCTTCTTCATCTTCTGTGCACCTGGCACAAGCCGTTGAAGCTGAACTCAACAGCTACCTGCTGTCTCCCACCATAGACAGTGAAGCAGACCCACTGGCTTGGTGGAGACTCCACCAGGTCAGCTACCCAAAGCTGAGTAAACTAGCCAGGAAGTATCTCTGCATACCTGCAGCTAGTTCACCCTCAGAGAGACTTTTTAGTACATCAGGAAATGTTGTAACATGCCAACGCACATGTTTAAAGCCTAACAAAGTAAACATGCTTGTTTTCCTTGCAAAGAACTTGCCATAAGAAAGCATGCTCACAAAACTATGCACACACAAACACTCATGCACAACATGAATGCACAATACATTACATTTCATATTGCCATACTGTGGCTGTTCTTCAAAGCTTGTAGTTGAGCTAAACTACATTGTAGACCATTTTTTGTTACCATTTTTTGGCCAAGAACTTCAGTTACTATCATTTTAATTGTTATGTTAACATTTATTTAAGATTTAAAATAATTTAACTTGTTTTTGGATGTTTTATGGAAGGCATTTTTATTCAAATGCTCATTTAATTGAATTCTTTCAATAAAAACATGTTGGAAAGGAAATTTTTTCAGTGTCTGGAGATGGAAGAAAAACAAGTTATAGGCTATTTAGATATCGTGAGAAATATCGTTATCGCAACACTCAACAGCAATATCGCATATCGTGGGTTTTTCTAATATCGTGCAGCCCTAATAGAAATCTACTCCAGGAATACACCCAAAAGATTGTGGTTTTACTGTGTACTTAACGTTGGATTACTGTATTACTTACACCACCTCATGCAAAAGGTGCAAGTCACTGCATTGTTGTAAATTAGTAATTTGGTTATTAAGTAATTAAATTATTGATGGCAACTCCAAGAAAGAGCTGTTTACATTGGTATGCATGTCTGCTTTGCATCTGGATAAAAAATAATCCCCAATAATTAATATATGTGAATACAATATGCCAAATGTTTGTGAGAGTCACAAATGAGTTGGATGGATTTAAATAACTACTACTTCTTTTCACTCTTTGAAACTCTGGTACCTCAGATTTAACAAATGCTGGGACTAGTGATCTGATGGAATATGTAATAAATAATAATAATGCATCTGTGTTATATGGCTCTTTTCACACTTCACAATAAAGTAACACGAAAACAAGGATCAGACAGAGAAAACTAATGAGAAGCAGTCATGTGTGGCGACTGTAGGCTGTGAGGAAAAGGTGCATTTTGAGCAGTTTTTTGGAGGTGTTTACTAGGGGTGGGTATTGGCAAAGAAGTCACGATTCAATTTGAATCACGATTCATATGCCACGATGCGATACTATCACGATGCATCACGATACTTGAATTATTGCGATGCATTGCAATATATTCGACTTCAGTGAAAATGTACCAAAAAAAAGAGGATAACTTAAATATCAGTGGCTGTGTATCTGGGTAGTGTCTTCAATTGATACATAACTCTGAGCAACTCAATTCATAACTGAATTTATTGAATAACAAAAACAAATAAATCAAACCAATAACAAAAGTGCATAGGATTTTTTCTAAAACAAAAATGATGTTCAAACATTTGCCATTTTGGAGGTAGCCACCATCATAACAAACAATACCCTTTCACAAAGAAAAAAGTGCATAGGATTTATTAAAAAAACAACAACTTATAATTGATTTATGTATTTATTAATAATTAATTAATTAATAATTAATTAATTATTAATTAATAAAAATCTATTTTTGGCATCAAGAATCGATGCAGTATATTGTGAAAGTTAGTATCGCGATGCATTGTCATGACGATTATTTTGCACACCCCTAGTGTTTACTGAGTCTGAGTTTCGCATGTGAAGGGGGTAGCAAACATGGCAAGAAACTACTGTCAAATAAGGCATAATATGTAAATGTGTATGTACTAGGGATGCAAATTATCGGTTAATTCATTAACTGATAGTTGATTGACCTTATCGGTCGATTAACGATTAACTGATAAGCGGTGTTTTTCACCTGAATTTTAGTGTTTCAATAGGGTCTTTAAGAATATAAGCTATAGTAACATAACACTGAGTCATAAATATATCATAGTATTATTATATTGTATATTCCTCAATTAATTATTCCTTAGTAAAAAGCAGACAAATGTATTGATGCTGAATAACAAAATACAGTAATCCCTCGCTCTATCCAATCTTTTTTTTTATAGTGTAAAATTTTTTTTATAGAGTAACATTGTGTTCTGTCCTGATTGGCTAAGAGACTAGACCAGGACTGAACGTGGACTGGACCAGGTCTGAACCAGGTCTGAACCAGGACTGGACCTGGACTGGACCGGGACTCGACCGGGTCTAGACCTGGACTAGACCAGGATTAAACCACATTAAACCGTGCTGGTTTCGCCGCGCCCCGCGCTCCGAGCCGCAGGCCAGCCGCGCGGGGCTCGGGGCGCGGGCTGCGGCGAAGCCAGCAGCAGCGGCACGCATTCCGGGTTCGATCTCGCCTCGCGGTACACCCGGGGCTGCTGAGCAGTGCCGTTGGGGCCTGCGGTCGGCTGTGAGTCGATCTTGGCGCAGCGCGGTTGCCTTGTTTCATGACCACGCGGGTGCGCATGTGCGCATGTCCGCGTGTCCGCGGTTAGCGGTTAATTACAATTAATGCATTTTGATCGACCAACGTCTTAATCGACAATTAACCGTTAATCGATTAATTGTTGACATCCCTAATCACGATGCATCACGATACTTGAATTATTGCGATGCATTGCAATATATTCGACTTCAGTGAAAATGTACCAAAAAAAAGAGGATAACTTAAATATCAGTGGCTGTGTATCTGGCTAGTGTCTTCAATTGATACATAACTCTGAGCAACTCAATTCATAACTGAATTTATTGAATAACAAAAACAAATAAATCAAACCAATAACAAAAGTGCATAGGATTTTTTCTAAAACAAAAATGATGTTCAAACATTTGCCATTTTGGAGGTAGCTACCATCATAACAAACGATACCCTTTCACAAAGAAAAAAGTGCATAGGATTTATTAAAAAAACAACAACTTATAATTGATTTATGTATTTATTAATAATTAATTATTAATTAATTATTAATTAATAAAAATCGATTTTTGGCATCAAGAATCGATGCAGTATATTGTGAAAGTTAGTATCGCGATGCATTGTCATGACGATTATTTTGCACACCCCTAGTGTTTACTGAGTCTGAGTTTCGCATGTGAAGGGGGTAGCAAACATGGCAAGAAACTACTGTCAAATAAGGCATAATATGTAAATGTGTATGTACAGATAAAAATAAAATAGAGAACATGATGGATACAAATATCTTAGCTGTATACAAGAGGTCATAAATATCCAGATGGTTGAATGTTGGTGGAAACCTAGAAAAGAGATCTTGCAAATCCTTCTATGTCATGTTTTTATACATTTTATTTGCTTTTGCAGATTGCTACCAAAGACCTCCTGAATCCTATCAAACAAGACGTAAAGAAAGGCAAGCTGAGATATGTTGCTAACATTTTCCCACACAAAGGTTATATATGGAACTATGGAGCTATTCCTCAGGTTGGTATGCAGGTCGTACAACAGCATACACTTGTATAGCATAGATGTGACGTGATGCTTATGCTCTGTGGTGTTGCAGACATGGGAGGATCCAGCTCACAAGGATGACGATACAGGCTGCTGTGGAGATAATGACCCAATAGACGTCTGTGAAATTGGCAGCAAGGTAGAGTAGATTTATCATTATTCTACTGCACTCCATGACGACGCTGTGAAATAATACCGTTCCATATATTATAATATGTAGGCGTGTCGTGGAAAGTCACTATATAGTAAGCACAATTAGTCTTCTTTCATATTGAACAAAGATTAAAATACTGAGTAAAATTACTTTATTTTAAAGGTATTATTTAAGGTATCAATACATAATATTTCTTCAACAAATTACATGCCTTTAATGGAATGTTTTTTTTATATTTTAGTTTATCTGCAGATATATTACATTTTAAATCGGTTCAACCTGAGGTGGAGACGTGGAGTTAAGTCTAAGATAATACGAAAACTCACTGGTATTGGTATCAGATCACTCTTGAAATTCTTGCCTTAATATTACTTTGTATCGGTTGGAAATGAACAACAAATCCCTGGCAGACCCTAGCAGAGACTGGCTGTAAGGTAGAATAGTTTTGTCATTATTCTATTGCACTCTATGACAGTGCTGTGAATATCATTGTACTATAATCTATAGGCCTGTCATGACAATTGCTATATCAACTTATCAGTCACTATATGAAAGCTGGAACAGTATTTTTGAGGGGTCAAAAATACATTTTCTTTGCATTACTGGCCATTTTATTTTTCTGCAATACGATAAGATTTGAGCTGTAGGAGTTTGAATGAATAACGTGATGGTGTATAGTGTTTCATTCTGCTGTTTATTTGTTACAGCTTATGAGTTTTTAACAATATTGTACATTAAAATCTATCTTTAAAATCTCCATGGAAATGTCATTGCTTTGCTTTAAATGTTCCATGGTGTGACTTTAAACATTTGAAAAAAAACAATAGTTCCTTCTGTGAATAGGGGCGACTCCACAGATCTATACTGTAATGTGTCTATATTTTCTTCAGCAATATATCGTATTTAAAAATTCTTTATTGTGACAGACTTAATCAATCAAACAATATTTATAAAGCGCTTTTCATACAAAATGTAACACAAAGCGCCTTTATAAAGTGTTCCTGTGATTTAAAGGAAAAGTAACTTTTTTTTACAATCTGAGCCTTCTTTTGGCAATAAAACAAGTAGTTTTACTCACCCATAGCAGTTTGGTGTCAATTGGAGCAGTATCGCAGAACTTATGTGGAGCCGTTCTGTTCTACTAATGATCCCGTATCCGTTAGCGTGAGTGCTCGGGGCATTACTTTGCGGTGTCCAAATAACACAAACTTTAGCACTTTTCAAATCACAGAAGATCGCTGTGTCAGAGTAGACTTTTAGTGGATTCCAAAACGGCCTGAAACCCGATATGCAGCTATAGTTTCATTTGATGACGTCATCAGAGAGGACAGTGCGCATGCGTGAACTCAGCTGTTTTGTAAACACCGCTAGTCCGAAAGAAGCTAACACCGCTCTGAACTTTACTTTTCTGTTGCGATATCGGGTTTCAGGCCGTTTTGGAATCTACTAAAAGTCTACCCTGACACAGCGATCTTCTGTGATTTGAAAAGTGCTAAAGTTTGTGTTATTTGGAGACCGCAAATCAGTGCCCCGAGCACTCACGCTAACGGATACGGGATCATAAGTAGAACAGAACGGCTACAACATAACTTCTTAAAAACTGCTCCAATTGACACCAAACTGCTATGGGTGAGTAAAACTGCTTGTTTTATTGCCGAAAGAAGGCTCAGATTGTAAAAAATCGTTAATTTTCCTTTAATGTGCTCCTCTCTGCAGGTGTGCTCCCGCGGTGATGTCATCAGAGTGAAGGTCCTGGGGGTTCTGGCCATGATCGACGAGGGAGAGACTGATTGGAAAGTGATTGCAATCAATGTAGACGACCCTGAAGCCGGCGAATTTAACGGTAAGAGCATCGCCTCTTTAGGTCAGGGGAGGGCAGGCGTGTTCTGCTCACAAGATACTTTTACCTTTTAACAATGTCTGGAGATTTACTCATAGATTTGTGATAATGTTGCAAGAGTTGTGTGTTTATTAAAACAGACCTATTTATTTTTGCAAAATTTACTTTTCACAATATTATAGTTGTTTCCCTTCAACATTTACTCACCCTAAGTTGTATTTGGAGTGTTCGTGCGTGTTTGAGCAATCTCTAATTGCTCATTTTCAAGATAACCTTGTTTTCACCACCACAGGCATATGCCCATTGCTCTGTATCAACTTTGTTATCCAGTTTTATTTTCTTAATCTGTGATATGCACACTGTTTGGCTGAGTCGTTTAGTCTTTGGTACAAGTGAAAAAACATCTGCTACCTCTGAGGGCTGTTGACTAATTCACAGCTCTTTGTTCTGGTGACATTTACAGCAACGTCTGCTCAAATTGGGCACCGCAGTTTTGTAACGCAGAAGTCAGCGACTTGTTTCTTTTATTCAGTCATCAATAGATAAATATTGCAATTTAAAATGTCCAAGTTACAACTTATTATCCACAGGTGTCATAAATTATAACTATGTAGCAGACACAAGGTCTTCTTTAAAGCTATTCATATTGATCGAAGTTTAGAATACTGATTTTAAAAAATGTATTTTAAAGCTATTATTTAATACTTGATTATTTAAGGTATCAATTCTTAAAATCTCTCGAATATTACTTTTTTTTTTTTTTATTGAAAATTTCCCAATTTTGGAAAGGCATTATTTATATTTTACTTTATTTGCAGGATCTTTAGATCAGTTCAAGCTGGAGTGGAGGCTTGGGGCTAGGTTTAAAATGCCAAAGTGAAACATGTAGGAGTTTTTTTTTGCATTTTAATACAAAATTCACTGGCATTGGTATCGGATCACTATTGCAAAATTTGCCTTGGTATCACTTTGTATAGGATGGAAACGGAAATCCATGGCATCTCCTGTCACTACCAGAAATACATTTTACAAAGCCTAAAATTAAATTATTGCAAGGTTCATTTTTGTCAACCTAGATAATCAGATTTAACACTTCTCGTTTCACCGATTTGATTTCCTAACCGTATGTGCCTCTGTGTCTCGTGTTGGCTCTTGCAGACATCAGTGATGTGAGGCGGCTGAAGCCCGGGTACTTGGAGGCCACAGTCGACTGGTTCAGAAGATACAAAGTGCCTGATGGAAAACCAGAGAATCGCTTTGCCTTCGATGGGGAGTTTAAAGACAAGGTATAGGCCCTATGCAATATACATGCTACTTTATACATCATTGTTTGTTATGTTGTTGAAATAAACCCAGACTGTATACAAAAGGTCCTATATTGCGTAAAATTGACTATTGTGAGCTTTAAGCCATGTTAGAATGTTGCTACCTCATCAAAAATATACCCAAAGTTGTGTTTTGATTAATTCACACATATTGGAGAGCTCCTTTGAGTCTATATACATTTCCAAATGTCAAAATGCTCTGTTCCACCTTGTGATAGATACATAGATGGATAAAAATAATACCTTATTATCCCAAAGGAAATTCATTTTTCAGGCAACAGCAATGCATATTAACATCAATCTACGGTATATCAATTTATCAATTCATGGCTAAACTTTTACCTTTTTATTTAGTGGAGATTTGCAATTCCAGGGCTGAAAGTATCCAAATGATTCTTGTGGAAATGTATGGAGTCTAAAAACACCGTGAAGCACTTCCTCTATTACCGTATGACATCAACAGGTGGAACACTGTTTTCAGTTTGAGAGAAGAACTAAATATGCAGGATTTGTGTTAAATGTGGGTGAATGAAACACAACTCCAGGTATGTTTTTTATGAAGAAACATTATGACATGGATCAGAAAAAGGCGCAATATGGGCCCCTTTAAAGATTATCTTGTGACTTGTGATACATGAATGAAATGAAGTAAATGAAATGCTTCTCTCTTGCAGGACTTTGCCATTAATGTAATCAAGAGCACTCATAGTTTCTGGAAAAAACTCATTTGTCAGAAGGCCAGTGCTGGTGAACTAAACTGGTAAATATTGTCTGAATTGTTGTAAATCCCTGTCTTCTGTGTAGATATAACCTTTTCTGTGCTCTGACAGTAAAAACACAAGCATCTCCGTGGGTGACAGTCCATTCTGCTGCTCAGCGGACGAGGCCAAGGCTGCTGTGGGAGAGGTAACACTTAAATGCAATTTAATGTTGTATGGCTGGTAAAATATTACACTGCCTTTTCTCATTGTTTTCATTTGTAGACATGTCCGTGTGGGAAAGGGGACCCCATTCCTTCAACAGGTAATTTAAATTTACTTTTTAAATATTTTTTTCAGATTATGACCAGTTGGATCTACACAAGAACATTTATTTAAAACAAAACTGTTTGTGTTTTGCAGTTGACAAATGGTTCTACAAATGAGAGGCATCATTGAAGACAGATGCTAGGCGAAACAATGGAAGGATTGGATTTTCCCATTGGATACTGTAGAATGTTAGATAATGTAGATTAACAAAATAATGTGTACACTAGTGATGCATTCATATTATGACCAATTACTCTTACAAAGGTCTCCTAGGAGATGTGCTGTCAAATCATGAAGGTAACCAAACACCACCTCCGACTGGAAACTGCTTTAATAAAGCTGTTCTGGACTCTATACTGTATGGTATTTTTGCTGCAGGTGAATCTGGGAAGCGTTCTCCGATCTACCGCCATCTAGTGGACACTTTTGAGTAACACACAAACTTAACGCAACAATTGGTAATATCAAGTAGGTGTCCCCTAGTTGTCCACATTTAGGCCCTTTCCCTTTTACTTGTACTGTACCTCTAATTCAGCAGGTGCACCCTTTTTATGTTGAGGAAGAATGATAAAAATAAGATTTACATACGTGATTATATATTTTTGATCTCGCAATGAAACAAAATTTCGGTGTACAGTAATCCCTCGTTTATCGCGGGGCTTAGGTTCCAGAAATAACCCACAATAAGTGAAATCCGCGAAGTAGAACAACTTTATATTTTACAATTGTACATGTTTTAAGGCTGTAAATGCCTCACCACACACATACGCTTTTCTCAGACTGGAATTGACCTTTTCTCACATTTATCTCTTGTTTAAACACTCAAACTTTTATAGATTTTCAACAAAATGTATTAATAGTGACGTGTGGGGGGGGGGGACACGGCCCCGGAAGCCCCGCTGGACATGTGAGGAGCACTGCCACGTCCCATGACGCGACGCGCACCAACCACTTGGAGAAGTGCGCGACACGTGCACCCCTCATCGTGGTCAAATCCGTGACAGAGCAGCACGACCGGCGCGAGGCCGCGAGTACACTGGGACTGGGAGCACGAAATCGAATCACTGCGGCCGGGCCATGCCTCCCCCCAGGACGGTGTCCTCGCAGCTCGAGGCACAAACCGAACACGCACAAACGAACGCAAGAGCCGCACAAAACTGCAAGGGGTGATTTAATCCTGGTTTAGACCTGGTCTAGTCCCGGTTTAGTCCAGGACCAGTCCAGGTTTAGACCTGGTCTAGTTCTGGTCTAGACCTGGTCTAGTCCTGGTCTAGTCTCTTAGCCAATCAGGATGCTGAACACAATGTTACACTATAAAAAAAATTGGAAAAACTTTTTAAAAATCCGCGAAACGGCGAGTCCGCGAACAGTGAACCACGATAGAGGGATTACTGTAGTGGCATTCAGGATTGTAATATATTTCCAATTTGGAAGTGTATGACACATAATGCTATTCCAGTCTCTCTTTGTGCATTAAACTAAAATAATAGTCATATATTTAGGGTTTTTTTTTTCTTTTTTTTATATCTTAAAGTCCTTCCATGTCCCACAATATTCGACATGTCCCTCTTTCAACAACTTGTGATCACCCAAATATTAGCACGATGTTGCTTTAAGGAAAAGTTGTAGTCTATAGTTATTTGCGTTTTCCTATGACGAAACGCACAAGGCATCCCTCTTGAATACAAAACGTAAATCTAGAGCAGAGGTCTTCAACAGGGGGGTCGCGAAATCTTTTGATTTCACTTTAAAATAATATAATTTTATAGTGTAAAATACAGTATTAACCTGTGTATTATTTCCTTGTATTGGATGTACCATAACAGAGTAGCAATGTTTATACATGACACTAAGCTCAATTTAATATAAAACATAATTCTATGCCGTATATATAGTAGGGGGTCCCTGGCCCAGTTCGCCATCTGTTTGGGGGTCCCTGGCCTGAAAAACTTTGAGGACCCCTGATCGAGAGAATAAAAACATCCCCATTCCACACAGTAAACACCCCAAACCCCGCGCGCCCCTCCTCGTATCTGCGCGATGACGTATTTCCGGTAAACTGTCAAACCTGCCAGTCTCCAGCGGCGCACGGGCTTGGACCAAATTTAGGGACTTGGGACTTTGAAATCCAGCCACACTCAGGTAAAGTTATTTTTATTCATCTACAATCACTTTATTCAAATATCAAATAACGTCCTTTAGATTACACCAAAGGTCGAACCCGTAGACGAGTTTATAAAGTGTGATTTAATCTTTTTTTGATCAGGGTGAAGGGGTTGCGCGCTTGTTTACTTTGTTTACGCCATTAGCCAACATTGGGAATTAGCTGTTGTAGCCAAGAAGTTACTGGAGAACTATTTTACACATGCTCCAGTTTGTGAAAGTAGTCGCCATAGGAGTTATGTTATTATACTGTATTGAAGTTTCATGATTACCAATTTAACACACCATTTTAACACCGCAAAGGGTAGCGCTTTTTACGCATCTTGAACACAATGCGTCTAGTCGTAATTTGCTTATAACTATAGAAATAATCATCTTTGAGAGTCCACCTGTCCACTGCACTAAGCCGAGTGATCAGAGTGACAGGTGCGTGGGCAGGAGCAGAGGCAGGGGCAGATCAAGTGTCCTGACCACTACTCGTCATAAAAATAGTCCCAAGGAGCACAGGGGGCCTCATTCTTCACACAGACCCCACAGTGCCTGGCTACAGCCGGCTGCTTAGTGCGCCCTTTCAATGATTTGAGATTAAACAGATTACATAGATTACACATACCAGTGAGGTAATCCAGGAATAATGGACTGGAGAACTGTAAATGCAAATTTTTAAAGATTTGGTTTGAAGTGCTGGTGCCAAATCTGAGTACTTCAACTGCTAAAGCAGAGTACTGTTGAGTTAAAGGGCCCATTTTATACTATTTTCTGACCTGTTATGTTTTCCTCATATGCATACCTGGAGTTGTTTTGTTTCATTCACACATTACCACACAAACCCTGTATACTTAGGTTGAGTTCTTCTCTCAAACAGAAAACACTCCAGTGCTCCATTGTTTTAAAACCATACATAGTATCATTTGGATGATTTTATCCCTGGAATTTCCAATTCTCTACTGAACAAGGTCTAAAAAGTTAATTTGGAAACTGCAGGTTAGCTCAACTGGTAAGTCACTTGACTTTCACCCGTGGGACCTGGGTTTGAATCTCCTCCGGGCAATGAGCAAGCCAGTGTGGGACCCTTCACGGTACTGCCCCCCGGGCGCCTGAAAGACAAGCTGCCCACTGCTCCTGAAAAGGATGGGTCAAATGCAGAGAAATTTCCCTACAGGGATAAATAAAGGATGTCGTCTTCTTTTTCTTTCTACATGACACAAGATGGAACAGAGCATTTTGAAATTTGAAGATGCAGACAAAATAATCTTAAGAATCAATCAAACGTGTGAATGAAACAAAACAATCCTTTCACCTCGTGTGTGTGTGCGCGCGCGCGTGTGTGTGTGCGCGCGCGTGTATGTGTGCGCGCATGTGCGTGAATGGGAGAGTGGTTCCTTGATGTAAAGCACTTTGAGTACCTTGAAGGTGGAAACGCGCTTTATAGAAATGTGACCATTTACCATCTAATTTAAAATGTCTAGAATTCAGATATTAATCAGCCATTCATGTTTATCATGTCCACTCTCCCGTACAGACACTTCAGAAACATGTCTTTCATATTTGACTGGATCTACAGAAGCTTCAGCAGTGTGTTGCAATTTTTAGGTAAGACATTTTGAAGTCATCTAAACTATGTAGTTCATGACCTGACCTCCAAAAATCTATTTAAGCCTAAATCTGCATAATATATCCAAATGTCAATGTATGATATTATCACAATATTCATTATTCAATATTCATTTATTGTCTCAGACTGTATAAAGAAGTGGACTAAGCGAGTGTGACATCGTCCAGCTCTGCTCAAATGAAGTACAGTTACAGGAGCGAATATGGAGCCAGGCTCTCTATTACGAATAGGATTTTTTAAATGGGCAAGATAGTAGAAAAAAAAAAGTATCATGTAGAGCGGGTTAATATGAACACTTTAAGGCCAAATTGACAAGGCTCACAGTAGCAGTTACAGAGAGAGGGACGGCAATATTCTAATGTAAGTCAATGGGAGCCAGGGTCAGAAGGCTAGCGTGTTGGGTATGTCCATGTATATATAGTTTATGTGTTGTCTACACTGAACTTGTAATATGATATCACAATATTTTGGTTGTTGTTACATCTTTGCTCTTGACCTATATGATTTATAATCTTATTTCACTTGAAGAAAGCCACTTGATGTGTCCTGTTTGTATTAAATGTAATAAACAATTATTTTTTTCAGTGATGACTTGCCTTCACATTTAAAACCATTCCAGCCAGGGCTCCCCGATATGTTGCAATTTTTATTTATTTAGTTTATTTATGATACAGAGACGGTGCACAATCTACATTAACCTTAACAAAAGAGATGCATTGTGGCAGGTTGTAGCACTAGAGCTAATTTCCCCCTGTAGTCCCTGGTGCAGGTTTTTTTAGGTTTGGTGGGGGAAACCAGAGTGCCCGGAAGAAACCCACCCAGACACAGGGAGAACAGGGAGAAAGGCCCGGGTGACCCGGGGATCGGATCCAGAACCTTCTTGCTGTGAAGCATGAGTGCTAGCCACTCAGCCAACATGCCAAGTCACACAACTCGCAATGGCTGCAATTATTTTGATAACAGAATGTCCAAAATATCCAGTTTTATAGAAAAATCTTGCTGTACCTGTAGTTTAAACCTCTTCAAGCATGTTCTGAAATCCATGGGATTTTTGTATTGTTTAGACACTGAACAGAATCCAATTTTTCAAACATAATACAAATCTGAGCTCAATACTTTTTGGAAATCATGCATTTCTAAACTCTACTATTTAAAAGAAATACATTATAATCTACACTTTTTCAGGTTTATACAAGAAGACAGGCAAACTTGTGTTCCTGGGGCTGGACAATGCAGGAAAGACCACTCTACTGCACATGCTCAGAGATGACCGACTGGGCCAACATGTTCCCACTCTACACCCAAGTACATCTACAAGTCCAAAATGGCTTAAAAGTTGTCTTAAAAAACATAATATCATTAACTGTGATTTTTCTGTGTCCAGCATCAGAAGAGCTCACCATAGCTGGAATGACTTTCACAACATTTGATCTTGGAGGGCACACACAAGGTAAGGGTAAACGGTCAAGAATGTGCAATTGTGAAGTTTTGGCGCCTTCTGGTGGAGACACTGTAGAATGCAGTGTTAAAACTGAAATAAATAAATAAACAATAAAAGAAACACTTTTGAAGTTTTCAAAAAATATTCTATAATCTCAACTGAACCTTGGTTGCCAGTGCCTTAACCTGCAGATAGAGGACACATACAAGTTTTTCCCATTTTTTTTTTCATTCTCATGTGAAAGCTCAGAACCTCCAGAATTCACTCAGAGATACAGAGGCTGCACTAGCCCTGATTCATGATTGGCAGCAGGTTTAGGTAATGAGAATTCAGATTAGAGAGTACTTTTAGGTTTAAACAAACTGGATTACAGCATTAAAACTGGCAACCCAAATGAGAGACTCATGTGAGGCTCATTCTGCTTTCTGATTAGATAATTGTCTAGAAAACCATAAAAACATAATATAAACAATGACTAAAATAATAATCATTAAAATAAATGAGCATTACTTTACCAGATTACCAGATCTATATTTGATTTGAACATACTACCTTATATCTGGGTACACAGTAAGGTCATGCTTATGGAATTTAAAGTCAGAATATTACATGTAGCTCTTTCAACATTTAGATCAGTGTTTAACCTTGGTGTCTGTAGGTTCACTTATAGTTCAGTCTTTAGTATTGATTTACCCATGTTAGTGTTATAGGTGAGGGGGTTGTTCTTAATCAGTTCGATCATTTAAGTCAGAGGTCAACTTGTTACTGAAATGATAAATGTCGAAACCATAAATCATCAGTTCAACTTGCTAAAGCAAGAATTTAATTTTAGGAGACAAAAAGTTTAATCTTTAGTTATTTTTGCATTTAAGAAATACATGGAGACAATAGTTTTTGCCACCAATCTGTATTTTATGCTAATTTAGGCTAGAGTTCTTCTGTCAAACAGAAAGCAGTCCATTCTATCTTGTGATGTCATGTGATAATACACAAAGTGCTGCACTGTGTTTTTAAACTCCATACACCTTGACTAGAAACATTTGGATAATTTCAGACCTGGAATTGCTCATCTCCACAGAACAAAAGGGAAAATGTAGCTGTTAACTTGAAAACTACCGCTTCATGACATCACAAGGTGAAACAGAGATGTAGACAGACTAATAATGCAGGATTACTCAAATATGTGTGAATGAAGCAAAACACAATTCCAGTAAAGTGTTTGATGAAGTAACATCATTATAACATGGCCTAAAGCTCACAAGTCAATTTTGCGTAATATAGGACCTTTAAGTGAAAATCTGCTCCTTGCAATGATGAAATGCCTCTTGCCTGTCAGATCAGGAGTTTTCAAAAGGAAATCAGTGGTCTTGTTTGTATATATTAATTATGTAAAAGTAATTTTAGATCAGTATTGAAGTTTATAATGAGCAAATGTAAAGTGTAAATCTTCTCACAATACATATACTTAAATACTTGACCCGAAAAATGCCTAATGTGGAAAAAGTGCATAGAGAGTCAGAGTAACAATTTACCATGACACCATGTTTACATGCTGCATTGGAAATATGTTATAATATAAAAAAAAAAGTAGTCAAATTAAAACTATGTACAAGACAACATGAAATATCAGTGCAAAGATGCCTACATTATTTAAAGTTGTATATCTTATATGAAATATCACGTGACTAACAATGATGTGTGGTCTCCAGCAAGAAGAATCTGGAAGAACTACCTCCCGGCCATAAATGGAATAGTCTACATGGTGGACTGTGCAGATCATGAGCGGCTAGTGGAGGCCAAAGTGGAGCTGGATGTAGGTTTGAACACACTGTACTATGATATAAATACTACTACTAATACTACTACTGATACTGCTTTTACGATTTCTGATACAACAACTAATACTACTACTTGTACTGATACTGCTAATAGGCAAGACATACTATCTTGATTTGTTTCAGTGGAGATGTTGTTCCTGTCCTGTTCCTGTTCCCATTATCTATCTCCTTGGACACAACCACCAGACAGATTTACAAGTCATATCTGTGAAGAGTGGCAACCCTGCTCACTATAAGAGTGTGTTTCAAGCTTTTAGCAATAAAGTATAGATATGTTAAATGCCATACTGTGGAACATTCCAGGCAAGACAAGTGCTTGGCTGTGGCAAAATATTACTGTTACTACAACTGCTACTACTACTAGTCCTACTACTGCCACCACCACTGATGCTACCACCACTACCACTACTACTGCACATCAAAATGTATGAATACTACTACGACTGATACTCTGCAGTATTGTATGGCATTATTAAGTGCAGGTGCTGTTGTGTACACAGGCCCTTCTCACAGATGAGACCATCTCTAATGTGCCAGTTCTGATTCTGGGAAATAAGATCGACCGACCAGAGGCCATCAGTGAAGACGCCCTCAGAGGCATGTTTGGTCTGATCGGACACACCACAGGGAAGGTAAAGCACAAACTATTGTAGAATATTCTTTATGTTATAGGTTTAACTAAGGATGTTGCAGTATCAACTTTTAAGCTTAGAACATAGACTGTAGATATAAATGGACATAGCAAATGCGCTAGCCACCACATTCCAATACAGTGGTACCTCACCTTACGAAATTAATTCGTTCCAGAAGTGGTTTCGTAACGTGAATTTTTCGTAAGTTGAGTAGCTATTTCAATGGAAAAGGCCTGATTCGTTCCAAGGCCCCGTTCCAAGTTTTTTTTTTTTATAGTGTAACTTTTTTTATAGTGTAACACTGTGTTCTGGGTCCTGATTGGCTAAGAGACTAGACCAGGACTAAACGTGGACTAAACCAGGTCTAAACAAGGTCTATACCTGGACTGGACCAGGACTAAACCAGGACTAGACCAGGTGGATTAAAGCGCTGCGTGCGGGTCTATTTCCTGGTTTCTCACGAGTCACAGCTGAGGCGAGCAGCGAGGAGGGGACCGCACGCAGTCCGAGCGCATGAACGAACGCAGGTAAGAGCCGCGGTGGTTTAATCCTGGTTTAGACCTGGTTTAGACCTGGTTCAGAACTGGTTTAATCCTGTTTTAGAGGAGGCACAGTTTGAGCACCAGTCTCGTCCTCTCAGCCCCGCGCCGGGTCATGCTGCGCTATCACACATGTGTCCCCGCCGCGCACACTTCTCCACCCTCCCCCTTCCCCCCACGCTTCACTATTAAAATATTTTGTTGAAAATCTATGAAAGTTTGAGTGTTCAAACAGAGACAAATGTGAGAAAAGTTTAAATCCAGTCTGAGAAAAGCGTATGTGTGTGGCTGAGCGCGCATTATTTGAATTTTTGAGATTTCGCGTTTCGTAGCTTGAATTTTCTTTCGTATCTAGAGACCAAAATTTAACGTGAAGGCGTTTCGTACCTTGGAATTTTCGTTTGTTGGGTCTTTCGTAAGGTGAGGTACCACTGTATTTGTATTAACCCGCTCTACATGATCCTGGTGTTTAATTTAGCTATTTTGTCCGTAAATCGATTCCTATTCCTAACATGGAATTGGGCTCCAAATTCGTCCCTATAACTGCGGGCCTCGATGAGCTTCATTTGACCAGCGATGAACGCTATGGGTGACGTCACACTTCTTTATACAGTCTATGGGTTAGAATCACTGTGACAAAAAAGTAGAATTTAACGAATCGCAAATAAATGACCATTGTTCTAGTTTGAGGCTAGTTTAATGAGCTCTGTCAGATTCACCTCTAAAACTGTGGAGACGTTGGCGGTCTTGTCTGTATACATTATAACATGCATTATTATAACTTACTTACTATGAACCAGATATTATGTGTTCTTAATAAAGATTGAATTATTATGAATTATGAATGAAATCTATGCACGAAATATGAAAGTTGAATATGGCATAAACAGTAAATACCTGATATTTAGGTTTGCATTTTTGGATTGTAGATTGAATTAAAATAACTGTGCTTTTAACATTTTTTGGTTAAAATTTGTTGGTCGAGTTGGTTGATTGTTTAGGGGACCGTCACCTGTTTGTTCCTATGGATATGTCAATGCTGTGCCTGAAATGTCCCACAGTATGACATTAAACAGCTCTACCTTAGATTTATTGAATTGCAGGTGGTTTTACAGCTCAAAAATACCTAGAAAAACAGGTATTCTGACTGTGTTGCCTCTCCTGTAACTTGGTCTGGTTTGGTTTCTATGAAGATAGAAAGGTTTAATGTCATATTGTGAAACATTCCAGACAAAGCAATAACATATCCATGGAGAAAAGCATTTGACGAACCCTCCACCAGAAAAGTTACACAATCCTCCTTTAAAATGTTAAAATTCTATTGTGATCTGAATAAACACAATTATCAGTTACCAGAAAAATCTAACAATATCCCTGATTTGAACATTACTGTGCATAGATGGTGCATGTGTTTGTATTTAATAGGCATAGGTTTCTTTTCTTCAGTGGATTATTGACAGTATATTCCCATATTGGAGAAGTACTATGTAAACCATGTGAAGGAATTATAATTTTGTACTGGAAAATTTGAATAATTTAATTGCAATTTAAAATGAAAAATTAGCAAGGCATGTGGTTTAGAATCTTGTAGTTTAGATGATGATTTTTAGTGGAAATAAGCGAATATTTATTGTTGATTTCAATTAATGTAGTAACTGATTAATCCAGTTACTAGAAATATTTGTGTGATCTTATGAAGATAAGACTGTTCTGGGCTAATCAGGTATGTGCCAATTATTAACCTGTAACTGTATTTATTGTAGGGCTGGGCAAAAAATCGATACGATTTAAAAATCGAGTTGGCACGTCAAATCGATTCATTTTTTAAGAAACTCGAGTTTTTAAGATTTTTTTTTGTCCCTATAGCGTAGTTTATATTTCCAAGCGCGCACGCTGTTCATTTTTACATTCGCCAAGACACCTCGAGGCTTTCCGTACTGAACTTCCTGCAGTGCGTTTCACATACACACCACCTCATGCACAGACACACATGGCGACTGAAACAGACAGCGAGAAAGAGGGGCTCCTGCCCAAAAAATGCCCCACAACCTCTGTCATTTGGAACTGGTATCGTTTTGCGAAATCTGATGAATGCCAAACAACACCTCTTTGTAAAATATGCCTGAAGGCGGTTGTTGTAAGCGGAAGCAGTACGACTAATTTGTTTCAACATTTGAAACGAAAGCATCCGGCTGAGTGGGAGAAATGCTGCCTTCAGCGGCAAGAAAACCTTGCTAGCACTAGCTCTAATGCTAACTCGTCTGCAAAACAAACTACTCTGCCGCAAAGCTTTTCAAGCCGTGTTCCGTATGAGAAGAGCGGAGCAAGGTGGAAAGCAATCACGGATGCGATTACTTACTTTATAGCTACGGACATGCTTCCAATTTATTCGGTGGAGAAAAGAGGTTTTCAACATATGCTCAAAGTTTTGGATGCTCGCTACAACGTCCCCAGTCGCAAGTATTTTTCAGATGTTGCACTCCCTCAACTGTATAATGTTACTCGCCAGAAGATATTAAGTGAGTTGAAAGGAATTGACTTTTATGCTGCCACTACAGACTTGTGGTCTAGTCGAACCACGCAGCCCTACATGAGCCTTACGGTTCATTATGTCAACGAAAGCTGGGAAATGCGAAGTGTATGTCTACAAACGTCATACTTCCCGCAGGATCATACAGGCGAAAGCATTGCTCTTGAGTTAAAGGATGCACTCGGCTCCTGGGGCCTTTCTGAGGAGCGACTGACCTGTGTCACGACCGACAGCGGCTCCAATGTTATCAGAGCCATGAAAGACAACAACTGGCCGAACCTGAAATGCTTTGGACATCGACTCCATAATGCCATAGGTACGTTTATGTTATAATATATTAGTATATGCATTACAGTAAAAGCGTTCTGGATTGTGTGTGGTATGACAAATATTTGATATTTGGGTCAATGACTAGTTGTTGGATTAAATTATGTTTGTTTTAGTGGATTATCTAAGAAGCACATTCATTACAGTACATTAACTAGCAATTACTCATTAATTTATTATGGGCATTAGCTGTGGTTTTACCACCTGATGTTTGAGCTCAGTTTTTTTATTTCATGTGGTGGGAGAGAGGAATACTACAGATGACCACACGAAGTTTGGTGCTGTTTTCCAACCGTTTAATGACATTGTGGTGTATTCATAAGCTTTAAAAATCTGAATTTGTCATGACTAAATACCGTTTATTTTATTCTTCTTTATTCTTTGCTGCAGTGAATGGCGTTAAAGATGAAAAGATTGACCGTGCCATTGGATTGTGCAGAAAGGCAGTTTCTGCCTTTTCCTACAGCTGGAAAAAAAGAAGGGACATGGCAGAGCTTCAGGCTGAGCTGGGCCTTCCTCCTCATCAGCTGGTAACAGAGTCCCCAACCAGATGGGGATCACGACAAAAAATGATTGAACGATTTCTCGAACAAGAGAGGGCCATAAACCGTATCCTGTCTGCTGACAAAAAAACTCGCCATCTTGTTCCCACTTGGCAGGATTTGGAGGTTCTAGAGGCCACAAACAGAGCTGTAAAACCACTACAGGACTTTACAGATGCACTATCTGGAGAATCTTACGTGAGCGTTTCATGCATTAAACCTGTGCTTCACCTGTTCAAAACAAATCTCCTGCAGCCACAGGAGGATGATCCACGCCTCACCGTTACAATTAAAGGAAAAATCATGAGCTACCTTGAAGAGAAATACAGTGATCCAGAGAATGATGAGCTCTTGGACATGGCATCGCTAATGGACCCAAGGTTTCGCACCACTTACATTACCTCAGGCAAATTGGACATCATCAAGGAGAGAGCCATCAGAGAGCTTACTGCCCTCGGCTCAGAGGAAGAACACCCTGCTGTACAACAGTGCGAACAGAGCCCACCAAAGAAAAAAACTTTAGCTGCCTTCTTCAGGAAAGCAGCACCTGCTGCTGCGTCACAGACCTACCAGTCAGATAAGGACAAAATTGAAGCAGAGCTCATCTCCTACTTACTGGGTCCTAAGGTGGACCCTGACATCGACCCACTCGATTGGTGGAAGCAACATGAGCCCAACTTCACAAGACTCAGTCGTCTTGCAAAAAAATACCTTGCCATTCCAGCGACTAGCGCCCCGTCTGAGAGGGTTTTTAGTGTGGCTGGGAGTATTGTTACCTGCAACCGAGCTTGCTTGAAGCCTGCTGTTGTTGATAGGCTCATTTTCCTTGCAAAGAATGTTTAAAAAGCACGTCTGCACTTTAGATATTTTTGCAACAAGTCTTTTTTTCTATTAAGATGTTTATGGAATGTTTTAAGCCTGCTGTTGTTGCTAGGCTCCTTTTCCTTACAAGGAATGTTTGAAAATTTATGCAGTTCATACATTTATGCACTTTTTTTTTTTTTTTTTTTACAAAAAGTTACCTCAGGCATTTTGTTGCTTTAGTTGCTCATTGGAGCACAAGTCTATGACACTGCAGTGCACAAGCACTTTTTTCTGTTGAATACTGTGATTCCAGACTGAAACACTTATTTTGATGAAAATAAATGTGTATTTTGGAAATAAATTGACCATGAGTAGTTATTTCATTTTAAAATGGGGGGGAGGGCCATTGAATCGAATCGTGAATCGTGAATCGAGTTTTTTATGAAAAAATCGAAGATTTTTTTGGGGGGGTGAATCGCCCAGCCCTAATTTATTGGAAGAATTTCTGCAATTTTTTTGTTTTACGTGTGCTTTTTAAAGGAGAATTAACATTTTTTTTTACAATCTGAGCCTTATTTCGGTAATAAAACAAGTTGTTTTACTCACCCATAGCACTTTGGTGTCATTCGGAGCATTTCTGGAGATGTTTTAGTTTAGCGATGTCCATAACGTGAGTTCTCGGCAAATGTTTGCGGTCTCCAAATAACACAAACTTTAGCACTTTTCAAATCATAGATGCTCAATGTCTTAGTCTACACTTTCGTTTGAGTCAAAAGTGGCCTGTAATCTGAGATTTATTCATAATTTACAGCTTTGCGTTTCATGTTTGGGTCCCGAGAGCTGAGAGCGAAATAAGTTGTGACTCCGCACATGCGCACTGGCCTCCTCATCTACTTGAAACTATGGCTAAATCTCGGATTACAGGCCACTTTTGACTCAAACGAAAGTGTAGACTAAGACATTGAGCTTCTATGATTTGAAAAGTGCTAAAGTTTGTGTTATTTGGAAACCGCAAACATGTGCCCCGAGAACTCGCGTTACGGACATCGCTAAACTAAAACATCTCCGGAAATGCTCCGAATGACACCAAAGTGCTATGGGTGAGTAAAACAACTTGTTTTATTACCGAAATAAGGCTCAGATTGTAAAAAACTTTAATTCTCCTTTAAATAAACTTAAATAAACTCTGTTCTGGACATTAGTGACATAACTGATTAGCCTCCAATGTGACGTAACTTTTAAAAGGTCCTATATTACACAAAACAGATTTTCATGAAGTTTTAGCCATGTTATAATGCTGTTACCTCATCAAAATATACCTAGAGGTGTGTTTTGTTTCATTCACATGTTTGAGTAAGCCTTTATTATTAGTCTTCAGATCTCGAAACACGCTTTTCCACCTTGCGATGATGTAGTGGTAGTTTTCACATTACCAGCCACCTTTTACCGTTTGTCCAGTGGAGATGGCCAATTCCAGGACTGAAATTATCCAAATGATTCTAATGAAGGTGTATGGAGTTTAAAAACACAGTGGCGCACTTCCTGTATTACTACATGATCTCAGAATTTGGAGTGGAGTGTGCTCTGTTTGGGAGATGTGTGTTAAGCGTGTGAATATTTTTGATGAGGAAAAACATAGATCAGAAAATAGCGTAATGTGGGTAATATTACACTATTATAATATTTAAATTTCTGAGAAGTTTATGGGGGAAAATTAATGTGAAATTTACTTGCGGAACCACAGTGGACTCAACCTTGCTGTTGCTATGTTTGTAAAGTGCTACCAATGAATGTCTCTTCTTCTTGAGTCTGTGACCTTCAGTGCAGTAATCTGTGCCCATTCTCCTTTAGGGCAAAGTGTCTGTGAAGGAGCTGAACCTGAGGCCCATGGAGGTGTTTATGTGCAGTGTGCTGAAGAGACAGGGCTATGGAGAGGGCTTCCGCTGGCTCTCCCAATACATCGACTGAGGCTGCAGTATCCTGATTACTCCTGTCTATGCACACATGACCTACCTGTGCCTGCTTCTTCTAGGCTAATGCACTTCAAATAGACTGTATGACATCTGCTGCTTTTCAAATTTAAAACTGTGTCAGCCATCCTGTTACAAGCCCACCCCAGATTCATCATATCTTATTCACGAGATGTCAGTATGACTCAGAGGACAGACTGTGTAGACTTGGTTATTTACCTTGACTGGAGCCTGTTGGGACTCGGCCCAGGTCGCACCAATCACGACCTGGTTATTTTGAACTGCTTGTGTTGACATGGTACCATTTATAATCTCACACCTCTGATGACAATGGCATAATAATGCTTTGTCGAACTTCTGAATATTAACCACAAATGCACTGGGAGGAGCAGTGTCTTATATGTATGCTAATCAGCAACTATGTGCCATGCTCATATTTAACCCTAATCACAGACTTCATATGTTACCACAGACTGTATATTCTTTTTTATACAGCCTGTGGATGTTACTGTAAAGAGTGCAGTACTTTGTGATCAGGGCATGGAGGGAGCGGTGTCCTGTGAGAGTACCTGTGTCAGGTGCCAGCTGCATGCAAAAGTTTTGTGCAATATATAAAAAAAAAAAAAGTATGCACTTTTATCTATATTTGTAAATAGGCTATTATTTATATTTTAAGTAGAAGTTAGGTACACTTGGGGAAGTGACAAAATATTATTTAACATTAAAAGTTAAGAAATATTTTGTGAATTACAACTTTTAATAATTTCAAACCAGTTAATGTAAAATATTTTTGGGGAAAATAAAAAATAAAAATGAAATAATTTCTGGTGTGATTATTGAAAACATTTCTATTTATTTGTTTTTATTATAACCTCCTGAGACCTGAAGAAAAAAAGTGTGAATTATTATTATTATTTTAATTTTCTATTTGGAGGTAAATGAACACCTTAGCATTTACATTTTGTTAATTTTATTTGTATTCATAATAATATTCGTAACGTGTCCTGCGTAATGGACGTCAGGGACATTTTGGTGTTAAATCCATGTGAAGTTAACAACCTCACAAAAACTTTTTTTTTTGATGACCAACATCTCTGACAAGCTTCTACAGTCACGTCAAATAGTTTTAGTCTCCCTTTTAATATCTTATTTATTTATTTTAGTATTTTCTTAATTTATTTTTATGTATTATTTATTTTGTGTTTATTTTTATTTATTTATTTTATTTATTTTTATTTATTTTTATTTATATGTATTATTTATTTTCTATTTTTATTTATTAGAATTTATTTTCTATTTATTTATTTATTTATTTATTTATTATTTTTTTTTTTTTTAATTGTTATTTTTATGTATTATTTATTTTGACAGACATGGGCGGGTCTCAGGAGGATAAATTACAAAACAAATTGCACGAGTTGTAACAGAACAATCCTATTGGTTGTTAACGCTTGCACTTTGACCAATCAGGGCATACTATTACACAACCAGGAAGTAGAGGACTGCGGCGAGAACATGAAGTTCTCTGTGACACTTGTGTTATTTCGCTTAAGCAATAACGCGTACTTTTATTTTTAAACACTTGTGCGCTGCAGATTTACGCGTGTTTAGTTTCACAGTCGGTGCCTGTTGTATCGCTGGACTATGGATGTGTGTGATGTGGAGCGGTGCTGCTGTGTGGTCACTCTCTCCAAAGCCTTTTCTGCTAAAAAGTCTGTGAGTTGCAGCGGTGTCATTGTCCACCCTCAGTCTGGAACTATTCTGTGCACGGGTCTCCCTTTCTCTCGCTTCACAGCAAACAAAACGTCTCTAAACACGAATGGAAGAATTTTACCAGCGCATCGATTTAGCAAGAATCTTAGAATTAACGTGACCTTATCTGCACAACTGTGTATGAACCAGTGCGCGCAATCAAACATCGCCAAAAGAGCCTCTGGGACAGCCCAACTCCAAACCGCGGCTCATCTACTCATGTTAGTGAACTGTTTAGAATTCAGACAAGCTTTCCAGGCTCTTTTCCCCGAGTCTCACCAGTGGCGCTTCTACGGGGATGAAGAAGAGGACGAGTTGCTGAAAGATGCCCAGTTTCTGAGCTGGTTCGCCGTATTGAAAGCCAAGGATTTACGCACCACCAAGGAACCGTACCCACACCTCATCCCGTGGCAGGACAGCGTCTCTCTCCTCAAGGGCTGTCCCGTTTTGGCTTGTGGGACCCCTTTCGGATCCCTCTGCGTGGATCTGTTCACCAGCACGCTCAGTAGAGGCATTATAAGTAATCTTACGGGACAGGATAACGCGATTATCCTCACGGACGCGCGCTGCTTACCTGGAACGGAAGGCGGCGGCTTGTTCGCGCTTAAAAGCCCAGACAAAGTGCGTCTCGTTGGGGTTGTTGTGTCTCCTTTTGGGTGGAAGGCTAACGAATGGATAGGGCTTTCGTTGGTTTGTTCAGTTCAGCAAATTTTCAAAAATATATTGAGATTTATAAAGCCGGAAAATCCCCTGCAAGACATAGTGCTAATGGAGAAAGAGCGCATGGGAGCCGCGGCGCACGGCTCTGGCCCGGTGCAGTATCCCGCAGTGTGCCTGGTGGACGGCGGACAGTTCTGGGGGTCAGGTGTGCTGGTTTCGGCACAGCTGGTTCTTACCTGCCGCCATGTCGTCAATAGGAAGTCCATGGTCATGCTGAAGTTTCATCAACACGAGAGGTGCGTGCCCAGATTTGGCCATATTTGATCTTTGTTATAATGTTTCCTCATCACAAACATACCTGGAGTGTTTTTGTTTTTGTTTCATTCACTCATGTTTAACACACAAATCCTGCATATTTAGGCTGAGTTCTCTCAAAAAGAAAACACTCCTTATGAGATCATGTGGTAATACAGGAAGTGCTCCACTATATTTTTAAACTCCATACACCTTCAAGAGAATCATTTGGATAATTTCAGTCCTGGAATTGCTTCTCTCTACTAAAGGTTGCTGTTAACTTGAAAAGTACAGCTTCATGACATCACAAGGTGGAACAGCATTTTGAGCTTTGGAGATGTAGAAGAAGACATTTATTTATCCCTGTAGGGAAATTATTTCTCTGCATTTGACCCAATTTTTTTTTTTTAAAGGAGCAGTGGGCAGCTCGTCTTTCAGGCGCCCTGGGGGCAGTATAGTGAAGGGTCTTGTCCAGGGAACCACACTAGTTTGCTCATTGCCAAGGGGGGTTCAGACCCAGGTCCCCCAGGTGAAAGTCTAGTGACTTGAGCTAACCAGCTGGTGCATAGACAGATAATAATGCAGGATTACACAAACGTGTGAATGAAACAAAATACAACTCCAGGTATATTTTTGATGAGGTAACAACATTATAACATGTCCATACAATTCTGCGTAATATACTGTAGGACCTTTAAAAGTTCAGAGTAGTACAGAGTAGTACAGAGTAGTACAGAGTAGTACAGAGTAGTTGTCCAGGTTGCAAAAAGGAGAATTCAGTTTGTCCACTGGACAAAAGTCGAATACGTTTCTCAGCTCATCCAAGCTGCTTCTTCAGTTCTGGTCAGACGCTGGTGGACGCTGCCTTATATTTGCCTGAAAGGAGGAGCTAACTGCAATGAAATTTCTCTGAGACTACTACCACATCCATTTGTTTACAGTTTGTTAGTTAGCAAGTTAGTTAGTTATTTATAAAGTTAGTTAGCAATTGAATATGCACTGAGTGTGGCGTCTTATTAGAAATGTATTCGACCAAATAAACTTTTGTCCAGTTGACAAACTGAATTCTCCTTTTGCCATACATTTGTTATTATTATTGTCTCCTCCAGGTTCACAGATGTGGTTGGTGATGTCCTGTTCTCCACTCAGGAGACCTCGCCTTTTGACCTGGCTGTGGTGAGGCCCAGGAACAGTCTCAGTCAGGCCGTACTTCCCCAGATGTCCCATCAGTTTCATACAGGTGGAGTATTTATTGTAACATTGGCAATTCTACATTATGTACCGACATAACTCCACCTGCTACGTGAAATCTTTAGACACATTTTTGCGGTGTCATTAAATGTCCTGTATTACACAAAACTGGCTCCTGGGAGCTTTGACCCATGTTATAATGTAGTTGACACATCACAAAATACTTGGAGTTGTGTTTTGTTTTATTGACAGATGTTTGAGTAACATTTTATTAGCTAGTCTGCATCTCCAAAGCTCAAAATGCATCCACCTTGTGATGACATGAAGTGGTAGTTTTCAAGTTAAAAGCTACCTTTTAACTTTTGTTCAGTGGAGATTGGCAAATTTCCTATTCAAATGATTCTAGTGAAAGTTTATGGAGTTTAAAAACCCAGTGGAGCACTTCCTGTAATACCACATGACATCACACTCTAAATATGCAGGGTTTGTGTGTTAAACATAAGTGCAATATATGGAGTGTTCAGTAATGGGAACTGTGCAATGAGTGGAGTGTGCAATATTTTATTGTTTGGCCCCTGTGGCCCCTGTGGCCCCAGCCCTTTGGGACAACGGATGTAGCCTTAGTCTACAATCCTGTGTGTTTACATTCATGTTGTGTCATGTTTGTCCATTAACATGCTCTGTCCCAATCAAATAAATAAATAAAATAAAATAAAACACAACACCAAAACAAAAACAAAAACATCTCCGGATATGTTTTTGATGAGAAAACAACATTATAGCATAGATCAAGACAATAGCCCATTATAGGCCCATTAAAGGTGCATTATGTAACTTCACCTGTTCATTTCCATAGGGATGTTATTCTGTGTGTTACTACGTGTTAATGTACATACTTGTCCGTATCCAATCAATAAAATAAATAAACGCCTGCAAGCTGGTTAGATCAGTCTAACTTAGACAAACTTTATTGTTCCACAAGGGAAATTATCACAGCATATTATAATAACACAGAGAAATGGTATAATACTTCTAAATAAGAAGCAGAAATGGCAACAGACTAATGTCAAATAAGGCTTCATTATATAAATGTATATGTACAATAAAAATAAAATATAGAGGTATAGTAATAAAAATATATCTCAGCTATGTACAAGAGGTTGTAAGGGGGAAAAAAGGTCCCAGTAATCTTGTGAGATCATTGTGGGCTAGTTTGCTTTGTACCAGTGCTGGAAACCTGTGTAGAGAACAAAGTCTGAACGTGTGGGGGTAAATGCCAATCAGCACTAACCAGAGGAGGCAGCGAAATGACAGAGGATTTGATCAGAAATGTTCAGCTGTTCCTCCCTCCTCTTTCCTCATCTCATCTCTCTACTTTTATGTCACCACAGATGGTTAGACTGTCAGACTGAAAAGGAGGACCCCAGGTGTAGAACAAAACAGACAACCTGATTAATATTCTATGAGCTAAGAGTCGACTTCAAGCTCTCGTTTGAAAACTTTACTGTAATCTCTTTATCCTCTGCTCTGGTGATGTGCCTGTCATGTAGTTTTATGGCAACACCTGAAAATGAACGCGAGATCTGAGTCTGCTTTTCTGTTCTCAGGTTTGTAGAGTGTTCAACTTGATTTTTTTTTTCTCCTCTTCAGACTTAGGCTTCTTACTCTTGCTGACTATCACAACACACTCCGCCAAGTTAAATCTTAAAAACTTGCTTTGCCTGGAATGTTCCACAGTATGGCATTTAATATTGCAAGGGAAACATGGCCAAGTTACTAGTCTCATCTGTGGAGAGGCGAATCCGCTTACACTAAGGTTTATGTGTTTTGTTTTTTAGCAATAAAAGCACTTGAACTGATTTGATTAAATACATGGTGCATTTTATGCCATACTGCCCAAGCTACATCTCCATGGAGAGAAGCAGGAGGCAAACCCCCACACCAGAAAAGTTGCTCTGTTGTCCTTTAATATTTGAGTGAGATGAGAAGTTTTAAACAATTGGACCATTTTCCTAAACTTAAAGGGATATGCCACCCCCAGGTCAAACTTGGGCATCTCCCCACAGTCCAGAGACTAAAATAAGTGGTGGAAAGCGTTTTCCTGCTCACCCAGCCATTGTCCGAGTCTGTCAGCACTGACCGCCGCGGTATCTGCAGCTCCTCCGCCTTAGACTGGAGTCTAACGTCGCCAGAGAAAGATTTCGGCCAAAAGGAATTAATTTGCTCGATGCGTTTCCCAATTACTTTCTGTGTAGTGCGCATTCATATCGAGTGCAAATAAATGTGCAAATCAACACGGAGAGCTTGCCTTGGTCATTTTGGGTGGGAACTATTTTTCAGTGCGGAAAAACAGAGCCGAAGCACACGGGAATCCCAGTTACGCACCACGTTGGGAGTTCCTGCGTAACAGGGGAACTCCCAACGTGGTGCCTTATTTCAGTAATAAAACAAGTTGTTTTACTCACCCATAGCACTTTGGTGTCATATGGAGCACTTCCAGAGATGTTTTAGATTAGCGATCTCCGTAATGTGAGTTCTCGGGGCACATGTTTGCGGTCTCCAAATAACACAAACTTTAGCACTTTTCAAATCATAGAAGCTCGATGTCTTAGTCTACGCTTTCGTTTGAGTCAAAAGTGGCCTGTAATCTGAGATTTAGCCATAGTTTCGAGTAGATGAGGACGCCAGTGCGCATGTGCGGAGTCACAGCTTATTTTGCTCTCAGCTCCCGGGACCCAAACATGAAACGCAAAGCTGTAAATTATGGATAAATCTCGGATTACAGGCCACTTTTGACTCAAACAAAAGTGTAGACTTACTCACCCATAGCACTTTGGTGTCATATGGAGCACTTCCGGAGATGTTTTAGATTAGCGATAGCCGTAACGCGAGTTCGAGCATGTAATGTATGCCCCGAGCGGTCTCCAAATAACACAAACTTTAGCACTTTTCACATCATAGAAGCTCAATGTCTTAAACAACTTGTTTTATTACCGAAATAAGATTGTTAAAAACGTTAATTCTCCTTTAACCAGAGTTGTTTTGTTTCATTCACATGTTTATGTTTTTGATGAGGAAACATCGATCAGAAAATAGTATTGGCCCTTTAACAAAATAAGCCTTCTGAAAATGTTAGAGCAAGTAATTTAGGTTACAAGGTTGACAAAAATTTGAAAACCCAGTGATGATTCCTGTTTTATTTTTTTTCCTTACATGATGTCTTCTCCATGTAGGTGAGCCCGTCCTCGTGCTGGGATATGGCGCCATCGGTCAAAGCTGTGGCCCTTCCTTCACCTCCGGAGTCTTGTCAAAGTCCATTGGCACCAAAGAGCAGCAGTCCGTCATGCTCCAGACCACATGTGCAGTACAGGCCGGGACCAGTGGGGGCGCTGTAGTACGGCCGCACTCTGGAGAGTTCCTGGGTAAGACCTGTTTCACCCAGCAGGGGGCAGGAGTGCGCTCTAGAAAACTGCACAGGAACAGTGCAGGGGTGACTGATATTGACAAAAATGTCTTTCTGAGTCTTTTTTGGGTTCTCTTAATCACAATAACGTGTCATTTTTTTTTTACCAGACATGTGCTTTGTGACATAAAGTGTAGCTACTATTTGCTATTATTTTACGTGCTTGGATTTTTTTTTTGTGTGTGTTTTGATTGGATTCTTAATTATTAGCCCACTATATTCCTATATCTTAAAGCCCCAGTGTGTAGGATTCGTGGCGCATAGGTGGATGGTGCTATTGCACTTTCTGTTTTAGCTACGGCAGACCTCGAGGGTCACCCGGGCGCCGCTACTGTAATAAAACGCGGTCCCGGGTTGTTGTTTTTTTTCTTTTCTCATGAAAACACACATTCCCGATCATGTACCATGACACTCTACACATCAAATGAAACCTTACAGTCTCCTCTTTTTGACTATGCAATTCATTTCCCTGCAAAACAATCACTCCCTGAGCACATGGGGCTTTTATACGGAAAAGCACAAAACGAGGTTAGCTTACCTTAGAATGCTTTGCACAGGTCAAACTCTGTATTTCACCATAAACTTGCTCTCAATTTGTCCGTAAGGATCCAGCGAATAAAATCCAGTAAAACAATTTAGTCCAAAACACGTGTTAGATCCATTACGACGTCTGATCCGGCAGCATGCTTGTGTTGTTTACCCAAAACCACGAGCCTTGCCGAAGGCGAAGGCGGAGCCCAAATGTCCTTCTGCGGCTCTCGTATTCAAAATGGCTGCCTCTGCATGGGGAAGATCCCCCTTTTATGTGACTATATCTAAGTTCAAAAGAATACTTTGATTTCATGATGGAAGTGAAAAGGCTTGGAAAACAATGTATTTTTGAATGGGTATCTTCAATTTCAGTAATTAACGGGTAAAAATCTTACACACTGTCCCTTTAAAAAGTAAAATTCTAGTTATTTTTCTTGCTAGCTAATAAGACACCAAAGAGTATTATTATTCTGCTCTTCTAACTAACTACCCAATTCAACACAAAAACATGCTCCATAGGTAAAATCCTCCAGCTGAGGTCCTCACTAAGCCCAGCAATAATATCAAGGGGATGGGTCCCCAGGAAAGATGAGCTGCCCACTGCTCCTGAAAGGATGGGCCAAATGCAGAGAAATAATTTCCGTACAGGGATAAATAAAGGATAATAATAATAAAAAAAAAAAACCTAATATATTTTAAACACTGTATGCCAGGATAAGTAACAGTATGTAACTTTCTGTAGGTGGCACGTTGCCTGCATGATTGTGTGGAAATTGAATTTTAAAACCATACTTAAATAAACAGATATGTTTTATGCCATACAGTACTGTACAATATTATATCTAAAGATACAAGCTTTTCCATGGAAAAAAGCAGAAGGAGGCCACTAGGACAAATATGAGTCAGGTTTGTATAGGACCGAGCCCAGTCATCATAACGATGCACGTTTAAATTTTTTCAGTGCAATAAAACTACCAAAATGAAACAAACAAACCAAAAAAAAAAAAAACATGTGTGAAGAATCCCTCAGTCGTCAAGGTAGAATCCATGGCAAAAGGAGAAATTCCAATTTGTCAACTGGACAAACTTTATTTGGTCGAATACGTTTCGCAGCTCATCCAAGCTGCTTCTTCAGTTCATCTTCTTCTCATCTTCATCTCTTCTTCAGAACAAAAAAAAAAGTGCTTTCCTTTAGTCTATTTTTTTTAAATTAGAATCAAAATATGGTTAAAATATCTTATGCCTCTACAGGACAGGTTAACCTTTGATAGTACTGATGACTCAAATAATCATGCTTTTTGTTTGGTATGTATAAACTTGCAACTTGTCTTTTGAAATGAGACAAAACATGAACCAAAACCACAAAAGGCAAAAGTGGTCAGAGAGCAGATAAGTTTGTCTTAACACGTACATAAATAATGATATAATTTCTTCACAGGTATAGTCTCCAGTAACACCAAGGACTTTGCGACCAATGTGACATATCCTCACCTAAACTTCAGCATCCCGGTGACAGTGTTTAAGGAGATGGTTCAGATGTTTCACCAAACCCTGAACGTGAGCGCGTTTACAGGGCTGGACTCCGTGGATGAAGATGTGAGGAGGGTCTGGAGGCTGCAGATGCCTTCAAGCCAACTCTAACCATACAAGTGTGAATGTATGTATGTCTGTGTGTTCAAATGTAACTAAAGGGCTCATGCCATTCTGACGAAATACAGAATTAGAATTTATACTAATTCAAAGATGCGCTAACCAAGCCTTTCAATTTTAGTTTTTTTAATGGCAGATTTTAAAGCAACAGTGTGTAACTTTCTGGAGGTGGCACATTCATGGAAAACAGAAGTTAAAGGAAAAGTAACGTTTTTTTTACAATCTGAGCCTTCTTTCTGCAATAAAACAAGTAGTTTTACTCACCCATAGCAGATTGGTGTCAATTGGAGTGGTATCGCAGAACTTATGTTGAGCCGTTCTGTTCTACTAATTCAGGCCGTTTTGGAATCTACTAAAAGTCTACCCTGACACAGCGATCTTCTGTGATTTGAAAAGTGCTAATGTTTGTGTTATTTGGACACTGCAAATCAGTGCCCCGAGCACTCACGCTAACGGATACGGGACCATTAGTAGAACAGAACGGCTCAACATAAGTTCTGCGATACTGCTCCAATTGACACCAAACTGCTATGGGTGAGTAAAACTACTTGTTTTATTGCCAAAAGAAGGCTCAGATTGTAAAAAAAAAACGTTACTTTTCCTTTAAAGCCATCATTTGGAACATTCTCCGTGGAAATCTGTACATTTTATACCATTGATTATCATAGCCAGTGTTAATAATATAGCCAAAAGACGCTGAAGGAGTAAGTAAGGGTCAGGTTTGAGGAGATGCAAGACAGCACATAGTAAGGAAGCAGGTTTTTCTGCATTTTGAGTACAGTAAAAATACTAAACATTTTTTTAGTATATTATTTGCCTTAAAAGTTACATAGATGGGCTTTAATAAAATTTTCATAAGAATAAATTTTTATAGGAACACATACATTTGCTTGACATTACTACTGTGGAACACAACTTGGAACTTTAAAGGTCTTATATTATTCATTGGTGACTCTTGTTAGATTTAAACCACATTATAATGCTTTTACTTCCTCAAAAATATGCCGTAGTTGTGTGGTTTGTTTCATTCACACGTCTGAGTAATCCTTTATTATTAGTCTGTTTACATCTCCAAAGCCCAAAATGCTCTGTTCCACCTTGTGATGTCATGAAGTGGTAGTTTTCAAATTAACAGATACCTTTTAGCTTTTGTTCTCTAGAAACTGGCAGTTCCAGAACTGAAATGATGTAAATGATTCTAGTGAAGGTGTGTGGAATTTAAAAACAGTTGAGCACTTCCCATATTCCCACATGACATCACAAGGTAGAACAGTGTTTTCTGAAGAGAAAAACCTAAATATGCAGGGTTTGTGTGTTAAATATGTGACTGAAACAAAATACAACTCGAGGTTTGTGATGTGGAATCGGTATAACAGCGAAATACTGGCCCTTGGAGTGTTGACAAGCTGTATAAACCAACCAAGTGATGTGACATACAAGACGTACTCTGTTTTGTTTTCCAGTTAAAGGAGAATTAACGTTTTTTATAATCTGAATCTTATTTCGGTAATAAAACAAGTTGTTTTACTCACCCATAGCACTTTGGTGTCATATGGAGCACTTCCAGAGATGTTTTAGATTTGCGATCTCCGTAATGTGAGTTCTCGGGGCACATGTTTGCGGTCTCCAAATAACGCAAACTTTAGCACTTTTCAAATCATAGAAGCTCATTGTCTTAGTCTATGCTTTCGTTTAAGTCAAAAGTGGCCTGTAATCCGAGATTTATCCATAGTTTCGAGTAGATGAGGAGGCCAGTGCGCATGTGCAGTCAGTTTATTTCACTCTCAGCTCCCGGGACCCAAACATGAAACGCAAAGCTGAAAATTATGGATAAATCTCGGATTACAGGCCACTTTTGACTCAAACCAAAGTGTAGACTAAGACATTGAGCTTCTATGATTTGAAAAGTGCTAAAGTTTGTGTTATTTGGAGACCGCTCGGGGCATATATTATATGCCCTGAGAACTCGCGTTACGGATATCGCTAATCTAAAACATCTCTGGAAGTCCTCCATATACACCAAAGTGCTATGGGTGAGTAAAACAACTTGTTTTATTACCGAAATAAGGCTCAGATTGTAAAAAACGTTAATTCTCCTTTAACCTGTTACAGAAAATGCACTTTATATAAGTTAGAAATGCAGTTATAACTTAATACTACTGATACAAGTGCCTCATTTAATACAGTGTTATACCATTGAGAGTTCCTATTTTTCTGGTTATACCCACACAATTACAGCTAGAAACAATAGACTTTTTATATTTACTTTTTAACTTTCAAGTGCTAAGAAAGAGCATATCCTTTAAGCTGCTGATCTACTCAAGTCAGAATCAGAATTTATTTGTAATTTCAGTATAAAAATACACAGAAACGAAACACTACTCAGGTCCAGGTTATCAGCAGTATACAAAAGAGTATAATACATCTTTTAAAAATATTGTATGTCAAGGGCCATCTTTAAAGGGTACATTGCGCAACTTTCCTGATGAACCTGTAAGTACTCCACGGAGACAAAGAGGCAGTGGACTCTCTAGAAATGTTACGCAGTGAACCTGTAAGTACTATTTTGTAAAGTGCAATAATGTCAGGGCTTTATACAACCTATATCAATAATCTGAATAAAAACACTTAGTAAAACCTGTATTTGCTTTCTGGATGTGCGTTTTTGTTAATACCAACATGTTTGCAGTCAATTCTTACCACAGCATGTGTAGTTTTTCCCGATACACCTGGTTTGTTTGTGCATAATGAGATGACAGGTTGGAGTGTGTGATTGGTCCCACTGGGCAGGAGCTGGAGACGGCCTGTCATCATCTCACGTTTAGACATCTGTTTGGTTAACGAACGATCTCCATGGTAAACATTTCTCCTGCATATTACTTATTATGTCTCTTATGGTGGAAATAAAAACTGCTCAGATGTTTGGGAGCTGCCATAATTGGGTGGGATTAAGTTTTAAGTAGATGTATTTACTAGAAAAGCTTTTCAATAAAACTACTTCTTGGAGTAGTTTTCAGACTGTTTATTTATTATACTGTATGTAAGGGTAAGTAATATATTTTACAGATGCTATGTTTAGATACACAGCACATTTTTCTATAGGGCACTCAAGGCACTTTACGTTCACACACCAGTGGATGCAGAAACGGGTTGAGGTGAGTTTAGTGTCCAGAATCACTACTTTTGGAGAAATGTAATAATGATATTAAAAAGTGGTGTCACTGTTCAAGCCACAAGATCAATGGCAAATTAATCCATAAAAATCACAAAAACAAGATGCAACATTTGCGGATTTTCTGTTTGGATATTTCAAATCAGTGAAGCTCCCATAGAGTTATAAAAGCCCCTGTTCTATCTAAAATCAGTCCATACAGTATCGTGAATGTAGCCAACCCATTCTATCTACAAATTAAAAGCTTTAAAGAGTTGCTGCACCAGACCATAGAGGGACAGAGGAGCTCATTCTACAACAGGCTCCTACAGCTCCACTCAGTGAGAGATACAGGACGACATTCATACCATACTGCATACAACTGTAGAACAACTCACCCTTAAGCAATATAATACTCCCTACAACTGTGCAAGAACTCATCCTTACAGATCACCCTAAGTCCTGTCAATTTTTATTTAATCTTGCACTGTTTTCTTCTTGTATATAGCGATGTCCTGTATTTGTGTGTAGAATCCCTCAGTCATCCAGGTAGAATCCATTGCAAAAGAAGAAATTCAATTTGTCAAGTGGACAAAAGTTTATTTGGTCGAATACGTTTCGCAGCTCATCCAATACTGAAGAAGCAGCTTGGATGAGCTGCGAAATGTATTTGACTAAACCATATTCTCCTTTTGATATACATTGTATTTGTAATAATTCCTATATAGTTTTATTCTTACTTGTACATATACAATTATGCCTTATTTGACACCAGTCTCGTTATCTTTGGTATTTATTTAGATTTATTATTATCTATTTATTTATTTTATGATTACCATTTATGTTTTTGCTTTTTGTTATTATAATTTATTGTGATGTGTGAGCTGCTGTGTTCAAATAATTTCTGTTGCGGATCAATAAAGTTTGTCTAGGTCTAAGTTTGTAGAAAGGAGATTTCTGTAGATACACTGAAAACAGTAGCTGGTGTTGTTGTTGTTAGCTGTCCATAGATATACACTCAACAAAAATATAAACGCAACACTTTTGTTTTTGCTCCCATTTTTCCTGAGATGGACCCAAAGATCCAAAATTCACTCCAGATACACAACACTACCATTTCTCTCAAACATTGTTCACAAATCTGTCCAAATGTGTGACAGCGAGCACCTCTGCCCCGCCGAGACAATCCACCCCACCTCACAGGTGCGCCACATCAAGATGCCGATCTGACATCATGACCAGTGCACAGGTGCGCCCCAGACTGCCGACAATAAAAGGCCACCCCGAAATGTGCATTTTTTTTGCTTTATTGGGGGTCTGGGGACTCAGAACCAGTCAGTATCTGGTGTGACCACCATTTGCCTCATGCAGTGCAACACATCTTCTTTGCATAGAGTTAATCAGATTGTCAGTTTTGGCCTGTGGAATGTTGGTCCACTCCTCTTCAAAGCCTGTTATGGATGAAGAACACAGGTGCATTTTATTGATGGCATTTTGAATGCACAGAGATACCGTGATGAGATCCTGAGGCCCATTGTTGTGCCATACATCCATGAACATCACCTCAAGTTTCAGCAAGATAATGCACGGCCCCATGTTGCAAGGATCTGTACACAATTCTTGGAAGCTGAAAATGTCCCAGTTCTTGCATGGCCAGCATACTCACCGGACATGTCACCCATTGAGCATGTTTGGGATGTGCTTGACCGGCGTATACGACAGCGTGTACCAGCTCCCACTAATATCCAGCAACTTCGCACAGCCATTGAAGAGGAGTGGACCAACATTCCACAGGCCACAACTGACAATCTGATAAACTCTATGCGAAGAAGATGTGTTGCACTGCATGAGGCAAATGGTGGTCACACCAGATACTGACTGGTTCTGAGTCCCCAGACCCCCAATAAAGCAAAAAAAGTCACATTTCGGGGTGGCCTTTTATTGTGGGCAGTCTGGGGCGCACCTGTGCACTGGTCATGATGTCGGATCGGCATCTTGATGTGGCGCACCTGTGAGGTGGGGTGGATTGTCTCGGCGGGGCAGAGGTGCTCGCTGTCACACATTTGGACAGATTTGTGAACAATGTTTGAGAGAAATGGTAGTGTTGTGTATCTGGAGTGAATTTTGGATCTTTGGGTCCATCTCAGGAAAAATGGGAGCAAAAACAAAAGTGTTGCGTTTATATTTTTGTTGAGTATAGTTGCATTTTCTGTCGGTAGCAGATGGCTGGTGAAACTGCACCAGAAGCAAAGGTGTAAATTGGATGGGGGTTTTATTGTTGTGGATTTATTAAGGCACATTTGCCTCTGATAGAGGATTAAATGGGCAGTAAGTTATATTGATTTGAATGTTTAAAGGTTGGTTAATCTTTAAGTCTACTTGTCTTTTACTGGAGGGCTGTGGAGAGAGCAGAGTGGTATGTGTCTAACAAGTATTTATTTATTTTTATTGAGGGAGTAATTTGGATTTCACCTAAAAATGTTATCTCCTTGGTGCTGTTATTGCTATGCTTTGCCTGGAATGTTCCACAGTAAAGCTTTAAACTTTCCATGTAGATAAGTAGGTGACATCACTTGGCCAATTTACAGGTCAGATCTGTGGAGAGACAAGCTTGCTCACAGTGGGAATGCATGTTTTAAGGTATTTTTGAGTAATAAACTACCTGTAAATGAATAAATACAAGGTTTGTTTCATGCCATATTGTGGAATTTTCCAGGCAACGCAGTAATCTCCATGGAGATAAGCTGGCGACAGATCCCTCTATGGAAAAGTTACATAGTGCAGCTTTTAAAATTGTGAAAAAAACCCCCAGTATACACAATTTGTTCAATTTAGTTGAAACGCTATCATATAGTAACTGCTGTTTTCTTCATACTACAGATTTAATGACAGTATATCTGACTGTATGAGTGACCCAGACATGTACAAAGATGTTTTAGTAGTTCACATTTTTAGTTCCAGGTTTTCTGTGGCCTGATTTAGAACTGCACAAAGTCTCCAATGCACTGTCCCCATCTGCCTCTCCAAATGAGGGCTGTGGTGATGCCCTCGTGAAATGGGGTCTATGCTATCTTGAAGAACTCACATTACAATATATGTCCCACTGCATGGTATTTAATTTATCTATCACCGTGGAGACAAGCACGTGACTCCACCCAGGCTGTTACTGATAAGGTCTGTGGAGAGGTGACCCCACTTACAGCAGAAATTAAAGGAAAAATAAAGTTTTTTACAATTTGAGCCTTATTTCGGTAATAAAACAAGTTGTTTTACTCACCCATATCACTTTGGTGTCATATGGAGCATTTCCGGAGATGTTTTAGATTTGCGCTAGGCTAACGCGTTAGCCTAGCGCGACTTATAGCCATAGCTCGGGGCATTCCCCAAGCATGTAATATGCCCCGTGTGGGCTCCAAATAACACAAACTTTAGCACTTTTCAAATCATAGAAGCTCGATGTCTTTAGTCTACGATTTCATTTGAATCAAAAGTGGCCTGTAATCCGAGATTTATCCATAGTTTCACAGCTATGCGTTCCATGTTTGGGTCCCGGGAGCTGAGAGCACACTCCGCGCATGCGCACTGGCGTCCTCATCTACTCGAAACTATGGATAAATCTCGGATTACAGGCCACTTTTGACCAAACGAAATCGTAGACTAAAGACATCGAGCTTCTATGATTTGAAAAGTGCTAAAGTTTGTGTTATTTGGAGCCCGCATGGGGCATATTACATGCTCGGGGAATGCCCCGAGCTATGGCTATAAGTCGTGCTAGGCTAACGGCGTTAGCCTAGCGCAAATCTAAAACATCTCCGGAAATGCTCCATATGACACCAAAGAGATATGGGTGAGTAAAACAACTTGTTTTATTACCGAAATAAGGCTCAAATTGTAAAAAACGTTACTTTTCCTTTAATGCTTTTCAGGGTATTTTTCTTAGCAGTAAAAAACGGACAGACCCTCACTAAAAAGTTGCATAGTGCACCTTTAATGTAATACAGTTGCCAGAAATAAAACAAACATTATTGGCATTTAACACAAAGTAAGTGTTGTGTGTGTGTGTGTACATATACAATTATGCCTTATTTGACACCTTATTTGCGTCTTTGACCTTGTGTCTAATTCAAAGAGATGAACTGAGTCTGAAATGGGAGCACACTATATTACACCGTTAACATCTACAGCCTGTTTAAAGCACTGACTTCTTAGCGTCCTTGGATAGGGCCAAAGGAGAGAACTAAAAGCAAGTCCATTTTATAATTTCACTGTTTGCCAGATTCCTCATCATCACACAGTTTAATGGAAGATAGGGACCAACCTTGACCACTCGCATAATGAATAAAATTGTTACTTTCAAGCTATTTATTTATTTTACAATTTTAGAATGTATGAAAATGTTGATGCTTTATTTCAGTATTGTACAAATGCTGCATAAAGGTGCAATGTGTAACTTTTCTGGTGCAGCCTGACTCCATACAGATGTTAGTGCTGTGACTGGATTGTTCCACACCAAGACAATAAACTTGTCTCTCTCCATAGAGACAAGCAGGTCATGCCATCGGGCTAAGTAAGGTCAGATCTGTGGAGAGGCGAGCCCACTTACAGTAAGTTTTTTTTTCTTCAAAGCGTTTTTAGCAATAACATTTGTAAAACAGATAACTGTGTCACATTTCAGGCAATGCATCTTCATGGAGACAAGCAGATGGCTGATGCACACTAGAAAAGTTCTGTAGTGCACCTTTAATGTAATACAAATGGCAATTGTAGAAATAAAACAACCAATCTGCTTACAAGTAGCAGTGTAGTATCACTACTTTGTCTAATTGGCTGTACCAATATAGAGGAAAGGATCATGGTCTTTGTAGTCCTCTTTTGTCAATTCTGCTGCAACAAAACCATGCAATTTCACATTTAGGAGCAAACCATTTCAGGTCATTTTCAAGTGCAATTTTATGATAATAAATTAGGGACATTTCACTTTGAGACGGCTAATTATTTCATGACACAATCCCTTTAATGATTATGCACTGTCCCACTAACGAAATCAATACAGCAGACGTCGATGTACGGTGGCCTTTGGAGCCACATAGACAAGAATCTTTTATTTCTTTTTTGTAATAAACACAATAATCGATCCACAATATGACACGATGTACAGTTGTCAACCGAACCGCGCGTTTTTGCTAATCTCTCCTAGCGTAACAAGACTAGGATGTGAGCTTCTGCTTTGGAGGATACAGTATATACAAGCTAAGAGTGAGGTGTGACAGATGAGACAGCGAGACTGCACACACGAGAGCCCAAGCCGATGGAAGTGATGTGTTCGAAGGGTGCTTTTTTAAAAACAATCTAATATCATATTTTAGCAATTTGTCAAAAACATAACAGTTTTTCGCATGCAGTGGTTCCCAAACATTTCAAGGACTTAAATGTGAAAATACCAGAGTTGATGCAATTGTACATCTTGGTGTGTTGAGGCATCACAGTCGCTAATTGTGCTGGTCCAATGCCTGGATAAATTCAGGGAATAGTTTTGAGGGAGGGCATCTGGTATAAGAGCTCTGCTCCTGAAGGAAAATAAGCAACATGTAGTCTTCAGGAATGTTGAATCCTATCAGCTACATATGGCCCAGTTTTGAAAACCGTCTCACAAGTTGGTTTGATTGGATGCTCATCTGACTTTGTCCATGTATTCTGTGTAGAGAAAGTCTGAGTCTGGAACAGTTCCATGTAAGGTTTTATCCCCTCTGGTGTATTCTTGCCACTAATCAAATAAAATATGTCAGATGCATTAGCTCAGTCTTTTGCTACTGCACAATACCACCTTATCTGGGAGTTCTAAAAAGGCTGCCATGCTATTTAGGCTAATGTACCAGCTGTCTCCACTGAAAATCAACAGGTAAATACGTCATATTATTCTGAGTGGTTTACCCATTGCCTGTTAGTTGCTCCATTTTTGCTAATTAACTCTGTATATTGTATTTTAATAGTTTTGTGTACTGCTCCTAGTTCTTTTTGGTATTTTTATGCAAACTAAATAAATTTGCAGCTTTCTGGTCAAAAACCTCTCATTGCTGCAGGGCCTGAGTTTGTAATCCAAGTACCTGTTAGATCAATCACACTGTTCCTCATACCTCTAGACACCGCCCCTCCTCTCCCATCACTCCTCCAGGTACTGCCCAAGTTACTAGCTCTATTTGAAATGAGGTTGAGGCAGTTTTTAGGTGTTTAGTCCCACTTTAAAATGATATTCAGTCAAAGCAGTAACAGACTAACTAACTCTATATAGAAGAGAAGTCTAGATGGCTAACCAGACTACTTGCCGAGAACACTGGAGTTTACATAACAGCTAGATTCTTGGGACCATTCATGAAAGCTATGGTCTTTAATCACACCAGCATAATAATCATATCATATACATTACAATAACATTTTTGGGTGCAAATTTGAGAACCACTCATTTGAAAGGCAAACTCGAACATTAACAATTCAGACAGATAAAAATCCACCCATGTTTTGCGAGCACCTGCGTCAGCTAAAACGGCTTTAAGATCAGTTAAGACATACAGAATAGAACAAATATTCACAAGTATGAGAGACACAACTCAATGCAGAGCCAGCAATGTCTACAGTGATTTTTTTAACCCCTTTTCCCCCAATATACCCCCATTTTGAACATTCTTTTACATTAAACACCCCCAGTACGTTACAATACACCCTCCTTACTCGTGCACCACTTTCAGCCTCTTTTTATCCAAGATTCTTATGTTGTCTGGAACAGTAGTGACGCTCCTAATGTCGACATTTTGGATACATATTCCCAGCCCTACCAGATATACCCTCCGTCATCCGCCTCTCCTGCCTCCCCCTCTTCTTCCTCGGTCTCCTCTGCGGTCTCCTTCTCCTCTTCATCTTCCCATCCGACCCCGCTGCCAAAATCCCCCGAATATGTCATTTCATCATCTGCGAAAAGAGAGAGCGAGGGAGAGATGGATGAGTGGAGAGGTGATTGGATTAGCCACTAGGGGGTCATCATATATATATTGAAGTGGTATCACTTCATTTCAGCTCGTCAGCTTTGACAGTTGGCTTTGAACTGAGATTGCTAGAATCAATTCAAAGCAACATTACGTGAACTTTTCATCTGTCATTTTTTCAATGTCGCTTTTTGGAGATACAATTATGATATGAGTCTGGAGTTTAGAGCATGGGTTCAGCCAATACAATCCTGTAGGTTTAGTCCTTGACTAGTTCAGGTTCAGTTCCGATTTACAGTGGTCCCTCGTTTATCTCAGGTTCCAGAAATAACCTTTAATGAGTGAAATCCGCGAAGTAGGACAACTTTATATTTTACAATTATTATACATGTTTTAAGGCTGTAAACGCCTTAAAACACTGGAATTAACGTTTTCTCACATTTCTCTCTCATTTAAACACTCAAACTTTCGTAGATTTTCAACAAAATGTATTAATAGTGAAGCGCGGGGGCTCCGCCGGGAGCCCCGCCCAAACAGCGAGGCCGCGAACAGTGAACCGCGAGGGACCACTGTATTCCTGTTTTTGATGTATGGGTGTGATACGGACCAATATATTTAAGATTTACCGTTTTCATGCTCCAAAACATCAATAATCAAAATATTTTATCAAAAAACACTTCCTGGGTATTTCAAATGTTTGTCTGGTAACAGAAAATTTAACTTGTTGGAGATTTTAACCATAACATTGTACCTGGAGTTGCATTTATCTTAATTGAAGCTGGTTTCAGAAATCTTCTTTAAAAAGCCCTTTGCATCTGAACCTCAGAAAATATTTTGGTTTTGAATTTTCCCAGGATTGTTACATCACAGGTAGAAACCTTCCACAGTTTTTAGTCCATGAATCATTGGTATATCAAATTGCATTCATTACAATTGTGCCCTTACATTAACATCTTAGAACATATTCAAATTAGCCAAGATTATTTTTCCCCATGGTAATTCCAAAACCCAGATTCCAGAAGGTCAACTCCCCAGCTATAAGCATATGCATACATTGGTCCCAAACCTCTGTTAACTGTGCCAAGATTGGAAGGGCATCTGACACAGGACAATAAACCAGCTCCAGCACGCAAACCACTAAAGACATCACCCAAAGCAAATTGCATTTCTATTACCGCATGCACACCCCATTCACTGCTCAGTCTAGCGGCTAAAAGGGGCGTGCGTTTGACATTGTCTTGATTTTAATAGCTGTTCCCAAACCTTGCCAGGGGATCCATTCTTATCAGAGCCGGTTCAGTGTGACCGCGCAGCGTTCATTCATCTCTGCGCACTTTTCCGCTAGCGACAGGCCCTAGCTTTAGCATGCAAATGACTCCAGACGCCCCCAATGTCCCACTGGTCCCCCACAGTGACTTATGTTCAGCTTGTACACATAAAGCTGTCCAGTACATGTGGGGGGCTGCAGAGAAGTGGGGCGAAAAACAACAGCAACCATTTTGTGTGTCTTAAAGGGCCTGTACGTGTTTTTTTCCTATATGTTTGAGCAAAATGTGTCTTGCTCCAGTATTGGTGTACTGTAGAAGGAGCTGTAAGGAGCTCTTGAGGTCAGAATGAGTTAGCTGTGTGTGTCTGCATTTAATTATTATATTAGTGTTTTAATCACCCGAGAATAAGGAAGAGGGCAGTTACTGTGACGAAAAATCTTCTGTGGACTCTGAAAGTTGTGAGAAGCACTTATAAACTCATTGCTGTGAATAATTAGGATGCTCTCATTGCATAAGGTAAGTGAGGAATAACTTTGGACCACTGCAAACTGTTTAAAAAATAAAATTAGCTCTGTTTTCCTCTGTTTTTAAATGGTAAAAATGTGGCACAGTACTATCTGTAGCTCATATCTAATTATTGCATGTTTTATTGTCCAAGAATCAGGAAGAGAGTGGCAGTTGGGAGAAGTGCTTATAAACTCATCGCAGTGAATAATTAGAATACTCAGAATACATAAGTGAATCAGCTCAGTGAGGACAAACTTTGGGCCACTGCCAACTTTAAAAATTACACATTTTATTGTCAGACAATCAGAAAGCAGTTAGCATGCTAGTTGTTGTTAGCAATACAGTGATGAGAAACAAGTTTTTGATGCTCTTATGAACTTATTGTGCTGAATAATTAGTGAGGAATAACTTTCAACAACTGTAAGCTGTTTAAAATGAACTGGTTCTGTTTTTCATGTTTTTGAGACAGTTAAAATCAGGTACAGCTCCTTTAATATTCTTCCCACACTTCCAGGGCTTTGGTGTTGGGGGTTTGATTTGCGACAGTGTTGATGTATACACTACATATATATATAGACCCCTTTACCGTTAGTAAACAGACGTGACATCACAGGCATGTGCGCGCATTGTTGACCCAGAATCAACCATGGCGGACCATAGCGGAGTATCTGATTATTGCAAGTTACTGAATATGAACGATCAGGAGAGCTACATGCAAAAGCTCACGTTGAGCAACGGGGTTCAACTACCAGATCCTTATGCGATCACGGAGTGGCAGTACGATCGCAGAAAGTGGCCAGATTTACAGTGTCCAGATATCCACTGTTATTTAGTCGAGAAGCCCAGCGTGTGTACAAGAGAGAAAGTGCGCAGCATACAAATCCATGGGTGCCTACCAGTTGGCGTGTGTGGCCATGTACAGGAGGTAAAATACCACGATATCGATGGGGAGTTTTGCGTGTTGGCATCTGATGTTCTCCCCAGTCAAAGACAAGGCCACAAGACGACCATGTACAATGCTTGGGCTATCATCTACAAGCGCGAGAACTACATTCTGACCACCAACTGCACTTGTGTTGCGGGGTAAGTAACATACTACGACTTAATTCACAAGTCACAGATGTGATCTCAGTCATGTCAAATGCCATTTATGATGGTCATGCAAAAACTTATCATGCCTTTTAACAAAGTTATTCGTGTTCGTTTACATGTGTCTGTCGTAGAGGTTACCCGGTTAATATGTCTGTGAGCTTTGCGGTGTCCTGTGTTTGCTAGTTAATCATGCTGCTTGTTTAGGGTAATTTGTTTAGGGTAATCTCTTCTCTTCTATATCTTCGCTGGGGGTTTTATGGCAGCAGTGGCTTTGTTTTGAGTCAACAATGCGCGCGCATTCAGTGATGACGTAGCTTTGAAACTCATCTATAAGACTTACTACAATCAGGCTTGCCACGGATCCTGGTGCCCGCCACCTCTCCCCCGTCCTGATCCACACACCAGCACTCCCCCCGGTCACACTGCTGCTTCCTGTAGTATCCATCCTCATCACAGCTTGGGATGAATCGACCTGAAATGGGAAAGGAAATAAGAATACAATTTATTTATTGGTAAATTAGTAGGAGTGGAAGTTGTGTAGTGCTTTATGCCATCGCCCATAAAGTGGAGGGTAGGGTAGCTTGTTTGATTCTGAGAGGAGTTATTGTTGGTGTGTCATAAGGTAAGACTATAGATTGTATATATAAATTGACATAACTAACACACTAGCAACAATGTTCCAAACAAGAAATGAGCATGGAGGTGCTTCCAGCTCCATCAACTCCAGCTCCAATTCACTTTGTACTGAAAAAATGTTGCCTCTCTCCATAACTGCTGCAGTCAGGCTCTTCATTTTGGTCTTAAAATGTTTATATTAACACAATCTACATGATCCTGGTGTTTTTATTTCACTTTGTCTGTAAATAAAATGCTTTTCCTAATATGGAAATCGGCACCAAATTTGCCCCATATCTGCTAGCCATTGGTAAGCTTAATTTGACTGGAGCTGAACCCTATGGGTGAAGCCATACTCCCTTCGTTCACTATGCCCACTTGAGTAGCACTAATGTTACTGATTGTGACAAAAAACAGCTTTAATTATAGTTAACAATTAAAATAAAAAATTCTGCCAATTTAGGATTTTACATAATCTATAATAATATGAAATAATAATGTCTGTGTAATCCCTCAGTCATCCAGATGTGATCCACACAAAAGAAAAATTCAAGATCTGTTGGGAGACATTTTTGCTGCTCATTTTAGCCAAAGAAAAGAAATGGTTTGAGAGGAGAGTGAAGGAGGCAATTTTTATTAGGAAAGACAATCCATCTTTGAACTGGAATGGGGGGCTTAGACATCATTTATCTCCTTTTTACACCTCCATCCTCAGACCTAAATCAAAACAGGGAAAACAATAGTGACAGCCAGTATGCTAATAGATGTGAGAGCACCCATCAGGGGCCTGAACGAATATGCAAATATGACTCCGCCACAGTTCCCACTTGTGTAGTAGCAGTCCAATACATACTTCAGGCAGTGTCCACCAGCACTCTGACCACAACTGAAGAAGCAGCTTGGATGAGCTGTGAAACAAACCTTTGTCCAGCTGACAGAATTGAATTTTTCATCATGGAGATGCTTTGTTTGGAATGTTTCACAGTATGGTATTAAATCTTTTTATTTTCATGTAGACCAAACCAGACCAAGTTACAGGTCAGATCTGTGGCGAGGCAACCCCGCTCACAGTCAGAATGCCTGTTTTTCTAGGTATTTTTGAGATATAAAACCACCTGTTATTTAATAAATGTAAGGTAAAGCCGTTTGATGTCATAAGAGTACTGTGGAACATTCCAGACAAAGCAGTTATATATCCATAGAAACAATCAAGTGACGGACCCCAACCAAAAAGTTACATAGTGCATCTTTAAGTAATATTTTCATATTCTTTTAAGCAATAAGATAATTTAATATTAAAATAACTGTATTTCAATATGCTGTGACTTTTGGCAAAAATGAAGTTCAATAAAAATGTACTATCCATGTGTTTCTGATTAACCTGGTTGCCATGGTAATTAACAATTCAAAACATTAAATAAGAAATAAACTCCTCAAAATGGCTGCTTTAAACAGGAAGCTGAAATCCATGAATATGCCATACATTTTGCGTAGTGTTAACATTTTTGTTAACAGGCTTTTGTAACAGTATGACAGAAAATGGTGCTACTTTTACCTAAGTCGCATTATGGTTTAATTCAAAATGATTTAAAATGTGTATGATGTGTGTGAGACCTGGTCCATTCATTTGTGTCCTTTATAGTGGACATCTTTTAAGTTTTGAGATAGACTCTAGTTTGTGGCTGCACTATGATTAAAATAAATAAAATAATAATAATAATAATAATAATAATAATAATAATAATAATAATAATAATAATAATAATAATAATAATAATAATAATAATAATGAATTAATAAACAATACATAACAAAATAAAAATTATACATAAAATACATAAATAAGTAAATAAATAAATAATACATTAAAATGTAAAATAAAACATAAAAAAAATAACAAATACATAAAAATAAATACATAAATAAGTAAGTTAAAATAAAAAAATAAAAAAATAAAATAAATGAATAAATAAATACATAAGAAATTAAAAGGGAGTCTAAAAACTTTTTGAGGCAACTGTAGAAGCTTGTCAGGGATGTTGGTCATCGAAAAAAAAAAAGTTTTTGTTAGATTGTTAACTTCACATGGATTTAACACTATTAGAGTCCATTACAGAGGACATGTTACAAAAATATGAATAAAACTAAATTTAACAAAATGTAAATGTTCATTTACCTCCAAATAGAAAATTAAAATAATAATAATAATAATTAAGATACACTTTTTTTCTTCGGGTCCCAGGAGGATATAGTCATTTCTTCATATTCACTGTATTGAAACAGTGGAAAGAATCATGGTCAATAATTAATTCCCATTCTTTAGTTTAACATAAACATACATAAAACATAAAGACTGTATAGAAACTGGCAATTCAATATACAATAACCTACCATTATATTTTTGTGAAACAGATATTGCAGGATCACAATATCACAGTTATTTTTACATCTCTGAAGGAAAAAAAAGAGAAAACTAAACACAATGAATTAAATATGGACCGCGTATTGTCAAAGCAGATAAACAAATGGCATCATGGCTTATCTTGTAAAGCCAAGACTAGGAGAGAATGTAATGCATGCATATGGGAGCCCATTCTGTGTCCTATGAATATAAATGGAGAGAGAAGGAAGGAGAGAAGGACAGAGAGAGAGGGAGGAAGAGAAAGAGAGTGGGGGAGAAAATGAGAGAGAGGGGGAGAAAGAGATACAAAATGGGAGGTGGAGGAGGGGGAAAAAGGAGTGAGAAAGAGAGTGGGGAGGGGAAAGAAAGAGTGGGTAGAAGGAAAGAGAAAGAAAAGGAGAGTGGAGAGAGAGAGAAAGAGAGAGAGTGGGAGAGAAGGAGAGGGAGCAAGAGAGAGATAAAGTGGGGAGAAAAAAGAGAAAAACAGAGAGAGAGGGAGAGAGAGAAAGTGGGAGAAAAGGAGAGAGAAACAGAGAGAAAGGGGAGAGAGAGATAGGGAGTGTGGGAGAAAGAGAGAGAGAAAGAAAGCAAGTGGGGCAGAGGAAGAGAGAAAGCTTGAGGGAGGTACACAATAAGTCAGCAGGTTTTGGTCTCCGCAGAGAGCCCTGAGCTAATCGTTATAGGACGGAGGAGGGAGGTGGGGGAAAAGTTTCAATTTTACAACAATTACATACACAAGAAAATGTGCAGTCAGTTTGTTTCTCGACTGCTTTGGGTCATAATTTTGAAAAGTGAAGCTCATTCATCACAACAACTCTTTGTCTGGTTTGCAAATGCTTTTCAGTGTACAAACTTATATATTGTCCAGCTGAGGCAATACCAATTCTAGCTGTTTACAGGAGTTGGTTTGTAAAATATCGGAGAGCTTTTGTATGGCACAACTTAAAAGGCCCATATCACGCTATTTTCTGATTTTTGTTATAATGTTTCCTCATCATAAACATAACCCGAGTTGTGGTTTGTTTCATTCACACATGTTTAATGCACAATCCCTGCATATTCAGGCTGACTTCTTCTCTCAAACAGATCTCTGTTCCACCTTGTGATGTCATGTCGAAATACAGGAAGTGGTCCACTGTGTATTTAAACTCCATACACCTTCATTAGAATCATTTGGATGATTTCAGAAATTGCCAGTCACTACTGAACTAAAGGTAAAAGGTAGCTGCTAGGGATGTCAACAATTAATCGACTTACGATTAATTGTCGATCAAGACGTTGGCCAATTAAAATGCATTAATTGTAACTAATCGCTAGAGGAGAGGGCACTACTCTGGAACGTGAACACGAGATGTGAACCCACTCGCGAGAAGGACCATAGCGTTACATCCGCGGCCGGATCTAGAAGCAGTGCAAAATGTTCTCCTGCCCATCCAATTTTTGCCGCTTGGTTCGCTCCGCGTCCCGCTGTCTGCATGAACACGTGTGCGGCGCGCTGCACGTGCTCCTCCGCTCCGGGCCGTAGCAGGCTCCATGTGAAAGCGCAGTGGAAGCAGCCCGCTGTCCAGCCCGTGTGCCGGTGTGTGCGCGACTGTGCGTGTGTGTGAGTGAAATGTTTTCCCCGATCAATTCATTTTTTTATCATTTCATATCACGGAGCTCTGCGTCAAGCCGCATGTACCACGCACCGCGCGCACATCCGCCTCCACAATAAAAGCGCGAGTTTAGTTTTTTACAAAAACGTCCTCAATTTATTTTCAATAAAGAATGTATTTTGTTATTCAGCATCAATACATTTGTCTGCTTTTTACTAAGGAATAATTAATTGAGGAATATACAATATAATAATACTATGATATATTTTTGACTCAGTGTTATGTTACTATAGCTTATATTCTTAAAGACCCTATTGAAACACTAAAATTCAGGTGAAAAATGCCGCTTATCAATTAATCGTAAGTCGATCAATAAGGTTAATCAACTATAGATTAATGAATTAATCGATAATTTACATCCCTAGTAGCTGCTAATTTGAAAACTACTGCTTCATGACATCACAAGGTGGAACAGAGCATTTTGAGCTTAGAAGATGTAGACAGACTAATAATAATGGGTTAGTCAAACATGTGTGAATAAAAGAAAAACACAACTATGTTTTTGAGGAAGTAACAACATTATAACATGCGTGAAAAGTCCCTCAGTCGTCCAGGTAGAATCCATGATAACAGGAGAAGTTCAATTTGTCAACTGGACAAAGTTTGTTTGGTTGAAAACGTTTCGCCGCTCATCCGAGAGGCTTCGTCAGCTCTAATAAGAATACTGGTAAGACACTTGCTTATATCTTGCTGTAGGGAGGAGCTACCTAGCTAACTACTTTCCGGAACTATCTCATTGATTTCCGTCTTCTGCCGTATATCTTCACCTAGAAGCCACGGGTCATTCATTTGAGGACAGTGAGGTTCAGATCTTAGCCAGGGAAAAGAATTGGTTTGAGAGGGGAGTTAAAGAGGCTATTTTTGTCAAAAAAGAGAATCCTTCTCTGAACAGAAATGCTGGGGTCAGACATAATTTGCAACAATTCCATTCTTAAACCCAGATCAAACAAACAGGGAAACAATAGGGCTAGCCAGGGCAGGGCCAGAGGTGTGAAAAACAGGCGTGTAGGGATGAATAGGGATCGTTAGCTAGACGCCAGAGAAACAAAAGACGGAAACCAATGAGATAGTTCCGGAAAGTAGTTAGCTAGTTAGCTCCTCCCTACAGCAAGATATAAGCAAGTGTCTTACCAGTATTCTTATTAGAGCTGACGAAGCCTCTCGGATGAGCGGCGAAATGTTTTCAACCAAACAAACTTTGTCCAGTTGACAAATTGAACTTCTCCTGTTATCAAACATTATAACATGACTTGAAGCTCACCATTTTGAGCTATAAAACCACCTATAATTTAATAAATGTAAGGTAGAGCTGTTTAATGTCATACTGTGGAACATTTCAGGCAGAGCAATGACATATCAGTAGAAAAAACCAGGTGACGGCCCCCCAACCAAAAAGTGACACAGTGCACTTTTAAGTCAATGTTTTTACTAGGACTGCCATTTTGCAGTGTACGACGAGAAGAGCCAAGACCCATTTTGAACAAGAGAGACCATGACACATACTGTAACTGTATAGAGCACTCTGTTCTCTCAGGTAATGATTCACCCTCTTGAGCAGCAGACTCATTAAAGATGGATGGCTCTGTCATGGTCCTACACTTACTTCCTCTCTTCTCTCTCCCTTTCTCTGCATTATCACAAATGGAGGAGAGAACAAATGAGCAAGGCTTTCTTCATAACAGCAGTGTCCACACAGCCTGGAAGTGACCATGTTTCAAACGCACATCACAACTCACTGCCCCTCTCTCCAGCTCCCTCTCTCCTCTGCGTCATGTCCTTGGAGAAGCTTGACATTGCTAACCTGTTTATAGAGGTGGCTAGTGCTCAGTTACGTTTACTTAAAGATCCCATGACATGGTACTTCTTGATGCTTTTATATGGCTCCTTAAGGGTTCCCTAATACTGTAAATGAATCCTTCTTCAAAATGAACACTCAGTGTATGAGAAAGAGAGATAAGATGAGAAAGAGTCATAAATGTCACTCTGGAACACTCCATTATGGGCGTTGTTGCTTGAATGCAAATGAGGACGACAGAGATGGCCTATAGTAGAGGGTGGGGGTGTGGCCAAACTCTCCGCTCCGCTCTGTGACCCACTTCCGTGTTTTTGAGCGGAGGGAGTGATGAGAAGCATTCCATTGAAAAATAAACACATTTCCACAGAAAATAAAATTAAACCACTGCTGTTTCAGATATCCACAGGCTCAGATAAAGGACTTCCGAGCCTAGAAACACTCGCAAGTTCCTCCAGGCAAATAAAAAAACGCATTTCGCATTGCCTAGCGCATTCGCGGTCCAAACTCTCTGGGCGTGATTTACAGAGACGCTGAGTAGAGACAGACGGGGGTGGAACTGCATTTGCATTTCTTTTTTCGAGCTGACGTCAATAAGGTGCCTTGTTCAAAATCGCCCGTTTGAGCTCTGATTTTTTCTAACGCAGAAAAGGATCGCAAATGCTCAGTTTAGACATTTCACAACTTTTAACCATGGGGGGGGGGGGGGGCTAAACAGGGTAGGGGAGCTCACATTAACGTTCAAAAACCTCAGAAAGTGAAAATTTCATGCCATGGGACCTTTAAAGGTGCATTGTGTAAGTTTTCTGGTGGAGGGCCCGTCAAAACACTTTTCTCCATGGAGATGTTATTGCTTTGTCTGGAATGCTTCATGGTATGCACTGAGCCTTTCTATCTTCATAGAGCCCAAACCAGACCAAGTTACAGGTCACAGCTGTGGAGACCCGCTCACAGTCAGAATACCTGAGCTATAAAACCACCTATAATTTTATAAATGTATGGTAGAGGTGTTTAATGTCATACTGTGGAACATTCCAGACAGAGCAATGACACATTCATAGAAACAAGCAGGTGACGGAGCCCCACCAAAAAGTTACATAGTGCACCTTTAAGTAACTTTTTAATGTAACTGTATCAGTACTTTTCTACCAGTTCTACTTTTGGCCCTATTTGAGTAATATTTGACTAAAAAACAGTAAGACAGTCTACAACTAACAAAAGCTTTATGTTGACAATATAAAACGATTTGAACATTCGTGTTTTTTGCACCAAAACCTAAGGTATGGTTTAGTTTGTGTGTGATTGTGCATTATATTATATTTTGTCCTTCCAATTTCATTTAAGTGCCTGTAACCCTATATACTGTATGTATAAGCAGCTCTTGAGGTCAAAATAAGTTTGCTGTGCACTTTCTGTAATTATAAAGCATTTTACTGTCCAATAATCAGGAAAGGGCACATTAGCATGCTAGTTGTGGTTAGCAAAAACTCAAGCAGAAAACAAGTTTTCTAAGAGTTGTGAAAAGCACTCATTATAAAGTCATTGCAGTGAATAATTCTCAGAATGCATAAGGTAAGTGAGGAATAACTTTGGACGACTGCAAATATTTTAAAATGAACTAGTTCTGTTTTTCACATTTTAAAAACAGGTACAGCACCTTTAACTTCAAATTATAAATCAGATATTACATATAGACTCTTTTAGTAGCTCTTAGCTGAGTAGAAGTACTTTTTAACTTTAACTTAAAAATGTTCTTGAACCACTACTTTGTACTTCTACTTTAGGAATATTTTTTAAGTAATGGTACTCTTCCTTGATTTCTATTTCTAGCTACTCCACCCAACTCTGCCTATTTGTAACACATACACATTTATGGCCAGCTTCTCTGTGCCGGCTGTTATATCGAAGTTCTAATCCGAGGAAGACATCTTGCACTAATCCTGGCCTCCTGTTTGTCATCTGTTTGGACCAAAAGCCCCCGAACCAAAACAGAGCCTGTCCAATCGTGTTGTTCTGACTGAGACTTACCCAACTTCCTCTTGCCTCCGTCCAGCACTTGGATTCTCTCCAGTTCAGCCAAGCATGGAGGCTCTGGAGAAGAAAACAAAAAGAAAGATATTTTAGGGGTGCACAAACCAATGTTGTAATTTGTTATATGTGCTATTCTTTATTGTAATTGCAATAGAAAATTTCTGTTCAAAAGAATAGGGCCAGGATGGTTAAAAATCACTTTATACCACGGTCAGTGAGAATTCCAATGGCTAAATGCGTTAATACTGCATAACACACAAGTAGTCCGGCAACAGCCAAATCACTATTCTATATCACTACTCTGCGGCCATTGCCATGACATCACCATAGTAATGAGTAAACAGATGCTCAACTGCTCTGAACAGAATGTAGGAACTAGCTTCACTTAAAACACAGAAATAATAAATCTGAGACATTTACAGACAGTGAAAAGGCTTTTCAGAGATATTTCAGTTTGTAGCTATGGTATAAGCACATTATACAACTTGGAGCCGTGCGTTATGCAGTTTTAACGCACTGCTCTTCGTTGTTTAATGCTTTTACATATCACTGCTGTGCTGCCATTGCCATGACATCACCATAGCAACGGGTAAACACATCCTGCTCCGAGCAGAATGTAGGAACTAGCTTCATTTAAAACAACCATCCATTCATCCATCCATTTTCTTCCGCTTGTCCAGGGCCGAGTCGCAGGGGCAACAGTCTAAGCAGGGACTACCAGACTTCATTCACCCCGGACACTTCCTCCAGCTCCTCCGGGGGGACCCCAGGCCAGCCCAGAGACATATCGAGGCCTCCTCCCGGTGGGACATGCCCGGAACACCTCCCGAGGGAGGCATCCAGGAGGCAACCAGAACAGATGCCCGAGCCACCTCAGCTGGCTCCTCTTGACGTGGAGGAGCAGCAGCTCTACTCCGAGCTCCTCCGTGTGATTGAGCTCCTCACCCTATCTCTAAGGGAACGCCCAGCCACTCTGCGGAGGAAACTCATTTCGGCCGCTTGTATCTGCGATCTGGGCGGGAGTAGCTCAGTGGTAGAGCGCTTGCCTGGTGATCCAGGGGTTGGCGGTTCGAATCCCGCTCTTGACGGGTGGACCACATGTGATCCAAGCTCCCACAGATGAGCGCTGCCGTTGTGTCCTTGGGCAAGACACTTAACCCCACCTCGCCCCCAGTGTCTGCGGACACTGGTAGCCCCCATGGCAGAAGATACATCGAGGCCCGTTGTGACTTGAGCCACCTGTGGGAGGATTCTCCAGCTGAAGTCCTGACCAAGCCGAAGCAAGATCATAGAGATGGTCCCCGGGCGCAGTAATGTGCTGCCCACTGCTCCTGATGACAGGATGGGTTAAATGCAGAGGACAAATTTCGTTGTACTTGTGACAATGACAAATAAATAAATATTCTATTCTATCTTGTCCTTTCGGTCATTAGCCAGGGCTCATGACCACAGGTGAGGGTAGGAACGTAGATTGACCGGTAAATTGAGAGCTTTGCCTTTCGGCTCAGCTCCCTCTTCACCACAACGGCCCTGTACAGCGACCACATCATTCCCGACGCTGCACCGATCTGCCTGTCAATCTCACGCTCCATCCTCCCCTCACTTGTGAACAAGACCCCAAGATACAGACTCCTCCACTTGAGGCAAGGACTTTCCAACCACCCATTTAAAACACAGAAATAATTAGAATTTGAGACATTTACAAACAGTAGAGAAGCTTTTCAGATTCAGACATTTCAGTTTGTAGCCGTGGTATAAGCGCATTAAACAACTTGGAGCTGTTAAGACTGCATAACACAGTGTTTAATGCTTACTTAATGCTTACTGAATCAATGCTTCATCAACAAATCATTCAGTGTAGAGATACTGCTTCCAGACATTATAACATTTCAAAAACCAGGTCTGTAAGGCTGATGGCAGGCAAATCCAGAATGATGTCTCTCTGTGTTTTTTATACACGCTCATGCCTTTATACACGCCTTGATGTTTTGAGCCAGAACTAAACGCAAACAGATTTTTTACTTTTTCAGTGACGCATGGGAAAAGGCGCTCACCCACCACTTCAGATAGAATAACATGTTTTTGAGTCCCTTGTGGTACTTTTTTTCCCCTTTTTTTCTTGCAAGCAACCATATTTGTTTGGAGAAGGACGGACCATACATGTCTCTGACTGGCTAATCCACCTGTCAATCATGTCCATATGAACTGGTATAAGTATTCTAATCTAAATCTAAATCTAATCTAATGTAAAGGTACAGTATGTAACTTTTTGGAGGTGGCAAGTCCCCTTCACAATTCTATAAAAATATTTAATTCAAACCATACTTTCTCCATGGAGATAGATACATTTTATGCCATACTGTGGAAGATTACAGCCAAAGGAACACTTTCATGGAAACAAGAAGACAAGAACAAGAGGACAGGAAGAATCAGGCTTGTGGAGATGCAATTTTCAGTGCAATAAATACAACCTACCTTACTAAAAAAAATAAACATGCTTTTATTTTAGTGTATTTTCTGGCTAAAAAGTTACATACTGTGGCTTTAATGTTACCCTCAAATAGACCTATGCCAGTTATGAGACTGCTGTGATCACTTGTAATATACTAGCAAATCAATATTTTCTTTTTAAAGCACCTGTGTGGGATGCACACTAGTCTCCTCTCCACACATTTTAAAACCTCTCTTTTCAACCACCACAACAATGCCTTTTGTTTCTATAAATAGCTCTCCTCTGCTTCTCTAAAATAATTCCAGCCTTATTTCTTTTGGACCTGGCTTTGTCGTAGACTCACTCAGCTTCTGAGGATTTTGGGAGCAACAGGCTGTCAACAAGCAACAGGGATGTGTAATGCCTGCTGGATACTTTGTTCTCCACAGGGCTGAGAGGAGTGGGCCGAGAGTTCAGTTCAATACAATAGGTATTGTAAAACAAAGATATCTCCAAGTATGAGAGATCTGATGGGGGATTATAGCATGTCAGCTCACCTCAATGTGAAGTTATGAAGCCTGGGGAGGGGTAGATATGTTTAATACGGCAGGAAAGGAGCAGGTGGGATTTTTTGGCTTGATTTGTATCAGTGTTTCTCAAGCTATGGTACGCAGGCTGGCTCTAGGTGTAGTACGCATGGCCCCTTGAAGTATTTGTTTTATTTAGGCAAGGCAGATTTATTTGTATAGCACAATTCATACACAAAGAAATGCAAAGTGTTTTACAGTATAAGAAAGACATTAAAATCAATTGTTTAGAGACTAATCTGTTCATATTTATACCCTCTTTTAGTGTAATTGTTATTTAGAACTACCTTATCCATGGTTTAGTAATCTCATTTTAACCCTAACAAAGTCTAATCAGGTCTACGTTGGAGCTCCAGTCAAATGACGTTCAAGGCTAGCAGTTATAGGAGAAAATTTGGAGCTAGTTTCATATTAGAAATAGAACAAAATAAAACAAAATTGTGAAACGAAAACACCAGAATCTTGTAGAGTCAGTTAATACGAACATTTTAAAACCAAAATGAAGAGAATGATAGTAGCAGTTACAGAAAGTTTTTTTTTTACAAAGTGAATTGGAACCAGAGTCGACGGAGTCAGAAGTGTGCCCATGCTCACTTCCTATTTGGAACGCAGTGGCTAGTGGGTTATGTTCATTTATACAATCTATGGTGTGTACTCACTCTCTCTCCAGAAGCAGAGGCACCACTCGGCTGTGGACACCTTCCCATCCTTGTAGGAGTCACAGGAGTTAAAGAAAGGCCGGATGCAAATCTCATATTTGTCCAGGTTGATGGCCGCCAGCTCAGCCTGGTCCAGGTACAGGTCTCCATTAGTGTCCAGTCTGGAGAACATCCAGCCTATGGAGTCCTTACAGCTGGCTCCCAGGCTCCTGTCCAGCACTGCACACACACAATACACCCAACAATATGAGAGCCAGTGGAGGATAAGACATCCCCATATGATATTTTACTATTTAGTTTGATTATGAATTTCTGGACACTGTTGTATAGATATTTTATGTTTTATAGAATTAGCAAAAAGCATAGGCATTATTTAAATGGGACATATTATTAGTTATAAGTTTACTTTTATGAGCTTTTAGCCAAGTTAAAAATGTTCAAAGTTCATTAAAGTTAAAGGAGAATTAACGTTTTTTACAATCTGAGCCTTATTTCGGTAATAAAACAAGTTGTTTTACTCACCCATAGCACTTTGGTGTCATATGGAGCACTTCCAGAGATGTTTTAGATTAGCGATAGCCGTAGCGCGAGTTTGCATATATTATATGCCCCGAGCGGTCTCCAAATAACACAAACTTTAGCACTTTTCAAATCATAGAAGCTCGATGTCTTAGTCTACACTTTCGTTTGAGTCAAAAGTGGCCTGTAATCTGAGATTTATCCATAGTTTCGAGTAGATGAGGACGCCAGTGCGCATGTGCGGAGTCACAGTTTATTTCACTCTCAGCTCCCGGGACCCAAACATGAAACGCAAAGCTGTAAATTATGGATAAATCTCAGATTACAGGCCACTTTTGACTTAAACGAAAGTGTAGACTAAGACATCGAGCTTCTATGATTTGAAAAGTGCTAAAGTTTGTGTTATTTGGAGACCACTCGGGGCATATATAATATGCCCCGAGAACTCGCGCTACGGCTATCGCTAATCTTAGGCCCTGTCCCCACGACAACGTTCCTGTTTTTTTTTTTACCCGGGGTGAAAAAAAGTCTCGTCCAGACACGTGTTGGATCAGAAAACCTTCGCGTCAAGATGAGCACGGAGCGCTGAGTGAAAACGATGTAGTACATATGTCACACCGATAAGTGGCGCTGTAAACCGGAAAGAGCCAGAGCCACCAGTAACGCAGGACTACAAAGAGCACATGCGCAGAAAGTCCTTTCTCTTTCATAAACAAGCAAACACGTGTACTTTAGGGGCCGTCAACACAAGCGAATATATTTTGTCCCCCTGCTCCACCAATGTAGCAGCGACTCACTCCGGTAATGTGAAAATGTTGACCGTCCCTAACATAGACAGACGCCACAGAACAAAGATTTGCGCTGCGTGAGCAGAGTTTTTGCCTATAAATCGATAGTTAGCATTACTTGCTATCGTTTTATTAGATAGACATTAACAAGTAGAACTCTTGTTAACCTTGGTCGTGTTATTTAGGCAAAATGCTTGTTTGGATCTTACTACGGGAATGTTAAACATACTCGGACATTATGTTGGCTTTTCGGCGAGAATATACAACCGGGGACCATCACCAACGGGCAGCTATATATTTTTGTGTGTGATACTGCATGTGCCTGTTTGTAAAAGGTAAATTTTCATTTAATAAAAAAGACAAGAAATGGTTGCTCTTTCTCTTTATTTACAGCACACAACACACTCAAATTGGTATGTGCTCCTCATTGTCCACTATCTGCCTTTCCAGCGATGGGATCTTTCCAGTTTTAAAATACGTGTTTAGCTTTGCATTGGCAAACACTCGTGCGTCGTGCGTACTGCCAGGCCACTTCACAGTAACGTCCATAAACCGGTACCTGTAGTCACACACCGCTTGTATGTTGAGGGGATGTGTCCCATCGATCGATCCCAAACATTGTGGCATGTCATGCACACGGAGGAAGCCCGAAACAAGCTCCTCTGCCTCCGGTTCCGTGAAAGGCGTAATTGTGCATGGTCCTCTGCTGTTGTCGCAATGCATTGCATATGAACAGAGTTTGATGCAGCATTGCCAATAAACTTCCAAAAGTCTGCAAAAGATACTGAAGTCCATTGTCCGCCATGGCTGTTGTTATCTGGTTGTTACCTGCGGAAGGCGCCGGGTTCCACCCTCTGGTCACCGGTCACGTGATGATTACGGCAGCGCGACGTCATCATTTTCTCACCTGCCGCGCTTTTTTGCCGCCCACATTCCAACGCAACGGGGGGCGTTCTCCGACTTCTCCACTCTGGAAGCCGTTTTTGAAAAACTCCGTTCTCGCCCCCAAAAACGCCGGCGCCGTCTGGACGGCAAGCCCAAACGCACCCAAACTTCTCCGTTTCCTCCAAAAAACGTTGTTGTGGGGACAGGGCCTAAAACATCTCTGGAAGTGCTATATATGACACCAAAGTGCTATGGGTGAGTAAAACAACTTGTTTTATTACCGAAATAAGGCTCAGACTGTAAAAAATGTTAATTCTCCTTTAAGATGAGGGAACACTGTTGGGTGTATGTACAATGAGCACTTTGAAGTGAATCTTGATAGCAACACTTAAATTGCAAATAAACTTATTATATTTTATGTAGGCTATTTGTATGGAAAATATATATTTCTGAAACAAATTATGCTAGATTAGCTGTCTAACACCCTCTGCTGGCAATAGTGGGGTGTGTAAAGCATTTTGAAATGAAAATAGCAGCAGCATAGTCTGTCAACGTAAGGCTCATTCCAACTGAACCGAATGCTTTGTAGTGAAGGCGGTTGTGTGAGCAGCAGAGGGCATTTTCATTTGTTGTGTCTTATGTTATGAGAGCCACTACATCCATGTTTACTCTGGCTAACCAAATACACACAAACACGGGGGAATACAATTAAGGCACTAGGGCTGGGAGATCTCGATTTTTCATTTTCTCTGCTTTTCTTTGGGCTGAGACCATTACGAAGAGAAAGGATCACCAAGCACATTTTATTCTCACATTCATTCTAAAGAGATTGGGACTGTTTTCACAATATGTCTTCCTCTAATGTCAGCTCCCCAGATACAACTTTGCAAGCACCTGATGCAGCATTGTAGTTTTTGGCCCGCTAATCATCCAAACAACATTTTTGGCTCATATTTATCAAAGTATGCAAAATTAGTGTTGGGTTCTATCGGCAAAAAGTTTTACCTTCAAGGTCCTATATTACGCTAAAGACTTAGACAAACTTGACTGATCCACTAAACTGATACTTATGAGCTTTAAGCCATTACAATGTTTCCTCATTGAAAACATGTATTGTGTTTTGTTTCATTCACACATGTTTGAGTAACCATTTATTATTAGTAGGTCTACATCTCCAAAGCTCAAAAGTCTCTGTTCCACCTTGTGATGTCATGAAGCGGTAGTATAATTGTTAGTTAATGACTCCTTTAATCTTTAGTTTAGTAGAAATTGGCAGTTCCAGGGCTACAATCATCAGCATTAGTCTTGTAGTCTAGTGAAGGTGTATGGAGTTAAAAACACTGTGGAGCACTTCCTGTATTACCACATGACGTCACAAGTTCAGACAGTTTTCAGTTTGAGAGAAGAACTCAGCCTAAATATGCAGTTTGAGTGTTAAATATGTGTGAATGAAACAAAACACAACTCCATATATGTTATTGATGAGGAAACGAGATTATAACATAGATCAGAAAATACCATAATATGGGCCATTTAATCACAATGATGGATAACATTTCACAGGATTGGAACAAAAAGCAGCTTAACGGCCCTGTACCCAATTACCTCCCATGTACTTGAACAAGCTCTGTCTTGCCCCAGTACACATACAGTATATTGTATAAGCAGCTCTTAAGGTAGGAAGTGTGTGTTGGCATGCTAGTTGTTGATAGCTTTACCGTGATGACAAAACTCCATTCTGATCCCTGTGAGTAGTGAAAGTCTTTGTGATGAATGTTTAAGCTGCAAGAAATGCATATGGAAAATGAGGAAGAACTTTGGACCACTGCAAACTGTTTCAGATTTTTTATAATGCTATTTGTAAGTTATAATTAATTACTTACGTTTTTCAAAATTTATAAAGACCTTTTAAGTTTTTTTTTTTTTTCCAGCATCACCATCTTTAAAACATTGCGTCATTTTTCCATCATCTTCATCAAATGCCTTTCGATGGAGATGTTATTGCTTTGTCTGAAATGTTTCACAGTGTGGTATTAAACCTTTCTATCTTCGTGGAGACCAAACCAGATCAAGTTACAGGTCAGATCTGTGTAGAGGCAGTCAGAATGCTTGTTTTTCTAGGTATTTTTGAGCTATGAAACCACCTGTAATTGAACAAATGTAAAGTAGAGCTGTTTAATGTCATACTGTAGAACATTTCAGACAGAGCAATGGCATATCCATAGAAACAAGCAGCTGACAAACCCCCAACCTTTTTGTCTGGACTCTCAATAAAACAACAAACTGGCGCTGTTTTGGCAAATTAAAACGTACACAGCTGGGAGCAAGGTGAATACTATCGAAGTGTACTATTCAAATTGATTTGCATGACAACAAAGTGAAACAGCTGCCAACGGAAATTCCTTTTGCATAATGTATGCGAGTTTTCATCCATGCTGTAATTTGTGAAAGCACTCAGTGGTAAAATGTAATGTAGTTTTGTCTGACATCTATAAATTTGGAATCAAGAATCCCATGCATTTCAGAACATGTTTGTAGAGATCTAAACTAGTGTTGTTCCAATTCCATTTTTTAGGGATCCAATTCGATACCAATACTTGGCCTTAGTGTACTCGCCAATACCAATACCAGTAGGGTGACCATTCGTCTGGATTTCAGCTGGACAGTCCAGTTTTAGAGCCTTCTGGATTTTTTACAGTTTCTCCTCATTTTGGACCATTGGCCGCCACTTTTGCACACTTGCGCCACAAAGCCTCACAATGCAAAGTTTGAAACTGTCTGCTGCTGAACCAAAGTAAATACCAAAAAGGAAGACATCCTTCAAACATGCCTGGTGCTCAGAGCATCATTTTGCCAGCAAGAGCACCAAAGGAGAATACTATGCCTTCTGTAAGTTCTGCCGTATTGACATTGACGTGAGTAGCTGAGGTAAAGGTGCGTTAGAGCGGCACACAGACACAGAACGCCACAAGGAGAATGCTCGCATTGCTGCGCATTCTTCTTTAATGTCTTTTTTTCTCCACCAACAAACAACACAACAGTAGTGTCCTCACTTTTGGGCCTTTGTCCTCACTTTTAGGCCTAAGTGTCCTAATTTTCAGAGTCATGCTGGTGGTCACCCTAGGTTCCAGTAACTTGCTCTGAACCTTAGCGGGAGCAATAGCTACAGACGTAAACAGTGGCTGCTCACATCTATGGGTCCTCATTCAGAAAAATACACAGTGGAGTTTGGTCTAAGTACTTGCCGAGACGATACCTAAAAATTGTGCGGTATCGGAGCTCTTGGCGCCCTAATCTAAACTATAGCATGATAAGGCAAAAAATTTAATATTATTTTGTTTTCTCATACTGATGAGTCATAGTTTTTGATTAAATAAATTTTGTTTCTCATAAATTACAGCTAAATATTTCTTAATCAAGAAAGATTTAACACAAAATTGTTCAAATGTATTCCTCTGAAAGCTGCTCCAATCCAAATGTTTTGCTGACAGGAGATAAGCTGTACACCTGTTGATTAAAACTAATCTTTAACCATTTCAAATGATGGCATCTTGATTTGATTACAATGAAATTAATTGCACAGCCTTAAGACAATGATGGAAATAATTTTGTTCTTTGCAGAAAACATCTTATTACCTAAAAATGAATCCATTAAATGCACACTGTGTAACTTTTCTGCTGGGTCCATCAAATGCCTTTCACCATGGAGAGATGTTATTGCTTTGTCTGGAATGATTCACAGTATGGCATTAAACATTTTCAATATTCATGGAGACCAAACCAGACCAAGTTACAGGTTAGATCTGTGGAGAGGCAACCCCGCTCACAGTCAGAATACCTGTTTTTCTATGTATTTTTGAGCTATAGAACTACTGTAATGGAATACATAGATCATATTGTGGCACATTCGAAACAGAAGGCATATCCATAGAAACAAGCAGGTGACGGACCCCCAATCAAAAAGTTACATGGGGCACCTAACCTGTAATACCCACATTAATGTATTTAGTTATATGGCACAATAGAGTAGTGGTTCTCAAAGTGGGGATCAATCATGATGCAGGAGTTGGGGGTCTAAATATGATTTCAAGATACAGTATGATTAAAAAATATGACAGTGTACTTGATCTATTTTTAAATGGCATTAAACAATATAATTTGGTGGTCTTTGTGCCTCGATGCTAATGTTAAAGGTCCCATGACATAGTACTTCTTGATGCTTTTATATGGCTCCTTAATGGTTCCCTAATACTGTAAATGAATCCTTTTTCAAAATCAACACTCAGTGCATGAGAAACAGAGATAAGATGAGAAAGAGTCATAAATATCTCTCTCAAACTCTTTATTCTGGGCGTTGTTGCTTGAATGCAAATGAGGAGAAAAGAGATGGCCAATAGTAGAGGGTGGGGGCGTGGCCAAACTCTCCGCTCAGAGCTCAGAGCCCACAGCTGATCCATTTCCTTGTTTTTGCACGGGGGAGAGATTTGAAGCGTTCCATTGAAAAATAAACACTTTCCACAGAAAATAAAATTAAACCACTGCTGTTCAAAGGTCCAGAGGCTCAGATAAAGGACTTCCGAGCCTAGAAACACTCGGACGTGCCTCCAGGCAAATAAAAAAACGCATTTCGCATTGCCTAGCGCATTCGCAGTCCAAACTCTCTGGGCGTGATTTACAGAGACGCTGAGTACAGACAGACGGGGGTGGAACTGCATTTGCATTTCTTTTTTCGATCTGACGTCAATAAGGTGCCTTGTTCAAAATCGCCCGTTTGAGCTCCGATTTTTTGTAACGCAGAAAAGGATCGCAAATGCTCAGTTTAGACATTTCACAACTTTTAACCATGGGGGGGGGGCCTAAAGAGGGTAGGGGAGCTCACATTAACGTTCAAAAACCTCAGAAAGTGAAAATTTCATGCCATGGGACCTTTAATGTTGAATAAAATGCAAAATCAGCAAAACAACCACATTTGTATTAAAGATTACACGTTCAGTTTCTGGTTCATTTATTAAGCTCCAAAATTAGCATTAGCATCAGCACAAAGACTTACCATGTAAAAGCAGAAGTTTTCACACCTCACTGTCACTGACATCCAACTGCAGCTCTGTCCACTGTGTGTTCTGTCAGTATTGATTTTGGCACGACTCACCAAAAACCTCATAGAGATATCATAAGGCAAAATGGCCATGAAAACTGCTATAGCAACTGGAACTTGCTGGGTGCTGTTGTGCATAAGTCCACAGACTGTATAAAGAAGTGGACTATGTGAGTGCGACGTCACCAATAGCGTTCGGCTCCAGTCAAATGAAGCTCATGAGGCTGGCAGTTATAGAGGTGAATTTGGAGCAGAGTTTCATATTAGGAATAGGAATTTATTTAGAGACAAAATAGCAAAATAAAAACACCAGGATAATTTAGAGCGGGTTAATACGAACATCTTAAGACCAAAATGACGAGGCTCACAGCAGCAGTTACAGAGAGAGAGGTGACAATTTTTCAATGTCATTTGGAGCGGTCGAGTCGATGGAGCCGGAAGCGCGCCCTTCCAATTTGGAACGTGGTGGTTATATATATAGCTTATGACAAAGCAAATAATACAATAATATGTTAAACTGTTCAAATAAGGAATATTAAACCTGATTTTACCCTCTGAAATTTTTAGTGGCATCAAATTAAAGTTGCACTGTGTAACTTTTCTGGTGGAGCATTTGTCTAATGGTTTTCTACATGGAGATGTTATTGTTTTGTCTGGAATTTAAAGGTCCCATGGCATGAAATTTTCACTTTCTGAGGTTTTTGAACGTTAATGTGAGCTCCCCTACCCTGTTTAGGCCCCCCCCCCCCATGGTTAAAAGTTGCGAAATGTCTAAACTGAGCATTTGCGATCCTTTTCTGCGTTACAAAAAATCTGAGCTCAAACGGGCGATTTTGAACAAGGCACCTTATTGACGTCAGATCGAAAAAAGAAATGCAAATGCAGTTCCACCCCCGTCTGTCGGTACTCAGCGTCTCTGGAAATCACGCCCAGAGAGTTTGGACCGCGAATGCGCTAGGCAATGCGAAATGCGTTTTTTTATTTGCCTGGAGGCACGTCCGAGTGTTTCTAGGCTCGGAAGTCCTTTATCTGAGCCTCTGGACCTTTGAACAGCAATGGTTTAATTTTATTTACAGAAAAAGACTGAATAAGCTGGTTAAGAGGGCCAGCTCTGTCCTGGGCTGTCCTCTGGACTCTGGAGGAGTAGGCTGAGAGGAGGGTACTGGCCAAATTCATGTCCATTAAGGACGACACCTCTCACCCTCTGCACCGGACTGTAGAGGAGCTGAGCAGCTCCTTTAGCAGCCTACTGAGGCACCCCCAGTGCAAGAAGGAGCGCTACTGCAGATCCTTCATCCCCACCGCCATCAGACTGTATAATATAACATATAGGCCAGACGTGCAATATCCTCCTTTTTCATGTTGATGCTTGTTGTTACTATTATCATTATTACTATTTTCCATTATTATTATTATTATTACGTATTACTATTTGTATTATTTATTACTTACTTTATCCCCTCCCTGCCTGCATGCACTTTTTCCCTCTTGTCCAATTGTCCTGGAGCTACTGTGGCGAGTAAATTTCTCCTGTGTGAGATCAATAAAGGCTTATCTTATCTTATCTTATTTTATGTGGAAATGTGTTTATTTTTCAATGGAACGCTTCAAATCTCTCCCCCCGTGCAAAAACAAGGAAATGGATCAGCTGAGAGCTGACAGCGGAGAGCGGAGAGTTTGGCCACGCCCCCACCCTCTACTATAGGCCAGCTCTTTTCTCCTCATTTGCATTCACGCAACAACACCCAGAATAAAGTGTTTGAGAGAGATATTTATGACTCTTTCTCATCTTATCTCTGTTTCTCATGCACTGAGTGTTGATTTTGAAGAAGGATTCATTTACAGTATTAGGGAACCATTAAGGAGCCATATAAAAGCATCAAGAAGTACCATGTCATGGGATCTTTAATGAAATTAAAGGTGAAATTACAAGTGGTTTATAGCTCAAAAATACAGAGAAAAACATGCATTCTGACTTGAGTGGAGTTGCCTCACTAAAGATCTGAGCTGTAACTTGGTCTGGTCTGCTGTGAAACATTCCAGACGAAGCAATAACATCTCCATGGAGAAAAGCATTTGACAGACCCTCCACCAGAAAAGTTACACAGTGTATCTTTAATATATTGTATACGTTATTCCTTCCACCAAACTTTCAGACTTTAACTTTTTCACTGTTCTTTTGAAAATGGCAACCTCCAAAAATGCTAACTTTAGCTGTCTTGGACATGAGATTTCCCCATTCCGGTTTCAATTAGAGCAGGTTCTTATCTGGAGCCCACACACCGACCGTTTTATTACTTTGAAGGACAATTTATTCAACTTCTCAGCTGCAGCACATGACCTTTAGAAGTTGACTTCTTTCATATGCTTGCTATTTGCGATGCCTGCAGAGGTTTTAGGGAGACAAAAAGACTGAGAATGGTGTAGTTTCCAAATGCCAATAGCTCAGGTTACAGCTATAGAAGGTATGTATGTGTGAGATACAGTATATGTGTGAATGTTTGGGCGTTTCCTCATCATGTCTAGACTGAATGTGCCTCTAGATATAGGAGATGATAGAATGACATGGTAAGGTTTTAAGGGGATAGATATGTTTTATTCTTTTTTTCTTATTCTTTTTGTGATGTCATGAAGCAGTAGTTTTCATGTTAACCCAATACCTTTGACTGGCAGTTCCAGGGCTGAAATCATCCAGATTATTCTAATGAAGGTTTACAGAGTTTAAAAACACAGTGGAGCACTTCCTGTATTACGACATGAGTGTTTTCAGTTTAAAGAAGAATTGGATGAGGATACAACATTATAACATAGATCGGAAAATAGCGTAATATGGACCCTTTAACCTTATCCTTATAACATATAAGACATTATTGTACTATTTCTGGTATTCTATTGTATACGGAATATGATTTTGTTCATTAGAAGGCAAATTTTTAATGAACATTTACATTTTTTAATATAATATTTTTATTTAGATTTTTAAAATAGAATCTTAAAGGAAAATTAACGTTTTTTTTACAATCTGAGGGCCCGTTTACACGAGGACGCTTACGGGTAAAAACGACAAAATATTTTATCGGAAGTGCCTTTCGTTTAGACGGTGACGGCGTTTTTGGGGCCTAAAAACGCAAAAATCTTAAACCACCCTCCAGAGTGGAAAAGTTAAATACGCTCCGCTGTAGCGTCTCCGTGTAAAGTGCCCAAGACTCAAAACTGGTTAGATCTGCTCACGTCGCGTACGCGTCACATAGATGCGGCAATACAATGAGGAGGACCACCACCGGCCCCTTATCCCGGCTCCAGCGCACCGGTGGCTCCACCGGTCCTGAGCGCCGCTGGAGCCGGGATAAGGGGCCGGCTCCAGCGGCTCCACCGGTGCTCAGGACCCGCTGGAGCCGGGATAAGGGTCCGGCTCCAGCGGCTCCAGGACCCGCTGGAGCCGGCCCCTTATCCCGGCTCCAGCGGGTCCTGAGCACCGGTGGTGGTATTAGCGGAGGAGGACCACCGGCCCCTTACCCGGCTCCAGCGGGTCCTGAGCACCGGTGGACCACCACTACCGGCTCCAGCGGGTCGTGAGCACCGGTAGTTGCGTGCCGCCGCGCCTCGCGCACGGACCGGACGGGGAAGTTGCCCCGGCTCCGGTATACTTGGTTCGAGACCCCGGGGCGGGGGAAGTCTCTTACGGGCAGCTTTGAGAAATAGTGTCTGACGATAGCCGGCCCCCGCTCGGTCCGTGGGATTAGGGGGTACGGTCGCCTGCCGTACCCCCGCGGAGGGGCTCCGTGATAAGGCCACTGGGAAGGATACGGTTCGTCTCGGTCTCACCTCCGAGGGGTCAAGCGCGAGCGGCCCGCGCCGCACCGAGCTACCAGCACTCGGACCCGCAGTGCCCAGGAGCCGTCTGACGTGGGTAGAACCAGACAGGGGCCCTGAGATGGCGGGTCACGTATGCCCATCGTTCGAGCTCTTTAAACGGGCTACATAGTCCGCTAATGTCATGCGTTAGACTTCCACACTTGTGTAAGGGGAGACCCCACAGCCGGTACAGTCGTGGTTAGAAATGTAACTTGACGCTGTTGTGATGGTTTTTGTTTTGTTTTTGTTTTTGTTTTTTTTCAGTCCAGCGCCTCCCTTCGCTGGCTTTTGCGTCCACTTTTGCGTCTTCGTATAAACGCGGATAAAAAATTGAAGACGAGACGCCACTTTTGCGTCTTCTGTTTTGATCGTCGCCGTATAAACGTAGCCTGAGCCTTCTTTCGGCAATAAAACAAGTAGTTTTACTCACCCATAGCAGTTTGGTGTCAATTGGAGCAGTATCGCAGAAGTTATGTTGAGCCGTTCTGTTCTACTAATGATCCTGTATCCGTTAGCATGAGTGCTCGGGGCATTACTTTGCGGTGTCCAAATAACACAAACTTTAGCACTTTTCAAATCACAGAAGATCGCTGTGTCAGGGTAGACTTTTAGTGGATTCCAAAACGGCCTGAAATCCGATATCCAGCTATAGTTTCATTTGATGACGTCATCAGAGAGGACAGTGCGCATGCGTGAACTCAGCTGTTTTGTAAACACAGCTAGTCCGAAAGAAGCTAACACCGCTCTGAACTTTACTTTTCTGTTGCGATATCGGGTTTCAGGCCGTTTTGGAATCTACTAAAAGTCTATCCTGACACAGCGATCTTCTGTGATTTGAAAAGTGCTAAAGTTTGTGTTATTTGGACACCGCAAATCAGTGCCCCGAGCACTCACGCTAACGGATACGGGATCATTAGTAGAACAGAACGGCTCAACATAAGTTCTACGATACTGCTCCAATTGACACCAAACTGCTATGGGTGAGTAAAACTACTTGTTTTATTGTCGAAAGAAGGCTCAGATTGTAAAAAAAACGTTAATTTTCCTTTAAGTACAGAGCTGTGGGCATGGCTAAATGGTAGGTGGAAATAGACATTTTCTGAGCACTCAGCCCTGAATGCAGGATAATGCAGAATGAGTCAAACATGTAAGAATAACTCAATGTTAAAACAATGACAGACAATAAAACCATGGTTAAAAACTAATTTAAGTAAATTTAGCAAAATATGTCCTTTAAATATATTTCAGCATGTGGCTTGGTATCTGAGGGTTCTCACATTTTTGAGCCCATTTTCTGATGTAAAATTGGTTTGGTCTTGTACAAGTCCTCCTTTAGTTTTGATCTAGTCCTGGTTTAGTTCTGGTCTAGTCCAGGTTTAGTTCTGGTCTAGTCTAGGTTTAGTTCTGTCCTCATTTTAATGGGGTGTCTGTGCAAGTGTCAACACATCCTGAAATTAAAATTTAGGTGTATGAACTTTTAAAACATTCTCTGATTTCAGATTCTTAAATAGAAAATTGAAACCAGGTGTCCCAATGCATTTTTAGAGATTACTTCACTGAAGAAGAAGACTAATAAAATTCTATGGTTCAAAGCTGACAAAAGTTTATTCAGCATATGTCTCTTTTAAAGGTTGTATATTAAACAAATATATTCTTGTTACCTTTGTTATAATGTTGCTGCCTCCTCAAAACATATCTGGAGTTGTGTTTTGTTTCATTCACACATGTTTGAGTAACCCTTATGATTAGTCTTTGTACATCTCCAAAGCTCAAACTGCTCTGTTTCATCTTGTGATGTCATAAGGCGGTAGATAGCAGCTACCTTTTACCTTTAATTTTGTATAGATGGGCAATTACATGAGATCATTCAAATTATTATAGTGAAAGTGTATGGAATTTAAAAGCACAGTGGAGCACTTCCTGTATTACCAACTGACATCTCAGTGTTTTCTACTTGAGAGAAGAACTTAAATATGAAGGGCTTGTGTGTTAAGCATGTGCGCGTTAATGAAACAAAATAAAACTCCTGGTATGTTTTTGATGAGGAAACAACATTATAGCATACTAATAGATCAGGGAAAAAGCATAATACAGGCCCTTTAAGAGGTTACATGAGGGAAGCACTAGCCTGATGCCGAGTTCTGTGAGCTGCTCTTGGCTCCACTCTTGCTGTTGTTGTTCTGTTTGGCGTTGCTCTGCAGAAGCTGGAACCAGTCCCTCAGACGCTCGCCCAGATCAGCTAAATCCTGCCCGGTGCAGCTCTCTGTGGGGAAAGGGAGGAAATTGGCTTATTCGTTCATTAATATATATTTCTTTATTGTGGTAACACTGCTCTTTATTTTTATTTTTTTAATTTTGCCTGTTACACCTGCCATAAAAATGTTCTGTTTGGTATCCTGTGTTTGTATGGTTCAAAGGTAGCTTAGGGGGTATAGTTTTAAATGCATATACTTTTACCATGCTTGTTGATGTTACGACAACAGGAAGTCAAACTTGTAAGGTAAATAGAAAATAATTTACCATTTTTGTTGTAATGTGAAAAAGCTGCACAATTGGAGAGAAAACTGGTATTAAATAAATAAAAATAGAGTTTCAGAATTAAATAGGGGATGCCCCTGCTTGAGATGAAATAGCTTTTTTCAGAATTTTCCACAGTATGGCATTAAACTTACTGATATTCATAAAGACAAACAGTGAATCAGCAAGTCACTCACACTCACAGCAAGAATGCATGTTTTTCAATTTATTTTTGAGTAATAAAACAAACAAAAAGAAAAAAGCACCTCTAATTAAATACTGTACATGCTAGATAAATATGTTTAATGCCATATTGTGGAACATCAATTCTGGATAATTCCTTACCTAAATTCTAATACTAGTTTCACACTGCATTTTGTTGTAACGGTGCACTGTGTAACTATGGTGGAGGGTCCGCCACCTGCTTGTCTCCATGGAAATATTACTGGTTTGCCTTGGTTATTTCACAGTATGGAAATTAACTTGGTAATCTACAATGGAGACAGGTCAATGGTCAAATCTATGGAGAAGGGAGTCCTGCTTTTTATGCTCTTTTTGAGCTAAAAAACACCTGTAATTGAACTAATGCAAGGTAGATATGTTTAATGCCCTACTATGGAACATTCCAAGCAAATAAACATCCTCATGGAGACAAGCAAGTAGAGGACCCACCACGTTAGAAGTTACACAGTGGACCTTTAAACATGAAAACATGATCTCACCAACTTCTCCTGAGTCACCCTGAGTCATAACTGGGAACGCAGGCACAGGCTGGCACCATAACTGCAGCCTCCTTCTGTTGTTATTGTTACTATTTATACTGACATGCTCTGTGCCACCTGCCCCGTCTTGACTCAAGTCCTTACCACGTTTGGTGTCCTTGGCGGCAGGAGCGGCAGTGGGACAAGGACACACACCAGAGCACCTCATCGTCAGCTCCTTCCCTGTAAGACAAGCCTGCTGCTCCAACTTGCACTGTAAACAAAAACACAGGCAAACCGCAGGGAGTAACGCACATATACACACACACACTTACTTAAAGGTCCTATATTATGCAGCTCTCATCTATGTTATAATGTTGTTATCTCATTAAAAATATACCAGGAGTTATGTTTATTCAAACATGTCTAACACACACATCCTCCTTTTTTAGGCTGATGTCTTCTCTCAAACAGAAAGCACTCTTTTCCACCTTGTGATGTCATGTGGCAATGCAGGAAGTGCTCCAGTGAGTTTGAGTTTTAAACTCTATAAACATTCACTAAAATAATTTGGATGATACCAGGCCTGGTATTGCCAATCTCTCCTGAACAAAAGATAAAAGGTAGCTGTTAACTTGGAAAGTACTGATTCATGACATCACAAGGTGGAATAGAGCATTTTGAGCTTTAAAGATGTAGACAGACTAATAATAAAGGCTTACTCAAACATGTGTGAATGAAAGAAAACACAAATCAAGGTATGTTTTTGATGAGGTAAGAGCATTCTAACATGGCTTGAAGCTCACAAATATACATTTTGCGTAACATAGGACCTTTAAAATGACTGGAATTCTCATAGTGTTGACTAGGTTACTGATTGCTTGACAAATCCAGAATGACATCTCTCAGTAATTCTTACACATTGGTATATTAGTCTAACCTGGGAAATCCCAGGCTGCTTTCGTTTGTTCAGATCTGAAAGACAGCCTGGCGACTATGGCAAGCGAGCTCTCCCGATTTTGGGAGCCAATCAGAGAGCGGGGAGGGGTGGAAAGACGGTGACCCGTACTACGTGACAAACGGAAGCTTGTAGTTTGAACTAACATCTGACATGATTGGCTATGGGCTACGTATACGCCAAATGATAGACATTCGTAACGCCCAATAAACGGCCGTTGGCGATCGTAAACCACACCTCCGCTACGAGATATTTCAAAGGTGGCTTCCAGACCATATATCACTTGTGATATGGTCAGGTGTAAACCAGGCAAATATCAGTCTGGTCCCCATGTCCTCCTTCCAAACACGTGCTTTTTTCCAGTGACACATTGAGCTCAAATGACATTTCTCTCACCTCAGATTAACGGGGTTTAGTGCTTCGCTCATTAATTCTGTGGAAATCTGTAGGCCTGTCACAATAATTACTATATCAATTTATCGTTCAATATATGACATCTGTAACAATATTTTTTGGGGCTCAGTATTTATTGTGTGTACGTTTTCTTTGCAATAATGGGAAGATTTTTGTTATTTTAGTAGTACTGTTTACTACAATACTACTGTACTACTAAGAATTGGCTGTAGAAGGTTGAATAAATAACTTCTATGGCTAATTATTGCTGTCTATTTAGAAAAATGGTTCACTGGGATTATCCCTCTTTATGGTTATTGTGCCAGGGGCATAAAGTAGTTTCACTATTATTGTTTATTCATCTATATGTAAAGTATTGAAGAAGTGTGTATTCTGAATACCAAGGTTATGGATTTTCTAAATAAACCTGGATTACTGGATTTGCTTTCTGACTTCTTTCAACATGCAGGTTTATCTTATTTCAAACCTATTTGCTAGTGAGGTAAGAAATAGGGCAGTTTGTTAAATTGTGTGGTTTAAAAGACACTTTTAAAGCAGCATAACAAGCTCCAGTGATATTATTTTGAACAGATTTTTGTAGTTGATCAAAGGAATAGTTGTAATCACAATAAATTTTTTAGAAATTGCACATTCCCTGTGGAAAATTGTGCTCACTCCATTGCCATTTCATTATTATCAGCTAATTATTCTCAAACCAGACAGAAATGTGAAGAAACAAGTTAAATAATCTAGTTCCTGACCCTTCCAGTGCTTGTAAACAGAACACCAACATTCTGTAGGCTGGTACTGTTCAATACAGAAGCTTCAATGCATTTTCAGTGGGGGAGTTAGCATTAGCCTCCAAAAATCTATAAAAAGCCCTTATGAAGACTGACACCCACATGAGAACATGTGAGTAACACCTTTAAAACTTTGTTACATTATCATAAATGCTAACAACCACGTAACTTAAATGTCTTAATATTAATGTAATGTTAATGTAATCTTAGGCCATCAAAAATATAGCTGGATACAACAGTTTTTATTGTATTTATTTTATTTGATCTAGCACCAAACATCAGAAATCTTGCTTTTATGTTGCTCTGTTAAACCATAGTTCTGAATAAAGAAGTGGACTAAGAGAGTGTGACATCACCCATAGTGTTTGCCTCCAGTCAAATGTAGCTCACTGAGGCTGGCAGTTATAGGAGCAAATTTGGAGCAGAGTTACATATTAGGAATAGGAATCAATTTACAAATAAAAACACCAGGATCATGTAGAGCGGGTTAAACCTTTTAAGACCAAAATGGGGAGTCTGACAGCAGCAGTTACGGAGAGAGGCGACGTTTTTTTAAAACAAAGAGAATTGAAGTCGATGGAGCCGGAAGCACACCCATACTCACGTCCTAATTGGAACACGGTGGCTAGCAGCTGAGCTATGTATATATACAGTCTATGCATTAAACTGAATAGGATAGAATGCTTATGATGCTACCAAGCTGTGTGCACTGCTATTTTAAACAATTCCTGGAAGACTCTATAAGCAATCTTACAATGCCAATCTTAAAAAAAACTCAAATCCAGACTCTACCTTCTTAACCCATACTAGACTATACTAGACAATCCTGTTTTGACTTATTGCAGCATCAAATATTCATGAAGTCCCTACAGTAAGCTTTAATTTGAATCAGGGTCTGGCTGCTGATTGCACTCTCTCACCTCTACACAAGGTCAGCAGTAGTGATCCCAAAGACAAAGCATAAATCAATAGAGGCTGGGGATTCTGTCAACACTAGCCACCAATTGGTCCTACTGTGGCTATATATCACGCCTTATTGTCTATTTAATTCCCATGGGAGGCTTCTTACAATGCTCTCCAGTGCTAGAACTGCTAGAGAAGACTTTAACTATTCATGCAGCCATACGCATGTCACACTACAGTACCACATAGGGAACAATATTTTGCCAATCTGTGTCACAGTTTGACAGGGTTGAGGGGGTATTTTTTATTAGTATTTTATTAACATGATGCCAACACATTTCTAGTATGCTAAATCTGCCTTTATACCTGGCATATGGTCCGTGAACGCTAGGAAGGAGGGAGTGTAAATGAAATCTTAAAAGCATCATCTGTGTTTAGCTGAAATGACAGTTTGATAACGGTGCTGTGAGGAAACCATGAGGACTCAGTTTGGATAAGATACTGCTGTCATATTATTGCTGTGTTGTGTTCTATGAAAAGACATTATAAACATTATACAGACAATATAAATTATAAATGGCAAATCAGTGCGGTGTTGTACTGTATTCACTGTCTTGTTGTTTGTTGTGCATACTGTATAAAATATTTAATATTATTTTAAAGGTGCACTGTGTAACATTTCTAGTGAAGGGTACACCATCTGCTTGTCTTCATGGACATGTTATTGCCTTTTCTAGAATGTTCCACAGTATAGATTAGACCTATCTATCAGAAGGGAGACAAGAGGTTACAGCACTATGCTACATTACAGTTCAGATCTGTGAAGAGTTACCCCTATTCACAGAAGGAATTAATGTATTTTTGAGCAATAGAAACACGTAATGAATAAATGCTAGATGGATATCTTTATTGTCATTCCACGGAACATTCCAGGGAAACCTTCCACTAGAAAAGTTGTGTAGTATAACTGCTGTTCTATATGATCCTGGTGGTTTTTCCCCCTATTTTGTCTGTTAAAAAAAAATCCTATTCATAACATAAAGCCTGGCTCCAATTTTGCCCCTATAACTGCTAGCATCACAAGCTTCTTTTGAGTGGATCCGAACGCTTGTGACGTCACACTTGCTTAGTCCACTTTTTTTTATACAGTCTATGCTTTGGAGATGTAGAGACATGTGTGAGTAAAACACAATTCCAGGTGTGCTTTTAAGAAGGTAACATTCTAATGTGGCTTTAAAGGGATATGCCACCCCCAGGTCAAATTTGGGCATCTCCCCACAGTCCAGAGACTAAAATAAGTGGTGGAAAGCGTTTTCCTGCTCACCCAGCCATTGTCCGAGTCTGTCGCCACTGACCGCCGCGGTATCTGGTGCTCCTCCGCCTTAGACTGGAGTCTAACGTCGCCAGAGAAAGATTTCGGCCAAAAGGAATTAATTTGCTCGATGCGTTTCCCAATTACTTTGTGTGTAGTGCGCATTCATATCGAGTGCAAATAAATGTGCAAATCAACACGGAGAGCTTGCCTTGGTCATTTTGGGTGGGAACTATTTTCCAGTGCGTAAGAATACAGCCGTATCACGCACCACGTTGTGCAACAGGGGAACTCCCTTCCCGGTGCGTAACTGGGATTCCCCTGGCAGCGTGCTGCGTGATACGGCTGTATTCTTCCGCACTGGAAAATAGTTCCCACCCAAAATGACCAAGGCAAGCTCTCCGTGTTGATTTGCACATTTATTTGCACTCGATATGAATGTGCACTACACACAAAGTAATTGGGAAACGCATCGAGCAAATTAATTCCTTTTGGCCGAAATCTTTCTCTGGCGACGTTAGACTCCAGTCTAAGGCGGAGGAGCACCAGATACCGCGGTGGTCAGTGGCGACAGACTCGGACAATGGCTGGGTGAGCAGGAAAACGCTTTCCACCACTTATTTTAGTCTCTGGACTGTGGGGAGATGCCCAAATTTGACCTGGGGGTGGCATATCCCTTTAAGCTCACAAGAGTCAAAGTTACATAATATAGGACCTTGAAACAAAATATATAATTTGCAGGATCATAATAGCTGTTGACTGTTATGTAGTTGTAGTTACCTTAGAAGCATAGTTGTGTCCATCAGAGCCACACACAGGCCCAGTGGAGGAAATGGGGCAGGGCTGACAGCTGCCATCCGGAGAGCGGAGAGCAGGCTGCTTCAGTCTGGAGGGACAACACACACATACACAGACATGTGTATTTAATACACATGTCTAACACCCCCTGCTGGCAAAAGAGGGGAGTGAAGCATTTCCAAAAGGGGAAATTAGCAGCATAGTTACTAGTGAGTGATGATGTTTTAATTAAACACCTTTAATTAAATAAAAGCAAGATATGAATCCATATGGACGACATTCAAGGCAAAGCAATAACATCAACAGCAGCTGACCAGAAACATAAAAGGGTCCATATTATTCTATTTTCTGATCTGTGTTATAATGTTGTTAACTCGTGACAGATATACCTGGAGTTGTGTTTTGTTTCATTCAACTCACAAACCCAGCATATTTAAGCTGAGTTCTTCTCTTAAACACAGGAAGTGCTCCACTGTGTTTTTTAAACTCCACACACCTTCACTAGAATCACTTGGATGATTTCAGACCTGGAATTGCCAATCTCTGCTGAACTAAAGGTAAAAGGAGCTGTTAACTTGGAATACTCCCTCTTCATGACATCACAATGTGGAACAGGGCTTTGGAGATGTAGACAGATTCATAATAGGCTTACTGAAACATGCATGAATGAAACAAAACACAACCCAGGTATGTCTGTGATGAGAAAACAACATTATAACATAGATCAGAAAATTGCCTAATACAGTTCATAGTAGTTCATAGTTCGCTTTGCTGTCAGTTCTGCCATATGTACACGACATACAGTAAATCGAAATTTCGTTTCTCCCTGGCCAAGCAGAGACAGTGATAGTGACGGCCTGGGAAGGGGCCACAGCGCATGCTCACGCCGCCATCTTAATATGCGTTCTTCTATACACAGCTTTATTCTACCCATTCTTGCACTGACCCCATTTCTGGATGTTTCTTTCTTGCGAGTGTGCATGCATTGAGGAGTCTCCTATAGTTGAAATGCTCACCTATGCTCCAGTTTCTTGCGGTTGACGCACACAGCTCTCTGGTAGCCCTGGGCGATACACACCTTGTGCCGACTGCACTTAACCTTCTGACAGGGGTCCTTGGTTGTGTCTACATCTGGGAGAAACACAAGGAAATTAGAAGTATGCTCTGAAACCACCTGGGCCTTGAGCGTTTTACTTCCACCAACAACTTTCTGTTATCGCCACCTCACAACTGACAGAAGCAGAGATGTGCTGATATTACATTTAAACCCAGAGCAAATGGATCGGCACTGAATAAAAACAGGTGAATCTGTAGCTACACTAAAGAAAATGTTGAATATTTTTAAACATTTAATTTATTAATTTGCTTGTGGCCACCTTTAGCTTAATCACAGGGATAAGATTAGAGTAGATGGGCTGCCCCAATCTTTGTTGTTTACAACTGGAATTTTTCCAGTTCTCAAATTACCTCATTCAACTAACAGTTTATTATGCTGGTGCTCAGATAATATTGTCGCTCTCACAGTCTCTCGAGTAAGTCTCAAGTCTCGGGTCTCAAGTCCTAGACAAGTCTCAAGTTAAAATAGTCAAGAACAAGTCCAAGTCCACTGTTTTAAGCCTGAACTCATATCAAGTCTGAAGTAAACCCAAAGTACCTTAAAAAGTCACGGTAACAACTTGGTAACTTTATCCTTTTAAAATGCCAAGATTTTACTGCAAATCATAACTATCATAATCCAAAGAATTACGATCTAAAAGTGTTTAATAACAATTATTTTGTCATGTAGTCTGCACTGAAATGGGGCAAAGGATCATGGTCAATGTAGTTCCCTCTGTTTCTTTAGTGATTGCTGCAACAAAACGATGCATTTTAGCAAGGGAGCTTGTTATCAGATTTATTGTGATAGCCCCCCAATATTTAATGATATGATATCACAAAATCTCAGTTGCTGGGGAGGGATGTTCCAGTTTGTTCCTGTAAAAGCAGTGAGAGTATGAACCTGTATAGAGAAAATGTTTTATAAAACCATTATTTTATTTGAGGAGAAGTCTCAAGTCACAGGGCTCAAGTCCAAGTCCAGAGTCATTGGCCTTCAGGTGCCAAAGAAAAAGTGCCAAAATTGTTATGGAGTATCATAACAATTTTGGAGTCTTTTTCTTAGTGTTCAGAATAAAGTTAAGTAGTCCAAGAGTTTGAGAAGAGGCATGACTCTGGAATTCTTACGTAGGAGAAGTTAATTTACCATCCGTACAAGACCCAGCACCCAGAGACATGAACCCTCAAGACACTGATATTGTTGTCCATTCCAGTCTAGTCAGTGGTGAAAGTAAGCCGGTGCGCACCGGAACGGCGCACCGGTATAACATTCTCAGCCGGTGCGCAGCACCGCTAAAAGAATTGAAACTGAAAAGAAATGAGAACTGAAAGCTACCCGAGTTTCGGGCCGAAACTCTCGTGCAGAGATATCCGCAGTCTGTTACACAAGGATTGTCAAACCTATTTGACTATTGCCAGAGTAATTGTCTAGATGGTGTGGTGGCTGAGTGGCTAGCGTACTAGTTTTATAGCAAGAAGGTTCTGGGTTCGATCCCCGGGTGACTTAGTGTTTTTTTTTGTTTTTTGTTTTTTTAAACGGCAGTGATGCACTGGACATTATAGCACCTGTAAGACATGAAAACTACTTTCACCACTGAGTCTAGTACAGTCCAGTATGACTATGCTTCAGGCCGGACCAGGAGCAGGTGGATTTAATGTTTTGGTAATCCACCTCATAAGAGCAAAAAATAACAAGGGATATGTTGAAAACGTGTGCTTTATTTCAATCAAAAATGAACAAAAGCATTACAACAAAATGTCCATCTTTCAAGTTCCATGGTATTTAGCTATTTATTGAAATGACTCTTAAAACAGAAAATTTAATTAATAAAATACAGCTTTTTTTTTTATTACTAACAGTTACTATTTTAAAGCACTGTTCTTTCATTTCTTCGTTGACTGCTTGCTAGCATAGTTAGCATGTTTTGTGGCAAAGTGACGGCTGATATTATATTCTCTAAAAACCGCTACAGTCTCTTGGCATATCAGGCATACAGCAGCTGATAAGTATTCGGTGAAAAAATATTTACTTGTCCACTCCTTATTAAAGGGATATGCCACCCCCAGGTCAAATTTGGGCATCTCCCCACAGTCCAGAGACTAAAATAAGTGGTGGAAAGCGTTTTCCTGCTCACCCAGCCATTGTCCGAGCCTGTCGCCACTGACCGCCGCGGTATCTGCAGCTCCTCCGCATTAGACTGGAGTCTAACGTCGCCAGAGAAAGATTTCGGCCAAAAGGAATTAATTTGCTTGATGCGTTTCCCAATTACTTTATGTGTAGTGCGCATTCATATCGAGTGCAAATAAATGTGCAAATCAACACGGAGAGCTTGACTTGGTCATTTTGGGTGGGAACTATTTTCCAGTGCGGAAGAATACAGTCGAATCACGTAGCACGCTGCCAGGGGAATCCCAGTTACGCACCGGGAAGGGAGTTCCCCTGTTGCACAACGTGGCGGTCAGTGGCGACAGACTCGGACAATGGCTGGGTGAGCAGGAAAACGCTTTCCACCACTTATTTTAGTCTCTGGACTGTGGGGAGATGCCCAAATTTGCCCTGGGGGTGGCATATCCCTTTAAACACTCAACATTCTGTCCATTTTTCTTTTCTTAGCTCCGCTCATCTTTACAGGAGGGCTGAGGGGTTAAAAAGTAAAGCACAAACGTGGAGCAGAACGCCACACCTCAATAAAGGTCAATGTATCTAGTGTGCCAGCTATTGGAAAATGCCAGAATTGCAGGGAAACATTAAAACATTAACAGGTGGCATATGGCCCCCGGGCTGTAGTTTGCCCATGCCTGACATAGGCCAAGATAACAAGGACTGAGCTAGCTGTGAGTGCCCACGATACAGCACAGACATGGAATTTGTCTAACCTTTTATCTTAGTATGTAACAGCACTACTTGGTCTCTGACCATGTGTGTGACTGGGTACTTTGAGTGTCCAAAGAAGGTGAAACAGATTAATGTAAAATCAATTTTTCAACCAAACCTTGTTGAATCCACACAGCAATGAGCAGATAGTGACTCACAGGCTGGCGGTGCAATTCCAGCTCTCATAGATGAATACTGTCGTTTTCTCTTTGGGCAAGACACTTAACCCTTCACCCCAGTGACTGTCTATGTTCGTGTGTGAATGTGTGTGAATTGGTGAGTAGTTCCTCGGTGTAAAGAGTTTGAGTTCCTTGAAAAGGTAGAAAAGCTCTATATAAATGTGACATATTATCAATTAAATGAGGCTAAAAAAAAACTGCAGTTATCTTTGAGACGTGCCTTAGCAGTGGTGAAAGTAGTTTTCATTTCTTACAGGTGCTATAATGTCCAGTGCATCACTTTACCATTAAAAAAAAACAAAAAAAAAACACTTGTTTTACCCTTTTTTTTTATTTTTTATTTTTTAAAGTTTTACACCTTTTTCATAGATAAATAACTTTTTTAATATACTTAATTATTTCATATTTTTGTGGGCCTACGTAAATGGTGCCTACCTAGGCAAAAAAAAGTATGTGGAAAAAAGCAGCATAAACATGCAAACTCCAAACAGAAATGCCTGGGCAACCCAGGGATCGAACCCAGAACCTTCTTGCTGTAAAGCGTGAGTGCTGTGAGTGCTGTGAATTTTATACCGGTGCGCCGTTCCGGTGCGCACCGCCTTACTTTCACCACTGTGTCTTAGGTTATATTTGATTGAGTGAGCTAGAATCCTGTTTGGGTGGGAACATGCTCTGACCCCTTTTTCAAAACAAGGCCGCATCAAACCCCTTGCCAGATTTCTTTAAACCATACAGTGATTTACAGCTAGTACTCACGTTACATACTGGGACAAATCTCTCTGCAGCCCTCCTTTAAGGCTGCACTGCTAGTGCACCTCCTCCTCCATCCATCACGCTGTGGGCTAGCTGCTAATGCTAGCCCAGGTGTCACGGCCCCACACGCACTCATATGTCACAGCTGTCTGTTCGGAGCAGGCCCCCCTGGAGGTTGACCTGGATGTCACACTCTATTTTCTTCAGCTCTCAGCCTCCATTCACCTATGCTACACCAAAATACATCTTATTTGATCTTAATGCGCACAACGCTAGGTTCTATCTGAGCTTTTAAATCACTTATGACATGGGTTTCATTTTGTTGTCTATAGGCGCCTTTTTGATTACCTTTCAACATTCAACAGATATAATATTTTGTTTTGAACTGGCATTTGCCATGTTAACGATGCAAAATTTACATTACTCTGAAGCTCATGTATCATAAGAGCTGCAAGAAAGAGCAACAAAATCACAAGTAAAGTTATAGATGCTGTAATTTTTGTATCACAGAAAAATATATATTATTCTGCTAATTTTTGAATATAAAAAAGGAAAAATATGTTAAAAATAGAAGCTTCAGCAATATAATTTCATTTTTATACTGCAGCAAAAGTGAGAAAAAAAATTGAAATACTGAATAAAAGATGCATTGTGTAACTTTTGTGGTGGAGGATCCACCAAATGATTTGCTTCATGGAGATATTATTGTCTGGAATGTTTCACAGTATGGTACCTTTCTATCTTCATGGAGACCAAACCAGACCAAGTTATAGGTCAGATCTGTGGAAAAGTGAACCCGCTCACAGCCAGAATGCCTGTTTTTCTAGCTATTTTTGAGCTATAAAACCTGTAAAGTTTAATTAACCTGTTTAATGTCATACTGTGGAACATTCAAAGCAGAACAATGATACAAGCAGGTGATGGGCCTCCAACCTAAAAGTTACATAGTGCACCTTTAATACAGCTGGTGATATATTAAAGATATACATTTTTGATTATGTAAATGCAAGATTTTATTTAATTTTATGTCCATGACATCGGTCTTTCATGACAACTTTGAAATTCCAGCATTTTTTCTGGCAATCATAACACAAAGATTTAACACTGTGACATTCTTATCAGTCAGAGACCAAACCACCACATGCCTCAGTTGTATCCAGTTTTAGGGTGTTGTAATTTGGGTTTAAATCGGCTCTCTTGTCCCCTCTGGTGTTGGATCAGGACACAAATATTAATGCTGCCTTCTCTGTCTGCCACAGGATTACTGAAGCGCAGAGGCAGAGATATGATTTGAGAAGCAAATCTGAAACAATACAGCGCCCTCTCATTTCTGAGCCCCAGAGCCACAGAGGAGGAATGCACAGTCTGTCATTCATGTTGGACAATAACAGCTGCCTGTAGTCTCAGGTAGTACTATTAAATTTCACATATACTGATATTAAAAGCATTTGTTGTGATATTATTATGATTTTTGTGATTGGGATCCATCAAATTCTTTTCTTCATGGAGATTGCTTTGTCTGGAATGTTTCACAGTATGGCATTAAACCTTTCTATCTTCATGGAGACCAAACCAGACCATGTTACAGGTCAGATCTGTGGAGAGGCAACCCTGCTCACAAGTAAATCTGTTTAATGTCATATTGTGGAACATTCTAAGCAAAGCAATGCCTTTTCCATAGAAAAAAGAAGGCGACAGATCCCCAGAATTTTAAAATTCTGGAATTCAAAATTTCAGAATTGTAGGATTCTAGAATTACGAATTCTAGAATACCAGAATTGTAGAATTCTACAATTCCAAAATTCTGAATTTTAGAATTCTGAATTCTAGAATTCCAGAATTTTTGAATTCCGGAATTCTACAATTCTAGAATTACAGAATTCTCTGAACTGTAAAATTTTATTTTGTCGTAGACATACAAGATTTGGTACACATATTTGTGGCATGTTGTCGATGAAAACAGTCAATGACACCCACATGATGCCTCCCATCTTGTTGCCATGGCAACAGGCCAAAAATCTGGCATTGCCAATGTGACATCATGACAAAAACTTTGGCATAGCTAAACCAAATTTGGTACACAGATGCATCATGGGAAAAGGACCAAAAAATATATTGTGACCACACCCCCCTCTCAAAATTCACCATCTTGGATTAATTATGTGACAAATGTCATAATGTAATTCTATGTAGACATCCAATTCTGCCATATTTTCATTGAACTTTTAAAACAGCCACAACCTCAAATGTGGGCACATCTTCAAAAAAGACACATTAGCGGCCCCAACCGGTTAAAAGTTGAGTAAACACACTCCCACTCTGAATTTTAATCAAATCTTAGCTTTGGTTATTTCTCTCTGTGTATTGTTAAAGCATTAACATGAGTGCTCAGATTGGCTTCTATCATATAAATACATATTAAAAGAGCCAGTCTTTTGAACGATTCTTTAAAATGAACTGATGCAAAAGCTTTGGATTCCACAAAAGAGCCAAAAGTCATCACTATTTTTTTTTGTACCTCTATTTGGACTAAACTTCACACAGTAACATTTCTCAAGTTAGGGGTTGAGATAGCAATATAGAGAAAAAATATGTCTATATATCTGAAGTATTTTTTGGATTATCCCACTGACAATATTCACAATATTATTACAATCCATCAGAGTATTATAACTATATGTCTAAGACAGAGACAGATCAATATGTCAAGCCAATATTTGGGCTTTTTGGAGTATCAGATATGTATTTTCTCTCTCCAGCTTAATGTTTTGTTTGGGCTCACCAGCTGATTAAACAAATGACATATAGCTTTATTTGACCACTCACCCAATATATCTAGTTCAGGGGTCGGCAACCAGCGGCTCCGGAGCCACAGCGGCTCTTTGATCCCTCTGATGCGGCTCAGTACAGTGATCCCTCGTTTATCACCAGTGTTACGTTCTAAAAATAACCCACGACAAGCGAAATCTGCGAAGTCGTCAGCTTTATATTTTACAATTATTCTCCATGTTTTAAGGCTGTAAACGCCTCACCACACACATTCTACACTTTTCTCAGACTGGAATTAACGTTTTCTCACATTTCTAACGTTCATAGATTTTCAACAAAAAAGCACAGTATTATAGAACGAAACCAAAGTGTATTTCGTGTGTATTTCACAGTTCTTATGATGGCTTCGCTGTGGTGGGTTTTGTCGGGGAGAAAACTTGCAAACTTACAGCACTTCAGAGTCACGATCGAACATTTATATAAATCTGGCAAACTGAACGCATTCTGTACAGGAGACACGGAGGAGAATGACTGACGAATCGGCAAAGGTCTACAGTCCCTTAGCCAATCAGGATGCAGAAATGCGCGTCGATACACTATTAAAAAAAAATTAGAATAAAAAAAAATCTGCAAAACAGCGAGGACAGAAAAAGTGAACCATGATATAGCGAGTGACCACTGTATTTAATTAAAATGTATTTTATTTTAGTTCATTCATTTTCAAAATGTAATTCTATGGAACAAAGGCAAAAAAACAAAAAAAAAACAAAACTTTATATGCAGTGTTATTTCATTTTAAATTTCAAAAGGGTTTTGTGGCTCCCAGTGTTTTCTTTACTGTCCAAACAGGTCCAAATGGCTCTTTGAGTGGTAAAGGTTGCCGACCCCTGATCTAGTTCTTCTGGTGGAATTTGTCAAACAGGAATCATCTCACCTGTTGTAACTCTACTTATGTACTTTAACGTCTTGGGTTCTTTTTTAAAGACAATACAGTAACATGTATTTACCTTGTTGACATGTTTCGGCTGCTTCCTGTAGGCCTGCAGCTAGCATCAGAAACATGTAACAAGGTAAATACATGTTACTCTATTGTCTTTTAAAAAGAACCCAAGAAGTTAATGTTATAACTCCAGTTTAGTTTGTTCTTTCTGGTCAGATTGTGTTAAAATCAGGGATGAAAGTGGCCAATCATGAAAAAGCGGAAAGTCCCCCCCCCCCCCCCCGCTGGAAAATTTTAAAATCCTGAAATTTGGATTTCTATACGCTATATGTTAGCAATAAAGTAAAACTGTACATAAAAGTACCAAAAAAAAAACACATTTTATTAACAGGTAGGCCTACTAGTAGTATATATTGGATTTGGTTTTGCATTGCACTTCGTCTAATCAGAGCGCACTGAGGAGGAGCTTATGCGCGCTAAAAGGCGCAGGTGAAAAAGCGAGGAGCGACGCGTTAAGTGAGGCACAGGCAGGTAGGATGAGGTATAGGATGTTTTATAAAGTTTAACCTGTGTACACGCAATGGTACACGCTGTTGTGAGAGCTGCGCTCACTCGGTCCGCGGCTTTAATACGAAGTTTAATACGAGATACACGTACTTTTGTTCTGAATACGGGACGATTCTGTTTTTCAAGGGACAGTTGGCGACCCTAAACACAACTATACATATATATACACCCAAAATCTTTCTCAACGAATTTGCACAGATGTTAAAAAAAAAAAAAAATTACCCCGCAGCTGGAAAAAAAGCGGAGATCTGCTAAAAAACGGAACTCTTTCATCCCTGTAAAATAAGCCTTGGATTAAAATTAACAGAGCTTGAGACATAGCAGTGCCTACAGTTAGCATCACAGTTAGCATCACAACCCCTGTTGTCATCAACAGAATGTTGATGACAACAGCTGCAAAGTATCTATAGGACTATAAACTGTTCAATAATGTTTTAATATTCTTACTTATATACTGAAAAGACAAAACACTGCAACCTTTTTTAATTAGTACACAATGCAAAATGCTTGATACAAAAAACACTAGGGTACACTCATTAAGCTCATGCATGATTCAGCCTCCACAGGACATCAGTATGACATCAGAGCACAGCTACAATCTATAATCTATGCAATTACCTCATCTGAGGCTGTTTTGAAGGGACTCATTTCTCTGTTCAAAACCTCAAGCTTTCGTTCCTTATTTCTTCCACATATGACATTATAACTAGAGTTGTCATTACTCATTTGAGCCAGTATCAATATTAAAAAAGTCACATTCATAGGACAGAAATAAACCTTTCCTGAATAGCTTTAGAATGATATTGAGCTGTATCAGAACAAATATAAGAGCACATAGTCCATCAGATGTTTCTGTACACTATGCCCGCCACTTGGTTGTGTCGCTCCATGTATGCTTTCCCTGCCAGCATCTTACATCCTGCAGTTATGTGCTGGACTGTCTCAGGAGCCTCTTTGCACAGCCTACACCTTGGGTCTTGTCTGGTGTGGTAGATCTGGGCCTCTATTGCTCAGGTGCTCAAGGCCTGCTCCTGTGCAGCCAGGATGAGGGCCTCTGTGCTGTCCTTCAGACCAGCCCTCTCCAGCCATTGGTAGGATTTCTTGATATCAGCCACTTCAGTTATGTTTCGGTGGTACGCCCCATGTAGGGGCTTGTCCTGCCATGATGGTCCCTCCAGCACCTCTTCCTCTGCACTCCACTGTCTGAGGCATTCCTTGAGCACATCATCTGTCGGGGCCTTGTCCTTTATGTACTTATGGATTTTGGATGTTTCATCCTGGACAGTGGTTCCCACACTCACTAGTCCTCGGCCTCCTTCCTTCCGGCTCGTGTACAGTATCAGGGTGCTGGATTTGGGATGGAACCCTCCATGCATGGTCAGGAGCTTTTCTGTCTTAACATCTGTGGTCTGTATCTCCTCCTTTGGCCAGCTTATGATTCCTGCTGGGTATCTGATCACTGGCAGGGCATAGCTGTTTATTGCCTGGGCCTTGTTCTTGCCATTGAGCTGACTTCTTAGGACTTGCCTTACTCGTTGCAGGTATTTGGCTGTAGCCGCTTTCCTTGTATATATATATATATATACCGAGCCAAGATCCTGTGGGACTTCCAGATACAGACTGACAGAATGGTGATGGCGAACCAACCAAACATAGTGGTGGTGGATAAGCAACAGAATAGAGCTGTGGTGGTGGACATTGCAATACCAAGCGATGGTAACATCAGGAAAAAGAAACACGAGAAACACCAGGGGCTCAAGGAAGAGCTGGAGAAGACCTGGAAGGTGAAGGCATCAGTGGTGCCCGTGATGATCGGAGCACTCAGGGCTGTAACCCCCAAACTGGAGGAGTGGTTACAGTAGATCCCAGGAAAAACATCAGACATCTCAGTCCAGAAAAGTGCAGTACTAGGAACAGCAAAGATACTGCGTAGAACTCTCAAGCTTCCAGGCCTCTGGTAGAGGACCCAAGCTGGATGAGAGTGAGAGACCAACCACCGTGGAAGGTGAGGAGCACATTTTATATATATACAGTGGTACCTCACCTTACGAAATTTATTCGTTCCAGAAGTGGTTTCGTAACGTGAAAAATTCGTAAGTTGAGTAGCTATTTCAATGGAAAAAGCCTGATCCGTTCCAAGGTTTTTTTTTTATAGTGTAACTTAAAAAGTTATAGTGTAACGGGGCGAGCTCTGCTTCTATCTGACCTCCAGAGCCGGGGGGCTGACTAGGGTGACCACCGGCATGAAACAGGAAAGGAGGACACTTGTGTCCAAAAAGGAGGACAAAGGCCCTAAAGTGAGGACACCTTGTTTTTTTTTTGTTTTCCCTCGGGGAAAACAAAGAATGTGCGCTGAGAATGTGCACTGCTCGCACATTCTGCATTTCGGATGTCGCGCACAGGAATTCCAAGCATTACTAGTCGCAATAGAATAATATTTTGTCTTTAGGGAACAAGGAGCAGACCACCCGGCTCATTGAGCTGAGGCGGGACCTGTTCCATCTCGCAGACGCCCATGCGGTCCACGGACTGCACTCAGGGCTGAGCGAGTATGCACCGCCTCAACTGCAGACTGAGACCACACTCCGAACCGTGCACTTTCTGAATTGGGAAACGGCGAACATCGCAGAGTAGCAAGTGTAAATAATGGGTGGGGATTTATGACGATTTATGCAACGAAAGGAGGACAAAACGTAAAAAAGGAGGACACGTGACAGACGGCCGGACAGACAGCTCTGTGAGCTGTGAGCCGCGCGGGCTCGGCCCCGAGGAGGAGGCACGCGGCGCCGCAGCTCAATCCCGCAGCCCCGGTGTAGCGCGGCCTTGCGCCGTATGGACGTTTTGATCCTTCGATGTCGGCTCTTCCTATCATTGTGAAGCAGAATTCACCAATTCACTAAGGGAACGTGAGCGGGGTTTAGACCGTCGTGAGACAGGTGAGTTTTACCATACTGTGTTGTTGTGTCTTCGCTCCCATTGCACGTTCGGCGGCGCTATATTGAGCCGTGTCCCCCCAACACATTCCATTGAAAATCTATGAAAGTTCGAGTGTTTAAACGAGAGAGAAATGCGAGAAAAAAGTGTAGAATGTGTGGTGAGGCATTTACAGCCCTAAAACATGTAGAACAATTGCCATATACAAAGTTGTCCTACCTCATGGACCTCTCCCAGCGGGCCACCTCTGGAACCCCGTGTGTGTTGATAAAGTGTATTTACGTTTCGGGGCGTGCATCTGAGCGTGCATTAATTGAATTTTTGAGATTTGTTGTTTTTAAAGTGCTTTATAAATAAAGTTGGATTGGATTGGAGATTTCGCGTTTCGTAACTTGAAATTTCATTCGTATCTAGAGACCAAAATTTGACGTGAAGGCGTTTCGTAACTTGAAATTTTCGTTTGTTGGGTCATTCGTAAGGTGAGGTACCACTGTATATATATATTTTATTTTAATATAATATATTATATATAATATATATGATGTATTATTTTTATTTTATTTTAATTATTTTATTTTATTCTTGCCTGCATGCACTTTCTTTCTTGTTCAAACTGTCTCTGCCTGGAGCTACTGTGGCAAGTAAATTTCTCCTATGTGAGATCAATAAAGTCTTATCTCTTATCTTAGACTAGTAGACTAAACTGCCTACCTGGGCAACTGAGGGATTACATAGCTATAAGGACACATAGTAATATAAAAGAAAGTACCGGTACTTTGATTTAATCCTGAAAACCACATTCTATTTTTATTATCATCGTGGTATTGGAACAGTATTGAGTATTCAGTCTATTCCTTAGTAATGAAATCAGTTTGAAATTTTAGTATCATGACAACATTAATTACTACTACAACAAAATCTATTCACATTTTGCTTTACTGCCATTTTAATGCTGCAACAGATATTGTTTACATCGTGTGTGGGTGAGTTGGTGGACAAAATATCGGTTGTTAAGTAGCTGATTCCTGGCTGCTTCCTCTGTAACCAACAAAGAACAATAAGGGGCTTACTGTGATAATGACAGGAGAAGAATACAGTGCAGTCTAAGTATTATTCACTGTTGATTGAACAAATACAGCCGTCCAGCCAAATGAACAGACATAAGCAGTGCATGTAATCCCGCCTTCTAATACCCAAAGATTAGAAAATAAACCTTGGATCGAGCTGTGCATCTACAATGGCTGGCAGTGTTGCAGTGTTGTGAGCTCAGAAGCATAAGGTGGCTGCTGGAGCCTCATGTTAACTTAACAGGCTTCCGCGGATTAAAACGCTGCCTGCAGATGATGACGTTTCCATGGCAACAGGCTCTCGGCGGTCCAGGAATCATTTCTGGCTCCTGACTGTGATTTGCAGCTCAGTCTGCACGGTATCTGCGAGCGCACAAAGTAGAATATCTGAGATTGACAATCAAGTCAATCAATCAACGCTGTGTGTTTTGTATTGTTCTGTGTTGTTTACAATGTCCCAGATTAGCGGTTTGCAAAAGGTAGAGTGCAGACAATTTGTGGTAGTCCTTAAGAAGCTTCAAGTACAAATAAGGATCAAGGGCATTTCCCTCTGGTCATTTTAGACAAATGGACAATTGTATTATTTTCAAGAGCCCATCAAGTTCTTCTCTCAAACAGAAACACTCTGCATCACCTTGTGATGTCATGTGGTATATACTAGGAACAGGAAGTGCTTCACAGTGTTTTTAAACTCCATGCACCTTCACTAGAATCATTTGGATAAATTCAGCCCTGAAATTCACGATCTCTAATAAACTAAAGGTAAAACTTCACATCACAAGGTGATGTGATAGGTTCGAATAGGGCCCGGGAAAGATCGCAAAATTACTAAAACATGGACATCATGACATAATATGGAACATGGAAATCGATTTTGCATAATGCCCACCTCTCAAGAGCTTTGGACCTGGTGAATAGATCTACTTGCCCAATAGTCCCAGTCTAGTCAATGTTAAGTCCTGACTTTGCCCTCTTTAATCCAAATGTAACCCCTTTCTCTATGTAGAATGTGTTAAACCCCACTGATTTGCCCAGGTTTAGTAATATAGATTAGTCTAGCTTTAGGGTATGACCCTTGCCTGATCAGCCTGACCAGCCAGTCCGTCCAGCATTCTGTTTGAATGGAATAAGAGCATAAAGCTGACGATTTGTAGTACATGTCTCTCAAATGTGGAAGACATCTCCTCTTAAAGGTGCATTGTGTCACTTTTGTGGAGAGGGTCCACAACCTGTTTGTCTCCATGGATATGTTAATGCTTTGATTTAAATTGTCCACAATATGGTATTAAACTAGATGTTATTTATTGCTCAGACATATCATTAGTTCTTACTGTGAGTGGAGTCACCTCTCCACAAATCTACCCTGTAATTTGCCTTACAAGTGTCCGTGAAGATTATTAAGTTTATGGGCCATATTATGGAACATTCTAGGCACATCTCCATGGAGACAAGCAGGCGACGGACTCTCCACCTGACAAGTTACACAGTGCACTTTTAAATATTCTCATATAATTCAGAACAGATGCAAAGCTCACAACAGTTGTCACTAATACATTTTCCAATCTGGTTCTTGATGTGGAATGTCGAGGAATAACTCCCCAAGATCTTCAAAAACTATTCCTTCTTTTATAGTGTGTACTTAAAACTCTGCCTCCTTCCATTTGAACTTGTGGAAGGTCTCTCTCATTTGTTATTAAACTAATGCTGGCGGCGCACAAGCTAGTTTAATTGGGCTCCCAATGCTTTAATGTAATCCAAATCAGATCGAGTGTGGTTTATCCCTGTAGATGGAGGCTAACTGAGGCAGGGTAACGTTCTCATCCACTCTATACACACTCCAATAAAGCTGCTAATACTCTCAGTCCACTAAACGGACACACATGCTTCAATTGCTAATGATCAGAATGAATGGGCTAGAACTTAATGAAATGGCCTTTTATGGAGGGAAGTATTGCTTGGTTTGATAGATAGAAAGTGCCAGTTGGATGATTTCCAATTGACCTTGTGTACTGATCACTGGCAAGATTGACAAGGATAATGTGTCTTGGAAATTTACACCAATGTGAACTGCAAAAGCCAAGCGACCTAGCTTTGAAGTTGTGGTAAAAAGTACACATATTTTCAAATTTTCTTACCTGGCCAGCCAAAACGAGATGAGTGGTGGATCTGGAGCCATATCCTGTCTCCCTAATTTCAAAGGGAGTGATTGACAAGTGGATTAACCAATCAGATAGACGCTTGCTCCATTCGCGAAAACAAATATGGCTGATTATACGTAAAAAATGGGAAAAAACCCAACATGAATGACTGAGAAACAGTGTGGGTTTTGTCAAAATCAACAATCAAAGCACCAAACTATTTCTTACCTCAGGTAAAAGAAGTATTTTGTTCTGAATGTTATGAGAATTTTCAAGAGGAGGTGTCTTCCGCATTTCAGAGACATGTGATACAAATTAGCAGCTATGGTGTGACTGTCTTAAGGTTGTTTTTCACGCTCTATGATCAGTTTCCAGACCCTTTTCGATTCAAACTGAAAGTAGAAGGGACTGGCTAATCAGGCAACATACTAGTATTTTTCACAGTGCAAGAAATGTTCCACTACACATTGTAACTCTGCTGGCAGATTGGCTCAGAGGAATGGAGGCTGGGTCCAATGCAAAGCACAAATTTTGCCTATAGGTAAATTAAAGTCAGCCGTACCATAACACATTTTGTCAGAACATTAAACATTAAGTATCTGTAGTATGTAGGTCAGCTGGCTAATTGGGTTGACATTTGCATTACTGAACTTGAAAATAAACTACACTTTGATCAAAAGATGTGTTTGACTAGGACAGCCCATGTTCTTAGAATGTGGATTTGAAGAGGCAGTTTTGTGAAACTTTTGCAATATTTGACTTCAGTTAAGGGCTAAACAGATACTATCAATAAGCAATAATGACTGTGACTATGGTTCTGAGAAAAGTTTGGTAAACAAATAAGAAAAGCAACTGATGCAAATCAGGCAGTAACGGATTTCAGAATCACCACGTGTCTAACCTGACTCACCAAATCCCCTGTTACAATGAAGAGGGTCCTTCAGATCTGCACCTGGTTGGTGACTTAGTTTCTCACTTGTAAATAAAGTGAGAAACTACACTTAATGGTGCATTGTGCACATGTCATTGCTTTGTCTGAGTGTTCACAGGCATTCAACCTTTCTATCTCCATGGAGACAAGGATGCTATCAGGCCAAGTTAGGGGTCAGATCTGTGGAGAGGCAAGCCCACCTTCAAGTGTATGTTGTTACCTCTTCAAAAACATACCCAGAGTTGTGTTTTGTTGCGTTCACACGTTTGAGTAACCCTTTATTATTAGTCTGTCTAGATCTCCAAAGCTCAAAACATTCTGTTCTAACTTGTGATGTCATGAAGTGGCAGTTAACAGCTACCTTTTTACCTTCTGTTCAGAAGAGATTGGATATTCTAGAGATGAAATTATCCAAATGATTCTAGTGAAGGTGTATGGAGTTTAAAACACTGCTAAACTAGACGCCAGAGAGAAACTGGAAACCAAAAGACAGAAACTCAGGTGGGATAGTTTCAGAATAATTTCAGTATAGTTAGCTCCTCCCTGCAGCTAGATATAAGCAGTGTCTATCAGCACTCTAACCAGAACTGACAAAGCCTCTCGGATGAGTTGCGAAACGTTTTCGACCAAATAAACTTTGTCCAGTTGACAAATTGAATTTCTCCTTTTATCACAGTAAAGTATGAATGCACCGATACCACTTTTTTGAAAACCAATACGAGTATGAGTATAATAATTTCTGTACTTTCCGATACTGAGTACAGATACTGATACTTTAACCCCCGCCAGTGATGCTTTGTAGTGTCGTGTAATAGTGTTATTGGTGCGTGGTATCCGCAAATGTTTAACGAGTATCTGTAGCGGTGCATCCCTACAGTAGAGCACTTCATGTATTACCACATGACATCACAAGGTGGAACAGAGTGTTTTCTGTTTGAGAGACGAACTAAGCCTAAATAAGATGGATTAGTGTGTTAAACATGTACAAATGTAGCAAAACACAACTTTTATGATGAGGACACAATATTATAACATAGATCCGAAAACAGTGTAATAAGGGACCTTCAATGTCTTTTTAATATTTCTAGAGGATATTACCGGCATTTGATCTGTTTTTACATATATATTCTTTAGAGACCCATTATAAAATTCTTGGCTGGAAAACACAGAAAAGTGTTCAACGTGACAACCTGGACAAACAGCCCAGTGAAAATAAGTTTAAGAGTTCCCATTATAGCATTTCAAATATATCTAGTCTATAAAAGTCCTATTAAGGTCACAGTGGCATACATGCCTCTAATACCAATGAATCCAGGGCTAACTTAATTTGAGTAATGGCATACACTTTCAATGACACAATCACTGTATTAGTTATAAAAACCCAGGCAATGGAGCAGATCGAACACAAAGGACATCTGAAAGTATTCCCCTTCGCACCATATACTTAGTTCATCACAAACTGTCCACTGAAATATCATTACCCGGCCTTACTCTGAAGGGTAATTACAAAAATGAATCCCACGCTGCTCCCTCCCATTGGCGTCCAAAGTGTTTTGCTTGAGCATTTCCTGCTGTCTCTTCGTACACAGGGACCTGTGTACGAAGAGACAGCAGGTGGAAGGGTTAGGTAAAATACTGTATATCTGTACAATATTGGGCGAATGAAGGTGAGGAGGTCATAGATGGGAGATACAGACAAAATACTCAAAAAGGATTGCTTACAAGTAGAGATGCAGTGATGCAATTCTGGTACTGGATATTGGGGCAGATAGTGTCAAATTTGCTGGATTCAGAACCAGCAAATTTTTGGCTTCCTTATATCGGCTTCCTAATATTGGTTCAGTTGATATCCTAGGCTGGATATATACAATGATGTAATAAGACACTTTACTGATCATAGTCGGCCCAAAAAATCCAAATCCACTTTTTTTTCATAGCATATTTTATAAACAAGAGTTTCCAAAGTGCGATATATATAAAGATAACATTAAAACCAACAAAAGGTATTAAAAATAACAGCGAGTATACTGTAAATGCTTAAATTAACCTTTCCAGTCCTCAAACACTAAAACTAATAAAGTCAAATAAAAGCATATACCCATTGTGTTACATTTTTTGTATGAAAGCGCTTTATAAATATGTTTGATTGATTGATAAAATAGCAACAGATGAATACATAAAATATACAAAAAGTAATATTTATTTATACAAAGCTGTTCTGTTGTTACTTCAGAGGTAAATAGCAGCTCCATAACACATTTGAATCAGTTTTGTCTTATTTTAATCAATCAATCAAACATTTATAAGGCGCTTTTCATACAAAATTGTAGCACAAAGCGCCTTACATTTGCATTTACATTGGTCAAGGATTAGAAGATTGACCTTTATTGATCTCACACAGGAGAGGTTGTTTCTATATTTGACCCGGGGACCATCCCCATGATTTTGTTTTGTTATTTATGCTTTGGTCAGGCCCTAAGCTGGAGGATTTTACCTATGGCGCATGTTTAGGTTGGTGGGGGAAACCGGAGTGCCCGGAGGAAACCCACCCAAACACGGGGAGAACATGCAGTCTCCACACAGAAAGGCCGGGGCAACCCGAACCTTCTTGCTGTGAAGCATGAGTGCTAGCCACTCAGCCACCGTGCCGCCAGGGGAAAAAAAAAATATATATATATATATATATATATATATATATATATATATATATATATATATATATATATATATATATATATATATTTTAAGGCAGTAGATAGAATAGAATGCCTTTTATTGTCACTATTCATATGTACAATTTACATTATACATATTCACAATGAGATTGAAAGCATCTCACTTCAGCGCAGAAAAATGTAAGTAGACATTTAAGATATACACAACACAGCTGGATATTTACAACCCAGTATAAAAAATAGTGCAAAAATTACTCCAAAAAGTCCTGTACTACACATTAGTTATCCAGGTTATTGCAAGTCTTGCTCAGATATTACAGTAGGGGTGACACATTACAACCATATACATGCACTTGAGAGCCTCTACATTGCAGAGAGATGTTTCACAGAAGTAGATGCTGTTTTCAATCTCTGCACTGGTATTGGTTTATATCAGCAAATACGTAAAGCTATATTATCAAAATTGATATCGGAACTGAAAAAGCTGGGCTGGTGCATCCCTACTCCCAAGAGGTTAGGAGGTGTATTAAAGGTCAAGAGGTCAACCGGAGACAGGATTCTGCAGTGCAATAAGGCTAAGTCTATCAGTTACAATCAGACATATTGGGACAGGTTAGTCAATCACCAATAAGTAATCAGCGTTTGGAGGGGAAGGAGGGGGAGTTCTGGTAAAGTGAAAACGTACAGTAATATTTTAAGTGGAGCAGGTATACAACTTTTCATTTTCACCGCATGTTTGTCTCCTTGGAGATTATTATTTATTGGACATTATTATCTCTTTGCCTCAATGTTCCACAGAACGTAATTATCAAACTTTATCTTTATTATATCTAATCATCTCACATCTATTGAAGACAGGTGTTTTATTAAAGCACTCTGAGTTACATTTTTGTATGAAAAGTGCTCTATAAATAAAGTTTGACTGATTTATTGATTGATTGATTGATCTTGGAAAACTGAAAATCTTGAAAATTTGGAACATGGCTTTAATGGCACTACCTGCTTGTCTCTATAGAGATAAATAATTTTAATGCCATAGTGTGGAACATTTCAGTTGCGTAATGCAGCATAAAGGACTGACTATCAGAGTTAAGAAAGTGACCATTCAAATTTTAGTGACAGGACATTACAGTTTTAAACTGTGAGTAGAATCCCTCAGTCATTCAGGTAGAATCCATGGCAAAAGGAGAAATTTAATTTGACAACTGGACAATAGTTTATTTTATCATCCAAGCTGCTTCTTCTGACAAATTGAATTTCTTCTTTTGCTAATTTTAAACTTTATTTGCACTTTCTATAAACACTTTTCATAAGCAATATACTGTATAACGTTAACATGTTTTTCTTTTGCCATTTTGATATTACATTTGAACATTTGAAGTAAGAATTTTGTATTTTTTCCAAATAACTGAGAAATACATTTTTTGCAGCTCTAAGAATTTTTGAATGAATATTTATGAATATTTAATCATATATATAGAGCCCTGTTTAGAGCCAGATTTATCCAAAACCAGTGATGTTCCAGGTATCTCTATTTCTGATACTCACCAACAGTAAAGAACAGAATATAGTAATTTGTTTACGTAAAATATAGAAAACCATGCTTCAAAAGGAAAGATCAGATTATGACTGGCCCACCAGTGAGTCGATAATGGACAATGTTAAGCACTCCTTTCACAATTTTAGATCTGTCAAAGTTTTGAATTTTGAAATCTGATCACCCTAATGATATAGTCGAACATTAAAGGAAAAGTAACGTTTTTTACAATCTGAGCCTTATTTCGGTAATAAAACAAGTTGTTTTCCTCACCCATAGCACTTTGGTGTCATATGGAGCACTTCCGGAGATGTTTTAGATTTGCGATCTCCGTAATGTGAGTTATCGGGGCACATGTTTGCGGTCTCCAAATAACACAACCTTTAGCACTTTTCAAATCATAGAAGCTCGATGTCTTAGTCTACGATTTCGTTTGGTCAAAAGTGGCCTGTAATCCGAGATTTAGCCATAGTTTTGAGTAGATGAGGACGCCAGTGCGCATGTGCGGAGTGTGCTCTCAGCTCCCGGGACCCAAACATGAAACGCAAAGCTGTAAACTATGGCTAAATCTCGGATTACAGGCCACTTTTGACCAAACAAAATCGTAGACTAAGACATCGAGCTTCTATGATTTGAAAAATGCTAAAGTTTGTGTTATTTGGAGACCGCACGGGGCATATTACATGCTCAGGGAATATATTATATGCCCCAAGCTATGGCTAGAAGTCGCGCTAGGCTAACCGCAAATCTAAAACATCTCTGGAAGTGCTCCATATGACACCAAAGTGCTATGGGTGAGTAAAACAACTTGTTTTATTACCGAAATAAGGCTCAAATTGTAAAAAACGTTACTTTTCCTTTAAATTTCCTTTCAACTCCCAGGCACCTTCTCCATTGCCCACTCAGCATGTTTTTATCCATGTACAGTCTTATCTGCCATTGACTTGGATACATTGATTGACCTGAAAGTGTCCTTTCACCTTGCTCGTTTGACTAAGATAAGCCCCATTTACAGCAAAGTACATTTAAATACGCACAGCAATCTCCCATCCATGCTGAAAACCCATTCTTCTTCTCTACATTAGCGCAATTAGCTGTTAGCACACAGCCAAATTACAAGTGTACTGCTGTTGTTTACAATCCCGGGAGCTGGACTGATGAATCGGGTGAAGAAATCGACTTCAAATCACCCTGACCTCTGCATTCAGTACATGTGCATTAGAATGGAGCTGGAATTCAAATGTAGTCCCCTCCAAAGCAGTGTTGACAGTTGGAGCCGTTTGTCTTTTTACGCACTGCTATCATGAGTGTCTGGCTGCCTGGAGTTAAAACATCAACATGATTTAATAACGTCTTGCAGGCAAAAATCTACGAGTTTTTTTTATACCATTGCTTCATTAGTTTGCTCGTAAAGGTGTTGGAGGGAAAAGATGGCACATTTATGTCAATGGAGAAACATGTCTTAAGAAAGGGGCTGGGGATGGTTGGAATAATAGAGGGATTCTGCAGATCACCTGAGGGAGGAGACAGAGTGAGTCACTAAAGTGGAGATGTTTCAAAAATGAGGGTGAAGGTGTGAGATGGAGAATTTGATCATGAAAGGAGGGTTTACGTATTGGTTTTGAAGTTCTAATTTTGAATCCAGTTTTAGCTTAAAGGTTCAACAGTACGCAAAATTGTGTAGTACCGTGATCATTATAATGTTGTTACCTCATCATAAACATACCTGAATTTGTGTTTTGTTTCATTCACACATCCTTTATCATTAGTCTGTTTACATCTCCAAAGCCCAAAATGCTCTGCTCCACCTTGTGATGTCGTGAGATAGTTTTCAAGTTAGCAGATATCTTTTACCTTTTTTCAGTAGAGACTGGAAATTCCAGGGCTAAAATTATCCAAATGATTCTAGTAAAGGTGTATGGAGTCTACAAATGCAGTTGAGTACTTCCTTGATTACCACATGACATCACAAGGTGGAACAGAGTGTTTTCTGTTTGAGAGAAGAACTCAGCCTATATATTCAGGGTGCATGTGTTAAACATGTGTGAATGAAAGAAAATACAACTCAAGGTATGTTTATGATGAGAAAACAACACTGTTATAGATCAGAAAATAGCCTAATATGGGTCCTTTAAAGTAGGTGTTTTACTGCTGTTGTTCTGGAGTTAACCATAAAGAAGCTGTATGTAAGATTTTGATTTAAAATTCGATATCCATGACCTGTGCCCCCAGATATGAAGTAAACATGTTCCAACAACTGAAACATTATAATGCTGATTTATGGTTATTTACAAAAACAATGGACATGATTGCCAAGATATGACTGACACGAATATCTTAAATGGGTTGCCACTTCAAATGCCAAAATTCAGTTGATTTAAACCTAAAAGGATTGTGTCTGATCTGAATGGTCACTAAACCCCAGCATCTGCAGCAAGTAATGAAACAGTGCAAGTGCAGTCTCTGCAGCTCAGTGAGGGAATTCTGGAAGCTTCACATGAGGCATGCCCTTCCATATACTGAGAATGAGAAAAAGAATGTGTGGCAGCAATGGCAAGTTCAGTTGTGATTGTAGTGCTGTTTGTTTAAAACTGTAAGACCATAAGTGGCCATTGTGGAACTGATTTTCATAGATCATTGCTATTTAACATTGATATTCAACATATTAAACATGAAGTAATGCATGTGTGTGGAAAAGGCATTGCCATTCTGAACACTTCAGCAGTGAACTAAGTTAACAGAGATATACAAATGGAAATATAAGCTAGTGCACTGAAAATTAAGTTCTAAACATATATTATAAATCTTTAGAATTACACTATTTGAAGAAGAAAAAATCTAAGGAAAAAATCTACACCAAGCCTGACTTGATGGAAAGGAGCTCCAAAATGCTATTCACGCTATTCACTTGTCTCTTGATCTTACCTTGAAATCTTAAGCTCCTATCTCCTCAATTTCCCAACCATTTCTCCATTATATTAAGAGATCTTGTTAGAAGACAACTACATTTTGGACCATAAAACAGAACAGCCTGTACCACAGTCAAATGCCTGACAAAAAGACACTCTATGAACACAACATGCTTGCTCTATAATAATTCAGTTAAAACACTTCAAAATGATTCAGTTTATTAGAACGTGCATTTAAGGAAAGGGATACAGTGTTCCATCCTTATGTATTTTGTCTTTTTATTTAGCGGCATATGTCATAATAGAATGTACTTTGGAATAGGGTTGTCAAAAGTATTGAAAATCAGATAATAATCGAAACTAGTGTTGAAACTAGATACTCATTTGAGCAGATACAGATACTAAAGTCACATTCACAGAACAGAAATTAACTTTTTCTGAATAGCTTTAGAATGATCTTGAGCTGTATCCAAGCAAGTATAGTAGACTAGTATATGCCCATGGACCACTATGGAACCTACCTGGATGACTGAGGGACCACACAGATCTAAAACCGCATGGTAATATCAAAGAAAGTACTACTATTTAATGTTGTAAATAAAGAAAGAGTGTTTTTTTAATTATCACTGTGGTATTGGAATTGGTATCGAGTATCAAATCTATTCCTTAGTATCGAAATCGAGTTTGAAATTTTAGTATCATAACATTATTTTGACATGCAAATAGATTTCCTTTGAATACGTCCTTGTGAATTAGCATAATGCTGTATATTTGGATATTTAAAGAGCATATATTACGCTATTTTCTGAAACAAATCACAACTCCTGGTATGTTTTTGATGCAGTAACAACATGACTAAAAGTTCACAAGAGTCAATTTTGGGTGATTTAGCACCTTTAAAGTTGCCTTCCTCAGAGTAACTTTCTCAAACTACACTTGCCCTGTTTTTTTTTTGCAGGCTTCTAATCTGTGACATTGAAAACCATAATTAGCTGTTCGTTTAAGACTTTGGGAAGGAGTGTTAATGGACTGCGCGGTGGAGATGACTTCATTTGGGTTCTGGAGCAGGAGGACGAGAATTCAGTGTCATGACTTCATCTGGTACAGCCTCAATTAAAGCCCACTTCACAGCAGGAGGCACACACAAGGCTAAGGCTCACACACAGCTTAGTCAAAGTACAGGTGCTATTAAAAAACCTACTGCATCTAATGAACTATACCAAATGAAACCACTGTGTTTTAATCACACTAATGCTGCAGAGGGGGTGGACAAAGTGACATTTTTGTAGCCTTTCCAAGAATCTTGTTTAATGACCAGGTTTATATTGGGTGTATGACGGAGACTGGCCGAAAGGGGGCATAGATTGGGAAACATTGCTGACTGTCACAGGGTCATGCCAAGATTCAGTTTTACATGGTATGTGTTATATTGCATACAGACCTAATAGCATAAGTTACAACTTAAATTAAATTTTTTAAAAATGTACACTCCTTGTGCTGTCAAAATTTGGTATGGACATAAAGCAGATGTAGATTTCTGGGTTAACCTCAAACGAAAACAAAATGCTCCTTTCTGATTAAAAAGCCATATTATTTGTTTTTGGTGAATACAGAGCATGTTTTAAAGGTCCCATGGCATGAAATTTTCTCTTTCTGAGGTTTTTGAACGTTAATGTGAGCTCCCCTACCCTGTTTAGCCCCCCCCCCATGGCTAAAAGTTGCGAAATGTGTAAACTGAGCAATTGCGGTCCTTTTCCGCATTTGAAAAAAAGACAGCCCAAACGGGCGATTCTGAACAAGGGAACTTTCTGACGTCACACTTGTGGAAAGGTTTCCACCCCCTGTCTGGATGTCCAACCCCTGTCTCTGGAAATCACGCCCAGAGAATTTGGACCGCAAACGAGCTACGAAATGCGGTTTTATTTTTGCCTGGAGAGACGTGAGAGTCTCTCCGGCTCGGATGTCCTTTATCTGAGCCTCCGAACCTCTGAAACAGGAGTCGTTTCATTTTATTTTCTGTGGAAATTTGTTTTTTTTCATGGGACGCATCTCACTTCCTCACTTCTTCCTAAGCGCTTAAAACGTGGAAGTGGGTGCACAGCTAAACCAGGAAACAGTGGCGTATTTGGCCACAACCCACCCGCTGCACTGGCCCGTCTCTGTCCTCCTCATTTGCATTCAAGCAACACGCCCAGAATAAAGTGTTTCAGAGACATATTTATGACTCATTATGAAGCATCAAGAAGTACCATGTCATGGGATCTTTAACAGACGAGACACATGCTTAACACACTGCATTATATGCATATATGAGCTAAAATCTAACAGTTGTCCCGTTTGTTTGCAATCACATTACCCATTACCCCCAATTTACACCAAAGCAGGAACAGTGCATAAACATATCAGCGCAGCATACAGCGTAGCATACGAGCAGCATATAAGCAGGTATCACTTTCCATTGTAACCGGTCAGACAATTTAAACTAGCAGTGTCATACGCACGTCCAATGGCTGTCATTGCGTTACACGCTGCTCAAATTAGGTTGGACTTCTAATTTTGCAGGGTCAACAGAGCCTCTTCAGGCTTTTTAGCAGGGGCAAGACAGGAAATAAGCATGTGGTGTCAAAATAAACTTCTGATGCCCTTTCAAAATACATTCTCTAAACCCACTACAGTAGCGTCGCATCCAGAAGCTCGGAGAATGCCTCGTGATGGACTATGGAAGGTTTACAGCTGCTGAGGATCAATATAAGACACTTCACGACATCAGACAGCAACAGACAACCAAAGTTAAATGGTGAGTGGTTTAATTAATGTGAGCACCACAAATACGGCTTGTTATTGCTGCAAAGCATCATCTCTCTTGTTGTCAATGTTTGTTTTGTGAATTAAAACACATAATTGACCCAATCAACAATGCATTTAAGCAATGTAAAAAGTTTAGAGTTTACATGTGAAAATACACAGAGGCTGGTGTCACTGGAGCAGCTCTGCTGCCTCTGGTGTAAATTGAAGCACGCGTATGTAGCTCTGCCTATGATATGTCTCGCTGACGCCCCTGGTGTAAATTCTGTGTTAGTTACAGTTTAAGAGTATCTCAAAAATACTAGAGCCGCAAACTGAATAAGTCACATTATAGATGCCACTATCATTGTGCTAAACCAGGTGAGATTACAATGTCAAAACGTTTATAAGCAGCTGAATAAAAATGTCATTAACATCATGCAACTTGGTGAGGAATCCTGCGGAAAGTAGGGAAAGTTTGAACCAACAACCATGTTGGACATGTGCTTAGCCCACTACACCATACACTACATGATTTCAAATATAGTATATGATAAAAGAAAATACATACAAAATACATAGCTGTTTGCTATGTCCCAGAATTATTGGACTTTAACTATTAAAAGTTCTGTATATCTTGCTTTAAGTCATGTTAGAATGTTGTTACTGCATCAAAATTACATCTGGAGTTGTGTTTTGTTTCATTCACACATGTTTGAGTAATCCTTTATTACATCTCCAAAGCTCAAAATGCTCCGTTCCACCTTGTGATGTCATGTAGTTCTGTAGATTCTGTGGAGATGGGCAATTCCAGGACTGGGATTATCCAAATGATTCTAGTGAAGATGTATGGTGTTTAAATACACAGGAGAGCACCTCCTGTATTACCACATGACATCACACGGTGGAACAAAGTGTTTTCTGCTTGAGAGAAGAAATAAATAAATAAATATGCAGGCTATGTGTATTAAACATGTGTGAATGAAACGAAACAAAACTCTGGATATGTTTTTGATGAGGAAACAACATTACAAAATAGATCAGAAAATAGCATAATATGGGCCCTTTAAACAGCAGCTCACTACTGACTCTAACTGAACTAATGATTCAGTTTTTCACTCGGCGCGTAAACACTGGGGGTCAATTAGGGCTGAGTTGGCTGTGGAAGACCTCTCCCAGCAGAGAAAAGACTAAACCAAAGCACAGAAGTCGAGATGAGAGCCAGTGTTAGTGTGTCCTACAGGAACTACATCAGATGCATTCAGGCAGATAAAGCAGAGCACTAACATCTCTCAGCCTTTTCATTGCAGAGTGGCTATAAGTGTGGACACGAAACAGCTGACCTCCGAATACAAACAGAACATACATGCTGTTGTTTAATGTAGAGGAGGACCAGCGCTGAGCAGAGATCGTGGTTCAAACACAGGTCTGGAATGTTTCACAGTATTGTATTAAAGGTAAAAGGAGAAATTCAATTTGTCATATCTAGCTGCAGGGAGGAGCTAGATATAAGCAGTGTCTATCAGAACTCTAACCAGAACTGACGAAGCAACTCGGATGAGCTGCGAAACGTTTTCGACCAAATAAACTTTGTCCAGTTGACAAATTGAATTTCTCCTTTTACCATGGATTCTACCTGGACAACTGAGGGATTCTTCACATACTGTATTAAACCTTTGGCAAACCTTTTTATCTTCATGGAAACCAAACCAGACCAGGTATTTTTGCGCTATAAAACCACCTGTAATTCAATAAATGTAAGGTAGAGCTGTGTGAAGAGTCCCTCAGTCGCCCAGGTAGAATCCATGGTAAGGGGACAAATTCAATCTGTCAACTGGACAACGTTTATTTGGTCGAAGACGTTTCGCAGCTCATCCAAGCTACTTCGTCAGTTCTGACTAGAGTGCTGGTGGACACTGCTTATATCTGCCTGAAGGGAGGAGCTAACTACAATTAAATTACTATGAAACTATCCCACCTCTTTGTTTTCAGTTTCTGTCTGGGGTCTTGTTTAGCATACCATTCAGTACCATAATGGATGTTTTCACACCTCTGGACCTGACCTGGCTATTCCTATTGTTTTCTTTGTTTTGATTTAGGTTTGAGAATGGAATTATATATGGGAGACAAACTGTGTCTGACCCCTCCATTCCTGTTCAAGGGAGGATTCTCTTTTTTGACAAAAATAGCCTCTTTAACTCCCCTCTCAAACCAGCTCTTTTCCCTGACTAAGATCTGTACCTCACTGTCCTCAAAGGAGTGGCCCGTGAATTTCTCCCTTTACCACGTGAAGTAGAGCTGTTTAATGTCATACTGTGGAACATTCCAGGCAGAGTAATAACATCTCAATGGAGACAAGTAGTGAGTGGACCCTCCACCAGAAAAGTTACACAATTTAGACCTTTAAGACACCACGCTGAGCTAAAAGAGAGAGAGGAAGGACGCCATTTTTTCTACCGGCTGTTGTGTCTGCAGCTATTAAAGTAAGGGCAGATAGAATCAAATAAACATACTGCACAATATTTAAAGGTGCACTGCGTAATCTTTCTGTAGGATGGTAATCGTAACAAATGCTTGTACCCATGGAGATGCCACTGCTTTACCTACAATGTTCCACAGCATAGTATTAAACATATATCTATCTCCTTGAAGATGCCACCAGGCCAACTTACAGCTCAGATCTGTGAAGAATAAAAACGCAGGAATATTTCAGACAAAGAAGACAATTTTGCAGGCCCGATAAAAATAAAAGTTATGTAGTGCACCTTTAAAAATGCATTCATTTTCATACTTGAAGTCACTACACTTTGGATTATGCATTCGGTACCCACACTTGGTAGTGGTAAGATATTTCCACAGCTGCCCTGGAGATAACCGGAAAAGACATGGCTGCCAATATGGATCAAAAACCTGACCACCACACACAAGGTAGATGAAGCTGCCCAAGGAGACAACAGCAGTATACACTTGTTGAAACTAAGACTGAACGTGCAACCATACATATAATACTCTCTTGTTCAAATAAAGAATTACAAATATCTTGCACACTTTCTTGGTACCTATACTTGTACTTCAAAGATTTCAACTCTATTCAGTTCAGAGGTTTGCTCAGAGGTACTTTGTGGGAGTGCTGAGGGCGAAAGGGAGTAAGGATGAACTAAGATCAAAGTGACAGCTCATGCTGGAAAATTTGGACAAGTCAGAGAGGCCTAGATAGTTTGGAGGTACAGAAATATAAAAAGTTTCAGCTTGAGCTGCTATAGTGGTGCGAGAATAGAAAGGTACAAGTAAGAAAAGGAGCAAATGAGGATTATTAGACAAATGACGGAAATAGGGCTGGTACACTGTGTAATTTTTTGGTACTGGGTCTGTCACATAGAGCTCGGCGGTATGACCAAAAATTGATCTCACAGTGTTTTTCAAAATTATACCACTATCACGGTATTTGACTGTTTTTTTTTTGTTTTTTTTTGTTTTTTTTTCCATGCATGACTCGGTGTTAATCCCATTTCCTAATAATTTAGAGAATAATTACTGCAGTAAATTTGACTTGGTAAAACATATCTGGGTCCAGTGCTTTAATCATCTCCCTGAAGCTCCTTTCTCAACAGGACTAAGTGGCACCATATTGGATAGTAACAGCGTTGGTAATATCCTTCCAACATTTGCTTTTCTTGTCGTAGGCATTTCCCTTAGCAAACGCATTTTTGAGTGACGTGACGTCTTAGCCCAACAACATTACAGAATGTTTGTTTGATCAGTGTCAGACTTTTTAAAGCTAAAGTACTTAAGCAGTAAAGTGAAGTAAAGTTGAAAGCGGCACGGTGCCTGAGTGGCTAGCACTCACGCTTCACAGCAGTGTGGAGTTTGCATGTTCTTCCCGTGTCTGGATGGGTTTCCTCCAGGCACTCCAGTTTCCCCCATCAACCCAAAACATGCTCCAGGTAAAATCCTCCAGCTTAGGTCGATGAGCTGCCCACTGCTCCTGAAGGATGGGTCAAATGCAGAGAAATAATTTCCCTACGGGGATAAATAAAGCATGTCTTCTTCTCTTCTTCTTACTTCCACACAACTGACATGGCTCCTCTTTTCGGTATAAGTTCCTCTGTTTGTCCATGTTGTTCACCGCTCAACACACACTGTAGCCGTGTCCCAATTCGAGGGTTATTGATCCGTGTGCGTAATTTGCGTGGTGTGTGTTGTTAGCATTAGCATTAGCAGTGTGTCTGGGCACTCCGAGTGGCTCCGTGGACCTGTCCCATTGCGGTCCACGGAGGCTAGTCCCCTGGCGCGATGTTCCGCAGCTCTGTGTTCCCGACGTTTTGTACGCACACACTCACCGGTATTGCGGTAAATGAAAAATTCATATAATTAAAAAAAAAACACTGCTATTCGGTATGAACCGGTATACTGCCCAGCCCTACCGTCACATTCTTGTTTCTACAGAAATGTCATTGGTCTACCTGGTATTATGACATTAACAGATAACAGATCTACCTAACATAATCAATTACAGGTGGTTTATTAGCTCAAAAATACAGAAAAAACAGGGATTCTGACTGTGAGCGGGGTCGCCTCTCCACAGGTCTGATCTGTAACTTGGCCTGGTTTGGTCTCCATGATGATAAAAAGGTTTAATGCAATACTGTGAAACATTCCAGACAAAGCAATAACATCTCCATGGAGAAAAGCTGGTGGCGGACCTGTTTAATGTCATACAGTGGAGCATTACAATCAGAACAATGGCATATCCATAGAAAGAAACAGGCGATGGACCCCTAACCAAAAAGTTACACAGTGCACCCTTTAAATAAAGTAGTAGATTTTAAGTTTTAAAAATCAGCACCAGCACCTTTAATCACATTTTAGTCCAGTCCAGTCTTTCAAAGAAAAAAATTAGGTATTTTTTGTTCATGTTCATGCAATCAATACTGAAATCCATTTTTATTCAGGTTTTGAAAATAAAAAATAAAACTGAATAAAAAGAGTAATTAAAATCTCAAAGAAAAAAAAACAAAAAACAAAAAACTAGCTGTGACAAGTTAGCGGTTGACGAAACAAAGTACACAATTTGAATTCTACTCACATAAGGATTTTGCAATGTCTGTTATTAAATATGTAAAACTGTCACTACATCGCACTACAATTGTACATGAAATGCTAGTCTTAAAGGGACAGTGTGTAAGATTTTTACCCGTTAATTACTGAAATTGAAGATACCCATTAAAAAATACATTGTTTTCCAAGCCTTTTCACTTCCATCATGAAATCAAAGTATTCTTTTGGACTTAGATATAGTCACATAAAAGGGGGATCTTCCCCATGCAAAGGCAGCCATTTTGAATACGAGAGCCGCAGAAGGACATTCAGGCTCCGCCTTCGCCTTCGGCAAGGCTCGTGGTTTTGGGTAAACAACACAAGCATGCTGCCGGATCAGACTCGTAATGGATCTAACATGTGTTTTGGACTAAATTGTTTTACTGGATTTTATTCGCTGGATCCTTACGGACAAATTGAGAGCAAGTTTATGGTGAAATACAGAGTTTGACCTGTGCAAAGCATTCTAAGGTAAGCTAACCTCGTTTTGTGCTTTTCCATATAAAAGCCCCATGTGCTCGGGGAGTGATTATTTTGCAGGGAAATGAATTGCATAGTCAAAAAGAGGAGACTGTAAGGTTTCATTTGATGTGTAGAGTGTCATGGTACATGATCGGGAATGTGTGTTTTCATGAGAAAAGAAAAAAAAAAAAAAATGGGACCGCGCAGCGCGCGGGTCCCTCGAGGTCTGCCGTAGCTAAAACAGAAAGTGCAATAACACCATCCATCTATGCGCCACGAATCCTACACACTGGGGCTTTAAAGGTGCTTTCTGTAACTTTTCTGGTGGAGGGTCCATCAAATTCTTTTCTCTATGGAGATGTCATTGCTTTATCTGGAGTCACAGTGTGGCAATGAATCTTTCTATCTTCATGAAGACCAAACCAGACCAAGTTACAGGTCAGATCTGTGGAGAGGCAACCCCACACACAGTTAGAATACCTGTTTTCAAGATATTTTCAAGATATTTTTTTTCAAGATATGTACGATAGAACTGTTAAATATCATATTGTGGAACATTCCAGGCAGAGCAATGACATATCAATAGAAAGAAGCAGATAATGGATCCCAACCAAAAAGTTACATAGTTCACCTTTAAAATTCTACTCACGTAATGATTTTGCGATGTCTGACATGAAATACGTACAATTATTATGGCACTATAGTTGTACATGAAACGCTAGTGCTAATTTGATCATGTTTTTCCCCTCAGTAAACTACAATTTGATACTGGCCTTTGTCATCCCCTGTTAATATGCTAATATCTAAAGACGCACTGTGTAACTTTTCTGTTGGAGGATCTGCCATCTGCTTGTCTCCATGGTAATGTTATTGCTTTGCCCGGGATGTTCCACAGTATGGCATTAAACAAATACTGTATATTTGCATCTATTCAACTACGGGTGTTTTTAGTTTTCAAAATTACCACAAAAACTCACTTCTCCACAGATCTCTAATGACCCAATGACCCTCTTCAATGACCTGTAATTTGGCGTAGTGATGTAGCCTGCTTGTTTCCATGGAGATAGTTAAATTAATTGCCATACGTAGCCTGGAATGTTCCACAGTATGACATTAAACAGCGCTACTATACATTTATTCAATTACAAGCGGGTTATATAGCTCAGAAAAAGATGTGGTGATGTGACCTACTGTTTCCATGGAGACAGTTAAATTAAATGTCACCAAATGTACCAAAAAAGTTCATCAATGCGCCTTTAATAAACGGTAAATTATGCACACAACTCAGTTATATAAACACATCCACAAACTTACTGTCACTGGAGCCTTGGTTTTCATCCCAGGTACGGACATAATCATCCTGCAGGAACACAAAGCAGAAAGAAAAGCTGTTAGCGTTAGCTCCAAATTAAACTATCCCTTTACTAACAGTGCAGCTATAGGACAGTCTCTTTGTCATCCTGCCTGGAAGAAGCTAGCCACTTTACATCATCATTGCACGCTGATTACAATGTGTACATTAGTGCTGCAAAATGGTAATGAGCCTGAGCAGACGGTAAAGGAAAGGAGCCGTGCGTCTTTATGGAGATGAGCCTATAGACTTGGATGTGTTAGGCATATGGTGTCAGGGGGGTGAGCTACTTTCTTTTTTGCACTTAATTAGAACATTTATCACCCTAATTAATATGGCAGAGTTGAAAGACAAGCACAGAGAGGGCAGAGGGGACAGACCAGGTAGTGGAGATGATAACTGCATAGTAAGTAATACCACATTCGCGTGAGATCGAGACAGTGAGTTGTAGAGCTAAAATTATCCAAGTGGAATGAAACTCATGGTTGCTAAAATGGCTACTACCATCCATTGTGTGGAACTTTTGGGCGATAATTTGGAAGTATGGTGGTTATCTTGAAATTTTGGCTAACTTTTAGGTAAGAATAACATAACAAATGAACTCATCTCAGCTAAACTGTGAAGTCTGCTTTAACCGTTCTAGTAGTTGACCTAATTAATAGAGAATGCATTACACATTGCATTTACACCAATAAACTATAATGCACACCGTTACCCAATATTTCTACTTTTAAAGGTCCTATATTACACAAAACTGACTCTTGTGAGCTTTAAGCCATGTTAGAATGCTGTTACCTCCTCAAAAACATACCTGGAGTTGTGTTTTGTTACATTCACACGTTTGTGTAATCCTGCACTATTAGTTTGTCTACATTTCCAAAGCTCAAAATGCTCTGTTCCACCTTGTGATGTCATGAAGGAGTAGTTTTTAGGCTAAGAGCTACCTTTTACCTTTAGTTCAGTAGAGATGGGAAATTCCAGGGCAAAATGATTCTAGAGAAGGTGTATGGAGTTTAAAAACACAGTGGAGCACTTCCTGTATTACCTGTTTTCTGTTTGAGAGAAGAACACAGATTAAATAGGCAGGGCTTGTGTGTTAAACATGTGTGAATGGAAAAAATAGGTATGTTTTTGTTGAGGAAACAGCATTCCAACATAGATATGCACCCTTTAAAATCGAAATAGCCTACATCAAAACTATTACAAAACTATTAACTTTTAGCTTTCACATTTGCTGATTCATTTAGCTTTTGTGATGTGATACTGGACTCTCAGTATTCAGTTTCTGCCCCTTCCATCTTGGGTGTGCTGGCACCTGTCTGCTGAATGTCACGTGAATGTGGTGTTAGATTAGATGTAAAGAGAACAATTGAAAAAGAAGAAAAAGTGAACTGACCTCTACCTCCTGGTGAAATGACAGCAAGAGAGAAAAAGAGAAAAATATGAGACACAGTTGCCTACATTCACATAAAGAGCTTTAAAATTGTGTGTACTTCAACCAGGGAAGACTATATAGATGAGTAAGGTGTAAGTAATAGATTGGATAGATAAATTCAGCTTTGACCCCAGCAGATAGAGAAGAAAAGAGATTTTAGATGGTGTTGAATTGATGGGGAGGAGGAGGATAGGCTGAGGTGGCTGATGATTTTGCTTCTACGGTGAAGATGGGTTGAAGAAAGTGTTATACGGCAAGATAGCAAGGTGCATGGAGATTGTATGAATCTCCACAGTCCTGTCCACTTTCTAATCTGCTCTGGTTTTAGATATAATTTCACATTCATTTTCCCCAGACTTTTCAAATAAATCTAACATTAAAGGTGCATTATGTAATTTTTTGGTTTGGGTCTGTCACCTTCTTGTTCATTGCTCTGCTTTAAATGTTCCACAATATGATTTTAAACAGATCTACCTTACATTTATTCAATTACAGGTAGCTTTATTGCTTAAAAATACATAGAAAAACAGGCATTCTGACTCTGAGCCTCTCCACAGATCTGACCTCTATGTTGCCAAAAGTATTCACTCACTCATCCAAATAATCAAAATCAGCTGTTCCAATCACTTCCATGGCCACAGGTGAATAAAATCAAACACCTTGGCATGCAGACTGTTTCTACAAACATTTGTGAAAGAATGGGTCGCTCTCAGGAGCTCACTGAATTCCAGTGTGGTACTGTGATTGGATGCCACCTGTGCAACAAGTCCAGTCTTGAAATGTCTTCACTCCTAAATATTCCACAGTCAATTGTCAGTGGAAGTGATTGGGACAGCAACTCAGCCACGAAGTAGTAGGCCACGCAAACTGATGGGGTGGGGTCAGCAGATGCTGAGGTACATAGTGCGCAGAGGTTGCCAACTTCCTGCAGAGTCAATCGCTACAGACCTACAAACTTCATGTGGCCTTCAGATTAGCTCAAGAACAGAGAGCTTCATGGAATGAGTTTCCATGGCCGAGCAGCAGCATTCAGGCCATACATCACCAAATGTATTTGCAAAGTGTCGGATGCAGTGGTGTAAAGCACGCCGCCACTGGACTCTAGAGCAGTGGAGACATGTTCAGTGATGAATCGTGCTTCTCCATCTGACAATCTGATGGACGAGATTGGGTTTGGCGGTTGCCAGGAGAACTGTACTTGTCTGACTGCATTGTGCCAAGTATAATGTTTGGTGGAGGGGAATTATGGTGTGGGGTTGTTTTTCACGACCTGGGCTTGGCCCCTTAGTTTCAGTGAAAGAAACTCTGAATGCTTCAGCATACCAAGAGATTTTGGACAATTCAATTTCCCAACTTTGTGGCAACAGTTTGGAGATGGCCCCTTCCTCTTCAACATGACAATGAACAAGTGCACAAAGCAAGGTCCATAAAGACATGGATGAGACAGTTTGGTGTGGATGAACTTGACTCAGAGTCCTGACCTCAACCCGACAGAACACCTTTGGGATGAATTAGAGTGGAGAATGAGAGCCGGGCCTTCTCGTCCTGTATGTGACCTCACAAAATAGAGTGGTCATAAATTCCCTTACACACTCCTAAACCATATGCGGTTTAGAATATATATATATATATATATATATATATATATATATATATATATATATATATATAGAGAGAGAGAGAGAGAGAGAGAGAGAGAGAGAGAGAGATGGTTTTAAAAATGATTGTTTGAAAAGCAAAGCAAGAAGGCTATGATTAGCTGAGGTGAGAAATAGTCTTCCTGGTTGAATTTACACTTTATTTTAAGCTAGCAAGCCAAAAGCTAGCAAAGGATACATTCAGATCATTGCATTCATCACAACACGGAAAACAACAAGAGGCAATCCTTTTTGGCATAAGGAATCTACAGTATGTGTGTGATAATAAACATGAGTCATATTTACAGTGCGCTCCCCTCTCTTCCACCTCCCCCCTCTTTTATGAAGACTTACTCACCACCGTAAACATTTACTGTAGTGATTTTGCTTGCCAAAAACAGCTCCCCAGAAGGTTGTAAATCCTGCTACAATCCATGAAATACGCAGCCTTCATCAGTAGTGAGAACCCCTGATCTGACCTTTTATTTCACTGCTGTCAGTGTATATATATATGTAGGAAAAGATATTCAAAATATCAAGAATGCTCTGCTGTTACCTACTGATTGATACTTTGCAGTGACATCACACTGGTTCTACATGTGTCACTAATGGTAGATCAGATTGTGTTAAAATAAAGATCAGATAGCGAAAGCTTAATAAACCCTCAGATAGAGCAGAGTTTACAGTTAGCATCACACCTCCAGGGAATATTGATGACATCAGCTGCAAAGTATCAATACTAGGTTTGATAAGAGGCAAGAACAAACCAATCATGTTTTTTTAATATAAAAATTTAATTCTGTTCTTTTTAGTGGTGTTGTGATACAATGTGCCTTTCATACACTGAACAGAAACAAAAGAAAAAGTCTATAAACAGATGCTAACTGCTACAAAGTGCTGTCAGACACACTTTTCCATTCTTAACATAAAATGAACCATTTCTCGGTAGATAGCCTTTATTTGAGCTTTGTTGTGGTTTGCGCATTTCCTTGTCTGGTAGCTTTACTTTTAATTTTAGCAGAATTGTCGTACATCTGATACTAATTTATGCTAAACTAAAATTGAAACTTGATACTCATTTGAGCAAGTGTTAATACTAAAAAGGTCACATTCACAGGACAGAAATGAACCTTTCCTCTATAATGCACTTGAGCTGTATCACAAGTATAAGCACATATGACTACATGCCCATGGACCACTCTGGAACCTGTTATATCTATGGAACTGAGGGATTGCATAGACCACATTGTAAATGTAGAAAGTACTATGATTTAATGTTGAAAATCACATATTGCTCAAATAAAGAGTGTTTTAATTATCATTATAGTATCAGAATCGGAGTCTATTCCTTAGTATCAAAATCGAGTTTGAAATTCTATCGTGACACCACCAAAACTTAGTGGATTAAAATAAATGCATACACAATGGAGTGGCCATAGCTAGTTTCTCTGCTGGTCTAAAATGAGTTAGTATGTCTTAAAACATACATCTGACTAATAATTGTCTAGTGTTGTATTCAGAGTAAAGCAGTAATGTTCTAATGAATATAGTAGGCCTATTCTGGGCATTAGCACTAGCCTAGAATTAGCCCATGTAAGAATGTTAGCTTAATCAGCTATTACATGCTGCTACATGTCTTTCACAGCATGCAGAATTTTGAGAAGGTCTAGTCTAGTGCTTTCTATTACTTGGCATATTTTGGGCCTAAAGTATGACGCAGTAAGCAGAAAGAGAGTTGTAGCGGCAACTGATGACATACTCCATAAGCAGATACGGGCCCTGGGATGATGAATGGGTTGCTACTGTATAAAGATAAATTGAATTGAATTTCATAGCTCTACTTAAGACATCATTGGGTAGCCCATTTGTGCTGCAAACCAAAATGTGCAAAAATAATCTGTAGTGCCATAATTTTATGGTTTATACTACATGGAAACCACATTTTTGTAAAAACTAAGTACCATTTGAAAAGTAGTGAGAAGCTCTTTGTATAATATTTTCAAAAGCCAAATGCATTTTACTGACTTCAAAATATTATTCCATCCTTTCTTGATAAAAGCCACTATACATTATTGTCACTGATAATAACTCTGGAAGATGGTAACAAAAAAAAACTTTAGCAATGTTACAAAACAGAGATACTCTGCAATCACAATTTATAACATTTACTTGACTGGACAAGAAAAATAAAGTAAAATGAAAATAGGATGTGAACTAAATTGTATTTTGCATTCTCCTTGTAGTAAAGTTTGACACTGTTCAACAAAATCTGATCTCATTTACTATACATGGCACATCTGCAGCTGTCGCATCAACACAAGACAGTCATATAACATAATAATAGAGGCGCGGAGTGAAATATTAAAATTATAGGAGGATCTCCAGACACTCATTTATTCTGACTGCTTTGCCCTTGGTTTTATGATTTAATTCATTATAAGCTTACTCACATGATGAGGCCCGGGGCTACGATTTGTATGAACTATCTTAGTAATACTCTTCACTCACCCTTACTGTCCATTGCTTTTGACTCCAGATTGGCCTCCCAAGAGAGGAAGAGCCCTGGTTTAAAACTCAAGCACTTAATCACTCTCAGGAGGAACTCATCCCACCCAATATTTAGCTCAAATTCATTTGAAGCACAATCAGGTGTCATGGCTAGGTCAAGTTACAGGTCAGATCTGTGGAAAGGCAATCCTACTGCAAGTAAGACTATGTTTTTCAAGGTATTCTTTTCAGCAATGTAAACACTTGTAAGAGAATCAATAAGATAGGTTTAAAGCCATGCTGTGGAACCTTCTAGGCAAAGCTATAACATCTCCATGGAGACCAAAAGGTGATGTAGCCTATGTTCACCTTTAAAACACCTTAAATTATATGTTGTGATGATGTTTGGTCTCCTTAAATGGTGAAAGATAATTATTTTGTAAACTTTCAAATGAGGGTTTACAATTGTATTTCAGTACTTTTATGGGTAATTTTCACATTTAACTGCACATAATAAACACATGATATAGTTTTAATATTGCTATCAAAACAAAAATTATCATTGCCACCCCCTACCTACTATATTATATGTATTAAATGACAAAGAATGAGAATCCAATCAAAACAGATACTGTCAAACTCATCTTGAAATTATAGCTAACATTTTCCACTGCAAAAAATAAAAGCCAACTGGGCAGAGAAAGGAGTTCAATCATTGGGAGGACCATGCCTTTAAGACTTTACGACTTAGCTGTTAATCAGACGGCTCCCACATCCGTGTTATCGATGCTTTGCCTCGTGCATTATTTAGTGACCTCGTCTTTATTTGTAGTTCTGCCAAGCCCAATGAGAAAACGTGTCCCGCTGAGCTGACAGGACCAGATCAATGGTTTCATAAAAGGCATGCCTGTAGAAAATGTATCAGGAAGGGGGAAATAAATTCTCCTGAGCTTATACAATGTGCTGAAAAGAAGTGTGGAGAAACACAACCTTCCTGACGCATATCCCAAACATAGCAAAGGTTACATGGCATAGGAAACATGAGTCATAAGGGGCATCTCATTTCTCTTTCCTCCCTCTCCTGATTCCTCTCCTCGATCCTCCATTTTTCAGCTGTCAATCAAACACGCCATATTACGTGCTCTCCCAAAGCTTAGAAGGCACAAGGGAAGGAAACCACAGAGGAAACATTATTTGTCTCAGTGAGTTTATATTGCTGCAACAATTTAAGTACAGGGAAAGTAGCAAACTAAAGAACTAGGAAAGGTTGTGGAATTCACATCAGCTCGTGTCTCCTCTGCTCCTCCCTCTTCTGCTCACTTCTCTGCTCCTCCCTCTTCTGCCCCTCTCTCCTTTTCTCCTCTCTCTTCTCTGCTCCTATCGCCTCTGCTCCTCTCTCCTCCCTCCCTGGGCGGGACTTCCTCACCCATTTCCTGCAGAATTGAAGAGAGGAATCAAGGAGAAGGAAGGAAGTGAGAAAAGAGAAATGAGATGCGCCCATTAACTGGATGAAAATGGCTGCTGCTTTTGACATGGCAGTGATTAGAGAAAGCAGGTTGAAAACATGCCACCCGATAACATCACACAGATCCAACCTTGTTAAGCAGAGCAGGAAGTGGGCTGAGTTGAAGTGTAAGACTGTGCCCCCCTGCTGAGTTGCACAATGCTGACTGACAGAGCGCAATCCCCCGTATCTGTGAGTGAGGATCAGGACCGCCTCGAACTCAATCCCTCCAAATTGGGCTCAAGTCAAGAGGAACATGCCTCTGACAAAACTGCGTCTGAGGACTGATTTTCTCCAGACAGCAGGGTGAAGTTCAGTGTGCCGTGGCTGCTGGTATAAATGCTTTTGGTTGGATTACAAATGGGGGAGAATGGATTTGGAAGGTAGTGGGTATAATTAAAAAGACACACCATTACCTTGCTATACCAGTCTCTTGCTGTTTTTTTACTGCTACTTATTTAGAAGTTTATTACCATTTTTTACATGTACATATTTTTTATTCTTTGTTATTGTAATATAATGTGATGTGTGAGCTACTGTGTCCAAGTAATTTCCCTTGGGGATCAATAAAGTCGGTCTAAGTCTACCTACAATTAGTCTTGCCATGATACTAAAATTTCAATACTAATACTAGTTAGTATTACAATACTCATTTTAATAATAAGGAAAATAATCAATGCTCAATACTGATTCAATGCCACAATGATAAAAAACACTCTTTATTTAGACAATACAATGTAATTTTCAATATTACATAATAGTACTTTCTTGTACAGTGGTCCCTCGCTCTATCGCGGTTCACTGTTCGCGGCCTTGCTGTTTCACAGATTTTTATTTTTATTTTTTATAGTGTAACAGGACCAGGTCTAGACGTGGACTAAACTGGGACTGGACCAGGATTAAATCACCCCGTGCGGCTCTTTGCTGGTTCGTGCGGCTTTTGCATTCGTTTGTGCGTGTTCAGTTTGTGGCTCGGGCTGCGAGGACGCAGTCCTGAGGGGGAGGCATGGTCCGGGTGCCGCGGTTCGATCTCGTGCTCGCAGCCCCGGCCTTGCGGCTTTGTCACAGATTTTACCACAATGAGCGGGTGCACGTGTCGCGCACTTCTCCAAGGGGTTGGTGTGTGTCGCGTCCCGGGATGTGGCAGTGCCATTGCCGCAGCGCGGTGCTTGCTGCAGATCCAGTGACTCATGTCTCCGCTCCCCTTGCGTGTCCGGCGGGGCTTCCGGAGCCGTGTCTCAAACCAAGTCAAAAACAGACAAAGAAACATTAGGGCAGACGAGCCAGGGCAGAGGGTTGGAGAGGGTCGTTGGGCTTGAATAGGGATGCTAAACCAGACGCCAGAGAAATTTGAAAAACAAAAGAGGCAGATTAGTTGAGATAGTTTCATAGCTATTTCAGTGTAGTGAGCTCCTCCTAGGGCTGAATAGATATGCTAATACTAGACGCCAGAGAAATTCGAAAAACAAAAGGGACAGAGTATTTGAGATAGTTTCAGAGCTATTTCAGTGTAGTTAGCGCCTCCCTGCAGCTAGATATAAACAGGGTCTAACCAGCACTAGAACCAGGACTGACGAAGCCTCTCGTATGAGCGGCGAAACGTTTTCGACCAAACAAACTTTGTCCAGTTGACAAATTGAATTTCTCCTTTTATCTTTAGATTGAAAGATTGAATGGCATGATACAACCAAATGCATTGATTTATAAGTGGAACATTGAGAGTAAAAATTCAATATATTATGTTTAACTAAAGATCATCTCATTTTAACTGAAGCTCCATCATAGTTCTTCCCAAATTTCAATTTCATTCCTGCTACTCATGTAACAAGGCTGATGAAAAGAAAAATGTGATTCAGAGATGATTAGTTTTCTGGCCTTTTTAGATCTCAAGTAAAGTTGGTACACATTTAAACATAAAACATTTGAACTCAATTGGGACCAAACTCAGAACTAAACCTGGACTAGACCAGGACTCACTATGTACTAGAACAGAATCAAACCAAGTCAACATCTGGCCGAGACACATTTAGTTTGAGTAAACGTCCAAACTCTGAGCAGACCAAAAACACAAAAACAGTTAGAAAAATTAAGAAATAAATTGAAATCCCCCCCCCCCCCCCAAAATCACTACATTTGGTGCTTTAATTTTAAATACTTACTTTTTAAAAATACTTTTACATTTACTTTTACTTGAGTAATCTTTTGCCCCTCTATCTGTGTTCTTATTTAGGTATCCATCACTGCACCCTAGGCATTTTTAACTAGTCAACATCGGAAAGTCTCATAATTTCCAACCTCCTTTTAAATTAGCATTCTCTTCTTCATTATTGAACTAAAGTGCTCCATCATTTTCCTTCCTTGACCCCAGTGGTATAGTGCTTTGACGATAACCCGGCATGCTTACAACTGACAAAAATGTACGTCTGCTGAAAAAACTGAGAGAAAAAAGCAGTGACTGAATGGTGCCAGTATGTGGTTGTTTGAGGACTGGAGAGGGAAGATGACAGGTATTTCTGGACAAATGTCATCTGTCACCTCACGCGCTCTGTGTTTACTGGCTTCTCCTTAGGGGTTAGTTCTGTTTGACAGTGAAGTGAATCGCAGGCAGCCTCGTCGCTAACAAAGGACCAGAAAGTAGGGCTGCAAGATAAATGCCAACAGAAATTGAATTGTGATTTGAGTGATGGTAAATTGGTTGTATTTATTTAGATAACGTTTTATTTCCTTTGCATAGAGATGCACCGATCCAGATTTTTCGCTTCCCATACCATTGTTGATATCTTGGTTTGAAGTATCTGCCATTACCCGATATCAGCTGATACTACTTATTTTCTTTGAAGATCCGATATTACACAACATGGATTTTTGAGAGCTTTAAGCCATGTTACCTCTTCAAAAACATATCATGTACTATTATTGCATGCTATTAGTACTTCTTGACTATCTTAGCAAGTCAACGGTTCTTCTGAGCCTAAGCATTTCATTGCATTGTTGACCTTGCATATGACAAATAAACAATCTTGAATCTTGAGTTGTTTCGTTTCATTCACACGTTTAGAGTAATCTTGCATTATTAGTCAAAATGCTCTGTCAAAATGCACTGTTCCACCTTGTGATGTCAGGAAGCGGTAGTTTTCAAACAGCTATCTTTTAGTAGAGATCGGCAATTCCTGAAATCATCGAAGTGTTTCTATTGAAGGTGTATGGAGTAAAAACACACCACAAGATGTCACAAAGGGGAACAGAGTGTTTTCTGTTTGAGAGAAGATCTAAATATGCAAGATTTGTGTGTGATGAATGAAACAAAATATGACTCTAAGTTTGTGATGAGGAAACAACATTATAACTTTATGGGCCCTTTTAACACAAATGCTATATGGTTAAATATTACCTAAATGTGCATGTTTTGTAACTGTTATTTATCATTAAAATGTGTTTGGGGCTAACATTGGTCAGTAAATTTTCTTACAACACTGACTGAGATACTGACTGAACAGATATCGACTGAACTGATATCTGGTTAATTAAAATCTTCAATATCAGCACTGATATCTGATACCAGAATCATATCAGTGCATCCATACTTTGCACACAACAAAATATGTTCTGAAATGCATGTAAGAGTTTTTAGTGGGGCAGCACATTCGTTGACATTCGTATGTTTGGTTTAATTATGACATTTACTATTTTATTTGGCAACAACATATAGATTTAAACTTAGACAAACTTTATTGATTCACAAGGTAAATTATTTGGACAATGCTGTTGTATCTATAGTTTAGACCAGTGTTTCCCAACTACGGGTACAAGTACCCCTAGGGGTACTCGAGCACACTGCAGGGGGTACTCGGCAGTGTCGCTGCCAGGCGCAAGGGATTGAATTTTTTAATTCTAATTTGAGTAAATTTGAGTTAAAGAAAAGAGAGAAAATGCCTGAGAATTAAATTTTCAAATTAAGGAGATGAAATAAAATGATTTTCAGTTAATAATCTGTTGTGTCCCGTTCTACCTTTGGAGAATTATCAACACGTATGAGTCAGGGGGTACTCGAGGTATGACAAAAAGGCTCAGGGGGTACACAAGACAAAAAAGGTTGGGAAACACTGGTTTAGATGTATACAAATTTCCAAGACTGGAGATGTTTGCGATGTGCATTCTGAGCAGAACTCTACTTTTTAAAAATAAATTGAAAATGTAAATTTCTGTGGAATTGAATTTATTGATTTTGAAAAATACATAGTAATTTATAATAACACTACTGGTCAGAAAATGTACAAGTACATTTTTTTTTTTTACCAATATTGTTCAACCCTAAAGGAAAACACTGCGACTTAATGCCCCAGCCTTGTTGCTAAATCAAAAGATAATTCCATTGACCTTTTATAATTACTACTAAATTAATGCATTGATATTGCTTAATGAAGAGATTATTATTTAAATAATATTTCACATTTAATTTAGTTAAGTGTGCATCATTAAAACTACACTAAAATGTCAAAAAGCCTCAGATAAATGCAGACTGTTCTGTTATTAATGCTTTTTTTTATTAATGTATTTTCGATGATATAAAAATGACTGGTTTAAGTTTGCATCCATTGTATCCTAGCTTTTAATATGCTGCCAACTCGAGGTTTGGCTTTGTGGCTTAAGTGGGAGCTAATCGCTTAATTATATGCTTTTGCAGCCATTACAGCACACAATGCATCAAAATAGGCCTATTAAAGCTAATGCAATATGTGAAGGAGAGAATGTAATATTTGGCATAGTGCTACCAACATCACTTCAAGACATATGATGAAATAAATTGATGGTTTACAGATTCTTGAATGTGATGATGCCATACATACTTGCCATGAAATATCGAAAAGGTAAATTCACAAATGTTGAACCTGATCATTACTTTTAGTGACTAGACCCAAGAACCCACTGTATTAAAACACAAATGTGCATTTCAGCAATATTAATTTTAGCTGCCCCCCATCTGTATTAAATATTATTGTCTTATAGAATGCTGTGATGTGATCTGAACCCAGCAATAGGCTCTGTGCACAACAGCACTCAGAAACTTCAGTTAGCTTCACTACTTCCTGTCCAATTTTATCTCTATATTTAAAGAGTATACAAAATACAAAAGTATACAAATAAAATGAAGACTTCAGCAGCGAACACTTCTGTGATTAGATGCTACTTTTGAGGCATAATAAACATTAAAGATCCCATGACATGGTACTTCTTGGCTCCTTAATGGTTCCCTAATACTGTAAATGAATCCTTCTTCAAAATCAACACTCAGTGCATGAGAAACAGAGATAAGATGAGAAAGAGTCATAAATATCTCTCTCAAACACTTTATTCTGGGCGTTGTTGCTTGAATGCAAATGAGGAGAAAAGAGCTGGCCTATAGTAGAGGGTGGGGGCGTGGCCAAACTCTCCACTCTCGCTCTGAGCTCTCAGCTGATCCATTTCCGTGTTTTTGCAGGGGGGAGAGATTTGAAGCGTTCCATTGAAAAATAAACACATTTCCACATAAAATAAAATTAAACCACTGCTGTTCAAAGGTCCAGAGGCTCAGATAAAGGACTTCCGAGCCTAGAAACACTCGGACGTGCCTCCAGGCAAATAAAAAAACGCATTTCGCATTGCCTAGCGCATTCGCAGTCCAAACTCTCTGGGCATAATTTACAGAGATGCTGAGTTCAGACAGACGGGGGTGGAACTGCATTTGCATTTCTTTTTTCGATCTGACATCAATAAGGTGCCTTGTTCAAAATCGCCTGTTTGAGCTCCGATTTTTTGTAACGCAGAAAAGGATCTCAAATGCTCAGTTTAGACATTTCGCAACTTTTAACCATGGGGGGGGGGCTCACATTAACGTTCAAAAACCTCAGAAAGTGAAAATTTCATGCCATGGGACCTTTAAAACAACACCATAAACTGAAGTTAAAAAAAAGTGATATCTTTATTTTAATTCATTTGAAAAAACAGTTTATTTTTTGTTTTAAGATTTTAATAAAAGTGACTGTTAACTTTTAGACACAGTGAGCTTGGTATCATGCTGCTGTGAACAGAGCCAATAGCAGGACTAAATCTAAACATAATTTCTGCTGCTTCATTCTTTGAAAAATACTTGATAATTCATGCATGTAATGGTGATGTTCCACTTTTGTGTTTTGCTGTCTGACTTGACAATGAAGATAAGCAAGATGTGCTCTGATCAGTGCTTTGAAGAAAATATATGAGATGTGATTGTGAAGAGAGCTTTTATGCCATAGTCCATTCATAACAGTGCATTATGTATTTCCATGAATACAAATATTTTATGACTGTAATCAAAAACTACATTAACAGTTGTACAATAAATATGATAACAAGCAATAAGCAATTATAGGGGCATGATTTCTTAGCCTTTTTCTTCATTGTAATTATGGTAACATTAGATATAAATTACATTACATTTTCAAGGGTGCATTCCTTGTTTGAAATAACTACATTTTAAATTGCTAAAAAGTAAAATCTATGGAGCAATGATTTGTATTTTGTTAGAAGGAATTTGTTCCAGCGGTCATAGTAATCTGGTTGAAGAAGATGAAGATGGTGAGGAGGTTGGTGGATCTGCTGCGGTAACAAGACACATTAGCCGTGTCCCAATTCCCAGAGTGCACGGTTCGGAGCGTGGTGTCCCATTTCTTTTTTGTCCCATGCACAGTTAACACGCGGTCCAAAGACTGCAGTTGTTTCCATGGAAATTCGGGCGTGTACCAAACACGTGAAAATGCACGCTCATATATCCCTGCACTGCGCACTACAGGGGGTCCTCGGGTTACGACGGTCTCGGGTTACGACGTTTCGTGGTTACGAACGCGCCCCCATTAAAAAAAATATGTATATATTACGCGTCATTCCGTCTTACGCGGTTTAGCGTGGTAAGAGATGTAAACAAACACGAACGGCGCGCGGCGCACGGCGCAAGAATACGCTCTGTTGTGGTTGTAGGGAGAAGAAGACGGCCTCATGTGCGTGTCCAATGTGGGCGGAAGTACCTGATGTGGGCTCTGATTGATCTGCTCCTATGAAAGCGGCAGTGATAACCAAGCAGCGTAGTGGTCTAATTATTGAGATGGAAAGGTTATTGGTGCTTTGGTTGGAAGATCAAAGGCAAAATCCGGTTTACGACGAAATTCGGGTTACGACGCGTCTTAAGAACGGATCTACGTCGTAACCCGAGGACTCCCTGTACTTCTACTACGGGAGAAAATGGAGTCTGCGGCTGCTTCCTGTAGTTGCGAGACATGTCCCGTTTCGCAGAGGCCATGCACTCAGAGCTGAGAAAGTATGCACCGCCTTGACTGCAGTCTGAGCCCCCTTCAAACCACGCTCCGAACCGTGCACTCTGGGAATTGGGACACGGCTATCGATAACTGAGAGTGACTTGAGATATGAATGAATAAGATAAAGTTAAATTCATATATATATATACAGTATTGCTATTGTCGGCTATTGTATCCATATATCAACATGACTATTTTTTGATATATTTTATTAAATTATTTTGTAGCACTGCTACAAATTTGATGTTTGTTTAGAGAAAAGAATCTTATTTATGCAATATGCTTGCATATTCTTTGTTTTAATGGTTACAACTGGTTTATTCTATTTTAACTTTGCACAGGTAGCGGCTTAACACAGAAATACTGTTGTTAAAATGTATTTATAGGGGTGGGACAAGATACAATTTCAACACTGGATCCACGAGACAAAATTTTTTAAAATATATGTTATGTAATCCAGTTCCCAATTTCAGCCTCACCATTTCTGATTTTTTGGGACTACAGCTTCTCAAAAAATTTTACTTTCCAGTACTTAAAAACTTTTTTTGTCCAATCAACATGTAAAACCATGAGAAAAAAAGCCTCAAAATAACAAGATTATTTTTGTCATGTGTGCAATCTTGTGGCAATTTTGACTTGCGAGATCTTGTGACACGAGATCTTTTCCCATTCCTTTGTATTTGGTTCTTAAAAATAGTGATATATTGCAGAACATCTTGTGCAATATATCGATTATTGCATGTATTGCCATATTGTGATAATATCGTATCGTGAGCCATGTGTTAAGTATCGTATCGAATCTTGAGGGACCTTGCAATTCCCAGCTTTAATTTCAATATACTACGACTGTGCAGTTACAATAAAGTCAACATTATTTCACAGCTTTATTACACAGTTTAAACTTAATGTCCTAAGTCGGAGTTAAAAGTCAGTAAATCTCCTTCCTCAATTGCAATGTCACCTTCTTTGACAAACGCCTGGTGCTGCATTGTGTCCTTTGAAAAGCCGGTCTGTTGTCCCCTCAGGCCCCATCGCCGTGCCAACCACTGGCTTACATCTTCCACTGCAGCGTCTATGCTTTTCATCCTCTCTTCCAATCAGCTCTTAACACCCTCTACCAAAGCTGAGATGAGAGCTCTCCATTGACATGAGACACTAAAGATTAGCAGTGGAAGACGAGAGCGTGATCCAAATGCTGTCCTCAAATGGATTAATAACTAAACATGCAAAATATGACAACTTTAGCTACCAAAAATGTAGGTCTTATATTATGCAATATTGACACTTGTGAGCTTTAAGCCATGTTACCATCTCAATAACATACCAGGAATTGTGTTTTGTTTTATTAACACTTTGAGTAACCCTTTATTATTAGTCTCCAAAATGCTCTGTTCCACCCTGTGATGTCATGAAGCGGTAGTTTTCAAGTTAACCGCTGTCTTTTCCTTTGGTTCAGTAGAGACTGGCAATTGCAGGACTGAAATTATCCAAATAATTCTAGTGAAGGTGGAGTAAAAACACAGTGGAGCATTTCAGCACTTCCTGTATTACCACCTGACATCACAAGGTGGAACAGTGTTTTCTGTTCGAGAGAAGAAACGTGTGAAAGGAATGAAATATGAGTATAGAGTAATATGAGCCCTTTAATTGACCAATCGTCTCTGGCCAAAAAACAAAAAAAAACATGGGTTGACATGCATGTTTGAGTAATTTAGCAAGCTCTCCCAGGCCCTATTCCCTCTGTACACTCTCTGTAAGATTCTGTGGTAACATGATGACCTAAATAAGTGATGTGTTAGCAGTTAACACCCCATAAAAGTGTAATACTACTTTAAAAAGTCTAAATGTACAACAAAAATTATTCACTGACTCGACTACTATAATCATCATTGCAGCCCTACAAGAAAGCAAGAAAAGTACAGAAAAGTGAATCCCCAATGCGTGTGTTTTATATTCTAATAAAACTTTCACTGCTGGGTACTACTGTGTAGTAAAACAGAACTTTATTCCATAAAAGTGAAATGTGCCCTGTGGTTGTCTTGACTACAGAGACGGCATACGGCATCTCCACACTTCCTCCCACTGTAAATAAAAGCTGAAAACCTACAGCTTGGGTTTACACACCGCACGAGACTTGTTTTATAGAAGAAAAGAGATTGTAAAAAGTATTCCACTACGGTTTATATTCACAGCAGGCAGGTAGGCAGAAGGTGCAATGCTGAGAGCAGAGTAGATTTTTAGGTTGAGTGTTAGTTATGTTCACAAGAAGTAAATACAGGCTTATAGCAAGACGTTAACGCTATACTGAACTGTAGATACAAAATTATATTACACAAAATTGAGCTTTAGGTCATGTTATATGGCTGTTACCTACTCAAAAACATATGCAAAGTTGTGTTTTGTTTCATTCACACATGTTTGAGTAATTTATTATAGTCTGTCAACATCTAAAAAGCTCAAAATGCTCTCTTCCATTTTGTGATGTCATGTAGTGGTAATGTTTGAAGTTAACAGCTACTTTTTACTTTTAGTTCAGTAGAGATTGGCAGTTCCAGGGTGGAAATTATCCAAATGACTCTAGTGAAGGTGTATGGAGTTTAAAAGCACTGTGGAGCACTTTCTGTATTACCACATTACATGACAAACTGTTTTCTGTTTGACAGAAGACCTTAGCTCAAATATGAAGGATGTGTGTATGAAATAAAACTCCAGGTATGTTTTTTGTGAAGGAAACAACATTATACATAGATCAGAAAATAGCATAATATAGGTTTTTGAAGTTCCATCTTATATTGACATGCTCATTTCCACACTCAGAGATTATCGTTGCTACAAATGCTTGTTTTTACCTGCTTTACTAATTTACTACTATCTAAACTAAGGCTAAGGCTAGGTAATTAGTAAAATTTTAATCAAGATCAAGATTCAATCAATTCTAATTGTCATTGACATGTTGGGATCTTTTAAAGATCCCATGACATGGTACTTCTTGATGCTTTTATATGGCTCCTTAATGGTTCCCTAATACTGTAAATGAATCCTTCTTCAAAATCAACACTCAGTGCATGAGAAACAGAGATAAGATGAGAAAGAGTCATAAATATCTCTCTCAAACTCTTTATTCTGGGCGTTGTTGCTTGAATGCAAATGAGGAGAAAAGAGATGGCCAACAGTAGAGGGTGGGGGCGTGGCCAAACTCTCCGCTCAGAGCTCAGAGCCCACAGCTGATCCATTTCCTTGTTTTTGCACGGGGGAAAGATTTGAAGCGTTCCATTGAAAAATAAAAACATTTCCACATAAAATAAAATTAAACCACTGCTGTTCAAAGGTCCAGAGGCTCAGATAAAGGACTTCCGAGCCTAGAAACACTCGGACGTGCCTCCAGGCAAATAAAAAAACGCATTTCGCATTGCCTAGCGCATTCGCAGTCCAAACTCTCTGGGCGTGATTTACAGAGACGCTGAGTACAGACAGACGGGGGTGGAACTGCACTTGCATTTCTTTTTTCGATCTGACGTCAATAAGGTGCCTTGTTCAAACTCGCCCGTTTGAGCTCCGATTTTTTGTAACGCAGAAAAGGATCGCAAATGCTCAGTTTAGACATTTCACAACTTTTAACCATGGGGGGGGGGGGGGCTAAACAGGGTAGGGGAGCTCACATTAACGTTCAAAAACCTCAGAAAGTGAAAATTTCATGCCATGGGACCTTTAAATCAAGAAGTCCATGCCCAATCCTCTGTCTGTAAAAGCACGTGGTTTGGAGCAGAGCTCAGACTTTGGAGAAAGAAATTTGACTGTTTTCTGTTAAATGGTACTTTATATTATATTAATATTAAAATACTTTTGTTTAGTAAGACAAAGATAAAACTGAATCAAAAACTGTGGTGGCTAGTCCTATACACTAAACGTCCTGCTAGCAACAATAGTGATGATAGTGGAAATTAGGGGTGAATTCTACTGGTTTTCTAAATTAAGTTATTATGTGAAGTTACAAAAATATGAATTACGAATGCTAAGATATCAAAAAGTACTGACCTTTTATGGTTGAAATTGGACTTAAATGACTTTCTTTGGTGCTTAGTTCCTGCAATTGCAAAAATTCGCCTATAAACCGCAATTTCATGCATCTGAAAAAAAACCTCATTCTCTTGAGTCTTGACCAACCCTGACAAAAACAAGCTTCTAGACATGACTTGTGTGTATTTTCTCAGCCAGCATTGTATAAACAGGAAACCAATTTAGTTATAATTTTTTTTTTTTTTTGTCACAGAATATGGGAAACTCTCCAAAGCTTTTCTCAAAAACAAGAACTTTGAGTCTGAGTCCATACACGAGATTATGCAACAAGGAATTAATTTGTTTTGTTTATTGATATTTCACTTATCAACGCAATCCTAATTTATTTTCTGTTTTTAAGATACACAAGCCAGGGTTTAACTGAGAAGCGACCAGCATGTAATTGACTGAATTTGTTAGTCTGGTCAACAACCAAATACAAAACTGTTTATTAAGAAAAGTAGGTCTATTTGAAAGTCAAATTTACGCATTTACATAATACAAAATTTTCTGTTATTTTAAAAGTCCTATATTACTCAAAATTGATTCTTGAGAGCTTCAAGTCATGTTAAAATGTTGTTACCTCATCAAAAACATATCTGGAGTTGTGGTTTGTTTCATTTACACATGTTTGAGTAATCCAAAATTATTATTATTATTATTAAATTATTGTCTACATCTCCAAAGCTCAAAATGCTCTGTTCCACCTTGTCATGTCAAAAAGTGGTAGTTTTCAAGTTTACAGCTCCATTTACCTTTAATTCAGGAGAGATTGGCGATACCAGAGCTGAAATGATCCAAATGATTCTAGAGAAAGTGTATGCAGCTTAAACTCAGTGGAGCACTTCCTGTATTACCACATGACATCACAAAATGGAAGAGTGTTTTCTGCTTGAGAGAAGAACTCAGCCTAAATATGCAGGGTTTGTGCGTTAAACATGTGTGAATGAAACAAAACACAAATCCCAAGTGTGTTTTTGCTGAGGAAATAACATTATAACACAGACCAGAAAATAGCATAATATCAGCCCTTTAATTTTCACTTTAAAATCCATAGTCAGTCTCTTCTGAGTAATATCTGTCCATTCAAGGTGGTTTTAGCAGAGACTTCATTAAATACCATGGTGAGAGGAATGAGTAGTACTATGCATTATGCGTATTAATCAAGGGGCTCTGTACTCTTCACACCAAAGCACTGATGAGTAATCTATGAATGAATAGTGACAGCGAAGGATGAATAAAAGGCAAAACGAAACAATAAATCTGCTCTTTTTGACCAGTGATGGTGAAGTATGTTATAATCTTTTACAATGTTTTGCTATGGTATATATATATATATATATATATATATATATATATATAGAGAGAGAGAGAGAGAGAGAGTTTTCATATTAAAAAACATACCTAGTTGTGCTTCAGCCTCACGTAAAAACTTGGATTAACAAAGAATAAAATAACACTTTGATTTCTTATGTACACAATTTGAATGGGAGAAAAGGTCCATACACCTCAACTGGAGATCATCTCTAAGCTTAAAGGTCCTATATTGTGCAAAACTGACTCTTGTTGTGAGCTTTTAGCCATGTTAATATTGTTAGAATATTGTTACCTTATCAAATACATACCCGGAGTTGTGTTTTGTTTCATTCACACGTTTGAGTAATCCTGTGTGTGGGATGTCTATTTCTCCAATGCTCAAAATGCTCTGTTCCATCTTGTGATGTCATGAAGCAGTGGTTTTCGTTCTGGAGAGATTGGCAGATCTAGAGCTGATGATTCTAGTAAAGGTATATGGAGTTTGAAAACACAGTGAAGCAATTCAGCATTCTTGTGTGAATGAAATAAAACACAACTCTGGGTATGTTTTTGATGAGGAAACGAAACAACATTACTATGTAGATCAGAAAATAGCATAATGTTTGACTAGTGTCTACTATGATTATGCAATGTAGCAAGCAAGCCTAATTTGTGTTATGCTAATATTAAAGTCCACATAATTTTAGGCTATGTTTATACGGCGATGATCAAAACAGAAGACGCAAAAGTGGCGTCTCGTCTTCAATTTTTTATCCGCGTTTAGACGAAGACGCAAAAGTGGATGCAAAAGCCAGCGAAGAGAGGCGCTTGACTGAAAAAAAAAACAAAAAAAACCCATCACATCAGCGTCAAGTTACATTTCTAACCACGACTGTACCGGAAAAGAGAAAGGTAAAACTTCAAAATAAAATGTTCTACGGTAGTTGCGTTTTAAATGAGTTGTTAAGTTCCGCTCCAAACATTTCAGTGACTTGTATTTTTGTTTACATGTTTTTGAATATTGTACTGAAGATAGTTCCATTACAGGAGGATTGCAGTGAATTAGAAAATATAAAATCACATTGGGTTTTACATTTGAAGTGCCTCATGCGGAAGTCGCTTGTCTTGGCGTCTGTGTGGCTGTGAGTGTGTGAGAAAGACTGTAGACGTGTGTGGGTGCGATTTATACAATTGTTGAAATGACTCTTGTATGTTGACTAGAGCTGCTAGCGCAGCTTGAACATCCGTGGTGTCAAGGTATGCCGCATCTATGTGACGTAAACGCGTACTGACGTGAGCAGATCTGACCAGTTTTGCGTCTTGGGCAGTTTACACGGAGACGCTACAGCGGAGCGTATTTCACTTTTCCAATCTGGAGGGTGGTTTCAGATTTTTGCGTTTTAGGCCCGAAAAATAGCCTGGGAATTCCCAGGCCGCTTCCGTTCGTTTCGAACTGGAAGGCGGCCTGGAAACTCGTCCAAGCGAGAGTCCCAGATTTAGGGCCCCAATCAGAGAGCGGGGGAGGTGTGGCAAGACGGTGACGCGTACTACATGACAAACGGAAGCTTGTAGTTTGAACTGACAACTGACATGATTGGCTATGGACTTACGTATACGCTCAATGATAGACATTCATAACGCCCAATAAACGGCCGTTGGCAATCGCTAACCACACCTCCGCTACGGGATTTTTCGAAGCGAGTTTCCAGACCCATATCTCACTTGTGATATGGTCAGGTGTTAACCAGACTACCCCAAAAACGCTGTCACCGTGTAAACGAAAGGCACAAATATTTTGTCGTTTTTACCCGTAAGCGTTCTCGTGTATACGGGCCCTTAGACTATGATGAAGAAAGTCTCCTGAATTGGTGGGAAACACATTTAACTGACTCCATAGTACAAAAAGGTAAACAGTAACTGCCTACCCATTTAGACAGTGTTTCCTATAGATTGTGGTAGCACAAATATGTTTTATTATAGTAAAAAAAAATAATTTAATCTAATTTAATTTGTGGTATTTTAATGCCCAGTGTAATCTCTTTTATAAGTTTATGATAACACAAAAACATGCTCCATAGGTTAAATCCTCCAGCTGATTTCCTGGCCAAGCCTAGCAACAAGATAAAGGATAATACTAATACTAATACTAATACTAATACTAATACTAATACTAATACTAATAATAATGCAATGACCAACAAAATCAAATTTTGTTATGCCTATATAGTCCAGGTTGTTTTTAGACTATGGGGTACAAACTTTTTTTTTTTCAAACAACAAAGATAAAATCCCATCCATACCCCACTCCTCTCACTACATCACTACATGCCAGACTATGGGGTACAATTTGAAGCTACTGACCACCATTGTCTTCTGTATTAATGGGAAACATAGCATTTATACTAGTACATAGATGGATAGATAGATCTATCTATGTACTAGTATAAAGATGAAAATCAAAATCATATCTAAGCTCTCTGTCTCTACTCACTTAAAGCCAACCTTCTAGCCACTATCTATAAATAAAACCAGGCTCTCGTGACTTCTGACCCCTACTGGGAAAACAACTCACAAGAGAAGCAGCTACAAACAGCCAAACCCTTAACACTTCACTGGAAAGACCACATCAACTGAATGCTGTCTTGTCCACCAATCAAAAATCAATAATGTTGGCTTGGTATGACTTACACAAAGAATAAGAATCGACTATACTTCAGTCAAGGGAATCAAAAGTACTGTAATCAAATGAGAGACAAATATATCAGGTACGGCAATGATGTCTGTTTTGTGCAAAAAAAAAAAAAAAAAGCAATCTATAAGCTTGAATCATTGTCATGAAGTGAGATGAAAAAATAGCTTTAAAATCGATGAAAAGTTAAGTGCTTCTGGTCAACCATGCCAATAACAGTGAAGACTCATCCCTCTTTTGGGTCTAAGAAAGGGCTTTGAGTCTGCGTTTTCCAATACATATCATCTTTCTATTGCTTTTTATATAGCTAGCCTGTGAAATTATAGTACGCTTTTTTTTGTCATTTTCCAGAAGTGTGTGGCTATGAAACTTCAGCAAATTGCCTTCAACTTAACCTTTGCTGGGCTTATTTTTCATCAGATAATAATGTATGTACAGCAGTATTAATTTATTTTCTAGTAAAAATTAACAGCTTTCTCAGTTTCACCTTTATCTATGTCAAGACCTCACATTTATTACAAAGGTAAAACTAATACAATGATCTATTCCTATAGGTTATTTGTCAATTATTTATCAAATAAATGTTCCACAATTTGTTAGTATGTTAATTTGGGCATAACAAATCTTATGGAAAAAAGGATATAATTTGTTTTAACCACAGACTGCATAAAGAAGTGGACTAGTGTGACGTCACCCATAACGTTCATTCCCAGTCAAATGAAGCTCACTGAGGCCAGTTATAGGGGCAAATTTGGAGCTAAGTTCCATATTAGGAATAAGAGTTGATTTACAGACAAAATAGCTAAATAAAAACACTAAGATCATATGAACATTTTAAAACTGAAATGAGGAGCTTGACAGCAGCAGTTACAGACAGAGGGGTGACAATTTCCCAGTACAAAGTGAACTGGAACCAGAAGCATGCCCATGCTCACTTCCTATTGGGAACGCAGTGGCTATTGTGTTATCTATGTCCATTCATACTAAAATATTTATACTGAAATAAATGGATACATATAAGAAATTGGAATAGACCATTTTGTTGTAGAATAAATTAAGCAGCTCGAGTGAGACAGGAGACTGGATGTCCTGAATAATTTATTCATCATAAGTACAGACCTGGCATGCTCAACACACTGTCACATTGTCCATTTAAGCCTAGCTAAGCTTCTGTTGTAGGGATTATTACAACCTCTGATGACATAGGCCAGATAACAAGGACTAAACTTGCAGTGTCCTTGGCCAAGCAGTGCAGTTTCCCTATTGCATATGATAATAGTAAAGAAACTACTAATTTTTTGTCAAATATGTGGTCTTTTAATATCCTTGATGTAATGAAATTGGTATCAACTGTTGGTACTGGTATCGAAAGTTTAGAACTGTATCTTGACAACCAGGAATGGGACATGATCTCGTGAGATAAAATTGAGCACGAGAAAACAGATTGATGAAATTAAATGTGTTTGCATTAATACAATGGTTAAGCGCTGGTGAGTTACATTTCTTGAGAAGCAGGAGGCCCCCCCACTACAATTGAACTACTTTAAATTATGTCAAAATCTCACCTTGTCTCTTTCTCATGGACCCAGTCTTGTGTCTCGTCTCGTCTGGTGGAAATTGTCTTGTCCCACCCTTATTGACAACTCATTTTTTTAAATACATAAAATCTGAAATTCAAAGCCATTTTCTACTCCTCTCAATTACTGTACAGGCCCTTGCAGAGTTAGCACTCCCAACTGCCCCCAGCCCAGTTTGAGCCTCTGTGCCTGAGACTGCCGCCCTCCCGCTGGCTCTGACTCAGCCTGGCGCCAGACCAGAGGTGGCAGCATTTGTGTGGCATTCTCTGTAGGGACCGCCACCGTCACTTAGACTTATTGTTAGCCCTGAAATGCCTCTGATTTATTGAACTGCCTGTCCAACTGAATGTCAGCTCTCCCAAGTCACACACACATCACCATTATAATTTCAATGGTCAAAGAGCATTTTCAAATCAAGAGCTGTACTTAACACTCACACCCATTGTAATCTGGTATTGTGGATTTTATTAAAGGTCCCATGGCATGAAATTTTCACTTTCTGAGGTTTTTGAACGTTAATGTGAGCTCCCCTACCCTGTTTAGCCCCCCCCCCATGGTTAAAAGTTGCAAAATGTCTAAACTGAGTATTTGCGATCCTTTTCTGCGTTACAAAAAATCGGAGCTCAAACGGGCGATTTTGAACAAGGCACCTTATTGACGACAGATCGAAAAAAGAAATGCAAATGCAGTTCCACCCCCGTCTGTCTGAACTCAGCGTCTCTGTAAATCACGCCCAGAGAGTTTGGACTGCGAATGCGCTAGGCAATGCGAAATGCATTTTTTTTATTTGCCTGGAGGCACGTCCGAGTGTTTCTAGGCTCGGAAGTCCTTTATCTGAGCCTCTGGACCTTTGAACAGCAGTGGTTTAATTTTATTTTATGTGGAAATGTGTTTATTTTTCAATGGAACGCTTCAAATCTCTCCCCCCGTGCAAAAACACGGAAATGGATCAGCTGAGAGCTCAGAGCCAAGAGCGGAGAGTTTGGTCACGCCCCCACCCTCTACTATAGGCCAGCTCTTTTCTCCTCATTTGCATTCAAGCAACAACGCCCATTATGGAGTGTTTGTTCTGGTGATAGTTAGACTATAAGTATGAATAAAGACGCGCACTCAGGTAAATACCACTCCAGTCTGTGTATTGCTCCAACGTACCAAAGAACCAACTTCCGGGGTCGCTGCCTATCATATTAAAAGTCCGTCACTAAACTAGACCCCGTAACATCCTCCTTTACAAAACAAGAAGACCTCAATGCATAAAGAAACACCTGAACATTGTGACAGTTAAACTTGCCTGAGCTGAATAAACAAACCTGTTTAACAAGTCATTAAGATTTAACTTTAACACTGACATATAACTGTGATAAACAAACATCTAGAACATAGAACAAATAATATTGGTACATTCATCTGTCATCACCTTTTTTTTTTTTTTTTTTTTAAACATGTGGTACATTCATCTTATCACATTTTATCATTTCCATGTGCCTGAGCATGCAGCTCACAGAGTCAGTCTCTGAGGGGGCTTTGACAGTCTCCCAGCCCTAGTGTAGGTGCCGGTGGGGGGAGAATGCTGCTGCCCGAGTGTTGGGGAAGCAACAGGACCTGGCGAGGCAGGGCTGGACACAACCCCTGTGGGTGTGGGTTGCATCTCAAGTGCTGATGTGTGTGTGGTGTGTGGTGTCGGTGTGTGTGTGGGCTCAAGTGTGTCAAAGGCTGCTGAGGAGGTGGGCTCTGCCACTCTCAGGTCCACTCTATTGCGTCGGTAGAGTGTACCTTCGACATCCACCAGATAGGAGCGTGGTGCAACTTGTTCGAGACAGGTTCCACGTCTCCAGCGACCAGACGCCTCGCCCGGCATGGGCTTCATCCTGATCGGCTCACCAATCTCCAGCTCAGGTAAGTCTTTAGCGGAGCGGTCATAGAAGTGCTTTGCAGTCTGGCGGCGGTGACGCAACTTTTCTGTGACACCCAATGTTACACTTGGCTGGAGAAGCCTGTTTGTGACCGGGATGGAGGTTTTGAGCCTCCTTGACATGAGACGTTGTGCGGGACTGCTGTCCATGTTCTCTGTGGGTGTATTTCTCCAGTGCAAAATGGCTTTCCAGGGGTCTGCCCCATCTCGTGCTGCTCTGCGCAATAGGTTTTTTGCTATTTTCACAGCAGACTCAGCTTTCCCATTTGCTTTTGGGTGTCTTGGTGAGGAGGTCACATGATCAAACTCCCACTCGAGGGAGAATCGCTTGAACAAGGAGCCAAACTGCGGGCCATTGTCTGTGATGACCTTGTCTGGCTGGCCATGACGGGCAAATTGGGACTTGCAGCGCTTAATGACTGTGTCTGCAGACAGGTCTGGGAGCAGCTCAATCTCCCAAAAGTCTGAGTAATGGTCAACAATGAGCAGGTAGTCCTTTTGTCGGTGGGCAAACAAGTCCATGCTGACGATTTGCCATGGCCGTGTGGGCAGTTCATGTGAGAGCATGGTTTCTTTCTGCTGTTTGTGGGCATACTCATTGCAGGTTGAGCATGCACTAACATAGTCCTTGATTTCTGCTTGCATGTTGGGCCAGTAAAGTGTCTCTCTAGCTTGTCTGTAGCAGGCATCACCTCCAATGTGGCTGGAGTGTATACGGGTAAGCATCTCCGGACGCATGGACTTTGGTATGATGACCTTTTGGCCCCGGAAAATAATGCCGTTCTGCACACTGATCTCATCGCGAAAAGGCCAGTATTCTCGAATGCAGTGTGGTGTGATTTCCTTTGCCTCTGGCCAACCTGCTAACACAGTGGACTTGAGAGACTGCAAGCATTCATCCCTATCAGTGTGTCGCCTAATCTGCTCAAGTCGCTGATCGCTCACATTCAAGTACTCTGCCTGGTTAATGTGCTGTGCATCGTCCTGCTCTTGTTGCAGCGAACAGATGTCCTGACGTGTGTAGACCGTGCCGAGGCCTGAGCACTTGGTCGTTGCCCTGCTGAGTGTGTCACTGATGAACATCTCTGCACCAGGCTTGTAGACAATTCTCAGATTGTAGTTTTGCAACGTCAAAAGCATGCTCTGGAGCCTCTTTGGTGCACTCAGAAGAGGCTTGCTGAAGATTGAAATCAGAGGCCTGTGGTCAGTTTCGACTGTGACGAGGTCACGCCCATACAGGTAATGGTGAAACCTCTGACAAGCAAACACAATGCTGAGACACTCTTTTTCAATCTGGGCGTAATTTCTCTCTGTAGGGGTGAGTGCTCTGGATGCGAAAGCGATGGGCTGGCCTTCCTGCATGAGGCAGCACCCAAGTCCGCTCTGGCTGGAGTCGCTTTGCACGGTGACAGGCCGTGTGACATCATAGTAGCGTAGCACCGGCATGGATGAGGCCAGTGACTTTAGCTCGGACACTGCCGCATCATGCTTGGGGAGCCAGTGCCATGGGGTGTCTTTGTCCAGCAAGCGCCGCAGTGGCTCACAAACGGCAGACAGGTGTGGCATGAACTTCGCTAGGTAGTTGGCAAAACCTATGAGACGTTGCACACCTTTCGCGTCCTCTGGGTTGGGCATGTCCACGATGGCCTTCACTTTCTCAGGGTCGGCCTTTAACCCTGCGGCAGACAGGATGTGACCATGGAAGCGGACTTCTGCCAACTTGAACTGCAGTTTTGTCAGGCTTAGTCGGAGTTTCACCTCCCTGCAGCGCTCCATCACTGCCCGCAGGTTTGCATCATGGTCTCTCTCTGCGTCTTCGTCTGTGTCTCCACAACCCACGACTAGAATGTCATCAGCAATGGGTTCAACCCCTCTCAGCCCTGCTAGCAGCTCATGTTGCTTGCGCTGGTACACCTCTGGGGCCACCGAGACCCCAAACGGTAGCTTCAGCCAGCGCTTCCTGCCCCAGGGGGTCCAGAATGTGGTCATGAGGCTGCTCTCGTCATCCAGCTTACACTGCAGGAATGCATGCTTGGCATCCACTAAGCTGAACAACCTGGCCTTTGGTAACTTGTACAAGACATCTTCAAGCGTGGGCATGATGTAATGTGAGCGTTTCAGGGCTTTGTTCAAGAATTTTGGATCCAGGCAGACCCTCAATTTGTCTGGCTTTTTCACGATGACCATGTTACTGATCCAATCAGTCGGTTCACTGACATCGGCGATGTGTCCATCTGCTTGGTACTGGTCCAGCAAGGCTTTCACGTCCGCTTTCATTGCTACAGGGACGTTGCGGGGCGCACATTGAACAGGGGTGACGGTAGGGTCCAACTCGAAGCGAACTACCCCAGGCACAGACTCTACAGGTGAGTTGAACACATCCCCATATTGCTGTATCAGTTGTGCTTTTGTAAGAGCTGAGGAGGTGGTGTGCTGCACTGTGTGCACTTCTGCAGGGATCATAAACTTGATAAGGCCAAGGCGCTCGCAAGTGGAGCCTGACAGCAAGGGCTTTTGACTTGTCTTGACAACTTCGAATGCCAATCGGTGCATCTGGCCATTGATCACACACTCAGTATCAAAAAGGCCCATGGACGTTAACATATCTCCAGAATATAGCTTTAGTCTAGTATTACTGGGCTGCAGTGCTGTATTGGGTGCCAGTCTCATTTTGTCTTTGTAGCTCATTACATCACAAGTGGCCCCTGAATCAAGCTGGCACTGCTGCGACTTCTGATTTATTTGCAGGGTGGCAAACCATTTTTTCCCTTTAGCCTGCACTGCTCCAATTGACTGATGCATGTATATATCGGCATCATTGTTTGCCTCTGAATCAGATAACTCATCTACACAGTTCAGCTTGTCTTTTCCTTTACTCTTCATACACATCTTTGCAAAGTGATTTTGAATGCCACATGATTTGCATACCTTCCCGAATGCTGCACAATGCTGCCTGCCCTTTCGGTGTGAGTAGCCGCAGTATCTGCACGTATCCGTCTCTGCGGCTGGAGGGGGATAATCACTCGGTTTCGGTTTGTTCGGCCTGAACCGTTGCTTGGCAACCGCGTGGACAGCTTCCGCGTGCGGTGTGGAGTCAACGGACATCATTTTCAGTCGAATGTCTGTCTGCTCTGCTGCGCGGCACATTTCGATGGCACTGACAAGTGTTAACGTCTTTTCCCTAAGTAGTCTGCGTCGCGTGCCTTCATCCGAAATGCCCAGTACAATTTTGTCACGAATCATTTCATCTTTCAACTGCCCATACTTGCAAGTAGCCGCTTTCTCTCTCAGCCTGGTAATAAAAGTGTCTATGCTTTCCCCGTCCTCCTGCTTGCAACGCCCAAACACGTATCTCTCATAAATGACATTCTTAGTAGGTTTGAAGTAACCTTCCAAAGCACCCAGTATGGCTACAGGATCATCTTGCTGAACAGCGGTAAGGTTTAAATTATGACGGTAAATGTGTCTGCACTCACTTCCCATCACAGTCCGTAACATTGCTGCTTGCACATTCTTCGGTCTGCCAGATAGCCCCGTGACAAGCGAATAATCCTCAAACTCTGCCCGGAATGTTTCCCAGTTTGCACTCCAATCGCCCGAAAAGCACATAGGTGACGGCGGGGAAATATTGGCAGCCATGCCGGGAAAGTCGTTGGCGGCATTAGCCTGGCGGCTTGGCGGCACCGGCTCGGCGACTTGCTGCTGTTCTTGCTCAGGTAGCACACCATCAACATCATTCGCTCCTTGCGACATGGCGAATACGTAGGTTACTAAGCTAATTCAGTAACTTCTGACACCATGTTCTGGTGATAGTTAGACTATAAGTATGAATAAAGACGCGCACTCAGGTAAATACCACTCCAGTCTGTGTATTGCTCCAACGTACCAAAGAACCAACTTCCGGGGTCGCTGCCTATCATATTAAAAGTCCGTCACTAAACTAGACCCCGTAACAGTGTTCAGAGTGAGAAAAATTACCCTTTCTCATCTTATCTCTGTTTCTCATGCACTGAGTGTTGATTTTGAAGACGGATTCATTTACAGTATTAGGGAACCATTAAGGAGCCATATAAAAGCATCAAGAAGTACCATGTCATTTTATCTGATTTTATCTGTCTATTATCTGATCTATGATATAATGTTGTTTCCTTGTCACAACTCTGCTGTACCTTGTGATGCCATGTGATATTACAGGAAGTAATCCTAGAGTAAAAGGAGATGTTAACTTGAAACCTACCAACACGTGACATCACAAGGTGGAACAGAGCATTTTGAGCTTTGGAGATGATGTAGACAGAATAATAAAGCATGATTACTCAAACATGTGTGAATGAAACAAAGCACAGCTCTAGGTATGTTTTTGATGGTGGAACAACATTCTAACATGACTTCAAGCTCAAAATAGTGAATTTTGTGTAATATAGGACCTTTAAAGGTGCACTGTGTAACTTTTATGGTGGAAGGCCCTCAAATGCTTTTCTCTATGGAGATGTTATTGCTTTGTTTGCAACGTTACACAGCATGGTATTAAACTTTCTTCACGGAAACCAAACCAAACCAGAGCAAGTTACAGGTCAGATCTGTGGAGAGGCAACCCCGCTCACTGTCAGAATGCCTGTTTTTCTAAGGTATTTTTGAGTTTTAAAACCCCCTATATTTGAATAAATGTAAGGTAGAGCTGTTTAATGTTTACCTTCCAGATAGAGCAATGACATATCCATAGAAACTGGTGGGTGACTGACATCCAACCAAAAAGTTACATAGTGCACCTTCAACAGTAGATGATGGGCTGTCTGGAGGAGCTGCAGAATGGAGTGTAATGTAGAAGAACGCGCTGGTGCCTTCCAGCTCAGAGCTCATTAGACGCTGGCTCCTGAATGCCACGCAGTCTTTGCAGCAAACAGCCCTGGAATGCCAGCTCCCACAAGCACAGCAGCAGGTTACGGCGGCTTACAAAAATTCATGCACAGAAAATGGAGAAATGCAGAGGTTAGCAAAGCAGTATCTGGAAAGGAATGCTGGCTATATATTTGCAGCCTTCTTTACAGCTCTTATATGGTGCCACTGGATCCCTGTTTGTAAAAATTTATGAACACCTATATGAAGACATAGTATTTTTAAAGGTGCACTGTGTATCTTTTCTGGTGGAGGGTGCGTTAAGTACTTTTCTCTATGAAGATGTTATTGCTTTGTCCTTTGCTTTGACCTTTCTATCATCATGGAGACCAAAGCAGACCAAGATGCAGGTCATATCTGTAGAGAGGCAACCCCTGTTCACAGTCAGAATGCCTGTTTTTCTAAGGTATATTTGAGTTTTAAAACAACTTGTAATTGAATAAATGTAAGGTAGAGCTGTTTAATGATATACTGTGGAATATTCCAGGTACAGCAATGACATATCCATAGAAACAAGCGGGTGACCCAATCAAAAAGTTACATAGCACACTTTTAACTTAACAGTGGTAGAAAAAGCATGTCCTTTAGGCGAATCACAACTTATTTCTGAATACATTGCATTGCGTTGCCCATTGTAGTGGTTTAGGGCACTACACGTTTCATATCACCTTGGGGTCACTGGTTCGATTCCCAGCTTTGACCATTTGACCTATTTGTATAACCCTTCTCTCCCCATTTCATGCTATGGCTCTCAGGTCTGATACCATTTATGGACCAAGAAAAACAATGTAATTATAGATTGACTAATGACGTTATGAGCAATGTTGTTTCCTTCTTCCTTTGATACTGAATTCAAATAATAAACCAACACTAATATACTAACCATCTCAGGAAAACACTGCATTACAGAGTCTAATTTATTTTTCATGTAAAATTGGTCTTTCCCCTGTACACATAATTTATATGTAATATATAGGGCCAAAAGGATAAAGGATTGCTGTTAGTATTACTATGATGGCGAAATACTTTGGTATTTGAAAGTTGTGAAAAGCTCTTATAAATTCATTGCTGTGAATAACTAGGATGTGTGGGGGGGGCAAGTTTGGACCACTGCAACCTAAATAGTTTTATGACAATAGAAAAAATCATGTACAGCGCCATTATGTAGGTATCACAGATATAGTACTACAACTGCACATCTCATTTGAGATTTTGCTGCCCTCTTTTTTGCCAGATTTGTGTGTCAAACATGTGTGAATGAAACAAAACACAACTATAGGTATGTTTGTTATGAGGAAATAACAGATCAGATAATTGCCTAATATGGGCCCCTTAATCAAGGTATTCAGTATTCTGTAACTAAACACATTTTCAAAGTATTCCTCCCGTCAGTGCCTACAAATGCTGGAAATTCCTGACATGTACAAGCTGTCACGGTAGCACTTTCTTATTAACTCCACTCAGATATTCAAACATTGCCAAGCCTGCACTGATTTGCTTGTTCCGTGTGAATCCAGGCTCTCTTCTTGCAGCACCTGTGTCCTTCTTCAGCTGTGGCGTGCTGCAGAGGAGAGAGGGAGAGAGGGAGAGAAAGAGAGAAGAGAGGGAGAGAGGAAGGGAGGACCAGAGGGAGGAAGAGAGGGACAGAGGGAGGGAGAGAGAGAGAGAGAGAAGGAGGGGGTTGGAGCAGCAGCTGTAGCAGTGTGAGCGGGGGCCATGATGAAAGGGTGCTTTTTCCCCCACTGAATTACAGCCCACCTTGGTCCCTGCTAGTGCTGCCAGTGTAGTGCTCCCAATACGAGTAAGCCATCCATAATCTCAACAACTACATCCTGGATTTCAAAAACAGGAAAAACGCAATATGTTTTGAAGATGGGGTGTGCAAAAATATCGAAATATCATTATCATTATACTAAATTTGGTGATACAGTATTGTTATTGTGAGATGCTGTATCGATATATATCCCCAAGAGTATTTTTAAAAAATCTTTTAGCAATTTTTCTGCTATACACTTGTGAGTAGGCAATATGGCCTAAAAATAAAATCAGATTTTTTTTTTTTTACAAAAAATCCGATTTCCGATTTTAATTGATTTTTCTCTGCCCTACTCAAAAACAAATAACAGATGACAGACAAATGGCTCAAAACAATGCAACGTTCTTTACATTATACCTTGCATCAATTAAGCTGTTATTGTTTTTAAAAAAATATATCACTTGAAGACCCTTACCTATAGCATTGTGCAGTCTGTATACAGCTGTGGCAAGGAAGCTAAAGAAAAAAATCTGCAGCTTGGTAGCACATACTTCAGGTCCAAAACTTTCATCATGTTAATGAATCCGAGCTTTTCCACAGTATATATGGGCACCATGTCTTTTACAGTATACATCATGGTAGCATGTGTGATTGCCTTTCATCGTGGCCCATGCTTATCATATGGCACACAGTTCGAAAATGTTTCAGGGACTGTTGCTTGTTTGACTTTGGACGGTGTGCTCGCGCTGTGGCTATTTTCATTCTCCTGCGTGCCTCTGCTTTAGGTGCTAGAATAAATTTGTCGCGCTGCTTCCTTTGGTTGCAACAGCTTTTGAACAGACCTTACAGTGAGCACTCATTTGTTCTAAGTCCAACGCAAGAAAACCAAACCAGTTCCATATAACAGATGTAGCGACACCTTTGTTTGGTACAAGCTCCGGCTTTCCCTCAGTCGCCACCATGCTAGCTTGTACAATGTTTGATTTTCATAAAAACACATCATCCTGAACTGTAAATTCGAATTAATCGATTTAATCGATAAATCGCGCACATCTACTTGTGAGTACTGAGAATCATTTTGAATCGTGAGGGACCTTGTGATTCTCTGACCTATTTTGAAAGCTCTATCCAGATACTAATTGATATTAAAAATAGATACTCATTTGAAAATAGATACTCCAATCCCATTACTGTGACTGCAGTGGCCAAAAGTGTCTTACCCAGCCTCACAGCATCAGCAAATGCTCTTACCCTTTGGTTCTCACACAATTTGTACACTATTGCTTCTACCATGAGGTTAATAACTCTAGGGCCTAAAAAAAATAAATCTAAGTTTCCGGTTGCCGACCGACCCTGTTGATTTGCATGCGACCCAAATTATTTTATTGGACTTCATAAAATAAAATAAATTTGATACTCAAATTAATTTTACAAGCTTCGGTTAAAAAAGAAAGAAAACGAATAGCCTACTGTATTTTTCGATTTCCGCGAGACTACAATCGACGTCATTCACCACGCCTGCGCTGCAATGTGTACGGGGGTCCTCGGGTTACGACGGTTAAAAAAAAAAAATTACGCGTCATTCCGTCTTACGCGGTTTAGCGTGGTAAGCGACGTAAACAAACGCGAACGGCGCACGGCGGAAGAATACGCTTTGTTGTGGTTGTAGGGCGAAGTCTTAAGAACGGATCAACGTTGTAACCCGAGGACCCCCCTGTAATGTGCTTCTGTTTTTCTGTGATCTGTAAAATTCTCTGTCTGTACCCATAAAAACAATGGCGACGGCATCACTGGACATATGCGTGGTCACGGTGAATTGTTAAGATTATGCAGTGCCAGTTTTAAGTTGACCAATGTCAACACCGTGTTAAATAAATGTAGTATTCAAAATTGTTTACTGCTTCTAAATTTAATGACTGCCATCTGAAAGAAGAAAAGAAAAAACAATACAAAATCATGTATTTTTGTAACATTGTAAGATATAAGATCAAAGGAGAAGTTCAATTTGTCAACTGGACAAAGTTTGTTTGGTTGAAAACGTTTCGCCGCTCATCCGAGAGGCTTCGTCAGCTCTGGTTATTGTACTGGTTAGACCCTGCTTATATCTAGCTGCCAGGAGGCGCGTCCTACAATGACAAAGCTCTGAAAACGATCCCCCCTAATCTGTCTCTTTGTTTTTCAAATTACTCTGACGGCTAGTTTCGACCCCCTATTCAACGTCTAACGACCCTCTCCACCCCTCTGCCCTGGCTCTGTTTGACTGGTCTAAGAATCGCATTATAAATGGGAGACAAGTTATGTCTAACTCCCCCATTTCTGTTTAATGACGGATTCTCTTTTTTGACAAAAATAGCCTCTTTAACTCCCCTCTCAAACCAGTTCTTTTCCCTGGCCAAGATCTGAACCTCACTGTCCTCAAACGAATGGCCCGTGGCTCCTAGGTGAAGATGTACGGCAGATGACGGTCCACTCTGGCACGCCCGCCTGTGTTGGTACATCCTCTTGTGAAGTGGCTGTTTTGTTTCCCCGATGTAGCGCTCACTGCAGTCCTCACTACAAAACAGCCACTTCACAAGAGGATGTACCAACACAGGCGGGCGTGCCAGAGTGGACCGGCATCTGCCGTACATCTTCACCTAGAAGCCACGGGCCATTCTTTTGAGGACAGTGAGGTTCAGATCTTAGCCAGGGAAAAGAACTGGTTTGAGAGGGGAGTTAAAGAGGCTATTTTTGTCAAAAAAGAGAATCCGTCATTAAACAGAAATGGGGGAGTTAGACATAACTTGTCTCCCATTTATAATGCGATTCTTAGACCAGTCAAACAGAGCCAGGGCAGAGGGGTGGAGAGGGTCGTTAGACGTTGAATAGGGGGTCGAAACTAGCCGTCAGAGTAATTTGAAAAACAAAGAGACAGATTAGGGGGATCGTTTTCAGAGCTTTGTCATTGTAGGACGCACCTCCCGGCAGCTAGATATAAGCAGGGTCTAACCAGTACAATAACCAGAGCTGACGAAGCCTCTCGGATGAGCGGCGAAACGTTTTCAACCAAACAAACTTTGTCCAGTTGACAAATTGAACTTCTCCTTTGATCATGGATTCTACCTGGACGACTGAGGGACTTTTCACGCATTGTAAGATATATTCTACATGTACTTTGGTACAGTCAACGACCTGGTTTCGCACGGCATGTTGGAGATTCGTTCGACTATGCTTAAGTATAGCATATGCTCTTAGCATTGAGATAGCTTTGGGAAATTATGCCAATGTCAATTATAGTCTTTATTGAAATAGTACTGCTGCGGAAGGAAATAAAATAAAATACATTTTCAAAATGCCCATATTCCCACAGGAAAAAAATAAAAAATAAAAATAAAATAAATTCCCTACCTACCCATGTCTAGAACAGTCAACAAATCGGAAACCAACATTTATTTTTTTTAGGCCTAATTAAGAAAAAAAAACATGCCTGTTAATTTAGCAATCTCTCCCAGGTATTATTCGAACCTGACATATGGTTAGCAATACAAACAATCCTATGGCACCCGTGCACCTGCAAAACAATTTTTTCATACAAGTAAGTACAAAAGCAAGATACACAAAAACAATAAACCTGATGCTATGCATTAGTAGTTTCATTACAGGGATGCACGCTGATTGTGTTTTGATAGCACTCTGAAGAGGGAGTGACATAGCGTAGGGAGTAGAGACAATAAAACAAACCTGAAATAAAATAATAAAATAAAACTGAAACTAATAAGATATGTTGTTTTTAGCAAATATAACATTTTCAAAACAATAAAAGGTAGTATGGTGATCTAAATATGTTATGTGTTAACAATAGGCATGGGACTATATTGAAATTTGGTGTCACTATTATCATTACTATTAGCATTATGGTCTTTGTTTATCTTGGCCTACCCTTTTTATAACGATAATCAATATTATTGTTTATTGTTCCATTCCTAGTTAACAATTAATATCCAATATAAGTGCAATTTCCCATCTTTAATATTGCTGATTTAAATTTTTTCTCACTTTATTCCTACAGCACTGTATAGAACTTGGCATTTGGTGTAAGTAGACGGACTAATGTGGTTGTCTGAAAAGCTGTTATTATCATTTCTATCCGTCATGCTCCAATAGTGGTCTATTGTAACACAGTGGAGCTCTGCGGAGATGAGTGCCTGTGAGATAGGAACCATGGCTCGTGATAATCAGGCAGCCTTCATCTGGATAGGCCTTAATGGGGGATTTGGCTGCAGTTTTACAGAGGATATTATCTACTATTATGCTGCGTATGGTACAGTGGAGTCATGGGAAAACAAGGAATATTATTTGCTGTGCAAAGGAGATGAATAACATGTAGGCAGGTAAGATGGCAAAGATGGCTGCTGTTTTTTCCCACTGAATGGAAAGACTGTTGATAGGTTAGAAAATGAGATGGTTGAATGATTTGGGGAAAATATTAAATTGCAATTTAAAGGTGCACTATGTAAGGTGATTTTACTGCTGAAAAATACCTAGAAAAACAAGCATTCTGACTGTTCTGACTGTGAGTGGGGTTGCCTCTCCACAGATCTGACATGTAACTTGGTTTTGTCTCCATGAAATTAGAAAGGTTTAATGCGATACTGTGAAACATTCCAGACAAAGCAATAACATTTCCATGAAGAAAAAAAAAAAGACGGACGCCACACCAGAAAAGTTACACAGTGCAACTATAATAATGGAATCTTGTTCAAAAGTTCACATTTCAAAGTTCAAAGTTCAAAGTTCAAAGTCAGCTTTATTGTCAATTCTGCCATATGTGTTCAACATACAGTGAATCGAAATTTTGTTTCTCTCTGGCCAGGTAGTGCAAAAGACAGTGTACAAAATACAATATGAAGACAAAACACAACAAAAAACTATCTAAGACAGAGATCTAAAGTTAAAACTAAAGTCTACGATCTAAAATCTTAAAACAGTGCAACATAATAAATAAACTATACTATATACAGATTTCCAAAGTGTGCAGTGTGCATCAAAATGTGCAATGGAAGATACAGCAGTGACTTGGTCATGTGCAGTAGAATGTGCATTAAGATAAAATAAAAATAAATGTGCAACAGTAGTAATTCTAGTGCAGTAACAGGAGTAAACAACAGTACTAAAATTCCAGTAGTCAATGTGCAATAACAGTAGTAAACAACAGTGCAACGGGGGTAAAATTCAATAACAGGAGTAACCAACAGTACTAAAAATTCCAGTAGTAAATGTAAATGTGCAATAACAGTAGTAAACAACAGTGCAACAGGAGTAAAATCCAGTAGTAAATGTAAATGTGCAACAGTGCAACAGTAGTCCTTAGCAGCAGTTTTTTAAAGTGTCTAGAGTGATATGTCTTTTATGGAATACAGGTTATGCCAATATGGGGGGTGGGGGGTGGGAGATGGGTAAGGTGGGAGTTCGGGTGTGAGTTCGGGTGTGAGTTCAGCCTCCTGACAGCCTGGTGGATGAAGCTGTTTGAAAGCCTGGTGGAGTGGGCCCGGAGACTCCGGTACCTTCTCCCCGAGGGCAGGAGGCTGAACAGGCTATGTGCGGGGTGGCTCGGGTCACCCACAATGTTGGACGCTCTGCGGGTGAGCCGGGTGTTAAAAATGTCTAGGAGGGAGGGGAGAGAGACACCAGCGATCCTCCCAGCTGCATTCACTATGCGCTGCAGAGCTTTCCTGTTCTGTTCAGTGCAGCTCCCGTACCACACAGTGATGCAGCTGGTCAGGACGCTCTCAATGGTGCCTCGGTAGAAGGTGGTCATAATGGGTGGAGGGGCTCCAGCTCTCCTCAGTTTGCGGAGGAAATAGAGGCGCTTCTGAGCCCTCTTTGCCAGTGATACAGTATTCACTGTCCAGGAGAGGTCCTCACTGATGTGCACCCCCAGGAATTTGGTGCTGCTCACCCTCTCTACAGCAGCACCATTGATGGACAGTGGGGGGTGCTGGGTGGGGCCTCTCCGGAAGTCAATAACAATCTCCTTGGTCTTTTCAACATTAAGAAGGAGATTGTTATTGCTGCACCACTGGGTCAGAAGGCTCACCTCACTCCTGTAGTTTGTCTCATCGTTATTAGAGATGAGACCCACCACAGTCGTATCGTCCGCAAACTTCACTATGTGATTGGTGCTGAACGCTGGTGAGCAGTCGTGGGTCAGCAGAGTGAAGAGCATCGGACTGAGCACACAGCCCTGGGGGGCTCCTGTGCTCAGTCTAATGCAGCTTGAGGTGTTTCTGCCGACCCGCACTGCCTGTGGCCTCTCACTGAGGAAGTCCAGCAGCCAATTACAGAGTGAGGTCTGAAGCCCCAGGTGGTCTAGTTTGATAATGAGCTGCTGTGGGATTATAGTGTTGAATGCTGAACTGAAATCTATGAACAGCATTCTCACGTATGAGTCTTTATTGTCTAGGTGGGTGAGAGCCGGGTGAAGTGCAGAACAGATTGCATCCTCGGTAGAGCGGTTGGCCCGGTATGCAAACTGGTATGGGTCTAGGGTGGGGGGAGGATGGATTTGATGTGTGCCATGACTAGCCGTTCAAAGCACTTCATGATGATGGGGGTCAGTGCAACAGGGCGATAGTCATTAAAAGTGGCCGGAGTGGGCTTCTTTGGCACGGGAACGATGGTAGTGGTTTTGAAGCAGGAGGGAACCACAGCCTGGCTCAGAGAAGCATTAAAGATGTCTGTGAAGACATCCTTGAGCTCCTCTGCACAGTCTTTCAACACACGACCAGGAATGTTGTCCGGGCCTGCAGCCTTGCGGGTGTTGATCCTGGAGAGTGTCCTCTTCACGCTGGCTGCAGACACACACAGGGGCTGGTCGTGGGGAGGTGGTGGAGTTTTTTGGGGCCGGGTGTCATTTCCTGCCTCAAACCGTGCAAAGAAGCTGTTGAGGTCATTGAGCAGGGTGATATTATTGTCACAGGTCTGTGGCAAGGGTTTGTAATCCGTGATGTTCTGGATGCCCTGCCACAGACTCCGTGTGTCCCTGCTATCTCTAAAGTGTCCGGTTATTTTCTGTGTGTATTTGTGTTTGGCTTTCCTGATTCCACGGGACAGGTTGGCTCTTGCTGCCCTCAGATGGGGGACATCCCCAGCTCTGAAGGCAGCGTTCCTGGCTCTCAACAGCCTGTGAACCTCCCCTGTCAGCCATGGCTTCTGGTTAGCCCTGGTGGTGATGGTTTTTGTGTGTGTGACATCACCAATGCATTTGGTGATGTAGGAGGTCACAGTGTCTGCGTACTCCTCAATGTCAGTGTGATTGTTGTATGTGGCGGCCTGTTTGAACACTGCCCAGTCTGTTGTACCGAGGCAGTGCTGTAGTGCAGACGAGGCCCCCTCTGGCCACACCTGGATCTGCTTCAGAGCCGGCCTAGAGACCCTTACACGGGGTCTGTATGCCGGTCTGAGCACAACAGAGATGTGGTCAGAGAGGCCTATGTGGGGGAGGGGGTAAGCCTTGTATGCTCCCTTGTGTGTAGTGTAAACCATGTCCAAAATGTTGTTTCCCCTGGTTGGGAAATCAACATGCTGATGCATTTGTGGCATGACAGTTTTGAGGTCTGCATGATTGAAATCCCCGGCAAGGATAAAAAATCCGTCCGGGTGAGCAGTCTGTTGCTCGCTAATAGAGTTATACAACTCATACAGTGCCTCCCTCCTATCAGCGCTGTTCGGTGATGGGGGACGTAAACAACCACTAGCAATATTGCCGTGATTTCACGCGGGAGATAAAAGGCCGGCACTTCAGAATCATAAACTCCACTAGGGGTGAACAGTGTCTACATACCACCACAGCGTCCCGACAATAAGTGTCCCGAAGAAAAATTATTAAACCCCCTCCGCGGGATTTAACTCCGGGGACACCGCTAGCTCGGTCCGAGCGGTAGCATGTTAGCTCGTCCAGGCGCACCGCTGAGTCCGGGATGTTGTCATGGAGCCATGTTTCCGTAAAAACAAAAACACAGCACTCCCTCACGTCGCGCTGGGCAGCCCTCAGTCTGATGTAGTCCATTTTATTGTCCAGAGACTGCACGTTGGCGAGGAGAATGGATGGAATGGCCGGCCGGTGCGGGCTAGCCGTTAGCCTAGCTCTGATACCGCCGCGCTTGCCTCGCTTCTGACGCCTCTCACACCGCTTGCGGCGTCTCCTCTCCGGGCGGGGGGCGGCAGGCGAGTCCGGTGTAGCAGCGTTAGCAGCATTAGCAGCAGGCCGGCAGAGTAGTCCGAAGCGCGCCAGCTTCTCCTCTAGTACAGTGTCCAGGGAGTTGTGCTGGCCAGTTCTGCCTATGTCCAGCAAGAACTGCCTACATTTGAAACACATCCAGGAGACTTGACAAAAAGACTGAAATATGAAGTGAAAAACTAATGCCAGAATCACATTTCAGAGCATGTTTGTGCAAATCTACAGATCAGTTTTTAGGCAGAACAAGACAGGATTTCAGATGCTCCAAAAATTCCATCCTTTGCGATTTCCTAACTGATTAACCTTGCATTATATTACTTTGCCTGGAATGTTCCACAGCATGGCATTAAATACATCCCCACAAAGACAAGCAGGGAATGCAACCAGGCCAAGTTACAGACAGGTTAAATCTGTTTTTCAAGGTATTTTTGTGCAATAAAAATGCCTGTAATTTGCTGTTTAATGCCATACTGTGCAATGTTACAAACAAAGCAATAACCTTTTCATACAGACAAACACGTTTTGTAAGTCATGGGCAAATTACAAAAAAATTATATAAATATTGCCTACTTATTTATTTCAAACTGGATACAGACGCCCCTTAACCTACGAACGAGTTACGTTCCGAACGGCTGTTCGTTTGTTGAATTTGTTTGTAAGTCGTTATAGGGCATTCTTTAGAAGGGAATGTATGTTTAAAGGGATATGCCACCCCTAGGTCAAACTTGGGCATCTCCCCACAGTCCAGAGACTAAAATAAGAGGTGGAAAGTGTTTTTCTGGTGACCCAGCCATTGTCCAGGTCTGTCAGCACTGACCGCCGCGGTATCTGCAGCTACTCCGCGTTAGACTGGAGTCTAACGTCGCCAGAGAAAGATTTCGGCCAAAAGGAATTAATTTGCTCGATGCGTTTCCCAATTACTTTCTGTGTAGTGCGCATTCATATCAAGTGCAAATAAATGTGCAAATCAACACGGAGAGCTTGACTTGGTCATTTTGGGTGGGAACTATTTTTCAGTGCGGAAAAAGACAGACGAAGCACACACCACGCTGACAGGGGAATCCCAGTTACGCACCAGGAAGGGAGTTCCCCTGTTACGCAGCGTGGTGTGTGTGTGTGCTGGGTCACCAGAATAACGCTTTCCACCACTTATTTTAGTCTCTGGACTGTGGGGAGATGCCCAAATTTGCCCTGGGGGTGGCATATCCCTTTAAGGCTTGTATAAGTAATCAATATGGATTTGTACTGCATTTAAATAACACTAAATAGTAACAAAACAATATGCTTTTTAAAAATATGGAAAACTGATGAGAAAAAAGAAGAGAGAGACACAGAGGCAGACGCAGTAGACACAGCTGAGAGAGAGAGCGAGCCAGCCAGCCAGCGAGAGCGTGTGTGTGTGTGTGTGTGTGAATGTATGTGTGATCGTACGGATCGTCGAACGGTTCATGTTGTATGCGCGTGCCACATTCACCACCTTCTCACCAGCATCAAGTTTCTTTATTATCTCCACCTTCTTTTCAAATGAGATGGCTTGCCGCTTTTTCACATTTTCAGTTTAACTAGAAGCTTTTCGCTTTTCACCAACCATATTGGATTACGGATGCAAGATAAAACAACAAAGTTCGTAACACCGCAACTACGTCTGAACACTTGGGTACTTTCAACTGAGTGGGCGTGATGGTTGGGGGATGCTGGGCACACGATCGCAGCTCCCTGCCTGTGCATCAGCGGGGGAAATACACACTACGTACTGTACTCGGAAGTCGGGATAGGCGCTAAATACAAAAACTCACTTACGTACATGTACAGCACTTTTGCCCAAACATTTAACTTTTTTTTTTTAATTTTCGACCCTGTTCGTAACTCCGAATGTTCGTAAGTCGAATGTTCGTATGTAAAGGAGCGTCTGTACTCATTTGAGCAGGTATCAATACTAAAAAAGTCACATTCATAGCACAGAATTGAATCTTGAGCTGGATCAGAACAAGTATAAGAGCACATAGACTAGTATTCGCCTATGGACCACTGTGGAACCTACCTGGACCACTGAGGGAGTACACAGATATAAGACCACATGGGAATATAAAAGAAAGTGATACGATTTAATATTGAAAATGACACTCTATTTAGTATCTGAATCGGTATTGAGAATCAAGCCTATTCCTTAGTACTGCAAAAAGTTGAAAATATTTGTATCGTGACAACACTAATTTCAGTGCTCAAGGGGTACTTTTACTTTGCCATGCAGTACAATTCTTCCTGGTTGCTTGATTTGTAAAGACCACACAGCATCAAGTAATTCTTTCTGGAGCCTCCATCATCCATTATTGTCAGTATTGTCAACATTTTTCATGCTTTTGACATTGTACATTTTTTAACATACTTGGAAGATGATGTTGTTTTCTCATCATTAAATATACATTCCAGGGCTAACAAGTGCAAGGCGGAAGAAGAATGACCTGGCTGAACTGAAGAGTTGCTTTTTAGATAAGGACTCACAAAGCACAGAGAGAGCAGTGCCTGAGTCTGTTTATTGTAGACTGTAGTGGGGAATAATACAGTAAATCACATCATAAACCAGAGGCCCATTTATGCTGCAACGGAACACAAAAAATGCCAATAACATCTGAGCTATTCGGCTAACTAGAGTAGCTGCATGGCCGTGTTGGTATCATCATCCATTCTGAGACATATAATTGAGTTTATCTTGAATGTGCAGAAATAAAACTTCAGGCCAATTCCAGAACTTGGCAATTTCATGGACAGCGTCATTTTTACAGGGCAAAAAAGTGTTGATTTGGCTTCGTAAGACAACGTAAATTGGATTTGCCATGCACGAAACGCTCTAATGTAGTGGAAAGGAAATAGACAACTCCTCCATTTGTGATGATCCCAGCAGACGTCTAAGTGTCCCGGGGTATTTGTGAGTCGTATTAGGATTCCAGTGGTCTATTTTGGTAACTACATCACAGTCATGCTAATCTGGATTGTGCTTTGGAGAAATGATTGCTTGAATACAATAAGCGGCAATCCTGGATGACATGTGGAGAGATATTAAAATGGGACTAAACACGTAAACTCCACCCACAAACACATTTCAAATAGGGCTGCTAAACTGGGCAGTGCCTGTGGGTTAAAGGTGCCTTGTTTAACTTTTCTGGTGGAGGGCCCATCACCTGTTTGTTTCTATGAATATGTCATTGCTCTACCTAGAATGTTCCACAGTATGACATTAACATTAATTAAACAACAACTCCAACTTACATTTATTAAATTACGGCTGGTTTTATAACTCAAAAATACCTATAAAAACAGACATTCTGGCTGTGAGCGAGAATACCTTTCCACAGAATCTGACCTGTAACTTGGCCTGGTTTGGTCTCCATGATGATAGAAAGGCTCAATACCATATTGTGAAAGCAATAACATCTCCATGGAGAAAAGCTTTTGATGGACCCTCCACCAGAAAAATTACACAATGCACCTTTAAAGGGACAGTGTGTAAGATTTTTACCCGTTAATTACTGAAATTGAAGATACCCATTCAAAAATACATTGTTTTCCAAGCCTTTTCACTTCCATCATGAAATCAAAGTATTCTTTTGGACTTAGATATAGTCACATAAAAGGGGGATCTTCCCCATGCAGAGGCAGCCATTTTGAATACGAGAGCCGCAGAAGGACATTTGGGCTCCGCCTTCGCCTTCGGCAAGGTTCGTGGTTTTGGGTAAACAACACAAGCATGCTGCCGGTTCAGACGTTGTAATGGATCTAACACGTGTTTTGGACTAAATTGTTTTACTGGATTTTATTCGCTGGATCCTTACGGACAAATTGAGAGCAAGTTTATGGTGAAATACAGAGTTTGACCTGTGCAAAGCATTCTAAGGTAAGCTAACCTCGTTTTGTGCTTTTCCGTATAAAAGCCCCATGTGCTCGGGGAGTGATTGTTGTGCAGGGAAATGAATTGCATAGTCTAAAAGAGGAGACTGTAAGGTTTCATTTGATGTGTAGAGTGTCATGATACATGATCGGGAATGTGTGTTTTCATGAGAAAAGAAAAAATTATTTATTTATACAGTAGCGGCGCGCGGCTCGTGTCTGCTGTAGCTAAAACAGAAAGTGCAATAGCACCATCCACCTATGCACCACGAATCCTACACACTGGGGCTTTAAAGAAAACAGTTAGGAGAAACTAAAGAAAATATGAGCAATAATGTGACTGGGTATTCACACTGGGTAAACTAGGGCTGTGCTTTGATTTGTTTCTGAATTTTGACATCTTCATCAATATCAGTACTAGACTACTAATAGTGTAAGACTGTATGGTAATAACTAAGTGAAAATGATATTATATTGTATAAATGTTTTGGCAAAAGGAGAAAATCAATTTGCTAACTGGACAAAGTTTATTTGGTCGAATACGTTTCACAGCTCACCCAAGCTACTTCTTCAGTTCTGGCTAGAGTGCTGGTGGACACTGCTTATAACTGGCTGCAGGGAGGAGCTAATCACAATGAAATTACTATGAAACTATCACACCTATTTGTTTTCAGTTTTTGTGTGGGGTCAACATCTTGAAAGTCAGAAAACCAGTCACCTGGAATAAGAGATACAGAATTTTCCACCACTTAAATTAAAGGTGCATTGTGTGACTTTTCTAGTGGAGATGTTATTGAATGTTGAATGTTTTAAACCTTTCTATCTTCACGGAAACCTAGAAGACCAAGTCACAGGTCAGATCTGTGGAGAGGCATCCCCACTCACAGTCAAGTTGTCTATTTTTCAAGGTACTTTCAAGGTAATTTAATAAATGTAAGCTAGAACTATTTAATGTCATATTGTGGAACATTCCAGGCAGAGCAATGACATATCCATAGAAACAAGCGGGTGACAGACACCCAACAAAAAAGTTACATAGTGCACCTTTAATATTAATATTTTTATCTCATCTTTATTTACTGTTTGTTTTGACCAAATATTACTAGAATTCAATGTGACGCACCCTGTATAATTAATAATGTGAATGCTAGCACTCTGACACTACTGCAGATTTGTGAGCACGTATTTTCTCACACAGGATTTGGTGCATTAGCGGAATGAAATGGCGGTTGCGCCTGTCAGATTAAAGGGATTGAAGGTACACCATTCTGTTATTTGTAGGCTAACTGTAAAATCTAACCGCCTTGTCATCCTGCCAAAAAGACTGAATGAAAGTATGCTAGGTATTTTTACTGGACGTCAAAAAGCCCCTGTCCTGAATCACGCTAGCTGCCTTTTTACATTTACCAAGAGAATGAACGTTAGATATTTATAGTGTGTTTGCTGCCCGTTGTGTTGCACGCTTGGTTGTGTACATATAGAAATGTAACAATATCTAAATTTCTCGGTACAATGTTTTTTCAATATGCAACTTATGGTATTTCCGATATTTATTGCAATATTTTGCGAAGCTGACAAAATAGTGAATATACTATTTTTTCTTTTTTTTCTAAAGAATTAATAACAATTAATTAATAACAGTTATTTCTTCATGTAGTCTGCACTTAAAGGTGTATTGCGCAACTTTTCTGATGAAGGTCCGTCACCTGCTTGTCTTGGAGATGTTATTGCTTTGTCTTTAATGTTCCACAGGAGAGATTAAACCTATGTATCATGAGGGACACAACTATAAGCTACACTGCAAGTCAGATCTATAGAAAGGCAACGCTATTCACAGAAAGAATTATTGTATTTTTGTGATATGATATCACAATATTTCATTTACTGATACATCCCTAGTTGTGTACATGCTAAAGGGAAAGAAAAACTCAAAACTCAAACTCATTTATCCGTTTCCATTTTCTCCATCAATCCATTTAATCATTTATGTTATGCTGCTTTGATTATTAGTTGCAAAGTTAATATTCAACATGGCGTTCTCAGCGGAATGGGCGAGTCATTTTTAATTTAGACCTATCTGTGAAATGTGAAAAGCCTATAAGTGCATCATTGGCTGTAGTATAAGCATCAACTAGATAATTTGCAAAACAGCTGCACTTATTTTCACTTGCAATTTGGTTCAGATGTGGCTGTTATCCCGTTGTGTATTGCAGGAGTTGGGGTTTTGTCTGGCGATGGTAGAAGCTATAAAAACAAACAAAATCAACATTTGTGCTGGATTTTCTATATCTTATAAATAGGCAGAGAATAACACATAGCAATATTGAGAGCTGTGCAATATAGTGATAAAAATCCAATCATGGTTTAATTTAATGCAGCTCTTATTTCACACAGGCACTTTTCCCCCACCCACTCCTTCTTATGGCCAACTTCCTTATTGCTCCAAGTGAATGATAGTTGGAATTAACCAATCATAGTGAAGCACTGAAGCAGAAACTCTCAAACAAGCAGATGACTCTATTTACAAGTTAAAGGCATAATAAAGATACAAATTTAATAGTGATGCAATCGAAATTGTGATCTGGGTTTAAAGGGATATTCCAGGATTTTTGACATTTCCGAGTTAGCCAGAGTGTTGCAGAGATGTGGAGACACTTTTTAGCGAATTTCATGCAGTCCTTTCAGCTGCAGAGTTTTCAGTTGCTAGGCTAGCGCAAGTCAATGGTAAATGGTAGCCTGATTTTAATCAGGCTTACCCACACCAAAGGACACTCGAGGCCAGTCAACTATAACGGCAGACTGTCGATGTAAATGTCTGTGTTGATGGAACAATTTTAGAAATATAATCAACCTTGTACTTTAAAGGATCTATGTCCTTATGCAACAGCGCATTTTTTTTCCTGATCAAGCTAGGCATGGGCGGAGTGATATCACCTTGCAGCTAGGTTTCCAGCTGTTTTTGTTTACCTTCAGCTGTCATCGTTACCCGTAGAGTACAGTAGCCTGCCCTGTTCTACAATCCAGACATGGCCACGTTTGGAGGTCTCCCCGATGCTTTTGAAGACGATGCTGAGCAATTTGCTTTCTCCTTTCTCCACTGAACCGTACCTGTACGAGCCAGAATATACAGACGAATGTTCACGGGCTAGCAACAACTTTATGAGCGTGCATGCCTTTTCTGTCAGCCGGGTAGACTACAAGAGTGAAGCAAAAGCTCTAGCACAGTCTTCATCAATCGACCAGCACGCTAACATAACGACAGGAGCAAGCTTGGGTAAAAAAGGTACAAACCTGTTCTTCATCACGGGATCTTGCGCTTGGAAAGACAGATGGTACTGGAGTGGTTGTCAGACTAGGCTTTCCAAGGGATTTGGTGTAGTAGTCTGGTCCGAAATGATCACTGCAAATCCTATGTTTATGTAGCGTCTCCACCGGTGAGTTGATGTCTAAGCCAGCAGCTACAAGCCACAGTCGAGTCCTTTCTCGATCGTGCACTGGAAAGCTGTGAAAACTTTGTGGTGCCCACCTGCGGGCTTTATCTGTACATTTTCGAAATGCACACTGAAACACCGTTTTGCCCGGTAGTTCTTTTAAAATTCACCTCTTCCCTACCACGACTTTTCTCGCTTCTCTGTTTACGTGATTGGTCGCTTCACACCCAACTAAAGTAAAGTAAAATTCCGCTGCTGCTGCGAAGCTAGTCCCTCAGATATGGAATGATTCATGCTATTCACAGCCAGTTTTATTTCAAAAATTACTCAATCAGCATATATTTACATCGACAGTCTGCTGTTATAATTGACTTGTCTTGGGTGCACTATGGAGTGGGTAAGCCTGATTAAAATCAGGCTACCATTTACCACTGACTTGCGCTAGCCTAGCATCTGAAAACTCTGCAGCTGGAAGGACTGCATGAAATTCGCTAAAAAGTGTCTCCACATCTCTGCAACACTCTGGCTAACTCGGAAATGAGCCCCCATGTCAAAAATCCTGGAATAACCCTTTAAGTTGCTTTGTGTAACTTTTCTGGTGTTATTGCTTTGTCTGTAATATTTCACCTGTATATGTTAAACCATTTTCATCCTCATGGAGAACAAACCAGACCAAGTTATAGGTCAGATGTGTGCAGAGGCAACCCTGCTCACAGTCAGAATGCAAAAGTTTTTGTGGGTAATTTTGAGCAGTAAAACCATCTGTATTTATAATAAATGTAAGGTAGAGCTGTGCAATGGCATACTGAATGTCTGAGCAGGTCACGGACCCACAACCAAAAAGTTACATAGTGCACCTTTAAAGAAACCTGTTATATAATTTTTTTTGGCATATCGTCCGCCCCCATGCTAGGCTAAATATTGACTAAAACTAAAAAAAAAGAAATTTGAATGTTGTGCACCTTTGTAATGAATGAAAAACACTCAAATTAAACCAGTAGAATAGGTTCAGAATATTTTCTACACAATATATTCAACATAAATTTAACAATGCTATTGCTGAAAATGGGTCACGGGAGCAGCAGTCCAAGCAGTGTTCTGCTGCCCAGAACACAATGCACCAGCCCCCATGAATCCTTCCGCAGGTGGTGGGTCCACAGAAGGACAGTTCATGTCACAACAGGCCTTGATGTATCTTCTGCCATGGGGGCTACCAGTGTCCACAGACACTGGGGGCGAGGTGGGGTTAAGTGTCTTGCCCAAGGACACAACGGCAGCGCTCATCTGTGGGAGCTGGGATCACATGCGGTCAACCCATCAAGAGCAGGATTCGAACCACCAACCCCTGGATCACGAGGCATATGCTCTACCAACTGAGCTACTGCGGAATGTAATGTAATGTAATGGAAAAGCAGAAGAAAATGAATGAATGAATGAATGAATGAATGAATGAATGAATGAATGAATGAATGAATGAATGAATGAATGAATGAATGAATGAAGGATTGCTGAAAATGATCAGTACAGGATAAATTTGGAGTGTAATTTCAAGAAAAATATATCAGTTCAACACGTTCTACAAGATCCTAGTGTCCCCCCCCCCCAAAAAAAAAAAAATAAATAAATAAATAAAAAAATCCCTATTCATAATATAGAGCCTGGCTCCATTCTCCCCTACAATTGCTAACATCATGAGCTTCATTTAAGTGGCCTCGAATGCTACGGGTGGCATCACACTTGCTTAGTTCACTTTAGTCTATGGGCTAGACTAGAGTTTAGCTACTACCAACATTTAGCTTATAAACTGACATCTAGATTTACTGACTCTTGTATTGTGTCAGGTAGTTTCACCACAAAATACAGCAAATGGAATTATGTTGAGATGTCAAATTTAGAAACACATCATCTATTGTTTCAGAGTTGATCTTATCATGTAGCCTGATGAATGCAAATTCTGACACCTAAAATAATGTGAGAATGTCAAACCAATTGGTGCGCTGGCAAGAAATAGCTTGTCAGTCTTGCAGAGTTGAAATGTTTTTTTTTTCAGAAAGCCTGTCCACATTTTCCCTGAGCCTTAAGCGGGACTCGTGCGGATAGAGTCATCAAACTCCCAGTGAAACATGCTCTATTTCCACAGTGTAACGGAGAGGGCTGCTGTTGCTACGAGAGCCGGTTGAAATCAAAGCTCCAAACGTTGGTGAATCCCGCAGGTCCTCGCACTAGCTTGCTCCTCTGATGTTTCTCCTCTCATCATCGTCACAATCGTCTTCACTGGAGAAACTGCTACCACCACGGATGGCCTTTAACACTTCATTACAAGCGGCTGACACAAACGGGCACACTCAACGGTCTCCACAGAATCCAGAGAAGATTGTGTAAACGCCGGCAAATCCACGCGTACACAGACCCCGAAATTACCTCCGGGAATTATGATCATTAAAAGAGATAGAGCATATTATGAAATGGATAGAGAGCTGGGGGCTGATGTTGGAGCTTTGATGTTAAACTGAGGAGAAAGTGAATGTAGTGGAATGTAGTGGATCTGAATGTGAGGCAAGCGCATTGAGAGCTGTTAAAAACGGTCCATTTAGCTTGGCTGATTCAGTAGTTAGCAACTTCTAGCTTTCTAAAGCAGTTGGAAAATTCAACTGTCATTCTAGCCAACTCTTCTAAAGTCATTCATATAAAGACACTCTCTCTCCCATTCCACCAGCTATACAGTTTACAACTAGGCCTGTCATGATAATTACTATAACAATATTTTTGGTCAGCATTTATCATGTGTATGTTTTCTTGGCACTTACTGGGAAATTTTGGCTCTATGATAAGATTTAAACCCTATAAGGTTAAATTAATAACTTCTATAACTCATTATAGATGCACACTACATACTGTGCATACTTTTTTTTCTGTTCTAGCTGCTGTTGTGAGTGGACGTGTCTTCTTTTCCTCCCTTATCAGTTGCTCTGTGTCTGGTGTTTTGTTCTCTCATCTAGTCTCCTTTTCTCCTGTTTGGAACAGATTTTCAAAATCTTAAATTATGGAATTGATAAGCTGGTCCCTCAATGCAAGTGACACTCTTTTTTCACAAAGGAATGCCGGTCTGGGAGAGCTGAACTGTCCAGACGGAACTTTCAATGCCAGATACACGAGGGATGCTTGGGACAAGTGGAATGTTGTGTGTCTGTGTGTAATATCACACAACAGTGGAGCCGTTGCTGACCTAGTGAAGGGATTACATCAGAAAGTGATACAGGTTGAGGAACATCTCCAACCAAAGGATAGCTCTCAACGTCTGGACACCATCACAAGCATGCTCACAGTACTGTGCAGAAACAGCACAGCACAGTCTGCTGCGGCCACTGCTGTACGCCAGGAGGAACTGTCTAGGCCTCTAGAGACTCTGCAAGGTGACATGAAGTTGGGGGCCTGGCAGAACCAGGGTTCTGGCTAATTGTCCATTCACCAGGGTTCTAAAAAATTATTGATCATGTTAAATTATCCCCTTTGGTGTAATTAATCAGTCTCCCTGAAATCTCTGAATCAACAGGACTCTTTATTTTGACTCAACACACCCCCAAGGACACAGCTGTGGTTATCACAGCACACTATAAAACAAAAGGACATGTTATCAAATTCAGCTGGAACACTCTGAACATGTATTCTGTAAACACTCTGCCCTGCCTATTTAGTAATATCCGCCTCAGCTCAGTTCCAAATAGTTTCATCAATATTCTGTTCTGCTCCCCCTCCCCACCCTCCCGTTTGTTCACCACACAAAACGACGCCGTGTGTTACCTGTCCCATTGTTTTTGTCGCAATATGTTTGTGAATATTGTTATTGATTGTACTTGCATCTTTTTCTACTCTGTTATCTCCAAGATGGCGGCGCGCGCATGCGCTGTGGCCCCTTCCCTGGGCGTCACTCACTCTCTCTGCTTGGCCAGGGAGAAATTAAATTTCAATTCACTGTATGTTGTGTACATATGGCAGAATTCGACAATAAAGCTAACTATGAACTATGAACATACTAAGTACTAAGGTATTGTGCTATTTTTTATTGCAACTCATGTTTTTTAACAATATTGTAGATTTAGTTTTTGTGGTTTAAATTTGCTCTTGTGTTTTTGTGTCAGTGGCATAAATTTGTTTCACTATTATCATCTATATTTTCTTCAACTACATCAGGGGTGTCCAAACTTTTTTTTTTAATCAAGGGCCACATATCTAAACACAGATGAAGCAGAGGGCCGATCGAGGGCCATAGACTGGTGCTCAGTACAGTGAATAATTGAAATAATAATATGCATGTTTAACACGTTAGAATGAGCAATCAGTCCTTTATTCATGCTAAGATCCTCAAAACCACGCAATAAATATTAAATATTGTCTTATCAATGTAGATTTCCAAAAAACTTGCAGTCAAAAGTTCTGCTCAAGGTAATTTGGGCCAATACACCTGTAAGCCTGAGGGCCAAGAAAAATTTGTCTGAGGGCCACGGGCCATAGTTTGGACATGCCTGAACTATATCGAACTTCAAAATTTGTTATAGTGACAGGCCTATTCACAACCTCATGCACTTCAATTTAATCGCAGCAGCAGAACCACCATCCACCTCAGCCTTGCCATTTTCTAAAGCAACTGGAAAATGCTGTCAACTGTCATTTGTTATGGAAATCTTTATTGTTATACAAGGTCAACATCTTACAGTCTAACCCCTAGTTTCTTAACTGTTTACCTTAATCTTTGCCATTATCCTGTGCGATAGAGTGCCTTGGCTTTGTGCTCCTTGTATGAGTACACTGTTTTTGTTGAAAAAAACTGCTAACTGTACTTTAGATCTTGGTAATTGACTAACGCACTTCAATTACGACTAGGGATGTAATGATATCCAAATCTCTCTGTATGATACTTTCACGATATGCATCTCACTGTAGAGGTGGGTATTGGCAAAGAAGTCACGATTCAATTCGAATCACGATTCATATGCCACGATGCGATACTATCACGATGCATCACGATACTTGAATTATTGTGATGCATTGCAATATATTGGACATACTTCAATGAAAATGTACCAAAAAAAAGAGGATAACTTAAATATCAGTGGCTGTGTATCTGGCTAGTGTCTTCAATTGATACATAACTCTGAGCAAATCAATTCATAACTGAATTTATTGAATAACAAAAACAAATAAACCAAACCAATAACAAAAAAGTGCATAGGATGTGCATAAACAAAAAATGATGTTCAAACATTTGCCATTTTGGAGGTAGCTACCATCATAACAAACAATACCCTTTCACAAAGAAAAAAGTAGGATGCATAGGATTTATTAAAAAAACAAAAACAAACTAATAATTAAGGTATTTATTGATTAATATTAAATATTAAATTATCAAATATTAAATTATTAATTAATAATCATCGATTTTTGGCATCAAGTATCAATGCAGTATATTGTGAAAGTTAGTATCACGATGCATTGTCATGACGATTATTTTGCACACCCCTATCTCACGGTACGATATTTATTGCAACATTTAGTGGATGGTAACAAAGTGGTGAATATGCTACTCTTCTTTTTAAAAAAACCTTCACAAGCCTTTGGTTCTGTCATAATACAAAGATCTAAGATTTAATAACAGTTATTTCTTCATGTAGTCTGCACTGAAATGGAGTAAAGAATCATGGTCTATGTACTTCTCTGTATTTTTTTTTTGGGGGGGGGGGCTATTGCTGCACCATAACTATTTATTTAAGCAAAGAGACATGTAATTTGATATATTGTGATGGCCCACAATATTATTGTGAGACTGCTGACATTACAATATCGCGATATTTCAGTTATTGCTAGATCCCTAATTCTGACACTATCTCAGTGTTTCCCATTAATAGAATAGACTACGGTGGCCCCCGATAGTCTGAAATTCTCCACCATAGAACTTGGACTAGACCAGGGGTTGGCAACCCGTGGCTCCGGAGCCACATGCGGCTCTTTGATTCCTCTGATACAGTTCTCAGTACAGCGGTCCCTCGTTTATCACGAGTGTTACGTTCTAAAAATAACCCACGACAAGCGAAATCTGCGAAGTCGTCAGCTTTATATTTTACAATTATTCTCCATGTTTTAAGGCTGTAAACGCCTCACCACACACATTCTACACTTTTCTCAGACTGGAATTAATGTTTTCTCACATTTCTCTCTTGTTTAAACACTCAAACGTTCGTAGATTTTCAACAAAAAAGCACAGTATTAGAGAACGAAACCAAAGTGTATTTCGTGTGTATTTCACAGTTCTTATGACCGCTTCGCTGTGGCGGGTTTTGTCGGGGAGAAAACTTGCAAACTTACAGCACTTCAGAGTCACACTGCGATCGAACATTTATATAAATCTGGCAAACTGAACGCATTCTGTACAGGAGGCACGGAGGAGAAGGACTGACGAATCGGCAAAGGTCTACAGTCCTTTAGCCAATCAAGACGCAGAAATGCACGTTGATACACTATAAAAAAAATTGGAATAAAAAAAATCTGCGAAACAGCGAGGCCACGAAAAGTGAACCACGATTTCGCGAGGGACCACTGTATTTAATTAAATGTATTTTATTTTAGTTCATTCATTTTCAAAATGTAATTCTATGGCACAACTGCAAAAAAAAAAGACGTTATATGCAGTGTTATTTCATTTTAAATTTCAAAAGAGTTTTGTGGCTCCCAGTGTTTTCTTTACTGTGTGAAACGGGTCCAAATGGCTCTTTGAGTGGTAAAGTCCGACCCCTGGACTAGACAATGCAAAATCTCACTTTGTTGCTCCTTGTATTGTCATTAACATAAAAAGTAACTACACTGTTCAAAAAGACATCTTAAATATGAAATATAGGCAATAAGTGGCATTCAAACTCCACAAATTGTATTAAAGGCTATATTAAGCTAATTTCTAATCTATGTTATAACATTGTTTCCTCATCACAAACATACCTGGAGTTGTGTTTTGTTTCATTAATACATGCTTAACACACAAACCCTGCATATTTTCTCTTCTCTTCTCTCAAACAGAAAACAATCTGTTCCACCTTGTGATGTCATGTGATAATACAGGAAGTGCTCCACTGTGCATTTATCCTCCATGCACCTTCACTAGAATCATTTGGATAATTTCAGCCCTGGAACTGCCAATCTCTACTGAACTAAAGGTTAAATGTAACTTAACTTCAAAACTACAGCTACATGACATCACAAGGTGGAACAGAGCATTTTGAGCTTTGGACATACAGACTCATAATAATTACTCAAACATGTGTGAATGAAACAAATCATAACTCCAGATATGTTTTTGAGGAGGTAAAAGCATTATAACATGGCTAAAAGCTCACAAGGGTCAACTTTGTGTAAAATAAGACCTTTAAAGAGAATTATTAATATCTAGAGATTATTTGTACCACCATACTCTGAACAAAATCTATGGAAAACTCTGCTACCTTTGTCACTGCTATATCTACTAGGAGATCAAGTTATTCCGATCTTACTGCAACTTGAATATGATAAGCAAAAGGGATGGGATGGATGGGATGGGATCTCGTACCACAAGATCTCGTGAAACAAAACTGCTAAAAAAAAAACAAAAACAAAAAACATGCACACATGAGAAAAATTATCTTGTGAGATTTTTTTTCCCAAGTATTAACATTTGGATTGGACAAAAAAAGGTAATATGTTGTTGAGTTACATCTCTTCCTGTTCCAAAAACCAGCACTAGAATTGAAACAAAAATATGAAATCAAATAAATAATAAATTGTGAGGTCAAACTTGGAAACTGAATTGTGAAATGTATATATTTGGAATTATGTTAAAATCTTGTTCTCGTGGACCCAATCTCGTGGAAATTGTGTCTCGTCCCATCCCTAATGAGTAAAATTGAAATGGTGTCTCTAAAGGTGACACATCTGTTCTTCTCACAGCTTTTACAGGCTTATACTGTATATGCATTAGCTCGACTCACTTTGAATGCCACAACAATTCTGCCTCAATCTCCAACACCCACAGTCTCATTACCTCTAAGTACAGTTCCAAAGGATGCAGCCATACTTTTTTGACTTGAATTGCTAAACATCTTTTCCGCACAATTACCTTCATACTTTAGGGACAGGCAATATAAGTAGAGATGACTTACAATAATAACACCAAAAACAACATCACCTTTCTGGGAATGGTCATTAAATAGGGATGCAACAATTATCAAACTATTATAATAACTGTTATAAATATGTTTAAATCTTAATTATTTGGATTATGACAAATCCAAAGTCTTGCCAATGCATTTTAAAAGGGGAAAAGTAGCATATTCACATTTTGTTAACCTCCACAAAATATCCCAATAAGTATTGTACTGTAAGATATTATGAAAATATCGTACTGAGAGATTTGGATATTGTTAAATCCCTATCATTAAACGCAACCTGGTTCACCACCTTGCTTGAGAAGACATGTTCTTCTCCTACTGGTGGGTTTCAGGTGACATCACAGCATTCTATAGGACAAAATTTATTAATACAGATTGTTAAAGGTCCCATGGCATGACATTTTCACTTTCTGAGGTTTCTGAATGTTAATGTGAGCTCCCCTACCCTGTTTAGGCCCCCCCCCCCAATGGCTAAAAGTTGCGAAATGTCTAAACTGAGCATTTGCTATCCTTTTCTGTGTTTGAAAAAACACAGCTCAAACGGGCGATTCTGGACAAGGCACCTTTGTTACGTAACATCGAAAAAAGAAATGCAAATGCAGTTCCACCCCCGTCTGGATCTCCACCCCCTGTGTCTGGAAATCACGCCCAGAGAGTTTGGACCGCAAAGGAGCTACGCAATGCGAAATGCGTTTTTTTATTTGCCTGGAGGCACGTGCAAGTGTTTCTAGGCTCGGAAATCCTTTACCCGACCCTCTGGACCTCTGAAACAGCAGTGGTTTAATTTTATTTTCTGTGAAAATGTGTTTTTTTAATTTAAATTCCTCTCCTTTCTGCCTCCGCGCTTCAAACGCGGAAATGGGAAACAGCCACAGAGCAGCGCTCCAGCGGCGCAGAGGAGCGGGTGGGGGGGTGGGGGTGGGGCCCTTCTCATTTGCATTCAAGTAACAAGGCCCAGAATGAGTCGTTCAGACAGAGAGATTATGACTCTGACTCTGTACATGTGTCTTTCTCATGCACTGAATGTTGATTTTGAAGAAGGATTCATTTACAGTATTAGGGAACCATTAAGGCACCATATAAAAGCATCAAGAAGTACCATGTCATGGGACCTTTAAAATGCAAAATTATATTGTAATACAATGAGTTCTTGAGTTTAGTTAAAAATTTAAAATACAGTATTAGGTTCGACATTTGTGAATTTACCCTTTTGGATACTTCATGACAAAGTACAATGTAATCAATAGGGATATTTTCACGAAATGCATCTCATGGTTCGATATTTACTGCAACATTTTGTGTTTTTTTTGCTCACAAACTCGTGAATATGCTACTTTTCCTTTTTAAAGCCTTTGGCACTGTTATAATATGAAGAAATAAGATTTTAAAATGCTTAATAAGTTTTCTTCATGTATTTCTTCATGTAGTCGGCACTGACAACACCAAAGGATCATGGTCTATGTGTTCTCTCTGTTTTTTAGCTAGTGGTGCACCATGGCAAGGGTATTTGTATAGCACAATTCAAACACAAAGTAAGTCAAAGTGATTTACAGAATAAGAAAGACATTAAAATCACAAAGAAAGACATCACCATAACTACTAATTTAATCAAAGAGACTTGTAAGTCGATATATTGTGATGGCCTTCGCTATTATTGTGAGACTTCTGACGATACGATATCACGATATTTCGGTTATTGTTACATCAATAACAAATCTGGCCCTTGCCCTACATCTTCACATTCTAGAATCTGAAAACTACCAATAGCAGCCCTAACACAATTACTCCATCTCCAATCCAATAACAGTAGCCATCACATTCTACAGCAAGCGCCACCAGATCAATTAAAACTCATTTAAATGGATTCACATGGAATATAATCCGGCATTACAGTTCAAATCCTATTGTGATCATTAGTAATCATTTCCCAGCACCGGAGGCATAGATTCGTCTATAGGTTTACAGACACTAGCCATTTATCAACATTGCATACCCTGCAGGTTTTAATCAATCCAATGAAACCCACTTTAAATCAGTGCACTAGGCTAGCACTATAGGCGCTCAATCAATCAGGCCCCCTAATGTTTAATAGTTTAATTCTCTTGTTTGAGGATCCTCCAGAGAGCAAAGTGAAAGCAGGTCTGTGGTAAGCTATATTAAGGCCAAAGTGATGGAGAGGGTCTGTGCTTCTGTTATTGCAGCAGGTTCACAACATTAATTGCTGGTAATTAACAAGGATCTATCACCAAGGAAACGGGGAGGGGATAGGAAACTGTAGCTAATTATAATGATGTGTTTGCAAATCATGTTTTAATTCATGTTTGTGGGGGGGAAAATGAGGGAATATAATTTCAGGCTGTTTATTTAGGTTAGGATAGGGTGCTGTGTCTCCATTAAATAGCATTAACAAGTTGGTTGTGACTTTCAGAATATAGGCTAAAATCGACTTATAAGACAACGTTCAAACTAACTGTGAATCGCCATAATTCGATGTTTCTTTCTGAATCAATTATCAAATATTAGCGTAAAGTTTTCACCCCATGATTCGCCCATAGAGCCATGGATTCGCACATCGTGTAAACAAGCTTTTTCTATTGTTGCTAGCTAAGGAGGTAGGCTAACTTGTTATTTCCATACTCATTAACGTGCTGTGCCAAACTAAACAGGTTTTAACCCCTTACACGTGGGTTAGTAGGCTATTGCAAGCATTATAGAGACTTTTAGTCAAACAGGTAATATCCTAATTAACTTATCAAGCGTTATTTAGTTTACACTTGTAAGTTTTTTTCTTTAGTAGGCGAGTCTTCTTAGAAATATATTAAACTAAGTGTGTCAAAGTGTCCATTGTGGGTCTGTTCCATGGCGCCCGTCCCCGTCAGATCAGCTCACTGCATCACCTCTCATCTCTATCGACACGGCGGACTTACGTCTCTGAAGCGATTCCAGTGCTTGATCTTGCGGCTGTACTGTGAAATGGTGGACAGCCACTGCTCGTCTTCCATGAAATTCCCCGTCTTGTCCGCTTCTTTGACGCTCTTCGCATCGGTCTGGTGGCTGGAGCCCACCAGCATCACTAGCGGGACGAGAAGGCACACGATATCCGTCATTTCCACCATGGCCGCGGTCAAAAACACTTGTGAACGCTCGGGCTGTCGCTGTTCCTCTGCTGCTGGAGGAGGGAGCGAGGAAGGATGCTGAGGCTGTGATAAAACTACCAACTGATTAGCCTATAGGAGCGCACTGCTGCGGGGGAGCGCACAGAGCGGAGAGGCGGGGAGGGGAGGGCCCACGGCCCGGGGAAGGTACGTACCTAGGGTACCTAGATGGTACGGACCTAGAGTATGGACCTATGGTATAGACTTAGGGTATGGACCTATGGTATGGACCTATGGTATGGACTTAGGGTATGGACCTATGGTATAGACTTAGGGTATGGACCTATGGTATGGGCTTAGGGTATGGACCTATGGTATGGACTTAGGGTATGGACCTATGGTATGGACTTAGGGTATGGACCTATGGTATGGACCTATGGTATGGACTTAGGGTATGGACCTATGGTATAGACTTAGGGTATGGACCTATGGTATGGGCTTAGGGTATGGACCTATGGTATAGACTTAGGGTATGGAAGTTGTTTTACTCACCCATAGCACTTTGGTGTCATATGGAGCACTTCCAGAGATGTTTTAGATTTGCGGTTAGCCTAGCGCGACTTCTAGCCATAACTCGGGGCATATAATATATTCCCCAAGCATGTAATATGCACCGTGCGGGCTCCAAATAACACAAACTTTAGCACTTTTCAAATCATAGAAGCCCGATGTCTTAGTCTACGATTTCGTTTGAAGCAAAAGTGGCCTGTAATCCGAGATTTAGGCATAGTTTACAGCTTTGCGTTTCATGTTTGGGTCCCGGGAGCTGAGAGCACAGTCCGCACATGCGCACTGGCGTCCTCATCTACTCGAAACTATGGCTAAATCTCGGATTATAGGCCACTTTTGACCACACGAAATCGTAGGATAAGACATCGGGCTTCTATGATTTGAAAAGTGCTAAAGTTTGTCTTATTTGGAGACCGGAAATAAGTGCCCCAAGAACTCACATGATGGAGATCGCAAATCTAAAACATCTCCGGAAGTGCTCCATATGACACCAAATTGCTATGGGTGAGTAAAACAACTTGTTTTATTACCGAAATAAGGCTCAGATTGTAAAAAAAAACGTTACTTTTCCTTTAAGGTATGGACCTATGGTATGGACTGCAGGTGGGGCTGAACGCTGTGGCACAAACTGTAGGTAGCACCAATAGTAGTCTGAACTACTCTAGATTTAGCACATACAGTAGATGGTAAGAGATGGTGCACATACAGTAGATGTTATAATGGGCTACAAATACCCTAGTCTTATCTAACATTTTATCACAGGGCAGATTAGTGTAATAATGATTTTGTATTTCATTTTAGGTCTATCCCCGGGCTTAGCCTTCTAGGATTTTTCATACTGCAAAATGCAACTTTATGAATTCATTATTTCATGGATTCCTAAACTCAGTGTGTGTTTGCATAAACCGTTTTAATCTTTTTCCTGTATCTTTAAAGGATTTGTAAGGCTGTAGAAAAATAAACAGATGCAAAAGGATTAAAAATATTATTTTTCATTTTCTGCTGATTAATATTGATTTTTCAGGATCGCAGAGATGCAGATTTCCAAAGAGGAGGGACGGTGCTGTTGTTGATGTAGCAGAAAATGCGCAGGTGTAAGTGAGAAGTTTAATGGTGCTGTGCACTATATATATACAGCCCGTGTCCCGTTAAGCCACTGAGGCAGCAGGCAGAGCCTCTGAAAGTGGAGCAGCTAACAGCGTGGCAGCTATAATCAAGTTCATTAATTACCCCTGCACTACTTCTGCTATTTATGTCAAGAAAATACAAACAAGTATAGAGTAAACTCCATAGTTTAGGCTTATATATCTTGCACACGAGAGATTGGGTACAACTTTATTGAAGTTTATTTTCAATAATTTTGTGGGTAAAGCTGGTAGAGAGTGTCAGCTAAAGTTGCTCATTATGCTTTCTTCTTTTTTGTGTCACTTTTTCACTTGTTAAAGGTGCGTTTATTTCATTCACACATGTTTGAGTAACCCTTTATAAGTGTGTCTGCATCTCCAAAAGCTCAAAATGCTCTGTTCCACCTCGTGATGTCATGAAGCGGAAGGGTTAACAACTACCTCTTGCCAATTCCATTGCTGAAATTATCAAAATTAATCTAGTGAAGCTTTATGGAATGTAAAAACACAGTGGAGCACTTCCTGTATTACACATGACATCACAAGGTGGAACAGAGTGTTTTGCATTTGAGAGAAGAACTCTAAATATGCAGAATTTGTGTATTAAATATGTGTGAATGAAACAAAACACAACTCCACATATGTTTTGATGAGGAAACAACACCATGAAATAGATCAGAACATACCATAATATGGGCCTTTTAAATAAAAATTTCCCAGCTGACCATAAGGAGACTGGATGTAGTGAGAGAAAGAAAAAAATAACCAACATACAGAAGAGGAATCAATATTAGCATATTGCTGTAATGAGTGAATGTTATATCTCTATATGAAATTCAATTCTCGATAAATTCTATGACAACAAATCAATACGGTCCAGGGTCCCTCTAGTGTTGTGATGGTCTATACATACTGCCTTGGTGTATTCTGGGAAGGGAAGCCTGCCATGTTATCTCACAATCTGTGTCTCTCCTCTGCCTTTTCAGTCTCTCCCCTGGGAAACGCAGACAGTGACAGCTCCTAACTGGAAAGCTGCTCTTTGACACCATTTTTGTCAATAACCGCTGAAGTATATAAAATGTACTATGAGGGGATGTAGTATTGGATAAATTCATTGCATAATACAATACAATACATTAAACAAAACTGTATGTTTTGATTGTAGGATTCTGTTGGTAGAAGAAGTACTAAGTTTTGTTACTTAAACGTGCATTGTGTAACTTTTTGGTTGGGGGTCTGTCACTGTCTTGTTTCTATGGAGATGTCATTGCTCTGCTTCACATGTTCCACAATATAAGACATTATAATATGCCATTAAACAGATCTACCTTACATATATTCAATTACAGGTGGTTTTATAGCTCAAAAATATCTACAAAAACGGGAATTCTGACTGAGCGGGGTCACCTTTCTACAGATCTGACCTGTAACTTGGTCTGGTTTGGTCTTAATGTAAGGTTTAATACCATGCTGTGAAATATTCCAGACAAAGCAATAACATCATGGAGAAAAACATTTGACAAACCCTCCACCAGAAAAGTTACACAATGCACCTTCAAAGAGTAAAAAGATTTTGAGATCTAATGATGCTTCAAATGTAGTGATTTTGACAAAGATTTGTGCTGAATTTTATTCAACAGAAACAAATCTATAATCTAATCTATATTTTTTTTCCTAGCTGTTTCTATTTGTGTATTTTTGTTTTTGTCTTTTCAAAAATGTAGTGGAGTAGAAAGTACAGATACCTACTCCTAAATGTAGTGTTGTAAAAGTAATGTTGTAAAACTTACTTAAAGGTGCACTGTGTAACTTTTCTGGTGCAGGGTCTGACAAATGCTTTTTTCCCCTGAATATGTTACTGCTTTGTCTGAAATGATTCACAGGATGGTATTAAACCTTTCTATCTTCATGGAGACCAAAACAGACCAAGTTATAGGTCAGATCTGTGGAGAGGGAATCCCGCTTGCAATCAGAATACCTGTTTTTCTAGGCATTTTTGAGTCATACTGTGGAACATTCCAGACAGAGTAATGACATCTATATGGAAACAAGCAGGTGACGGACCCGCAACCAAGAAGTTACGCAGTGCACCTTTAAAAAATATTGGACTATAGAATACTTTTTGGAGCCAGCATGTCTGACTTCTTCTAGCACCTCCAGCCAAAAGTAGAAACATACTATACTTACAGATTGTGAATGCAGAGAAAGAAAAGCGAAAACATACGAGCCAACTATGTCCCTCTTATTATAAACTGATGAAAAGGACCAACATGGCGGCGTAATCTTAGAGCCAAGGCCATGGGGAGTTTCAGGTAATCTCCTTGGGAAATCTTGAGAAAATGTCCACCGTCTGTCAGTCAAAGTGAGGTCCGCTGCTTCTAAGGGAGGACAAATTGAACTTCGCGTTATCTGGCATGGCTTCAGGGCGGGGACAATACAAAGATCAGATGATACAAAACACATGTCAACAGAAAAATACGCGTGGAATGCTAGCTCCGAAGATGATATTTGCTAGCTTAGGGCAACTTTGTATCAATCACCTGTGCTATTTTGTACGCTTTCAAACCCGGGTGTCGAGTAGGGCTTTTGTTTGTCTAATAATGCTTTTTTGCCTTTGTATGTAGGTTAGGGAGACCAGATTTTCAAAATAAAAAACTGTAACATGCTCGGTTTATGGTGGCAGGTAATAATAAAATTGTGAAAAGTGCCTGTAATTGAAGGTGCACTATAACGTTTTGGTTTTTGGTCCGCCACCTGCTTGTTTCTATGGATATGTCATTGCTCTGCCTGGAATCTTCCACAGTATGACATTAACCAGCTCCACCTTAGATTTATTTAATTAGAGGTGGATTCGTAGGTCAAAATACCTTAAAGCCCCAGTGTGTAGGATTCGTGGCGCATAGGTGGATCGTGCTATTGCACTTTCTGTTTTAGCTACGGCAGACCTCGAGGGTCACCCGGGCGCTACTGTACAAATAAAACGCGGTCCCGTTTTTTGTTTTTTTTTTTCTCATGAAAACACACATTTCCGATCATGTACCATGACACTCTACACATCAAATGAAACCTTACAGTCTCCTCTTTTTGACTATGCAATTCATTTCCCTGCACAACAATCACTCCCCGAGCACATGGGGCTTTTATACGGAAAAGCACAAAACTCTGTATTTCACCATAAACTTGCTCTCAGTTTGTCCGTAAGGATCCAGCGAATAAAATCCAGCAAAACAATTTAGTGCAAAACACGTGTTAGATCCATTACGACGTCTGATCCGGCAGCATGCTTGTGTTGTTTACCCAAAACCAGGAGCCTTGCCGAAGGCGAAGGCGGAGCCCAAATGTCCTTCTGCGGCTCTCGTATTCAAAATGGCTGCCTCTGCATGGGGAAGATCCCCCTTTTATGTGACTATATCTAAGTCCAAAAGAATACTTTGATTTCATGATGGAAGTGAAAAGGCTTGGAAAACAATGTATTTTTGAATGGGTATCTTCAATTTCAGTAATTAACGGGTAAAAATCTTACACACTGTCCCTTTAAAAACAGGCATTCTGACTGTGAGCGGGGTCACCTCTCCACAAATCTGACCTGTAACTTGGTCTGGTTTGGTCTCCATGAAGGTAGAAAGGCTTAATACCATACTGTGAAATATTCCAGACAAAGCAATAACATCTCCATGGAGAAAAGCGTTGATGGACCCTCCACCAGAAAAGTTACACAATGCACCTTTAAGGAAAATGATTATGCACTCTGACTTATTCACGATTTACTTTACTTGATATATTGATATAATCTAAGAGCTATTTTCAGTTTTTTCAAGCATGTTTTTTTTTTTTTTTGGGCTAAACAAATGAAGTATATGCCCCTCTTTACTGTTGGCGAAGAGATTGGTCAAACATAAGGACCCCTCGGGGATTTCTTGTTTAAAACTTGGACAAATCACTGGTTTTGTTTTATAAATCTATTGGGACAAGGGACACAGGTAAATATATCTTCACAGATAATGAACCTTTAAATTCCTACTATTTACTTACTACAAAATTTACTTAATATTCAGTAGCCTACCTACAACCCAAAACATTTATTATTATTTTTTATTTTTATATTTTTTTTTTAGAATCAAATCAACTTAAATACTCCATATACCATACTCCATACAACTGTACAATAACTCACCCTTATGTAACCCTATGTCCTGTCAATCATCATATCATCTTTGCACTGTTTTTCCTTATGACCTCTTGTATATAGCTGAGATATATATGTATTACTATATTTCTATTTTTAATGTTTACTTGTACATGCACATTTACACAATCATACCTTATTTGACACTAGTCTCTCTAGCTATTTTTGGTTCCATTTATATATTTTTTCTCTTTATTATTAGAATATGCTATGATGTGTGAGCTACTGTGTTCAAATAATTTCCCTTATGGATCATTAAAGTTTGTCTAAGTCTATCATAGTAAAAGTCAGTGTATTTTCACAATATAATCTGTGTAAGCTACTTTTGTTGACTGCTGTTTTCAAAGTGTTCTATAAATAAAGATGGCTTGGAATTAACTAATTATTTTTCACAACTCCTAAACGTAAATAAGAAACAGCTTCAATACAGCGTGTGTGAGTCATAACCCACAACACAATTTAATTTAGTTTTGACAAACAGTCAGGCAGAAGTGTCCACAGAGTCTTAATTAATTCAGAAGCAAAGAGAAAACATAAGATAGAAAGAAGTATACATCCTTAATAATGCATGTTCTTCTAAAATGAGACACAGCTCCACTCAGAGAGACACGGCATGTCATGGGAGGTCTACTTATAAATTATTATAAACAGTTTTGTTTTTATTTCTTTCTCATGTGCTTACACTCAATTTGCATAAGTAAATATTGGGCCAGGTATTCAATCTAGTGCTTTTTGTTAGATGTGTCTACTTAAAGAATTCTCAGTTTAAGTAGCAAAATAAAATACAAGTGTAATTCAGGGTTACCTAAGTGTATTCATAGGTTTTAAATTATGGCAACAGTTCTCCATTGTTTTAGGAATTGAGCAGTTTAAATCAATATTGTACCTTGAATTGGGAAAGCATGTGTATGGTAATATGTCGGTACAAATTAAAAACAAACTACTGCACCTTGTCCACATGTATGAACAGGAGCCTCTCTTCCTGCAGAGCATCTATGAGCAGATGTCTCTGCGTCACACCAATAAGATCCTGATTGACCCTCTGCACGCTTTGTACTTGGAGTACGGGTTACTACCTTCAGGGAGAAGGTTCAGCACGCCCACCGCTGTTGCATGTTTAGTAGACTACTAAATAGATCATTGAAATAGGTAATCAGCATACTACACTTCATTATGGACTGATGAATTATAATTAACTTATGTTTTTATGTATTCTGTATTTAATAGACATATATTTTTATCTGGCGGCAGTAGCTCAGTTGGTAGAGTGTTTCTCTAGTGATCCAGGGGTTGGCGGTTCGAATCCTGCTCTTGACGGGTTGGCCGCTTGTGATCCCAGCTCCCACAGATGAGCGCTGCTGTTGTGTCCTTGGGCAAGACACTTAACCCCACCTTGCCCCCAGTGTCTGTGGACATTAGTAGCCCCCATGGCAGAAGATACATCAAGGCCTGTTGTGACGTGAGCCGTCCTCCTGTGGACCCACCACCCATGGGAGAATTCATGGGGGCTGGTGCATTGTGTTCTGGGCAGCAGAACACTGCTTGGACTGCTGCCCTTGCGACCCAGAAAATGGAAAAAGCGGAAGAAAATGAATGAACGAATGAATGTTTTATCTATTCCACAGCATTGATGGCATCACGGGTGGATAGCCAAAGACAAATTTCTCAGACAATAAAGATAATTATGAATAAGATCCTATAAAAAGATAGCAGTTATGCTATTGCTGGATTTATTTAATGACTTTTGCACATCTAAGCCCTGGTGTTTCATGTTTACATCTCAAAGATTCACTAGGTAACTCACTTGTGTAGGGTCCACCACCTGCTTTGCCTGAAATGTCCAACAGTGTGGCATTAAACCAATCTCGTGTCACCATGAAAATAAATGCATGATAAATACAGTGGAACATTTCAGACAAAGCTATAACCATGGGCTGGTTGTGTTTTTGACCCATATTTCAACTTAAGGTCTCATCCTAGATATGGGCACTGTACCCCAAACAGTATTTGTCCCAGAGAGAGACTCTCAAACTTTTTTCTCATAAGGACTATTAATGAACATAAAACATTTTTCAGGGACAGGTGAAGGAGGGCAAAGCAATTTTAATATTCATAGCATCAGATAAATTAGATAATCATTGCCAGAAAATGTAGCTAAAATGTTTCTCCACAGCATGATTTTTTTTTGTCACATTGAATACTACTTTACTAACTGGTCACTGGCAAGCATGACAACCTTAAAAGCAATATAATCACTTTTTAAAAAGCTTTAAAAATATTTGACAGATTTTTAAAAATCTTTTCATCATTGCGTCATACTTCAGAAATATAATATCTTAAGTTTTGAAAATTTAAGAAAATTTAAACCCAAGCCTGCTTGTTATGTAAGGTCTTAAATGGACTCGCTCCACCACCTTTGGGTGAGTTAATTTTGCCCAAATTCAGGACTAGTGGTCAGGTAACAAAAGCCTCTACCAGAGCCACTGTGTAACACCTTATAGACGCACAACATTCAGGCAGCAGGTGTTTTCAGTCATGGAACAGAAATCTGGAACAACATCCCAGCTGCAATAACTACCACATTCAGTACATTTAAAACCAATCGGAAACAATGGCTTAATATGCATTGTCCCTTAAAAACAAACAAACAATGAAGGTGTTAAGGTATTGCAGTAGATTAAAACGCATATAGACATATATATTTGTTTGACAAACTAATGCCTTACTGTTTTTGTTCTTGTATTGTTATATTATGGTAATATTAAAATAAATTAAAAACACATACTAGATATGGTAGCAGATTATAACAAATAAGTAAAACTCCTTATAGGATATATATTTTTTCCTGTAGGGACCTGGACTGGTGTTTGGGCACCCCTGCCCTAGCTTATATACCACTGTACTAATTATCCCATCCTCTGTCCGCCATTGACAACAGCTTGAATTCAGTTGCAATGTCAGCCACAACAGCTCCTACCCCTGTCTACTTCCTGGACATGTATATTAGGCCATTGTGTGCGGAGTTGTGAGTTGTTAATGCTTTGATAAAGAAGAGTGAGCTTCAGCAGAAGTTGCCAAAATCTCACTATTTGTAGTTTACTCTCCTCCTTTGAGAACACAGCTCTGTTTCTGCCTCCCCCAGCAATAAATCAAAGCCCAAACGGAATGCTGCAGGCTCTCCCAGTCCAGGTGACACAGGCACAGACAAGAGCACAACACAGCCCCTGTCCTATCAGAGTGGAGGGCTACGGATAAACAATAGACTCCAATGGCCTATAGAAATAAAAATGAGAATGTACTTTAGGTCTTGCGTGAAAAGTCCCTCAGTCGTCCAGGTAGAATCCATGATAACAGGAGAAGTTCAATTTGTCAACTGGACAAAGTTTGTTTGGTTGAAGACGTTTCGCCGCTCATCCGTTTCGCCGAAACTTTGTCCAGTTGACAAATTGAACTTCTCCTGTTATCATGGATTCTACCTGGACGACTGAGGGACTTTTCACGCATCTTAAGAACTGACGAAGCCTCTCGGATGAGCGGCGAAACGTTTTCAACCAAACAAACTTTGTCCAGTTGACAAATTGAACTTCTCCTGTTATCATACTTTAGGTCTTGTTTAGGTCAAAGCTCTGGATATAAGCAGTTTTAGTAAAGAAGGCAAGGATTGTACTTTGCTATGACAAATTAAAGAGGCCAGATTGGTACAGGTACAACCGCTTTTAATATGATTTAAAGGTTCACTTTTTAACTTTTCTGATGGATGGTGTGCTGCCTGCTTGTCTCCATGGAAATGTTACTGCTTTGCCTGGAATGCTACACAGTATGGCATAAAACTTCTACATATCTAAATGTACTATGAAAATGTGCATTCTTACTGTAAGCGGGGTCCACAGATCTGACCAATAACTGTCCATAGATAGACAGACTGACAGATAGATACACACCATTACAGATCCTGTAATACATATCATACATTGACTCTTGTGAGCTTCAAGCCATGTTATAATGTTGTTACCTGGTCAAACACACCCAGAGTTGTGTTTCGTTTCATTCACACACGTTTGAGTAATCCTGTTTGAGTCTGTCTACATCTCCAAAAGCTCAAAATGCTCTGTTCCACCCTGTGATGTCATGTAGTGATAGTTTTAAAATGAACAGCTACCTTTTACCTTTTGTTTAGTAAAGATGGGCAATTCCAGGGCATATCCAAATGATTCTAGTGAAGATGTATGGAGTTTAAAAACACAGTGGAGCACAATGTATTACCACATGACATCACAATGTAGAACAGAGTGTTTTCTCTTGGAAAGAAGAACTCAGCCTGAATATGCAGGGTTTGTGTGTTAAACATGAGTGAAATCAAAACTCCAGGTATGTTTTTGATGAGGAAACAACTAAAACAGATCAGAAAATAGCATAATTTAAATCTCAAATACCTGTATAAATGTAACTACTTATAATTCCTTACGCATACTACCCATTCCTAACACCAAGTTGCTATAAACAACAAAACATTTTAGGGCTATCAGCAGTTTAGTACTTTGTGTAGTGCATGCTGTTGCTATAGCTACCCACCACAATGCTCAGACCCCTCTTTACTCAATGTGAATTAATTAACCACACAAGTGTTTTCATAACATTAATAGGCAATAATTATCACAGCTTATTTAAATGTGGGTGCACTCCTCTTAACACTCCTAATGGACATGTTGCCTAGGTGAAATTTAATTATAACAATACAAAAATCAATAAAAAGAAAGGATTCACATTTAACACCTCATTAAGTGCTATTACATTGCTTTAGGAAGCCCGAGGCAGCTGACAACACTGAGGCGAGTTTGAACTGTAAAATGCAGCTTTTGACACGAGTTATTTCTACATTTCCATACGTGTTTCTTTTCCGTACTCGTTAGACTAAACTACAACATGGTACAAAAATAGGCAGGTTTGAATGCAGGTGCAGAAAAGGAGGAGCTTTACTTGTGGCTGCAGTGTGTAAAATGTATAGGAATTTTTGGTGGCAGTCAGCCTGTTGCTGTGCATGTTCAGATACTAAATGTACCCAGGCATAGTGCACACGCAAAAACGTGCCAACTGGAAAACACAACGTCTCATGAGAATGCTGCAAGGACGCCCCCGTGTGGTGGTCGTGTAGATGACGGTCTATCGATGCTGCTGAAGCCTGTGTTAGAAGATTCAACATTCAAGATGGTTTATTTGTCATATGCAGAATCAACACAAGGTCAACAATGCAATGAAATGCTTTGGATCAGAAGAACCGTTGACTCGCTAAGATGTACTAATAACATGCAATAATAGTACATGGTAAAAAAAAAGTGTTGCAAAAGTGCAGGGGAAGAAGTGAACAATATAATAAACAATATAATAAAATATGTAATAAAATGTAATAAAGATACAAGGTACAATGTACAAAGGTGCAGGTAGGATTAAATCAAAGATCAAATAAGGTGTAAGTATTTCACAGATTGCACATTATATGGTGTGGTGTAGGTGTTGCATGTGGATTTCGTATTGCACATACAGTAGTATGATATAGCTGTTGCACAATGGTTATTGCACACATTATTGCACAGGTAACAGTAGTTTACAGTGAGGTAGTGACAAACATGATACATTCATACAGAGCAGCAGCAGTAAACATATTATGCATAATGAAAGGTAGTTTAGTGCAGTATTATTGAGAGTTCAGTATTATTTACATGATCAAAGATCAAAATTCAAAGTCAGCTTTATTGTCAATTCTGCTATAGGGCCTATGTGTTCAACATACATCCATCCATCCATCCATCCATCTTCCGCTTTTCCATTTCTGGGTCACGGGAGCAGCAGTCCAGACAGGGTGAATCGAAATTTCGTTTCTCTCTGGCCAGGTAGTGCAAAAAATATAAAGACGAAACAAAACAAAACAATTACAATAGTTAATTTGTATTTTAATATGAATCGATTTCTTTACACAACAATTCACAAATGATTGGAAAACAGTTCATACATTTACTTATAAGATAAGATAAGATAAGCCTTTATTGATCTCACACAGGAGAAATTTACTCGCCACAGTAGCTCCAGGACATTTGGACAAGAGGGGAATAGTGCATGCAGGCAGGGAGGGGATAAAGTAAGTAATAAATAATACAAATAGTAATACGTAATGATAATAATAATGGAAAATAGTAATAATGATAATAGTAACAACAAGCATCAACATGAAAAAGGAGGATATTGCACACATGAAAGTCTTGCAAAAGGTAACTCCCCAGAAGCTGCCTTATCTTATAGAAGGGGCCCCAGACACAAAATGCCACAAAACACATCATTGCAAGTTATTATATTGCCTATACACCTATAGGCATGAACGTATTTATGGTTAACACAATATTGTTAACTTGCAATTGAGAATGTTAATATTCACTTCAAAGTTTGGCTACTTTAGCTTGTTGAAGGTGGGATGAGCCTATAGCATTGTTGTAGTCTGTAGCCTATTGCAGCCCTCAATAAATTGTTAAATTTCTCAAATTGTTCAACACAAAACAATATCAGCCTATAAAGTTCTTATTAACTAGTGGAAAAGTTATTTGGCGACCACATTTAAAGGTTAAAGCTACAGGCTATTAAAAGTGAATTAAAAGTCCTGGTGAGTGGCTTACTGGGAGGGGGTGTGGACGTGTTCTTAAAACGCAGGGGCCCAAACGTGTTCAAAGTTTCGTTTGGGCCTTTTCCACGCCTATCATCACCATAACCTATCGCTAAGAACGCAATTTGCCTATATTTTCCAGGCTTTTTTCTTTCCTTCTTTTGATGTTTCTTTATTTCACCTACAGTAGGCCTATATACACTACTTTTTCCAAACATCACTGCCTAATGTTAAAAGTGTTGTCCCCAAGTTGACCAACACTAATTCACATTTTGGGTAGATCTTGAAAAACACAAAATAAACAAGTCAGACACCCACTCTAAACCATTTATCACATAGGCTCGACTAAAATGAGAAGACGATGGTTCTACCTTCATGAAAAACGTGATCACTTACCAGGAAACAATTATTTTATTTTTGACTCCACTTGCATACTTCTGGGCTGGTACCTAGTCTATGGATGCAAATGCGATGCTTGTGTTTTAGCTGAGCAGTTCATTTTCAAACAGCCGTCATTAAATCATTTGCAATGCAGCCTTAGTCAGAATTTGTCATTGTTGTTTCCCAATGTTGAAATTATTCTCCTTTGTCAAGACTCACGCAGCCAGTCACGAAGACGCGAGCTACGTGGCGTACGTGTCATTTGGGGAACCCGCCGGGGGGAACCACTTTTCATGACGCGTCTCTTTTGCTTTTTCATCATTTCTATTGTGTTTGTGCTGGTCTAAATGTGTCTCTTTAAGTGATGACTAACGGCGTGATACACAAAATAATAAAACATATTAATTTAAGTGTAAAAATGCTATTTTCATACGTGGGGGGAGGCCGGCCTTGAGACGCCCGGGTCAGGGGCCAGGGGACATCAAAGGGCCAAATGTTACCAGGCAAGTCTGAGCGCTGGGTACGTGAGCTCACAGCTGATTGGCCGAGAAATGCAGGGGGCGGGGCCTCTCAGATGGGGGTTTTAAGCTTTGTTCCATTGTTGCAGATTGTGCTTTCCAGCTGGTCTGGCTCCGGGGAAGGGATCAACTGTACAGAGGCGACCATCAGTAGCACTTCTTTTTATACACCCGGAGTATTTTTAAACATATTTTAATATAAATATGCCATTATCTTGCAACCAATCTCTGGACGGCAGCTTTCCACCTTCACCTGTTGAGGACAGGACTTTGAATAGACTGTCCTGGGGCAGTCTGCTGCATAAACTAGTGGAACTTAAGGGGAACCAAAGAGAACAGTGCAACTGGAGTGAAACTGGTAAGTCTTCAAACATTTCATATTTTATTTTACTTAAAACTGGCATTTAACGTAGAGTAGATGCAACTAGGGCTTATGTTGTCACAAGTATTCATCCACAAGCTATAACATATTTTAAATAGAATAGAGTGATTTATACAAGCCTAACTTATTTTTCTTATGTTGTGTTTAGGTTCTGTAGCAGACTTGTCTTTGACTGACAGTGACAGTAATGACTTCTTCTATCCTCTGGAGGAGTCTGTGGCCTCTGAAGCTGTGGCTGCCATCGCACAAAGCCTGAGTGAAGCGTCACATTTACTAGGCTGCTCTAAACTCATTGTGCCCGACTGTTTGATGCAGAACATTGGCCAGGAGCTGGTCCACTTGGCCCTCAGTGAGCCGTGTGGCCTCAGAGGGGCGCTGGTGGACCTGTGTGTGGACAGAGGGGACCAAAGCTCCTTGTGTATAGTGGACCAAATCGCAGTGGACTCTTCTTTGGTGCCCACCTTTCAGGTGACTCTGGTGCTGAGGCAGGAGTCAAGAGGACTATGGCCCAAAGTCCAGAAGCTCTTAAAGGGAAGCCAGTCCCCACAGACCCCCACAAAACACCAGCCCACCCTCAGACTGAGCCATAGCTTCAGAGCCATCAAGAAGAAGCTGTACTGTTCAGGAGAGCTGCTCATAGAGGAGTGCTGCTGACAGAGCACTATTGTCCTGATCACATCTGGACAAAAACTACTATGAATGCACTAATGTCGTTCACTTAAACTGTACCTGAACTATGACTTTTAACACTTGCCTGTGAGGAACCCTCCTCCCTCTGAGAGGAGCCAACATAACAAAGACAGTCTTCTCTGTGAATGTGAAATCCCAACCATGTGGATGGCATTATATTTGATACTCAAATATGGTCACATGTAATCTGTGTATTTGATGCTTTTGAAATAAATTATTTTTGTATAAAATTAAACTTCATTTGAACATAAATTATTACACTAATGGGTAATGCTGATTATTCATAGACGTACATAGAAGTTAGTGCACATATAAAAAGAAGAGGTCCACCAGTCATAATTTGAGTTTTTAATGAAAGAAACATATTAAATTTAGCATGTTAATTTAATAAATAAGATTTACTTTTAATTGTGCAATGATTTCTGATACTACAGCTACAGGCAAATCCACGTAATAACAGCATATTAAATTATATTAATCCCATAAATCCTGCACTGTTAAAAGTATGTACATGGCAAGAACTATAAAAAATTACACGCTTCTCATTTGAGTGGCTCAGAAGGATGTGAACAGGAGGCCAGGGAGAATTCTCTAAAGTTTTAGGTAGAACAAAGATCCAAGACAGAGAAAGCTTAAATTAGCAGCTTTGTCAATCTCTTTAAAAGGTGCTTTGTGTAACTTTTCTGGTGGAAGGTCCGTCAAATGCTTTTCTCCGGGGAGAAGTTTGTCTGGCATGTTTCACAGTATGGCATTAAACCTTTCCATCTTCGTGAAGACCAAACCAGACCAAGTAACAGGTCAGATCTGATTTTCTAGGTATTTCTGAGCTATAAAACCACCTGCGATTTCCCCATTGTGGGACAAATAAAGGATTATCTTATCTTATAGTTGAATAAATGTAAGGCAGAGCTGTAGAACATGCCAGACAGACATCTCCATAGAAACAAGCAAGTGGCTGATCCTCCATCCAACAGAAAAGTTACATACTGCACCTTTAAATAAACCACTTTATCTATGTAATTTCACCTCTGCAACATTGATGGACATGGGATCTTGAAGAGTAAAAAAATATCAGCAGTCAACTCAAGTGTCTCACAGTTCTACAGGAAGTCCGTCTACAGATTTGCAGAAAGGTTCCCTGATGAGGTCTGCTGCCCACTGCGAGTAAGGCATCTCTTCTTCTCTTGGTTTTTGCTAATGTAATCTGCTCCTGGTGAGTGGGCATTCTTTCAGATTCAAGTACCAACCGACCTGGAAGAAGATGAGGCAAGATTAGTTTTAGTTTAGCTGTAAATCACTATCAGCATCAAGGCAATTAGACAAGCACCGTCTCCCCCTTCCTTCCACCTAAATCCCCCATAACTCTCCATTTTGTACACCTGCCATAACTGAACTATGAAATCAAAATATTAAAGGGATATTCCAGGATTTTTGACATGGGGGCTCATTTCCGAGTTAGCCAGAGTGCTGCAGAGATGTGGAGACACTTTTTAGCGAATTTCATGCAGTCCTTCCAGCTGCAGAGTTTTCAGTTGCTAGGCTAGCGCAAGTCAACGGTAAATGGTAGCCGGATTTAAATAAGGCTTACCCACTCCAAAGTGCACCCAAAACAAGTCAATTATAACGCCAGACTGTCGATGTAAATATATGATGATTGAGTAATTTTTGAAATCAAACCGACTGCGAATAGAATGAATCATTCCATATCTGAGGGACTAGCTTCGCAGCAGCAGCGGAATTTTACTTTACTCTAGTTGGTTGTGAAGTGACCAATCACGTAAACAGAGAAGCGAGAAAAGTTGTAGTAAGGAAGACCACAGACTGAAGAGGTGAATTTTAAAACAACTACCGGGCAAAATGTTTTTTCAGTGTGCATTTAGAAAATGTACAAATAAAGCCCACAGGTGGGCACCACAAAGTTTTCACAGCTTTCCGGTGCACGATCGAGAAAGGACTCGACTGTGGCTTGTAGCTGCTGGCTTAGACATCAACACACCGGTGGAGACGCTACATAACCAGAAGATTTGCAGTGATCATTTCGGACCAGACGACTACACCAAATCCCTTGGAAAGCCTCGTCTGACAACCACTCCAGTACCATCTGTCTTTCCAAGCGCAAGATCCCGTGATGAAGAACAGGTTTGTACCTTTTTTTTACCCAAGCTTGCTCCTGTCGTTATGTTAGGGTGCTGGTCAAAAGGCATGCACGCTCATAAAGTTGTTGCTAGCCCGTGAACATTCATGTTGAGCACGGAACTGAAAAGACAACCCCGCATTGATCGTTCATTCCAATGCAAAACAATGCAACAACCCGGTTTTCTGTAGCTGTAGCGCGGGCTAACTCACCGACACTCTCTCGCGTTCTGCCCTTTCAACATCCATCTCTCTCAACTCTTCGTCTGTATATTCCAAGTATCGGGGAGACCTCCAAACGTGGCCATGTCTGGATTGTAGAACAGGGCAGGCTACTGTACTCTACGGCTAACGATGACAGATGAAGGTAAACAAAAAACAGCTGGAAACGTGGCTGCAAGGTGATATCACTCCGCCCATGCTTGGCTTGATCAGGAAAAAAACGCGCTGTTGCATAAGGACATAAATCCTTTAAAGTACAAGGTTGATTATATTTCTAAAATTGTTCCATCAACACAGACATTTGCATCGACAGTCTGGCGTTATAATTGACTTGTTTTGGGTGCACTATGGAGTGGGTAAGCCTGATTAAAATCAGGCTACCATTTACCACTGACTTGCGCTAGCCTAGCAACTGAAAACTCTGCAGCTGGAAGGACTGCATGAAATTCGCTAAAAAGTGTCTCCACATCTCTGCAGCACTCTGGCCAACTCGGAAATGAGCCCCCATGTCAAAAATCCTGGAATATCCCTTTAACACCTAAAGGTCCTATATTTCGCAAAATTGACTCTTGTTCAAAACATACCTGGAGTTTTGTTTGGTTTCATTCACACGTTTGAGTTATCCTGTATTATTAGGCTGTCTACATCTCCAAAGCTAAAGCCTAAATATGCAGGGTTTTACTGTTAAACGTGCAAATGAGGAAAAAAAAAAAAAACCCAAAACAACTCCTGGTATGTTTTTGATGAGGAAACAACATTATAACGTAGATCAGAAATAGTGTAATATAACTGGACTCTGGACTCATTTGCACCTTATACTGCCTCATATCAACCTTTACCTTTATGTCATACTGTTGTGTTACATTGTATTAGTACCTCTATAGACTATATATTTAGATCCAGTAATTGCACGTTATGAATCGCATTGATTTATTGCACTGATACTAAATGCACTAGCCACACTACTTTTAAAATGCTATATATGTAATTAGGTTGTTACCTGTGACGATTACAAAAAAAAATCCTCTAATGTTTTTCATATAAAAGCTTGGATTGTCAATGTCAACGGGGATAAGTAAAATGTTTTTCAAAATGACAATTAAGCAGCATCAAAACAAAGCTGCAATTATAATGGCTGCAATTAGCAAATCGCGTGTTAAGTACACTCAAAAATATAAACGCAACACTTTTGTTTTTGCTCCCATTTTTTATGAGATGGACTTAAAGATCTAAAATTCATTCCAGATACACAATATTACCATTTCTCTCAAACATTGTTCACAAATCTATCTAAATGTGTGATAATGAGCACTTCTGCTTTGCTGAGATAATCCATCCCACCTCACAGGTGCGCCACATCAAGATGCCGATCTGACATCATGATTAGTGCATAGGTGTGCCTTAGACTGCCCACAATAAAAGGCCTTTCTGAAATGTGCATTTTTTTTTGCTTTATTGGGGGTCTGGGGACTCGGAACCAGTCAGTATCTGGTGTGACCACCATTTGCCTCATGCAGTGCAACACATCTTCTTCACATAGAGTTTATCAGATTGTCAATGGTGGCCTGTGGAATGTTGGCCCACTCCTCTTCAATGGCTGTGCGAATTTGCTGGATATTAGTGGGAGCTGTTACACGCTGTCATATACGCTGGTCAAGCACATCCCAAACATGCTCAATGGGTGACATGTCCGGTGAGTATGCTGGCCATGCAAGAACTGGGACATTTTCAGCTTCCAAGAATTGTGTACAGATCCTTGCAACATGGGGCCGTGCATTATCTTGCTGAAACATGAGGTGATGTTCATGGATGTATGGCACAACAATGGGCCTCAGGATCTCATCACGGTATCTCTGTGCATTCAAAATGCCATCAATAAAATGCACCTGTGTTTTTCGTCCATAACAGATGCCTGCCCATACCATAACCCCACCACCACCATGGGCCACTCGATCCACAACATTGACATCAGCAAAGCGCTCACCCACACGACGCCACACACGCTGTCTGCCACCTGCCCTGAACAATGTAAACCGAGATTCATCCGTGAAGAGAACACCTCTCCAACGTGCCAGACGCCATCGAATGTGAGCATTTGCCCACTCAAGTCTGTTTAGCGACGATCTGGAGTCAGGTTAAGACCCCGTTGAGGACGACGAGCATGCAGTTGAGCTTCCCTGAGACGGTTTCTGACAGTTTGTGCAGAAATTGTTTGGTTGTGCAAACCAATTGTTTCAGCAGCTGTCCGAGTGGCTGGTCTCAGACGATCTTGGAGGTGAACCTGCTGGATGTGGAGGTCCTGGGCTGGTGTGGTTACACGTGGTCTGCAGTTGTGAGGCCGGTTGGATGTACTGCCATATTCTCTGAAACGCCTTTGGAGACGGCTTATGGTGGAGAAATGAACATTCAATTCATGAGCAACAGATCTGGTTGACATTCCTGCTGTCAGCATGCCAATTGCACGCTCCCTCAATGCTTGTGACATCTGTGGCATTTTGCTGTGAGACAAAACTGCACATTTCAGAGTGGCCTTTTATTGTGGGCAGTATAAGGCACACCTGTGCACTAATCATGATGTCAGATCAGCATCTTGATGTGGCACACCTGTGAGGTGGGATGGATTATCTCAGCAAAGCAGAAGTGCTTACTATCACACATTTAGACAGATTTGTGAACAATGTTTGAGAGAAATGGTAATATTGTGCATCTGGAATGAATTTTAGATCTTTAAGTCCATCTCATGAAAAATGGGAGCAAAAACAAAAGTGTTGCGTTTATATTTTTGTTGAGTGTATTATTGTATCCACATACAACAAAATATTATTATTTATTATAATTATTTTGCATTATAAACCTGTACTTTAGATCTGTACAAACATGCTCTGAAATTTCCCTGTGTGTCAGATGCCCTCCCTGTGAGTCAGTTGCCCCTCCCTGTGTCTCCATGGGGTCTAGATCTGTGCAAACATGTTCTGAAATGTGATTAGCTTGTCAGTTCAGTTCAGTTCACTTCTGGAAGTGTTTAAAATGTGAACTTTTAACAGAATTCCAACATTAAAACATAACTAGCAAATACACTCAGTTGCCATGTTTGTGAGAAAAACTGCAATTAGATATTCTTTCCAAATTGTTCAATCCTATAATATTACTTCAAATAAACTATATTGAAGTATATTATATTAAATTATACTGATGAAACCTCAATGCTCAAGCAATTCTCTATTGGGTTGCAATAGAGAAATTAAACAACTCCTGGTATGATTTTGAGGCACCAACACCTAAAACATTATGTGATTTTTCTGTCAAGCTGTCAGCTGTGAGTAGATCTGAGTTTTAATAATAGGATTCTGCACAAAGGTCACACTTAAAATGCAATCAAAACACAAAAACACTGTAATATGGACTGACAAATTAAGAATCAGATCTTGGAACATGTTTGTACAAATTCAAACAACAGGCATGGCAAGTTTTATGCAAAATAAGACTTTGTTGTTTGTGGAGGAAATGACAGTACTTCAGGAACTGCAGTCTTTGCGATTTGCTAAAAACGTCTATTCAAATTCTGACTCACTTCTGATTAATCGTGCAGCTCTACAAACCACGTAACAACACATCATACCAACACAAAAAAGTTATTATTTGTATATGTACTGTATATACTACCAGTCTAAAGTCTGGCCAGATATAAACTTTTGACTGATAGTGTATGTCTCCTTGAAATCCCACATAACAATATCCACATGTACAGAGCCATTATCTACTAATCTATTTGAGAGGCATCAAGTTATTGGATGTGGTTGTGAAATTATAAGGATCCATGTACAGAGACAACACAGCTGACTCCATCACATTATAGAAGTCAATTGGAGGTAGTTTGTTATTGGCATAGGCTGCCTCTATGTTACCTGTAACATCTAGAATCTGAAGAGGTCAAGGACAATGGACTGATAATTTAAAACTTCACTTTTTTTTCTTCTTCTTAGAATTACAATAGAGTTGACTTTAAGATTTTATTGTTTGTTTTTAAAGCTTTGAATGGACTGGCCCCACAATACATCTTGAACCTCCCCCAAATTTAAACCCCTGCGTGTGCTCTGAGGTCCGAGGGCGAGCTCCGGCTTGTGGTGCCTAAAACGAGACTTGAAATCAGGGGGTACTGGGCCTTCTCTGTGGCCAGCCCCAAGCTCTGGAAGACTCTGCCCCTCCAGTGTTTTAAGTCTCATCTTCAGACCCACTTTTATTCTCTGGCTTTTAACACCGTGTGAATTATGTGGTCCTCTGTCTTTTATTTATTTTACTTATTTATTGTTATTTATATTATTTTTATGGTTTTGCTTTTATTTGATTTTTACTGGTTTTAGGACTAGTATGATAAAATTTTTATTTTCCATTTACCCTTTGTTGTCTTAATTTTATGTTCTCTTTGCAGCACTGTGTGTGTGTGTGTGTGTGTGTGTGTAAAATGTGCTTTATAAAAAAAGCGGATTTGGATTTAGACCACATACAAAATCACTAAGTGGCAAATGTTAGTGTTTACTTAATGGTTAGGATAGTGTCTATAAAGCATTATTATTGCTTATTCAGATAATAATTAAGGAGGGGCCATATTTGCCCAAAACATAGTCCCCTATGCCTTTGCTCTCTCTGCCTCTCCCCTTTCAGAAAGCTGCCATTTCGGTGTGCATTTCGCTGGTAAAACTTGCACAAGTTTAATTAATTAGAAAAATAATTAATAGCTTAAGAGTTGTTAAATACAATAATACAGAATAAATCTTTAATACATGCTTTATAAACACTAACAAAGATCTACTTTTTATTACCACAAGTTGGCCATTAATATGGCCCTTAAACTAAAGTGTTACCAGTAAATAATGTGAGTCATGATAAAAGGAGAAGTTCAATTTGTTAACTGGACAAAGTTTGTTTGGTTGAAAACGTTTCGCCGCTCATCCGAGAGGCTTCGTCAGCTCTGGCCCTCATGCTGGTTAGACCCTGTTTATATCTAGCTGCAAGGGAGGAGCTAACTACCCTGAACAAAGCTCTGAACCTATCCCAGCTACTCTCTTTTGTTTTACGGATTCCTCTGGCGTCTTGTATTAGCATATCTAAAAGCCCTAGGCGGCGCTCACTACCCTGAAATAGCTCTGAAACTATCAACTAATCTGTCTCTTTGTATTTCAAATTTCTCTGGCGTCCAATTCCCTATTCAAGACAACGACCCTCTCCACCCCTCTGCAATGGCTTGTCTGTCCTAATGTTTCTTTGTTTGAGAATCGAATTATAGATGGGAGACAAGTTGTGTCTAACTCCCCCATTTCTGTTTAACGACGGATTCTCTTTTTTGACAAAAATAGCCTCTTTAACTCCCCTCTCAAACCAGTTCTTTTCCCTGGCTAAGATCTGAACCTCACTGTCCTCAAATGAATGGCCCGCGGCTTCTAGGTGAAGATATACGGCAGATGACGGTCCACTCTGGCCCGCCCGCCTGTGTTGGTACATCCTCTTGTGAAGTGGCTGCTTGGTTTCCCCAATATAGCGCTCACTGCAGTCTTCACTACACTGAATGGAGTAGACCACATTGCTTTGTTTGTGGCTCGGTGTTTTGTCCTTTGGGTGGACGAGTTTTTGTCTTAAAGTGTTTGTGGGTTTGAAATAAACTGGAATTTCATATTGTCTGAAAATCCTCTGTAGTTTTTCCGAAACGCCGGCCAGGTACGGAATCGCTACCCCTTTCCTCCTGGGTTCGGATTCTCTGTTGTCTTGTTTCTTGCCCTTGTCTCTCTTGGTTTTGTTGACAGCCCATTTAGCATATCCACAAACAGAAAGGGCTTCCTGCACATGTTGTTCTTCTTTCTCCTTACCCTCTGTGCTTGTGGGAACCACTTGGGCCCTGTGTTGTAATGTCCGAATAACACCCAGTTTGTGCTGCAGTGGGTGGTGTGAATCAAAAAGCAGGTATTGGTCTGTGTGTGTGGGCTTCCTGAAGACTTCTACTTGGAGTCTCCGGTCTCCTCCTATCATTACTGCACAATCTAAGAATGCCAATGTGTTATCATTGGCATCTTCATGGGTGAATTTGATATTAGGATCTACAGAATTGATATGTGCAGTAAAAGGAAGCCCACACACACAGACCAATACCTGCTTTTTGATTCACACCACCCACTGCAGCACAAACTGGGTGTTATTCGGACATTACAACACAGGGCCCAAGTGGTTCCCACAAGCACAGAGGGTAAGGAGAAAGAAGAACAACATGTGCAGGAAGCCCTCTCTGTTTGTGGATATCCTAAATGGGCTGTCAACAAAACCAAGAGAGACAAGGGCAAGAAACAAGACAACAGAGAATCCGAACCCAGGAGGAAAGGGGTAGCGATTCCGTACCTGGCCGGCGTTTCGGAAAAACTACAGAGGATTTTCAGACAATATGAAATTCCAGTTTATTTCAAACCCACAAACACTTTAAGACAAAAACTCGTCCACCCAAAGGACAAAACACCGAGCCACAAACAAAGCAATGTGGTCTACTCCATTCAGTGTAGTGAAGACTGCAGTGAGCGCTATATTGGGGAAACCAAGCAGCCACTTCACAAGAGGATGTACCAACACAGGCGGGCGGGCCAGAGTGGACCATCATCTGCCGTATATCTTCACCTAGAAGCCGCGGGCCATTCATTTGAGGACAGTGAGATTCAGATCTTAGCCAGGGAAAAGAACTGGTTTGAGAGGGGAGTTAAAGAGGCTATTTTTGTCAAAAAAGAGAATCCGTCGTTAAACAGAAATGGGGGAGTTAGACACAACTTGTCTCCCATCTATAATTCGATTCTCAAACAAAGAAACATTAGGACAGACAAGCCATTGCAGAGGGGTGGAGGGGGTCGTTGTCTTGAATAGGGAATTGGACGCCAGAGAAATTTGGAATACAAAGAGACAGATTAGTTGATAGTTTCAGAGCTATTTCAGTGTAGTGAGCGCCGCCTAGGGCTTTTAGATATGCTAATACAAGACGCCAGAGGAATCCGTAAAACAAAAGAGAGTAGCTGGGATAGGTTCAGAGCTTTGTTCAGGGTAGTTAGCTCCTCCCTTGCAGCTAGATATAAACAGGGTCTAACCAGCATGAGGGCCAGAGCTGACGAAGCCTCTCGGATGAGCGGCGAAACGTTTTCAATCAAACAAACTTTGTCCAGTTGACAAATTGAACTTCTCCTTTTATCATGGATTCTACCTGGACGACTGAGGGACTTTTCACGCAATGTGAGTCATGTACCATGTTTCCAGTGGTTTTTAGCCGTCCAGCATGACCTGAATTTCTGATAATCTGGAACAGCTTGGAGTCCCCATCCTCTGCGCCCTTTGGTACAACTCAGAATCCCCAAAATAACGAGCTCGGTACAACAAACCCTCCTCTGAAACAAAAACAAAGATACATTATTAGTAAGACTATTTTACTTGTCCACTTGTCATTAACTACCAAAATAACACAGTCTGAATGAAAATGAGCAGATTTAAAGGTGCACAGTGTAGCTTTTTGGTTGGGGGTCCGTCACCTGTTTGTTTCTATTGATATGTCATTGCTCTGCCTGGAATGGTCCAGAATATGACATTAAACAACTGTACATTACATTTATTCAATTACAGGTGGTTTTATAGCTCAAAAATATCTACAAAAACAGGGATTCCACTGATCTGACCTGTAACGTGGTCTGGTTTGGTCTCCAGGAAAATAGATAGGTTTACTGCCAGAAACATTCCAGACAAAGTAATAACGTCTCCATGGAGAAAAATCTTTGATGGACCCTCCACCAAAAAAGTTACACAATGCACTTTTTAAATGTTCTTTGTAAATTTACACTGCAAAAAAATCTACATAAGATAAATTTTAAGTGGATTTGTGTAGTTTTGACTCAGAGATTTAGTTTTTTATGCAATGTACAATTTTTCACTGGTTTCACGACATATCTCACAGATTCCAAAATAATACTACTTAAAATAAGAAAATAAATTGGACAATGGGGGCAGTAAAATTCACTCCTCTAAATTCATTTTTTGAAGTGTAGCATGTACTTGCTAGTGTAAACATATCTTTGCTTTTCCTTACAACATTTTGAAAATAACAGGTGGAGCAGATGTTGAAATGAAACAAAGCTTTGGTAAAATGGGGACTTCACTTCGCACAAATAAAAATGCATTATGGAAAAGTGAAGATTGTAATTTAACATACTCTGCTGTTTCTCCTTCCAACAATTGTTCCTGAGGTTAGAGATGTAGTCGTCTTCCACACTCCTCTCCACATTCTTCAGGTTATTTCCGGTATATTCTTCATTGAAGCGTTCTCCCACATAGTAAAGCACTTTCAGGCTCGCTGTATGCCTTTTGTGAACATGTCCGGCTGACCTATGGTAAGGACAGACAAAATAGGTAAAGATACTAGGGCTGAACAATTTGGGAAAAATATGTAATTGTGATTTTTCAGACAAACCTTGCACGTAGATTTATGTTTTAATAATTTCAATTTTGTTCACATTTTAAAACGCAGCCAGGAGAATTGACAAAAAGATTGAAATAGGAAATGAAACACTTTAAAATATATGCACTTTATCATGCAGTAAGTATTTAGTAAGGCAAATGTAATAATCAGCATTGCTCATGTTATACCTACCTCTATTTTATACATTACATTTTTATATTTAATATTCTGTAATATGTAAGAATATGTAAATTTTTATCTTTCACTTGCTGATTGCACAATGGCCAGATGCTAAAACTGCATTTCAGATAAGAAATTCAGAATCTGTAAAACTGACAAAAATAAAAAATAAAAATAATAATAATATTTGTCCAGATCTAAACAGCTTTAGCAGTTTTTATGCAGTATAAGCCTGGATATTGTGCCGTATGCGAAGGATTATTACTATTACTACTACTTATACTTTTTTAAAAAGGTGCACTCTGTAACATTTCAAGTGGAGGGTCCACCACCTGTTTGTTTTCCATGGAAATGTTATTGCTTTGTCTTGAATGTTCCACAGTATAGATTATACTGAACTGTCTCAAGGGAGACAAGCAGGTTACAGCACTAAACTATATTACAATTCAGATCTGTGGAGAGTCACCCCCCTATTGAGCAAGAGAAAGAGAAACACCCGTAATGAATGAATGAATGTTAGACCGATATGTTTAATGTAATATCTCCATGCAGTAGTGGACCCTCCAAGAGAAAAGTTGCATAAAGCACCTTTAAAAACAGCAGGGTTTGCCAATTGTGTCCATTCAAATTGTGATTTCTCTTCAATAGTGATTAATCTTGTGGCTCTAAAGCATAAATAAATACATGTTCGTGTTCTATAGCTAGTTGGGTGACTACTTACGGACGGTAGCTAAGGCTATAGGGAGGCTGTGTCACCATCAATTGGCTTAAAGCGGAGACAATGATGAGGATTAGGATGGGCATCAGCTGGACAAACAGAGCCAGACCTCCCTATTGAAAAACAGATGAATATTGATTAGCAATTACAATACAATCGAAGGAAAACAATTGAAATAAAAACAAGGCAAAGTACATCTCTTTGCTGTTCTCTTCTTTCGTGTGTATTGTGATGGCCAAAGTGCATTCTTCCATTTCTGTAAACATGTACATTACCTAGAAACAAAAGAAAGGATAATTTATTGATTTGAAAATAACATAACAAGCTAGTACAAGCTTGTGTTAAGGCTGGGTTCATGTGGTGTCATAAAAGAAATATGGATTAGGAAGCAAAAACTAAAATTCGAAAGTGTCACAATGCAAATGCTATATAACATGATTAGTTTGTATTAAATAATGTGATTTTTTGCAGTACAGTGGTAAAAGTAGTGGTGCTAATCGATCACAAAGCTATGAATGATTGCAGTCACTAGAAAATAGTGGTCATAAGTATCGAAAATTTAATACTCATTTGAGAAGGTATCAATTCTTAAAAAGTCACATTCACAAGACAGAAATTAACCTTTCCTGAATAGATTTAAAATGATCTTGAGCTGTATCAGAACAAGTATAAGACCAGTATGGAACATACCTGGACAACAGAGGGATTACACAGATATAAGACCACATGGTAATATAAAAGAAAGTATTATTATTTAATGTTGGAAGTCACAATGTGCTGTCTAAAGAGTGTTTTTATTATCATTGTGGTATCATAATCAGGGATGAAAGTGGTCAATCATGAAAAAAGCGGAAAGTCGCGGAAAGTCACGGCGCACCCCCCCTGCTGGAAAAATTTCAGAAATTTTGGTTTCTAGATGCTATATGTTATCAATAAAGTAAAACTGTACATAAAAGTACAAAAAAACCACATTTTATTAACAGGTAGGCCTACTAGTAGTATATATTGAGGAGGAGCTTATGTGCGCTAAAAGGCGCAGGTGAAAAAACGAGGAGCGACGCGTTAAGTGAGGCACGGGCAGGTAGGATGAGGTATATAGGATGTTTTATAAAGTTTAACCTGTGTACACACAATGGTACACGCTGTTACGAGAGCTGCGCTCACTCGCTCGGTCCGCGGCTCCAGACACGGGCTCGCGCGGCCCGCAGTTTAATACGAGATACACGTACTTTTGTCCTGAATATGGGACGATTCTGTTTTTCAGGGACGGTTGGCGACCCTAAACACAACTATACATATATATATATATATACACCCAAAATCTTTCTCAACGAATTTGCACAGATATTAAAAAAAAAAAAAAAAATTACCCCACGTCTGAAAAAAAAGGCGGAGATCCGCTAAAAAACGGAACTCTTTCATCCCTGCATAATCGATACCGAGTATTGAGTATCTTTCGCAGTTTTGAAATAAGAGTTTGAAATTTTAGTATCGTAAACATAATTGGACCAAAATCCTGATAAAAATGATCAGATGCATCATTTGTAGATTTCTCAAGTCGATTTCTCAGTCTACCTCAACCAAAGAGTAATACTTTTTGTTTGCCGTAAGTCATTTTAAAAATAATCACATTCTCAAATATCAGTTCAAACATTGCTTTTGACCAGGACTTACTTGTTGGGAAGCCACCACCAAAGAACATATTGAAGAGATCTTCAGGTGAGATGTCCGCTTCAAACTCGCGATGGTGATGTCTGTGTCTGTTGCTAGGCTGTGCACTCTCCTCCCCATACTGGTCATAATGTTTTCTTTTATCAGGGTTACTCAACACAGCATAGGCATTTCCAATGGCTGACATAAATCAGATCATTTATTTTCATCTGACCATGATTAAACATATTAAACATACAGAATGAAGTGTATATATTTGTGAGTACCTTTAAAAGCTTCTGTGGCTCCAGGTGCATGGTTTTTGTCCGGATGAAATTTCAGAGCTAATTTTCTATAGGCCTTTTTCAGGTCTTCTTCTGATGCAGTCTTTTCTACGCCAAGAGTTTGATAGTAATCTTTACAGCTCTTAATTCTGGAACAAGCATTAACAAAGCATATGTTAAAAACTGACATTCACCCAAATTTAAATTTATGGTACGAGGACTACACAGTTAATCATTACTGAATGAATTAATTTTCAATTGATGGAATTGGCAAATCATAAAGGTTGTAGTTTCCCCACAAACAACAAAATATTCTGTCATATTCTGAATAAAAACTGCTAACCCTGTAGTTTAGATCTGTACAAACATTGAAATATAATTTTTATATTAGTTTGTCAGTTCATTCTTTTAGAAATTTGTAAACTTTGAAGAGAATACCATTACATTTTTAAAAACATTAATTGCAAATCTATCTGCAATCGCAATACTTGTCAGAACAATTATAATTTGATAATTTTCACAAATCGTTCAGCCCTGTATGGTACAGCATGCTACATGGTTAATCCTATTTGGGATTATTGTGCTTTTCCACACTGCCTCCATCTTACAATTAGAACAACACTGTCATTGTATTCTGTTGAAGAATACTCAGCCCAAAGGCAAAATCCAACTGTAATAACAGACAGATAACATCAACTGGATTATTACACCCATGCTCATTAGCATATGCATGTCACCAGTTTGTTTTGTATACTGATCCTGAGCAAAACCGTGCCATGTCAGGAGCGGAAAGTGGCCTTCTATTAACCCGGTTGATTTTAGCACCTGCATGAAATTAACTCACTTTCTGACCGCCTCCAGCTGCTCTGCGGTGTAGGGCTTAGCAGATTCGGTGTGGGCCTGCCCGGAGCCCTCTGCCTCCTCCGTGTGGCCCCTGTGTCTCACTGACGGCCCTTCACCGTTAATCGTAGCTCCATTCTCACTTGGAGGTTTACCATTATGTGTTAGCGAATCCAGTAAACCTGCAAGATAATAAGTAACACCACATTAGGGAAACAATCCCATTAGCAACATAAGCTATGCTAGCATCTCACGTTAGCCTGTAGCCTCCCAGGTCAAAACAAATGAGAAATTGAATTTCATAAAACTTCAATACACATCAGCATACAGAAATACGTATATTTTAGTATTTTTCTCAACAGACTGCCACGCATGTGAGGTGAGATAACAAGAACTAAACGCTGACGTTGCTAACAGTAGCCGATTTGGTTTCAAATCGAAGGCCCACCATTTTACAACACTCCACTACTAAAACATGCGCTTATTTGACCTACTTTGGGCGTGATATGTCGGAAACAAACGCTGGGCCTTTTCCAAAAACTTCCTAGCTTTGTCCGGCTGGTTGTTGCTGATTGCATTTTGGGCTATTTTAATACATCGCTCCGCTTCGTCCTTGTTTGAATCCATCGCGACACAGCGTAAATGTTTACCTGCCCAAAGACGCGTTTCAATGACGTAGACAGCCCAGACGCACACTATATCCGTCACACGCTCAAGGTAACGTTGCTACATGATTTACAAATGGTTTGTCTTTTATTTGGAAGAGCCATACGTTTTATCACATGAATTGAAAGCGTATCGTTCCCTAGCTTCCATATGGCACTATTAGTAGATAGATCATACGTGTTTGCTAATCAAATAATTTGGAATTCTGTCAAGTCTGCACATGTACCGTTTTCAACCAACTATCAGAGGCACATCCTGTCAAAGCAGCATCGGAAGAGACAGAAACCTCCTATATCTGAACATGTGGGTTGGGAGGAAAGATTGGCAGACGTGGTCACCCCATTGTGGAGACTGAACTATGAGGAGCAACTTGGAGTAAAGCAAAAACGCCAAGAAGCAATCCTCTCCCAGATTTGTGAACATCTTAAACTAGACCTTCGGTCACCATGCATTAGAGGACAACCCGGCTTCCCTGTTCTACCAATCCTGCCCTCTCCAGTTCAAAATGCATACAGGAATAAGTCGACATTTTCTGTTAATAAAGGCGTAGATGGGAACACAAAGACGGTTGGGTTTTATGTTGGAACAGCCAGATCCAACAAAATTGTCTGTGTGAATGGAGACCACTTGCTAAACATGCCTGAGAAGCACAAACTGGTGGCTAGATGCTATCAGGACTTCCTCCGACTCTCCCCTCTCGAGCCCTGCCTTTTGTTTCACACCGGGGGGCACTGGAGGGAAATCACCATAAGAACCAATAAGCAGGGGCACACCATGGCGATTGTGTATTTTCACCCACAGACGCTATGCCCAGAGGAGGTGGCAGAGCACAAGGCTGCACTGGTGGACTACTTCACAACTGGGCCGGGTTCAGTTTGTCAGCTGGATTCACTGTTCTTCCAGGAGAGTACTATGACACGCTGCTCGCATGAAGCATCGCCCTATCAGCTCCTGCATGGTGTGCCCTACATTTATGAAGAGGTAATTAAAATGAAATAAAATGTGTAGAAAAGGTCCCCTTGTGGCCGCTGGGAGCCACAGACTTTTACACTATAGCCCTGTCTCAATTCTCAGAGTGCACAGTTCGGAGCGTGGTTTTAAGGGGGCTCAGGCGGCAGTCAAACTGTGCATACTTGCTCAGCCCTGAGTGCAGTCCGCGGACCGCATGGGCGTCAGCGAAATGCTACAGGTCTTGCAACTACCAGATATAGCCGCAGACTCCATTTTCTCCCGTAGAAGAAGTAGCGCGCGGTGCATGCTGGGATATATGAGTGCGCGAAGTGTGCTTTTTCACGCAGTTGGTCCACGTCCCGATTTCCATGGAAACGACTGCGGTCTTCGGACCGCGTGTTAAGTACTGTGCATGGGACAAAAAAGAAATGGGACAGCAGTCGTCGCGCTGGATGTGACGCACATGCCCTTCAAACCACGCTCCGAACAGTGCACTCTGGGAATTGGGACACGGCTTGAGAATTGAGACACGGCTATACAGTAATTGTGTTCCACCACGGCAATTTAGTCCACAACTCGCGATTAGGGAATCCGAGATAAAGGAGTTTTTAGTGTTTTTTTTTTAATTTTGCAGAATTTGCTAGTTGAGATCATGAAGAACCCACAAGACTAAATCAGGACTAAAGCAGGACTAAAGCAGGACTAAAGCAGGACTAAAGCAGGACTAAAGCAGGACTAAAGCAGGACGAAACCAGAACTAAAGCAGGACTAAAGCAGGACTAAAGCAGGACTAAAGCAGGATGAAACCAAAACTAAAGCAGGACTAAAGCAGGACTAAAGCAGGACTAAAGCAGGACTAAAGCAGGATTAAAGCAGGACTAAACCAGGACTAAAACCTTTACGAAATCTGATGTGCTGCTTTCAAATAGCCACGTCTTCAAATATTCTCATATTTCCATGTGTAAGGCATTGTTGGATGCAAATTATCGGTTAATTCATTAACTGATAGTTGATTGACCTTATCGATCGATTAACGATTAACTGATAAGCGGCGTTTTTCACCTGAATTTTAGTGTTTCAATAGGGTCTTTAAGAATATAAGCTATAGTAACATAACACTGAGTCAAAAATATATCATAGTATTATTATATTGTATATTCCTCAATTAATTATTCCTTAGTAAAAAGCAGACAAATGTATTGATGCTGAATAACAAAATACAGTAATCCCTCGCTCTATCCATTTTTTTTTTTATAGTGTAACATTTTTTTATAGTGTAACATTGTGTTCTGTCCTGATTGGCTAAGAGACTAGACCAGGACTGAACGTGGACTGGACCAGGTCTGAACCAGGTCTGGACCTGGACTCGACCGGGTCTAGACCTGGACTAGACCAGGATTAAACCACCACGTGCTGCTGCTGGTTTCGCCGCAGCCCGGGCCCCGAGCCGCAGGCCAGCCGTGCGGGGCTCGCGCCGTGGCGAAACCAGCAGCAGCGGCACGCATTCCGGGTTCGATCTCGCCTCGCGCGTACACCCGGGGCTGCTGAGCAGTGCCGTTGGCACCTGCGGTCGGCTGTGAGTCGATCTTGGCGCAGCGCGGTTGCCTTGTTTCATGACCACGCGGGTGCGTGTCCGCGGTTAGCGGTTAATTACAATTAATGCATTTTGATCGACCAACGTCTTAATCGACAATTAACCGTTAATCGATTAATTGTTGACATCCCTACTCACAATGCCTCCTGGACGACTTGTGTCCTGTTTCGCCGCGGTCGGTCACAATTGGTTGTAGGCCCGAAGCATGCCTTGTCACACGGTCTCTTGTCAGGCCTTGAGCTTTGTAATTACCTTTGCGGCCGACAGAGGGAGCCATATTGTAGTTCATTTTTGTGACCACCAGAGCGCTTTTATTTAGACAGACTTGGACTGCTAATGTAATCTGTTTTCTGCCATTCTGCCAAGTATAAACCCTTTTAGTTATGTGTGTCAGTTTTTGCCATGTTTGATAGAGTTTAGTGTTGTATATTATTTTTACAATAACAATAACGCTGACATTGATCTTTGATCTTGATCTTTGATCAATGTTACACTGAGAGCGCCCTCTTCAGGTTTGTTTTGTGCGTAGGGTGGCCATTCGTCCGGACAGTCCGGTTTTAGAGCTGTCTGTCCGGCCGTCTGTCACGTGTCCTCCTTTTTTACATTTTGTCCTCCTTTCGGAACCTCGTCGGCCACCGTTGCATAAATTGTCATAAATCCCCACCCATTATTTACACTTGCTACTCTGCGATGTTCGCCGTTTCCCAATTCAGCGAGTGCACGGTTCGGAGTGTGGTCTCAGCCTGCAGTCGAGGCGGTGCATACTCGCTCAGCCCTGAGTGCAGTCCGGGGACCGCAGTCCCGCCTCAGCTCAATGAGCGGGTGGTCTGCTCTTTGTTCCCTACAGACAAAAATATGATTCTATTGCGACTAGTAATACTTGGAATTGGGACATGGCCAATGTTCCCCCTAATTTTTAATGTGTCTGAGCAAACACACGAACTCCCTGAGCGCTCCTTGGATCCCTGTGCGCGACATCCGAAATAATATTGTGGGCCATCATGTTTTATTTTTTTTCAAATTGTGCCATATATACTGAGCCCTGGAAGTGTCATAGGTGAATAAATAAAATAAGAAGGCGTGCGCACGCGTTAACAAGGCGTGCACATGAGTTATAACCCGTGCGCACGCCTTATAACTCTTGGGTGGCGCCTTATAACTCGTGCGTGGTGTGGGAACAACTTATAAGGCGTGTGCACGAGTTATAAACAGCTCAAACAACATGCAACTGCTGCCTTCGATTCATCACTCTCTGTTAAGTTTCGTTTTCGTCACACTTGTTACTAAGGCTACTCAGATTCATATCTGGTCTTCAACGGTGGGATATGTAAACTTGGGATTGTCTGGGGTGGAAAGGAAATGGCGACATTTAACACAACAAACCAATACGGCACCTCAAAAACAAACACCCGACACAATACAGTGAGTTACAGGCAACCCAGCCAAAGACGAGTCAGCTCACGCTGCAGGGGAGTTCGAAAAGGAGAGAAAAATGCCCCTTGACAGCGTGAAGGCCCAGGAGAACACAGCCAGGAGCACAAATGATCGCAATGAGGGACTTACCATTCGCTTTTGTAGAGAACCCTGGATTTCTTATGCTTATGGAGCACGTTGGACCTCGTTAATAATAATAATAATAATAATAATAGAGGGACTCTTCACGCAATAATAATAATAATAATAATAATAATAATAATAATAATAATAATAATAATAATAATAATAATAATAAAAAAATAATAATTCATAATAATAATTTCCCCCGAGGGAAAACAAAACAAAAAACAAGGTGTCCTCACTTTAGGGCCTTTGTCCTCCTTTTTGGACATAAGTGTCCTCCTTTCCTGTTTCATGCCGGTGGTCACCCTATACACTACAAATGCATTACTTTTTGCTGTAACGCAGTAATGTAAGGCATTACATGGGGGAAAATCTGTAATATATACTAGTTACAATACATTTTACCGTAACCTGGATTTTAATGGTGTTCAGTGTGGTGGGTCAGAAAGAAGCTATTCCTGAACCTGCTAGTTTTTAGTCTGCATGCTGCCGAAACACCTCCTGGATGGGAGGTGAAAGAGTCATGACTCATGAGCTTGATTTATACTGTAAATTGCCAGATCCATATTTCAAGTTATTTTGGAGAGAGTAACTAAGTAATGCAAAAGTAGTGTAATGCCTTACATTTTAAATATAGTATTGTAATGTAACGGATTACTTTGAAAAGACAGTAACAAGTGAACAGAGGCACGCCGTGGACGCGGTCCCGAGGAGGAGGCACGGTTTGGGCACGGGTCTCATGCTCGCAGCCCCGGGTTGGACGCTCGGACTCGCACCGGTCATGCTGCTCCACCCCCCCCCCCCCCCCCCCATATCGGTATCGGGCCAATACCGATATGTTAAAATTTCGGCAATATCGGCCGATACCAATGTTAATGCCGATATATCGTGCATCCCTAGTTAAAAGTTTGTCTAAAAATAGTTTAGAATTTGAAATGTTACCTACATGGCACATGGACGTTATGATTTTGAGAAGAAATTAAATATTGTGTGAGGACTGCCAAAGATTAAATCTTTTATTTACCTGGAATACTGCCTAGATGACCACACTTTTATAATATGGGTGCACTTTTCGATTGATTTGAAGTAAATCTATATTTAGACACACACATTATTCATATTATTTTAAATAGATTATTCATCACTGTTTTAACTGTATATAAAATGATCTTATTGCTGCATTTCTTAAAGGGACAGTGTGTAAGATTTTTACCCGTTAATTACTGAAATTGAAGATACCCATTCAAAAATACATTGTTTTCCAAGCCTTTTCACTTCCATCATGAAATCAAAGTATTCTTTTGGACTTGGATATAGTCACATAAAAGGGGGATCTTCCCCATGCAGAGGCAGCCATTTTGAATACGAGAGCCGCAGAAGGACATTTGGGCTCCGCCTTCGGCAAGGCTCGTGGTTTTGGGTAAACAACACAAGCATGCTGCCGGATCAGACGTCGTAATGGATCTAACACGTGTTTTGGACTAAATTGTTTTACTGGATTTTATTCGCTGGATCCTTACGGACAAATTGAGAGCAAGTTAGAATAGAATAGAATAGTCTTTATTGTCATTATGTTAGGTAAAAACACAACGAAATTGGGAAAGCTCTCCGCAGGTGTAGATAAAACAGATAAAAATAAATAGAAAAAATAAAATGTTTGACCAGCAAACAAACAACGCACTTCAGTAAAGACAGGATAAAACAAACAGTAGCAGTAGCAGCAAACAGCAGCAGCAGCACTTGGCATACAGATAATTCACAGAATTAACAATGTAGTGAGGTAGTGTGTTGTGATGTGGTGAGGTAGTATGTTGTGATGTGGTGAGGTAGTATGTTGTGGTGCAGTTGGGGGGTAGGGGGAGGTGGTTAGTGCATGCGTGAGTTCAGTCTGATGATGGCTTGGGGGAAGAAACTGTCTCTCAGTCTGTTGGTCCGGCTCCTGATGGACCTGTAGCGCCTGCCTGATGGTAACAGTTCAAAAAGATGGTGTGCTGGGTGGGAAATGTCCTTAATGATCCGCTCCGCCCTGCTAAGGCATCGGGAGGTATAGATGTCCTTCAGGGAGGGGAGGGGGCAGCCGATAATCCTTTGGGCCGTCTTCACCACCCCCTGTAACCTCTTCCGTTCTGCCTCCGTGCAGAGCGTGAACCACACCGTGATGCCGTACGTAAGTGTGGTCTCGATGGAGGAGCGGTAGAAGTTCACCAGCAGCTTCTGACTGATGTTATTGGTCCTGAGGAGCCGCAGGAAGTGCAGGCGCTGCTGAGCCTTCTTTACTAATCCCGAGGTGTTGTCGGACCACGACAGGTCGGCCGATATTGTGGTCCCCAGGAAAGTAAAGAAGTGGACTCTCTCTACACAGACTCCGTTGATGTGAAGAGGGGGCGGGTCTGCTCTGTTCTTTCTAAAGTCCAGGATGATCTCCTTGGTCTTTGTGGTGTTCAGCGCCAGGTTGTTTGCCGAACACCACGCCGACAGAGCCAGGACTTCGTCCCTGTAAGCAGACTCCTCACCCCCTGAGATCAGCCCCACAACTGTGGTGTCGTCCGCAAACTTCACAATGGTGTTGTTGGAGTGGGTGGGGCTGCAGTCCGATGTGTAGAGAGAGTACAGGAGAGGGCTCAGCACGCACCCTTGTGGAGCACCAATGCTCAGCGTCCGAGTAGAGGACAGGTGGCGACCGAGTCTCACTGCCTGGGGTCGGTTTGTGAGGAAGTCCCTGACCCAGTGGCAGGTGAGTGGGTGAAGTCCCAAGTTGGACAGTTTGTTGACCAGGATGTCGGGAATGATGGTGTTAAAAGCTGAGCTGTAGTCGACAAAGAGCATCCGTACGTAGCTCTCCCGCTGCTCCAGGTGGCTCAGTGCAGCGTGGAGGGCAACGGCGATTGCGTCCTCTGTCGACCTGTTTGTCCTGTAGGCAAATTGATATGGATCCAAGGAGGGAGGAAGACAGTTCTTGATGTGCCTCAGGACCAGCCGCTCCAGACACTTCATGATGATTGGCGTGAGGGCGACTGGCCTGAAGTCACACAGTTGGTTTGTGGCTGATTTTTTTGGTATGGGGATGATGGTGGCAGACTTGAGGCAGGCTGGGATGGTGGCATGCGCTAGGGAGAGGTTGAATATCATGGTGAAAACCTCTGAAAGCTGGTGGGCACAGGCTCTCAGGATCTTCCCAGGTATGCCATCCGGTCCCGCCGCTTTCCTGGTGTTCACCCTGCTGAGCACCTGCTCCACCTCCCATACTTGTACAGTCAGTGGTTTGGAGTTGGGCGCGGGGAGGAGCTGGGCTGGTGTGGCTGGAGACTGCGGAGGTGGGACCTCAAAGCGTGTGAAGAAGACATTCAGTTCCTCTGCCAGAGAAGCACTTGTCTCCCCCCCTGTGGTGTTTGTCTGCCTGTAGTTGGTCAGTCTCTGTATCCCCTGCCACACCTGCCGTGAGTTGTTATGGGAGAGGTGGTCCTCTATCCTCCTCTTATAGTCCAACTTGGCCCCCCTGATGCCCCTCTTCAGGTTAGCTCTGGCAATGTTATAAAGAGCTCTGTCTCCTGACCTGAAGGCAATGTTGCGTGTCCTGAGGAGTGCCTTGACCTGGCTAGTCATCCAGGGCTTCTGGTTGGGGAACACCCGGATGCGTTTTTCCACTGCTACGTTGTCCATGCAGAACCTGATGTAGGCCAGCAGCGTCTCAGTGTGTGCAGTCAGGTCCTCATGGAGAAAAACACTCCAATCCGTGCTGTCAAAACAGTCCTGGAGCTGGGAGAGGGCATCCTCAGGCCACGTGGTGATGGTCTTTGTCAGGGGGGTGGACTGTCTCCTGAGTGGTGTGTAGGCTGGGATTAGGAGCAGAGAGAGGTGGTCTGACTGGCCAAGGTGTGGGAGTTGTATTGCTCTGTATGCATGTTTAATGTTTGTGTATACATGATCCAATGTATTTGCCCCTCTGGTTGAGCACTTCACATGCTGGTAGAATCTAGGGAGGACAGACTTTAAGTTTGCCCGGTTAAAATCCCCAGCTATGATGTGCACGCCATCGGGGTGGGCCTGTTGCAGTGTGTTGATGGTGTCTGCTAGCAGCGTGAGAGCTACACTCGTGTTAGCGTGTGGTGGAATGTAAACCGCTGTTATTAGCACAGTTGTTAGCTCTCGGGGGAGAAAAAGGGACGGCATCTAACTGTGACGGACTCTAAGTCCTGTGAACAGTGTGTGTGTGTAGTTACACTATCCCTTGACCAGTCGTTGTGCACATAAATGCACAAACCACCCCCTCTGCTCTTACCGGAGTTCTTGTTTCGGTCCCAGCGGTGCATGGTGCGGCTCTCCAGCTGCACGGCGGCGTCGGGGATCAGTGGGTGAAGCCAGGTCTCTGTTATAATGGAGACGCAGCAGTCACGGATGCAACCATTTCCCCGCATGAGCAGTTCCAGCTCGTCCATTTTGTGCACCACCGATCTTGCATTGGTGAGGAACATGCTCGGGAGAGGAGGTCTGTGTGGGTTCCTTCTCAGTCTTGTTAGTAGGCCTGAGCGGCATCCCCGCTTACGCTTCCTCTCACAACGCCGCCTCCGTCGCCTGCCGGAGCCGATAACAATCCACGGAGCTCCCGGTGGTCTCGCTATCTCATTCGGTGTGTTGAACGAGCGGTGAGACTCTGTTGTAATGGTCAACTTCATGTTGAAACCAATGTCCAGAAGCTCCTGTCTGCTGTAGCGCTTATTTGCGTGCGAAGGACATACGAAAAACAGCAAAAACAACAACCAAACGGAGGAGCCGTAAGCCGCTGCAACAGTGTGCGCCGCCATCAGACCAGAAATATGGTGAAATACAGAGTTTGACCTGTGCAAAGCATTCTAAGGTAAGCTAACCTCGTTTTGTGCTTTTCCGTATAAAAGCCCCATGTGCTCGGGGAGTGTTTGTTGTGCAGGGAAATGAATTGCATAGTCAAAAAGAGGAGACTGTAAGGTTTCATTTGATGTGTAGAGTGTCATGGTACATGATCGGGAATGTGTGTTTTCATGAGAAAAAAAAAAAAAAAAAAAAAACGGGACCGCGCGGGTCCCTCGAGGTCTGCCGTAGCTAAAACAGAAAGTGCAATAGCGACTATCCACCTATGCGCCACGAATCCTACACACTGGGGCTTTAAAGGATGCTCATGAGAAGCTGTTTATAATATTATTTCTTTGTTTTTGCAGATTCTAGGCTTCAAATTCCGCATATCTCCAGACGCCTTCTTCCAGGTGAACCAAGCTGCTGCGGAGGTGCTCTACAGAACAATCAGAGATTTATGCACACCAAATCATAACAGTGGAATTGAACCAACTCAAGGAGGTGGCACTCTCTTAGACGTATGCTGTGGTACAGGTGCCATTGGCATCATCACATCCCCCAGAGTGAACCAAATCCTGGGCATCGAACTGGTGGAGCAAGCTGTGGAGGATGCCAGACACAATGCTATTCTCAACAATGTGCATAATTGCGAGTTTAAATCTGGGAAAGCAGAGGTGGTCCTTCCTGGTCTAATGAAGGAGTTAAGTTCAATACGGTCTGGCCTTACAGCAGCTGTGAATCCAGCTCGAGCAGGCCTGCATTATCGTGTGGTAAGAGCGCTAAGGAACCACTCTTCCATACGCAGACTGGTCTATGTATCATGTAAGCCTGAGGGAGAGGCTATGAGGAACTTCAGAGAGCTGTGTTGTCCTCCAAACCCCCAGAAGAAGCTCACCGGAGAGGCGTTCACTCTGACACTAGCTGTGCCTGTGGATATGTTCCCCCACACTCCACACTGTGAACTTATACTACTTTTTGAAAGGTAGTTCATAATAAGTACACCTTAATTAGCCTGAAGAAAGACTGAATTCATTATGAACAAATAATTTAAGAATGATTCAAGCTTTATTAGAGTTAGGGGGTTACAATGGCCGTGGATTAAAAAAAAATTAAAATGCAGTCTTCTCCTTTATGATTGTTGTACCACAATACAATGATTACGTCAATTTTTGAGGTATGGATGTGCGAGCAAACAAATTTGAATTGAGATCAAGATTATGTCATTTCTAATTGTCAATACGGTAATCCCTCGTTTATCACGGGGGTTAGGTTCCAGAAATAACCCGCAATAAGAGAAATCCGCGAAGTAGGACAACTTTATATTTTACAATTATTCTACATGTTTTAAGGCTGTAAATGCCTCACCACACACATTATACGCTTTTCTCAGACCAGAATTAACCTTTTCTCACATTTGTCTCTAGTTTAAACACTCAAACTTTCATAGATTTTCAACAAAATGTATTAAGAAGAAGTGAACTTTATTGATCTCACACTGGAGAAATTCTTCTCTGCATTTTAACCCATCCTATATATATATACATATATATATATATAAGGAGCAGTGGGCAGCACACATTAGGGCGCCCGGGGACCATCTCCATGATCTTCTTGCTTCGACTTGGTCAGGACCTAAGCTGGAGTACCTATGGTGCATGTTTTGGGTTGGTGGGGGAAACCGGAGTGCCCGGAGGAAACCCACCCAGACACGGGGAGAACATGCAAACTCCACACAGAAAGGCTCAGGCGACCCGGGGATCGAACCCAGACCATGCATGCAAACTCCACACAGAACACACACGGAAAGGTCTGGGCGACCCGGGGATCGAACCCGGAACCTTCTTGCTGTGAAGCAAGAGCGCTAACCACTCTGCTACCGTGCTACCGTTAATATTGACGCGTGAAGGAAGACACGGCCCTGGAAGCCCCGCCAGACGCGCGAGGAGCACTGCCACGTCCCGGGACGCGACGCGCACCAACCCCTTGGAGAAGTGCGCTACACGTGCACCCCTCATCGTGGTCAAATCCGTGACAGAGAAACGTGACCGGCGCGAGGCCGCGTGTACACCGGGGCTGCGAGCACGAGATCGAACCGTGGCGCCCGGACCGCGTCCTCTCAGCCCGAGCCACAAACCGAACACACACAAACGAACGCAAGAGCCGCACGGAGTGATTTAATCCTGGTTTAGACCTGGTCTAGTCCCGGTTTAGTCCAGGTCTAGACCTGCTCCAGTCCTGGTTTAGTCCGGGGCCAGTCCAGGTTTAGACATGGTTTAGTTCTGGTCTAGACCTGGTTTAGTCCATGTTTAGTCCTGGTCTAGTCTCTTAGCCAATCAGGACGCAGAACACAATGTTACAGTATAAAAAAAATAAAAATCTGCGAAACCACGAACAGTGAACCGCGATAGAGCGAGGGACCACTGTAATCAGTCTTTTAATGGAGACCTCCACAGCCATTCTATCATCAATAAAAGCATTTTGTTGTTTAGAGCAGAGTTCAGACATTGGAGGAAGAGATTTGATTATGCATGTTCAGGAAATTATTATTTAAAGACTTTTTTTTTAGTTTTTAGTAAGACAAATTGAAAATTGTCATTAAAAAAAAAGATTCTTTAGTCACCCAAATTGTATACTTGTTGTAAAACTGATCTGGGAAGCAGTCAATGCTGAATGTATATTGTTGTGTATGTATTTGTAGTAATAGACTTGATTAATCACAATCACAATTGACTGTGTAGTTCTTTATAATGTCCACAAGATGGGACTAGCGCAACAGTTTTTGTGTTAGACGTTCTTAAAGACATCCAAGTTGTTAAAAATTGCTCGTTAATGGAGAAGTCAATTGAGCTGTCACGTAAAAGTGTTCCTCCACTACACATAGGCAACATTATCTATTCTTTTCCAAAAACGGAGACTCCAGGTTAGAACAGGTTATGGATAACTGTTATGGATATTAGTGATTTAAATACTTTGGCTTAATATTTCCTGACATTTACAATTGTGATCCGTGATGAAAACAAGAACAAGCCCTCACTGTTATCAAACAGGGAGGATGGGCGCGCGTAACGCCAGACGAGTCAGCGGCCAATGGGACGTGCGCAGACAGGAGCATCAATTTCCCCATCCGCTTTAAAATAACACTGGGCTGGACACCAACGGGTATGAGCGCGTCACGTCCAATATAATCCCCTCGTTTTACCTTTTTCACTACGTAGAGCGCGTGAGTCTGGAGGAGCACACGAGTAATTGCGCATTTCACCGTTACGCACCGCCGTTTGCGCCAGTCCACCGCAGCGAGGATGACTGAGACGCAAACGATCAACCACCACGCGCCGCCACCGAAGCAGCATCAAAACGGCCACACCACGGCACCGGCGGATGATGTTTTTGACGCAACCTACAAAGAAAAAGAGGGACGTAGACCGCGAATGCAGCTCGTGTGGAGGAATATCATTCTAATGTCGTTATTGCATATCGGTGCGCTCTACGGATTCACGCTCATTCCTTACGCGAAGACTTGGACGCTTGTTTGGAGTAAGTAGCGTCGTAAGCAACAGTCGCCGCGGTTGTTGCCTGTCACACCCCCCTTTATGTGCTGATGTGCTGGTGTGCTGGTGTGCTGGGGTCAGTGGGTCCATCACCCAGTCAGAACAATACAGGTGCAGTGATAGCCCATCTAATTCTAAGAAACTAACGAGCTACAGGTATAGACCCTTTTGAAAACTTAATAATTTCAGTGCGGAAAGCAAGAATAGCCACAGAATATCACAAAATATTGCATAAGGAATTCAAAATGGTCGTTGATTTCTTATTATGAAGACTTAAAACCATTAGATCTGTTGTCAGTTAATCATTTAAAACAAATTTTGTCTGCTTTCTTTTGCCTCCATTGTGTTTTTTGAACATTCATATGACATGGCATTTTAAAGGGTCTATAGGCCAAGACACATCCAGGTGAACAAGTATGTCCCTGTGTACAGTGGGTTGACATGTGTTCATGAATCTTCTTGCATATGTCAGCAAGAAGCACTAGTATGACTACACATAAGCTTTTGTATAGACTATTATGTGTATATGGAGTTCAACAGTGACGCCCACCTCCTGGTTCCAGAAGAAAATTTTAGAGCTCAACCAATATTTTTCCATGGCCAGGTGATGTATCCGATATGACCAGACGTGATGGTCAGTGACCTCTGCTGGCGTGTTTGGGATGATTTATGTAATTTTCCCCAAATAATCCAATTTCAATTGAATGCAAATTCACCCACAGCCTGTTTTACTCCACACTGGATGAGAGCGCAGTGTAATCACATTTCTGCACTACCCTCTTTGGACTTAAATGTTCAGGTCTGCTTTATGCATATGTTCTTAATGTATGTTTCGGCTGCTGGTTGGCCAAACAAAATATTGGTCTGTGATGGAGATTTAAAGGTGCACTGCGTAACATTTCTAGTGGAAGGTCCAAATGTTTTTGCTTTGTCTAGACTGTTCCACAGTATAGATTAAACCTATCCATCACAAGGGACATACACCAAAACTTTATTTATTTATTTATTTCACTTTTAAGTTTTACCAGGAACATTCCAGGCAAAGAAATAACATCTCCAGGCAGATAGCAGACACTCCACCAGAAATGTTCTGCAGTGCACCTTTTCCCATAGACATTTCAAAATAAATTAATATTTAAAGTTTGAAAGGTTGCTCAGTGCTAATCAACTACATGGTCACTAATGATCACAAGACCTAGACTTGTATTTAAAATCTGTTTCTGAAACTTTATAAACCAGCAAGTTATTAAAACATATCACAGAATTTTATATTTTAAATGTGCTTTTTGGACATAAAACTGTTAGCTTTCACGATGTCTTTCAATCTTTCAAAAAAAAAAAAAAAAAAAAAAAAGTCTGGGAAACATGAATGGAACGGGATCAGGTGGTCACTGCTGAGCTTCATTTACAGGACCTACAACCAGAGGAGAGACAGAGGAACCAAAAATTGTAGCTTACCCATTACTCAAAAGAATACATCTTACTCAGGTGGTCGAAATAGAAGAAAGAAGAAGAGAAGAGATTTGATTTGAGTAAGTATTGATACCAAAAAAGTCACACTCACAGGACAAAAATGAACCTTCAGAAAAGGTTCATAGCTTTAGAATAATCTTGAGCTGTATCAGAACAAGTATAAACCACACAGACTCAGGGCCGTTGCTAGTCATTTGGGTGCTCTAAGCACAAATGCTTTGTGGTGCTCCAGCACACCACCCTCCCCAGAATGAACAATAATTTATCAGTGTGATTCTCTTTAATTCCAAAACAAATACACCAAACATCAAAGTTAAAATAATAAATTATTAAAAAAGGTTGAAGATCCCATGACATGGTACTTCTTGATGCTTTTATATGGCTCCTTAATGGTTCCCTAATACTGTAAATGAATCCTTCTTCAAAATCAACACTCAGTGCATGAGAAACAGAGATAAGATGAGAAAGAGTCATAAATGTCACTCTGGAACACTCCATAATGGGCGTTGTTGCTTGAATGCAAATGAGGAGGACAGAGGTGGCCTATACTAGGGGGTGGGGGCGTGGCCAAGCTCTCCGCTTTCCGCTCTGTGACCCACTTCCGTGTTTTTGCACAGGGGGAGAGATTTGAAGCGTTCCATTGAAAAATAAACACATTTCCACAGAAAATAAAATTAAACCACTGCTGTTTCAGATATCCACAGGCTCAGATAAAGGACTTCCGAGCCTAGAAACACTCGGACGTGCCTCCAGGCAAATAAAAAACTGTATTTCGCATTGCGTAGCTCCTCTGCAGTCCAAACTCTCTGGGCGTGATTTACAGAGACGCTGAGTACAGACAGACGGGGGTGGAACTGCATTTGCATTTCTTTTTTCGAGCTGACGTCAATAAGTTTCCTTGATCAAAATCGCCCGTTTGAGCTCTGATTTTTTCTAATGCAGAAAAGGATCGCAAATGCTCAGTTTAGACATTTCGCAACTTTTAACCATGGGGGGGGGGCTAAACAGGGTAGGGGAGCTCACATTAACGATCAAAAACCTCAGAAAGTGAAAGTTTCATGCCATGGGACCTTTAATAAATAAATACCACCACCATTATTATAAACAAAGATTTGTGCATCCATGTAGCACTCTTATCCCCTAAAGTTCCACATAGACTAGTATATGCCCATGGACCATTATGGAACCTACTTGGTCGACTGAGGGATTAATTTAAATTCAAATTTCTTCTAGGAAAATACAAAACCCTCCACATTCTGTACAATTGCAGGATAGGGTGATTCACCACAAGAGGTCAGTAATGGAACAAGATTAGTATTTGGAGTGATTTGCATGTTTGAGCTATTTTTAATCTCTTATTTTCAAGATGCTACATTGACCATCAACCCCCTTTTTCACCGCCACTAGCACACGCACACTGCTCGGTACTGACTTTATTCTACATTTTAATTTTCCTAATCAGTGATACAAGTAGGATTCAGCAGTGTTGCGTAGTTTTGGTACAAATGTAAAAAAAAAAAAAAAAATCATCTATTCGCTTGTGTCATGTGCAGTTAGTTGACGTTTAAGGTGATGTCAGCTCCCTTTGGGCACCACAACAACATGCAGCAGGCTCAAGCACAATATGTCTTCTTTAAAACTATACTGTGTAACATTTCTAGTGGGGCCTGCTTGAGTCCTTGTACATGTTATTGTTTTTTCCTACAGTATGGCATTTAATTTAACTATCACCATGGAGACAAAAAGGCCATGTCACCAGGCCAAGTTGGGTGGAGAAGTGTTTTTGCAGTAATTTTGAGACATAAAACACATGTAATTGAATTAATGCAATACTTGTCTAATACCATACTGTGGGACATTCTAGGCAAAGCACTTCACCATGGAGACAAGCAGAAAAGTTACACAGTGCACCTTTATTCACATTAATTCAAACTATATATGTAACTCCATATGATTCAAAACTTTTCAAAATGTACCCCTGAGCAGATATGGCCTCTGTGTATATGGTGATCATATATAGCATGTGGCCCATATAGAAGTGAAGCATGACAAGAATTTCTCCACAGCCCTGACTCTGTTTCCACTCTGCGTGCATCGTATTACCCTCTTATTCCATTACGAAGCTGCTCCAGAGGACAAAGCACAATCGCTCAGTTCCATTATAGACATCCCATTGTAAGTGACGCTGGCAGACTCCTATTTCCCTCACAAAAGAAATAAAGGATTTTTGCTTATAAAATGCTAACCCTGTACTTTACATCTGTACATGTTCTTAAATGTAGTGTACATTTATCACGTCACGTTTCAGTCTTCAATCTTATTATTAAAGGGCCCATATCACGCCATTTTCTGGTCTATGTTATAATGTCGTTTCCTCATCACACACATATCTGGAGTTGTGTTTTGTTTCATGTGCACATGTTTAACACAAAAACACTTCAACCTTGTGATGTCGCGATAATGCAGGATTTGCTCTACTGTGTTTTAAACTCCGTATACACCGTCACTATAAATTCAGCCCTAGAACAGTTCATAGTTCATAGCTTTAGCTAAAACATATGTACACGACATATAGTGAATAGAAATTTCGTTTCCCCCTGGCCAAGCAAGGACAGTTGTATAGAGGCGGTCAGGGAAGGGGCATGTGCGAGATAACGCATGTGCGAGAGTAGAAAAAGATGCAGTACAACAATATTCAGAATTGCAAATCTGTACCGAACAAAAGGTAAAAGGTAGCTGTTAACTTGAAAACTACTGCTTGGAACAGAACAGGTGGAACAGAGCATTTTGAGCCTTGGGGATGTGGACAGACTAGTAATACAGGATTGCTCCAACGTGTGTGAATGAAACAAAATACAACTCACAATGTTTTTGATGAGGTAACATTATAGAATGGTTTAAAGAGTCAATTTTGCACAATAAAGGACCTTTTCTTGCAATCACAATACATTTTCCCCAAATCGCTCAGCCATACCTGTAAGTGTTACAGAATAAAAACATGTATTTGTGTATGTATTTGATTTAAGTTTAAAATTTTGAGAGTAACACTTGTACCCTCCCTGTTTGTATTGCAGCTTGTCTGTGCTATGCCTTCAGTGGTCTCGGGGTGACCGCCGGCGCCCACAGACTGTGGAGTCACAGATCCTACAAGGCTTCATTTCCACTCAGAGTCTTCCTCGCTCTCGGCAACTCCATGGCTTTCCAGGTAATCCACTGTGGCCTATAGTAACACTACTGCTACAACTACTATATCAGTGTTTCCCAAGCAATGGTACAAGTACCCCTAGGGGTACGCGAGCACATTTCTTAATTTTTGAATTCTAATTTGAGTAAATTTGAGTTAAAGAAAAGAGAGAAAATGTCTGAGAATTAAAATTTCAAATTAAGGAGATGAAATAAAATAATTTTCATTTAATAATCCATGGTGTCACATTCTACTTTTGGAGAATTATCGACACGTATGAGTCAGGGGGTACTCGAGGTATGACAAAAAGGCTCAGGGGGTACACAAGACAAAAAAAGGTTGGGAAACACTGTACTATATTACACAAAATTTTGCTTTAAATCATAGAATAGAAAAACAGAGCTGGAGTTGTGTTTTGGTTCATTCACACATTTTTAAATAATCCTTTATTATTATTCTGTCTATAGAATTCAAATGCCCGCATTAGGGATGCACCACTCCAGCTTTAGTTCTGATACCGATTTTGATACTATACCAGCACACAGATTGAAAACAGAATTGATGTCCTTTAAACAAAATAAAATAAGATAAAACTGATCCAAATGTGTTACGTAGCTGTTATTTTCCTTTTCAGTAACTATACAAAAACCTTAGTATAAAAAGTTCAAATATTATGAGACTTTTTGGGCCAACTATGACCAGTGAATAGTCTTATTACATCGTATTACATGTAAAACCAGGATATCGGCTGAACTGAGGTTTGGAAGTCGATATCTGATCTAGCATATTTTTCAGTATCAGCGCCGATATCTGATACCAGTATCTGATTGGTGCATCCTTACTGCATATATGTATAATAATCATATGATCTGAGTGCTTTTACATGTTTACTGACCTTAATCTGGTGATCGGATGCATTCATATTTAAGTCTATCTCACCTAATCCTCCCTGCTCTTTGCATGTGCAGAATGACATCTATGAGTGGGCCAGAGACCACCGCGTGCACCATAAGTACTCAGAGACTAACGCGGACCCCCATAATGCAACACGGGGCTTCTTCTTCTCCCATGTGGGCTGGCTGCTGGTGCGCAAACATCCAGAGGTCAAAGAGAAGGGGCAGAAGCTGGACATGTCTGATCTGGAGGAGGACCAAGTGGTGATGTTTCAGAGAAGGTAAAAGTCTATTATCAAAAATTCTTCCTCACTTATACTTTGCAAGACTGTGCCAGGGTTGCCAGATTTTCAGAAAGCAGCAATTGACCAAGCATTTGAAAAAAAAAAAAAAGTCCAAAACTGATCCAAACCCCACAAAAAGAAGCTCAAAAAAATCAGCAACTAGCTAAGTGTTTTGTATCACCACTGAACGGGCGCTAACTAGATGTATATAATTGAAACAGAATTTTTATAGCAACAATAGGAAGAAAGAAGCCCAATAAAAGCCTGAATTTGCTATAAAGAAGCAGACGTGGCAACTCTGGTCTGTTTATAAAGATAATGAACATAGCATTACAACTGAGGTTGTCAAAGATATTACAAATCTGATACTAATCGATTCTAAAACTAGTATCCAAACTACATAGTAATTTGAGCAAAGTATCAATACTAAAAAAAAAGAAACCCATTAACAGGACAAAATGTGACCTTTCCTAAACAGTTTTTGATCTCTTCCCCCTCTATCTGCAGACACGGCCTCCTGTCTCTGGTGGTCATGTGCTTTGTTCTGCCCACTCTGGTGCCATGGTGGGGCTGGGGCGAGTCCCTGGAGGTGGCATATTTCCTTCCTGGACTCTTCCGATATGCACTGCAGCTGAATGCCACCTGGCTGGTAAACAGTGCTGCTCACATGTGGGGCAACCGGCCGTATGATGTCACCATCAACCCCCGAGAGAACCATATGGTGGCATTCACCGCTATGGGTAAGAACCAAGATCTTATTAAAGTGACAATGGAGAAATCTGTCCAACATACCTGGAGTTGTTTCATTCACATGTTAACAAAACAAACATATTTTTTATTTAGGCTGAGCTCTTCTCTCAGACAGAAAACACTGTTCCACCTTGTGATGTCATGTTGTAATACAGGAAGTGTTGTGTTTTTACTCCATACACTTTCACTTAGAATCATTTGATGATTTCAGACTTGGAATTGCCCATAACAAGGAAAAGAGCTGCATGCGGTGGTTTAATCCTGGTTTAGACCTGGTCTAGTCCTGGTTTAGTCCAGGTTTAGACCTGGTCTAGTCCTGGGACCGGAGAAGTGTGCGCGCGGACACGTGCACCCGCTCATCGTGGTCAAATCCGTGAGCAGCATGACCGGCGCGAGGCCGTGCGTCCCACCCGGGGCTGCGAGCACGAGACCGAGGCCGGCAGCGCCCGGACCGTGCCTCCCCCTCGGGACCGCGTCCAACGACGCAGTCGAAGCGAACACGCACAAGAGCCGCACGAAACAAGGCAAAGAGCCGCATGCGGTGGTTTAATCCTGGTTTAGACCTGGTCTAGTCCTGGTTTAGTCCAGGTTTAGACCTGGTTTAGACCTGGTTTAGACCTGGTTTAGTCCTGGTTTAGTCCTGGTTTAGTCCACGTTTAGTCCTGGTCTAGTCTTGGTCTCGTTCCGGTCTAGTTCCGGTCTAGTCCCGGTCTGGTCCCGGTCTGGTCCTCATGTCTTAGTCCTGGTCTGGACTTCCTACGGATCCAGTGCCTCATGTCTCCGCTCCTCGTGCATCCAGCGGGACTCCCAGAGCCCCCCGGGTCCTCCCTCTATAACATCTATATAAATGTGTCAAACTGAACACATTCTGTACTGTACAGGAGCCATGGAGGAAAAGCCAATCAGGACGCAGAACACAATGTTGATAGACTAAAAAAAAAAAAAATCTGCGAAACAGAGAGGCCGCGAAAAGTGAACCGCGATAGAGCGAGGGACCACTGTATATATACATATATATATCATGTAGATCAAAAAAGTTAATGGGACCCATAAAGTTTTTTGCACTGTTTCCATGGTGATGCACGAAAGCGCCTATGTTATCCTAATGACAAAAATTCCAAATTTCCTTATATATTAAAGTAATAAAACATCTTATTTGTTTTATTGAAGAACGTGACATTTGGCAGTGACTTTTCAGGTCATCCTTAACAATAAAGTCCAGGGGGTCAGTCGTGTTGTCATGGCGATGTCCCAAAGTCCCCATGTTAATCTACACTATATTACCAAAAGTATTTGCTCACCTGCCTTGACTCATACTATGAACTGAAGTGCCATCCCATTCCTAACCCATAGAGTTCAATATGATGTCGGTCCACCTTTTGCAGCTATTACAGCTTCAACTCTTCTGGGAAGACTGTCCACAAGGTTGAGGAGAGTGTTTATAGGAATTTTTGACCATTGTTCCAAAAGCGCATTGGTGAGGTCACACACTGATGTTGGTCGAGAAGGCCTGGCTCCCAGTCTCCGCTCTAATTCATCCCAAAGGTGTTCTATCGGGTTCAGGTCAGGACTCTGTGCAGGCCAGTCAAGTTCATCCACACCAGACTCCGTCATCCATGTCTTTATGGACCTTGCTTTGTGCACTGGTGCACAGTCATGTTGGAAGAGGAAGGGGCCCGCTCCAAACTGTTCCCACAAGGTTGGGAGCATGGAATTGTCCAAAATGTTTTGGTATCCTAAAGCATTCAAAGTTCCTTTCACTGGAACTAAGGGGCCAAGCCCTGTGGCCAGGCCAAGTGATTAGGACACCTGATTCTGATCATTTGAATGGGTGAGCGAATACTTTTGGTAATATAGTGTATGTTAGAGCATCAGCTCCTCCAATGTGTGTTGACTTTGTGTATTTAGTGACAAGTAAAGGCCAAATAAGACACCACAAGTGAAGTGAAGTGTGAAGCCCAGCCTGCGAAGGCCGTTCAATGTCCTAATTTTCCTTCTTTTCCAGGTGAAGGCTTCCACAACTACCACCACACTTTTCCTTTCGACTATGGCACCAGTGAATTTGGCTGGAGGCTCAACCCCACCACAGCCTTCATAGACCTCATGTGCTTCCTGGGTTTGGCTTCGGATCGCAAAAAAGTCTCCAAAGAAATGATCCTGGCCCGTAAACAACGGACAGGCAACGGAAGCAACAAAAGTGACTAAGTTCTTTCTATTTAATGGTCCTATATTACACAAAATGGACTCTTGTGAGCTTTAAGCCATGTTATAATGCTACCTCATCAAAAACATCCTTTATTATCAGTCTGTTTACATCTCCAAAGCTCAAAATACTCTGTTTCACCTTGTGATGTCATGAAGTGGTAGTTTCCAAGTTAACAACTACCATTTAGCTTTACAGAGAGGCATTTCCAAGTTCAAAATCATCAAAGTGATTCTAGTGAAAGTGCATGGAGTTTAAAAAATACAGTAGGGCACCTCCTACCACATGACATCACAAGGTGGTACAGTATTTTCCACTCAAGAGAAAAAGTCAGCCTAAATTTGCAGGGTTAGTGTGTTAAACATGTGTGAATGAAACAAAACATAACTCCGGGTATGTTTTTGATGAGGAGACAAAATTATAACATAGATCAGAAAATAGCATAATATGGGCCCTTTAAACTGACAATGTCCATGCTACTGCCAGGAGTGGAGTGACTATTATAATATTTTATGACAAATTAATGTTTTTGGTGTGTGTTTTGAGTGCTTTAATGAAAGTGATAGTTCGGGTTTTTTGATGTGAATCTGTATGGCATCCCTTTCAGCAGTGTCGTGCATTAACACTGACTTATCCCTGACAGTGTCCTGTGAGCTGACTTTCTGCCCGGTTCAGCCGCTGACGAAAGTAGGTCCGACAAGTTAGCCAGGACTTAATAAAGCCAGCTTAATTAATAAAGCTTGTTATATTTGTCCAAAAACGGATATATTTGCGTCACAAAACAGTTGCCCACGAAAAAGTCAGAAGTCATAATCGCTGTCCTGGATAACTTGTCGGACCTACTTTTGTCAGCGCCAGAACCGGGCAGAAACTCAGCTCACAGGACACTGTCAGGGATAAGTCAGTGTTAATGCACGACACTGCTGAAGGGGGATGCCATACAGATTCACATCAAAAAACCCAAACTATCCCTTTAAAGCTGCACTGTGTAACTTTCAGGTAAATGGTCCACCACCGACTTTGTCTGAAATGTTTCACAGTGTAGCATTAAACTTTTCCATCTTCCATTCATTCAGTTATGTTTTTTTAAATTGCTCTAAGAACTTGCACACCTACAGTCAGCGGGCCATCTTCTACACAGATCTGACCGGTATCTTGGTGTGGTGGCATCTCCTGCTTGTTTCCACGGAGATAGTAAAGATTAATATGATACTGTGAAACACTCTAAACAAACCAATTACATCGTCATAGAGACACTCCACCAGAAAAGTTACATAATGCACCTTTAAGGCACGGTACCTGATTTTTACTGTCTTAAAAAGATGTGAAACTGAACTAGTTCAGCTTAAACGGTTTGCAGTGGTCCAAAGTTATTCCTCACTTACCTTTTGCATTCTGAGCTTCCTAATTATTCACCATGATGAGTTTATAGACACTTTAAAAAACTTTCAGAGACCATAGTGGAGTTTTGCTGTGACTATAACAACAATTAGCATTCTAACATGAACTTCCTGATTATCAGACAATAAAGAGATTTCTAAATAGACCTCAACAGCTGTATATAATACAGTATATCAGTAGTGGGGAGAGACAAATCGTACTCACATACATGGGAAAAACCAGGCACAGGGCCTTTAATGACTTGTTTAAAGGGAGTGAATGTAGAACTTTTATTTCAAATTTCATAAAGATGTCAACATGTAAATGAGTTCAAATCAAATATTACTGTTACTGATTTGTTCTTCTTTGGACGGTCATGTTTATTTTGGATCTTATAGGTCCCATATTACACAAAATAGATAACCTTTGAGCTTTAAACCATATTATAATGTTATTATCTCATCAAAAACATACCTCTGTTTCACTCACACATGTTTGAGTAATCCTGTATTATTTGTCTATTTAAATCTCCAAAGCTCAAAATGCTTTGTTCCACTTGTGATGTCATGTCATGATCAAGTTACCAGCTAACTTTTCCCTTCAGTTCCGTAGAGACTGGTAATTCCAGAGCTCAAATTATTTAAATGAATCTAGTGAAGATATTTAAAAACACATAGGACTTTCTGTATTAGCATATGACAGAGTGTTTTCTGTGCAAGAGAAAAACTCAACCTAAATATGCAAGATTTCTGTGTTAAACATGTGTGAATGAAACAAAACAAAACTCCAGGTATGATTTTGATGAGGAAGCAAATAGAGATCAAAAATAGCGGTAATGTGGGCCTTTTAAAAGCTGATTATCCAATAAGAAACATTATCAGCCACACGTTGGGGTTGCCAGATGCTACGACTAAAACTAGTTGACCTAAAATGTATAGTTGTCCTCTATATACAGGTTAAGGCACTGACAGCCAGGGTCAGTTGTGATTAGTTCCCTTTTTAATGCAGGCTACATACCCTACCTTGAACTGAAAATGCACAGATGAGACAACTATTGTTATATGTCAAATCAAATCTGCTAATATTTGATTTATTCATGTTTTACATCTACAGCCTATACTCGTGCCACTTTTTTACATTCTTCATAAAGATTTGTGGGAACAGCATTATCAGTCTATATTTATTACTACAAATGAATGGTCTAATTACATTGTTCATTTTGCACAGTAAGATTCAAGATTCAAAGATTCAGAGCTTTTATTGTCATATGCACAGTAAAGAAACGCATTTCTTGTGTTTCCAGACAGTTACTGTCTGGAGTTATAAATCGGATATGACAATGTATGTGGTGTCTATACAAACTTAAAGAACTAAAAGAATAACACATCCTAAATAAAACTGTATGGTCTGGACAGCCACATCCATATCAGGGGTCCTTCTGAACAGATCCATGTAGGCCTGTCATGATAATTACTATATCGACTCAATGAATGATGGATGGAACCACAATTTTGGAAATTTGTCCAAAATTGTCTTGTCTTACATTGTCTTGATATGATCCATGATACAAGGTTTGCGTCAGCAGTACAGCACTGATGAATTATAAGAAAATACTGTATACATTGTGTTGACATATTTTACAGTTTTTGTAAAATAATAAAAGAAACATTCTGATATAATCCAACATTCTGTTTTTATTTTTATTTTTTATTACAATGAGACAGAAGCTACACTCAGTTCTCATACCGACACCAAGTGTGTAGAGCCTGGCCTGCAAGATATTCTTTCAAAACATATAATAACGTCTTTGCCATATCCGTGCAAGTACAATGTACACAAATGAGTAGGCTAAGCAGTTCTTCATATGTCCAGAAGATGGCACCAGCCCAGCAGCTTTCATGTTGCCCTGTGATAAGGCTGTTCAAAATCTAAGCAATTGTAGGTCTATTTTTTTGTACCAAACGTTTAAAATATAGGCCCAAAATATTTCTGTAGTTCAAAATTACTGAGAAATATCTGTATGGCGAGTTACTGTTACAAAACCTAAATCTCAAGTGGCAATATGACACTACCTAGTCTAGATTATGTATCGTGAACATGTCAGACCATTACTGCCTCACAGCAAAAAGATACAAGAAGGACTTTTTGGAGCCTTTCTTTGTTTGCAGGTTCTATAATAATAATAATACTAATAATGATAATCAACATTCTCAACTCACCTGAATTTCTTTTGATTAGATACATCGAGGCAACGAGCTTGCATAAAAAGTACAGTATTCTAATTGGCAGGATATTTTGTGCTGAAATTGTAGAAAAGCGCCACCTATTGGTTCAGGTAATAACAGTACACGAAGCGCTCAACACCATAGTCCTTATAAACCGTGCGTAAAAAGGTAAGTGGTCTACAGAATCTATTAGCTGTTCCCGAGAGTCCCCCCGACAACTGATATGCACCTTCTACAGTTGCACATCTGCCCTAATTACGCACATCCATTACGCACAACTATTACGCACAGCCAATCCATGCGCCGTCGGCCTCTACCTTTTGGTCACGAGAGTTTAAAGCCTGTCTGAAGGTTGGTGAGTCACGTTACATGATGCTGCATGCCTTTCCTGAATTTCCACACAGATAGTGACATGTGGAAGCAGTAGGATAACGGAATCGTTCGCATTTCCGAGGATAAAAAAAAAACAACCTAAAACAACACATTGATCCTTCTTTTGTTTCGCGTGTCATTCCTCTTTAAATCTCAATCCAAAAACATCCCTCAGATGTCCTCCCCAAATCACTTTTCGCCCTAATCCTAATTTGCACACAAGAAGCTGGCTAAAGGGCTGCCTCCGCCAAAGGAAAGGGACCTACGGGTCAGACGGGGTTATGGGGGAATTGCCTTTATCTAGTGTGTGAGCTAGGAACGTCTGGATTAGTGATGCAAATGCACTCTATCTGATCAATAGCTCGGCCTTCTTCAGCCCGGCGCAATCCTTACCTTTTATTTTCTGTAGGGGGATCACCGTTCTGGGAAAATGTCCTTTTTAGGATTCGTAGTTAGCAAGGTACCACCAGGCTACTGTCTTGTAAGTATCATGCAAGAAAAAAATGCGTTTGAATCGTAGGCTTTACAAAATAATAAAACAAGTTTAAATACCTAGCTAAGTGAAATTTTATTAGTCTGCCATTACAGTTGACACTACTGTAAATGGTCTTTTATACAGGATCAAACTGGTGCACAAAACAAACCCGTGTAAAACTTACAGGGGCATTAAAAAGGAGAATTAACGTTTTTACAATCTGAGCCTTATTTCGGTAATAAAACAAGTTGTTTTACTCACCCATAGCACTTTGGTGTCATATGGAGCACTTCCAGAGATGTTTTAGATTAGCGATCTCCATAACCAAGCGGTCTCCAAATAACACAAACTTTAGCACTTTTCAAATCATAGAAGCTCAATGTCTTAGTCTACACTTTCGTTTGAGTCAAAAGTGGCCTGTAATCCGAGATTTATCCATAATTTACAGCTTTGCGTTTCATGTTTGGGTCCCGGGAGCTGAGAGCGAAATAAGCTGTGACTCCGCACATGCACACTGGCGTCCTCATCTACTCGAAACTATGGCTAAATCTCGGATTACAGGCCACTTTTGACTCAAACGAAAGCGTAGACTAAGACATCGAGCTTCTATGATTTGAAAAGTGCTAAAGTTTGTGTTATTTGGAGACCGCTTGGTTATGGAGATCGCTAATCTAAAACATCTCCGGAAGTGCTCCATATGACACCAAAGTGCTATGGGTGAGTAAATCAACTTGTTTTATTACCGAAATAAGGCTCAGATTGTAAAAAAAAAACACGTTAATTCTCCTTTAAGTCTTTCTATCACCACGCAGACCAAAGCAGACCAAGATACAGTTCAGATCTGTGGAGAGGCAACCCTGCTCACAGTCAGAATGCCTGTAATTGAATAAATGTAAGGTAGAATTGTTCCAGGCAGAGCAGTGACATACCCATAAAAACAACCAGGTGACAGACCCCCGGCCAAAATGTTCCACAGTGCACCTTTAAGATCATGCGTAATAGCCGCTTCTTGCCAATTGATAAACGATGATTCAATCACGATTCACTAGCAGGCCCTTTATACACTCTTTATACTCTTATCAAGCTAAAACGACTCCATATCCATTCGCTTATCCTCAAATATCATCTGTGCGTTACGTTTGATAGCCTAAATACACTTTTCAACGTTCAGGGATCAATGTTACACTTTTTCCAACGGGATTACGCAGAAGAGCGGATCTCCCTGCGCCCGTGAATGGGGAGCCAGAGGGCATAAGAAGGCCCGGGGTGCTCTTTTGATCATGTGCTCTGCTGATTGGACGAGAGGGTAAGAAGGGGGGAAAATCTTTAATTAAGTAGATAATCTCTTGTTGGGGACTAGAGCAGCTCCATTTCAGAAGCCCCCTCCGCGGAAGATCTGGAGATTCGCCGGTGGTTCGCTCAAGGACGCGCAGTCACTTTACGCAGAGAGAGGATAGGACGGTGCACGCCGCGGCCTCACCTGTCAGGATGTTCATGCATTTGGAGGTCTTCTCCTACGTGGTGCTGCTGCTGGCCAATATGAACGCGTACGGATGCTGGTAAGAGCAATTCGTAGATGTAGTTTGATGTTTACGCACGGGTAACATGGAACAAAAGGATGCATTTTTTGTTACTTTTTTTTGGATAAGGTTGTGGCTAATTATGAATTTACCTTTTGTGTAGCCTATATCTTAGGAGAATATAGTATTATCAATAGAAATCACCTCTTGCCTGGAGGTATATGATGATCAAGTTATGGGATTGTCATGTTATGCAATGTTCATTATACTCATGGATTCAAAAGATATATAGGATATTTTGGTTGTATTTGTAATCATTCCGAAACCCACAGATAGGCCTGCAGGCTATACAATATGAAAGAACATTGCCTAGACTTTTTCTGGGGCTGGGAGTAGTGTAATTGCTTTTTAACATTTGCATATAAGATGTAAAAGCAACCAAGCAGAGGGTATGGGTTTACATGTTTCTGTGCAACCATTACAATCGGAACAGACAGAAAGGTACGAAAAATATCATCTAATTGTCAAGTATATTCTCAATTCAGAATGTATTTTTTGCAGCTAGGCCTAAATTTTAATTAAACTGTAAGCTCCTTTGCCCCACATATAAATCTCTCTGATAAAAAAGTAGAATCGTTGCTGTAGAAATTAACAATCTAAACATTATTATTATTATATTATATTATATCTTTTGAAATGTGAAATGTTCTCAAAATGAAACCTATACCAAAGCTGAAATAGGCCTATTTTAGTTTTATTTTACCAGTTTACATTGAAGAATAGGAGGATCGTCCAGCCACGGTAAATGTATGCTTATATTTTGTATTTTTGGAGGAGACTGCAATCCTCCTTTACTGCAAATGCTGCAATTACATAATTCCTGAGTTTTTAACTGTTGGTTTAGTTTAGTTTATTGGTTTGTTTTAACAGGAACCATTTGCAAACACATTCATCTAATTAAAGAAGAGGTACATCCAAGTATCCATCCATTTGCAATCAAACCATGCACTCTGCCATTCTTTCATTTAAAAACATCACACATTAAAATGACCCAAAGTCAAATAGTGCCATATAAAATTACACATGCAAATACAACACTATATGTGGTGATGTGCCCTGCCACTCGGAGCACCACAATACACCTAAAATGTCAAACAAAGAAACATGAAAAAGAAAAATTGTAGTTACTTGTTTGGGTTCCACTTTGTAATAACTACACCTTAGTTAGCCTTAATAAAGCAAGAGGTTAGAGTTGGGATTATGGTTAGTAGTGTTGTCGCGACACAAAAATTCTCAATTTCGATATTAAGCAATATACTCGTTACTCAATACTGATTCCAATACCACAATGATAACATTAAACATTAAATAATAGAACTTTCTTTATATTCCCATGTGGTTTTTATATCTGTGCAATCACTAAGTGGCCCAGGTAGGTCCCATAATGGTCCATGGGTGTAGACTAGTCTACGTGCTCTTGTTTAGGATCAATACCTGCGCAAATGAGTACCTAGTTTTGATACTAGTTTTAGTATTGATCAGTATCAGATTTTCAATATTTTTGACAAACGTTAAGGTTAAGATATTAATTAGTTCCTGAATCATTCTTAATAAACAATGTGCTCATTATGAATTAAGCCATGCTATATTAATTAAGGCTATTAAAAGTGTAGTTATTATAAACATTTACAGTTCTTAACAAACTCATCAAATGTAGTGAATCTAAAATATATTATTTATTTATTTATTTATTTATTTATTTGATAGGGACAATGCACATTTATGAACATAAGTGTAAAACAAATGCAAATATGCCGAATTTTAGCTACAAAGCTAGTTTTCATCCGTAGTCCCTAGGCAGGCAAATACATAAAAATACAACATAAAATACAAGCAGCACAAACAAAATATATAAAATATATAATATTGAAACATATTGAAAAGCAGATTTAAACCACAAAAACTTTTTGAAATGTACAATATTGTTAAGAAATCATGAGCTGCCATAAATAAACATCAGAATGAAAAGCTTTAGTACTTAATTTGCATATGTAATGAGTCATAGAAGTGATTTATTCTCTTTTACGGTTCAAATCTTATCGTAGACCAGAAAAATAACAAAGACCATGATAAATGCTGAACCCAAAATATACTGTTCCATCTTTCATATATGGAAAGATAAATTGATACAGTAATTCTCATGACAGACCTATATATATATTCTTATTCTAAAACATTCCAAACTCATCTTCTTTTCTCACAGAGTTCCAAATACTTGTACCTCATTTTCACGTGTTCCTGGCGCACTAATGAGAGAGATGTTAACTGTGGAATTTGCGGAAGGACATTGAGCTTCCCTGACTAAATAAGCTTGTCTTCTTTTCCAGGTCAGTGAATAATTTCTTGATGACTGGACCTAAGGTAAGCCAGCTCTCTTTTGATCCTCCTCCCTTCCCCTTTTCTCCCCTCAAAAATGACATGCACACATTGTATTGTTTGTTAAATAAATTGACACATATAGACTTGCTGTTGTCCTGATAACTCACTTTCGAAACCAAGGAATAGACTTGATACTCAATACCGATTCTGATACTACGATGATAATAAAAACACTCTTTCTTTAGACAATAGAATGTGATATTCAACATTAAATCATAGAACTTTCTTTTATATTCCCATGTGGTCTTATATCTGTGTAATCCCTCAGTGGTCCAGGTAGGTTCCATTCTGTCCAAACATTTTGTCACAATTTTCACCTTAGAAACACACTTTGAACATAATTTCAACAAAATAAATGTGTTTTTTTGTATTTTTATTTGTCAAATAGTAGTCCCTGTGTACATTAGAGGAGATTTGGCCTACTAGTCTCTGCGCTCTGCTTGTTCTGATACAACTCAAGATCAGTCAACTATGAAAGTGTCATTTCTGTCCTGTGAATGTGACATTTTTTATATTGATACTTGCTCAAATCTTGTTTCAGTACTAGTTTTAGTATCGATTTGTATACTAAAACTAATACAGCCCAAGATCATTGTAAAGCTATTCAGTAAAGTTTCATTTCTATCCTGTGAATGTGACATTCTTAGTATTGATACTTGCTCAAATTAATATCCAGTTTCGACACTAGTTTTAATATCGATTAGTATGTGATTTTCAATACTTTTGACAACCTAGACAGACTTGTTCTGATACAGCCCAAGCTCAGTCTAAAGCTATTCAGGAAAGGTTCATTTCTGTCCTGCGAATGTGACTTTTAATTTTTTTTTATATCAATGCCTACTCAAATAAGTATCTAGTTTCTATACAAGTTTTAGCATCTGATTTTGACAACTTAGATAAGAATCTTGGTTGTACTGGTTTCTCACTCGCTACACTTGACCTTATCATGGGCCCCTGTGTTTCCTCGAGTTGAATGTGTGAAGAGGTAGGAGAGGAGAGGGGCAGCCCGGTGGTGTAGTGGGTGGTCATCATTAGCGAGCCTGAGCAGGAGAAAGACGAGAAACCACTCCATAGCTCCACTTGAGACATATTAGTTATATTATAGTGGGCCCGATCTGAACAACAGCGGGCGAAAGGCAAGAGCTGGGGGTTCACACATGAGAGAAGTGCAGCTAAACAAGGGAGAGTGTCTAAATAAACAGGTCTAGCACTCGTTTTAACTATATTGTATCAAATAGGGAAGGCTTAATGAAGTAACACGAAGGATTAGGATTTTAGACAAAAAGCAAATAATATGTTTAGATATATGAACAGAAACAGCTAGGAAAGCCAAGACGAGTCCACACATGACAGAGGTGCAGCTAAACAAGCGAGTGTGTAAATAAACAGGTCTAGCACTTGTTGTATTATACTGTCTCAAATAGGGACGTAAATGATATGATTTTGAGTGAACATGTTTAAATGTATGAATAGAAACAGCTAGAAAAGTTAACATATTGATTCAGTTGGAACCAAAACCAGCACAATTCTTTATCAACATCACTCAATTTTACACCGAAGTAGGTCTCAAAATCTGTCTGAAATATATTTTACTCTTAAAGGAGAATTAACGTTTTTTACAATCTGAGCCTTATTTCGGTAATAAAACAAGTTGTTTTACTCACCCATAGCACTTTGGTGTCATATGGAGCACTTCCGGAGATGTTTTAGATTTGCATGTTTGCGGTCTCCAAATAACACAAACTTTAGCACTTTTCAAATCATAGAAGCTCAATGTCTTAGTCTACGCTTTCGTTTGAGTCAAAAGTGGCCTGTAATCCGAGATTTATCCATAGTTTCGAGTAGATGAAGACGCCAGTGCGCATGTGCGGAGTCACAGCTAATTTCACTCTCAGCTCCCGGGACCCAAACATGAAACGCAAAGATGTAAATTATGGATAAATCTCGGATTACAGGCCACTTTTGACTCAAACGAAAGTGTAGACTAAGACATATATTATATGCCCTGAGAACTCGTGTTACGGATATCGCTAATCTAAAGCATCTCTGGAAGTGCTCCATATGACACCAAAGTGCTATAGGTGAGTAAAACAACTTGTTTTATTACCGAAATAAGGCTCAGATTGTAAAAAAAACATTAATTCAACTTTAAAGTACAATTTTATCTATGTCATTTTTTCCTTACACCATATCATCATCACCATATCAGTTTAGTCAGTTTAGTTCTGCGTGAAGAGTCCCTCAGTCGTCCAGGTAGAATCCATGATAAAGGAGAAATTCAATTTGTCCGAGAGGCTTCGTCAGACGAGAGCTGACGAAGCCTCTCGGATGAGCGGCGAAACGTTTTCGACCAAACAAACTTTGTCCAGTTGACAAATTGAATTTCTCCTTTATCAGTTTAGTTCTGTTTTCACCTACCCCCTATTTCCTCCTCCCATACACGCAGGGTTAAATATATCACAAAACCATTTTAACAATAAATATTTGCTTCCTATTCTGATACCGTTAAGTAATTGTGTTAATTCTGTCTGTGAAATGAATGAAATCAGAAGATGGTGCTGAGTCCATACTTTGATATACTGTAGATATAGAGGTTGAACATGTACCGGCATTATATGCTCTTCTACTATCAGCCAATTGTATCAGTTACTTCTAGACAGTTAGGATCATGTCTAGAAGGAATACCTGGAGGCCTATAGGTATAGCTAAGAATCCTACAGCTAAGGTAATCCTGATCAAACCTAACTCAAAATCTGGATCCGGCGCCCACTGCTCATGACAATTTCCCCCAGTGCCATTAAAGGATGGATCAAACACAGAGGTTAAATTTCCCTAAAGTATAGGCCTGTCATGATAATTACTATATTGACTTATCATTCAGTATGTCAAAGCTGGAACAATATTTTTGGAACTGAGTATTTATCGTGTGTACTATTTCTTTGCAATAGTGGGAAGGTTTTAGCCATTTTTCTGTACCATGATAAGATTTGAGATGTAGGAGGTAGAATAAATAACAGCTATGTTGTTGTTGCACTGTCTATTTAAACATAGGCTTACTGGGATTGTCCTGCTTTTTGTCTGTGGCGTAAAGTAGTTTCAGTATTATAGTGTAGCAATATACCGGGCTTCAAAATTTGTTATTGTGACAGGCCTACAATAAAGTGTACCTTACCTTAACCTTAACACCCCCATGTAATTGTGTGAAATTCAGCTTTACAACATACACAATAATAATAATAATACGTTTATTCAGATATTTTCATAAATTATAAATTCCAACAGTAATCAACAGATACATAAAGGTAATTATTCTACGTTACTAATCACAGATATTGTGAAAATCAAATCATTCTGAAAAGGAGTGGAGAGAAGCAAACACTTATTTGCCCCCAATGCCTTTTACAATGCTATTAAAGCAATAATGTGCTTCTATCAGACTCTTAATAAGTCACATTACTCCAGACACAAAATAAATAACTGCATTTCAAAATGTTTTAGTGTACATTCAAATGACAAATTTACTTAAATTCCTTCTTCTACATACTTAGCTGTAACAATTCCTTTATATCTTTGTTTAAACATTTTCATATTTGTGCATTTTTTGAGCTCATCAGTCATATAGTTCCAGATTTTGACCCCACAAACTGAAATACAAAAACGTTTCCTTGTAAGGCCATTTTAAAAATTAAATTATAAGTACTTACCCTGTCAATAAAATGTTTCTGAATATTTTTTGGTAGTTCTTTCCTTTTTGCCTTGTACATTATTTTTGTTGTCTGGAAGCTTATCGTATCCTCAGGTTTTAAAATTTTTGAAGTGATAAATAAATGACGGTTGGCGTGGTCATGCTCACACTTGTGTCTCCCTCCAGGCATACCTGATCTACTCCAGCAGTGTGGCGGCCGGTGCTCAGAGTGGCATCGAGGAGTGCAAATACCAGTTTGAATGGGACCGCTGGAACTGCCCCGAGAGAGCTCTGCAACTGTCCACTCACAGCAGCCTGCGCAGTGGTCAGTCTACACCTCATTACACTGCATAAGCAAATCGAAATTGCAATTTGAGTCAGAGCAATTTTTAAATCGCAAAGGCTACAGTTATTAGATAATAGATATATAACAAAATATCATGTGTTTTTATAAAAAATCATGCTCTACCTGTAGTTTAGACCTCTACAAACATTTATTTATTTGATAGGGACAGTGCATATTAATGAACATCTGTAATTACAGTGTAAATATGATGCTCATTTCCATCTGTTTTCCCTAGGCATGTGACAATTCCAAAATGCAAAACAGTTACAATAAGAGACAATAAAAGGCCAGATTAAAACGTTCACACACTTGGTTGTCCTTCAGCCACAGTTTAACTCAAATCTAAAATTCTTGTATTAGTTAATCAGTTCATATTTCATCTTGGCTCAAATGTTAAAGATCCCATGACATGGTACTTCTTGATGCTTTTATATGGTGCCTTAATGGTTCCCTAATACTGTAAATGAATCCTTCTTCAAAATCAAGACTCAGTGCATGAGAAAGACACATGTACACAGACATGGTTAAAAAAATATCTCTCTGAACACCTCATTCTGGGCGTTGTTGCTTGAATGCAAATGAGAAGGACAGAGATAGGCCAGAGCAGCGGGTGGGAGGGGCCAAATGTGCCGTTGGTTCCTTGTTTTAGCGGTGCGGTGTGCGCTGGCCCCACTTCTGTGTTTTAAGCGCGGAGGAAGAAAGGAGAGGCGTTTCAATGAAAAAAACACATTTTCACAGAAAATAAAATTAAACCACTGCTGTTTCAGAGGTCCAGAGGGTCGGATAAAGGACTTCCGAGCCTGGAAACACTCACACGTGCCTCCAGGCAAATAAAAAAAAACACATTTCGCATTGAGTAGCTCATTCGTGGTCCAAACTCTCTGGTCGTGAGTTCAGAGAGTGTGGGTAGAAAAACAGACGGGGGGTGGAACTGCATTTTCCGTGTGACGTCAGAAAGTTTCCTTGTTCAGAATCGCCCGTTTTCAAACGTAGAAAAGGACCGCAAATGCTCAGTTTACACATTTCGCAACTTTTAACCATGGGGGGGCGGGGGGGGGGGGGCTAAACAGGGTAGGGGAGCTCACGTTAACGTTCAAAAACCTCAGAAAGTGAAAATTTCATGCCATGGGACCTTTAACACTTTTGGAGTTGTACTCAGTGTGCACATCCATGTCTAAGAAATTCTATCTAAAACAGAGCAAGTGTCAACTGCTGGCTTGGTTTGAACTGGTCCCATTGGGATTGTTGCAGTGTCCACGTTCACCAGAGCCAAAGCAAACTCACTAATCCTGAACACAACATGCGCAGAGAAAGTGTCTGAGAGCCTCAACAGACAAAAGTGCCCATCTGCAGTCCACTGTTTAGAAGCTATTCATACATTTTATTACTAGTTTGAGGTAAGTAATACAGCAAAAAATATATATAATGATTTATTTATGTTTTTTTTAGCTAGATCAGCATTATGTTTATACATTCTACTTTAACTGATGACTTTAAAGGTCCTATATTACACAAAACTGACTCCTGTGAGCTTTAAGCCATGTTATAATGTTGTTACCTCCTCAAAAACATACCTGGAGTTGTGTTTTGTTTCGTTCACACCTGTTTGAATAACTAATTATTATTAGTCTGTCTACCACTCCAAAGCTCAAAATGCTCTGTTCCACCTTGTGATGTCATGAAGCGGTAGTTTTCAAGTTAACAGCTACCTCTTTATTCATTTATTTATCTATCTATTTATTTATTTTAATAGGACAATGCATATTAATCAACATGACAACAAACAGGATCAATGTAAATATGCTGGAATTAGCACAATAGCTACTTTATATTCGTTGTCCTAAGGCGGTTCAGAACAGAAGAACATTTAGAGGAACACACAAAAGAGACAGAAGTGCACATAGACATGACAGCAAGTTCACCACAACAGAACCTTCTCTGAGTTTTTAAGAGGCTCCGAGAAGAAGAAAATCTACCTGTGTGAGCATGTTTGCTTATTTTTCAACCAATGTTCCAATCCTTTAGTTCAGTAAAGATCTGCAATTCCAGGGCTGAAAAGATCCAAATGATTCCAGTGAAGGTGTGTGGAGTTTAAAAACACGACATCATGAGTTTCGTTTTCTGTTTAAGAAAAGAACTCGGTGTAAATATGCAGGTTTGGGTGTTAAACGTGTGTGAATGAAACAAAACACAGCTCCAGGTATGTTTGTGACGAGGAACCTACATTAGAAGAGAGATTTTTAAGAGGTAAATAAAGTCTTTTTCTTCACGCTTCACTGTAATTGGTTAAATCAACTGTCACTCACTCAGAACCTCTGTGTGGGTGGGACAGTAGAAGATAACTGTAACATAGTAATTTTATTACAAATGTAATGAAAGTATATTTGTAATAATGAATTGGAGATTGTAATGAACCGAGGAAGACAAGCTAATGGCACTGCTTTCAGCTAATGAAATCCATATAAATAAACAAATACAAGAAAAGAAAGATATAATGAAAAGATATAATGAAAACAGCAGAATGTTACAGGAATAAAATCACAATACAATTTTTATCACCATGTCACCCAGCCCTACGTAAAGGAGAATTAATGTTTTTTTACAATCTGAGCCTTATTTCGGTAATAAAACAAGTTGTTTTACTCACCCATAGCACTTTGGTGTCATATGGAGCACTTCCAGAGATGTTTTAGATTTGCGATCTCCGTAATGCAAGTTCTCGGAATATATGCCCCGAGCATGTAATATATGCCCCAAACGGTCTCCAAATAACTCAAACTTTAGCACTTTTCAAATCATAGAAGCTCAATGTCTTAGTCTACACTTTCGTTTGAGTCAAAAGTGGCCTGTAATCCGAGATTTATCCATAATTTACAGCTTTGCGTTTCATGTTTGGGTCCCGAGAGCTGAGAGTGAAATAAACTGTGACTCCGCACATGCGCACTGGCGTCCTCATCTACTCGAAACTATGGATAAATCTCGGATTACAGGCCACTTTTGACTCAAACGAAAGCGTAGACTAAGACATTGAGCTTCTATGATTTGAAAAGTGCTAAAGTTTGTGTTATTTGGAGACCGCAAACATGTGCCCCGAGAACTCATGTTACGGATATCGCTAATCTAAAACATCTCTGGAAGTGCTCCATATGACACCAATGTGCTATGGGTGAGTAAAACAACTTGTTTTATTACCGAAATAAGGCTCAGATTGTAAAAAACGTTAATTCTCCTTTAACGGACCCTCCACGAGAACAGTTACACAATGTACCTTTATAATAAACTTGAATAAAAAAAAAGCTCTTTTAAAATGACTGAAAGTGAAACTAATCTATGTTTTTTTGTTCTCTTTAGCGAACCGTGAGGCAGCCTTCGTCCATGCCATCAGCTCTGCTGGGGTTATGTACACTCTGACCAGGAACTGTAGCCTAGGGGACTTTGATAACTGTGGCTGTGACGATAGTAGAAATGGACAACGCGGTAAATATCTCCTCTACTGTGCACTCAGCATTTACACATACTTACATTAGGGCTGCACAAAATCAAATCAAAATTGCAACTGTGAAATAGCAAAGGCTGTCATTTACGTAACAGAATGCAAATTACAAAATATCCTTTTTAAAGAAAATTCTTGTACCTCTACAAACATGCTCTGAAATTCATGGCATTTATGTATTGTTGGGATTGTGATGACATAACAACATTCTTCAGGCCAGGGGAAGGGGCAGCTAACTTTTATATTCTTAACCTGCTGTTCTATGGTCTGGTCACTATTAGAATTTGGTTCAACATTTGTGATTTTAACTTTCTGGACTTTTCTTACGAGAATACAATGCTATTATAATGTGAAAATCATCGCATTCTAGAGTCAGAAAACTCACAATTCAGTTGTTTTCCCCAAAATAGTGCAGAGAAAACTCACGTGCCACATACAGCACTGTTCTTTACACTTGTGGTGGTGCTTTCAGGTGGTCACGGCTGGCTGTGGGGAGGCTGCAGTGATAATGTGGGATTTGGAGAGGCCATTTCCAAACAGTTTGTGGATGCTCTGGAGACCGGTCAAGACGCCCGCGCAGCAATGAATCTGCACAACAACGAGGCTGGACGCAAGGTACAGTCCAACTACACTATATCTATACTGTGGGAGTGGGTAGGTTTAATCCAGGACTCCATTGAAAAAGAGATTATTAATCTCAATGGGACTTTCCTGGTTAAATAAAGGTTAAATAATTTTAAAAAAAGGCCAGTAAAAACAGATAACTAGAGTAATCAGTTAACCCAATTATTAGATCTGATTTTTGGTGTTTACACGCCCATGAGAAATCAGACTACCAACAGCATCTGGTGGCATGTGCAGGTTAATCAAAAGAGTAGTTTTATAGTGTTTTAACTGCTGTAATTAGAAGACAAAGTACAATGTAAAATGTTAAAAACAAAATTTTTTATTACATTCTTCTTCGCCACGTTACATAATTTTCCATGAACCTGAACAAGTGTGAAAATACAGAAGGAAATCAGATTACTCACATCAGATACATTTCAGTACCACTTTATAATAATAATAGCCATAATAAAGCATGAACAGGCTTCATTCTTAATGAATAAATTGTTTATTATTATTTAATTATTTATCAAAGAGTTTTACCTGATTTTTTCCATATAGCTGTCTTTAAAGGAGAATTAACGTTTTTTACAATCTGAGCCTTATTTCGGTAATAAAACAAATTGTTTTACTCACCCATAGCACTTTGGTGTCATATGGAGCACTTCCAGAGATGTTTTAGATTTGCGATCTCCGTAACTGAGTTCTCGGGGCACATGTTTGCGGTCTCCAAATAACACAAACTTTAGCACTTTTCAAATCATAGAAGCTCAATGTCTTAGTCTACACTTTCGTCTGAGTCAAAAGTGGCCTGTAATCCGAGATTTAGCCATAGTTTTGAGTAGATGAGGACGCCAGTGCGCATGTGCGGAGTCACAGCTTATTTTGCTCTCAGCTCCCGGGACCCAAACATGAAACGCAAAGCTGTAAATTAAGCTTCTATGATTTGAAAAGTGCTAAAGTTTGTGTTATTTGGAGACCGCTTGGGGCATATATTATATGCCCCGAGAACTCACATTACAGAGATCGCAAATCTAAAACATCTCTGGAAGTGCTCCATATGACACCAAAGTGCTATGGGTGAGTAAAACAACTTGTTTTATTACCGAAATAAGGCTCAGATTGTAAAAAACGTTAATTCTCCTTTAAGTCAAAATAAGTCTGTTGTGTACGATCTGCTTTTATTTATAAAGTATTTTACTGTCTGATATGTGTGTTAGCATGCTAGTTGTTGTTAGCAGTACCATGGCAGTTGTGATGAGTGCTTATAATCTCATCACAGTGAATAATTAGGATACTTGGAATGCATAAATCACAATAATAACTTGGAACCACTGCAAACCATTTAAAATGTCTAAAAAAATCTCACATTTTTAAGACAGTAAATATCAGGTTCGGCCCCTTTAAGAACGATTCAGGCTTAGTAACTACTTAATTAATGGGATAGGGACTATTTGCTATTGTTATGATGAAACCTATTAAAATTGTTGTTATCATAAAGTTTTAGAGACATTTCAATAGCCTGACAGCTCCAGAAATCAGACAGCGATCCAATTTTAGGGGCAGCACCGGTAAGGAGCATGGTTGAGCATCCTGCTTAAACCTGATCATCTCTCCGAGCCCTCTGGACCATACCACAAGTGTAAAGCACCTTTTCAATATTTCCCCTTCTTCTCCAACTTGAACCGAACTGTGCCACCCAAGCGCCCCATTCAGGTCCCCAAAAGCAAGGTGCCACTCGTCCCAAAAGATAACAGTGTGCTCGCTGTACCAGAAGAGCCCATTAACAAGAGCTGAAAAACCTCTTATAACAATCCCCAATCCAAAATCTGTACCCCTTTAATTAGACTCCCCGCAGAGCCAGACAGTTCACAACCCTCTGTACGCTGCTGCTTTTGAAAATAAGTGTTTAGTTTTATTCTTGTGATAAGGTTCCTGCATTTATGTTAGCTTTTGTCCAGCCACGGGGAGCGAGAGGAGAGCAAAGGAACGTAGATAGAGTGGGCTTTGTTTATGCTAGTTTCGGAACCCCACGGCACCTGGACTGTCAATGTAACAGAAAAAAATGGAGGAGAAAGAGAGAATAACTCCTTTTTGATTGCGCTAGTCAATGGGGTGAAAACATGTTGATAATAGAGATGCTAAATAAATACGTCTGCACTTTGGGATGGGACAATGGTGCGCGATGTGAAACTTTGAATCAGGGAGAGCTGCTTTTCATCCCACAGCTGTTTTGTGTTGGGCAGAGTCAGAAGATACAAGGAGACAATAGCGTGAGGTCCATTTCAGCTATTCTCTGTATTCAGGCTTAGCTCTTAACTTGAGTACAATAAGTGGATTTGACAACACATCAGTCAAACAGTGTGGGTCCTCCCTCCTCTTTTATCGGCCGTCACACACGAGGAGAAACATGAGACAAATATTGATGTTTATATTATTTCACAATGTTCCGGTTTGTGTTGTTTGGTCCAGCTTCAAAAATGCTCCCAAAGGCTAAAGTTCAGTGACAAGTTTTAACATTAATATTGAGCCACAGTCAGTGACACTGTTGTGACAATAATAACTGTAAGTGGATGCTTTGTTGAGTAAACTGTATGTTATATAACCAGAGTCTCTTTATCCTGAGATGGACATCTAGGAATGGTGAAAGGTTTGAGTAAAGTAGTAAATTTTCCATGTGCTGGAGACACAAAGTCTGCAACTGAAATTTGCATACAACACAAACATATGATCAGAAGTGCAAATAAGAGGAGGGCAGAAGATTAGGGCTGCACAATATATAGTGTTTTTGTAAGATCCTCTAAGGTTTTAACATATTTAAAAGGTTACTTTTAGTCTATACTCATTTATTCCAAACCGTTTGGTCCTTAGTCATGTTTCAGTTAATTTGGGCAGTTTAATTCTCAACCTAGTTGAACATATACAACCTTACACATTAGTGTAAAGTTACAAGTTAATTGTTTCCTTTAATTAGGTTTTCTGAATCACTTAATTAACCAGTGTGATGAATGTAAATGTGATTTTAACAGCAATACAAATAAGGAAACAAATGGAGGTGCACTGTCACCATGTTATGTGTGCATCCCTATGGAAGACCTTAGCACCAAGAATCTTATTTATTTATTTATTTGTTTATTTCAGGGACAGTGCATATTAATCAACATTTGCATGTAAATATGCCAGAGTTAGCCAAACGGCTAATTTTCATCCGTAGTCACTTGACAGATGTTAGGTGTCATTTCTACAGTCTGGAGCTGCCATTGCTTTAAAAGTAGTAATATGCTCAGTGAAGTCATTTTAGTCTATGTGTACTATCTGGGTTTGCTAAATAAATGGTTAAAACAGCCATACTGATGAGTCTCTTGTTTCCAGGCGGTGAAGGGCACCATGCAGCGCACCTGTAAATGCCATGGAGTGTCTGGCAGCTGTACCACACAGACCTGCTGGCTGCAGCTGCCCGAGTTCAGAGAAGTGGGGAACTACCTGAAGGAGAAGTACCACCGAGCACTCAAAGTGGACCTGCTCAGAGGAGCGGGCAACAGCGCTGCCAGCAGAGGTGCCATTGCTGAGACCTTCAGTTCCATCTCACGCAAAGAGCTCGTTCACCTGGAAGACTCTCCTGACTACTGCCTGGAGAACCGCACTCTGGGCCTGGCGGGCACAGAGGGGCGTGAGTGTTTGAAGAAGGGCAAACACCTGACCAAGTGGGAGAAGAGGAGCTGTAAAAGGCTGTGTGGAGAGTGTGGTCTGGCTGTGGAGGAGAGGAGGGCTGAGACCATCTCCAGCTGTAACTGTAAGTTCCACTGGTGCTGCGCGGTCAAGTGTGAGCAATGCAGAAAAACAGTGATCAAGTATTACTGTGTGAAGAGGAGCAGAGGCAGAGCTGAGGGCGCTGGGGCCCGGAGGAAGAGTCTCCGACTCAGGAAGAAGCACTGAGGGCCCCCCTTATGTGTGGGACATGAGGAGGTGAGCTAACCAAGGCATTCACAGCATCTGTGCCAACAGGACATTATACCAGAATCTTATATTCACGCTCATATCTGAATATGAAAGGGCCTTTTATCTTCAAAATACAGGACATATTGGACACCACAGATGAGAATGTATACATAGAAGAGGCCTTTACGACGTGTAATGTACGTGAGAAAAGAATGATAGGGGAAGAGTTAGGCATTGGTGCTCTGACAACTCCTTTGAAATAAAAGTCTCTGCGGCTCAGTAAATGTTATTGGTGATTAATTTTAAGTGCCAAAACAGGTTAATACACAAACCTAGATCTATAATAATGAGGACTGTCCTCTTGTTATTCCCATTAGCTGCCCTCTGAAGTACCACTGCACTATAAATACAAAAATCATGTTTGTGAGTTTGGTACAAAACTGTAAAGCACATTGATTAGAGTGAAGAGGATGCTTTATGACCTTACTAAATGTATTTAAATATGTATATTTTTGTACTTTGTTTTTAAAGCCTTTTATACTTGTTGGGTATTTTATGGCTGCTGTTTCAATTCAAAATATTTTGTTGTAAATTATTGAACTGTAAAATGTTTTACAATTTGGCAAATCACATGACCAGGGAGGTCCTTCACATCCCTTTGTAAATGTATAGTTACAGTTATTATACTTTTATAGTGTCAGGAGCCTGATGGTTCCACACGCCCGCTGCCTGCCCTTGTATTTAAATGTACATAAAAAGAAGCACTTTGTACTGTACATGGTTAATTTATTACACAGTATGTTCTATAGTTGTACTTTGTGCATAGGTGTCTCTGTGTTTTTTGGTGTTTTCTACTGAAATAAAAGAATAAATACATGTTTGTACACATCGTTCCCCAAACATCCTGTCCCAACATCTACTAGTGACAGTTATATATGCTGATTGGAGCCAACAAAAGTGTGCTCAATTGAACCGGCTTTCTCAATTCCGTCTCTACAAATCCTGGGTGTAATCCTCCAAAGAGCCTCTGGAACTTTCCCCACACTGTTTAATACTGTTTTAATTAACTTTGTGCAGACGGACAAGACCTTGGGGGTGGACGGGGGCATGCCTGCATGTTACCCATGACAAAACACACAAACACATACACACACAAACATACACACACACACACACAAACATCTCATTCTCTCATTTTGTATGCTAATCTCCTTTTTCACGGCGCACCTCCGCTTAAGAACTGTTGGGAAAACCTTTGGCTGGGCCGCACTGGGCTTCCTGTGGCTGTCTTATTGCTCTAGGCCCACCTATTTCGAGGTCTTTTCTCTCGTCTCCAGAGCCTCTCCTTTGGTCGATTTAACAATGAGCACTGCTCTTAATCAGCTCTGTCGGAAATGCACCACCGTCAGGCTAGGTAATCCTGGGCTCCCTCTGGCTCCTCAATGAGCTGGCCTCCCTCTAAAGAGCTTTGGGGAAAAGACTTTGGGAGCATTCACACTGCCATCTCAAAGAAAGTTAGTTCAAGTATTGTGCCCAAACAAGTGCCTTTTATAAACACTTTGCCAGGATAGCATAGCGAGCGCACACACCATCGCCACCCCAAGAAAAGTAGTACCAGGCAGGGGTAGCATTCGCCTGGCATGCCCCCCTGTACCCCTCTCCCTCCCCCTCACCCAACCCCCACAAACCCTTAAGACGATGTGGTATACAAGAGGAGATTAGTGGGCCCATTCACAGCCCAAGGGTAGTTCATTCCTGCAGGTTCTCCTCCTTTGGCTCAATAAAGTGTCAGGGAAACACCTTGTTGACATCTTATTTACCAAATAATAGACATAATCAAGACTCCGCCCTCCCGCGCTGGTGACCCCCCCATGGGCCGGCTGGATGGATGGCAGGGCTGGGAGGACTGAGTGCTCGGCAACCAGCGCCTGGCAACAGAGAAAGAGAAATTTATGACAGGAAGAATTTGTATTTGTTAAGTATTGTACATTCTAAGTACAGTATTTCAAAGTCCAAAGTCAGCTTTATTGTCAAAAACCATGTGTACATATTGCACACACAGGATTTGTTTGTTTAATTACTGTGGGTAACTAGCTAAATGTAGATTGATGTGTCCTAGTTTAATACTCTAAACTGTTGAATTGTAAATCTATTACATATTGTAGTTTGTCCCTCTACAAGATATTTTTATTCAAAATAAAAGTATTCCACAAATGCCAAACCTGGTGAAACAAAAGCAGACTGTTCAAAATAATATTATTCAAAGTAAAAGTACAAAGAAATGGTCCAAGAAATGACTAAAGTAAGAGTACAAACTAATACTCAAGTAATGATTTATACTTTGAAACTAATGTAATTTGAAAAACAAAATGTTAAATAATGCACAAAATCTGGTATTTTCAAACAATGGCTCAAAATGAGAAAAACTAAATACTTAACGAGTTCAAATTATATATATATTTTTTATTTTGTTACTTGTAGACAAGGCAGTAAACATTTATTCAAACAGGAGTACTATTACAGTGTGAAAGATATTTGGCTACTCAAAACAGGGTGTCTGAAAATGAATTAGGTACTACTAAGTACTAAGAACAATTTCATTAGAAAATTACTGAAGTAAATACACTTGAATAAATGTGTTTAGTCTTAATCTTGCCATCTACATTACCCGGCACCTTAAAAACAAACAGGCGTTTGTGTGTGTTTTTTGGAAAGTAGGAGTTCTAATACAACCATGTTAAGCACTGTTTTGTAATAAATAAATAAATAAATAAATGTGATAATTTACAGAAAAATTAATTTAGATCCAATTACTTAAATGCTACTCCTTTATGGCAAACAAAAAAAAACTTTAAAGATAAAATAAGTGTTAATCCTAAATAAATACTGTCCCCGTTTATGTTGATCCAAAGCAAATAAAGACGATATTTTTAAGTGCAGTGTATGTACTAGGAAACATTCAAATGATCTTTTAAACTTTTTTTTTCTCTTCTTTTTTGTTAATGTTTCACACTATGGCATTAAACCCTTTCCATCTTCATGGAAACGAAACCAGATCAGATTACAGATCAGATCTGTGGAGAGGCTTAACCCCATTCATAGTCAGAATCCCTGTTTTTATATTTTGAGCTACAATACCACCTGTAATTAAATAAATGTAAGGTAGAGTTGTTTAATGTCATATTGTGGTACATATCCATAGAAACACAGTGCAACTTTAAAATGTTCAAAGTAATGTAAATCTAACACTTTCCCATGGACCGGCGTACTTGTAAATCTAGAAATATCTACCATTAATTGGGTGGGACCATTTGACCCATACACTGTGACCTGTTATGACACCACATCCACAAAGTCTCCCAGAGAGTGACAGGGCCCCCGACAAAGGGCTGTGAACTTCCGCTGAGAGGGCGCAGAGGCTGGGGCTGTCGGGAGGATCTGCACTGAAGCATGAGAGACAGACAGAAGAGAGAAGTGGACGTGGACTTTCTTAACATGTTAAATTACATACCATATACACACCTTACACACCATGTGTTTTTTCTTTATTATTTTTTTTTATTACTTTTTACATTTCAGATACACACAGAAGGCATCAAATATAGGCTGTGAAGCAAGATATATGCCAAGCAGTTGCCTTAGCCAGTCACCTAAAGAGGTACACTAGAGATAACGAGTCCAGACAAATAAACCAGTTGTTTGCAACACAACCTGCGAAAATGTACGCTCAATGGCAGGGGGATAACACCCAGCAAGGCTGGAGACTGAAAGGTACTGGAAAGGCATATGAGAAAGGGAGGCATCACATAACACTGATGCACAGTGGCTGGTGGCTCTGAGGAAAGACCACAGCAACCTCCCTGAACAAGATCCAGTCACCATCACAGTGGCACAGTTGGACAGCACTGGGCCCTGACATGATCCACGCGTACTGGCTAAAGAAGCTCACTGCTCTCCATAAGCGCCTGGCAGCACAAATGAACCAGCTGCTAAGAGATGGGACTCACCCTGAATGGCTAACCCAAGGATGTGCGATCCCAGTCCTGAAGGATCCCTCGAAGGGTACAGTCCCATCCAACTATCGGCCAATAACCTGTTTCTCCACAACATAGACGCTAATGTCAGGTATCACAATGGCTAAGATAAGTAGGCACATGGATCAATACATGAGCACAGCACAGAAGGGCATCAGCAAAAACTCCAGGGGAGCCAAACACCAACTCCTGGTTGACCGAGCAGTTGCCCGCGACTGCAAAACCTGTCAGACCAACCTGTGCACTGCCTGGATTGATTACAAGAAAGCCTATGACTCAATGCCACACACATGGATCACTGAGTGCTTGGAGCTGTACAATATCAATAAGACTCTAAGGGCGTTCATTGCATTGTGGAAAACCAAGTGTCCATCAAATGTGGTATATACCAAGGAGACGCACTGTCACCACTGCTGTTCTGCATAGGCCTGAACCCCCTCAGCCAAATCATTGAAAGCACTGGCTACGGATACCGACTCAGAAATGGGGCCACCATTTCAGTCACCTCCTCTACAGGGATGACATCAAGCTGTACGCCAAGAGTGAGCGAGACATCGACTCACTGATCCACACCACAAGGATCTACTGGAAGGTAGTCCACACAGAGGGGGTCTCACTCCCAGAGGGAACAATAGCAGACATTGAGGACAGTTACAAGTACCTTGGTATCCCACAAGCAAATGGCAACCCTGAAGAGGCAACAAGGAAAGCGGCTACGGCCAAATACCTGCAACGAGTAAGGCAAGGCGCTTTGTGCTACAATTTTGTATGAAAAGCGCTTTATAAATATTGTTTGATTGATTGATTGATTGAAATCCTAAGAAGTCAATGGCAAGAACAAGGCCCAGGCAATAAACAGCTATGCCCTGCCAGTGATCAGATACCCAGCAGGAATCATAAGATGGCCAAAGGAGGAGATACAGACCACAGACGTTAAGACACGAAAGCTCCTGACCATGCATGGAGGGTTCCATCCCAAATCCAGCACCCTGAGACTGTACGCGTGCCGGAAGGAAGGAGGCCGAGGACTAGCGAGTGTGGGAACAGATGATGTGCTCAGGAAATGCTTCAGACAGTGGAGCTCAGAGGAAGAGGTCCTGGAGGGACCATCATGGCAGGACAAGCCCCTTCATGGGGCGTACCACCGAAACATAACCAAAGTGGCTGATATCAAGAAATCCTACCAATGGCTGGAGAGGGCTGGTCTGAAGGACAGCACAGAGGCCCTCATCCTGGCTGCACAGGAGCAGGCCTTAAGCACCCGAGCAATAGAGGCCCAGATCTACCACACCAGACAAGACCCAAGGTGTAGGCTGTGCAAAGGGCCAAAAGGTAAAGTCACAAATGTTGAGCCTGATCATTTATTGACTTGACGCAAGAATTTGCTATGTTACAGCAAATATCCAATATCCAATAATAATTAATTTTAGCTTTCTCCCATCTATATTAATTATTATTAGAGTATTCTAGAAAGTTGACACTTAACAAATGGCCCTTACCTCATCTCTTGTGCATAGCCTTGATATATCACATACTCACTATATTTTACTATATTATACTTATTTTTACTTATTTGTATTATTATTACTATTTGTCTGCATGCACTTTCTGTTCAAACT